>CAWUFW010004983.1:75000-1428139 GCA_963921515.1 Calotriton arnoldi | reverse complement strand
GTTGCCAGGCAAGCCCATTGTCAATGGGTGCGCACCGATCGGTCCATTGCTGTTCAACGCGCACAGGGGTACAACGCGTGCCCGCACACATTGAATGCAATGGGCCGGCCGGAGGCACCGATCGGTCCATTGCTGTTCAACGCGCACAGGGGTACAACGCGTACCCGCACACATTGAATGCAATGGGCCGGCCGGAGGCACCGATCGGTCCATTGCTGTTCAACGCGCACAGGGGTACAACGCGTACCCGCACACATTGAATGCAATGGGCCGGCCGGAGGCACCGATCGGTCCATTGCTGTTCAACGCGCACAGGGGTACAACGCGTACCCGCACATTGAATGCAATGGGCCGGCCGGAGGCACCGATCGGTCCATTGCTGTTCAACGCGCACAGGGGTACAACGCGTACCCGCACACATTGAATGCAATGGGCCGGCCGGAGGCACCGATCGGTCCATTGCTGTTCAACGCGCACAGGGGTACAACGCGTACCCGACACATTGAATGCAATGGGCCGGCCGGAGACACCGATCGGTCCATTGCTGTTCAACGCGCACAGGGGTACAACGCGTGCCCGCACACATTGAATGCAATGGGCCGGCCGGAGGCACCGATCGGTCCATTGCTGTTCAACGCGCACAGGGGTACAACGCGTACCCGCACACATTGAATGCAATGGGCCGGCCGGAGGCACCGATCGGTCCATTGCAGTACAACGCGCACAGGGTACAACGCGTACCCGCACACATTGAATGCAATGGGCCGGCCGGAGGCACCGATCGGTCCATTGCTGTTCAACGCGCACAGGGGTACAACGCGTACCCGCACACATTGAATGCAATGGGCCGGCCGGAGGCACCGATCGGTCCATTGCAGTACAACGCATCACTGTACATGTGACTGGCATATGTCAGCATGCCTGTCTCAGATGGACATATGCTAGCCACAGATAGCTCCCAGGGAGTGAGGGGCACACCTACATCACGACAGCCTGTCCAAACCTTATCATAAGGCATGTAAGGCTGCATTTCCTATTGTGTGTATGTTGGTGTACATGTTGTCCTGTGGGTGTCACCTGTGGGCAGCCACCCCCAGGCTGTGCACGTGTTAATGGGGACAGGATCCTGGGTGTTACGTGTACGTGACCACTGTGATGTGCAACTGTTCATATCTGTGCATGTGCCATGGTCACATTTCACAGTGGTGTTTGTGTATGTCATGTCACATACCCCGTGAGTCCCATGTGGGACGGTATGTTTGAGCCAGGGTGTCCCAGTGGCACAATAGTGATGGCCCTCCACAGTCTTTGTGCATGTAGTGTTTACAATGTCTCTGATTTCATGTGCACAATGGGAGACAGTCTCCACATCCACGTTGTGTGTGCATGGACTCTGATGTTGTGCGTGTGTATCACAGACGTCCATGGCTCTCCTGCCATGGCAAGTGTGGCCACTACCTGTGGGGGTCATGTTTGTTTTGTTGTGGTGTACACATGATACTCCAGGTGATGCCAGTGTCCATGTGGCATTACAGGGTCCCTGGGAATGTGCCTGTCGTTGAGCTGTGGTGCCTGGGGCACATCTGTCCTCACATGTCACTGGGGGGTGACTGTGACACAGCATCATGATATCCAATGGGCCAACCTGGGACAAATTGATGCCACCTGTAGGACCGTGTTGACAGATGTTGGCCATGTATGTACCATAAATGTCGTTCCGGTACTGCACACTTCATGTAGTTGTGCCTCATGATGATGTATGTTGGGATCTTGAGTGTGTTCAATGCCGCATATGTGGGGTGACTGACGATCTTGCTTACTTCTCCTCTGCACTGCAGGGCTCCTGCTGTCCATCGGCCATTCCCAGACCTGGCAACGATGGTGGAACGGGACAGCATCCGACGGTACCGCTTCACCAGGCAGCTGATTGAGGATTTGGCAGTGCAGTTGTCCCCACATTTGCAGCCTGGCCGGCCGTATCCTACAGCGCTGACCCCCAAGGTGAAGGTGATGGCAGCCCTACACTTCTTTGCCACCGGTACCTTCCAACATACTGTGGCGTCTGCTGGTGGGATGTCACAGACCATGTTCAGCCGTGTGCTCCGCGATGTTTTGGCGGCAATGTTGCTCTTCCTGAACCGGTACATCTATTTCCCTAGACTGCGACGACTCACTGACGTGAAGAGTGACTTTTATGCCCTGGGGAGGATGCCGCATGTCATTGGCTCCATTGATGGGACACATGTGGCTTTGGTACCACCACAGGCCCAGGAGCAGGCCTACAGGAACCGCAAGCACTACCACTCGGTCAATGCACTGGTGGTGTGTCTTGCAGACATGACCATCACACACGTGTGTGCCCGTTTCCCTGGTTCAGCACACGATGCCTTTGTGATGAGGAGTAGTCGCATCCCCAGGTTGATGGCACAGATGCAGAACCAGCGTGCCTGGCTTGTCGGTGTGTACTGACTTTGTGCCATTGTGTGTGATCTGATCTGTAGTATTCCGCCCACTTTTCCAAGTCAGCTGATGTGCACTTGTCTGTCCGTAGGTGACTCGGGATACCCCAACATGCCGTGGTTGCTGACACCCCTCAGGAACCCTGTGACACCTGCCCAGATGCGCTACAATGAGGCACATGGTCGGACCAGGAGAGTGATTGAGCGGACCTTTGGTCTCCTGAAGAGCCGCTTCCGCTGCCTGGACAAGACCGGAGGGTCCCTCCCATATGCCCCTGCGAAAGTGTGCAAGATTATCATCGTCTGCTGCATGCTTCACAACCTGGCAGTGCGGAAGGAGTTGCCTCTCATCCAGGATGACGATGACCAACATCCGCCACCTGTGGAGGATCCTGGCCTGGACCACGATGCCAGTGACGATGATGATGATGATGGTGATGGTGATGTCCGCACACAGCTCATCACCAACTTCTTTAGCTGAATGTGAGTATCCTGAGGTGTCATGTGAATGATGTGAGTTGGCATGATGTGTGGGTGGTGCTCTGGTGCTGTTGGAGTGTGTCCATGGGCTACTTGACAGGATGTGTGTTGCGATGTGTGGTGACAGGTGGGCTGTACTCCCCAACAGTGTTGACATGCTAACTTGGTTCTGGGTGGGTATCTTGTAACATGTATTGTGCATGAGTTTTGCTGTTCTGTCCTGTACTGCATTGCTTTTGACTGTGTGTCATTTCTGTCCTTCACAGGGTACTTTCAGATTCGTTTGGTGAACTGTGTCCACCGACGACGTGATTGCACATCCAGGCTGGTAGCTGTTGTGTCCCTACAGGTGATGTGCGCCACACCCATGGACTTCCTTCTGTCTACAGTTGTTGACTGTGTGCCCGCTACCAGGTGGGGTTACCTTGCATCTGTAGTGGTTACGGCATGTTGCTACTGTGTAATAAACCTGTGCTTCACTTAGTGATGTGCGTTGTCTGTGGACACACATTTGACTGCCATTTGCTTACTGCACCTGTGGGCTACTTGACTACAACTGGGAATGGGTGTGGTGTCTGTGCATTGCACCGTCTTCCCTGGCAACATCAGTGTAGGCAATGAGTCAGATGGCCTAGGTGTGTATGTGTTGTGTAGCCCTGGTGGTGTGTCTCCCTCATATGTGTCACGTTGCCTGTACTCACATGCCTGTGTTGTCCTTGCTGTTGCAGTTCGCATACACTGTGTAATTTTGCAGTTCATCATCCCCATAACAGCACCCACGTTGGAATCACGACAGAGGCAAGTATGGTGTATTAGTGTGTTTATTGTGATAATAGTGCATAGGATGGATTGTGCTGTACATGAATCTTGCAATCCCAAGTTCCTAGATGAATAGAAAGTCCAGGTAGACAGGATCCCCAGTATCGGGGCCACTGTTGTCTGACACATTGTTCCAACTTATACTCCCCATGCAATGTGTGGGAGTAGTGTTGCCATCAACAGGGTGAACAGTCTGTGCACAAAGGCGAAAATCCAGAACAGGTTCAGGCTTCCTGGGAGTTGCGCTTGGCCATCAGCCTCTCACTTTCCCCTCCTCGGACGACCCCTCTTCTTGGGGGGGCCCTCAAGTGCAGGCTGCTGCGGTGCAGGGGACTCTCCGCCAGAGTCCTCCTCCCTCCCTGTGGCAGTTGCAGTTTGTTCGGTACCAGATGTTGTTGGCACACAGGGAGGTGTGGACTGGTTGCTGTTCATCTGGCGGAGGCATTGTAAAATGTCCCTGTGCACCGCCGTCATCTCATGTAGTACATCCCACTTGGACTCCACGCGGGTCATGTGGGAGTCCACACGTGACATGTGGGAGTCCACACGTGACATGTGTGACTCCACTTGGGACATGTGGGAGTCCAAGCGGGCATGATGGGCAGCCTGCTGCTGTTTAATGTCTCTGAGGAGCCCCACTACCTGGCTGAGCTCTCCGGTGCTGGACTGGTACGCATCAGCTATGCGTACCAGTTGTGGGTCTTCATGCACACCAGCAACGTCTGCAAGCAGCGACCTCTGTCTCCCACCCTCCCACCACCCCTGCTGACATGTGCAGTGTGTGCAGTTGCACGCACAGATAACCCTGGTCCACCTTGGGGGTTGGTGGTGGTGGTGGTGTCCATGGCCCCAGGTTGGTCCAGGGTCACTGCGCTGGTGTTGTTCCTTATTCTGTCCATGTCGGCAGGGATGGTATTCGTGGTGACAGTCGTTGGAGGGGTGGGTGCAGGGGGTGCAGCTGGTGGACCTGCTGGTGCTGCAGCTGGTGGTCCTGCTGGTGCAGCATGTTGACTTGCACCGGATGTGCCAGGTTGTTCTTCATCGTCCGAGGAGGACAGAGGCTGTACGACGCCAGTGAGCTCGGCATCCTCTTGAGCCTGGGACTGGGACTCCTCAGCGTCTGCTGCTGTGTCCCTATCATCACCTGTTTTTGGGAGACACAAACAATGTATGTCATGTTTCTGCAGGCATCAGTGGTTGACACACCTGACAGTTGTGACTGTGCCTCGGGGTGCGGGCCTGTACATTGTATTGTCCTAAGTTGTCACAGTCAGGGGTTGATATTGGTGTGGCACATTGTCCTGCATTATTTGGGCATTTCTATGTATTCTCTGGGGTGTGAACATGGTCTGCATTGATTGTGTTTGGTTGACAGCCAGACCTCCTTCCCACCCACCCACCCACCCAGTCAGTTATCCCACCATGGAACGTGCTTGCATTGCAGGGAGTGTAAGTTGTCTCTCAGGATGTCAGTCAGTGGTGTCCTGCTGTTTGTTGGTGCACAGTTGGCAGCAGGGCCTTGTGCTCCCCACAGCAGTAGCCAGTGTCAGCCATCTTGTGAGTCCTTCTCCACTCCCTGTGATGTGAGCATGGTTCAGGGTGGTGTTGATGGGACAGTTGTGGGGGTGAGCTATGTCTGTGACTACGTCTCCCATCATGCTATTGCCTCCACCCCCTTCCCAGCATGCCCATGCTTCCTTCCTTTTGACTCTGCTTCCCTGTGGGGTGGGCTGGCTGTGCTGACAGGATGGCTGGGAGTGTTGTCCTGGCAGTTGTTTGGCTAAGAGTCCCAAGAGTGTCCCTGTGCTTCACACAACATAACCCAGGGTGGTGGTGCTTTGTGGGATCTTGTGTTAGGATGGAGGGCATTGCATTCTACCAGGTGGGTACTGTGGAGTTTGTGTTGGGGGGTGTGAGGGGAGGTGCTGGTGACTATAGTCAGTGCTGCAAGTCCCCCTTCCCACCCAGCCAGCCAGATATCCCACCATGGAACGTGCTTGCATTGCAGGGAGTGTAAGTTGTCTCTCAGGATGTCAGTCAGTGGTGTCCTGCTGTTTGTTGGTGCACAGTTGGCAGCAGGGCCTTGTGCTCCCCACAGCAGTAGCCAGTGTCAGCCATCTTGTGAGTCCTTCTCCACTCCCTGTGATGTGAGCATGGTTCAGGAGTGGTGTTGATGGGACAGTTGTGGGGGTGAGCTATGTCTGTGACTACGTCTCCCATCATGCTATTGCCTCCACCCCCTTCCCAGCATGCCCATGCTTCCTTCCTTTTGACTCTGCTTCCCTGTGGGGTGGGCTGGTTGTGCTGACAGGATGGCTGGGAGTGTTGTCCTGGCAGTTGTTTGGCTAAGAGTCCCAAGAGTGTCCCTGTGCTTCACACAACATAACCCAGGGTGGTGGTGCTTTGTGGGATCTTGTGTTAGGATGGAGGGCATTGCATTCTACCAGGTGGGTACTGTGGAGTTTGTGTTGGGGGGTGTGAGGGGAGGTGCTGGTGACTATAGTCAGTGCTGCAAGTCCCCCTTCCCACCCAGCCAGCCAGATATCCCACCATGGAACGTGCTTGCATTGCAGGGAGTGTAAGTTGTCTCTCAGGATGTCAGTCAGTGGTGTCCTGCTGTTTGTTGGTGCACAGTTGGCAGCAGGGCCTTGTGCTCCCCACAGCAGTAGCCAGTGTCAGCCATCTTGTGAGTCCTTCTCCACTCCCTGTGATGTGAGCATGGTTCAGGGTGGTGTTGATGGGACAGTTGTGGGGGTGAGCTATGTCTGTGACTACGTCTCCCATCATGCTATTGCCTCCACCCCCTTCCCAGCATGCCCATGCTTCCTTCCTTTTGACTCTGCTTCCCTGTGGGGTGGGCTGGCTGTGCTGACAGGATGGCTGGGAGTGTTGTCCTGGCAGTTGTTTGGCTAAGAGTCCCAAGAGTGTCCCTGTGCTTCACACAACATAACCCAGGGTGGTGGTGCTTTGTGGGATCTTGTGTTAGGATGGAGGGCATTGCATTCTACCAGGTGGGTACTGTGGAGTTTGTGTTGGGGGGTGTGAGGGGAGGTGCTAGTGACTATAGTCAGTGCTGCAAGTCCCCCTTCCCACCCAGCCAGCCAGATAGCCCACCATGGAACGTGCTTGCATTGCAGGGAGTGGAAGTTGTCTCTCAGGATGTCAGTCAGTGGTGTCCTGCTGTTTGTTGGTGCACAGTTGGCAGCAGGGCCTTGTGCTCCCCACAGCAGTAGCCAGTGTCAGCCATCTTGTGAGTCCTTCTCCACTCCCTGTGATGTGCGCATGGTTCATGGTGGTGTTGATGGGACAGTTGTGGGGGGCAATATGTGTGACTGCGACTCCCATGATGCTATTGGCTACACTGACTTGGCCAGCATACACAGAATTCCTTCCTTTGAGTGGTCTTCACTGTTTGTTGGTGTTGTTGTGGTGGCTACATGTGTGGATGTGTTTGTTAGTTCTATTTGTGCCACTGCCTAGCTGTAGTTGTGGTTGTGTTTGTACATGTGTTGGCACAGTTGGATGTGACTTTTTGATGGCATGTGTTGTGTTTATCTGACTGACATACACATTTTGGGATGATTCTGTTCTAGTTGCTGTGTAATTGCTATGTGTGCATGGTTTGACTCTCCCCTTGACAGTGATGTGTGTGTTTTGTGGCAGTTTATTGTGTACATTTGTTGTGTACTCACCAGGCTCTGGGATGTTCTCTAGTCCATATACGCTCACTGGCGGAAGGATGGCCCGCACCTTCTCCTCCCAGGGCCTGAGGTATATTGGCTTGGCAGGAGGGCCACTGCCGGTCTGTTGGCTGTTGCTGTAGTCTATCTTCAGCAGGTCCCGTACCCTCCTGCGCACGTCATACCACCTGTTCTGGATGTCCGTCTTTGTGCGCCGACATGATGATTGTGCGTTCACCCTGTTGATGATCCTCTCCCACATCTTGGTTTTCTGCGACATGGGGGTCTGTTGGACCAGAGTGCCAAACAGCTGTGGCTCCACCCTGAGGATCTCGTCTACCAGGACTTCCAATTCACAATCTAGGAACTTGGGATTCTTCTTGGGGGCATGGTGATGGGTGGTGATGGTGAGTGATGTGTGTGTTGGTGTGCAGGTGAGGGTGTGTGAGTGTGTGTTTTGCTGGGTGTATGTGAGGTAGGTATTTGTTGGTGTGCTGATGGTGTGTGGCTTGTGTGAGGGATGGGCTGTGGGTGTGTGGTTGCTTTCTCTTGGGTGCTGGCAGTGAAATGGCATTTGCAAAGGCTCATGGTAGTGATTTGTGTCCTTTATATAGGTGGAGTTGTGGGTGTGTCTTTGTTCTCTGTCCCCACCCCCAGTATTTATTGGCTTGGTAATTGCTTGTTTGGCCTTTTTTGGTTGATTTTTCCTTTGTGCTGTTTGTGTATGTTGGAAACGTTCTTGTGACCGAGTCGGACCCTGCATTGGTCTCGTACGGTGTTTTCCGTTTCGTTCACGCTGTGTTTGTGCAGTTTTGTATGCTGCGTACGCGTCGGTCGCGGTGTATTGTATTGCTTCGGCTCGGTTTTGTATGCGTGTCGGTCGTGCGGCTTGTCCTCCGTCCGACTCGGTCGTGTTTTCGCGCCTTGCATCGTACTTTGAGGGTTGGAGTTGGCGGGTACGATTCGGTCGGATTTGTTCCGGGTGCGTGTCGGTCGGTTGGATTCGCGTGTTTTTCCGGCCGGATTGCTATTTTCCGAGCGGCTCGGTCGGTCGGCTTGGTTTCCTGACGTGTCGGTCGGATTTATCGCGGCTTGCATCGTACTTGGCGTGTCGGGCGCCACTGGTACGTGTCGGTCGGTATTTTTCCGGATCCGAGTCGGTCGGTGCTTTTCCGGCCCGAATCGGAATCGACCCCAGAGTCTTAAATTGTATGTACTGTCTAACTGGTAGCCAGTGCAGGTCCATTAGGTTGGAAAAGGTGGAGTAATGTGCGGAAATGTGGCAATGAAGCTTAGCTGCAGCATTTCCAATTGCTTGTAATCTGTTTAAATCCACCTGCGTTTCACCTATATAGACAAAATTGTCATTGTCCAGCTGATATGTTATAATAGACTGGACCATTGTCTTTTGTATGGTACTGGGAGGGGCCCACAGTATCTTTTCCAGGCATCTCAAGAGGCCAAAACAATGGGTAGACACAGATTTGATTTGGTGGTAGGAAGATAGATTGTTTTTCAATGACACCCCCGATTTTTAAACCACTGGTTTGGGCACAGGACAAGACTTTAAATCATCATAAAACAAGTAGGGGTCCCAGAAATTAGCCTGGTTTTCTAACACAATTACTTCAGTTTTACTGCCATTCAATTTCAGACAGTTGAAACCCATACAGCCTGCTAGGGGCGATTGACAGTCCTTCACGTTGTACAGGGTGAGTCTTAGCAACAGGTAAGTGAGAAAATGAGCTTTCTGTCGGCTGCATACAAAATCAAGGAGAGACCAGACGATTCCACGAGGTTCACGGGGGGGTTTCACATACACATTAAAAAGCATCTGACTCACTGATGATCTCTGGGTAAGCCAACTGGGCTTGGTCTACGCATGAAAGAAAAAAACGCTTCATGGCAACCTGAAAAGATTCAGATTCATAGAGTCTGACTAAAAGTGTATTGTGAGACACCATGTCAAACACCACGCTCAGGTCCAACAGGGTGAGCACTGTAGGTCTCCTTTATGTAGTGTCCATATTATCTCTTCTGTTACTGCAAGAAGAGCCAATTCAATTTTGTGAAAAGGGCAAAAACCCGATTGAGATGCATGAGTTAACTAGTGAGTCTCAAGGTAGTTAAATAGTTGCTGATTTTAGACTTCTCCTGCTTCTGTCCAAAGTGATTCTCGAGTACTCTGTTTAGAAGCAGGAGGGACATAGGTCACAATTTCTCTGGTTTTGCGGGGATCAAGGCTAGCTTCTTCAACAGAGACAGCACTGAAGCATGTTTCCATGGAAGAAATAGATAGGCTAAGATCAATCATAACAGGATAATCAATAGAGGCACCTTTGCGCTAAAAAAAGGTGGTGCAGGATCAAGCGGTGGTGCAGGAAGTTCTGGTTTTGATGGGCTTGATCAAGTTAGAAAAGATATCTAAGTGAATGGGTTGAAAAGACGATAGGTGTGGCTTGTTCATTGTCTCGGAGCTATGTGTTTTAGGGACTTTAACTTTCAGAGCTCAGAATGAAAGTAGTCATATATGGCCGACATTTTATTAGAAAAGAATTTGGCTACAGAATTGCATCTCTCATCCAAGAAAGTAGTAGTCAACGCTTTTAAAGAAGGGTCCGTAAGACATTAACAGTAGAGAAAATGTATTTATCAGAATGACAGGACCAGTCTATTTTCTCTGCATAAAAGGTAAGCTGAGCCTCCCTGATAGCTCTTGTCATGCCGCCCCAGCACCTTGCAACCCTTTTTTTGGGTGACCAAATTGTTATCAAACCAAGGTGCGGGCAACTTGGGCTTTTGCTTAGAGGTTGTCATCAGCTGGACCTGTCTGGGAAGACAGGAGAAGATCCAGAGCTGAAGCATTTTTTCGGTGTCCTCAACTTGAGAAATAAAAGTTGGGAGAAAGTCATCCTTTTTGGCCTGCTCACCACCATTTGTTTAACTGATACAGGTGGTTACTGACTCAGATTGTGCCCTGGGC
Organism: Calotriton arnoldi; assembly: GCA_963921515.1. NCBI lineage: Eukaryota > Metazoa > Chordata > Amphibia > Caudata > Salamandridae > Calotriton > Calotriton arnoldi. The sequence continues at coordinate 1,417,718 of CAWUFW010004983.1, read as the reverse complement.
TCTGCTAACCAGGCTCAAGGCCATTTCTCTGTTGAAAAGGTATATGATAATTAGGTGTAAATACAACTGCTATAACAGCCTACCTGCAAGCTCCTAGTATATAGTAGGGCACGTAGGTGTAGAGACCCAGTGGATTTAATGCACTTGAATGCCCACTGCTGTCATGCCTGCTGTCATGTTAAAAGCCAGTACCTTATTTTTACATATACGTCACAACTAAGGTCTGCGATAGTGGGCCCAAGGGTAGGGTGCGATGTTGAAATAAGCAGGGGCATTTTAAAAGATGTTTTAAATGCCCTGGTGAGGGAAAAACTGCCTTTTGTTTTTCCCTATTGTAGTGCATTGCTCCATAGGATAACATGGGAAGGCTTTATTGAACTTTAATAAAGTCATACTATTGACAGGAGGGAGCTAAAATAATAATTCAAAGTGCAAAAATAATAGTTAGATTGAATCCAACAACATGACAAGGTTGGATTTATTATAATTATGACAGAAAAGAAGTTTTAGAACATACTTTTCTGAAGTGCCTGATTCTAGTTCTAAAACAGCCGCTCCTGATTGACCAGTCTTTGACAGTTTGAGCCAGACTGCTATGACGAGATGTGAAGTGGCCTTCAAGAAAACAATGAAACATCTAGTGGGAGGAGATCTGCAGCTGCAGAGCAAAAGACAGAAAGGAGGCTGGGTATCCAAACTGTTCTTCAAAGGGAGAAAGACAAAGGTCAGGAACCAGACCCCCTCCACTTCCTGCTTCTCCAGCCAAATGGGAGCCCTGTAATTGAATTAGCAGAGGGGCTGGAAGGGGAGTGTTAGGGAACGTTGGCCACACTTGTAGGTTGGGTTATCCAGACCAGAATCTCCAGGAGATATTTTCTCCATTTTGACTTTTGTGGAAAAGTGTTTTCTGGAACAAGAAAATGCCACACTTCAGGGGAAGTGGTCATCACAGAGGGTGGCACTCTGTACCGGATTGGTCAGGAGCACCCCCCTGCTTCCCAGCCCAGAAACTTGGAAAAATATGGAGAGCTTCCCAGCAACTCAGATCCCTGCCTGAAAGAAACAATAAGAAGAAGAACTGCTGTGCTGAACCCTTGGTCTGCACCAAGAGGACTGCACTCTGAAGGACTGCACCTGCTGCACACTTTGGGCTCCATCAAAAGGACTTTGCCTTGCTTTGAAAGTTCAAGGAGTGGACTCCCTGAAAACAACAGGTTAAAAGAGCTGCACATGCATCATTTCCACCAAGAAGAACCCAATTGACCAGCTTAACCTGGATTTTGAAGGATTTGGTCAGGTGCATTGCAGGTCTTTTAGTCCCACTCTCCCAAGGAGCACCTCAGAGCTTCTGGAACCTTGGATTGTGTTGTGGACACTTCCAGATCCCAAAAGGACCTTCTGTAAGAAGATCCTGAACTTTGGAATCATTTGGTCAAAAATTTGTGAAAAAGCTCTAAAAGTTGACTGACCCGCAGTCGAGAGTCAAGCTGCCGATGTCGAACCGCAACCCGTCCTGAAATTTAGGTTTATCCCGCTGAAAGCTCTGTAGCTCCAAGACCTCTACGGTTTCACAGAGGCCTTGCGCTGAAGCATGCTGCCATTGTCAACTCGCAAGCCGGCCTGACAAGGAGCCTCGCTTGACGTCGAGAGAAAAAGCTCCAATAAAGTGACTAAGTCAGAGGGTAAAAACGTAACCAGGTCCTACTACCGTATCTGACCCTGGCCTGAAACTTTGACTTTGTCCCGTTCAAGGGCAACCAGATGTCACAAAGTGGTTATTAGGCACTATAAAGCATTTATTCTCGAAAAAATCATATTTCCAGGTCCCACCATTGGATTTTTGTTGTTTTGGTGTTATTTCATTCATAAAAATAGTTCTTATTTTTAAAAATTGGTGTTGGATTTTCATTGTGTGTTGTGTCTTCATTATTTACTGTATTGTTGTTTTTAAATGCTTTACACACCTTTCTCCTAAGTTAAGTCTGACTGCTCCTGAGCCAAGCTACCAAGTGTTGAGCAAGGATTAATATTACTAGCTGTAGGTACCTACCTGCACCTACTAATAAACCACCTTCCAACAAAAGTAGGCCTTCAACAAAATTGCATCTCATTAGGGGTAGTAAGCACTATATAAATGCATTGTAAATTCAAAAACTCACAGAAGGTGTTTGGCTTTAATTTAGAACAATATCTCTCAGTAACGAAAGAGCTATGATTAGCGGTAGAGAGTGTACTTCCTCAATAGAGAAGGGGACCACAAAGTGGCCAGCCATGTGAGTTGAAGTGGGATGTCGACCTCCAATGAGGGTAGATTTGAAAATTATGATCTAATATATGTCCTGTTTGGTGTGTGGCGACTTTTACCCACTTAATAAGTTGTAAGGCTTCTAAATCTTTCAACAAGTTTCACAGGACAGGACAGTCCTCTATCTTATCAAAGTGAAGATTAAGTTCACCAACAATATTAAAATTTGAAAAACAGAAAAAAAGTGTGAAAAATAACTTTGCACTATTGTCAACATTAACATTTTTAAAATTAACTTTTCTCGTTTTAATTATTTGTTTACTGTTTTTAAAGGTGTTACAGAGACAGCTTACAATGGCACAAAGAAACGTAACCGTCATAACAGAATAACAGCGTGTGTCTGACTAAACCATTACTGAAATTATATAATTTGCTTTGAGAAGCAACTATTACAGCTCCACTGACACTGAGAATTACAGCAACTATGTGGACAAGGACAATAACAAAATAATAAAGTACTCTATTTTTGAAGACCATGCTACATGAGAATAGGGGAAAGGCAGAGGAAAAAGAACTTAAATTGGCAACGAAACAAAAGTATAATTACATCCATTTACTTTACTGAACCTGGTAAATATCTTTTATCAGTCCCACCGGAGTTTATTGTAAAATGTGTTTTGCACACATAAAATGAATTCGTGAGACAGGTTAAAAGACTGCTAAAGAAAGTATTGGCAAAGCTGCATTGCCATATTGGGGAAGCCAGCGATTTGATACACAAATAGTTAGGGCCCAGATTTATCAAGCCTTTGTGTTGTCCTTGCGTCAGGCAACGTGACCCAAAGACAACAGAAAGGCTTCAGTGCCACTCAAGGGGCAATTGGTGTCACCATGCGTGGCTTTGTGAAGAAATGTTATGCAACCTAGCTGCTTGTGCTTTTTACATAACATTTCAAGCTGGGAGGCGTTCCATGGGTGGAACATAGGCATTTCCATGCATCCACCCATAGATTTTGGTACATTCCCACATTTACTAATGCTAGTAAACCTGTGAATGTGTCATAATGCTATGCCTTACCCAGTGAGGCATAACAAGGAGAAATATCTTTATTTCTCCTCATTAGTTCCTCTTTCTATGGGTGATGCATTCCGCATCACAAATAGAAAGAGGAATATGCCTCTTTGGATTGTTTTTGTGCAGGAAGGTATCCCTTCCTGCACAAAAACAATCCTTCCCATAATGCAAGACCCCTTGCACTATCGTGCAAGGGTGCCTGTGTTGGCACTAGGCTGCACACAGTGCACCAGCACAAGGAGAGATCAAAAATGTTCCAAACCTTTGTAAATATGGAAGATATCTGCTCTCTTCGTTTCATGCAACGCAGTGCAGCAACTTTGCTTGCTGCCTGTGTTGTGTGAAAGACTAGTAAATATACCTCTAGATCTTTAGTAGGGACACACAGGCCAATTTTGCATTAACTTTTGAATGCTACTGATGACATCACAAACAAATTATGGTTTAGTGGGAAACCAGAAGCCCCGCAACACCTCCTTTTTTCTGTTCACTATTCAGCTAAGAAAGTTTTATTTTTGCCTCCTCTCTAAGTTTTTGCCTTCTTGCTTCATGAACCATTCTGCACAGAGCTATTCCTCTGCTTTTGTTTAATTTATTCTCTTAGTTTCATATTCTCCTCCCTCTGAATTTCAAGGAGAGGAAAACTGTCAATTTCTGTTCTCACATATTACACACTGCTCTCACTTGGCGCCCAGAGTGCTAATGTACTTCTTTTTAAGTACCACATTAATTTCACTTATAATTAGCCCCTAAGGTAAGTGCAGGTAAGTATATAATTACTACTATTAATAACCCTTATATGTACTTATCAAGTTAAGGTAGTAACTATATACTTATATATTTTATAATGTAGTTCCATATTGTCAATCGTAATATAGGGATATACAACTGTATACGAGAGCACATATAAAACAATTAAATGTAGTACAGACAAGAGGAATTGAAATAGGCATGATGATGCAGGTATTCCCATCGTTTGATGGCTTTCTAAATATGTCTTCCTAAAATTATGCGATATTCTTAGATATGTATTCACCATTTGGCATATTGTCACTTGAACACAGCCAAGGAAATCTCACAAGGAGAAGACAGAACTGGAAAAGTGTTAGTAAAACAAATAGGTCTTTAGGGTCGTATTAAACTGAAGGTGGTTCATGAAACAATGTAGTTACAGAGATAAGAAATGCCAAATTTGTAGATCAAAGTAATCAAAAGCACTACACCCATGGCAAGCTCATTTGAAGCTGGTACTTTGCAGGAGAGCTGCAATGCATTGCATCTCAGTGGCCTCAAAGGAACAGGTGAATCTTACAGATTGGCAAGAAAAATGCTACCAGTCCAATGGTAGGGCAGCCACACCAAACACAGAACCTTGATTTAAATGCACTGTTCATGTGGAGCAATAGAAAGAAAGGTCAGTCAGTGAGAGATGATCAGACTTGCACACCAATCAAGAACAGGAGATTGAGAAGGCCTGTTTAGTCCATCTTTTGAATGCCACAAAAAAGAGTGGCTCCTGCCCCTAGCAACTGTGCCAGGCTACACATACTATTTATTCATGAATTGTAACGTGTCTCCCAGAGGAGGAAGGAAAAAAAACAAATGGTAAAAACCCTCCTTGGCAACGATTTGAGAACTAATTGAAGATTACTTTTAAGAAATGATAGATGAAGAAAGAGTACAAACTGAGCTGAATGACATGAACCTTGAAGGCTTAGAATAAACACTTTCACTGAATGCCAAGTCAGATGGATATAGTTTGCACATCGGCCTGTCCGTCAAAGAACACATTGCCAAAAAAAACAAAGATGGCCTGGTACCAACCCTCTCTTCTAAGGAAAGTGAAAATGTTTCTTCCAGTCAGCGACTTCAAAACTGCTGTTCGAGCCTTCACACTCTCGCATTTGTTATGTGGTAACACTGTGTCGCATGTAGCTGTGATGTGTAGCTTCTAGCTGGAGTTTCTGTCTCTTTCTATGTTCCTGGGTATGGATGGCTGATCTCTAGCGCCTTGATGCCCTCGGGTGACTGCTGCGCTTTATAAATCTCAAATCAAATCAAATCAAATCATGGTCTCTTAGACTCCATATTTGCCCCTCTTAGGAGCATCACAGATGCCACAACATGTCTTGTTCAGGACCTGAAGAAATATGATCACCCACATCCAGATGGAAGTTCATTGACTCCCCTTGCTGGCCCACACATCTTCAAAACCAGCTGCATTATTTACAAAGTCTTTATGAACAGCACTCCAGCTTAACCTGCTGACAAGCTCACCATCTCTGGGTGCTCTCGGCACACCTGCAGTCAGGACACCATCAGATTGGAGACTTAGAAATGTAAAAAGAAAACATAAAACAGCAGGCCTTTTCACATCTGTAGGCCAAAGATCTGGATCAACATTAAAAGTAAATAGATTAGCAAGGCACCAAACTCCTCCTGTCATCAGAAAGGAGACAAGTGCCAGGCAATGGTGTTCAGAAGAAAGTTTTAACTTCTAGAAGAAAAATTCAGGTGTAATAATGGCAGCAAAGGAGAGATTCATTTGAAGAAAAATAAGTGAATGAATGCGTTGCAATGCACCCTTTACATGCCTCCTCATATATTCTACCAGCAGGGACTGACATCACAGGAAACGACTGATTCATTGCGAATTGAGAACCTCTGTTAACGTTTTCAAACCACCATCTTAGAGGGCAGCTAATAAGTCTTGTTAAAACCTGTTTTTGTTTAGATCTCATGAAAACTTCATTATTAGCCAGCACCCCAAAAGTGATGCTAGTAAACCTGGTGCTACCCTTTTAGATATTCTTTGAGGGAGATAGCTAAATATTTGTTGCCAAAACAATTGCAGGGCTGGACAGGTAAAAGAAAACATACACCAAATCACCCTGCGCCCTAGTGGTACATCTGAAAAACGTGTTTAAAACATTAGGAAAACATTTGTTTAAAACTTTAAGGGTTATAGTAAAGTGTCCATCTGGCAAAAAAATAGTTCTTTTAAAATTGGCTGCCCCAAAACAGTTTTTGCCCAAAAAATGGATATGTCCACCCACTGGTTTTGAGAGATAGCACATCTAGTAACTGATGCAACTTTTTGGAGATATTTTTAGATATAGTTCTGCTGAATTTTCTGGTGCACCACTCTATACCAACTCCCTACTCCAATCATATTATACTGATGTAATAGTTTCAAAAATTGCAGTAACTGGGTCTACATCAAGAGTAACATTTTGCAAATATCTGGAATAATCTCAAATCTGAAATCCCATCTCATCCATTCAAGCCCAGTACTGCAGGCAGATCGCGGAGCTCACATCTGGTTGGCCCCAAGTGCAGAGACACCCACGTGGTTTAGGTGGCATGAGCGCTCAGATACAACAGTATGAGTTTAATTGCCATATTCTGCATCTTTTTTTTATTGAGCACATTACCAGATATAGTTCAGAATAAGTTGTAAAAAAAAAATCATTTTCCAAACCATAAGTCCTACATATAGCAGAATACATATTTTAACAGATCTGACGTACATGTCTTTGTGGCCCGAATATCAATATACAAACCAAACATTCCCCCATTTTGGCTAGATCGCATTAAATCACATTAACATGCCATGGTGCTAACAAAAGAATGGGCACAGACAATCATTCCACAGTGCTAAAGTGCAGGTGCAGATTCCTGATGCAAAGTGCAAGACAGAGACATGTGCAAAAAGAAAACAGCTCTAAATAGCAACCTTCTTTTTACTAATCAGTGCAAAGTTAGAAAAAGTGTATGATGAGGGACCTCAAATACCCCTTTTTTCCTTACTTCTTTACTAAAGTGCTACAATACTTTACAAAAATAATGCATCAAAAGCTGAAGCCTCAATATATTAATGTCTAAAAGTGCTACAGTGCTAAATCATTTTCATCATTCTTATAGGTCCCTCTATGCTTCAGGAGCAACAGTCTTCCCAGTCGATCGAAGTATAGTCACCAATGGAACCCACCTGCTAACATGTTACTATATGTCGGATTATGTTCTCCAACGGTGCCAATAATGCAAGATATTTTTTCAAGCTGCCCATCCTCCTGGCATACACCTCTTCGAACAGCCCTGTCCTTTGTAGCTTCTCTAGCAACATCTTACAAGTCGGCACCATTATTGTTCGCCAGCATTGTAATATCAGTGATCTGGCCACGGCTAGAGATGCTGCAATAAAATTCTGAGCATATGTGTCTAGCTGCAAAGTTTGACTAGATACCCCAAACAGTACCAATTTTGCTTCTGGCTGTATTGCAGCTTGGACACCCTGACTTGGTGCTTGGAAGATCGTCTCCCATTATTGTAACAACTTGGGACACTCAAATAAGATATGTAGCCAATCCCCTTTTTCGGCTTGGGCACATCTAAAGCATTTATTAGGGATAGATGGATGCATTTTATAAATTGCTCTCGGACTATAATAAGCCATCAATCATGATAAAAGTCTCATTTTCTAGAAGTTAGCTGCCCTAAGGGATCTTGGGCCAGATGTACGACCGGTTTTTGCGGTCGCAAAGGGGTTTTAGGCCTGTTTGCGACCGCAAAAAGCGTGTGGCCAATGTACCAACCCTATTTTGCGAGTCACAAACAATTTGCGACTCACAAAATAGGGTTTAGCGACTTCGCTATTAGGAAGGGGCGTTCCCTTCGTAATAGCGACTCCAAAAGCTATGTAAGAATGTTTTGCAACCGCAATTGCGGTTGGAAAACACTTGCAGCTTACCACCCTTCTCAGAAGGGTGGTAAAGCATTCGCAAATGGGAAGGGGTCCCCAGGGGACCCCTTCCCCTTTGGGAATACATGCGCATACATTTTTTAAGGGCAGGCAGTGGTCCCAGGGACCACTGCCTGCCCTTAAAAAAAGAAAATAAAAAGTTAAATATCTATTTTTTAAATGCATCCCGTTTTCCTACAAGGAAAACGGGCTGCATTTGTAAAAAAAAACTGCTTTATTTAAAACCAGTCCCAGACATGGAGATCTGCTGACCCCAGCAGGCCACCATCCCTGGGAGTGCCAGCCATTCCCAATGGGGTCGCAAATTGCGACAGCCTCATTAATATGCATGAGGCATGCAATTTGCGACCCCAATGGGAATCGCAAACAGTGTCTCTGACACTGTTGTGCATTGATGTTTGCGACTCGCAATTTAATGCAATTTGCGAGTCGCAAACATCAATGGACGTACATCTGGCCCCTATAACCTAGTACTGAGATATGCTCCAATTCTCCCTCTGCCACCTGACATCCTGTCTCCTGATCTATCTTTCTCAGATGGTCTTCAATCAACGAGGAGTCTGTGTACTTCCAAAGGGATCTATACCAATTCTCCATCCCCATCAGTTGGGTTTAATACCATAGTTTCATCAATACCTCTGAGGAGTGGATCATTTCTTGCAAATAGCTGTTCATCAAGCCTTTAATCTGAACAAGGCAGTGCCACAGCTTCTCATGTTACAATCCTACTTGTAGCTGTATTTCCTCCCAGTTTGCAATCCGAGTTCCTAGATAGAAACTGGCCAATGACCAACACCCTTGAGATTTCCATATCCTACAAATCGCTTTTGATATCACCAGTCCACCCCCTGGCAGTCCTGCAATGAAACGCTGGAACTTGTCTAGTTTTTGAAAAGCTTTTCACATCCATTTATTTTCGTCTAGCACCTTATATATGGTTCTTTTCGGCAATCTTGCCACCTTTAAAATAAAGAAATAAAAGATTGCTTCCACTCTCCTGCACCATCCACTTAATAAAAAAGAGATTGAGACCTCCCTCAACTGTATCCCTTTTAACCAATAATATCAAACCACGTAGCCTGGTAGTACAAAAAGAAATCAAGAAGAGCCAGGCTGCCTTGTTGAAGGATTGAGTATCTCACTCTTGAATTTTTTCCTTTCCATAAAAATTTGATTATGAGGCAATCTAGCTCTTTAAAAAATACCCTATTAACCTTTGCCTGGAGATTTTCAAATAAAAGTAAAAACAAGGGCAGGATAGACATTTTTATCAATTACATCTCTCTATTAATGTGAGAGGCAACAAGGACCATGTATTCAGAAGGCCTTTCACCTTCTCCATCATCTTCTCGTAGTTCAAATTGAACAGGTTGATGTATTTATTTGTCACATAGAACCTAAGATAATGGATAGGATGACTACTATTATAATTCTGAATTAGGCCCGCAGACAGCACGGATGGCTGCACGTTAAAAAGTAAAGTCTAGGTTTTATCTTTATTAATCTTGTATCCCCCAAGTTTGTATATTCTTGAACAACATTCAAAGCACCCTTAATATTAACCTGGTCGGCTCTTAAATACAAGACCATTCCGCAAACAACTTAAGTTTGGACATCCCTTGCAGCGGGGCAGCAATATTAACAGCACAACGTATTCTTTCAGCTAGTGGTTCAATAAATATTGTTAAAAGTATAGGAGACATTGGGCACCCTTGCCGGGTGCCATGTTTAACTTGCACAGTACCTGCTAACTTCGCATAAATTATTACCCATGCTTCGGCCCATTGGTATATTCTTTTAAGCATGGCCACAATTCTAGCTGGAAATCCAAACCTCTTTAGTGCAGAAAATAAGGCATCCCTGTTGACAAGGTTGAATGCATTTTCAGCATCGATCGTTACAAATGCAGCTTTATCTTGGCCACTGGAAATAAATCTATAGCCTGAACCAAGTACTGCGTATTTGCCGCCATTGTTCGCTTTGGTTAAAACCCATTCTGCTCCTTGTGGACCAGGGTCTGCCCAACTGAAAGTATATGTGATACCCAAATCTTTGCAAATAGCTTGTAATCGTTATTGAGGAGGCTTATTGAGTGATAAGAGTTTGTGCTCATGGGAACTTTATCTTTATTTAAGAAGTTTACCACCATTGACTCTTTGAAAGTTGAAAGAATGTCCAGCCCACCTCCTATTTCATTAAATAATTGCACCAGATTCTGTAATAATTCTTTACGGTTGGGATTCTGTCGGTGTCTGTCGCCTTGGCATTAGGCATCTTTTGCAATGCCCAAACGGCCTCCCCAAGTGGGAAAGGCTGCAGCAATGTCTCTGCATGCGTTTCGGTCAAACACTGGAGCCGAATCTGAATATAGAATTCCTCAAGACTATATCTGGGAACATCATTGGCATTCCTGTTAACATTTTTATTGTGCTGCAGAAATATCAGTGCTATTTTATGGTCATCTTTTTGCTCTACAGTTGCATTGGGATCCTTAATTTCCCCAATTCGCAGTGCATCTTAAGATGTGTTGACCGAGCCAACAGCCTGCCTATCAACTGGCTTTCTTCATACTGCTTCTGCTGAATGTTTTTGCATTATTGATCTCTTCAAGAACAAAATAATCTTGCAGCGTTTGCTTGGCCTGATCGAGTTTTTCTATTAGTTCTGTTCTTAGAACTATCCTCCCATGACTAGTGCATCTTGTGCATTATTGAGAGCACTTTGTAACTCCTTAACTTGAGCTTATCGAGCTCTACTCTTCGCTGACTTATACGCAATCACCAACCTTTAAATGTGCCTTTGAATGATTCCCATATTACAAAGGGTGAGGCAGTGCCTTGATTGACCTAAGAAAACTATTGTATAAATTAAGGGTGGTATTTAACCAGATCTGGCCTACCAAGTGTGGCCTGTCAAGCTGCCATTGCAACTTCAGGATTTTAGAATCTTCAGTCTCTATTGTAACACCTACCACTGAATCATCTGAGAATGCATTAGCCCAAGTCACCGTTTTGACCCACTTCAAGAAATTTGAGATACAAAAAGTCTAGTTGTGAAGCTGTGTTATATCGACTAGAAAAACACATAAACAGAATGGTCCAATCTCCATGGATTGACCAGATTCAATTTTATTTAATTGAGTCAAGAAAATTAGCAGTTTTAGGCAGTTTCCTGTTCTGTTAGAAGTGTCCGTTTGAGGTTATGTATATAGTTGAAAGCGCCTCCCCATATAAAGGGCCCTTCTTCCTCCATTGCAATGGCAAATATTTCCCTAAAGGAGGCCTCTTCATCTTGCACTGGACCACAACTATTAAGGAGGCTAAAGGAGACTGCTTGGACCCGAACCTTTAACCAGATCCATCTACCCCGTTTATTTCTTATCACCTCCCTTACCTCCCAATCTACTGATCTAGAAAGGTAGATAGCCACTTCCCGAACAGCCAATCCTGCTGATGCAAAAAAGGCGTGCGAAAAATTCATAGGGATACAAATTTTCAGATTGTTCTCTTTGAGCTGAGTCTCCTGCACATATATAACTTCAGGATTAAACATAGATAACCAGTTCATTACAGCCCCATATTTTTGCCTGTTTAAGATGCCATTAACGGATCACTGACAGAATATCGACAGTCAGAATATCCGAGGTACAAAAATATCGTCGTAAAATTATCGATGTCTAGAATATCGAAGTCCTATCTACATAATGGTAAGTACAAAAATATCGTTGTTAAAAATATCGTTGTTAAAAATATCGTTGTTAAAAATATCGTTTTTTTAATGTTAAAAAAATAATGTAAAATAAAGTAAATAATACATATAATTAAAAAAAAACATAGTTAAAAATATTAGAAAATGTTTAAAATTATAAGTAATACATATAATGTAAAAATAAATTAAACATATATGTCTAAAACATAATATATATACTTACTTAATAATATTTATAAATAATTATTTTAATAACTTATAAATTGTTAAAAAGTATATTAAAAATTATAAATACATATATATATACACATACACCAATAATATAAATTAAAAACAAAAAGCATATATAACAAATTAAAATATTACATTTTTTTAAATCTTGACAAAATACATTTGACACTACATTAACTAAAACAGTAGAGAAAATATTGGATAGCGGAGGGGATAAAATTACTATTCCCACTCCAGAGAGTGCAACAGTAGGGAAAGTGTTGGATAGCGGAGGGGTAAAAATTACTATTCCCACTCCAGTGAGTGCAACAGTAGGGAAAGTGTTGGATAGCGTAAGGGTAAAAATTACTATTCCCACTCCAAAGACTGCAACAGTAGGGAAAGTGTTGGATAGCGTAGGGGTAAAAATGACTATTCCCACTCCAGTGAGTGCAACAGTAGGGAAAGTGTTGGATAGCGAAGGAGTAAAAATTACTATTCCCACTCCAGAGAGTGCAACAGTAGGGAACGTGTTGGATAGCGTAGGGGTAAAAATTACTATTCCCACTCCTAAGAGTGCAACAGTAGGGAAAGTGTTATATTGCGGAGGGGTAAAAATTGCTATTCCCACTCCAGTGAATGAAACAGTGGGGAAAGTGTTGGATAGCAGAGGGTTAAAATTAACATACTTATCAACTAAATAATTATTATAATTAAATAACCAATTAATATTTAATTAATAATACATTAATTATGAATACTAATAAATACATATTAATAATTACTTTATTATAATTAACTTACTTCCCGCCCTATTCCCCTATAACCCCACAACCCGCTCCTAAAAAAACACAATTAATATAATTATCAATTAATTAATTAATAAAAATGAATAACCAGTTAATGACGAATGAATAATAAATTAATTATATATATAAAAATTAATATTTACCTTTTTTATATTTAAATTACTTCCCACCCTATTCCCCTATAAACCCACAACCCACTCCTAAAAAATAACACAATTAATATAAGTATCTATTAATTAATCAATATTAATTAATAACCAATTAATTAATAATAAATTAATTTTAAATAATAATAAATAAAAATTAATACTTATTTATTTATAATTAAATTACTTCCCACCCTATTCCCCTATAAACCCACAACCCACTCCTAAAAAAATAACACAATTAATATAATTATCTATTAATTAATTAACATTAATTAATAACCAATTAATAATCAATTAATAATAAATTAATTTTAAATAATAAACAAGAAAAATTAATAATTACTTTATTATAATTAAATTACTTCCCACCCTATTCCCCTATAAACCCACAACCCGCTACAGAACTAAAATACGCAAACATTAATTTTCATAAAAGTAATTACTGCTAAAAATTTAAGACATACATTTAAAAAAACTACACTTATACCAAAAAATTACATCACATACTTTTAACACACATACTAAAATACAGAACACTAATATAAATATCGATATTATTAACAACGATATTTTTGCAAGCGATATTACTGTCTTTGATATTAAAAAAAATGATATTTCTTACCTTACTGTCGATATTCTGTGCTACAATATACTTGCTGTCGATATTCTTGTACCTCGATATTTCAAACTCGATATTGTTGTAGTTCGAAATAAACAACTCGATATTCTGCCTGTACACTGCCATTAACATTATATGGCTGAACCCCAATCTTACATATCTCCCTTGTACTGCCATAGACTTACTGCCTCCCTATATAATAATGGCTGAAGCTGGACCATTTTCCCCCACCTCTCAACTTCTAAAAAAACTCTCCTGCTCTTTTTATGACTACACCCAAACTCCTGCTGGCATATTTTTCATCCACCCAAGTGCACCCACACAAGCACCCCAGTCACCTCCCATGCCCAACCTTCCTTGGAGGGGGAATAGCCCAAACTACCTCCAACCATCCCTACCTGGCTTGGAAAAGCACAATGACATGCTCAGAAGGAAGAAACTATCTCCCACCCCTTCCTCGAGATCTAATCGTAATTGTCATCCAGCATATACCACAGAGAGACTTGAGCCATATAACACCAAACACATTTCATCATTCTTGCCAACCCTCAACCAGACTTCACTCTCCTCAACAGGTTCTGGGCCTCTTCAAGCAATGAACATAGAAAGAATTGACCTTTGGATAATGCTTATAGTTTTGACTGGTGCGCTGTAGAGGCCTGGGCCCCCGCTGCCCTGAATTGGCCTGTCAGTCCAATCATGTCTCTCCTTCTGCCTCTTTCCCAACTTACTATCTAGTGTGTTTGTGAACCCTAGGTAAAATGGACTGTAAAAGTGCAGGTTTGAGAGTACGCTCATGCCTGCAACTATGGCTTTCCCTGATGTAGGCAGATCAGGAAACATATTCCACAGAAGACAGAACTGCTGTGAGCAGGCGAATCCTACCTTTTGCTTCTGTGCAACAAAGAAGTTATTGATCAAAGGAGACAAGCTTATCTTACAGACATCATGCATAGGCTTTGATGTACTGCATACATTTCCAATTTAAAAGCCTGCAAAGCACAAAACCCACAATGTCTTAAAGATATATTACGAGACAGAAATCGATTAGCGACTCAATGTTTGCATTGCAACTTCTTGTGATTTGTAGGAAAACGGGTGTGTAAAAGGGACATCCACACATCTTTATGATACACAATGATATGTATCAATAGTTTGCAATCACAATTGCAGTTGCAAACTGTTAGAACTGGCATCCTTGGCATGGTATCCCCTGCCTTTTTGCCTTCAGACCTCCTGTTTTTGCTGACTTCGTTTTAGCTGGCCTTAGGATTCTGCTCACTTTACCACTGCAGACCAGTGTTAACGTGCTTGTGCTCTTTCCCTAAAACGTGGTAACATTGGTTTATCCACAATTTACATATTTAATTTACTGATATGTCCCTAGTAAATTACATTACATGCGCCCAGGGCCTGTAAATTAAATGCTATTAGTGGGCCGGCAGAACCGGTTGTGCCACCCACTTAAGTAGCCCTTTAAGCATGTCTCAGGCCAGCCATTAAAGAACCTGTGTGTGCAGTTTTAAACTGCCATGTCGACCTGGCAAGTTAAATCTCTTACCAGGCCCAAACCTTCTTTTTTAATTCATAGAAGTAACCCCTAAGGACGGCCCTGGACAGCCCAAGGGCAGGGTGCAGTGTATTTAAGAAGTAGGACATGTACTTTTAAGTTTTAAATGTCCTGGTAGTTTTTCGCTACTGCAAGGCCTGTATTTCCCATAGGATAAAAATGTGATTACCTTATTACATCTTTTAAGTGTACCTTCCAAATGGGAAGATAAAACTGATTTAAGTTTGTTGTCTCTGGAATCACAATTAAAAATCACAACCATTCAAAGTTTATTTAATTGCATAGTTAAGTTTAATAAATAAATCTTTATTTGAAAGTTAACACAACCATAAGGGATAAAAAACATACTGTAAAAAGAACATCATTGCAGTTATAATTAATTAAAAGAAGTATTGTGGAAAATCGCAAGGTCCAAGCGGGCATCAGTCACATCTTGAGCTTCTTAATCTAAAAGCAGCCCTCAAGAAATTCGTGACAACAAACAGGGTATGGTCTTTGGGCAATAGCTGCAAGTACATAAGTGCAACCCAGGCTTGTCTAAATGTCATAGCTTTTAAACGGGGCCTAAGAAACAACCTCCTGGGGTGGCTAAAATATTTACATAAGAGGACAAAGTGTAAAGTGTCCTGTGGAGACCTATTGTCGCAGCCACTGGGCCCTCTCACGTTTGCAGGTAAAAAACCAGATGGGGTAGCCAGCAGATAACAGAGCTGATTGAATCTAAAATGAGTTGCTAAAAATCTATCAGAAGGGTTTTTAAGGGTAAAAAGATAATTCTCCATTCCCTGCACTGATTTTAGCAAAACATGCCCTCTCACAGCTGGTTTCATAAGCTCAGTATTTTCGCGGTGAGCAGCGACATGTTTAAAAAAAAGTTCCTTGATTGTTCTCAGGTCCTGAGGCCTTACTGTATCACATTTCAAGAAAATATCTGCCCTACCTAGAGCCATAAAGGACTCCTGTACATACCATAGCCAAATGTAGATGTAAATGTAAATGTAGTGGTACTTGTATAGCGCACGAATCACCCCATAAGGGTCTCTCGGCGCTTGTACACATACCGCTGTGGAACCCTTCCTGGCTTTCCCTGTGAGGTGTCCACTCCTGGGCACCCCCAGGGTGAAGCCAGGCATCCTAGCGTTGTTGGGGCCGTTGTGGAGATTAAGCAAGCTATTGCCCAGAGTTGCAGAGTGGGACCCATGGTTAGAGTAGGCACCGAGGCGAGAATTATCAGGTCCGAGGAAATTGAGCCCAAGAACCGCCAAGGCGGGAATTGAACCCTGGTCCCGGGCTAGACCTCTGCATCAGGGTCTGCCGCTCTAACCATTGAGCCACACTTCTCCACAAGCCAAGGTATTTTGAGTGCATGATCTAGTGACAGACAGTCTAAAATAATCGAATGGTTTAACTCTGCCTCATCCCTAGACCATAGCTTCACCCAACACAACAAGGGCTTTACTGCCACCAAATCCGCTATGTAATTAACTCCTATTCTTCATGTACGGTAAACGAGGGGGTGCCTTGTGTGACCTTCAAAATTCATCTCAAAAACTTATTTTGAGCGACCTGTAAATTATTGGCCGCTGTGTACCCCCAAACCTCGCTACGGTACAAGACCTTGGAGATACATGTAGACTGGTATTACTTTAAGATCATCTCAGGAGACCAAGAACCCAATCTGTGGGCATAGTTGGCAATTGCTCCCATGTCTTATGCATGTCATACAACTTTCCCTCCATCAGTTGTTTCCAATTAAGTTTTGCATCAAATAAAATTCCCAGGTAGGGGAAAGCCGGGACCTTCGTTAAGGTATGAGCGCCTACCATAAAAGTTATGGACCGAGTCGCCCGAGGGTCAACTTCCAAAATGTATGATTTTGTGAAGTTGGCCGACAGGTCCAGCCCGTCCATAAAGGAGACGAACCCAATGATCAGTAATTGGAGGCCCATTGCTTTACGGGCCGTCAGCACCGCATAGTCAGCGTATAAAAGGATTGGCAATGCTTTCCTGCCCACTCAAGGGCAATCAGACTGTAATGCAGACAGGATGGCTTCTAGGCCATTGATCTAGATGGTAAATAAAAAAGGGGCTAGAATGCAACCTTGGCGGACCCCCCTGGTGCAGTTGAAATAATGTGTGAGGCCCGCCCCCTGTGACTATCTGACTGCTGCTGTTGTGTGGGCATGTTGTTTCATTAGTAAAGTTACAATAGCGGGCTCGACTCCCAGAAAATTAAGTAGATCCCACAGTTTATTGTAGTCGAAGGCGAGCGTAAGGTCCATGAAGCCTTAAAAAGGGCACCAGGTTGAGCTACCGAGTATTTGGACACTAATACATAGAGGTTGAGACATTGGTCGGTGGTCGATTTTCCCACATGGAAACCAAACCATAGTTAACTGAACTCATTGCATACAGCTATAAATAAAGAACATTTCTTACAATGACTAATACACTCCTGCATGATAAAAAGAGCATAAAAGCATAGTGATATTAAAAGCATTTACCCAATTTAGACTTCTTATGTGACGAAACCTCGCCGACCTTGGTTCTTGTGTATCTCGATTGTAAAGGTTGTTTAACTAGTGCAAGTAAAAAACAGGTTATAAAGTGCAAATGACTTGTGCTAAGAGAGCCCCTAAAAAAGTTGCTGGTTTTGCACTTTCTCCGTCACAATGCCCCACAGTTCCTTTAGAAGTGGTTTTATGAATTTTTAAACTTTCGCTTCAACCCCTTGAAACCAGTTGCAAAGTGCAAGTGAGTTGTGCAAAAGGATTTCCTGATCTGGCCCCTGGGCTTGCTCCTTCACAGGCCTGATGTCCCTCAGTTCCTTTAAATACTTTTTTAAAGAATGTATGGTCCCTGTCAGGCTAAAGGGCTTGAAACCATAGTCCCCTTCAATTCTTAATTGTCACCATTGTAAAGAGCACAAGTACGTTCCCCTTAAAACTGGCTGTAAAGTGCAAGTAAGTTTTGCAAAAGAATTCCTAACATGTTGCCTGGTCTTGCACCTTTTTCGAGCTTTAAAAAGATTGGCTTCAACAACTTTTTTCTTTGAGCCATGGGCACCGGGCATAGACAAGGGATATGCAGTAATAACTCTTGCTTATATCTGCATGGGCGACAACTTAAGTTTGTTGATGGGTTCTTCCAGGTTGGGATACAATCTTTGGTTTCTAGAATCCCAAATCGGTATAACATACACTGCTGCTTTGAAGCGCGGGAAAATGGGCTAGCAGATACTCCTGTGGGTTCAGGTTCTTATATGAGTTAATTAGTGTCCAGGCATGGCTTCTTATTGCAAATGAGTTTTTGTCTGTTAAATACAACAGGAAACGAGTTGAAGAGTTGGTTATCAGACAAATGGCGGCTTTTCCCATTCTAGTAGCCCACATCTCTGGAATGGCAAGTTTCTCAATTGCCTGACTTAAATATTCTCTCCATGAGACTTTTTGATTGTATGACTGCTGTTCCTTGATTTCAATTCAACATAGGTTGTTGCTAGAGTCACTCTCAGAGGCACGCAATCAACAACATAGTTTAACGAAAGCGTTCATTCTTTGTAGTAATTAACTTTTTAAACCAAACTCAAGATGAACCTGGGCAGGGGGCGCTGTTTTCGGAATGAAAAACACAGTTTTATATACTTTTGTTTAAAGCTTGTTGATTGTAGCTGTTTTTCTTCCATGCATGATTTCCATGCCGTACGCTACCGTTGGCATTAGCTGCACTGACATTAAGGTGAGTAAATGGCTCAATTACGGACAGCTGAGTTTCTTTTTCAATGCTTTGAACCCAAAAATTTGTGTCTGTGCTTTGGCCTGCAGTGCACCTACATGATGTTCAAAAATCATATTATGTTCCACGTTGGTACCTAGGTATTTATATGAAGTAGCAACCTCGACCTTTTTGTCCTCTATGAACCAGGTGAATGACTTATGTTTGACGTCAACCAGACTGACCACTTTGGTTTTATTTAAGTTTAACTCTAACCCTCGGTGGTTCTTATAACTTTTTAAGGGTGTTCGTGCTTTGATACAGGCCTATTGGCATCTGGCTTAAGACAACTATGTCATCAGCATACTGCAGGCAACCTAATTTCTCTTATGCTAATGTTGGCGGAATGCTGTTGTCTTGTGGAAGGAACCGTACAAGGTCAGCAAGATATAAGTTGAACAGTATTGGGGCGAGTACACATGCCTGTTTGAGGCCACTCCAACTGGTGATTTTGTTTGCACGAAGAATCAGCACGAGCTACCGCAAGTTCGTCCTTTTGCAAATGAAGTATTGTCCGCCATGTGGATTGGCACCATGAGGCTCCAGCCTACCCATCCGCGATGCCAGGCCTGCTCTTCGCGCCACGCCGACAATTACCAGAGATGTTCTTCTTGCTCCTGGCGACCTTCTCCCCTGCGAACGGGACTCTTGGCACAAACCTTGAGAAGGTAAAACTTCAGCAGGACTAACATGGGACTGTATCTGATCTGCTCTCCTTTGCGGTTGGCCTGAACTTTTAGATCTGACGCGGTCTAGTGCAACCAGATATCCCCGGTTGGCACTTTATGCTTTTAGGCTCCATTTCACAGTTTATTCTTTAAAAATTCTTAACTCAGGTTCTGTCTATTGCATTTTTGTTGTTGTGGTCTTGTTTTATTTATAAAATTAAGCTCTATTTTTCTAACCTGGTGTAGAATCTTTTAGTGTGGTGTTTTCACTGTTTTACTGTTTAAAGGGCTGCACAAATTCTTTACATATTGTCTCCTAAATTAAGCCTGACTGCTTTGTGCCAAGCTACCAGAGGGTGAGCACAGGTTAATTTAGGGTTTGCCTGTGCCTTGCCCTGAATAGGATTGTGGCTACTGCTTGACCAGGGCTTTTGCCCGAGTCAACCAGTAACCCAATTTCTAACACAAACCATTAGTTGGATAGAAACCCACCAATCATCAAAAGGGGTGGCAATGATTTGTAAAGTAGTCTGTGAGGGGTAGCTTCCACTTTTTGAATGTAGACTGTTGCTCTTAGAGAAGCCACAGGGACCAGTATGCTACCACCATGTCCATTTACATCACTTCACATTTTGTTTACATTTATATTTTCATTGCAACCCCTGCCCATTAAGTAACAGAGCTCCAATCACGATATTTAGCAAATGTGAATGCTGTGTTAGCGGTCTGCTTTCTTTATCATTCCAATCAGAGCCTTTAAAGTACATGAGGAAGGATTTCTGAGAATTCTTTCAAATGAGCATTTTGGGTGACGATAGGTTACAACCGTTGCAGCACAAAAATATTCTCAAATTGTATCTCCACTCCTTACCAACAATAGCACCTGAGATGCGACTCCAAGATAGCCCGTAGTGACAAAACTGCAACTGCAGAAGCTCAATGGCTGAAACCCGTCTGGTGTGTCTATTCATAATGGACATACCCGGGCAGTTCTCGTTCTCATTCTGGCTGAACTACTATTTTTAGGTCTCACCTACGCAGCGCGCATGCGCTGCTTAGGAGGAGACCTCTTGGAATCGATTCGCTTTTTCACCCAAAAAACATGCACGCTTTGCATTGCTTTCAATGGCAACGCGTGCACGTTTGGCGTTTCCCTTGCGGGAGCGAGCTTTGGCGACATCTGTTTGTAATTATCTTGCAAACAGATGGTGCCGCTGCTCGCTCCCGCAAGGGAAACGCTGTGTGTGTCTGGTCCCTGTTACCATGCAGAGACTGCTTGTCATTCACATTCGGCGGCTCTCTCGCTTTCCTTCGGTGCTTACGCTCTCGCTCTTTCTGCTTTGGTGACTCTCCCTTCTCGTTTTCTGCCCGGAGGTCACCTAGTCAGTGATAAAAGTTTGTCATTGGTGAGCTGTCTCTCTCCTGTCTAAGGAATGTTAAAAATGTGCTAAGGCTGTTTTGCAATTACATATACGTAGCGCTTCATACCCCGCCGAGGCGCTTTCGGTGGTCGAGTAGCAACTTAGTTATTCCGTACATTTTGGGTAAGGAGTGAAAACTCATTCATATAAATATGGACTTTGATTGTCTGCCACGGCCGGGAAAAAAACGGCACGACGGGCACCCTGGGCCAACCCCGTTTAGCACCTCATCTTATTTGTGGTGCTTTTTTAAACGGTTTCAATCAGCTTTTCAAGCTTAATACAAAAGGTGTGACGGGCAGGCCCTAGCTATTCATTCACTTGTCTTTCTTTAATCGTTCTTCTTTGAAAAAACGAATCACTTCGCTTTTGTTTCTGCCCAATGCTTACATTAGATACATAAATATAGTGCTGGCAAGGGGCTGGCTTCCGCAGTCTATCCCCACATGGATGCGCTTTCCCGAATATCCTAGGGCGGGAGTTAGAATACTAAATTTTCCTTCTCAGGGTCCTTGAACCCTTCTGCTGCCCTAAGGGCGCAGTAAGGCCCCTAGGGGAGAGATGTAGCTAGTGGGCCAGGCAGCGCCAACCGTCGCCATTAGCAGACTCCTCGACACACAGCACTAGCTCATCAGTGTATTCACCGTCCATTTACCCAGCGCTAGGCCGAACAAAGTCCTATTTCCCAAAATCTCACAAATGTCTTTATCTTGTGAATTTTGAACTTCTTGACAAAACATAAAGGAATACTGTAGATTTTTGATAGAATCCTCACCAAAATGGATCATGTTCTGTTTTAAAAGAATGAAACCATTTAAAGTGCTTCACGAACATGCGTATATGGAACATTCTCCAGTCTGTGTAGCATTACGCACAGCACCCCATCACTCGTTCTAGGCGGTCCATCCCATTGGCAGAAAGGAATGCAGGCTGCAACAAACTCTTGTGGTCACAGGTCCCTGGAAGTTCCTGGGCCAATTACTCACCGCCGTTTCCAGCTTTTACTGACAAGTGAAGGCAGGACCCAGGGCATGCACCGTCTAGTTCACTACAAAGTCTAATTTTTCGAGGGTGCACAGAACAGCCCACCGGGACCATTAACCTTCCAGGAAAGAGGTTAGATAGCGGCGCAGATCAAACTATAAACGACAGTGACCCCATTAAATGGAATGCTGGTGAAGCAAAATAAAGGTTCCCAACTCAAGGTAGCCGATTGTGGTCACCTCCACGAGCCTTTCGCTTTGGTAGTTGGACAGCTGCACACTTCTTGGCCTTGTTATCTTTTCAGAATCAAGCTTAAATCCCTTTCCTTTCACTTCGGATCTTTGGGTTTTACGAACATTAAATCACAAAGTGCCACTGTGTAAACACGTGCCCGCCTGGCATCTCTGCTTTCAAAGCAAAAGCGGCCATTGCTCCCCCACGCCTCAGTGCAGGGTTCACTCTCAATGCAGAAGCCACGATCACACGGCTGCTCGGCTTGTTGTGGCTTCATTAATGGTAAATATTAGCACACACAATACAAAGCGCATTAATTCTCCTGCGCATTATTTATACAGTTGATAACACTTTGAAACGCGTAATTATGCACTTTTAAACGAACAGAGTTAAATGAACCCTTCCGTAGCAGGGTCCTCTTTTAAGTGTGGGCTTTGTGCGTGTGATAGCTTGCTTTACTCCAGCCTGCACAGATATTCTTTTATTCCTTAATGCACGACGAAGTTCCTGAAATAACTGCGTGGAAAAGTCCGTTCTCGTGGTCGGGGTTAGATTAGCGGACATTCAGAAACCACCTTAAAACATCTCTTTTCGGAGCGCGCTGAGAAGCGAGGGCATTTTTTATTCCCCGTTGATTGCGTCATCCCGCTCTAACTTCAGTTTGTTGGCAGCGTCGAGCACCAGTAGGCCTCACTGAGGAACAAAGTGCTTCACACTTACCAACCCTGTTCAAAATGCTGATAAGCGGTGTCAGAGTGTTGCACAGTCATTTTAACTAACTTCTCGTTGCTTAACAAACCCTGTCAACCCAGGGCTCATCCTTCCTGATTTCTTAATTTAGTTTGTTTGGGTGCTTTGCAAGACATGTTGTGTAAGCAGCTGCACCTCATTTAAAAGTTTCAACAAGGAAGGTCGGTGATGCATCTTTGTTTTGTAACTGTTTCATTGTCTCAAGGGGCAACAAACCTCGTCAAAGGGCTCAAGTTTTTGCATATTTTACTGGCCGTCCTGCGGAAATAAAAGAAAAAATCACCTAGACGGCAATCACATATTACGGGGCATATTTACGTTCCCTGGCGCATCCCTGCAAATCAGCAGGGATGCGCCAGGGAAGATGCGACACGCAACTTTGCCCTTGCGCCACCGCCGATGCGCCGCATTTACAATGCGGCGCGCCGTGGCGCACAGAATGGCAGATGCGTGTCGCATCCCCCGACGGAAAAGCGGCGCATTGCTGGAGTCGCGTCGCAAGCGCGACGCAGCTCCAGCAATGCTCTGGGGTGCCCTATCCCTAACATGGTGCGTCAATCCTTACGCCTGCTTCAAGCAGGCGCAGGGTTTTGACGCAGCATGGGCGTAAAGTGACTCAGTGAAATCTTGTAGATTTCACTGCGTCACTTTACGTGGCGTACCTGCGAGGGAACGCCCACCCTGCGCTGGAACGCCCACATGAAACCTGACGCAGGTTTCATGTGGCGCAGGGGTTTACATCGTGACGCATCTCCCTAGATGCGTCACGTTGTAAATATTGCGCACCGTGGCGCATGGTTTGCGTCGCCGCTGCGTCACATGAGTGACGTAAAGGCGGCGCAAAAGTGGCGCAAGGGGCTTGTAAATATGCCCCTACATCTTTAAGTGTTATGCTGTTGCATGTTTTTATTTCAACCTGCCAACTTTAAAATGAGGAGGGTCCTCTGATGATGAAATGTGAGTACTTTTAGAACTTACCCGTGAACTAAACTTCGCGTTTTTGTTAGCAGTTCTGGAAAGTTGCCGATTTTGACCTTGTAAAGGTTGCAAAGTTTCCCCTCACCCATGCCAGTGTTTTTTTTCTGCATAGCAACATAATTTTAACTCTGGTCTAAACCACTCAAGCTGGAAAATGTATGCAGACTATTTATGATGGATGCATCTAACCATAGATTCCTCACCTTTAGAATTGGTGTTATTCTGACGTTATATCTTTTTATGGCTGCTTTTAGCAATAATGAAACTCCTACATCATAGTTCCATGGCAAACTTTGCAAGTTAGCCAAAGTTGCATTTTTCACTTTACCACTTTTGCATAGAAAAATTCAGAAACGGACAGTGCTTAATGTGAGCCGGTGGTTTCCGGTGCTTCCTAAGTGCGTATTGAATTAATCAGTTAACTGTCTCCTAATAATGTTTAAAGCGCTTAAACTTCTTATAGCGCTCTATTGGAATACTTGGAGACTTCCAGAAAGATACGTTTCCCAAAACGACCACACAGGTTCCGTCAATTAAACAAAACAGTAAATGTGGTCAGATTTCCTTGTTCTTGTAGATTTGGGCTGGAATGGCTCTCCAGAGAGGTTACAGCGTGCCATGACATTGTAATGTCCTTCAGTCGGAGAAGCGAGTGGGTGTGCAGAAAGCTCTCCAGAACCCCCATCCAGCCAGTGACTGAAACCTGTCAAGCAGCACATCATAAAACACAGTTTTACAATAACTTTACTCGATGTGGTTTGTTAAAAGCTTCCACTTAAGTATGTTTATGTGTTGATCTTAATAAAAACAAGCATTGGCATAGCCAATAGGTCTCGCCTTTGGGACCTTATAAATGTTTAGCCATGCAACAGTTGATGTTGTTGCACCAAGGATATTGTGCTGGATAACTAAACACTTATAAGGTCCCAAAGGCGAGACCTATTGGCTATGCCAATGCTTGTTTTTAACGGGACAGTATCATGATTCGCAACAAATGAGAGACCGTTTTTCTTCATACTATTTACAGAAGTGAAAGTACACTTATTGTAATAATCCGCGAACGTCGTAGGAGAAATGTTCATAGTTTCTCCCATTTTTTGGGGGATTTAGGAGATAAAATCTGACCATTTTTAATAATTAAAATACGGATTCAAATTTGAACAGATGGGTGCTTTTCATTAACATTTAAAAATGATGCAAATGTTTTCTCTTTATAAATTACCTAAAATGTAATCGCATTATGTAAAATATGCAATGTATTTTTGACACGATTCACCGAATCAAAGTCTGTATTCCTAGGCAACTGTTACTTTTTTAATGTACCTCTTCTCCTGCAGCAGCATGCAATGTGTTGGACAGCGAGTTGCCCTCACTGCAGTATTATGCAATCCTTACTGTAATGTATGTGCAATGTAAGAGCATGAACTATTAGTTGGCGATAATGGTAGTCCACAAGGAAGGGTTTCAGTAATA
The DNA here is from genome assembly GCA_963921515.1 of Calotriton arnoldi. Taxonomy (NCBI): domain Eukaryota; kingdom Metazoa; phylum Chordata; class Amphibia; order Caudata; family Salamandridae; genus Calotriton; species Calotriton arnoldi. The sequence goes on along the minus strand of CAWUFW010004983.1, from coordinate 1,392,289 downwards.
TAAACCTGACCTAAACACCTGATAGCTATGGCACGTGTGGAAGTGTTTAGCGGTACTAAAACAGTTAAAAAGTGAAAAACACAACAAAAATCCCAATAAGGAGAGTCAGAGATATGAGTTTTTAAAGTTTAAAAAAAAAATAGTGCCACAAAGTGCAAGGCGCCAAGCACTAGACTGAGATGAGTGTAAGGTTTAACGTCCACCGCAATGGAGCGTGGGTCAGAGACACAGGTTGGAATGGTCCTGGTCAGAAAGTTACTTAGAACATTTCCAAGAAAGTAGATTCCACAGTGGGGCAAGGCTGCGGGCTCGATCACAAGACGGGCTCAGTAATGATAGGGTAACAAAGGACGAAGTCTTGATGAAGCCGTCAACAAATTCTGGAAAAGCTCCAAACAGGAAAAGTCAGGAGTTTGCACCCAGGAAGTCATCAACGTCGATCGGATACTGATAGGCATCAGGCCTGATGAAGCTTTCTACCTTCAGACATAGGCTCTTTTCTAGAATTCAGAATTCCTCGGCGTGGCTGCAGCTTGTAGACCGAAGAGGGCTCTACCTCATTAGATGCTGGTCAGCTTGGGTCCCACTGAATATGATTTGCTGCTGCAGAGAAGAACATGGTAGGAGCTGCAGCGAAGTCAGGGTCCCTTGCTGGATCAGCTGGCAGGTTAGTCTCATTTCCACAACAGTTCTCCAGGCAAAAAGTTAGCAAACCGTTTATAAGTCCCAGGTTTTTAAGCTTAGACAGGAGGAGAACACTCTGACACCATTCAAGGGTTTCCAAGACCTGAAGGAACAGCAGTTGGGGGTCAGGAGTCATTCAGCAGAAGCCACCAGCAGGGTTCAGGGCAGTTCAAGTTGAAACTTATCAGCTGGGCTCTTCCAGGAAAGTGGCCTTTTGCAGCTTTTGTATCTCTGTAGCTTAACAGAATGTCAGCCTATTGACCCTTATAGTCTACTTTTTTGTTCTGAGTATATTTGGGAGGAAGTCCATCCCTTAGGGCTCCCCTCACAGGTCTCAACAGCAGATATAGTCTTTCTTCTGTCTTCCACAGGTCCAGTAGTGTGCTGAAGAGGGTGCCCTGGAGTGCCACATTTGTGCCTGGCACTAGCCTCTGGGTGGGGTGGTTCCTGGCCCCTCCCTAACCAACAGCAAAAAAGTTCCCAGGAGTAACACTCCCCACTTTATGGCAGTTCCTGTGTGCCCTACTGCAGACAATCCTACAGTGCCAATTTCTACCTAAAACCATGGTTGCAGAACCTCTCTTCCACTGTGCAGAGCTCTTGAGCCCACCCTAAAGGTCTGGCAAGGGAAATTAGCAACCCCTCCGATATGATCACTTAAAACCAGTTCTGGTGGCAGTTCCTCCCCCACTGGGTCTGGTGCCTGACTGGCTAGGGTGACAAAGGAAGGGGGAGGCCCAGGTGTTAGCTGTATATGCCTACAACATGGTAGGCTTCTTTGAAGATAATTAGGTCCCTGAGCGCTGCCCAAATGGTCATCCTGTCAAAGAAACAGAGCACCTCCCCACACCCAGGCCTTTGTCTTAGCTCTGGGATCAAGTTCACGCCTCTTCAACGAGCTATTCAGCTCCTGGGTGACAGTTGGAAGCTTATGCAATCATTCATGGATCATTCTATCATCCATCTGCATAGGGAGTGACATCACTGGATTTCCCTTCATCCATCTGCACAGGAAGTGCCATCACTGGTTTCCCACCAAAACTGTCTTTAAAAGAAAAAACCAAGCAAGAGGACTTTTTTCCATCATCCATCTTCACAGGGAGTGACTTCACTGGATTTCTCGTTATGCATCTGCACAGGAAGTGACATCAATTGATTTCCCATCATCCATCTACACAGGAAGTGACATCATTGGTTTCCTGCCAAAACTGTCTTTAAAAGAATAAGCCGAGCAAGAGGACTCATTTCCATCATCCATCTATACAGGAGGTAACATTTCTGGATTTGCCATTATTAATCTCATAGGAAGGGACATCATTTGATTTCCCATCATCCATTTGCACATGAGAAGAAATCACTTGATTTCCCTTTATCAGTCAGCACAGGAAAAGACATTACTGGTTTCCTGCCAAAACTGTCTTTAAATTAAGTCCAGCAAGAGTACTTATTTCCATCATCTATCTGCACAGGAGGTAACATTTTTGGATTTCCAATTATTCATTTGTGCAAAAAGTGTCATCTCAAGATTTCCCATCATCCATTTGCACAGGAAGTGATATTACTCCTCCCCCTACCAGGTCCTACTTAATGGCGGCTGCAGCACAGATGCATGCAGAGGGTGCGCTGTTGGCATGCCAAAGGCAAGCCTATCTGCAGCCGTCCGTGCCTGGACTGCACCCAGCACCAGGAACTCTGGTCATCTCCTTCCACTGCTACCCCTCTGCAACCCTCTGTAACTTCTACCTCACCAGCCGCTTGCCACGCGGCTGCCTTATCGTACCACACAACATCGAGGGAGCATTCTCCTGTGCTTCCTGCAACATTTCAGGAACTTACCCACAACAAACACGCACAGCACCCTCACCAACAGCACCCAACAACCCACTCTCTCACATTGACACAGTCCCGCAAGCACTCACACAACACTCTGCTCTCACAAGCATGTTGTTCAACACCTGCTCACTCACCATACATGGCACTGAGATCTGGGACCTGGTGCATGACAACGCCCCACATGTACTTTTCCTCATGGAAACCTGGATGAACCCTGCATCGGCACCTGACATCACCATAGCCATTCCCAGATGACATTCGGAGGATCATCCGGATGATCATGGAGAGAGGTGACTTCTTGGCCCTCATCCTATTGGACCTTTCTGCAGCCTTCAACACTGGCTTCCACCCCATTCTTATCCAAAGACTGCACAAAGCTATCATATAAGGATTGGCATATAGCTGGATTTGCTCCCTCCTGACAGCCATGACAAGTCATTCAGCCTAGCCCCTTTCACCTTGGATGTTGTCAGCCTCATATGCATAGTTCCACAAGCATACCCACTCAGCTTTACTTTGTTCAACACCTACATGAACCCACTTGCAGCTTGATCCTTGCCCACTGAATCAAAATCATACCCTATGCTGATGACAAACAACTCATACTCTCCCTTTCCAACCATGCGCTGAACATATGGACCGCTTTCTCGGCCTGCAGGACTGAAGTTGTCAGATGAATGAAAACCAACTGCCTCAAGTTCAACACAGACAGGACTCCACCATGTAGACTTCTAAACTCAGACCTACATCCCTCCCAGCAACCTACACAAAGAACCTCTGAATCGTAATTGACGACAATAATCGGCCAAGTGAACACAGCCTCCATCTTCTCCTTCCACACACTCGAGAGGCTCAAAAAGATCTTTAAATAGCTCCCCACAAACACTCACAGAATCTGTCACAGAAGCCCTCATCACCAGCAAATTGAGCTACGGCAAAGCACTCTATGCCAGAATCAACTCTAAACTGACCAGAAGATTCCAGACTATACAAAACTCAGCAGCCAGGATCACTCTGAACCTCCCACCCCACACTCACATCACCCTGCACCTCAAAGAGAGCCACTAGCTCCTAATCCTCAAACAAGCATTTTTCAAGACTCCTCACGCACACATACAAAGCCTTGCACAACATTGGCCCCATGTACAGCAACAAATATATAAAGTTCCACAAACCTACCAGACACCTCCTTCAAGCTGCACTCCTACTCACACACAGCCAGTGCATAAACTGACCCCGATCCGGTGGTCATGCCTACTCCTACCTTGTTCCTAAAGCCTGGGACGACCTGTCCCTGCACATCAGAGCCATCTTCTCTGCTCTTTAACTCAGCTAGAAACTGAAGACCTGCCTCTTCACCTAGCCCATGTCGAGGACACTCACCTGAAAGGCGGGACGTCTGCAGAGTTGACAAATGCCCCCGACCTCCGGGAACACCTCTCAAAAACCCAGTTCTTCAGGAGTGCAATGGCTCGCTGTCAGTGTTCTATCAAGCTGTATGTTCTAATAGCGAAGAACAAGAGGTAGATTTTAGTGAAATAATCAAGAAAAGGGGGGGGCTTCTGTTCCTGAGAAAGAGAAAAAAGAAAGGTGTGTCTAACAGGTATTATTAGACCTATATCATGAGAAAAGTCAACAGGACTGTCGCATGTTGCCCTCACACATCCCCAAAGGGATGTCATGCTTCATCATCGGGCGTTGCTCCTCGTCGGGCTGGCGATGCAATGCCCTACGGGTCCCCCGAAGGGTCACTTTGGCGGAGATCTTTTTTAGAGATGCTGAATGATGCATGCAAATGAGGTGACTGATGTGGTGGAGTAGTGTAATGTGTTTGTGGGTTAAAACTGATAGGGGTGGTCCCAAACTATCCTTTAATAAGTAGACCACTCTTTCAGAAATAAAAACCTATAAAAGGCTAATACTACCTTGAAGGTCTAAAAGGAACCCTGGTAGTCAGTGTGTGATGACTATGTGGGGAAGATACCCTATAGTTGTGTGGTGGAGGCCTCACTTGGTCTCTCACTCAGTGATTAGTCGACATGTTTCATGCCTATACATTGGTCTGAAGGATCCATGGTGCTTCGTCAGGACATCAACATATATAATGAACTCCCACACACAATAATGGTGCCCCTAAAGTGCAACCTACTGTCTATGTGGTTCAGGGTCCAACCTAAAAATGGCTTGGTTTGTACCACATCAGGTAACACGGAAGAGCGGCATTCGTGCGTGCCTCAGGTTTTGGTGTGCGGACCTTGCATCTGCACCTACCCTTCAGTATCCGCAATTCGAGGGATGCGGATAGTGAAGGGTAGGTGCAGGATAGTTTGGGACCACCCATATCAATTGAGACACACCTTTTTCTTTTTCTCAGGAACAGAAGCCATCCCTTTTTTTAAAAATTATTTGACTCATAGGAGCACGGGCTCTGGACCTCCTAAACCAGCTCCTAGTATCCCCCTCCCCTCTGCCCTACGGAGGAGAAATTTATTAAAACATAGATTTTAGTGACACACTTAAAGAGAGACCTGAGGTGTTAAAGCAAACAGTGATATTAAATGTTCAGGCAATCACCTGACACTTTGGCAGAGGTCTTTCTTAGCTATCTACTCTCCTCATATAGTATGAAAAGCACTGGGATAATTTGTTCTCTCTCAGGTTCAGGATTACATATTTCAAGGCACCAACAGGCGCTAGTATCTCCAACTGGGATGTGATTCACTAACTACCATATAATGTGTTTAACCACTCTTGAACCATGCCCTCAGGAAGTACTCAGAGCTCACATAAGCCCAATACCAATCTAACATTCAGCAATAAATCATAACATAATAGAAAACAGAAATGTAATGGTGCATAACTTCTCAAGCACCTTTCAGCAGGTGCCTGTCTCTGAAACACATGCAATACACAAATTACGAATTATGTGGTTCACATCAATACAGTTCATAGCGCTATGCACACATGTCCAAAAACTTCCAGAATGCGCACACACAGAGTCTGATCTCAAATTCAAATCAGTTTGGGCACCCAATAATGTTTTAAGCGCTAAGCGTGTAACATGTTGTCCAGAATCAAAATCAAAATGCAACAGGTCTATTGACAAGCACGCTCCACTTAGCTGACAACTGGGAGCCTCCTTTGCCTGTGGAGGGTCTGTAACAGGTCACCTCCTTGATGATGAGTGGGCAGGAGCCAAAGCCAAGGGCCGCAGTCTGGATTGATGACGGCCACAGGAGAGGCGACTTCCATATCAGCAAAGCAGGAAAACAAAGACAAGCAAGGCATCATGTTGGGCGTGGCTATTTATAGCCTATTACGCAGAATGTTGCGGAACATGTGGTCTCACATTTCGCTGACAGAAGGCAAAGTGTAGGTTGCCTAGCAACGAGGTAAACAGCTGTTCTCTCTGTGGTGAAAATGTGCAGGATGCAAGGGCATGGCCTCGGCAACAAGCATTGCCAACACACATAAATAAACAAACAATGGTCCAGACAGAAAACCCAACTTAATGTGAGGGCCAAAGAATGACATGGTTGACCAGTGACCGCTGGGGATAACAGCAAATTATACAGGTCAAGGTCTGGGGAATCCTGACAGCCCAGGCCTGGCTTGGTCTTCTCTCGGTTTTCAAAGCAGCTTTTAGCCACAAATGTTCCCAAGTTTTGGGTTTTGGTTATCTGGGCATCTTTCACATCAGCATACAGGTTCAGGACTGGAGGGGCACCACTTGGAGGGCCAGGACTCACTCAGGCTGGGGTCCGGGTGTGGGTTCAAAATGGTTGGAGCCTTTTCTGTCCCTGAGGCTCTGATCAGGAGGCCAGCCACTAGCCCTTGGAGTCACTCTGGTAGTCCTGGATTCAAGCAGGAGAACAGGGCTCAAACAGCAGTGCAGGCCTGTAAGGGTTCAAGGCAGGCTCCAGGCAGCAAAGCAGTCCTTCCAGGTGCTGTAGGTCCAGAGAGTGAACTGAAGAGTGGGATGAGGGTCCTATTTTTACATCTGGTGCCTTTTTTTAAGTAGGAGAAGTTTCCAGAAGATTCCCTTTGAAGTGCTTGAAGTTTCCTGTCTCTCTTGCCATGGCTCCAAGCTGAATGTGTAAACAATGCAGTGGAGACAAGTCCTTTGTGGGAAGGCAGGGCACACCCTATTCAGTTGCAAGTGAGGCTGTGCCCAGCTCCTCCATTCCATCCTGCCAGTGAAGGTCCATCCAGGCACACCTAATCCCTCTACTGTGTGACTGTCTGGGAGTAACAAACAAAGTTCAACTGCCAAATACACCCAGTCATGTGACCCAGGAATAGGCAGCAGGCACCAAATAGTTAGGGCAGGAAAATGCCAAATCTCTAAAAGTGGCTTTTTCAAAATTGTAACTTAAAATCCAACTTTAGCATTAACCCCTTAACCGCGGCGGCAATTCCGCCGCGGTGTGGCGGTTTAGCGGAGTGGGCGGGGCCGCGTCGGCCAACGGATGTGCGCAGCACTACAGAGGTAGTGCTCGCGACGGCCGTTGGCCGACAGAAGCACGCAACGGGTTAAAGAGGGTTTTAAATTACAATTTCTTAGAAACCAAATATGAATTGTTACCTAAATCCAATCAAAAGTTAGCACTTATTAAATGTAATAAGGCAACCAAATGTTATCCTATGGGAGAGGTAGGGTCACAGAAAAGTAAAATGAATTCAGGAGTTTTTCACCACCAGGACATGTCAAACTTAAAAGTACATGTCTAACCTTTTAATTACAATGCACCCTGCCCTTTGGGCTACCTAGGGTCTACCTTGGGGAGCGGGGGGCCTTATGAATAATAAAAGGGGAGTTTAAGGCTTGGCAAAGGGTTTAAATAACATTCAAGCTGCAATGGCAGACCTGGGACATGTTTTAAGGGGCTACTTAAGTAGGTGGCACAATAAGTGCTGCAGACCCACAAATAGCATGTAATTGACAGGCCCTTGGTATAAGGTATACCCCTTTACTAAGGACTTATAGGTAAATTTGATATGCCAATCAGGTGTAAGCCAATTTGACCATGTTTAGGGATCGAGCACAAACATTTTAGCACTGGTTAGCAGTCCTAAGACCAACAAAAACAAATTCAGCAAAATAGAAGGGTGAAGGCAAATTTTTCATTTGCCCTTTCAGGTATTTCTACAGAATTCCTCAAAAATAACACCTATCACCTCCACTCTGTTGGTTTTATTTTAATTATAAACATATTAAATGAATAAAGATGGTTAAAAACGATACAAATTTAATTAAAAAAAATAACTTCAGTGGCACAAATAGACCATAACAGTGAATATAAATAAAATAATGTAAAATGTTTTAAAGAGACTATCGCACATATACTGTGTCATATTAATATTTACAGAGGCATATTATCTCTAGGTTTAACAGCAACATGTAAAAAGAAGCTTAGAGCAAAACAGGTCATGTAGTTGGGTAACAACTGTACATATAAATGTGCTGGTCTACAACTAGAAAGAAAGGCTTCTTTAAGTAAAGGAACAATAAATCTGAACCTTTCATGTGTGTAAAAGTGACAAAATAGGGGTATATTTACTAAAAGACCATGCAGAGCACAGCTGCAAGCAAAGTTGCTGCGCCGTGTTGTGTGAACTAGAGAGGGCTGAACTTGCACTAAATTTACTAAGATATGGTGCTCTTCAGCTATCTACTTGCACTGGTGCGCTGAAGGCTGCTTAGGACCATTGCAAGCACCCATACACAATGGTGCAAGGGTACCTCCGTGACAGGCAGGATTCGTTCTGTGTGAGAAGGGATGCCTTCCTGCACAAAACCAATCCTAAGTGGCAATTTCCACAATGCTTCCTGCATAGAAAGAGAAAATCACGAAGAGAGATAAACTTATTTCCCATCACTAAGCCATGGACAGGGTGGCATACCATTTTTGCGCAATCCCACATTTACTAATTTCAGTAAATCCGGATCCGGATTGTAGCAAATTCCATGGGTGGATGCAAGGGAATGCCTATGCGCACATATTTCTTTACAAGCTCACACAAGGCCGTGCAAATTACCTTGTGTCACCTTATGTGAACCAGGGACCATGCAAAGGCTTAGTAATTCAGGTGTTCATTTATTGCAGTCATCACAAGTGCATGGGTTCATATTATCTACAGCAATCCACACCTTAGGGAAGGATAGAAAATGTTTAATGAAACCCATCCATAAATAGGTCCGTAGCAAGGAGTATATGTTTGGAGTGGGCATGGCCCCAGATATTTGTATGAAAAATAGCACAACCAGTACAGTATGTTTAGGATTTAAATCACACCATGCATTACTGGAATTATTTTACTCAAAGAATTGGGCCTTTTAAAAATAGTTGGCGCCCAGACATCTTTCTTTTGCTTCAGTGCCACATTGACTGCACCTTCCCTTTTGACTCGTGTTGGTGTCTGTCTCATGCTGTTTTTCCTGTTAGCTGCTGGTTCTGCCCCGTCTTAATAACTACTCTTTCTTTGTTTTTGCTGTCTGTTCCATCAGCCTCTTGTCTCTGTTTAACTGATCCAATTTGCATTATTTGACCCTCTCAACTGCCCCTTTTTGCATCTTTTGCTTCTCTTAATGCTCCATTTTACATCTTGGTCTTTTCTGTCAGTTCCTTCCCCTGACTTGCTCTGCCAATCCCATTTTCCCACCTTGCCACACCCACTAGACTTCCTACTCTCCCTGCCAGGCTTTACTGCTCTCTCCACCAGACTACCATGCTCTTGCTGAGCCTGCCCACCACCCCATGTGGCGCTCCCACTCTCCAAGGTCCTACTTAATTGAGGACGCAATGCGGCTGTGCAGTGGGTGTACAGCTGGACCACCAATGGCTCATCAACCTCAAGCCCATCTGTGCCTGGACCATGCCCAGCACCAGAAACCCTGGTCCAAATGCCACCCTCAGCTGTTCCGCCAATGAACTCCACCTGCTCTAACCTGGACGCCACAACACATGCTGCTTCCGAGTCGTCCATGGTGGCCCCCTTTGCCTGCTTGCATTGCTATTTCACATGCCTTTACACTCCCATCACCCACACACACACACACACACACACACACACACTGCACAACCACATTCGCTTGCATGCATGCTCCTCAACACATGCTCACTTGGTAAGCACTCAACCGAGGGACCTCATTGACTCCAATCCACCTGACCTCCTCTTCCCCACCAAAGCCTGGCTCAACCCCACATCGGTGCTGGACATTGCCACAGCAATCCCTATTGGATACAAAATCATGCAATAGGACCAACCCTATAAACCAGGAGGAGGACTTGCCATCATCCACAGAAATACCATCAAGTGTACCTCTTACACTGACCCAGAAGCCACTTTTATGGTACACATGCACTTCAAGCTTCAGACAGACTGTAAAACCATTATCAAAGGTGTCCTACTGGCACCTAGGACCTCGCACCCACTTCATCAACCTCCTCACTGACTTCACCACACCTTTCCCCATGGGCAGCAAAGACTTCATACTCTTAGGCAATCTCAACTTTCATCGCAATTACCCTATGAGCTCTGAAACCATGGACTAACTTGAATGTCTACAGCACATTGGCCTCACCCAGCTTGTACAAGGCCCTACCTCCATCCTCGGACAATCCCTGGACTCCATCTTCTCCAGCGACGAGGTTAAAGTCAGCCACATCACTCCACTCACATGAATGGACCACTCCTTTGTCCACTTGCACAAAACAGGGCCACCAACCACCGCTATGGAGTCTAGCAACACCCAAAGCAGATGCTGGAAGAAAGTTAAAGAAATGGAACGGTTCAACACCCTCCAACTAAACTACTCAGACCCCATCAACGACTTTATCAACAACACAAACAACTTCAACAACTGGATCATGGCCTGCACCAATACCCTGGTGCCCCTGAAAAACACCAAGCCCAAAGGATCTACAAGCAAGCTAACTGGTACAACACTAACCTCAAAGAGTCCAAAAGAGTTTGCAAACAACTCGAAAGGAAATGGAGAAACACCAGAAGAATCACGGCAAGAAGCACCTACAAGACCACACTTAGACAATATCACCATTAAGTGAAATCGACCAAGAAAAAGACCATGACCCTGATAATCAAATCTAACTGCAACAACTGCAAGGAACTTTTTCCCATCATCAAGGAATTCACCAACCTAACAGCCGCAACCAATACCATCACCCCTACACAAGAACTCTGCAACAATCTTTCCAACTTTTTCCAGGAAAAAGTCACCAAGATCTACAGCAATTTCAAATCCCAGCCACCCTGTTTTGAGCTTTCCAGCCTGCTAATCACATCACCCAAAGACTACCAACTGACAGCATGAAATCCTCTATCTATCGAGGACACTGCAGCAATAATGAGGACAGTCCTTTCACAGGTGCCCACAGACCCCTGCCCCCTCCATATCTACAAGCTGGGCAAAACCACAATCAATGCTGCACTCACCTCCATCATCAATAGAGCCACTTTCCCAGGCAGCTGGAAACACGCCAAAGTCACCGCCCTCCTCATAAATCCCTCAGCCGACCACAAAGTACTCAACAACTGCAGACCCCCATCTTGCTATTCCCTTTCCCAGTCAAAGTCATTGAAAAGACCATCAACAACAACTCTCTAACCACCTAGAATGCCATCAACTCCTGGACGGCTCGCAATCAGGATTCTGAAACAACCACAGCACCGAAAGCTCACCACACGACTACTCTCACTACTCAGCACCTGGATACTGTTACGGGTGACAAGCAGCGCTCTACAAATCCAACTTACATTAGATTACATTACATTGATAAAGTACATTTGACCAGTAACTTTATCTACAACAATGGAATTTAATGTAGAAGTGTGTGTTATTGTGAAGTCCACCTACTCACAACTTTATGTACCTTCTTTTTCACGTATCATGCTTAAAAAATATTCATTTTATTTTTTTTAAGCAATTTTAGCAACCCTTTGTAGTAGTCGGACAAACGTTCCTGATGCTGTTCAGAGGCCTGAGGGGTATCTTGCAGTAGCTGCTGTGCTCTCCCCCAGCCTAATGTATTTCCACCCCAAAACACTTTCCTTTGGCTGTGTATTTCTAGCATCAGCCTCAGTGATCATGTGCTGTCAGAGCATCTGCCGTCTGTGGGTGTGAAGCCTCACCAGCTGAAGGCAGGATGGGCTGATCTTTACCTCGGGCAAAGTCTGGGAAATTTCTGCCACATTTGGAAAGGGTGAAGATTCCTGCTTTAAGTTTTAAATGCTGTTCCTCAGAAAAGACACATAGTAACAAACATAAGCATACCCATTATAATTGCGAGAAGTTGCTGAAGTGGCTATACAAGGACAAAGAAGGCAAGTAGATATAGTAGAGGGCAGGTCACTGTGAGAGGCTGGAATGGGTCCATTTGAGGCATGTGGCTGGATGGGGATGCCAGCTCTCACAGAATAAGGTCTTTCAAAAGCAGATGAAATGTTAGCATGCTAAAGCTTGAAGAGTAATCTGACTAGTCCTTGAAAATTAGAGACCGTTGTATAACAGCCCAACTATGAAATGAAAGTATAAAGGGTCAGACGAAGATCAAGCTATTGAAATTCAAGATGTGTGCAGACCTCTGCTGCCAGCACTTCAATCTAACAAACTATCCTACCAGGAATGGAACCCAGGTTCTGTTAATTAAATAAAGATTTATGCAGCAGGCACATCAAACCAGCAGACTATATTTCAAAAAAGGCTTTCTCTGGCAAGGCTATTGTGTGCAGCAGCTGTGGTCACATGCAAGACATACTTCTCACTGCCCCACTCATGCTTGATTATGAAACAGAGCTATTCCAAAAAGCAATATGTAGACTTTGCCTCTGAAAGGCTGGTAACATTTAGACAGTGTCAGCAATGTGATTTACATTTCAGTCATGGGAACTTTTGTGAAAGAAGCAGATTTTAGAGCAACATAACTAAATATCCCACACAGTAATTCAGTCTTTTGACACTACTCTTCAAACTTTTGTTTATCACAACTGATCTGAACGGTGGGAGGGGAGTAAAGACTACGCCAGTTCAGTTCTTAGCCTTTCAGGTGGAAATGCCAACTAGTACTGGTGCTATGTAAATAAAGGTATGGCAGCCATATTGGGAAGTACTATTACAATCGCTACGTGACCTAAATAAAGCATTCATCTTTAGAAGTACAGGTACACTACAAGTAAAATTATAGGATCCCCATTTGGTAGTACTTGTTCCTTTAGACTTATTAGAAGAGGAGGGTGTGACCGGCTAAGGCCCAAGATGGCCACTCAGTCTGGCGTCCCTTAGCTGCTTCATCTCTCACCAGCCAGCTGCACTTTCCGTTGATGAGCTCAGGCAGATCGCAGCTATCCACTAGGTGAGGGAAGTGGCTGTGAGCCTTGAGGGATAGTGTGGCTCGCTTCCTGTGGCTGCTATGAAAGGAACAGTGGCAGTGATATAATTGTAGCTGCAGTAGACCAGAAGCTATGCACGCGCAGCTTCAAATCAATCCTGTGGCAGCAGTGGCAAGCCGACTCATGTGGTCGCGATGGAGAAGGGCTTGAGTGTGATTGATGCCACTTCCTGCTTTGCTACTGCGCTGAACAGAGTGTGAGACCGAGACCCCAAGTGCTGGGGTTGAGCCAACGCTACTCTGGGGGAATGGGTGGCAGGTGGGAGTCACCGGGGAAGAAAGTGTGCCTCTACTGCAGCAGATAGCATCCACCTGGCTCTTTTTGGCAGGAGTGCAGAATGGCTGATCCAGTGAAGAACCTGCTCCCCGGTTGTTGAGATGCCCATAGATACAAATGGCAACCCCGCCTCCCACACAGTGAAAAGGTGACCTGGGCTTGAGGAGAAAATTATAGCAAACTGAAAGAAATGAAGGGAACTTTCACTGGGGAAGGGGATTAATTCCTGCTGAACTCCTACAGCACTTCGCATATAGACCTGATTGCCAGAACATCTAAAACTGAGGCAGAAGTTGAGGTACCCCAACAATAATTTCTGGGACTGACTCAATTACAGACCAGGAGCAGGGTTTTTCAACACCAATGCAAGATATTAACTTGTTGAGGGCATATATGTCCACTGCCAAATCTACTATGGAAGCCTTAGTCACAATTTCTCCATAGCAGCTATGAGTATGCTGAAACTAAGCACTCAATTATGTTTTTTCGACAGTCTGAGAAGGGGGGCTCGCCTATGAATTCTGTGTATTCCGGCCACAGTTCCGTAAGAAAAGCTGATATCCCTGTAGCTTCAGAAGACCAGAAACTGTTCACGCTCAATGTGAAGTCAGTCCTACCGACGGCAGTGGCAAGCTGACTCCTGTGGTCTCCAGGGACCAGTTGCTGGGTGCGATTGATGGCAATTAGACAGACTGAGGAGGTTGTCTCTGGTATAAGCTCTAACCGTCCCTCTCACTGTTCCAGAAGAAAAGCTGAGTCAAGAGTCGTAAGCCATTTTGCGTGTGCTGTACATGCAAACAGAGTAGAAACTGCCTTAATAAATAGATCCTATTGACTTCTTTTTAGATCACAAAGAGGAAAAAGTTTATCAGGAATTATGGTAATGGGGGTCCACCAGTACTCGGTCTGAAGAGAATGAATCCTGAGATTTACAATCCATGAGAAAATGCTGATGTCTGGGGAGAATCAAGGGGCATATTACCAAGGATTTGCGATAATTATCGCAAAGCACGCTTAGCGCTGTTTTTTTTATCGCAGGCTATCGCTGGATTTCATCGCGGAGATAACGCGTTATTATCAACGCTTATCTCCAAGGCGATAAAAAATCCAGCGATAGCGGCGAAACCCAGCAATAGCGCGAGAAATCCAGCGAGAAATTCACTGCGCTAATGAAAAGCTTGCTAATAGGCAGGTGAGGACTTAACCTTAAAATCCACCTCCCACTGACAAGATGGTTAAGTCAAGTTTTTATCAGGTGTTAAATTCCAGCGATAATCGTGGGTAGCGCAACTTTTTTTATCGCTTCGCGGGCATTGCTAATAGGGGCAAGTTGTGTTTGCGACTGTTTGCAGTTGCTTTTAGTTGGGAACGCCTACTTTGCATGTCATTAGCGATAATTATCGCTGACATGCAAAGCGGCAACCAAACGGATGCTATCGCCATTAAGCTGTCGCTAACAGCTGTGAGCGACAGCTTGCTAATAGGGCGATAAAAATATCGCCGCTTTATCGGCAAAAAGTGCCGCTAAAGTGGCGATACTGCCCTTGATAATATGCCCCCAAGTATCTAGGCCAGAAGTAGGATCACAAACCCTGCTGTTCACAAAATCACTGAGTTGGTGACTCCAAAATGCTTTTTTGGTAACGTGCAAAATACATTTTGAGAAATCTTTTTCTAACTAATAAAAGGGGGTTCGCAACCCCTACTGAATTAATATTTGGCATAGGCATAATTCCAGCATTAATTCCAAAATGCAATTTGTTATGTAATATATCAATGTTGCAATTCTGGTCGCAAATAATTGAACAATTACCAGAACCGCAAATGGGGTAGTGACCTATTTGCAAAGGAGACGGGGTCCCTTTAAGAAACTTTTATTTTTTTAAGTCCATAGCGGTTTCTTTAAGGAACTCAGCCTGCTTTAAAAAGAACTTTCCAATTTGAGAACACCAGCACAGGGATGGTATTTTGCTGTCCCTTGTTGGCCGACGACCCTGTGTATATAGCGAATCACAGGGACTCAAAATTTTGGAATGCTTGGTTAATACCAGCGGCGGCTGGCACAGGTAAACGCGGTGAGGCAGGGCGGGGTGGGAGGGGGGAAGTCGACAGATGACAGAATATGTATAATTAAATAAATAAATAATACCTATTCCGTAGTCTGTTGGCTTCCCCGCTGCAGTGCCCCGCCCCACGGCGCTTATCTGTGCCGGCTGCCACAGGTTAATACTAAGCCTGGGCGGAGTTCGCAGGGTTCTGCTACGCAAAACTCCGCGAAGTGCAAAAAAACCTACGCCGTGCTATGCGGAGCTACGCAAGTGGCGAAGCGGGTTGGATAAATGCTGTTTGTGGTGATTTTCAGTGCCAGGTGCTTGTCTGCACTGTGCAATCATCGCAAACAGCACCATGCACAGCGAAAGAGACAGTTTCTCAACGCGAGCGGTCGTGAGCATACGCGACCACTCACAATGAGAAATCTGAACGCCTGCGTTGAGAATTATCGCCAGGAGGTTGATTTTCCATGCTCACGCTCGCCAACTTGATGTTGAAGATCGCGAACAAGGAAAAATCTCGCTGGGAGGTGGATTTTCCTCACTCGTGCTCGACAAATTGACGTTAACAAACGCGAGCAAGGAAAAAAACTCAGCGGAGCAGAGTTTTTCAGAACTCCGCGAGCTCCGCGTAACGTGGAGTGCAGCAAACTCCGCAAGAGGAGCGGAGTTCACCGCCCAGACTTAGTTAATACTCATTAGGCAGGTGGCTCCGAGACACCATGCGACCCTGTGCAAATCAGTCCTAATAGTCTTTAGATTGGTTTGTAAAATTAAATACTGGTCGCAAAAAGTCAGAGCATAGTATGTGACCTTTTTGCAATCAGTTTGATAGCACATCTGGCCCTTAATCATGTATTTTTGCGTGCTAAAAAAATGCAATCCAAACAAGTTGGAAAGGGTCATACAATGAGTTGTGAATATTCACAAATGTAAGTTTGTGGGTGTTCAGAAATTTCCGGAAAAACACACACAACTCGCCTACAGGAGGGTATTTAGTCATACAGAACACATTTTATGAGTAAATCCTTTCACGGGTGCAAAAAAGACTTCTGTGGAAGTCACAAGTCGTTTTGCACAAAAACTATCTGTGCAAGAAAGTAAAAGTTTCAAGCGCACATTGCTTTATGATTAGGCCTCATATATTTTCTCATTTAATCACCGTGACACATGGGGATAAAGTGAATCATCAAGGAACAATCGATGAGGTAAAATAGAGAAGCCAGGTTTACAGCTCAGGTTAAAAACCTAAACACTGTACCACAGTAGAATCCTTTTAAACATGCAAACATACAAAAGTATAAATTAAATGCACCTTCATTTTTACTACAATAGATGTGAATAATAAAAAATTAGGACGAATTTGTTGGGTCATTGTTTGTTTTTCTAACAAGTGTCTCTTTACTTTCCTTGACTGCAAGTGTAACCCTAACTAGATCTTTGGGGAACATAAATCTTTCTCTACTGCTCCCAGGAACAGAAAAGAAGAGAAGGCGCACAGCTAAAATGCAAACATTCAGAAATTGTTCATATTTTAGGCCACAAAAATAGTAGTTGTTAACTGGCCCTATATTGGAGAACCAACTCTCCTCTGACAAAGGAAGAGGTGTGACATTGCACCCACTCAGTCCCTCGGATATACCCCTAAGCGAAGAGAAGTTCTTGTGCTTTTTTTTGTGGGCTTTTTATACATGCCAAGGCGTATACAGTTTATTTAAATAAAGAGTTTTCTGGAGAAACTCTGCCAGCTGTCAGTATTATTTGGGCAGGCAAACATTAAGAAAGGTTGGCACGGCCCTCACAGGCCACCCGTAGCTAAGGCCCTGCCGGGAAATGTGTTCAAATGAAAAGGTCTCCAAATGTTTTCTACCCAGGCTAAATATGGCCCTGGGGTTTTAGTGAAAATGGGATTTAACTAAAGATTAAGCTAACTTAAAGGATTCCCTAGTGCAGGGATATTAAAAGTACAACTGGGGCCGCATGCGGCCCTCCTGACCTTTACATACGGTCCCCTGGTGAACAGCAGCACTGGCTGCTGTTTACTTGACTGAGCACTAACATTTAGAAATATGTTAACCAAACAGCAAGTATTTATTTACATATTAACTGAAGTAAAGGAAAAGAAGCAAAGAACATCTTCATGTTTAACCGCTTAACTGCGGCGGCAATTCCGCCGCAGCGGTTTTATTGAGTGGGCGGGGCTGCGTCGGCCAACGGACGTGCGCAGCACTACGGAGGTAGTGCTCGCGACGGCCGTTGGCCGATGGGCGCATCGAAGGGGTTAAAGACATCTTGCAACAAGCATGTATAAATATGATAATGCCTCTTCAAAATTAAAAAAGTGTATTTCATTAACATGCACAAGTTTTTCAACTTAGTACATCAGAGTATATTATATCACTGCATTAAGATCCATTTATGAAAAGGGATAGTTTTCAAAAATGAATTTACCATTCTTATTTCCCACGGCCCTTACAACAATGCCAGCAGTCGCGGTCGGTGTAGGTGTGCCGGCCGGGCGGTGACGTGTGGCGGGGGAGGGGCAGGGTGGGGGGTAGCAAAGTATGGATTACGGACCTATACAGGTAAGTAAACATTTAAATCAATAAAACGAATTTCGTTGCGCGCACTGCATCGTGCAGGACTCCGTGTTTTAAGATTCTTAGCATTTTCACTAAGCCATATTTTAGCATGTGAATTATAACAATGGAGTTCTCTCCCCATGGGTAAAGTCAAATGGTTGTTTGCTTACAGTCTTGTTTATTTATCGCCTCCTTACTATCTGTGTTTAGTTTGATTTATGTTTTTCCTATCTTTGTTTAAAAAAGCATTGGCAATGCCCATAGCCCAATACGTCTGGCGTGAATGTTGTAAGGTAATTTGAAGTGAAGAATTGTAGAATAATATAGGTTCACAGTAAAAGGTCAGGTGACAGTTGCACTGTCTAGTCAGATCTAAAAATTCATGTAGATTAATGACTGCTTTCCTCCCATATGTGCTCTTCCCAGAGAACACCAACCTAAATTATCTAGTTATTTATGAAACTTCAAAAGCATTCCAATTTTGTGTGTGTGCCCCTGAAAGTTCAAGCTTGTGCAGCTAGATAAATAAACAAAATGATGACAGCTGAGTGAAGGGCACACATGTTTTTGGTGGAAGCATACAACTTCTGCTCAATCAAAACTTGTACTCCTGGCTCCGAGCGTGTTGGGGAGGCAAAGCTCCTCTCTAGTGATGCTTAAATAATTGTCTGCAGCAACTGTACTGTCTAGCCAGACCATAAAAAACGAGCATATAAATGTGTTCAGAAAGTGATTACCCAAATGTGGTCAGTTTGTCACAGTGAGCAGCAGATAGTAAAAAACAAATGCCTTCTGGTTCCATAGTTTCCATCCGGCCCATTACACAGTAACTGTGGTCTGAATGGTTCCAATGGTGAGACTCAGGGACTTCTCTCACCAAAGAAATGCCACTGTCCTGTGAAGACTGCCAAGATTTTAAGTACAGAGTTCACAACCAGCATCTTTGGCAATGCGGTAAAACCAGGATAAAATATGAAGTATCCTAGTGCCATGGCTAAAACTTTCCCACTGTCACATGTTTAGTGGTGGAGGTTGGGTGTTTGTCTGCCCACCTCAGTGAAGTGCACACCTTGCTGGGGGTCTTTGTCAAGGAATTTGTTATAGAACTAGCCACCTCAACAGAGCCGTTTTCTAAGCACTCCAAATGTTTACAGATAACAGACTAGAGGCATAAGGGGATTTGAGCCCCTAAGTATCTATTTTATTACAATTCAATAATCAAGTTACTTGCTTTGTACACGTGACTAACTAAAGGTAGTGATATCAAGCAGTAAGGGATAGTGATAGAACATAACACAGTTGCCAAATCTATGACTCTTGTATGCACTTGGGGCCAAATGTACAAAAATCTAATATTGTGATTTACTAATTGCGATTCTTACTGAATTCCTGATGTAAGAAAACTTACATCTTTCAAATAGCAATTCATATTGAGTCGCCAATCAAACTACCTCATGACTGTTAATGAGGTAGGTCACAGTTTGTAACCCACTGGGAATGAGAGCCATCACAGGGATGGTGGCCTGCTGGGATCAGCAGACCACCATGTCTGTGATTGCTGTGAAGCAATCGTTTTTTTTTAAAGCAGACCATTTTCCAAAAAGAAAAACGTTATGTGTTTAAAAAAAGAAAATTAAACTTTGAATTTTATTTTTTAAGTGTAGGCAGTGGTCCATTGAACAATCTTTTTTCCCTTTCTCATAGAGGAAGGGATCTCATAGGAACCCCTTCTCATTTGCGAATGGGTTACCACTGCCTTTAAAGTATTATTGTTTTGCGACCGGAAATAGGTCGAACAACATTAATACATCCCATTCAGATTTGGTATTTGAAAGGGGCGCCCAAAATACACCCCTTCCAAATACCGAATTGCAAACACAAATTGTAATTCGATAACGTATTACTGAATGGCAGTTTGTGCTTTGAACATAAGTAAAGTATTTTTGCAGTCGGAAATGGCCCAATCAAGATGTTTTGACCACAAAAATGTTTTGTTCATATGGCCCTAGGGGTTTAATTCATAAGGCAGTGTGGAATGAAACCCTCAAAATAACTCCACAACTCACTATCCACATCAAGTGCATGCTTTGCTTCCCCTATGTCCACCTCACACCACCACCAGCCCTCACCTTGGTGGCATCAATGCAGGCCTTGGTCATGTCACAGACCGGGCTTTCTTACTCCTGGAAAAATGTTTGCGAGTACCCATGCCCTAGAGGAATGTCTGTATTGACTGAAGGCATTCTTGACCCAGACCTTATCATTTTTAACAAATGCATTTAAATGTATTAAAAATCAAGTCTTACAAGAGCAAACCTCAAGTTCTTTGGCAAATAATTTTTTTTAAATCAGTGTCTAACCTCAAACATTCCTGCACGATCTATATATTCAAATGAGAAGAGGGACTAGTCGAAATGGATAACCATAACAGCAAAGAGGATAGGTTAATTCAGCCCTCCAGGTAGGATAATCCAAGCTTCACATGACAAGAGAAATGGGAGCTACTGGGGTGTAAGGCTAATAACCTTCTCAGAATCTATTTTGCTTGATCTGTAATGATCTTGGGTCAGCATAGCCCCACCCCAGATTCCAGGCCGGTAACAGGCCGAGGAAAGTAATTTGCTGTTAAAAATATCTAACATATGTTGTAAAGATTTCTTTCCAAAACTGTTGACAAAATAAAAGACTTCACTTATTCTCCTAGATTTTAAATTATGAAACCATCTTCCATTGCCATCAAACAGAACGCCCATGTATGAAATGCTTGGATATTTTTAAGAACTTGTTTTATTATTGCAAACCTTCTAGATTTCGTTACCACTGTCATAATAAAGGTTTTAGAGAAATTGCTGCACATGTATCTCTCATATATATAGGACACAAAGCCATGGATCAATTTCTTTAGGTCATTAGCTGTATGGGCCCTGATCTTGGCATCATCATTATAGGTTTGGCCGGAAAGGGCCTGCTCCCAATCTGGTGCATATCTTGGCCAGGAGTCAATTGAGCTGAATATAAACCACATACAATCAAAATAAAAAGGTTGGGAACTAAAACAAAGCCCTGGTGACCATTTTGTGACAGATTAAATAGTTTGGTGCATTCGCTATTAGAGCCATACCTTACTCTACCAGTAAGACCGGTGCACAAACAATGCAAGAAATTTAAAATGCCGCCATCAGCTGCATTAAGTCAAGTAATTACTATAATTTTGTTTTGTTAACCCTGTCGAAGTCAGTGCTCTCATGAAGGTGAAGTGAGCCCTGCTTGGTCACTGTATATATTTTAAAAATAAAATGCAAGTTTAAACATTATTCAATGATCCCTAACTCTGCTCTAAAGTCATACTGCATGCCTACAATTATCTCCTTCTCATTTGCCCAATTCAGAATTCTCTCCAAGTGTATTCTGCCTTCCATGTTAGCAATTGAATCGATTGTGGATTTGGGTCTATAGCACCATGCATCATCTCTATTCCGGGCCGGACTGGCTACCGGGCGTTTTTTGCTGGGAAGGCAGAGTGGGGCCCAGGTTCACTGCGGAGGGGCAGATTTTGTTGCTGGGGAACTGCAGGCACTTCTAAATAAACAATGCAAAACAAATAGCTTTAAAGCCTACTTTTTAAAACATTTGTTTTGCATTGTTTATTAAAGAAAGCCCGGTAGCCAGTCCGGCCCTGTCTCTATTACCCTTTTTTAAAGATAGGGACAATGACTACAAGAAACCAAGAAATAGGAATGGTAAAACAATATACAGCATTTCAAACCAAGGTAATTATGGCAACCCATAGGTTGATAGAATTCTTAACAAAATCATAGGGTCTCCAACTGGAACTGGAACTGGAATGTTTGCATCCTTATTCGTATTGATGGTCTCTATAACTTCATGTAAACTGAATTCAAGCCTGTTAGTAAAGATATAGAGTCAAAAGGCAGGAGCCCACAAAGCTTGTTCATGAAAGTATTGAACAGTGATATTAGGAGGAATTGTGAGACAGGGTACAATAGTTTGAGTTTTCAATATGTTACATAATAAACATAAGTACAAATATTGCCTGAAATATTGATTGATATCAGATTGTACAGGATCTTTCATTTAGGGCTTAAAGGATATGAGAGGAGTAGCCAATGGTGGACAAACATGGGGCAATCTCGCATTATCCAATCAGTTTGGCCAAGATCATCAAGCATCTATAAATTCTAAATTGTTGTCCGGCCTGAGCAACGAAAACAATAAGAAAGTTGCTCTAAGAAGAAATTTTTCTTTTGTTCTGATTTTTGGTCATTTTAGAATTGCAAATATTAAAACTGACAAAGTTAGATTGACAATGGCTCTGTTAGAAAAGGCCTTTGCATTGTATTGGGGTTGCAGCAAGAACAGTGTGAGGCTTGTTTTGTAAATGTGTTGTATGCAAGCTATAGTGTTTGATGTTTGCACCCTAGGAACAGTAACAAAGAAATGCATGCTAGGAACACTTACCTATCACACTGCAAAGCATCTTAGGGACACAAACACACCACACCACACTCCATCTGAAGGCTACACGTCCACTCCATTGCACTGCATACCATGTAGACTAACACAGAACTCCATCTTAAAGACACTAGCCTAAAACATTAAATTATGTAATAAGTTGCTCAAATGGACCACACTGCACGCAATAGCATCATAAGGCACACAAACCAACCACATTACAAAGTACTGTAGGTATGCTAATCCTTCACAGTGCACTGTATCCTATTAATTCTAACTCATCATACCGCAAGCTCTGTACATGAGCCTGCCACACTGATTTCCACCTTACTGGCATTAACCTAACATCATATAAACATCCTTGTGATACAAACCCAATAAACTGCATTGTAGTCTATGGATATTGACCCAATACACCGCACATATGCTACACTGAATCACTACATTGTAAGGATTCCTGGAAGCACTATAATGCTGCACTTTCTCAAATTGACACTAACTCATCACGTGGTTCTGCATCCTAGGGTTGCTAAAGGTCCACAATGCAGTCCATTCTAGAAACACAAACCTACAACCCTAGGAATGATACTTTATCACACTATAATGCATTCTATGAAAACTACCCCACAATACCACATTGCATCCTTGGGGCACAAACACATTGCGTAACCACACAATCTAGGTACAATAATCTAATTTACAGCATCCTCAGTATGCTAATACAACACCATTTACTGCCACCTTGAGTAGGTAATACACCACACTGTGCTAGATTCTGCGGAACATTAGCCACCACACAGCTTTGCATCATTGGCTAATATCACACTCTACTGCACTGCATCCTGGTGACACTAACGTAATGCACTGTATAATAGAGATGCTAATGCAACTCAATACAATGCACCCTAAGTAAATCACCACGCCAGACAGCACTACATCCCAGCTTCATTAGTCGGCAGAATTTCATTGCACAACATTAGCACTAACCCAAAGCAATTCATTCATAGTTCAACATCAAATCATGTCTCTGAATTCTGTGGATACTAACCCATAACTGGAAAACCCACCTATCAAAGTGCACCAAGTTCACTACTCTAACAAACTGCACTGCACTCTATGGACACTGTCCACTACACTGAGCTCCCATCTATAGCTACTTAATGGTGACACTGCACTGTGTTTGCGGTACACTAACAGACTATCAATCAATCAAGCAAAACACTTTATTTCGGTCACAAGGACCATAAAAGCAATATACACAGAATACATCATTACGAATTGTCAGTATTCTCTAAAATTACAAAGTTAAAACAAACAGGTATAAAAAAGTCTAAAAACCACAGCCTGACCCTCCCCAATGACAACATCCAACAAGCAACTAACATGCCCCATACAGTATAAGATGCCTATCCATCAGAATGTCACAGATCATCCGTATTTTATAAAGTGCAAGTGCTACTAAAACAGGTTTACATTAAAAACAAGATAAGAAAAGCATGAGACCAGGAAAATAATATCAAAACAGCTTTGCAACTGTTCAAGAGACATGCAGGCATACTAGAAAACCAATCATTCTGGCTACCTCCAGACTTTCCAGGCCTGGGTGATAAAAGGCTGCAGTTTCATTTGATGCCGCATAGCCAGCGCGCACATTTACTAAAGTGGGAGGCCCAGATGTTTCCTAGTCAGTCCCACTGCTAATAAGTATCTGCTCAAGCAGAAGACCGTTAACCTGCTTGTGTCTGAGCTAAGTATACGGAGAGCAGGGGAATAATGCGGGGACCCTAGATTCCGGCATTAGTTTATTCTGGCGCATTTGTACAGCGGGCACCTAAACAAAACATGTTCAATGATTTCCACCCAATCCAAGCAAACATTAAAGTATTTTTTGCTAGGGCACAACCCATTCCATTGACATGCAAAACTATTCAATGCCAGGCTACGAACCCTAAACTTAATAAAGAATGTTCTGTCCCAGTACCAGGGCCGGACTGGCTACCGGGCGTTTTGGCATGCTGCCGAGCTGGGGGCTGATTTCGTTGATGGGGACCTGCGTGTGCTGAACGAAATTCGTTTTGCTTTGTTTATTTCGTAGCACACGCAGGTCTCCATCAACGAAATTAGCCCCCACGGCAGTGACATCAGCCCCCAGCTCGGCAGCATTCCAAAACACCCGGTAGCCAGTCCGGCCCTGCCCAGTACGGACTAACCTTATCTAGATATACTTCAAACTTTGGAGAAGGATTCTTGATCAAAAACCTACCAGTATGGCTATCGCTATCCGCATCCCGTAGATATTCAGCTTTTATAAACCCCCAGAACAATTTCTTCTGGAGAGCTTTCGATGAGAAGTTAATAGAAGAAGGGTTAATCCACATGGCTTCCAAGCCCAGGATATGGAGCCATCGTTTTACGTGCAACAGCCTGGGGATAGTCAAATTCCTATCCAGCTGCACTAGTTCCCTGAGGCCCTCTCTATAAGTTTCCAGTTCCGGCATAGACCAGCTCTTCACCCAGTAGACCAAGATTCTCAGCACCTGCCAAGTCAACAATCCGGTTTAAAGTCAGATCAACGTATACAGGAAAAAGCGGGGGAGACTGAGGTAGAGAACTAATAAACTTATAAAGTGGTTTTCTCTGACAATAAGAGAATCTAAAGAGGACATACCACAACCTTCACTCCCGTATAATCCAGCCGATAGAGCACCACCCTTGGACACTTCTACAACAGGAGAGGCTGCTGTCTGGGATGTTGCTCTGTACATCCTTCCGATACGAGCTGTTTTTGGAAAATAGTGGCCTTGCTGTTCTCAATATGGGTGGACCACATTAGGGACCTGCTTATTCTTATTCCCAGGTAATCAAAGTGGTTCACCTCCTCGAGTAACATACCTCGAGTGACAGATTCTTGCAGAACTATCTATGCGGGTCATAAATTTTGTTTTCTGAACATTAATCTCTAGCTCCCTTAGATTACAAAAGTCTTGGAATTTATTTAGTAAATTCTGAATTGTGCGTTCTTGAGATGAGCAAGGTATCGTCTGCAACAGCAACCTGGGGATAGGGACACCACTGACTTTAAGGGCATCATGGATACAGTCATTTAGGTGGTTAAACACATCATTTATATACATAAAAAAGAGCAGTGGCACGAGGAGGCATCCATGCCGAACCCCTCATGTAACGCTAAACCTCTCTGTTAGCACCACATCGTACTTGAGCATAGTTGTTCTCGGGAAGCCTCTCTAAGATCCCTGCCAAGGTGGGAGGCACCTTCATCATCCTAAGAGAGTCCCAGAGACAAGATCTGGTGACCAGATCGAATGCAGCTCTAAGGTCAATGAAGGCGACATAGAGATGGTCCTTCTGGATTTTGATGTATTTCCATAAGAGAGACATGATCCTAAAGACTTGGTCAACTGTTCCGACCTTGAATCTAAACACAGCCTGAAAAGGAGAGAGAATGTCTTCATCTAGAACCCACTCTTGGAGTTTAGCTAAAACCTGACAGCAAAACCCTTTTGGAGGACATCAATTAAACTAATGGGCCTATAAGTGCTGGAGTCAGATCTAGCTCCCTTCTTAAACATTTGTACAATTACAGTGCACTCCAAGAATCAGGAAGAGGAGCTCCTCCATAATGGCATTTGACAGGATATATTTGTATGCGGCCCAAATCTCTATCTCTGAATGATACAAGTCACCTGGAATAAGATCCAGACTGGGACCTTTCCTAGGTTTCATAGATGATATTGCATCCAAGGTATCGGGCAGGGGCAGGTAAAAGAAGTCTAAGACAGGTGCCAAAGAAGTACTATCAACCGGCAAATGCCGCACAATACTGCTGGATAAATGGTCTGGGGTAGGTGATGAATTTAACTTTGCAAAGTGTTGAACTCATACTTGCAGGTGAATATGATGTGCAGTCACAGTGCAAACATTCAAACTGCCATGGGCATTTTTGTGCCAAAAAGAGGAAGTATCTTTCCTTTTGGAAGCCTCTAACAGGAGCTGGCTGCAAGCACCTCCTTGTAATGCCATCTAGCCTCTCGAATTAGTAAAGGGTTTTAGGATCTTGTGGCTGTTAACATTCGAGCTCTAGCCTGTCGGCCGATTCAAAGGCAGCTATTTTCGAATTGCCAGTACCCCCTTCTACCTTAAATACATGACTTAAGAGTCGAACAATTGTGTGTGAATTGTTGAAATAGGGATAGCGTGCATATCGGCATCCTCATATGGTGATAAAGTTAAGGCAAAGAGATCATACATTAAGGCAAGCTGTGTAGGACAAGAGTGACATTTTGACCACTTTAAGACCTTTCTGGAGTTCCTAACAGTGAGACCCACACAGGCGATAGACTGGGTAGTAAAATCAAGCAACCCCACCTTAAGTGATAGGTACAGAGGATTGTGATCACTCTCTACTCTTTCGGTTTTACAAAAGTTCTCCAATCAATCCCATAGTTTGAGAGACAGCATTACAGAGTTCATACTACTCTTCGATATGCCTCTACAAAACTTGAATGCCTTGCCTATATCAGATGCTACCTGCCTTTGCATGCCCGCACTCATTGTGTAATAGTAAACATAGCTAATTGTATAGCCACATTGGAACAAGATTTTAAGGGTGGGCCATTAATTTCCGGGATAGCCAAAGCTTCATCTTCAGGTCAATGACTAGTGTAATAAAATCCAGTAGCTCATAAGTGGTGTTAAAGTCACCTGCTAGAATGAGCTTGGGTTTATAGGACAGGGACCCCAAGTGATTATCACAGATAATTAGTGTTGAAGAAACACTAATATAGGCCACACTGTAGTTATAGATGTTGTAAATATTGATTATGGACCATTACAAACCTTGATGGACAACCCCAGAACATCATGAGACCCAGTGGTCAGCTTCCCAAAGGTTCAATTCAATGAGATTTTAACCCACATCAAAATGCCCTCAGAGGGGCGACCAGACAAGGAGGTCAGTGCATTCACTGAGTCGGTCACAAAAGCCAACCTATGTAACAGCTCTAAGGCCCAAGTTTCCTGGAAAAGGAACTAAGTGAAAATAATCAACTTACTACATTACCTGGCAAGATTCTAAGAGAGAATATACAGCAATCTGGTGGTTTCAAGTTGCTCATTCACTGTACCCACAGATGATCATTATCCCTAGGATCTACATCCGCCCCTTTTTCTAACTAGGGTACTTAGGCTACAACACCAACTTAGTTTGTGACAGACATGGGGAAAGTAGAAGCAGGTATCGGCTGCAGTCAATCAACACCACTCAAAGGCCGATCACTCTTGTAATTACTCTCCCCGCTCTTGAACAGCCACCTCGCCCTATGCTATTACAAAAGGCGAGTTGAATCCCTGTAATAGTGGTGCTGATATCCCATGCATCTATTGCCAATTCCCCCATAAGGTTGCCACAACCTCGAAAGTATAAGATTCCGGCTCGAGGCAACTTCTACGGACACTCAAAACGTCTTGCATTAAAATCGACTTGCATTTATTGCTACCTCTTAATCAATGTAAAACTTTGTTATGTAAGGACTCCCTGCTCTCGAAACACTGTGTCCCCAACTTTGAAACGTTAATCAGGTTTACGCTGGGATGACCCACACTGGGACTTATCTGACTGGGGCACCCTCCATGGGTAACCCCACAGACATTCCAAGTCGATGAGACATCCTGTACCCCTCCTCTATACCACGACTCGTGAGATCCAGGGGCCGTACTTCCACTATGGCGCACCACACTGTAAGGATCAGGAGTATTAAAATCACTTCTAAACACTTGCTCATCTTCTACCCTCCTTTGTCTATCCTGACACCTAATAGGTTAGCAAGAAGGGTCTGTGCGAGCTAGTGATGACCCACAAATGTCCGAGGACTTCCCCAATGTATGTAACCAAGGGATGACAGAAGTCGAGGGATGGAGGGGCAAGGGTAAAATCGAACTAGCCCTACTCCCTTGTAATCTGATAGCCATGTGTTAACAGCTGAGAAACTGTATTCAATTTTACTTCTAGGGATTCAACCACCCCTTTTAGACCGGCTACTTCATTGCACAGGGCTCGAAGAGTGTCATACAGATTAGTTGTTGTATTGTGACAAAAGGAACAATGCTATCCTCTTTTCCCCTACAAAGTGGCAGTAGTGGTTCTATTGCCGCAGTTTCCAACAATGGAGTGAACCTGTTGGAACAAACCACTTCAGGTTCAAGTGGAAGGGGTGGTCGCACCAAGGGAGCATTGGATAATGCCACATTCAATGTTGCGAGCTGTACAGACCCTGGGCTCGTAGAAGGCTTGCTCATACTAGCCCAAGCATGATTAGACTTTTTGCCAAAAATATTGGGTATTGTGGTTTTTGCGGACTTTGGCTGGTAGTCAAAGAATTCTCCAATCCGACAGCCATTGAGAACACCATCACCCCTCCCAATAACTCTGCGACATCCTCTCAGACTACTTCCACAGCAAGATCACCAACATCTACAACAATTTCAACATCCAACATGCCACCCTCAACCCTGATGGCCGCAACTAACCAGTGAACACCAGCCAAACCATCACCACCTGGTCACTGCTCACCGCCCTGACCATCTCAGCCATCCACTCCGGGGCACGCCCGAAACCTGCCCCCACCACCTCTACAACCTCGCATCAAACCCAGTCAGCACACAACTCACAAACATCCTCAACACCTCCATCTCCACAGCAACCTTCCCGGACAGATGGAAAAACGCAAACATAAGACCCCTCCTAAAAAATCTGCTGACCCCAACGATCTAAAAAATGATTGTCCGATTTCCTTACTCCCCTACCCAGTCAAACTTCTTGAGAAAGCCATCAAATAGGAGCTCACCAAATTCTTGGAACAAATCCACCTACTGGACACCTCTCAATCAGGATTCCGTGCAAACTACAGCACTGAGACCATGCTGATGGCCACCACAGATGACATCAGAACACTCCTCGACCATGGAGATACTGTGGCCCTGATCTTCTCTACCTCTCTGCTGCATTCAACACAGTCTCCCACAACACCCTTATCAACAGACTCTACAACATAAGCATACAGCAAGATGCCCTCATGTGGATCGCCTCCTTCCTTACAGGGCACACACAGAACATCCTTCTGCCTCCCTTCACCTCCGTACCCAAAGACATCATATGCAGCATACTACAAGGATAATCCCTCAGCCCCACCCTTTAAAACATCTACATGACCCCCCTCGCAGATGTCGTCAGATCCCATGGACTCAACATAATCTCCTACACAGACGACACTCAACTGATCCACTCGCTCACTGAGGACCCCTCCAACTCCAAAACCAACTTCTGCAATGCCATGACCAACGTAGCCAAATGGACGAGAGACAACTGCCTCCAAATCAACTCCAACAAAACTGAAGTACTGATCTTTGAGAAGAACACCTCCGCATGGGACCACAGTTGGTGGCCTGCAGAACTTGGACCCACACCTACCGAACACGCACGCAACCTTGGCATCATCCTTGATAGCCACCTGACCATGAATCGACAAGTTGCCTCCTCCTGCTTCCACATACTTCGCATGCTCCACAGACTCTTTAGAAGGATCCCAGCCAACACCCGAAAGACCATCACTCAGGCCCTTGTCAACATCTGCCTTGACTACAGCAATGCCCTCTACGCCAGCATCTCTACTCAGCTCTTTAGAAGACTCTAGACCATATAGAACACTGCAGCCAGACTCATCATGAACCTCCACAAATGAACCCACATCGCCCCCCACCTGGGAGACCTCCACTGGCTCCCCATCCAGAAAAGATGCCAGTTCAAGATCCTCACACACGCCTACAAAGCCCTCCACGAACTAGGACCTGCCTACCTCAACCATCAACTGAACTTCCACCAACCCGCTAGACACCTGCACTCCTCTTCACTCGCTCTCGCACACACCCCACACATCTGTGGCAGCCGCAGCAGTGGCCGCTACTTCTCCTACATTGCTGCCAAGACCTGAAACAACCTTACCGTCCAGCTCCGTACAGCCCCCTTACTGGCAGACTTCAGAAAGAGACTCAAGACCTGGATCTTCGACAGAGACACAGCGCCCAAATACCCCTAGGGCTGACAGTGTTGCACTTTACAAATGCTGTTTGTTTGTTTGTAGGGGGATAAAGGCCTTTTTATAAGTTTTTTGAGAAAGCAATGCCACTTGCATCTGACACACCGACAGTATAAAAAGATCACCCGGTGAATAGCTGACTGACTTAGACAGATTTAAGGGGTAACAAACCTCAGTTAAACATAAATAGACAGCGCAGTGAAGCCCTCCTTAAAATGATGGCAACTGGGGTACAACTCCACGGGACAGCACAAGGACCAACAGTACATTGTGCACAGTAAATGGCTACACTTAATCTTCCAAGTGGGAGCAACAGGGACCACAATAAAACACAAGTCCTTCAACCCTCGGACCATGAGAGGGGGCCCTGCACAGCCTCTTATGGCTGGTGATGGTTGAAGAATGGCCTGGTCTTCCCCTGGACATACACCCTGGCATCCCATGGCTGCGGGAAACCTTTTGCGCTATTTAGCATGTTGTCTTCTGCCCCTCCTAGGGCTTGCAGTGCAGTGTGGGGCTTTTAGTATTCCCCGGGCTCAGTGCACATCCTGCACCAGTGGAAACTTTCAACGCTATATAGTGTGTTGTGCTCAGCCCTTCCTAGGGCTTGCAGTGAAGTGTGGGGCTTGTAGTTATCCCTCAACTCAGTGCTTGCACCTGCGGGAAACCTTCAGCACTATATAGCACGTTGTCCTCAGCCCCTCATAGGGCTAACAGTGAAGTGTGGTCTTGCAGTTACCCCTCGGCTCATTGCACATCCCACGGAAACATTCTGCGCTATATAACACATTGTCCTCTGTCCCTCCTACGGCTTGCAGAGGAGTGTGGGGCTTGTAGTTACCCCCTATCTCAGTGTGCATCCCGCAGGAAACCTTCAGTGCTATATAGCGCATTGTTCTCGGCCCCTCCTAGGGCTTACAGTGAAGTGTGGGGCTTGTAGTTACCCCCAGCTCAGTGCGTGTCCTGCACCCTTGGGAAACCTTCAGTGCTATATAGCACGTTCTCCTCGGCCCCTCGTAGGGCTTGCAGTAAAGTGTGAGGCATGTAGTTACCCCCCGGGCCAGGTGGGCATCCTGCAGGAAACCCTCTGTGCTATATAGCGCATTGTCTTCAGCCCCTCCTAGGACTTGCAGTGAAGTTTGGGGCTTGTAGTTACCCTCCCGGCTCAGTGCACATCCACAGACTATCTTACTCTGCATTTTAGAGGCAATATCCAAAACCCTGCCTACAATTTGGCCACAAGTCCATCCTAATACACTGCTTTCTAGGAACATTAATCCGCTATACTGCACTGCGTAATGTGGTCCCACAATACACCACATTGCATCTGTTGGATGGTAATCCCCCTCAAGTTATGGCATTTTTTTTATTTTTTTTTCTATTGATACTGCCTAACATTGCAATAACATGAACATTATATTATATAACTATCCATTTAAAAATATAACATATCTTTTCCAATCACACTTTAACATCACTCCAATCTTTATTCTAAAAACTGTCACCTGCTATGGTTCTCTGCATCCTGGGTACACTAGCCCATTGCACTAAAGCTCTTCTCCTTCAGACATGCTCCTTTTTCAAGGATGGGACAATGTAAAGGTCTATTGAGCCTTCTTCCTGATTGCCTGAGGAACTGGTGACTCCTCCCAGTTGCCGTGGTGCCACCTTGTGCAGAACACTATATGTGAAAGGGGTCAAGTGTCTACTTAGGATGGTCCCAAATGGCCAACAACCTTAGGCAATGCTTATAGGTCTTGAAGAAACCTCTTGGCTTTATCAATGCTTGCGGATGACTGAAAAATACAGTCATCCTGTTATAAAGCAATTTGGACCATGACAATAGGGAGACCACACCTACGTAGAATACAGAGTCTCCTCCATTGTCTGTCTGGAGTATGACTCTGCTTCTTTTCTATTTATTTCTGTGCCTCCCCACCCTTCTCAAAATGAAACAGAGCCAGATCACAGTCAGACACTGGCACATAAAAACAAAGTCACAGCATGTGCATCAGGTGCAGGGCAAACTGGACCTCTCACTCTTCTGGAACACGATGCAGTGCATCAGCTGCATCAGTTGAAGCTATGGTCCTGTCAATGTATTTTTCTCCAGGTGGAAGGAAGTGTGGGACAATAGCCCATTTGGCAGTGTGTTGGCTCAATGATAATGTTAAGCTATTTCAAACATGAGTACAAACAGAAGAAAGAATGTCTACACAGCTAAACTAAATGTTTAAAGAACTAAGTATTGGAAAATGCAAGGCAAAAGGGTTGAAAAGTTCTAGAAAGAATTACATGGTTCAAAAGTAAAAGAGTGTCCCTTTTTTAACATGAAGAGTGGTAGGAACTCCTGATCAGGGTTTCTGCAGGAAATGTATTTTGTGTTCGGAGTGAACCTGTTGGAACAAACCACTTCAGATTCAAGTGGAAGGGGAGGTCGCACCAAGGGAGCATTGGAGAAATTCCATATCTAAGGTTCTGAGAATTATAGACCCTGGGCTCGCAGAAGGCTTACTCGTACTAGCCCAAGTATGAATAGACTTCTTGCCAAAAATATCGGGTATTGTGGTTTTGTGGGCTTCGGCTGGTAGTCAAAGAATTCTCCAACCCAATAGCCATACAGAACACCATCCCCCCTCCCAACAACTCTGTGACATCCTCTCAGACTACTTCCACAACAAGATCACCAACATCACCAACAATTTCAGCATCCAACCCGCCCCCCTCAACACTGACGACCTCAACCAACCAGCAAACACCAGCCAAACTATCACCACTTGGTCACCGCTCACTGCCCTGACCACCTGCCGTTCTGGTTATGTCAGCCATACTTCTGGTGCTGTCTTACATTCCTCACATATCTAATTATTCAACAGATAATGATTGCAAGACCCAACCTTCATTGAGCGTTTGGCTGCCACGTTAACACAGAAATGCCCAAATATCAACATCATTTCATGTTCTCCACTTTAATATTTCTTTTGGTAGATGGCAAAAAGAATAAATATGAAGAATGCAGATCAAGTGGGGAACTGCAAGGCTCAAACATAACCTCTGCACAAATAAGAGACACTTCTATTGGACAAAGAAACAAAAATTCAAACAGTACTTTTCAACTGGTTATATCAGGTCATAATCCTGGTCCCATAATGCATTCGCATTCTCATCACGGAAGGAATAATATTTAACACTGTTAGAAATAGGGGTTTCTGGTTGGCAGTGTATATACCCTGTCCAAGCAGAAGCACAATCCTAGTCAGGGTAAGTCAGATACACAACCTGAATTAACCTGTGCTCACCCTCTAGTAGCTTGGCACAGAGCAGTTAGGCTTAAATTAAGAGGCAATATGTTAAGTATTTGTGCACACTTGACTTTTACAGGAGCACAGTAAAAGCACCACAAAAAGACTCCACAGTATTAAAAAAAATAGAGATTGTTTATCTAAGTAAAACAAGACTAAAACAACAAAAACCCAATCAGTAGAAGTCGAGATATGAATTTTAAAAGATTAAAGTCAAAAACAGTGCTTAGAAATCAATAGCGCGAAAAGGTTACTTGAGGTCGTGCTGGACTGGGGTAAATCCAAAGTTCAGGCTGACCGCGATGGAGGGCAGGCCGGCTACAAGTCCCCGCAGGGACTGCTGAAAAAGTACCCTTGCATGGGGCAAGCGTCGACTTTGAAGACTCGATGAGTCCGTTCTGATTCACGCAGCCGAGTCGATGAAACGGAGTCAAGTCTCGCAGACGGTGTCGAAGGATCAACGCTGTGTCAAAGTCGAGCTCCCCAGCGGCGTCTCCAGATTGGTGCTGCATCATTGTCGAACATCACTGCCGAGACACGCGTCATCGTCAAATCGCCACTGAGTCAGTTCCGATCAATGCAATGGGGTCACTGCGTTGATTTTTGCCGGAAAACAGCTGCAAAACCCAATTTGAGGCCCAGGACTGTAAAAGGCACCTCAGTCAAGGGCAGGACTCACAGATGGCAGAGTCCAGCAGCACCAGCAGAGTTGCAAGAAGTCTTTTGTGACCGTAAGACATCAGAGAACAGGAGGCAAGTCAACAAGCTCTTGGAGAAACTTGGGTTCAAGGAAGTAGAGGGCAGGTTCAGTTCCTCTCACTCCCAGGCAAGAAGCAGCAGGCCAACACAGCAGAGCAGGTACCGAAATAACAGTCCCTCCTACAGCACAACAATCAGCAGGCAGCAGGCCAACACAGCAATGCAGTAGCGTAGTGGCAATCCCTCCTACAGCACAGCAGCTCTTCTTCCAGGCAGAATGTCCTTGGTTCCAGCAAAGTTCTGATTTGGTGGTGACAGGGGTCCAGTACTGATACTCAAATCTGCCTTTGAAATGGGGGAGACTCCAAATAGGCCTTTGAAGATCACAAGGTGCCGTCCTTTCCTGCCCTGGCTCCACACTCACTACAGGGGGGTATGCAGCTCTTTCTGTGGGGACCTATTTAGGTGCATGTGCCAGATCCTCCCTCCCTGCTGATGGGCCTTCAGGATGCGAATGACACACCCCAACTCCCTTTGTGTGTGACTGTCTAGAGGGAATGCACAAAACCCAGCTGTCACCCAATCCAGATGTGTATTCAAAGAGGCAGAGGCACAGAATGGTTAAAGTAAGAAAATGCCACCTTTCTAAAGGTGCTAAGTGACCAGAAACATCTAGCTGCCTATTTAGTAAGCTGCCAACTGTTTAAGCAGACTGAGACCAAACTAACTAATAAGATGGTCTACATCATTTATTTCGACATTTCATTCTTTAGTCTTAATTTTGTAAATTCAAAAGACAGATATCAATACACTTCACAAATTACATAACATCTAGACAAAATTGAGACAACAAATAACGAATAACAGTCAATTCAAAAAAATTCCAGTCAAAAATAAACAACAATAAGTAACCCACAGGAACAATTTCGGGGTTACCAACCAATGGGGGTAGACATTTCGAGCAGCAGAGGATATACAATTTTAGTACATTTAATATCCCCAGTCGCTATATACATTTCTATTGAAACTCGTCCCCTGATGGTGAATTATGCCAACGCGTTTCGAATCCCCATTAATTTCAAGGGATTCTCCTCAAGGCTGTGACTGGATTCTGTTGTTAAGTTTCAAAAATCGTGTGGCAAATTGTGAATGTGTTTCCTTAAGAAATAACTTCGTAGAAGTGTCTCTTATTTGTGCAGAGGTTATTTTTGAGCCTTGCAGTTCCCCACTTGATCTGCATTCTTCATATTTATTCTTTTTGCCATCAGTTGGCAGCTTACTAAATAGGCAGCTAGATGTTTGTGATCACTTAGCAATTATTGGCCCAATCGAGCTGTGTGATTAAGGGCCTACCCCTTATTTAACTAACCTTTCTAAAGGTAGCATTTTCAGACTTACAATTTAAAATACAACTTTACCATAAGTTGTGATTTTAAATTGTGAGTAGAGAGACGCCAAACTCCAAATCTCCATCTTTTCCCAAATGGAAATTACACTTAAAAGATGTTTTAAGGCAATCCCAATGTTAACCTATGGAAGAGATGGGCTTTGTAGTAGTGAAAAACTAATTTAGCAGTTTTCACTACCAAGACATGTAAAACTCAAAAGCACATGGCCTACCTTTTAAATACACTGAACCCTGCCATGCGGCTGCCCAGGTCCTAAATTAGGGGTGACTTATATTCATTAAAAGGGAAGGTTTGGGCCTGGCAAGTAGGTTAACTTGCTAGGTTGAAATGGCAGTTTAAAATGTACACGCAGGCTCTGCGGTGGCAGGCCTGAACCATGTGTAAGGGCTACTTAGGTGGGAGGCACAATCAGTGCTGCAAGCCCACTAGTAGCATTTAATTTACAGGCACTGGGCATATATATTACACTTTACTGGGGGCTTATAAGTAAATGAAATACGTAGAATGGGTAAACGCTGATCTTCACCTGTTTTAAGGAGAGAGCACAAGCATTTTAGCACTGGTTAGCAGTAGATATACCAATTGTGGCTATGCAAATGTTACCATGTTTTGCGTACAGAGCATATGCACTGGTTAGCAGTGGTAAAGGGTCCAGAATTCTAAAGCCAACAAAAATGAAGTAATCAAACAGGAATTCAGCGGGCAAAAAGTCAGGGGAAACCACACCAAGGACGCCTGGTCTAACAAACATGTACAGGCACATACTCATAGACCCCTCCCCTCTCAGTAATTGTTATTTGGGGAAGTGGGGGGGTCCATCAAGATATTCAATAAGGGTATACTCAGACTTTCTCTGCAAGTGACCCATACTCAATCACTAGGAAGGACATTTAGTAAAGATGTCAAGTAACTTGAAATAAGAAAAGAAATCAGCCATTTTCGTATGAGCAACAATATCATGGTAATTATAGGTAGCACATTTTATTAGAATGTATGCAATATTAACAAAATAAGATATTTATTTCCTGTTGAATCTCCACATATGCTCAGAACAATTACACTTGGAGAACGTTTTCTGAGTAGTTGACATACTTAGGTATCCTCACCTTGTCCGATCGGTGGACCAATGCTGCGTGTACTAGCAAGAATCAAATAAGACTCCAAACATTAATCACATGATGTATATATAAGGTCTTGAAGAAGCTGGGTCTACATGACCTCATATGAAACATCAATGGGAAACACATCACACAAACGTAGGTCTTAGTTGACTGCTTACCCAGGACAGAGGTGTGTGCTTGTTTCCCTCTTCAATTGTGCTATGGATCTATTTATGTTTCTAAAGCAAGTCCTACGAATGTATTCATCCTGAAGGTAATTTTCATCTGACCCTAACAAGCGTGCAACTTATACTAGAGGAAATGTTATTAAGCAGACACTAGAAACACAAATGATCTGACTTACTGCATCTTACTTTGCAAGAGATAATGTTTATGAGGTAATTGCCAATGGGTTGAATCCACATTTGACTTTTACCAAATTTAAGGCACCCTCTGCAAAAAGGTGAACCACAGTGAACATGTCTCAAGAAGATGAGGGGATAGCAAAGGATAAAACTACAGAAAGAGTTGAATTTCACAAAAGCCTCAAACAAAAAACAAACTTGCAACAGATGCAGTGTAAGGTTTTAGGACTCTGCAGTCAATTTAGATTATAAGACTTCAATCAAGCTAAAATCATGGGTATATATAGAAAGCATTGAGGAAGAGTAATGAGCAAAACTACTGGGAGAATTAGATAAAGTCAAAAATGTTCAATTTTATACCAGCTACAATGTAGTTCCGAGCCTGATGCCCTTGTGTTGGTGCAGGATTACGTTGGTAGGGCAAAACTTGACAAACCAACTGTTGAACATGTTAAATAGAATCCTTACACATTTAATACAGCCTGCCCATTCTGGCTTTTGTGGGAGGCAAGCAGTTAGTGACAACACTAAAATGTATCTAATAGATGTGGCACATGGACTCAGGGAGAAGTCTAAACTTCTCTCCTTATATGCTGAAAAATTCCTTTGAAAAAGTGGAATGAAACTTTCTGAAAAAAACAATGATATTTTAGGGTATTAGACCTGGCATCCTTGGTGTGGTTTCCCCCTAATTTTATTGCCTTCAGACCTCCAATTTTTGCTGACTTTGTTTTTGCTGGCTCTAGGACTCTGTGCACTTTACCACTGCTAACCAGTACTAAAGTGCTTGCTCTTTCTCCTTAAAACAAGTTAAGGTCGGCTTATACCCAACTAACATATTTCATTTACTTGTATGTCCCTAGTAAACTGGCACTACTTGTGCCGGGCCTGTAAATTAAATTCTACTAGTGGGCCTGCAGCACTGATTGTGCCACCCACTTGAGTAGACTTTAAACATGTCTCAGGTGAGCAATTGCAGCCTGTGTATGCGCACTTTTAAACTGCCATGTCAACCCGGCAAAGTTAACCCTTTGCCAGGAACAAACCTTCCTTTTAAATAAGTATAAGTCACCCCTAGGATAGGCCCTGGACAGCCCGCAGGACAGGGTGCAATGTATTTAAAAAGTAGGACATGCACTTTTAAGTTTTACAAGTCCTGGTAGTGAAAAAATCTTTAAATTGTCTCACTACTGCATGGCCTAGCTCTCCATTAGGATAACATTGGAAGTACTTTATTACATTGTATAAGTGTTATTTCCAAATGGTAACAGGTAACCAGTTCTTGTTTGGTGTCTCTTGACTCGTAATGAAAAATCCTAACTTGTGGTGAAGTCGGATTTTAAATTACAATTCTGAAAAAAATACTTTTAGAAAGTTGGCATTTTCTTGCCTCAATTATTTGGTGCCTGCAGCCTATTTCTGGGTCACATGACCAGGTGTAGTTGACAGCTGGGCTTTGTGTATTCCTCCCAGACAGCTACACACAATGGGTAGCTTAGGTGTGACTGGATGGGCCATCACTGGCAGGATTGGAGGAAGGAGGTGGGCCCAGCCCTACTTTCACTTGAATATGATGTGTCCTGTCTGCACAGAAAGGCCTGCATATCCCCTGTACTTAGACTGAAGCCAGGGCCAGGAAGGCAGGACACCTGTGCACTTCAAAGATATGCCTCTAGTAGCTTCTCCCCACTTCAAAGACACAAGTGGGTATAAATACTGGACCTCAGACACCAACTCTTCAGTACACGTTTGGACCTGTGGATACCCTGCCAGGAAGGAGTGCTATGCTGTTGAAAGGACTGCTGCCCTGCTGTGCTGACCTGCTATCTGCTACCCTCTTACCTGGGTGAGAAGGACTGTGTCTGCATCTCTTGAACCCAGAAACACAAGTGACTTTAAGGCAAGTTGGCTGGCCTCCTGATCTGAAGCCTCAGGGACATAACAGGTTTCCAACAACCTTGCTGCACCTGGACTTTGCCAACTGTGAGTCTACCATCCAAAGTGGTGCCCCCCCCCAGTCCTGGGCCATTGGAAGTAGGCCTTAAGGTGTTTGCCAGTCTCTGTGGGTCCAGCGAAACCAATGCATCTGCCCTGCTGCGCAGTGCAAACCCGAGCAGAATGGACGCATCCTCAGCACAGGTCCTCACATCCCTCATCGACGGCAGTCTCGACAACGATGCCGGGCTCTGCATCACCGCCTCGCAGCTCTTTGGAACCAAATCATCGCCCCCATGTACTTCATTTAGGGGTCGCCAGGAGTTGCATTTGTGACATGTTGCATGCCCCTTGTGACCTCTAGCACTGCCCTTGTGACCCCTACCCTAAGAGATCGCAAAGGCACTGCCACTAGCGTTAAAACAGGGCTTTCATTAGCTTTTTGTAAAATTATGTGTAAACTTCAGATAACACTAACAGATGACTGCCAGAAATAAATTCCGCAGTGAAACAGAACTACACATAAACCATATGCTACCTTTTGTGACCTGGGTCACAGGGGCTGAGCTGCTTCTGCAGCATGCATCTCCAGCATGAACCCAGCACGGTCCCTTGAAAATCAAAAGAACAATCTTGCAACCTAATTTGTTGTTGCTGGTTGAGAGAGCCTGGTAAAAAGGTATCTTGATGTCTCTGTGCATGTCAGGGAGAGGGAAAATACAGCAGAGAGGACTGAAAAAAGAAAAGTTACGACACAACATGGGAGCAGCAGAGAGACCAGAAAAAAGGAAGAAGACACAACAGATAGATGAGGACAGGTATAAAAAGAAAAATAAAGAAACAGCAGAAAGAGACGGAAAGATGAAGCGATATACGTTGGAGAGATAGAGACAGACATGTTTGAGAGGGGGATACAAGAGAAAAGTTTAAGACAGGCAAAAAAGAGACAGCTGACAGACCAATGGAAAGACAAAGATTTGCCAGGCAGAAAAAATATAAAGGCACAATAGAGAAACAGAGTAGAGACTGGTGTGAGAAAGGGGTGGAAAGGAGAGAGCTGAGAAAAGACACAGCAGAGAGGGGTGACAAGTGAAAAAGAGGCATCTAAGAGAATGGTGAGAGACACAGAGATGGAGAATAGGAGACAGGTGTAAGAAAGGTGATAAAGCATGGTGTGAGAGAGATCAGAGAGAAACAGAAAGAAAGAGGGCATACAGGTGAGAGAGAGGGGGAAATGAAGAGACATAGGGGAAGAAACAACTGAGAGGTGAGGGAGTGCGCAAGTGAGAAATAAGTTATAAGGAGGCTGCTGAGAGGGGGTAAGGGGAGTCAATCTAAAGAGAAGTGAAACAAGTAAGAGGCAGCTGAGAGAGAGGTGGGTAAAGAGAAAGATGAAAGGTAAATGATTTAGAGAGAGGTGAGAAAGAGATGAGTGAAAAAGTGAGACAGAGTTCATAGACAAGAGAAGTAATAAGGAGTCAGGTGAGAGACAGGTAAAAAGAGATAGCTGAGAGAGAGGGTGGGAGGAGAGAGACAGGTGGGAAAGACTTTGTTCAGAGAGAAAGTAGGAGATAATGTAAACGGGACAAAGAGAAACAGATGCTGGAACTTAGAGAGGGAGACAGATGAGAGAGAAATGGTTGATAAGGAGACAGCAGCTTATAAAAATATTGCTTAGAGAAGTAGGGAGGATTGATAGGTGCTATGTAGGTGACAGACACAGCTGCAAGAGAGGGTATCCAGGTGAGAGCAGAGACAAAAATGAAGCACATTGAGAGAGAGTTGAGAGGGGAAGACATATGAATGCATTGATAAAGACGCAGATAGATGAGGAGAAGTAGCTGGACGAGAAAGTGAGACCAATGAGAAGAAGATGATAAAGACGCAGTGCCTGGGGAGAAGAATACAGTAGAGAGAAAGGTGAGAAAACGGAAAGGAGTGGTGATAGAAAGATGACAAAGATTGTTGAAATAGAGAGAAAGAATGTGAAAGACAGGAGTGATAATGAGAGATTTCAGAAATAGACAACTAGGAGAGATTAGGGCAGTGAGAGATGCAGACAGTGTGGCAGACAGGTAAGAAAGAGATGGCTGAGGAAGTGAGACAGGTGGGAGACATGTGAGAAAGGGATGATAAAGAGATAGTGAGGTGGAAAAGGGTTACTGAGATAGAGAGGGAGACAGGTGAGATAGATAGATGGTAAAGGCACAGCAATAACTAAGAAGGAGGCAGCTGAGGGAAAGAGGGGTGGTAAAGAAAATACAGATACATTTGAGAAAGAGCCCCTTGACATGGATGAGAAAGATGAGGAATAGAGAAATATGATATGGAGTCAGCTGAGCAAGAAAGATGTTGAGAGGGAAGCAGTGGATGCAATAACAGCTGGTATTGAAAAAGGATATAAGAAAAATAGCCAGTTAGACGGGAAGGCAGGAAATAAGAGAAAAATGTCAGGAAAGAGGAAGGGGGAGGTAGAGCAAAGTGAGATGAGAAAAACCACAAAGGGACAAAAAACAA
Organism: Calotriton arnoldi; assembly: GCA_963921515.1. Taxonomy (NCBI): domain Eukaryota; kingdom Metazoa; phylum Chordata; class Amphibia; order Caudata; family Salamandridae; genus Calotriton; species Calotriton arnoldi. Next base: position 1,350,542 of record CAWUFW010004983.1, on the reverse strand, counting down.
GGAATGTATCGGGCAGGTTAGGAGAGAGAGAGACATACAAGAAAGATGGTTGACAAGGGAGGAAAGAGATTTGAGAAACGAGGTAAGAGGAAGAAATCTAGAACCACAAAACTTGGCAAAACATTTTGCTCATAATCTGGCACAGTAGTACAGCTGTACCTTCCTCTATTATCAGATGATGGGCATGTATTCTCCACAACTTTATGAAACCAAAGGCAGGGTCCCAGTCTATGTGAATGTGCACCTTTTTGTGCATGTCTAGTGCTACCATAACCATCAACTAGATTGCAAAAAAAACTCTATAAGCATAGATGTCAACATTTCCAAACAGGGAAGAGATAGATAGTGAAACTTATCGGGGGAATTTATTTTCACCAATGGCTAACTGTGAAGCAGAGGCAATAATAGGTGGGAGGCAGCTAAATAAAAAGCCTTCTTTGGCTTTAAAAATCAGGAATCTTCTGCCTAAATTGGGACTGCTGGCATGTATGAATCAGGCACTGGTGTGAAATGAGAGTCTGCATTTGCACTGGAGAGAGTGCTGCAGTAAAAGATGGAAAAGTTTTTTCAAACTACAGCTCCATGTTTCACAGCTTGTGGACTGGCCTGGCTTTGGATGGTGCACCCAAGACTCCCAGTGACCTTCCTTATCCCCTCGGGAGTCCACCAGTTACATGATACTTCCTACTTGGCACAATTTGGTGCAAGCTGAAGGGCAAATGTTTACTCTCACTTGAATGGGGCTTGCCACCAATGAAGGAGGGATTGCCCTCTTGGCATTTGACAAGAGTGGAATGTGCACCTAAGCTATGGGCCTTAAACAAAGGGCTCTTCATACATCTGCAGCCCCTTCTATTTACCATAAGTGTCTGGTTGAATGGAATGTTATAGGAGATTGATGGGTGAATATGCTGAGATAAAACAACTGAATATCCTTTGACACTGTGACAAAATATGTTGTTTGGGTAGTAACGTTTTCTTAAAGTTTTTAAAATTGTAACACAATAAAACAGTCTAGGTTTGGATGATGCATGTGGGTATGCAGGCCTTGTTTCTGCATCTCTGTAGGGGATCAGGCCTTGGTTTAAAACTGGACTCTGTCTGTTGCCAGGGCTTCCTTGCATTCAGGGATTGTTTGTGCCCCTTGTGACAGCATCACTGAATAGATGCCTCTTCACTGATACATACTCAAAGGGTTCCGCCTAGTATGCTAACTGCACTTGCTTTTAGATAATTAATATTTATTTATTTATTTGTTACATCCCCTAGTGGCCATCTTACCTGGGAATTTTTCAAGGCTTTAATGGACCATTTGCAGTCATGTTTAAACTTACATAGATTGCAATTACCTATGATATAGTTCCAATAAGTTGAAGCAAAGTGCTAGCCATGTGGTCTGCACTACAAAATCTGTTTAACTTTGCACCTGACCACCTGTTGTAGCTGTGGGGGTGATATCTATGCCTTTGGCTTAGCTTGGTAGAATCCTAGCTAAAATAGAGATGGCAACTAAAATACAGATTTATCTGCTTTTGTAAGTATTGTTTCTTTTTATCACCCTTGCAATTATTGTTTGGTTGGTAACTGCAGTGAAGTCACTTCTAACTGTGTCATCGTAGTAAAACATCATGTGACATCACTTCCTAGGATGACAGGTAAAAGTTCATCTGATGTCATTTCCTGTGATATAATTGGGGGTTAAAGGGCAAGTGATGTCACTTCCGCTACCCCTGGGATTTTGGTGAATCAGCATCCATGATAGCCTGACTGCGCAAACCATCCCCGACACCGGACTTCGCATCGCGAGCCTTAACGAGGGGATCCTCGACGACCATGCAGGCCCTTGCATCCCAGCATCACTGCATCTTGGAACCGACACATCGCTTCGGCTGTGTGATGCATCTCGAATGCGGATCTTCGCAACCCAGGATTTAAGGTACTTTTTTCAGCATGCTTAATTGGGTCCCTGTAGCCGGCCCTTGCTCCATCGCGGTCGGCCAGAACTTGCTACTTTGTCCCGGTCCTAAGCAACCAGATATCCACAGTTGGCACTTTGTGCTTTTTGGCCGTATTTTCACTGCAATCTTTAAAAATTCTATCCCTGGTTCTACTGATTGGATATTTGTCATTTTGGTCCTATTTTCTTTATTGAAGAAAGTACTATTTTTATAACATGATGTGGGATCCTCTTTGTGTGGGTGTTGTTTTCACTTTATTACTGTCTGAATTGTTGCACAAATACTTTATACATTGCCTCTAAGTTAAGCCTGCCTGGGGTTGACCACAGGTGAATTTAGGATTGGCTTGTGCCTCACCCTGACAAGGATTGTGGTGCTGCATGACCAGGGCCCACACCCCAGTCAACCAACACCCAATTTCTTACAAAGGGTGTAGCCAAATATTTAGCAGAATTGTGTGTAAGGGCTACACCACACTGATCACAAGGGTCAGAATATTATAAGTTGTTGAAAGGTGGAGGTGGTAAGAGGAACATGGAAAGAGTGTCCTATCTCCACAGTGCTTTTCAGATTGTATTTGGAAACCTTGTTGAAAGAAGTAGCCATGTTTCATGTTGGAGTGGGCGTGGAGGGCGCACCAATGGTGCTTTCTAAAACATAGACACTATCAAATCATATGATGAATCAACTTCAATGGGTAAAGAGGAATGAGAAAGTGATTACCACACTGGACACATGGGAGACTGTAGATGTTAAGAAAGAATTCACAAGTTAAGCATCCCCTTCACCTGACTTTTTAAACATTCAGATTTACAACTAGGAATGGAGAGGAAATCCTCCCGACAAAGGGAACTAAACACGTGTGAAATTATGTGATCTGTTTCACGAAGAGCTCATTCAGCAATTCAAGCAGGTGAAACTAAACTATGGAGTTAGGGAGAGAGATATCGATACTCAGTAGTATTCCATGGGGCCCTTAAGTATTTGGTTAGAGTGGGGGTGTCTAGAGACTTAAAGACACGCACCTAATATCAGAAATATCCCTAATACTAAAATCTTCTAAAATTAGACCTACATCGACTATCCAGAGTGCATGGAAATAAAAAACATTACACTATCAGAAGATTAGTGAGGAGAAGTAATACAACACAGTCTCAAAGGGATTGCTAAAGTGGAGGGGATTGGTGTCAATAACTACTCGTCAACAACTTGAAATGTGCAACAGTGGTGGATGATCCATTTGCTGATATATTACAGGGATTTTCATGGATAAGTGATGGTGATCCAGCGCAAAGAGGCCAAAGTTGGATATTTTACACACAATAAACTGAATTTTTAAATGGGCCCATATACATTTTATCCAAATACGATCATTTGCATTCCCCTTGGACAATTTCCCGCTGGAAGGGGTCAAGTTTTTATAATTCACTTAAGTTCAGATTAGTTAATTTCCTGTAACCACAAATCAATTACAGTATCATTTCAATGTCTAACTAATCTTCACGAATCAACACTCTTCCTCTGGTCGATGGACCATTAGTTGAGTTAGTTGATGGTGATATTAACAACTTCTTGACTAAAATTCTTAATGAAATAACCACAGACTCTGAATAATAATAATAATAATAAGTTTATCTAAAATTTCAGTCATTAAGTTGAACGCTCATCAATTACAAGTACACAGTGCAAACTCCATCTTTCTTTAAGTGGAAGAGAGAACAATCATATAGCACAATACATTCAATTACACAAGCTCATTCAACAAAATCAAACGCATAAGAGTGGATAGATGTAGAGACAAAAGGCACATTTATAATACATTTGCAAAGAAATATGCAAATTTTGGATAGAATGACATTTACCTAATGAGGATAACTGGAAAACCACCCCTCTGGCCTAAGGACTGGTGGGGGTCCCCTTACTTAGGATGAGGAGACAAAGATTATAGGATAGGACCAGGACAGGTCTGATACTTACTAGACTTCTCTACAACCCAACGCACCAGGGCGATTCCCTCTCTTACACTCTCTCCCTCCCCGATATTGTTCCACAATCTTCCAATCTAATCAGGCAATAGTCTGGATCTTCCAAATCTGCTCTCGTCTCTCTCTCTCTCTCAGCTCCCAGCAGCAGTAGTTCCCGCACAGCTCCATCGAATCATCTCTCCATCAGCAGCGTTAATTTACTTAACTCAAGTCACTCTAGTTATAGTCTTTATTTGTTCATGTCCCACCCTCAAGTGTTGCAGATTTACTAACCTACGGAAAATGATTGGACGGGGTTAGGGGTGTCTTCATCATACCAGGCTGACGTATTCATTTTTATTAGTAAAACCTATTGTTTGTTAACCCTGCCCCTTTTACTCATTCATATAATTTTGTTTGAAACATGCATATTTTGTTGCAAATGCTATAATTCATTTAAAACAGGCTTCATAGATGACTGATACATCTTCTTCTTTTCCCATCCTTTCTGTCCTTGGATCTTGGCAGTCATACAGTTCTCTCTCGGTCACCGGGTCATTTGATTTCATGGACTCATTGAGCATGCATAGCTTTTGCCATTTTCTTTTTCAGTCATGGATTAACAGGCCCAAATGTACACTATTAATAAAAGAATCATAAACAGATGTTATTTTCTTAAACATGTAGTTCTCACTGTTCACCACCTACTTCTACTCTATCCCATGTAATTATTATTACTCTTGGGCAAAAGCGTTAATAGCAGCAGCTTTCTTTTAAATCAGGCAAGCATATGCCAGGCATTTGGTACCCCAAGTCCGTGTTCTGGACTTTCTTGCGCATGCGTGAGGTTTTCCCTCTCAAAGCGAGTTAGTCACGCTACTTATGCGTAATTCGGGTTTGCACATGCGCAAAGCGTTTTTGCAAGTTAAAGCGGGTTTTAATCGTGCTGCATTTTATTTCTCATTAATCCAAGCATGCGTAAGCTTTTCTCCCCGTGTATCTGTGTTCGGTGTATGTTAGTTTCGTCTTATTTACTAATTAAGGGGCATATTATCAAGCGGCAGCGATAATTATCGCTGGCCGCTCTTAGCGAGAAATTATTTATCGCCGGCTATCGCTGGCAATTATCGCCATGCTATGGCTGTACCAACAACGCATAGAGCAATGGCGATAATTTTCCAGCGATAGCGGTGTTTTCCATGGAACATCGCTGGTTTTTCAGCGATGTTCCATGGAAAACGGCGATAACCTTGCTGATACGACCCTGTGGTCGTATCAGCATAATCCACCCCCAATGGTAAGTATACCTGAGTCAGCATTTTTGCAGACGTTAGTTTTGGCGAAACCGCGGTTTTCGCCAAAAACTGACGTCTGCAAAATGCGTGGCCTCCTTGTAAATATCGCGATGTGCACATCAGCGATAATTTACAAGGAGTACTGCTCAGTGACGCCCACTTTGCATCTCATTAGAGATGCAAAGCGTGCGTCGGGAAAACGGGTGCTAACATGCGCTAATGCATGTTAGCATCCCCTTGTAGATAGGGTGATGTCATTTTTGCCGCTTTTTGGCTTTTAAAGCCAAAAAAGCGGCGAAATGGCCCTTGATAATATGCCCCTTAATGATTAGTGAAAGCTAATGGAGGATTTAATCGAGCAAGTTTCACTTTTCTCGAATCCTTGCTCAATCAATCCCCCCTCTGATGGCATTTTTAAGCCATCATAAAAATACCCATCATTACCAAGTGCCAACTTTTATTCATTTAATTTTTAGTATCTTCCTTTCTTTCTTCTAACTCTTCAATTTTCCTTTTCATGCCTACTCCTTTCATTTTCTCATATAGACTCCCTTTCATCTCCTCTAATTCGATCTCTTCTATATTTCTCTTTCTTCCCATTCTTTTATTCTTTATTTCGGCTATCATTCTTGCTTTTGTTTTATTCTTGCAACATCTGTATGTCATTATCATAATCAAACCTATTATTGTTATAGAAATTACTGGTATTAGGATTTTCACTAATAGACTACTCCCTAAAGTGGAAAACCAACTACCTATAGTGGAAATACTTTAACTAAGTCTTTCCCAAACACCGTTAACCTCCAGTTGGGTCAAATCGTCATGAATCTTTGTAATATTCTTAATATATCCCTCAATACTTTTACTTTTGTCTGGGATATATGTACAGCAATGTTGGACTTTCAACATGCCACAGACTCCACCCTCTTTTGCCAATAATATATCAAGTGCAAGTCGATTTTGTAAAACCATAGATCTAATCGCAACCATTTCGGTATTAATCATTAAGAATCCCCAGCAGCATCTGTCGATAGACGATCAGCTACTGTTGACAATTTACGTATCTTATGTGAATTCAGTATGACTCAACTGATGGTATCAGTGCACCAAATATATCACTTACTATTTCTGAGAAGCTTGTTCTTTTAGTTTGTTTTAGTGCTTGACTTATTACATCCATTTCATTGTTCTTAGTAATGTGGTACACTTTTGGAAATACTATCCCAAGATAACAACTACCATACCATTGTGTTGGCAACCTATAATAGGCATTTTTACTACACACATAATATATCCCCGGGAAGACGGGATCAGTTCCCCCTTTTAGTCCCCATCCCCCCATGATTAGGAAGGTGTGTTCACATTCACTAGAACCAATGAAAATGTTGTTATAGTCTGTTTTTAGTCTATCTAGACAGAATTTTCCCAACTTTGACAAATCTAGGAATATTGCAGCATGAGTCTCGCCTTTCTTATAGTCCCCTTCCTTATTAGCCCATGGAGGTACATGTGACTTCTGTTCAACAGCCTTCTTTTGAAAATCCTGTCTTCTTTCCTCTACTAAATTTAGAAAATCTTTTTCTTCATCTCGCAACATACAGGTTAAATTGTTCTTATGCGCATATGTTATGTCTATTGGGTTTGTTGTTAGGAAAAACTCGCCCATAAATTCTGCATCTTTAGCACTAAGCACTGGGTTTAGGTTTCTTTTAATAGGAATCTCTGGGAATACTAAATCCATGTTAGAATAATAATACTGCAATTTGCCTGTTTTATAGAACAGACTGGACACAACACTACATGACACACCATATGTTAAAGGAAGATGGTGATAAGTCACCCCCTCCGAGACAGACGAAGGTAATTTCATGCAAACATAACAATTACTCACGTCCATTGTATCTACATATTCATAAAGAAGTTTAGTAAATACATTTAATGACGAATCACTATTTGATCTGCCATGTTGATACATGGTCTCTTCTATTTGCTCTAAATTAGTGGTAGTTGTTCCTTAAGTACCTGGATTTACTTGATCACTTGTATTAGTATTATTTCTGTTGTTATTTACCATAAAAATAGGTATCAGAACTGTTAGTAATAACCCCATTAACATTAGTATCAAAATACTGCACAAACAACATTTAACACATCTTCGTTTTAAACTAGATTTCGGATGTTCAGTCACTTCTGTTTCTGCCATTTTATTTTCTAAAATGTATTAATCTCTAAATTTTCTTCTAAATTCTAAGTTAATTTAAAACTAGAATATATATATAATAATCTTTGTGTGATCCCACACTTCAACAGCATTTCGTCTTTTGCTTTCCCCTTTGTCTTTAATTTATTTTCTTCATCTGGTTCTCTTATTCTCTTCTTTACTTGTTTGCAAAATTTCCACCTTCTGTGTCAGTCTTTTCTCTTAAGGTGGTCTCAATTTTCTTTCGTCACTTCTTTCATTAGTGACATTTTCTTGTCCTTCGTTTAGGTCAAGATTCTCAAAGTCCTCAAGGATAATATAGGTCCATTCAGGAGTTTTATATTTTCTATTTGGAGCTCTCACTCTTGCTGATTTTCGTAAATATTTTCTTCTTGGATGTTCTTCTTCAGTTTGACTTGATATTTCGTTTACTTGTTCTAATTCTTTCCCTGTTTTTCTTTTCAAAACATATCTCAGTCCTTTTACTCCACTTGGCCAGTGATCACCCTTTCTGATTCTCTTTGTTTGCACTGCCTTTTCACCTTCTTTGCCAATTTCTAACGTTCTTTTATTTTCCTTTTCTTTTAGTTGAGCTTGTTCTGGGCTTTCTAATTTTTGTTTTTCTGCCGATTGAATTTCTTCTTGATCTTTTAGTTCTTCTTTTTCTGATTCTGATTGAGTTTGATCTGAGTTTCCTGCAGCAGATTCTTCTGTTGACTGAATTTGTTCTGAACCTGTCAGTCTCTCATTTTCTTCTTCTTCTGATTGAGCTTGATCTGGATTTTCTGTTTCAATTCGTTCTGGTCTTTCAATCACTTGCTCTTCCTCGGCCTCTACAGCAGTCTCTTGAGACCCAGTATCCAGTGCCCACCCTTCTTGACTTGTACTTGGTTGTTCATCATCGATACGTTCTTCAGAGTCTGTTTCTCTGATTTCTTCGACTTCACAACTTTCAGCTTCTGGTCCTTCTCTTTGCTCTTCCAGTTGCTGCTCTTGTCGTTCAGGTGGACTTGGGCCTCTTTTGTTATGACTTGCATGGATCCAGTTTGGCAAGCCAAAACACTTCACTGCTGTTGTTGTGACCAATATAATTTGAAGCGGTCCTTTCCACCTGGGTTCTAAACACGATTTTCTTGTGTGCTTCTTTATCATGACCCAGTCTCCTGGACACAAATCATGAGCTTGATTCGGCTGTGCTGTGGTTGCATCTTCTCCAACCTGGTGAGACACAGAATGTACCAGATCAGCTAGTCCTTTACAATAGTCCAACATTAGATCATCAGTTATAGTCATCAGTTTGTTTCCAGGTACAAATGCTTGTCTCATTGCTCTTCCCATAAGAATTTCATGAGGACTCAAGCCTGTCCATCTGTCAGGGATGCTTCTAAGGCTCATTAATACAAGGGGCAAAGCATCAGGCCATTTCAGTGAAGTGGATGCACACACCTTTCCTAACCTGGATTTTATTCTACCATTTACCTGCTCAACCACTCCAGATGCTTCTGGTCGATAGGCACAATGTAGTTTCTGCTCAATTTTGAAAGCTGTACAAATTAATCGAATTATCTCATTGTTAAAATGAGGTCCTCTATCTGATTCCAAAGCCAGGGCAGCTGACTTCGGAGCACAGGGTTCACGGTTCGATCCCCGGCTCCGGCGGCAGCTCAGCTCAGCACCACGTGACTCTGGGCAATAGCTCACTTAATTTCCACGACGGCCCCCAGCGCCTTGAGACCCGTAAGGGTGAGTAGCTGCGCTATATAAACACGGACTTACATCATCATTTCCTGACTTATGTGCGGCACACTTGACCACTGCAATTTCTTTTAGCAATTGTAATGCTTCCAATAATTCTTTGACATTTTTACTGTTTCTGATAGGAGAACCTGAAGAAGTCAGAAATCCCTTTTTGCATCCATAATTGGCCGAAGTCAAGCACAACCCCAAAACCATATTGACTATCCGTGAATATGGTTCCTCTCAATTTTTTCCCAATTTTGCAGGCTTTTGTTAAAGCTACCAATTCGGCAATTTGTGCAGACTTGACTCCTTTTAGACAGGATGTTTCTATAATAGCAGATATAGTACATACAGCATAGGCAGCACTCAATTCTCCATCTTGTTTTTGCAAGCATGACCCATCAACAAACAATACATAATCTGATTCTCCCAATGGCAAACAAATATGCTGACCAAGTTGCACTATTTTGTGCTCGAAATACAATGGCTTTGAACAGAGGGTTGGAAAAAGAAACTACCAATTGCCAACTAATGTTTTTCTCTGCTTTTGAAACATGGGATGAAGTTAGACAGTTACAGGATGAAGCAGATGTGAAAGAAAAGGAATTCTGGATCAACACAGGTTGCACAAGAAGAACCCATCCCATGATTGGCGAATTACAAGGACTACCCATTATTTCTTTCAAAATACCTTGTTCAATCATTTGATCAATTACTGGAGTAACTCCTGCTTTTACTTCTGGACTCATTTTGTATTGTCGTGTGTTTGGATAAATCGCACCTTCTTTCACCACTATTTTAATTGGATCTACATTTGCCATCAGACAATTTCCTTTCCTGAAAAATCCCACACATCTGATCTCACTGTGTCTCTCAGCTCATCAGGCAGATTGCTTTCAGTCAGAAGTGAAAACATCTCATCCACTTCTGTTCCGTGTTTTGCTAGCATCCTCTTGAAAGCAATATCTTCATCAGGTGTTTGAAAAGCAATACCATCAGGTATACAATAGATGGTACAGTTCATTTTACACAACAAATCCCTCCCTAACAAGTTAACTGGACTTGAATCACACACCACAAACCGATGCATGTCTTTGAAATTTCCGATATTCACTTCTATTGTTTTAGTAACTGGGGTTTTTATTTGCTTATTTGAGACTCCTACAACTTGGATAGTTTCTCCCGAGAGGGATAGGTTTGGAATTTCTGCTGCTCTCACAGTAGAACGGGTAGCACCAGTATCCACTAGGACAGTGATGTCATTACCTTCCACTTTTCCATCAACAAATGGACCTGACTGATCTACCGCCAAGGATGCGCCAAGCACACATTCTTCCTCCCCCCTCAGGCACCGTCATTGAGAAACATCCGAATCACACTCATTACTGTGCATCCAATATTGTTGAACCGTTTGTGTATTCTTACCACTCTCTCCACGAAATCCGGTGTTCACACTGTATCTCTGCACTTGAGCGTTCATACAGTTGGGCATAGGGACTTGTGGCACCTGTAACTGTGGAGTAACTACCTGTTGCTGCTGGTTCACAACCACCTCATTCTGCATCTGTGGTTTTAAATTTTGATTTACCCCATTATTCTGTTGAACATTTCTACACTCATTCTTCCAATGTCCATGCTTTCCGCACGCATGACAAGGATACTTCTTTTTCGCTTCCTCTCTACTCATTCGTCCTTTTCCTTTATTCCCATTCAATCCTTGACTATTCTGATTTTGATCATTCGACTGGTTATCATTTTGAGAACCAGTACTTGCCTCTTGGTGTTCTGCCAACTTCACTTGTGCCAACATCATCTTTTCTTTCAATTTCTTATGCTTTACGTCAATATCATCACTGCAATACTTTGCGTACTTCAAGATGTCATCAATGGGCTTACTCGGCCAGCAAAGCATATGCTGTTGAATCATCTGACTAATTTCTGATCTCAATCCATACACAAACCTATACACAAAATGTCCCATATCCTTATCACCAATATTTTCAAATCCACTATACTGTTTAAATACCTGTAACAATCTTTTGTAATACGCATGCACTGACTCTTTTGGTTCTTTAGTTGTTCTCTCTATTTTAACCCAATCCGTTTCCTTTGGAGGAATTTTTCCTTTCAAGAAAGTAATCATGCTGATACTTTTTCATCACATCTTCTGAAGGTGCACCTGTCTTTGCATCTCTTGGATACTCTTCAGTTGGCCAGTCAACCGTAATCTTACATTCTGTCCACAAATCAGTTGGTACCACTATATCAAACAGACCATCCAAATCCTTTAATAATACTTTTGAAACTTTCTACAAACCTCTCTACCTGCTTGTACCATTCAACTGGCTTCTCCCTTAATCTGGAAAAATCATTCATAAAAGACAAAATATCCTGTCTAGACCATGGAACATGAACATATCCACCACCGGGAACTTCTCTCATTGGACACACTCTTTCAACCTGTTCTGTTTCTCTTAATGGGAATGCAGATGCTTCCTTTGTAGCTGCCTCATCCCTTTTCCTTGTCCATCTATCTCTCCATCTGTTGGCATCTCCCCATTTCTTCAAAATATTCATTAACTCTTTGATCTGTAATCTCCTTCCTGATGTATTCAAACTTTCTAAATCCTTGTCAGTAAATTCTGCCCCATATGGTTTCTGCAATAATTTTGATTTTTATACATCCCTTCCAAATTCTGAAGCAACCTCTACTATTTTCTCATGCATATTCTTTGCTCTCCATGTTATACTTTTGCACAAAAACAACAATTCATCATCTGTGTATGTACCTAATCTCTCTGGGCTTATTGTACCAATGAACATTTCTTCCAAATCCACTTTCAACTTGGCCACATCTATACTTGGTGTTTGAGGTTTATTTTTGTCTAATCCTTTCGCCCACTCCTCTAGATCATCTGGCGAAAATCCTTTAGAATTTCCTGCTACTGGAGTGTCAATCAGTTCCTTTCTCCTTTTATTTACTGGTGAACCTCTTTTTGGGGTTTCAGTCACCATTTCAATATTAGGGAGATCTAGCAACGAGATATTTGAATCACTCTCACTGGTTAGATCTTCTGACATTGCTACCTCTTTTCTAATATTATTTTGTTGGACTGTCACTGTTTGTAATCTCGGGGTGTCTCGTCTATCCCCATATAATGGCATAACCGGACCTATCGTCACTGGTACTGTCAAGGCTTCAGCATTTAAACCTAACTGATTTATTTTCTGAATTATCTCTTCTTTTGTTCAATTCAATGCGTCTCTTTCCTTTTCCTGTAACACTCGGGTAACTGTTGGATCATATAAGACTTGTGGAACTAAGGGAGTTCTCATCATTGGTGCACTTGGAGTTGCTTCTCCAGCATTTTCTTGATAAGGTGGAGGACTTTTAACTAAAATGTCCTCTAATAACTCATCATCAGTTTCATCACATTCTATTCCTGCCATACCTGTGTGTTTCATTTTCTCTTTGCATTTACTTCCTACTTGATCCTCAGCCATCAATACTGGATACAACCCTTCCGTTACTACAGCTCTTCTCCATCTTTTCATCTCATCTCCTCGAGTATTGAATGGATATCTTGGAAAAAATCCTCTATTTATTCTTCTACCTCCTCTGTATTTCTTTCGCTCAAATGCCTCAACTTCCCATTCCTCCAAAGCTTCATACTGCATTAACCTAGGGCTAGGTTCTAATGAATTCATCCGATTTCTCAAATTCTGAAGAATCCTTACATTAAACGTACCATTTTCAGGAAAAGCTAGAACACCATCACCTTTCCTATACTCCACCCAATTTTCCAACCATACACAAGTATGATATCCTCGTTCCAACATCATAAAAGAAGCAGGCATATTCGGGGGTGGCATAAGAATCCCTTCTCTGGTTACTATACGCTTATCCTTTTTAAAGAAATTTTTGATTTTATTAATCAGCTTCATTCTTCCAATCCCTGTAACTAAGTTGTTTCAGCAAGCTAAAACTAGAAACTCTTCCGTATTCTTACGTATCCTGTTCCCCAACACTCGTCCTATACCAGAGCGACTCACACCAACAGTCCAATCAGGGCTCACTACGTATTCTCTTACACAACCAATACCTGCGCGGCTCTTGTCTGCCAACCAATCAGAGCTTTCCAAACACCCACTTGTCTGACCAATACCAGCGCAGCTTTTTATGATGTCAGTATTACTCCTACTACTGACCTTCCCTTTACAATCGGCACTTGTTACATGCCGGCTGTCTCAACCAATACCAGCGCGGCTCTCTGTGACGTCAGTATGACTCCTGCTACTGACCCTCCCTTCACAAGGTAATACAGCAATGTATTTTTCTAAACTTTCTTAATAAATTTTCTGTTAGTAACAACGTAAAAACAGCGCTACTCTGTCTGCTTCGCTAATTCAAAGATAGCTTATTCACTTGCTTCAAAGAGAAAGTACTTCCTTACACTGCGAGTAAAAACCACTGTTTACCCTTCACTTAAGCTCTGGGAGGACCTATTACTCCTCTAGGGATACTCCTCCTTCGGGTAAGGCCAAAGTTTCACAGGTGGACCCTTCGCTATCACTCACTCTCTGCTTTTATACGATATAGTCCCTAATATAACACCTACAGACCTCCGTAGCTTTTAGGTATTATGACAACAGACGAGTAACCTTCTGCAGTGTGATTTCCTTACCACACTCTTCAAAATTCAATTCCCGGGATTCCCAGGTATCTCTGTACCTGTACTTCCAGACAACATAGAACAGGACACTAACTTTTCATGTTAAGAACATATAGTCAATAAACAATAATCAATAATCACCCAACTAATCAATAATACCCATAACCCTGCTACCAGAAAAACTGATCCAGCGAGAAGAGGCCAAGGTTGGATATTTTACATACAATAAACTGAATTTTTCAATGGGCCCATATACATTTTATCCAAATATGATCATTTGCATTCCCCTTGGCCAATTTCCTGCTGGAAGGGGTCAAGTTTTTATAATTCACTTAAGTTCAGATTAGTTAATTTCCTGTAACCACAAATCAATTACAGTATCATTTCAATGTCTAACTAATCTTCACGTATCAACACTCTTCCTCTGGTCGATGGACCATTAGTTGAGTTAGTTGATGGTGATATTAACAACTTCTTAACTAAAATTCTTAATGAAATAGCCACAGACTCTGAATAATAATAATAATAATAATAATAAGTTTATCTAAAATTTCAGTCATTAAGTTGAACGCTCATCAATTACAAGTACACAGTGCAAACTCCATCTTTCTTTCAGTGGGAGAGAGAACAATCATATAGCACAATACATTCAATTACACAAGCTCATTCAACAAAATCAAACGCATAAGAGTGGATAGATGTAGAGACAAAAGGCACATTTATAAAGAAATATGCAAATTTTGGATAGAATGATATTTACCTAATGAGGATAACTGGAAAACCACCCCTCTGGCCAAAGGACTGGTTGGGGTCCCTTTACTTAGGATCAGGAGACAAAGATTATCGGATAGGACCAGGACAGGTCTGATACTTACTAGACTTCTCTACCACCCGACGCACCAGGGCGATTCCCTCTCTTACACTCTCTCCCTCCCCGATATTGTTCCGCAATCTTCCAATCTAATCAGGCAGTAGTCTGGATCTTCCAAATCTGCTCTCGTCTCTCTCTCTCTCTCTCAGCTCCCAGCAGTAGTTCCCTCACAGCTCCATCGAATCATCTCTCCATCAGCAGCGTTAATTTACTTAACTCAAGTCACTCTAGTTATAGTCTTTATTTCTTCATGTCCCACCTTCAAGTGTTGTAGATTTACTAAACTACGGAAAATGATTGGACGGGGTTAGGGATGTCTACCTCATACCAGGCTGACGTATTCATTTTTATTAGTGGACTCATTGAGCATGCGTAGCTTTCGCCATTTTCTTTTTCAGTCATGGAATAACAGGCCCAAATGTACACTTTTAATAAAAGAATCATAAACAGATGTTATTTTCTTAAACATGTAGGGGCATATCATCAAGGGCTGGCGATATAATTATTGCCGCTTTAGTGTCCGTTTTTGGGCGAAAAGCGGCGATAATTATATTGCATTATTTCCAAGGACACGCTATCACGTGTTTCCTTGATTCAGCTCCCGTTTCATTTACGCCTCGCTTTGCATCTCTAATGAGATGCAAAGTAGGCGTTCCCTGCGAAAACTAATGGAAAATGATCGCTAACTGTCCTTCTCCGTATTTGCAATACGGCCCAGGACACCCATAGCGACATTAAAAACAGTGATAACCGCTGTTATCGCCGGTATTGTACGTCTGCTTTTTTCATGACTACCCTATCTTTGACATGGGAGGTGGATTCAGTGGCTGAATCCACATCTCCCTATCATCAAGATTTCCCCCATCGCTGCGGGAATATCGCTGGATTTCCAGCGATATTCCCGTATAACGCCGCTTTTGCTGGATTATTTATTGCCCTGGAGAAACGTGTTGTTGATAACGCGTTATCCGGGCGATAAATTCCTGCGATAGGCGGCGATAAATATAAAAGCGCTAAGCGCGCTTTGCGATATTTATCGCCGCCTGTTGCTGATATGCCCCGTAATTCTCACTGTTCACCACCTACTTCTACTCTATCCCATGTAATTATTATTACTCTTGGGCAAAAGCGTTAATAGCAGCAGCTTTCTTTTAAATCAAGCAAGCATATGCCAGGCATGCGGTACCTCAAGACCGCGTTCTGGACTTTCTTGCGCATGCGTGAGGTTTTCCCTCTCAAAGCGAGTTAGTCACGTTACTTATGCGTAATTCGGGGTTGCACATGCGCAAAACTTTTTTACAAGTTAAAGCGGGTTTTAATCGTACTGCATTTTATTTCTCATTAATCCAAGCATGCGTAAGCTTTTCTCCCCGTGTATCTGTGTTGGGTGTATGTTAGTTTCGTCTTATTTACTAATTTAATGATTAATGAAAGTTAATGGAGGATTTAATCGAGCAAGTTTCACTTTTCTCGAATCCTTGCTCCATCAATGGCATAAGTACTCTACCGAATAGCAAGCAACATTTGCAGCTTGGATTACCCTTCGAGGCCTAATCTTTAGTAGAATGGAAGCTTTATTTTAATTCGTGGTGCTGTATGTAACCGACAAACATTGAACTCAAAGCGTAATATGTCTTTTAAAAAATTACTGAGTGGCATAACTGGCTCCTTCACTCAATCACTCATGAAAGTGCTCATGATTTTGGTGCAGTATGTTTGAGAGCACATTAAAATAGGGCATCCTGGTTCTACTTGTCAGTCACGGAGGATTCACAAAAACATTTATTTCTAGCTTAGAAATAATGAGAGATGGCATCCAGCTCCTTAGTACAGAAAAGGGGTGCACTGGCACTTGGAGCCAGACATTCAGGTGCTTGATACACTTTCTAAGAGGAACACAAATTAATCTCGTACCATTTCTCCCCAAATCTACAATTGTTTGCGAGCTTCTGCAGCAGTTCATGTGTGGAAGATCAAATGTGATTACTGCTAACCAATATGTTGCTGTTAGTTGGAGTTAACTTATAATAACCTTTTTTATTATCACCAGGGGCACATAACAGGCAAGATGTATTTTTTTCTATTGCACATCAAGTAAAATATACTCAAATAAATTTAAAAAAATGCAAAAGAATTGGGAAAATACAGGGCATCTCGAAATATTTAGAGAGGAAGGAATGCTGAAACACAAGTATATCTGATACTTTGGATTCTTGCTACTAACTGGCTATCAGCAATCAGATCCCTTCAGATTGATAAGAGATCACAGAGGCCCTGTTGCTTAGGAAAGGCTGAAGCCTCTGTGTGATATATGAGTGAGCCTTGAGGTTGTAGGAGCTCTCCTCTCGCAGTGCTGTGAGTTGGATACCGAGGGTGTGATAGCTCATTTGGGAACACATTTTATGTGCTATCTGCAGATCACAGTTTAAATCCTCATAGGTGTTTGGTGGTCTCGTGCTGTTTTCATCTCCCTCCTTCAATTCACAATAGTTTATAATAATGTATAAACCGCAAATGCACCTGAAATTGATGTCTGGAGTGTTCCTTTATAAACTCCATATGTAGTATCACAAGACTAAACTTGGGATCATGTATGTACATGTGTGCAGTGGTGGCTGGAGTCGCAAAAACCGAATCCGAGCTGGAACGTGCAAGCAAACTAGCAGTCAAGCATGAATTCACTCAGAAAAGCCAGGGGTGTTCCTCATCCTGCAACATTTTGAAATAAAAAGGGTATCAAGTGGAGCATTTTCGAGCCCGAATTTTAAGAAAACGTAATGGAAAAAGTCAAAGCATGCCACAGATACAATATCTCATTGGCCTGCCGTTCAACACCCAAGCAAAGCACAATACACCCAGAAAAAAGGAAAAATGTGCGCGCGCATACGAATGCACGCACAGATGTGTTTTCTACCTTTAGCATGTCTGCCTCTTTACTACATCAGCTGACCAAGGGCGAGACAAATGATGTCAGTGTCCATGCTAAGAAAGTTTTTTGAAATAAGATTGCAAAAGATGGGTCATTTCAGTAGTATTTCATTTTTGCATACTGGAACAATTATGCTTTTACCTCCCTGCTGCGCCCCCTCTTTATGCCCCCCAAGATTGAAAAGCACAGCTTGAGGTCAACTACTGCATGTTCCCTACCCCAATCGCCACACATCTACGTAGCATCTTACGCTGCTGTGCAGTTCAGCTCTACACACATCATCACGGATCTAGGAAATCAAG
Source organism: Calotriton arnoldi (assembly GCA_963921515.1). Classification (NCBI taxonomy): domain Eukaryota; kingdom Metazoa; phylum Chordata; class Amphibia; order Caudata; family Salamandridae; genus Calotriton; species Calotriton arnoldi. The sequence goes on along the minus strand of CAWUFW010004983.1, from coordinate 1,332,610 downwards.
AGTTGCTGTGTGGTCGCCACCCCCCCATCACGGATCCAGATGAGTAATGCTGCTTGTGTTTAATTCACTGCCTTCACTGTCTCACATCTCTACACTGAACAATGCTGCTGCAGCATACATGACTTCCATAGTCATGGACCTTTCATGTGCAGGCATCCTAATCACATTTTCTGACAATATGATTTTGATGTGTGGATCGAACGCCTTTACTACAAATAAAGCCTGATGGTCCTGTGTGGCTCACTTGGCCAACATTACAAATCAATTAAGGCATATTTGTACGTTCACCCAGAAGGGTATCTTGGCGCTGAATAACAGATGTTTATTGTTAACCAACTCAATGATACTCATTTTATCGACCTCAGAAGGATGAAAAGCTGAATAGACCGGCTGGAATTGAACCTGTGACCATGAGGTTATACACAGGGCCCTACAGTGGAGCATTAGCCAACTAAGCCATCAGACCCCGTCCCTATAACACTACTACGTATTTCAGAACCTGATCACGTGAGAGGAATTCAATTTGTACTGTATAGATAATGTATCTTATGACAGCCATGTATTCTTGACAATGCTAAATCCTGTGACACAAAGTGCCATGGCACTCTAGGCATGGATTTTCAAACACTTCTGTTCCTGTAGAAGGTTTGCTGTTCTGTTGATACTCCTAAAGGACTTCTGCTCTCATTTTCATGAGCTCACTGTGCGTCTGATACTAAAACTGGTGCTCGTGATAGCATCAGACGTAGCTGATTCTAGATTCTTCTGTAATTAGGAATGAATGTGAGCTTTTCCTCCACTGGAGGAATTCAACTTCTTGCTAATGCTGGGAGATCACCTTACTCTATTTTTCTGTGACATACATGATGCTGATGCACAGTGTCCCACCCCACTGTCACAGTTGTATTTATTCATGTGATTGTTTTGTGACAAAGGAGCTTGTGACTAGTATCACTTCGTAGCACTACTGGTGTAGTAAGTAGTGGTGTTGTTCGCAGCAGCTACGAAGGTGGCCAGCCCTTCCTACCATTCTATGTTAATGTGTCTGCGAGGACGCAGGGCTGCGTGTGAGTGTTCAATACCAGGAATCAGCAGGGAGGAATCCGAGCTTATAAGGCCCTGCTCCTTTTCAAAGGGAAAGTAATCACAGCAATGTCAAGATGGACAGGAAAAGTCTCCCTGAAGAGGCTTGTATTCCGTTTTTCTTGAAGGGAATCATATTTGGGGGTGCATTAAATCATTATTTTTATAAACTCAGAGGGACAGATCAATTCTCTCTTAATAAGGCGAACCTACCTTTAAGGCAACGGGTTCTGCAATGATCCTTAGGGCTAAACATCACTGTATTTTGCTATATTGTTTTGATTACATTTAATGCATTCGTGTAGTTCCATCGGTACACGTCATGACAATGGGAGCACTTGGTGTTGGTAGGCGAATGTGGCAAATATGTGAGTAAAGATCTAAATAGTTCTTTTGTTTACATGTTCATTCCTTTCACTCTGATCTTAAGGTGCTTGGTTAGGCTATGCCCTATTATTCGAAAAATATTAAATGAATTAAAAAGAACTCAATCTAACTCAAGTACCAAGCGTTAGCTAAGTACAGATAGTAAAATTGTTGCTTCATGGTCGGCTGGAGACACTTTTTCCTCACCTTATATGGTAAGCTCTTTGATATAGAAGGTGAACGAAATTGTAATGTTAGAAACACAGACTAGGATAAGAACCAAAATATCAATATTTGGTAATCAGAAGTTATAGGATTTGTGATGGGCACTTTGTAAAACCTGACGTCTGGCACAGTAGAGATCAACCGGGCTGATTCAGTGGAAGTGGCCTATGAACCAATGCATGACGTAACCCAGAGAAACTCTGCCCCTAATACACTCCTCTACCCCTGCTGTAATGCCAGCCTTCATGTACAGTCGATACCCCCTACCCTTCTTGATCACCCTGCAGTTACTAAAGGTGGTGATCCTGGTATGGCGGCAGCCTGCACATCCCATTCTTGCTTTAATAGAAGACAACTGTTAGGGAATTGATAATTGCCGCCACTGTATATTACAGGGAAATATCAGTGCTTTAGCTCAGGACAGGAATTTTCTATGACTTCCAACTGTGCAAAAATATACAAGCTGAAGTCCTTGGCTATTATGGAAAAGATTTCCTCAAAATTGCTGTGATGGTTTTGTTTTTTTAGAAACTTTCAATTATAGTCTTCTCCCTGTTTCTCACATTTTCTGACCTTCAGCAAAGATGTTGACGAGCAACATTCCTTGAAAATGTATTTTGCCTCACCACCTGTTAAAAAAAAAAAACATCCAAAGGAGCTGTGGGTGGCCCAGCAGCACATAGAAAATATGGAAAGGGAGCAAAGAGTGATGGAAAGACTATTAGGGAAAAGAATAACAGGTAACTGTGTTATCCGCTGCTTATGCATACCTGATGTTAGCTCTTTAGATTCTAATAGCAAGACATCTCTGTCTCCTTGGGTTGAGAAGATAGGTGCAGCGAGTCTTGGTTAGCGTTATTTACTTTTATACCAGTTGTTGATGACAGTAGTTGCTGAGGCAAACGCAAGCTCACTTCAAAGCCCAACTAGAAATCCAAACCCATAGGTCGTCTGGAGAGTCGATGCCGTGAGATAAGGAGACAGTGGTGCAGTACTCCAGGAGCTCAAAGTTCAGAAACCTGCAAAGCAGTGATGTAGCAGTGTGTCATGGGCCATGGTGCAATGAAGGAAATGGTCCCCCTGGCCACAGTTTGAACTGTGAAATACAGCAATAATCAGAGTTCATTGAACTTCTAAGCCCTCTGGGCCCCAGTACCACTGCATCTGCTGCACCAATAGAAGCTATGACCTGCTGCAAAGTTCACAGATACAACATCAGCCCTGCTCTCGGTTGTCATCTCAGCCAGGAGCTCAAATCCCTCCACCATTGTGACTTTCCACCCATCCAATTTATATATGTTAGCGGTATGATGGGCGAAACTCAGGCGGTATGGCCGTGAAACGCTTTCAGACTACTCCGTCAACTGAGTATTTGCCAAAAAGCCACTGATGGAGGTCTTTCACCCATAATTCCAACCATAAAGATTACAACTTTGCTTTCCGTGTTTATATCCATGGTGGTTAAACCTCCACACCTGACCTGGTGGTCTCATGCCAAAGGGGATAACAAAGCTCACCTACATTTCCACATCGATCTTTCACCATGAATCTGATGTTGCAAGGCTTCTTTTACCTGCTGTTTGATATTGATGTCAAGCCACAATGTCACTGGCATAATTTAAGGTAATTTAATACATTTTTTTCATTGATTTTCCCATTCTGAAATCTTGTTTTTATTTAAAGTGTCATTATTTATTTATGTATTTTTTAGTAGACATATTCGTTGTCTGCTCTTCTTTTCCTTAAAAATGCTTACCTATAGCCTTTACATTTAGAACAATTGTTATAAACAACCATATATATTTTTGTTGTTTTCCCGCATTACTATCCATTGTCATTTTGGCCACGCCTCTGTCAATATGACGCAAGCACACATCCAATAAGCAATGTTTACTATACATTTAAAGTACTGATAAAATACATTTTTATAAATGAATCTTTGTTAAACTTGTATGAGACATACACTTACATGTGTATTAGATTGTTAAGATATATTGTAGCACAACATTCTTGTCATATCTTTTCCCTGATGTCACCCTATCATACATTAACATATGTTGATTTTCAATATACTTGAAATTAATTGGCTAAAGTTCATATCCTTTCTCGGTTTTGCTCTTAGAGTACCTTTATTTCATTCCTTTCTTCTCTCTTCACCTTTGTTTTTCCACATCCTAGGACATGTAAGTTTATTTTAAGGGATATACACAAAAGTATCATGGTGACTTAGTTTCAAAATACTCAAACTCAATTTCACAATTGTATGTGTTATGGCTAGTACTCAATTCAAACGTACGTTTTTACATTATGTGTGTGAAAACGATAAATGAAACTATGATGTAAGAATCATAAATTGAATTAAATAAAAATTCTTCTTTCTCATAAGCCAGCAAAAAGATGTTAAGAAATAGAATATAGGAAAATGAGTTGTAACACTTTGACACTGCTATAGATTCTTGCCTCTTATGCAGTTTTGTACTGAAAGTTCCTCCTCTTAAAATGGCTTCTCCCACTCCAGGATCTGTTGGAACTCAAACACCTCAAAGAATTATGGGAAGGTTTAGCGAGTAGGAGTCAGCATCTGTGAGTGATGAGTAAGGAGAGATTAGGTGGGTGAAGTGGATGTTTTGTAGGTACTGGGTGCTGGGATGGGTGTGGTGCTTCAGGATGGTTCTGTGTCTTGGGGTGAGGGTGAGTGTGTATGTGTTGTGCTAGCATTGAGTGTAGTGGTGGAGTGGGATGAGTCTTTGGGTGTGGGTGAGGTTGTGGTTTTGGGTGGATGCTTGTGTTAGGTGAGGGTGTAGGTTTGGTCAAGGGTGTGTTCTTTGGGTGTGTGCTTGGGTGAGGGTGTGGGTTTGAGTGAGGATGCTTTTTGGGTGTCCACTTATGTGAGAGTGTGGGTGAGGGTGGTTGTTTAAGTGAGGAAGTGGTATTGGGTGGGTGCTTGGTAGAGGATGAGGGTGTTGGTATAAGGGGGGTTTGGGTGTGGGTGTGTGTCTGTGTGTTGCTGGTGTCTGTGGTGGTTGTTGTGATAGTAGTGATTTGTGGTGGGTGCATGGGTGTAGGCGAGTCTGTCTGTATGTTGGATTGGGTCTGTGGTGGTGGTGGTTGTGGTTGTGTTGCTTTGTGTTCTGTTGGTGTGTTTTGTTTTGTGTTTGGGTCTGTGTTTGATGGGTGACGGATGCTGTGGGTGAGTATCTGCATTTTTCTGTGTCTGTCTGGCGGTGTGTGGATGTAGTGCTGGTGTTATGGTGTTGGGATTGCTTGCTTGCAGAGATGAGGTTGGTGGGGGAATCATGGTAGGAAGAAGGGTTTGGGGAGAGGAAGCATTGAGAGAGGGAGGGACAGGTGGTATTTGGTGGGATGCAGGCTGTCTGAAAGGGCTTTGCTTCAGCCTAAGCCTCTCTGTATTGCAGAAACACCACAGTGTTTGCCATCCAAAAATGCTACTAATTGAGTGATTGCTGGCTGATTCCCTTGATGGCACACAACAGTGCAGTCTGCCTTACTGAGAGGCTTCACAAACAGATCAGGAGCCTTCTCAGAGTACACTGCTGAATGGACAGGGGAAGTAACTAAGGTATCTGAGGCGAATGAGACTCCAGCCTCTTTGGGGGCTGGGTACTGGCGAACACTGGGGGGAGCAGGAGGAATGGTGCTGATGGATCTGTTGGTGGTGGACAAGGTATTAAAACTCATTGAAGGCCTAGGGTCCACCATCCCTTGGGGATGGTCCAACGTGGAGGCCTCTGATTCGGGCTGTTGACTCCTCTCCAGCTCTGTCACTCTCCGTGCCATTGGTCCTTCAGTCTCAGAGCGCATTCATACTCCCAGCAGATGTCCTGTTCTCCACCTTCTTGGCCAAGGTCTCCTTCGGTAGCTCAGGAAAAATACTTGTAAAAGAAAGAAACAATTTTAATTTATTCTAGCACTGTTTTTGCATGATCTTCATTTTCTACATTCAAAACAATCGCTGTTGATGTTTTACTCTGACACAAATATGTGATTACTTTGTTCCCTATACTTCATCTAAACTCTATAAAATGGCGCTTATAGTGTGACTGAAAGAATATCATGTATTGTGACTGTGACGTAGTTCACCTTCCTAAGAAAGAACATTGCAAGTGTTAACATACCTTTTCTATACTTATAATTTACACCCACGGTAGGCCAGACAAGACTAGAGGGCAGGTGGCAGGGTATATTAATTTTGCAACATGCACATTTAATGTGTCAACATGTTAAACTGCTTTATATAACCTAATGCCTAACTTCTTTAGTATAGGAATAACATTCTCATACGCTAACACTGGTTAACTTCATGAATCATAATGATGTTTAAAAACAATCACTCAATCAATCAATCAGGGGAATTGTAAGCGCACTACTCACCCGTGAGGGTCTCAAGGAGGCGCTGGGGGGGTAAGCAGCTCCGTTCAGTCGAAGAGCCAGGTCTTGAGCGTCTTCCTGAAGATGTTCAGGAAGGGGGCGCGTCTGATGTCAATCGGGAGCTCGTTCCAGGTCTTGGCTGCAATGTAGGAGAAAGCTCTTCCCCCTGTTGAGGCTCTGTGGATCCGCAGGATTTTGGCGAGGGCGGCGGATCAGAGGTTTTGCTTGGGTGCGTGGAAGGAGATTCTCTCATTGAGGTATTGGGGTCCAGTGTTGTGAAGGCATTTGTAGGCATGGGTGAGTATCTTGAAGGTGATTCTCTTTTTTATGGGGAGCCAGTGGAGGTTCCGCAGGTGTTGGGTGATGCGCTCGTGTCGAGGGATGCGGAGGACGAGTCTGGCTGCGGTGTTCTGTATGGTCTGGAGTTTGCAGAGCAAAGACTTGTTGATCCCAGCGTAGAGGGCATTTCCGTAGTCCAGTCTTCCTTGATTATGGGGGGATCCATTTGAAGGTCTTTAGGAGGATGCGGAGGGTGTTGAAGCAGCTGGAGGCGAAGGCGTTGATCTGTCGGGTCATGGCGAGGGAGGAGTTGAGTACAATGACTAGGTTACGGGCGTTGCCTGTGGGGGTGGGAGGGCTGAGAAAGGCAGTGGGCCACCAGGTGTTGTCCCATGCAAGAGGACCCCTGTCTTCTCCGAGTTGAGCTTCAGGCAGCTGTTGCTCATCCAGGATGCGACGTCCTTCATTCCTCCCTGGAAGTTGAGTCTGGTGGTGATGGGGTCCTTGGTGAGGGAGAGGATGAGCTGGGTGTTGTCGGCATAGGATACTATGCTGAGTCCGTGCTGTCTGACGATGGCGGCGAGGGGGGCCATGTAGATGTTGAAGAGCGTGGGGCTGAGCAAGGATCCTTGGGGTCCTCCGCAGGTGATTTCCGTTGATTCGGAGAGGAAGGGTGGCAGTCTCATTCTTTGGGTTCTGCTGGTGAGGAAGGAGCGGATCCAGTCGAGGGTGGATCCCTGTATTCCAGGTTCGTGGAGTCTGGTGGTGAGTGTGCGGTGGGAGATGGTGTTGAAAGCTGCAGAGAGGTCGAGTAGGATCAGGGCCGCTGTGTGTCCGTGGTCGAGGAGGGTGCGGATGTCGTCTGTGGCGGCGAGTAGAGCGGTCTCGGTGCTGTGGTTGCTGCGGAATCCAGATTGGGAGGGGTCGAGTATGGAGTTTTCTTCGATGAATCTTGTCAGCTGGGCATTGGCGGTCTTTTCAGTGACTTTGGCTGCGAATGGGAGGAGGGAGATGGGTCGGCAGTTCTTGAGGGCTGTGGGATCTGCTGACGACTTCTTGAGCAGGGGTCTGACTTCTGCGCATTTCCAGTCATCGGAATAGATGCCGGTCTTGATGGTGGCGTTGATTGTGCGTTGTAGTTCTGGAGCGATGGCGGTGGCGGCTCTGTGGAAGATGTGCGGCGGGCAGGGGTCCGTGGGTATGGAAATTCAAGAAGGATGCTTACTCCTTTTTTTCTGTAATAATGTTACATTCTCTCTAATAAAACATTTGAATTGTCATATCTAAGTCAGAAAAGGTACCTTCCTGCTGCACCTGGGATGTGATTTTCAGTCACCCTGGAAAGTATATTTGTATGGGACAGTGTAAAATAGGGCTGGGTGTTAAGAGGAGTGGAGTGTGCTGCCATGATGGGTGGGGTGTACCTGGCCAGCCCCACTTGCTTTTCAAATAGCAATGAACAATACACAAACAAAGGAAGTCAACACCAGGCCATCCTTCAGGAAAGTCTCACTAGACAGGAGGGACACATACCTAGGAAGGACGAGGGAACTCAATAAACATGTTTTCTGTGGCCAAAGGTACTTCTTATCCACCCAAAGACTACCACTGGGTATATAGATGGCATCCCTAAAATTTAACATCACTAGTGGCCCAGTGAAAATCACAAGAAGGACAGTATGAACCCTAAAATGAAGAGTTGACCAGCTTTCTTTATAGTAATGACATGAGTTCCAATACTGAGACTTCATTTTGTGATCTTAAAAAAAGCATTATTATTCATACAACATCATACAAACAACCTTATAGTTACCCCTTGCTGCTGCTCGCTTGCTTTCAGCTCCCAATCAAGCTGTGGGTAGGCCACCACCAAGATGTGGGAAATGAAGGGGGTCAGGGAGCACCGCACCCACTTCTGATCCCAAGAGGAATTTTTGAGCTGGACCTCAGCTGTTATTTTAGTCCAGCAGCACTGGTTCTCTCACTGCTTCTGGTACTGTAGGCTACAGAGCTTATGGACTCCCAGGGTACAAAATTTCCTTGTGCTGAGCTGCCAGATTTTCTTCTTCTGCTGGGGGCTGCCTTAAAAATAGCACAAAAACAAGAAAAACAGAAAACATGTAACAGTGGACTGCATTATATATGTCAATAAAAAAATGAAGGATGCATTTGTTATAACATAGTAAATAACATGTACCATGTTTTCTTACTAAGGTTGGATTTGTAAAAAGAAAAAAATCCTATTTCAATTTACTATGATTGTGCATTTCACACTTGCCACTGTGTAGTTATAGTTAGGGTCGGGTTTCCATAGAAAAAGCCTTTTTCGTGTTGCTAATAACTTTGTTACAGTTTGATGAATCGCCACACAACTTTAAAAAAAAGTCTTAAGTTTTGACTTCTTTGCACATGGAAAGTTTTGGGGTGAACTGTCAAGCGGGGCAGAGAAAAAGAAGGGGTCCCAAAATGCATTTTCCCTATTCATGTTTCCATGGAAACTTAAGACACAGGTACAGCCCAAACCTCCAAATTGATTTACACCAAATTTGACAGAAAGAGAGATCTTGGTCCAGAAAGAGTGTTGTTTGCGTTTTTGTGTAAATCTGTTCAGTAGATGTGAAGAAATTTAGGTTCAAAACAATTGTATATATCATGCCACACAGGATCCACAGAGCAGACAGATCTCATCCTGAGATCAGATTGGCTGTCACCACCTCAACTAGGAGCACTAAAAAATGCCAAAAAAGACATGGGGCAGAGTACAGATTCCCTGACCCCTAGACCTGTTGGTGGGGGGCAAAAGCGTTTTTTCCCAATTTTTATGCAACTTCATTTAGGATCTGCAAATCCACTGCAAAATGAATAAAAAAATAAAACAGGCACCGGCTCCCGCTCTTGTTTTATTAAACCCCTGGGGTAAGCTAGGGCTTGGTGTGGTGATACATGTTATTTTTTGGAGGGAGGGGAGTGTGTGGCCCCCCTCCATGAGCCGAATAAGGCCACAGGGTCCCCATCCCTTGGACAGCTACTATTATAAAGAGGAGGAGGTGTGCGGCCCCCAGAGCCTAATAAAGTCCCAGGTACCCCATCCCAGGGGCCAACATGCTTAAAAAGTGGAGGGGGGCCTCCCCAAGCCTAGAAAAGTCCCAGGCACTCCATCTCCCATGGCAGAGGAATTACATATAAGGTGGGAGCAGACAGCCTTCCTCCTACAGCCTAATTTGGGCCCAGGGACCCCATACCCCAAACCCCCAAGGCCGACATGTATAAAAATAGGGAGGGGGCCGCATGGGAACCCCATCTCTCAGAGTCGTAATGTAAAACAGAAGGGAGGGGGTCCATGGGGCCCTCCCTCCATGAGCCTTTTAACGGCCCCAGGGAACCCATCTCCTGAGGTCGGCTCACTCACTGTGTCCCAGGAAGCCCACCCCTGGGACACAGAAGTTTCCCTGCCTTCACTGGTGCGGGCAGGGAAATGTGTGCTGGGTACTATCTGGCAGGAGCATTTTTTAATCTCCCTTCAAACGGGAGCAAACACTAAGTCTGCCCCCAGTGAGCAGGAGATTTAAAAATACTCTCACCGGCTGGGAGCAGACTTGTGTTCCAAACAGAATCCATATTGCTCCCACCTGGAGGGAGCAGCATAAATTCAGTTGCTCCCTTTGGGCGGGACCAATGCTGGCTCCTGCATTATGCAGGGAGCCAGCTGGTGCCGCAGGGGCTCCCCTGTGGCCCAAATATTGTGCTTGGTGGGTGCCCTCGCTGGGCACCGGGACACCCACCTATAACTGGTGTATAATGGATGTGGTCCCTGGGACCCATTAAGACTTAGTCTGGGGGGCTGCACTCCCCTCTCCCTTTAATATATATGTTTGGGCCCCAGGAGAATGAGGCTCACAGGGCCCAAAGGTCAACTCTACTCCATGTAACCAAAGGCCCTGTGGCCAACCCTGCTGTTCACAGCCAATGGCCTTGCATGGCATGGGATTGACTGTCTGCAGGGATTGGCCCTCTGGTCAACCCCCGCCACTCACGACTGAAGGCCTTGTGCAGCATGGAGTTGACTGCCTTCAGGGGGTTTGGGAACAGGCCCTGTGGCCAACCCTCCGCTGTGCATGGCCAAAGGCCCTGTGCAGCATGGGGTTGTCTGCCTTTGGGGGGTTTAGCTACAAGGACTGGCCGCCGCGGAGTGCTGAATTTGCATATGGTAACAAAATATTACTTGACGTTAAAAAAACCATAGAAATTCAGTGAAAAAAACCAGAGGTTAAAGTAACTTTATAGTTAGGTGAAATGTACAAGTAACTATAACTTGTGTCCTAAGGTAACTATACCTCGTGCCCTTGCCATGCACTACTAATTACCCCATATATTACATCACTCATGATATCTTCCATGACATCATTGATAATATCACTACAACACTTGCAATTAAATTATTGATGAGAAGACTGCATACAGTGGGCACGAGTTATAGTTACCTTAAGACATGAGTTATAGTAAGTTACTCGAGATAACTATAACTGGTAATTTACTGCGGCATTTAGAGTTCAAAATGTTCTTACTGAACATTTCACCTAACTATAATGTTGCTTTAAACTTAGATTTTTTCATTGACAAATATATATATATATATATATATATATATATATATATATCTCTCATGCGTCAGATTAACGTCAAGGACTCGGCACTCCCAGCAGCATTTGGCAATATTTTTAATTTATTTAGCGTGCGAGAAAAATTGGGCCAACAACTCCTCCTGTTACTTCCTGTATGTCCCACACATCACAATTGCTTAGAGGTATTCAGAGGCCACAACCCTTTTCTCCACCACTCTGCAAATGCACCTCCTGCAACACAGCAGCTGAATCAAAAAGTTGGTTGTGAAAATTTTGTGAAGATTCGTCAAGCGGCGCCAAAGTTATTGGCAAAACAATAAACGTTTTTCCTTTTGGAACTTTGGTCCTAACTATAACTACCTACTATAAATGCAATATATATATATATATATATATATATATATATATATATATATATATATATATATATATATTCACTGAAAAAAACCATAGGTTTCAGGGACGTTATAGTTAGTTGGACATTTCACTCGTACAAAACCAGAGAAATTCGGCCGTTATAGTTAGTTGAGCTAACTATAACTGGCGCCCCCGCAATGCACTGCTGATGATGATGTCACATATTACATCACTCATGACATGGTCAGTGACATCACTGATGACATCACTGATGACATCTCAAATGACATCACTGATGACATCATCCAGTGAATGTGTGTTTCTGAAAAGTTTAAGTATTTTTTATATATATATATGCCAAGGTGTATTGAAGAGTAAGTGGGTGTATAAGTGTTTGAATGGATGATTTAGTAAGTGCGTGACTGTCTGTATAAGTGAGTGATTAAACGTGTCTTAGTGAATGCATGGGTTAGTGACTAAACTGTGTAAATGTCTGTATCAGTCTGTCAGTTGGTGTGTAAGCGGTTGCATGGGTTGGTGAGTAGCTACATGAGTATCTATATGGGTTATTGATTGGTTGTCTGAGTATCTGTATGGGTGCCTGAGTATCTGTGTGGGTGAGTGGGGGGTGTGTGACTCCGTGCATGGATGTGTGAGTGGGTGATTCACTGGGTGTATGGGTTCAAGAGTGCATCTGTGAAGGGCCGTATGGGTGGGTGAGTGTGTGTATGGGTGTGTTGGTGAGTGAATGGATGTCTCAGTGGTACATGTGTGAGTAACTACATATGTGAAAGGCAGTATATGTGAGTGTTGGAGTATATAAATGAACTATATGTGAGAGTGACTGATTGTGAGAGTGGCTGTATGGATGAGTGTGTGGTTGTATCAGTGATTGTATAAGAGAGTAAGTATGTGTTAGTATTTGTATGAATAAGAGAGGTCGTGTTTGTATAACTGTATAGGTAAGTAAATGGAAGTGTGATTGATTTTTTGCATGACTGACTAGGTGTGTGAGTAATGCTATGGATGAGTGGCAGTGTGTGAGTGTCTGTATAGGTGTATGAGTGCATATGATAGTGCTGTACTGATGAGTGACCGCATGTATGAGTGACTGTATGGCTGAATGAGTTGATGTGTGTGTAGTCCTAGGAATTAGTGAGTGGGTATGTAGTAACTGGTATTGGTGTGTCTATGGTTTTGAGAATGGCAGTCTGTATTTTATAGTGGGCGTATCAAAGGTTATATTATGGTGTGAGGAGGTGCATCAGATTATCACATGGATGATGTCATCAGTGATGTCATCAGTGATGTCATTTGAGATGTCATCAGTGATGTCATCATTTATGTCACTGACCATGTCATGAGTGATGTAATATGTGACATCATCAGCAGTGCATTGAGGGGGCGCCAGTTATAGTTAGCTCAACTAACTATAATGGCCGAATTTCTCTGGTTTTGTACAAGTGAAATGTCCAACTACCTATAACGTCCCTGAAACCTGTGGTTTTTTCAGTGAATTTCTAAGGTTTTTTAAATGCTAATTTCTAACTATAACGTCCCTGAAACCTATGGTTTTTTCAGTGAATTTCTAAGGTTTTTTAAATGAAAATTTCTAACTATAACGTCCCTGAAACCTATGGTTTTTTCAGTGAATTTCTAAGGTTTTCTAAATGAGAATTTCTAACTATAACGTCCCTGAAACCTATGGTTTTTTCAGTGAATTTGAAAGGTTTTTTAAATGTTAATTTCTAAGTATAATGTCCCAAAAATATTTTTTCTTAGTTTTTCAATTGTTATAAAAATAATGTAATATTTTCTATTTTTTAAAATATAAATATAATTTTTTTTTTTTTATAAAAAAGTGGATTTTCGTACCGATCGCGTACCTGTCTCGGTGGGTGCGCGAATCCACACCGCCATATTGGTTAAGTCCTGTAGGATGTGTGCTCGGTAAGCGACGGGTGGGCGAATTTCGGCCCCAAGTAACATCACGTACGTAGTTCCGGAGGTCGCGCCGGGTGCGCGAATCCATCGCAAGTCTTTAAGTTTTAAAAGTATATTTATATAACTTTAATATGTATATTATAGCAAGAGATTATTTAATCTATTCATAAAAATTATATATTTGTAACTAGAATAAAGATAAATTATTGTTAAAGATATTTTTCCGGAATCGCGATGGGTGCACGCTGGTTGCGCGCTGAGTGCGCGAATCCATGTGACTTCAAAAGAAAGAATTTCATTGGTTAAGAAGCTTTTAATCTAGAAGTTACAGCACCCCACCCAAATTTCTCATTCCTTCAACAACATTGGTAGGAGACACACGTTTTGTGTTTAGTGCTCTTGTTGTATTTCTTTGTTGTTTTTTTTAAAAACAAGAAAAATGGCATCTTCAAATCCACCAGATGACATCCTTGGTGACAAAGATGAGTTGGAGGAACCAACAAAAAGAAGAAAGGAAAGCATTGTGTGGGACTTCTACACTTTTCCAGATGGAGAAAAGAAGGTCAACGCAAGAAAGGTGACCTGCAGTATTTGCAAGCACATATTATCTCGGGGCTCCGAGAAAAAATACTCGTGCGGTACTTCTTCTATGTTGAAGCACCTGCAAACCATTCATCCTCGTCAGCTAGCACGGGAGCAACGACGACGAGAGCTGGAACAACAAGCCCAGCAAGATGATCAACAAGCAGGACCTAGTACATCAGCTGGTATTACAAGTTCTAGCAGAGGACCTGATATTAGGCCAGAGTTTGCTGGTCTTGAGCAAAGATGCATAAAGTGTAAAAAAGTTCTTTGTTATGTTGAACAGTCTATCGATGCAATTGTTTTCGCTGCAAGAAGCCACCATTGTTAATTTTTTTTTGCAATGATTTTTTAATTGCAAAAAGTTACAGAAACGTTTTTCAGTTTTTTTTGCTGTTTGTTCGTTTAAAAAAAAATATATATATATATAAAAAAGAGTTTTACAAAATACAAAAAAATTATAAAACAAAAAAAGAAGCAAAAAAATGGTTCTTGTTAGAACCGCCTAAGTGGTTAAAAAAATACAAATTTGTATGTGTTGTATGAAGAAGTGCATGGATAATGCCTGGGTGATTACATGGGTGCATGGGTAGTGCCTGGATGATTGGAGGAGTGCAACGATAGTGCCTTAGTGATTGGAAGAGTGCATGGGTAGTGCCTGGGTGATTGCATGACTGCAAGGGTAATGTCTGGGGGCCTCATTTATGAGGTTTTGCAGTAGGGCAGCGCAGCAGGCCTTCCTTCTGCACTGCCCTATGGCAAAAGAAAAGGGCAGGATTGCGCCGTATCTATAAGATATGCGCATTCCTGTCTTTTTCCCCTGCGCCGGCACACAATGGGCTGCCGTGCGCCAACGCAGGCACCTTTGCACCATGGTGCAAGGGTGCCTGCGTTGAGGGGATGATTTTTTTTGTAGAGGAAAGGAAACCTTTTTGAACAAGAGGCTTTTTCCTCTTTCTATGTGTGCTGCAGAATGCAGCACACTAGAAAGAGGAAAAATGAGGAGAAATAAAGATATTTCTCCTTGTTGCGCCTCCCTGACGCTTTTGGTACTGCCTCAGATTTACGATTTCTTGTAAATCTGGGGCAGTGTGAAAAAGTCATGGATGTTGCTGGGAACGCCCCCAGCAGCTCCCCCAGCAACACCCATTGCACGCCCCTTTAATGCAGAACACTGTGTTAAAGGGACTGATATTTATTAGGCAGTATTAAGCCCAAAAAAGTGGCTTAGTGCTGCCTGACAAATATCACGCAGTGACGTTCAGGAGGCGCAAGGGGCCTCATAAATGAGGCCCTGGGTGAATAGAGGAGTGTATGGGTAGTGCCTAAGTGATTAGATGAGTGTATACACAGTGTCTGGGTGATTTTATAGGTACATGGGTAGTGGCTGGGTGATTGCTTTTTTTTTTTTTTAAGTTTTCAAAACCTTTATTGGCATTTGGCATTGTACAGCATTATTTGGCATATGTACATTAATACGTATTTGTTCCTGTCACCGATCCCACTCCCAGTTCATGTCTTTTTGAACGTGCTGGATGAACATTCCCTCTTTCAGTTTCTCCCTAATCCCCCACTCCCACACCCTCCCATGTTCCTCAGCCTTTGTATATATCTACAACGTGTATCAATTGCTATTATCTTAGGTCAGGACAATAAATCCCCATATTCCAGCGACATCCTCTTATTCAGGTCTACTCGTACTCCCAGGTCTCTCTTGTATTAGGCCCCTCCACATACCTGGTCTCTTATAGATATCAATTAGTTTGTTTGAAATTTTCCCCTTTGTTCTACATTGGTACCCCATTTCCGGCGTGCTCCTCCAACCTGTTATCTGTCCCTACCTCTGCAGTTTCCTCCCGTTCCCGCTGTTCATCCACATCTTCTGTCTGCTGCGTCAATAGATAGGTGATTAGTGGCCCCCACATATCTTTAGGTCTGGACCTTATGGGCAGGAGGTCTGCATAGTTATGGAGCTGTTCTTGCCAAGTGGTGAGGTCATTTACCCAGTCCTTAAATTTGGGTGCTCGCCCTCTTCCCCATCTGCACGCCACCTGTCTCTTTGCTAGTAGTATGCCCATTGCTAAATACTTTTTGTGTACTGTTGTTATGTCTGTATTTAAGCCCAAGAGAGCTACTAATGGGGATGGAGTGATCTGTACCCCCACCATTGCGGACATCCCCTCAAATACGTCCTCCCAGTAGTTTGCTACTTGTGAGCATTGCCATGCTAGGTGTATAAAGTCTGCCCCTTCCCTCCCGCATCGTTCGCATCTGTCGTTGTCCCTCAAGTGAAACCTATGTAGTTTGACCGGAGTATGGTAAAGTCTATGTAGGAACTTGTAATGTATGAGTCGTAGCCTGCTGCTTCCAGTCACTGCTTCCGTCTGCATGCAGCTTGTTTCCCACTGTTCGTCCGTTAGGGGGGTTTCCAAATCCTTATCCCATTCTATTCTAGCCCGTAAGTGTTGGGCGGGAGTTCCACTGCGCACTTGCTTATATAGCATGGATATGACATGCCGTGGTGCCTCAGCCTATAGTAATGTGTGTAGAGGTGCAAATGTGTCTGGCTCTTGTGGAAATGTGGGGGTTATGGCTTTCATGTTTTGCCGAATTCGGATGTACATGAATACATCCATATGTGTGGGCGAATAGTCCCCGAAAAATTGTTCCCTTTTTCGGAATTGTCCTTCCACAAACAGGTCCCCCCATTTGCTGTATTTTAGTTTGCCCAGCAGTCTACGGCATATCCCTTCTTGTGTAGCTCGTAATAATGGGTTATTTACCAGTGCCATGTTAGGGGAGTACATCAGTGTCGTTTCCATTCTGCGCGCCATCCATCTCCATGCAGCAACAGTGCAGCCCACCGTGGATGGATCTCGCCCCTTTCCTTCACTGGTGTAAATATGTATCCCTCCGGGGTTGTCGGGGCCATATACCCATCTTCAACTGCCAGATGTGGCATATAAGGAGGCGGGTGGAGCCAGTAGACCGCGAAGTGCGCCTGCGCACAGTGATAATATTGCTCAAAGTTAGGGACATCATACCCTCCCTGGTTATAGGGCAGCATCAGCGTGGCCATATTGAGCCGTGCCTGTTTCCCTCCCCAAACGAGCCGGACCAGTTGCGTCCTGAGTGTGTTAAAGAAAAATCTACCTGGATGATACGGTATATTAGTAAAGAGGTATAAAAACTTTGGTAGGATCGTCATCTTGATTAATGAAATTCGCCCCGCCATTGACAAGGGCAATCGTATCCACTTGGATATGTTATCCGTTATTTTTTTCAATGGCCTGTCCATAGTTTGTGCGCATTAATACTTCTTTGTCCCTAACGATATGTATTCCTAAATATTTAAAGTCATCTGTCTCCCAGGTCAGTGGGTAGTCTAGCTGGTGCTGGGTAGTCTTGCTCGTGAGTGGGAACACCGCGGACTTATTCCAATTTATTTGAATTCCCGAGATGGCCCCAAATTTAGTAATCTCGCGTAGTACGGGATTAAGATTATTCTGAGGTTTTTTATATATAGCGTCATGTCATCCGCATATAGGGAGATGAGCAGCTGCCTGGACGGGTACACCAGGGCACTGTTTTTGTGATGTTGTCGCAGTTTCGCTGCCAAGGGCTCAATTGCTAAGGCAAATAATATTGGAGACAGCGGGCAGCCTTGCCTTGTGCCCATAGAGATGGAGAAATTGGCAGATCTGTCCCCGTTCAATAGCACCGTGGCCCGTGGCTGTCTGTATAGTAATTGCACCCAATTCAAAAAAGTGGGCGGCATTCCCATGTGACCTAGGGTTCCCATCAGATAATCCCACTCTACCGAATCGAACGCCTTAGTGGCGTCTAGGAATACTGCCACCGCCGAGCAGTTAGGGTCTATATCCTGCAGTACCGTCATTAATGTCCTGAGGTTGTGGGATGTAGCCCGATTGGGGACAAATCCCGCCTGATCTGGCAATACCAGCCGCTCCAGCAGGAGGTTGAGCCGAGTAGCCAGAACTTTTGCCAGTATCTTGGTGTCACAGCTGAGGAGTGACAGGGGGCGGTAGGAGTCACAGCTTGTCGGGGATTTGCCAGGCTTTAACAAGGAGGTTATCTGAGCCTCTCGCATAGTTGTGGGCAGTCTACCCTCCTCCAGAGCTTCATAAAACACTGCTTTCAACATGGGAGCTAGTATCTGCACATATGTTTTATAGAATTCCATCGGCAGCCCATCCGATCCCGGCGCCTTTCCTGTTTGCATGTGCATTATTGCATCTGTGATCTCATCTACCTCCAAATCTAGGCTCAAGAACTCACGCTGGGTAACCCCCAGCCACGCCAAAGCTGTGTCCTCGAAGTATTGTTGCAAATCCAGTGGGAGACCCCTGCGGGACGTGTACAGCTGTTTGTAGAACTCTACAAACGTACGGAGTTGGTCAGGTAAGTTCCTATGTGTTTTGCCCTGCTCATCCTGTATTTCCGCAATGTAGTTAGCGAACTTGGAAGGTCGTATTGTATTCGCCAGGGCCTTCCCTGGCCTGTCCCCTTCTCCATATATCCTCGCCATATCGGCCTTCCCTCGGAATCTACCCTCCCGGTCCGCTGTGATCTCGTATTCTGTCATTTTGTTACATAGTTCAGCTCTTATTGCTCCGTCATCTGTACCAGACATGAGGTTCCCTTCCAGGGCCTTTATGTCTTTTTCTAATTTCTGTAGGTCCCTTCGCAGGTCCCTAAGTATGCCTCCTCCCTTAGAGATACACCAGCCCCTAACGGTGACTTTGAATGCCTCCCATACTGTTGTTAAGCTCGATACCAAATCTACATTGCGCTCAAAAAAATCTTGAATTTCCTGCTCTATCTCACTTTTGAAGGCAGTGTCTTGTAGCTGCAAGGGGTTGAGTCACCAGCCAATATAGGGGGTCTGAGTAGTGTGGGCCTGTAGGGTAGCTACCACGGGCGAGTGGTCAGAGTATGTGCTGGCAAGGTGGGTCACTTTTTCCAGCCAGTGTGCCATCCCCACCGAGACTAGCAGGTAGACTAACCTGGCCCATGACGAATGTACCGCCGAGTAGTGCGTCCCTTCCTGTATCTCGGGATGCTTGTACCGCCATGTATCAAGTAGGAAATTAGAGTCTATTACGTCCTTCAGTGACCGTTGCATATTGGTGTAGTGCAGAGGGGAGGGACGAGAACGATCCATCTGTGGGTTAACTACCGTATTGAAATCACCCCCCCATATGACATATGTAGTGCCTAGCGTTTGTATTTTACTCCATGCCAGTAGTAGGGTATGTGTATCGTCGGTATTGGGACCGTAGTAGTTGGCTAGGGTTACGTCTTGCGAGTTCAATTTCCCCCAGATCAAGCAGTATCTCCCATCAGGGTCAGTATCCGAACCTCCCATTATAAATTGCACCCCTCGTCTAATGAGGATGGCCACTCCTCTAGAATACCCCGAGTACGACGAAAAGCATCGGTATGATGCCCATTTCGTCGCAAATTGGGGAGTAACTCTGGGATCTAAATGAGTTTCCTGCAGTAAAGCCACCCCGATGTGATGTCTATCAAGGTAGCTTAAGACCTGCCTCTTTTTTCGTGGGTTATTCAGTCCCCGCACGTTCCAAGATAGAATATTAAGTTTGTGTACGTCTCTCGTGTTGTCAGCCATTCCCTCGGTGTATGGTTATTGCTTGTACGCATGTGCCGTTGCCATTAATCAACTGTACATATAACAATGATCTCCCATTTGATCCCCTTTCCCCTCCCACTGTAGCATCCCCAACTTGCTAAGCATTGGTACCCTCCCCCTACAAACTACAAATTCAATGAACTATCAACCCTCCGCAGAGGAAAATAAGGGCTCGCCCTCGTGTGGAAGCGCCAGGGGCCCACGACATGCCCACTCTCCTCCTCTATTTCACCCACCCGCTGTCTTACCCAAACTGGCAGACCTCGTTAGTGGGACGGAGGCGAGTGCCCGGGCGGAACAGATTACATATACATTATTCATTATAATACGTCACCCTCTTGGAGCATTTCATATATCATAGATCAGCCATGACAGTCCTTTGATCAGCAGCTTGGTTCAGTCTTTTTACTCTGGGTTCGACACCGGAGACTGAGATCTGGAACGTCTTCGTGCCGCTGCTTCGGTGGACACTTCTCGGCGGTGCTGGCGGAGGTAGTCTTCTGCCTGTTGAGGGTTTGTGAAAAATGCTGTTTCCCGATGTGTGTTATCCTCAGTTTCGCGGGATACATCATGGCATATGGTATGTTCTGTGTTTGTAGTTTTTCTTAACAGCTGTAAATTTGCGCCTTGCTTCCTGAACGGTCTGCGTAAAATCGGGAAGAAGGCCAGGGTAGCATTCTCGTAGCGTATTTGTTGTTTCTCACGGGCCAGTCGTAGTACCGCGTCTCTATCACGGTAGTTTAGAAGGCGCATTATTACTGGTCGCGGTGGTGCTCCTGGTGTTGGGCGTGGAGCTAGCGATCTGTGGGCCCGTTCCACCGTCAAATGCGTTGAGAAAGAGTCTCTCCCAAAGAGTTCTATGATCAGCTTCTCCATGAAGTCCTCCATTCGGCCCATGTTGGTCGTTTCAGCTAGGCCAAGAACTCGGACGTTATTTCTTCTGGAGCGGGCCTCCAAATCCTCGTTCTTATCCGCAATTATTTTAAGCAATTTGTCCATCTGGAGAACGTGCTCTCTATTAGCCACCGCTCCATCTTCTAGCTCCGACGTCCTGGTTTCGACTTCTTTGATCCGCTGATCGTGCTGTTCCAATTTATTTACCACAGAGTCCATCCTAGCATTCATGGTGTCCATTTTCGCGTCTATGGATGTTAGGCTCTGTTTCATGCTTAGTAGCAGCGTTTTCCAGTCCTCCTCTTGGCGGTCTGCTGCAAGCGAGTCTGTCTGCTCCGCTGATTGGGAACGGGGTGGTCTGCGAGAGTCAAATGATAATTTCGCTTGTTTAGCATCGGTGCGCCCCATGTTAATTGACTTATAGTGCTATTGGACAGAATGCTGGGTGATATTTGGCCTCCGGCCTCTGTCGTGTAAATGCCCACCTTTTTCTTTTACCAGTATCAGTCCTGTGTGGGTTCTGTGCCTGATGGGGGTGCACAATCTAGTGGGTCCTGTTGTGGTGCGTAGGTGTAAACTCTGGAGTCACGCAAGTTAGATCCCTAAGTGCCCGTACACCACAGTTGATAATGGCAGTCTTCGGTGTGGCGTTTTCGTTGTGTTCTGCTGTGCACGACTGCGTGGTACAGTTCCCTATCTTGTGCAGTCCTTACCAAAGTACTCTCACGCTTCCGGAGCTACTGGAGCCACCGCACGGGTGGGGGGGTCCATGTCCTTGTATGTCAGAGTCGCCGTATGCACATCAGATTCGTAGGTCTGTTAGCTGCCTCCTTTCTAGGCCTTGTGCACCAATTCTCAGTCCGGGCTGCTCTGCGCTATCAAAATGGCCGTCCAGTCACCTAGAGAGCAGCAATATCTCCACTTTCTAGGCTCATCTTTCGCGCGTCAGTATGTCTTTGGTGCAGCACTTACAGCCAGATCCTTCTTGGCCTCGGTCTCCAGATCGGGAATAGTCCGTGGCAGGGGGAGTCTATCCCTGCAGCACCTCTGCAGGTTCGCTTTGCGCCCAAAATGGCGGACCTTCTTCCTCGTCACAAGGGCAGT
The DNA here is from genome assembly GCA_963921515.1 of Calotriton arnoldi. Classification (NCBI taxonomy): domain Eukaryota; kingdom Metazoa; phylum Chordata; class Amphibia; order Caudata; family Salamandridae; genus Calotriton; species Calotriton arnoldi. The sequence continues at coordinate 1,311,091 of CAWUFW010004983.1, read as the reverse complement.
GGAGGGGTATGCTGCAGCGCTAATGCATATGAATGCGCCCGTTTCCTTGCTGTTCAGCCTACCCCTAGGTTATTCACCGCTCCCCCCTGCCAGCTGTCACTTGCATGCATAACCGGAGCTCCGTCTCTGCGTCACGAGTGCGGTGAGCTGCGCCTCGCAGATGTCGGAACGTTATCTCCCTACTTCTCTTATCTGGTGTCTTGCGCTGGTGCTGAAGCGCGTTTGGTGCAGTCCCTCGGCGTTACCGCTTTGGCCGACAATGTACGGTCGGTCTGCGCACCCGTATCTGTCCAGCTCTTCCCCTCTCTTCTTCGGCAGCCTGTGGTAGGCCCAGCCGTCCCCGGCCTTTCCCAGTAGTAGTAGCCGCCGCTCCTTTCCGGTCCGTTTCTGCCGCTTCCCGCTTCGAATTTCAGCAGCCGTTTCCTCCAGTTCAACTTGGCTTTTCAGTCTTTTGTTCGGGTCGCTGGTTACCGCTGCCAATCCGCTCCGCGTTGGGACGTATGCTGGGGTAGTTATTCAATGCAGGATGGGACTTTAGGATGTTTTTCCACCCGGTCCGGCTGGAGCCCTACTGATGCACGTCCATCTTTGTCGTGCGCCACCTAGCGCCCCGTGGCTGGGTGATTGCTTGACTGCAGGGGTAGTGCCTGAGTTATTGAACGAGTGCATGGCTAATGCCTGTGTGATTGCATGAGTCCAGGGGTAATGTCTGAGTGATTGAAGGACTGCATGGGTAATACCTGAGTGCATGGAAGAGTTCATGGGTAGTGCCTGGATGCACATAGGACTGCATGGGTAGTTCCTGGGTGAATGGAGGAGTGCATGAGTAGTAGTAGGGTGATTCCATGAGTGCAGCAGTAGTGTGTGGATGATTGGAATACTGCATGGGTAGTGCTAGGGTGATTGCATGAGTGCCACAGAAGTGCCTTAGTGCCTGTATGACTGCATGAGCAGTGCATGACTGATTGAAGGAGTGCATGGGTAATGCCCTGGTGATTGTATGAATGCAGGGGTAATATTTGGGTGAATGGAGGAGTGCATGGCTACTGCCTGAGTGATTAGATGAGTGTATAGGTAGTGCCTTGGTGATTTTATAAGTGCATAGGTAGTGGTGGGTGATTGGAGGAGTGCATGGATAGTACCAGGATGACCGGAGGAGTGCAAGGGTAATGCCTAGGTTATTCTATGAGTGCATAAGTAGTGCCTGGATTATTGCGTGACTGTAAGGGTAGTGCCTGAGTGATTGAAGAAGTGCATGGGTAATGCCTCTGTGATTGTATAAGTGCAGGTGTAATGTCTGGGTGATTGAAGGAGTGCATAGGTAATGCGTGGGTGTATGGAATAGTGCATTGGTAGTACATGGGTGCTTATAGCACTGCCTGGGTAGTTTTTGGGTGATTGGAGGAGTGCATGAGTAGTAGTAGGATGTGTGCAGGAGTAGCGTGTGGATGATTGGAAGACTGCATGGGTAGTGCTTGGATGATTGCATAAGTGGTACAGAACCCCCTGAGCACATGTATAACTGCGTGGCTAATGCCTAGGTGATTGTATGAATGCAGGGATAATGTTTGGGTGAATGGAGAATTGCATTGGAAGTGCCTGAGTGATTACACAAGTGTATAGGTAGTGCCTTAGTAATGTTATAAGTGTATGGGTAGTGCCAGGATGACTGAAGGAGTGCAAGGGTAGAGCCTGGGTTATTGCATGAGTGCATAGGTAGTGCCTGAGTGATTGTATGACTACATGGTCACTGCCTCAGTTATTGAAGGAGAACATGGATAATGTGTAAGTGATTGCATGAATGCAGGGGTAATGTCTAGGTGAATGGAGGAGTGCATAGGTAGTGCCTGAGTGATTAGACAAGTGTATAGGTAGTGCCTTGGGGATTTTATAAGTGCATGGATAGTGTCTGGGTGATTGCAGGAGTGCATGGATAGTGCCAGGATGACTGAAGGACTGCAAGGGTAGTGCCTAGGTTATTCCATGAGTGTATAAGTAGTGCGTGGGTGATTGCATCACTGCAGGGTTAGTGCCTGAGTGATTGAAGGAGTGCATGGCTAATGCCTGTGTGATTGTATGAGTGTAGGGATAATATCTGGGAGATTGAAGGAGTGCATGGGTAATGCCGGAGTGCATGGAAGACTGCATGGGTAGTGCCTGTCTGCATGTAGGACTGCATGGGTACTTCCTGGGTGATTGGAGGAGTGCATGAGTAGTAGCACAGTGATTGCATGAGTGCAGCAGTAGTGCCTGGATTATTGGAATACTGCATGTGTAGTTCCTGGATGATTGGAGGAGGGCATGAGTAGTTGCAGGGTGATTGCATGAGTGCATCAGTAGTGCCTGAATGATTGGAATACTACATGGATAGTGCTTGGGTGATTGCATGAGTGCCACAGAAGTGCGTGCCACAGAAGTGCCTGAGAGCAAGTATGACTGCATGGGCACTGCGTGAGTTATTTAAGGAGTGCATGGGCAATGCCTGGGTGATTGTATGAATGCAGGGGTAATATCTGGGTGAATGGAGGAGTGCATGGCTAGTGCCTGAGTGATTAGATGAGTATATAGGTAGTGCCTTGGTGATTTTATAAGTGCATAGGTAGTGGCTGGGTGATTGGAGGAGTGGATGGATAATGCCAGGATGACTGCAGGAGTGCAAGGGTAGTGCCTGGGTTATTGCATGAGTGTATAAGTTGTGCCTGGGTGATTGCATGACTGCATGGGTACTGCCTGAGTGATTGAAGGAGTGCATGGCTAATGCCTTTGTGATTGTATGAGTGCAGGGGTAATGTCTGGGTGATTGAAGGAGTGCATGGGTAATGCCTGGGTGCATGGAAGAGTGCATGGGTAGTGCCTGCCTGTATGTAGGACTGCCTGGGTAGTTCCTGCGTGATTCAAGCAGTGCATAAGTAGTAGGAGGGTGATTGCATGAGTGCAGTAGTAGTACGTGGATGATTGGAAGACTGCATGGATAGTGCTTGGGTGATTGCATGAGTGCATACGTAGTGTCTGCATGCTTTTATAAGTGTATGAATACTGCCTAGGTAATTATATGAATAAAGCAGTAGTGCCTGGATTATTAGAAGACTGCAAGGGTAGTGACTGGCTGAATAATGGATAGTATATGGCTGATTTCAGGAGTGCATAGCTAATGCCTAGGTGGATCGAGGAGTGCATCAGTAGTGCCTGGGTGATTGGAAGAGTACATATGTAGTGTCTGGGTGATAGTATAAGAATATGAATCCAGGCTAGGTGAATCAACAAATGCTTGGATAGTGCTTGGGTGCTGGCAAGAGTGTGAGAATAGTGCCTAATGATATACATCAGTGCATGGGTAGTATTTGAAAAAATGGATGAGTGCAATAAAAGTGACTGTAAACATTACTTCATATTATTTTACTTATTACATTATTTCAAGTACAAACCAAACTCAGTGAAACTATTTTATAGTTGCTTTGTTCAAAACTGATTTTAAAATCTTTTCAAGGTTTACTATTACTTTCTGTAATAAAAAAGAAGAAAACTGTTATTACATATAATATTATGGTTTTAAGAACACAACATAATTTTACAATTAGATACATATTCAGTTTCCCTTTTTTGCTGTTCTCAGATTCTTTTGAATTTCACTATACACAGTGATTTCAATGTAGATCATCATATAACAGCAGGGAAAAAAATACAATCAATGAGACTGTAAAAATAAACAAAATCTGCGTCGAAAATATTTAGAACAAATTCAACTATATGTTTACCTATCTACAGTTTGTAAATTACATTCTTCAACTACATTAAATCATTTATTTCTCTAAAGTATATTTTCTAAAATATACACTCTCATTTACATCGCGTATAATATAAAGATCAAATATATCAACTAGTTCCTTCAAACACAATTTTGCAAATGCAATAATAAATAGCACAAACTATAATCCAAACAGAAATTGTTCACATCTTCCCAATCGGCCGAATAATGTTTCCAATTCCATTTGCATTGAAAATATCCCAAAATAAACTTGTTAATTCATGTTCACATCTTCCCAATCGGCCGAATGATGTTTTCAAAATTTTGGTATCAAAAATATCAGATAAGAATTTGGTAATTCGTAAGGCAACCTACATTTGAATTGCAAATGTGCATCATTGCAATATGTCTATCCTTTATTGCACTTTAAATACACAGTATAGTGTCCAGATGTTGTAGTAGGTCCATGATGAAAAAAAAATAGCCACTGCTTTAAAAGTTCTTCCTGAAATAGATACTTGACTTGCCACAAAATGTTTAATTTAGCTTTCCAATTATCTTCCATCTGCTGGACAACGTTGTAGCATTAAAATTACATATTGACCAAATCTTCCTATAAATAATGTTGACAACATTTCTGATTTTCAATGAGAACATTTCATATCTTGATTAGCTGTTTTTACTAATTTGTTAAAAGACACTGTTTTGCAATCTGGTATTGTCAAATATATGAATTGTTCAGTGTCTATTTCAGTTGTAGAAGAAAATGAACACTCTTCACATTTATGATCCCATCTGTAACGTACTCCAAACAAATTTTCAATTTCTATTCCTTCATCTTCCACTACTGCAAGCATAAACATAAGAAAGTCTTGTGCATCTTGTTGTACATTACGTGTAAATTGTGAAGAACCAGTACATATATCCAAAAGATGCTGTATGCCAGAAACAGTATGGATTTTAGTTTTATCAGTTTCCAACTTTTCAAAAATATAATGTAACAAAGAACAGAATCTTTTTTCTCGATTTTCCATAATTTGATGATGAAGATCTTCTAGATAAAACACAACGTTCACAATTACATTAGCATAGCAGTTGATACCTGAACTATTTTCTAACTGGTATCCTACAATATCATCAACAGTGTCAATTTTCATTTTCTTTGCTGTTTCATCATTCTCTTGAATTGTTTTTCTTTTTTCCAACCTCACTAGAATGTTTGTCATATTTTCGTTTTGGACATACTACACGTTTTTCATCTATGGGATATTCATCTAAGTTAGGAGCATACCGTCTTCCTAACCGATTATACTCTCTTACACAATTTGCATCAGCACTAACCTTTTTCTCATCAAAATCAATCAAATACAAACCAGATAATGTTCTTACTCGAGACAATGCAACGTATGCCATGCCTTCTTTAAACACTGTAGTTCCAATATTTACCAAAGCACTGTCTACACTTAAACCTTGAGATTTATGAATGGTTACTGCATATGCTAAAGAAAGAGGAAACTGTTTTCTACGAACATACAAGTCTTTCACAAGCAAAAACGAACAGCACAACGTCCAATCTGTTTTACCTCTTCAATCTGATCAAATATAACCTTCAGAAATTCAATTTAATCTCTCTTCTCATAATTAACAAAATCAACAACTTTTCCCATTGCTCCATTTACTAAACCTCTTTCTACATCCAAATTACGCTGTAAAATTACCCGACAGTTTACACATACATAAAAAGTCTTTTCTAAACCTGCAGTCTTAGATACAGATTTCTCCAAAGAATCCAATTTTAACTGTAATTTCTCTGAGAGAAGAATAGTAACTCCTTCGTGTTCCATTTTATCAATGGCTTCCATTTTCACTATTGGTTGTTTTGTCCAGTTTCAAAAGTTTTTGATTGAATGTAGAACACTCTTGCAGTGTTGGCATTAGGCAAACTATAGACTTCTTTTCTTCAATTTTTTTGTACATAATTTTAGGTGCAATGTTTTCATTTGGAAACAAGTTTGTTATTAGCCGACTTTGTAAAGCTTCTTTGCCATGTTTTGTCAAAACACCAATTCTTATATCGTGAAGAATTTTTGCATAATATTCATAATTTGCTTGTCGCATATTCTTAATAAGTTCTTTATATTCAAAATGAGACCAAATGTTAACATTTCCAATACTTCCCAAAGATTTCCTAGTGTCTTCATAGACAAGTGTTTTAAAAACAGGTTGTCCTTTCACAGGAGTAAGTTGTAGTAGGTCGCCAAATACAATTACATGTTTTCCTCCAAATAGAACATCATAATCTGTTTTTAAAATCTGTTGCATTCTCAAGTGTACAAAGGCAAGCATTAAGTTTGAGACCATGCTCACCTCATCAATTATCAGAAGTTTCATTTTCTTTAGTACTCTTGAAACTTCATAACAAGCTTCTCCAGATAGCTTGTGATATTCCAATTTATTTTCATGTTCAACTGGTAGCATGAGTAATCGATGTAAAGTAATCCCTGTAATGTTGTGTGCTGCTAATCCAGTTGGAGCTGTTACAACACAAGATAAATGACATCCAGTAGTTTTGTGTAGATAACTGGTCAAAACTTTAATTAAAACACTTTTTCCTGTTCCAGCTTCACCACTAATGTACATTCGAATAGGTTTAAATGATGTACATTGGCATTCTTTTTTTTTCATGTAGCAAACCATGCTGAATCTGTAGTGTCACTTGCTGATATATTTCTTTTTGTTCAGTATTCAGTTGTTCTTCCAACTTTCTCAAATCAATAACATCCTGTTGTACTTGTTGCATTGTCGTTCCTACTTCACTCATGGCTATTGCTGCTTCATCTTCAAGAATTGGTTGTCCTAGTGGATCTTGACTTAGTGAAGCAGAACTCTGACTATCTTGAGAACTGTCTCTAGCTATTTCAGCTGCAATAGTAGTTTCTTTTTCAATCTCTTCATTTAACATTTGTAGATAAGTAGGGAAAATTGTGCATTGAATGTTATCTTTACATGCATTAAAAGAATCTTCACAGCAGTCAAACTCTCCAAGTAATTCCGCTTCACTACGCCAAGGCTTGAAAAGTTGCAGTAGTGCTAAATAGAAAAATTCTCTCTTATCTGGAGTTTCGCAACTGAGTTTTCTGTGATTAATAAGATTTCCTTTGGCATGTTTTACCAAACATCCTTCACATCAAATTACTGCATATTTTTCTTCATTAATATTTTCTGAAACATTTCTCTTAAAGCTGTAATGTTGCAGTACTTCATGCAGACATATGTTTTCAAGATGTGGGCTTCTTCTAGGATAGTACGTATCCAACATATTCGTTTTAACAATATCTGTACTTTCTGGTTCATTCAATGCTAAGTATTCAATTTCTTGTACAGATTTCAATACTCGATTTCGTGTTGCAGCAAGACCTAGACTTACCCAAATGATTCCTCTAGACTTTGAATATAAACTTGCAGAGGTCAACCGATCCGAACATTCGTACGATCCAATCTCTAGATGGGAAAGCATCTTCAAATTAAAGCTGTACAATTTGTTACTGAGAGTCTTCTCTTGTGAAATTTCTTCCCACATTTCTTTCAACTCCGTCTGTTCAGATTTGGTTATATATGACGTAACATAGCGAGCAACAGCAATCGAATTATCTGCAACATACTGGATATCCATATTTGCATTCCACATTGTCAAAATCACTGGATTGTAGTCATTAATATACTTTGATTTTTCAGTTCTTTTTATGTTGTAAGTATTCTTCGGAGATTTTCGAGTTATAGTATGCCTTACTGCCGACATGAAACTGTTGACTCTTCCTTTTGAAATTACTGGATGTGGGAATCCAAAACGACATTTTGTATAAAATTTTCCCTTTGACTTGTATTTCCGTCGACAATATTTCCCACATTGATGATTTGAAACCGTAAAACTTGCTGTCTCAAGTTGTTTTCTCCTCCTTCTTTTGGTATGGAACAGGTAACATATTTTTCAATGAAAGACAAAACATTTTCATCAGTATCAGTTCAAAGTTTTGGTGCATTCTTGATCCATAACAGCATGTGAATATGAGGTGCACCTCTGGCTTGGTACTCCTTTCTCCAAAAGAAATCAATAACTTCTCCAAGAGTTGGATTATTTTTATTGCAGATAAAAGACATCATAGCTTGAAACCTATGATTAAAATATCTGCACACATTTACAGGATCCAAGGAACACAGTTCTCCAGCTGTCTTCAATTCAATGTTTTTTACATTTGAATTTGCTTCTCGTAGAAATTCAAGTAAATCTTCCTATGCGTATTCAGCACAGCTAAGCGTAACAAACCATGTAGGGGTTCCTAAGTTCCTTAACATACATTTAAGTTCTCCGTGACGACGATACCAATACTCATTAGTACCACGTTGACACGCCATCAAATTAATTATCTGAGATTCTAAATGATCATCTCTTTTTTCAACTTTTCCAAAAATTCCTTTGCAGAAAGATGTGTACGATGAACTCCTGTTTTTAATATGTGGTTCACTGCATATGAAAGTCCAAACATGTCATTTTCAAACAAAAGATTAAATAAATATGGAACACACTGTCGAAATCTCTGAGTACAATCTTGTTGTACGGTATTCTGAAGCTGGAATCTGTACTGGTCGTTCATCATATCGTCCACCTTTTCTAGTAGGGAAGAGCTGTGGAAAACAACGGGCTTCTAAACTTTTTTACCAAACACTCGTGGGAGTTCCTTTCGCTTTCTTCATTTGGAATAATTCAATAGTGTTTCCAGTCACTTCTTTTGAATGTAGAGGATGTAGACTGTAATCTTCGTACATTTCTTCACTCCTCGAGTTATCCACTTTTTCTATTTCGCCAGTTGAAATTTCTCTTTCATCTTCTAAAGATATTTTTTCTTCTTCCACATAGACATTTTTATAATAAATATTGTTTTGTACAAAATATAATGTAGCCTTTTGAAGTTTGGTGACATCTACTAACTCTTGCCATATTTTCCGACTCTTTGTTGGTACACCATTAACTAGAATAACTACAGGTTCACTTTCCTCTCTCTCTACACCAACAGTTTCAATATTTTTCTTAAAATCTAAAGGTAAATACACAACTCTTCCTTTTAAACCTCTTTGTAAATCTGTTGGAGGCATCTTACCTGTTTTAGGCTCCATATGAACTGTTGCCTGAAACGGGTGCACAGATTGAATAAGAATGGACTCATATGTATTTAAATCTACGAGTTCAGAAGGAATACCTACCAACTCTAGGTTATTATGTACAGCTCTAGCTGGCATTTGGTTCTCTTCTAATTTGTTGTAACAATATTTACAAATACGTTGATCTCTACCCAACTCAAAACGACCTTCCACCAACAAATAAGCACCAAATTGCTCCCACTTATCATTGTTTTCCTTTTCACTTTTTAAATACACATCAACATTCCTAGTTTGACTTCTATAGTGAATACGTCGACAGCAAATACAAACATAGGGGCTCATTACAATGGTGGGCGGACATGAGTCCGCCCACCATCGTTGCAGTGCTGGGACCGCCACACATATTAGGATGCGCCCACCAGTATGGCGGGCGCATCCCAGGCCTCTAACATTGCGGACGGTGCTGCAGGCTGCAGCACCGTTCACAATGTGAAAACGGCATGCACTGCATTTCCCTGCACTGCGTGGCAGGCACCACGCGGTGCCTGCCACGCAGTGCATGGAAATGCAGTGCAGCAACACCTCCCCCCACAACAAGGGGGGCCCGTTACGGGCCCCCGAATCGCTTTCCGCCTGTCCTTTTGCGGTGGGATGACCGCCGCAAAAAGACAGGCGGAAAGGGATATCCTAATCCCTACGGCGGTGCCTGCAAGGCACTGCCGCAATGCTGCCCTATCTTTTGGTTCCGCAAGGCGGGCGGAAACGGACCGCCTTGCGGAACCGTGGCGGACGGTCTTTGCGTCTGCCACGCATCCCTGAGGTTTCCCCCGCCATCATAATGTGGCGGGGGAAAACGGCTGTCAGATGGCAAAAGGACCGCCACCGCCGGCCCGACGCTGGTGTTCCTCCCGCCATCCTAATCGGCCCCTTAGTTTGGTTTTTCACAACAAACTACCTTAAACTTTGTCATTTCTTCTACAAACTTCTCAGTAGTACTATCTTCCACCTCTTCTTCAACACGTACACTTATGAAACTCTCACTTTCTCTACACTCCTCTTCAGGACCAAAGAAACGAAACTGTATATCATCACAAACTTTTTTTACATCCGATACTGAACCATGCAAAAGAGCAGTATTTATTTCACTTAAAGATAATGCAGGACTTTTACATAGTACAATCTTCTTACTAACTTCCGCATTTCTGAGTGATGTACTGCTAACATTCTCAAATTATGAAAAGTACTTTTACACACTTTTCTAGAAAGACAAGCCAGAGAATGACCCTGCAAGCCAGTATATTTTCTCACTTTACAATGATCTAGTCCTTGCAACAACTTAATCTTCTGTTTAACACTTTTTTTACCATACTCTTGTAAGACATTTCGTAAAATACCAATAGATTCCTGTCGTATACTACAAATACTACTAAAATCCCACCTATACACTGGAGCTTGTGAAAGTCTCCCTTGAACTTCTTCAGCTATTACTTCTTTCACATTTCTAGCAACCATCTTTTCTTTTTCAATTGAATGACCGTTTTTAACTTCATAAGAACGACCACTGGTATCAACTGCGTGAACTAATATATTTTGTTGAAAATAGCTTTCTTCATTAAAAAAGGTTCAGTACTAGAAGTGTGCTTCCATTCACCCAAAGAGTTTTTGCAAAAGTTAGTTCTATTAACTAGTTTTTTTCTTTTACTTTTCTCCTTCATAAAATGCATTGTTTTATTCAATGTTTTCATTCTCTTCAATACTAATATAAACAATCTTCTTTTCAATTCAAAAGCGTTTTCGACTACACTTTCAATCTTGTATTTTCTTGTAAAAGGCGGATCTCTTTTTTAATTTTTGCAATCTTTCAATAAATTTTGTAGTACTCTACTTTTATACATTTGTTTCCTAATGTCCTTATATTCTTTCATCCTCCTTTCAACATAGATTGTTTTCCCATAACCTTATTTTCCATTAATTTGTCCTTTTTTCATTTCCTTCTCCTTGATTCTACAACTTTTCTTTCTGTTTTCCCCATTTTTAAAATTCTTTCCAGTCCTTAAAAGTCTTTTAACAAATTCTTTAGTTCTCTTACCAGAAGACTTTTTCTTCAATGTCACATGTTGTACTTCATCTAATTTCTGCTTTTCTCTCTCCTTTAAATAGTACTGTTTTTTTGTTGTCTTTTCTTTTCAACTTTTCTTGTCATACTGAATCTTTCTTTAAAATAATGGAGAATATCTAAAAAAAAAACTTTAAAAAAATAATTTAATATTATTAAAATAATTATATACAAATATTCTTATCTATTACTAAAGAAACACCTTCTATTTAAAAGGCACAAACAAATGCATATATGGTTTTCGGAATATGGTGAGACTTGTTATAGGCTTTTTTTATATTTGCCTAGGCCCAACACTCTGAGCATTACTAGAATGGTAAAGCAGCAGGACAAAAGTGACGTTTAAGGCATGTTAGGAAATGGACAGCAACAGAGGTGCAGGAAGAAGCAAGAACAGTGCAGTAAGAAACAACAGAGGTACAGAAGAAGGGAAGAGATGTGCAGAAAGAGGCAAGAGCAGTACAGAAAGAACCAATAAACGTGCAGGAAAATGGAAAAAGGATGGAGAAAGAGGCACGAGGGATGCAGAAAGAAGAAAAAGAAGTGCAGAAAGACGCAACAGAGGTGCTGAAAGAGGCAAGAGGTGTGCAGAAAAAGGAGAAAGAAATGCAGAAAGAAGCAAAAGAGGTGCAAAAGAGGCAAGAGGGTTGCAGAAAAAGGGAAGAGCAGTGCGGAAAGAACCAAGAGATGTGCAGAAAGAGGCAAGAGAGGTGCAGAAAGAGGCATGAGATGTGCAGAAAAAGGGAAGAAAAGTACAGAAAGAGGCAAGTGAAGTGCTGAAAGAGGAAAGAGGGTTGCAGAAAGAGGCAAGTGGTGTACAGAAAGAACCAAGTGAGGTGCAGAAAGAAGCAACAGAGGTGAAGAAAGATGCAATACAGGTGCACAACCAACCAAAAAAAGTGCAGAAAGAGGCAACAGAATTGCTGAAAGATGCAACAGAGGTGTATAAAGAAGCAAGAGAAGTGCAGAAAAAGGTAAGTGAGGTGCAGAAAGAGGCGAGAGGTGCAAAAAGTGATGAAAACTGCAGAAAGAGGCAAGAGGGATGCAAAAAAGGAAAGAAGAAGGCAGAAAGAAACAAAAGAAGTGCAGAAAGAAGGAACACAACAGCAAAAAGAGAGAAGAGGGGTGCAGAAAGAAGCAAAAGATGTACACAAAGAAAAAAAAGAAGTACACAAAAAAGGAACAGAGGTGCAGAAAGAGACAATAGGGGTGCAGAAAGAGGCAACAGGGGTGCAGAAAGAGGGAACAGGTAGGCAGACTGAGGCAACAGAGGTGCAGAAAGAGGGAACAGGGGTGCAGAAAAAGGCAAGAGGGATGCAGAAATTTGGAACAGAGGTGCAGGAAGAAGCCAGAGCAGTGCAGAAAGAACCAACAGAGGTGCAGAAAAAGGCAAGAGGGGTAAAAAAAAGAGGCAAGTGAAATATAGAATGAACCAAAAGAGGCACAGAAAGAAACAAAAGAAGTGCAGAAAGAAGGAGCAGAGGTGCAGAAAGAGGCAACAGGGATGCAGAAAGAGGGAAGAGGAGTGCAGAAAGACGCAAAAGGGGTGCAGAAAGTAGCGACAGGTGCAGAAAGACACAAAAAAAGTCCTGAAAGAAGGAACAGAGGTGCAGAGTCCATGCGTTCTACCTAAGTAATTGAAAGAGTGCAGGGGTAATGCCTGGGGGATTGCATTAGTGCAGGGGTAATATCTGGGAGATTGGTGGAGTGCATGAGTAAATTGTGGGTGATTGCATGAGTGCAGGGGTAATGTGTGGGAGGTTGTATGAGTGTAGTGGTAGTGCCTGAGTGATTGGAGGAGTGCATAGATAGTGCCTGGGTGATTTTATAAGTGCATAGATATTGTTGGGTGATTGAAAGAGTACAGGCCTAGTGCCTGGGTGATTTGAAGAATGCAATGGTATTACCTGGGTCATTACATAAGTGCGTGTGTACTAGCTGGATGATTTAAGAAGTGCTTTGGTAATGCCTATCTGATTGTATGACTGCAAGGATAATGCCTATGTGATTCCATGACTGCAGGGATAATGCCTGGGTAATTGCATGAGTGCATAGGTAGAGACTGCATGATTCTATAACTGTAGGGGTAGTACATAACTCGTGCCTGGGTGATTGCATCATTGCAGGGTTAATATCTGGGGGATTACTGGAGTACATAGGAAGTAAGTGGGTGATTTTATAACTGCATGAGTACTGCCTGGGTGATTACAGAAGTACTAAGGTACTGCCTGAGTGATTACACGAGTGCAAAGGTAGTGCCTGGGTGATTTTATAAGTGCATGAGTACTAGCTGAGTGATTACATAAGTACAAGAAAAGTGCGTGCGTGATTGAAAGAGTGCAAGGATAGTGTCTGGGTGATTGAAGCACTGTATAGCTAATGCATTTGTGATTGCTTGAGTGCAGCAGTAATGTCTGGGGGATTAAAGGAGTACATAGGTAACGCCTGGGTGATTGCATAACTACAGGGGTAATATCTGGGGATTTACATGACTACATAGGAAGAGACTGGGTGATTTTATAAGTACATGAGTACTTCTTGGGTGATTGCAGGACTACTGAGGTAGTGCCTGAGTGAATAAAGGAGTGCAAAGGTAGTGCCTGGGTGATTTCATAACACCATGACTACTGGCTCAGTGACTACATGAGTACAAGGGCAGTGCCTCTGTGATTGAAGGAGTGCAACGGTAGTGCCTGGGTGATTATATAAGTGCATGAGTAGTGGCTACATGAATGAAAGAGTGCATGGGTAATACCTTGGTGATTGCATGAGTGCATAGATAGTGCCTAGATGATTGCATGAGTGCAGCAGTAATGCCTGAGTGATTACAGCACTGCATATGTAGTGCCTGGATCATTGGAAGACTGCATGGGGAGTTCTTGGGTGTTTTTATAACTGCATGAGTGTTGGGCCTAGCCAAATATAAAGCAGCAGACTATTACATGACTCAGCTATAAGTCTCTCCATATTGTTAGAAGCATGCATACATATGTCTCTACGTTTTCAAATCATCACGATATCTAAAAGAAATATGTATACAATATTTCTGGAATATAGTGAAACCTAGAAACTGAGACATGTAATAGATCTGACTGAGTGATTGCATAACTCCATGGGTAGTGCTTGGGTGATTGTATGAGTGCAAGGGTAGTCACTGGGCAATTGCAGGAGAAGATGGATAGTGACTGGCTAATTGCATGAGTGCAGACATAGATGTTGAGTGCATGGATAAGTGTATAAATAGCACCTGAAGGCATAGATGAGTCATTAAGTAGTGCTTAGGTGAATAGATGAGTGCAACAGTAGGGCCTGGGTGATTCTATGACTGCAAGGGTAGTGTGTGGGTTATTACAGGAGTGCATAGGTACAGCCTGCATGATTGCATTATTACAGGGATAGTACATAACTAGTGCCTGGGTGATTGCATGACTGCAGGGGTAATATCTGGGGGATTACTGGAGTACATAGCAAGTGAGTGGGTGATTTTATAAGTCCATGAGTACTGCCTGGGTGTTTACAGAAGTACTAAGATACTGCCTGAGTGATTACAGGAGTGCAAAGGTAGTGCCTGGGTGATTTTAAAAGTGCCTGAGTACTGGCTGAGTGATTACATAAGGTCAAGAGTAGTGCCTGCATGATTCAAAGAGTGCAAAGATAGTGCCTGGGTGATTGAAGCACTGTATAGCTAATGCATTGGTGATTGCATGAGTGCAGGGGTAACGTCTGGGGGATTAAAGGAGTACATAGGTAACGCCTGGGTGATTGCATGACTACAGGGGTAATATCTGGGGATTTACATGACTACATAGGAAGTGACTGGGTGATTTTATAAGTGCATGGGTACTTCTTGGGTGATTGCAGGACTACTGAGGTAGTGCCTGAGTGAATAAAGGAGTGCAAAGGTAGTGCCTGGGTGATTTCATAACACCATGACTACTGGCTGAGTGATTACATAAGTAGACTCTTATAAAGTACCATAATCAATAATTCCTCTCCCAACATATCTTAAACATCACTTTTCCAATACTACTGCTTCACTATTCTAGCAGTAATCAGGTATAGAGCATAGCTAACAGCAAAGCAACACTTCACTTATCTTTCATAAAAGTCTCCCCATATTTCTAAAACCATGTATGCATATGTCTGTACCTTTTCCTACCAGCATCATATATAAAAATAAAAAACGGATACATGTATACTTGTGTTTTATACATCTATCATCTTCAAACACATAACACATACCATAATATATGAACAAGTAGACACATATCTCAATCACAACACCATGCACAGCTCAACACTTCACAGAGTACACTTCAATTTTCAAACAGACACTGAAAATTATGCGGTATATATGAAATATAACTTTCCTCACATCATACAAATTACTCTAATAAATAACATCTCTAGAAACATCTCAAACCACACTTTCAGGCTGCTGCTTAACCATTCTACAACTACTTATAATATTACACCTACCCAAATACAAATAAGGAACCCTTCACATATCTTTAGTAAAAGTCTCACCATATTACTAAAAGCATACATGAATATGTCTGTACCATAACACTATCCAAACCTTAAAAATTCACAGAACAAACTTCCAAATTCAAGCAAACATCAAAAATGATGCAGCATATTTCAACTGTACCTCTCTAGAAACTTTAAAAAAGAAGCCTAATCAATAACACCTTATGTCAGCATCTTTTAAACCACACTTTTGTCCTGCATCTTCACCATTCTACTAGTACTCACAGTCTTGAGCCTACCACATAAAAAGCAACAACAGCTCTTTGTTATACATCATGCACCTTCAAATGTATAAGACATATGAAAATACATATCCAAGTAGAAACATACTTGAGACAGAAGTCCATGCACACCTTAAAACTTGACAGACTCCACCTCCAAATTTAAAGCAACTGCTAAAATTATGCGGTATACTACAAATGTACATATCCACACACTAAAACAAACTACCATAATCACTAATCCATCTTCCAATATACACATCTTACTATACAGAATCTATTTCAAACAACATTTAACTACAATAAAACAAACTACAATACACATCTCTACATTTAATAGTACATTTCAAACATCACAGTTTTTGAATAATGTTTTAAAGTTTAAAATAAACCTAATACATAATACACCTCACAAATTTATAACTCACCTTCCAAATAGATTTGTAGAATTTAAAATATCACAAACTCATAAATGATTTTCTTATGCACACAATCAATGTAATGCACCACTCTCAGCAAGGTAAAACCAGTAATGGCAAAGTTTCCCTCTCTTTCTCCACACAAATACCTGTAAGTAACAAATCACATAGGTTCCTACATTATTTCAAATTATAAAACACA
Source organism: Calotriton arnoldi (assembly GCA_963921515.1). Classification (NCBI taxonomy): domain Eukaryota; kingdom Metazoa; phylum Chordata; class Amphibia; order Caudata; family Salamandridae; genus Calotriton; species Calotriton arnoldi. The sequence goes on along the minus strand of CAWUFW010004983.1, from coordinate 1,294,701 downwards.
TTTCTATTGGTTAGACATATTAACCCTTACCAACTGACTTCTAAAAGTGCCCAAACTTGTTCTGGAATTTTTGGGAGTCGCGACTCCACCGTGCACCAACGCGATGGAGCCGCGAATCCATACGGGAGTTCAAAAATATATTACAAATAAAAATAGCACTATTTTTTAAGAACACACCACTTCTAAAGATAGTACTGACTTGGGAAATCTTACTTTAACAAGATATCACTTATATATAAATTACAATTTCACATTTTAAGTCCACAGTTAAGTTTCAACCCTTCCCCCATTCTGCTTAATGCCAGTTTCCATAGTAACAGTTCATGGAACATTCAACTAAACTGAGAGGTCACAGTTTCACCATATTTTCAAGTTCACCACACAATGTTGCAAATGCAAATAGCAGGTGTGGTTGACATTTCCAAAATACCACCTTATCCTATCTACTGTACCTTTTAAACCTTTTTTTACTAACCAATAAGAAACATGTTTTTTAAAGAAAGTAACATGCACCCTATTTGTGAATGTTCAAAGTTCTTAAACAGCCAATAAATTCTCTACTTTTTTTAATCAGCATCTTCTCCACCATTTTACATACCTCTCATTTTACCAACTGACTACCTCAGCTACAGACATCTTTTCATTACTTCCAGACATCCCTTCAAGATGCTTACAGTGTGGATTGTTGGACACAGCTATGTTTTCTAGTGCAAAAGGTATGCTGAACACAGAGGTATTGACAAAGACCTAGCTTTGCAAAATGTGGATATTAAATGGATTGCACAGAGAGGATTAAAGTGGCACCAATTGATGCCTTTGGTTAAAACCTTTTGCATGTCCAACCCCTGACCTCATGATTGTGCACTGTGGTGGCAATGACCTAGGCACATTGACTGGGGTAGGTCTGGAAATGCTCATGAAGGACACCTTTGCACAATTGATGTTGCTTTTACCTCAAACTGTCTTTGTTTACTCTAATATATGCCAAAGACAGAAATGGAAGTGGTCAAATCAATTCTGTCCACAGATTGAAAAAGCTAGGAAAAATGTCAATAAAGCTGTTTCTGCATACCTAAGAGATCATAGAATGGGGTCCATCTACAATAACAATATACGTTTTGATATGGATGACATCTACAGAAGTGATGGAGTACACTTCACAGATCAAGGAAACAGAGTCTTTCTCAACAACCTAAAGCTCTGCATCCGCACTTACATGTAGCTACAACAAACTCATAATAAACACAAGGGCTCTTTTTAGAGCCACCCTATAACATAGTAGTGAATATATATATATTTTTTCACATCTTTTTTTTTTAAACAATTTGTGGATTCGCGCACCCGACGCGAATCTGCAAAAGCATGAATTCAATGTACTACACACACAATACACTTTTCAAGTTTAACTATTATTTTTTAATTTTATATATTTTTAACAAGTCTATCAATTGTAATCTTGTCATTAACTTCAATCCCATACCTCTTTAAAACAACTTCACAAACACAACACTACCTTCTAAATTATATACTACATAATTATTTATTTAAGGTGAATTCGCGAATCCAACGTGGAGTTACACGGGGGGCCGCGCTGAGAGCCGCGCTGGAGTTGTGACTCCAAACTAGAAAGAAAAAAAAAACACCCCACTTCCATTATTCCATTATTCATCCCCCGGGGCATTGCCTCGTTTTTTTTTTTTTTTTTTATAAAATAGTACGGGAGGGGGGCCGCATGGCCCCCCGTCCCATAGCCACTTCTGGCCCCGGGGACCCCATCCCCCAGGGCTTGGCCAGCCTGGATTTATTTTGAGGAGGGGGGCCTCGTGCCCCCCCTAAGGCCAATTATGGCCCCTGGCACCCCATCCCCTGGGGCCAGCCTTCTGTTTAAAAAAATAATAATTAAAAGGGAGGGGCCACGTGGCCACCATCCCGGGACACTTCTGGCCCTGGGGACCCCATCCCCCGGGGCTGGCCCTCAGCGTTGGGGCCGTGGGGGGAGCCCCAATGCCCCCATGATCCCTGCCGGCATTGCTTTTGGGCAAGGGGAGCTGCTGACATACAGCTCCCCTTGCCCAAAAGCAATTCTGCTTTGCTTCGTTGAAGCGAGAGCAGAGTTTGCTATAGCAGAGTTTGCTATGACAGGGCGGGAGCCGTGCTCCTGCCCTGCCATAGCAAACGGCAATGTCCCTGGGGTGGGCACCCCGGGACATTACAGGAGCTGGCCCTCGGGGGTGGTGGTCCCCAGGGCCATCGAGGGCTCCAGGAGGGAGTCCGCGCGGCCCCCCTCCCAACTAAGCCCCGGGGAGGTGGTGGTCCCCGGGGTCCGGGGGTCTGCAACGGACCCCGCATTTAGATATTCAATGCCCCGGGGAGGTGGTTGTCCCCGGGGCAGTGTGGGGGGGCTTTAGCCCCCATACTTTGTTTTTGAATACAGCCCCAGGGAGGTGGTGGTCCCTGGGGGGGCCCGCGAGGCCCCCCCACCCAAAATATTTAAAAGCCCCCGGGGAGGTGGCAGTCCCTGGGGCTGCAGGGAGCCGCATGCCCCCCGCATATAATTATATAAGCCCCTGGGAGATGGCGGTCCCCAGGGCTATTAGGAAACAAAGTGCGAGAGCCCGGGCTTCGTTTTTTTTTAATTTTGTCGCCGGATTCGTGCACCCAGCGTGAATTTGGCCAATTTAAATGCTTTTTTTGGCCCTGGGGGTCCTTGTGGGACCCCCTGAGCAGGCCTAGGGGGTCAGGGGGTTTGTACCCTGCCCCATTTTCTTGTTTTTTTCACCCTTTTTCTTGTGACTCGGTTACCGAGTCACAAGATGGCTGCCAACACTTCCTGGTCTGGAATGTTGACAGCCAATCAAAATGAAGCTCGTGCTCTGGAGGAGTCGCGAATCCTCCTCGGTGCTCAGATATCGATATTTTTATTTTTTTAATTTCTCAGGAACTACTGAATGGATTTACACCATTTAAAAAAGGGCGCTTTCTGAACCAAGAGCTACCTTTTTGCCAAATTTGGTGTAATTCCGTTCAGCAGTTCGGGCTGTAGCCGTGTCTAAAGTTCCTATGGAAATTAACATGGGGAAAACGCGTTTTGGGACCCCCCTTTTTTCTCGGCCCCTGCTTGATGAATCACCCCGAAACTTTAAAGACAGGAGCTGACGGAAGTGCCCCATTAGTTTTGAAAATTTCGCGAAGATTTTTCAACCGGCGCCAAAGATATTGGCAAACCAAAATATGCTTTTCCTATGGAAACTAGGTCCTAACTATAACTGCCTACTGGCGACTGCCAGTAGGTAATATATATATATATATATATATCACTGAAAAAACCATAGGTTTCAGACAAGTTATAGTTAGAAATTAGCATTTAAAAAACCTTTGAAATTCACTGAAAAAACCATAGGTTTTAGGGACAGTTATAGTTAGTTGGACATTGCACTCGTACAAAACCCGTGAAATTCCCCTGTTATAGTTAGTTCAGCTAACTATAACTCGCGCCCCGCAATGCACTGCTGATGACGTCACATATTACATCACTCATGACATGGTCATTGACATCACTGATGACATCACTGATGACATCTCAAATGACATCACTGATGATATCACTGATGACATCATCCAGTGACTGTGTGTTTCTGTAAAGTTTAAATATGTTTAATATATATAGGGAAAGGCGTATTGAAGAATGAGTGGGTGTATAAGTGTCTGAATGGATGATTTAGTACGTGAGTGACTGACTCTACAAGTGAGTGATTAAACGTATCTTACTGAATGCATGGGTTAGTGACTAAACTGTGTGAATGTCTGTATCCGTCTGTTTGTTGGTGTGTAAGTGGATGCATGGATTTGCGAATAGCTACATGAGTGTCTATATGGGTTATTGATTGGTTCTCTGAGTATCTGTATGGCTGCCTGAGTGTTTGTGTGGGTGGGGTGTGTGTGACTCTATACATAGATGTGTGAGTGGGTGATTCACTGGGTGCATGATTTCAAGAGTGCATCTGTGATGGACTGCTTGGGTGGGTGAGTGTGTGTATGGGTGTGTTAGTGAGTGAATGTATATCTCAGTGGTACATGTGCGAGTAACTACATATGTAAAAGGCAGTATATATGTGTGTTAGAGTATTTAAATGGCTATAAGTGAGAGTGTGTTATTGTGAGAGTGGCTGTATGGATGCGTGTGTGCTTGTATCAGTTATTGTATTAAGAGCGTAAGAATGTGCTAGTATTTGTATGAGTAAGTGAGCTGGTGTGTGTATAACTGTATAGGTGAGTAAATGGGTGTGTGATTAATTTTTTGCATGACTGACTAGGTGAGTGAGTACCTCTATGGATGAGTGGCGGTGTGTGAGTATTTATATAGGTGTATGAGTGCATATGATAGTCCTGTACTGAGTGACTGTAAGTATGAGTGACTGTACAGGTGAGTGAGTGGATGTGTGTGTAGACCTAAAAATCAGTGAGTGGGTATGTAGTTTTTGGTGTTGGAGTGTCTATGGTTTTGAGAATGGCAGTCTGTAATTTAGAGTGGGTGTATCAAAAGTTATATTAGGGTGTGAGAAGATGCATGAAATTATCACATGGATGATGTCATCAGTGATGTCATTTGAGATGTCATCAGTGATGTCATCAGTGATGTCACTGACCATGTCATGAGTGATGTAATATGTGACGTCATCAGCAGTGCATTGTGGGGAGCGAGTTATAGTTAGCTGAACTAACTATAACAGGGGAATTTCACGGGTTTTGTACGAGTGCAATGTCCAACTAACTATAACTGTCCCTAAAACCTATGGTTTTTTCAGTGAATTTCAAAGGTTTTTTAAATGCTAATTTCTAACTATAACTTGTCTGAAACCTATGGTTTTTTCAGTGAATTTCAAAGGTTTTTTAAATGCTAATTTCTAACTATAACGTGCCTGAAACCTATGGTTTTTTCAGTGAATTTCAAAGGTTTTTTAAATGCTAATTTCTAACTATAACGTGCCTGAAACCTATGGTTTTTTCAGTGAATTTCAAAGGTTTTTTAAATGCTAATTTCTAACTATAACGTGCCTGAAACCTATGATTTTTTAAGTGAATTTCAAAGGTTTTTTAAATGCTAGTTTCTAACTATGCCAACAGAGGTAGGACATGTGAAGAAAGAAGAAAAAACGCACAGAAAGAAGCAAAAGATGTGCAGAAAGAACCAACAGAGGAGCAGAAAGAGGCCTTGTTGTAAAATCATCCTGTGCCCACAACTTTTTCAGACGGGTACTGGTGGTAACTGACTCTGACTAACCAGAGCCAGTGCGCGTTTGCACAGTGGTGAAGGGAGGGGGGGCCTGAGGTGACATGTGTGCAAACGCGCCCCGTGGCGCGTTTTATGTTGCGGGATTAAGTCCCCTTGAATCCTGAGGGTCCCTGGGGCCCAACTAGCCCCCCAGGTACCTACAGTTAGGACCACAGAGCTGAGTTGCAGAGAGGCGTTCCGAGGCCACGCACCTTTTTTCACCTCTCTGCAACGCAACTCTGTTGTGCTTACTGAAGGTACCTGGTGGGCTAGTTGGCCCCCAGGATTCAAAGGGAATTAACTCCCCAACTTAAAACGCACCACAGGGCGTGTTTGCGCACATGTCACCTGAGGCCCCGCCCCCTCCTTTCACCAATGTGCAAACGCGCCCCGTGGCGCGTTTTAAGTTGGGGGATTAGGTCACCTTGAATCCTGAGAGTCCCTGGGGCCCAACTAGCCCACCAGGTCCTTCCAGTAAGCACCACAGGCCTGCGTTGCAACGCCTGTAACAAATTGTGCAGTTGTGTTTAGGTAGTGAAGAGGGTCGTGCTGGGGGTAGTGTTTTAGGGTTTAGGGTAGTGCAGTGGTGTTTGTGTAGTGTAGGGGGTCATGCTGGGGGTAGATTTAGGGTTTAGGGTAGTGCAGTGGTGTTTGGGTAGTGTAGGGAGTCGTGCTGGGGGAGTGTTTTAGGGTTTAGGGTAGTACAGTGGTGTTTGGGTAGTGTAGGGGGTCGTGCTGGGGTTAGTGTTTTAGGGTTTTAGGGTAGTGCAGTGGTGTTTGGGTAGTGAAGGGGATACTGCTGGGGGTAGTGTTTTAGGGTTTAGGGTAGTGCAATGGTGTTTGGGTAGTGTAGGGGGTACTGCTGGGGGTAGTGTTTTAGGGTTTAGGGTAGTGCAGTGGTGTTTGGGTAGCGTAGGGGGTACTGCTGGGGGTAGTGTTTTATGGTTTAGGGTAGTGCAGTGGTGTTTGGGTAGTGTAGGGGTTCGTGCTGGGGGTAGTTTTTTAGGGTTTAGGGTAGTGCAGTGGTGTTTGTGTAGTGTAGGAGGTCGTGTTTTAGGGTTTAGGGTAGTGCAGTGGTCTTTGGGTAGTGTAGGGGGTTGTGCGGGGGAGTGTTTTAGGGATTAGGGTAGTGCATTGGTATTTGGGTAGTGTAGGGGTCATGCAGGGGTAGTGTTTTAGGGTTTAGGGCAGTGCAGTGGTGTTCGGGTAGTGTAGGGGGTCGTGCTGGGGGAGTGTTTTAGGGTTTAGGGCAGTGCAGTCGTGTTCGGGTAGTGTAGGGGGTCGTGCTGGGGGGAGTATTTTAGGGTTTAGGGTAGTGCAGTGGTGTTCGGGTAGTGTAGGGGGTCATGCTGGGGGTAGTGTTCTAGGGTTTAGGGCAGTGCAGTGGTGTTCGGGCAGTGTAGGGGGTCGTGCTGGGGGTGGTGTTTTAGGGTTTAGGGCAGTGCAGTGGTGTTCGGGCAGTGTAGGGGGTCAGTGCTGGGGGTGGTGGTTCAGGGTTTAGGGCAGTGGTGTTCGGGCAGTGTAGGGGGTCATGCTGGGGGTGGTGTTTCAGGGTTTGGGGCAGTGCAGTGGTGTTCGAGCAGTAAAGGGGGTCATGCTGGCGGTGGTGTTTCAGGGCTTAGGGCAGTGCAGTGGTGTTCGGGCAGTGTAGGGGGCGGTGCAGGGGGTGGTGTTTCAGGGTTTAGGGCAGTGCAGTGGTGTTCGGGCAGTGTAGGGGGTGGTGCAGGGGGTGGTGTTTCAGGGTTTAGGGCAGTGCAGTGGTGTTCTGGCAGTGTAGGGGGTCGTGCAGGGGGTGGTGTTTCAGGGTTTAGGGCAGTGCAGTGGTGTTCGGGCAGTGTAGGGGGCGGTGCAGGGGGTGGTGTTTCAGGGTTTAGGGCAGTACAGTGGTGTTCGGGCATTGTAGGGGGTGGTGCTGGGGGTGGTGTTTCAGGGTTTAGGGCAGTGCAGTGGTGTTCAGGCAGTGTAGGGGGTCATGCTGGGGCTGGTGTTTCAGGGTTTAGGGTAGTGCAGTGGTGTTCGGGCAGGGTAGGGGGTCGTGCTGGGGCTGGTGTTTCAGGGTTTAGGGCAGTGCAGTGGTGTTCGGGCAGTGTAGGAGGTCATGCTGGGGCTGGTGTTTCAGGGTTTAGGGCAGTGCAGTGGTGTTCGGGCAGTGTAGGGGTCTTGCTGGGGCTGGTGTTTCAGAGTCTAGGGCAATGCAGTGGTGTTCGGGCAGTGTAGGGGGTCTTGCTGGGGCTGGTGTTTCAGGGTTTAGGGCAGTGCAGTCGTGTTCGGGCAGTGTAGGGGGTCGTGCTGGGGGTGGTGTTTCAGGGTTTAGGGCAGTGTAGTGGTGTTCGGGCAGTGTAGGGGGTCGTGCTGGGGCTAGTGTTTCAGGGTTTAGGGCAGAGCAATGGTGCTCAGGCAGTGTAGGGGGTTGTGCTGGGGGTGATGTTTCAGGGTTTAGGCCAGTACAGTGGTGTTAGGGCAGTGTAGGGGGTCGTGCTGGGGGTGGTGTTTCAGGGTTTAGGGCAGTGCAGTGGTGTTCCGGCAGTGTAGGGGGTCGTGCAGGGGGTGGTGTTTCAGGGTTTAGTGCAGTGGTGTTCGGGCAGTGTAGGGGGTCGTGCTGGGGTGGTGTTTCAGGGTTTAGGGCAGTGCAGTGGTGTTCGGGCAGTGTAGGGTGTCGTGCTGAGGGGTGGTGTTTCAGGGTTTAGGGCAGTGCAGTAGTGTTTGGTCAGTGTAGGGGGTCGTGCAGGGGGTGGTGTTTCAGGGTTTAGGGCAGTGCAGTGGTGTTCGGCCAGTGTAGGTAGTCTTGCTGGGGGTGGTGTTTCAGGGTTTAGGGCAGTGCAGTAGTTTTCGGGCAGTGTAGGCGGTCGTGCTGGGGCTGGTGTTTCAGGGTTTAGGGCAGTGCAGTGGTGTTTTTGTAGTGTAGGGGGTCGTGCTGGGGGTAGTGTTTTAGGGTTTAAGGTAGTGCAGTGGTGTTTTTGTAGTGTACGGGGGTCATGTTTTAAGATGCAATGCTCCAATACCTGACCAGTCTGCACTACATAAAACTGCAAAAAACTAAAAATAAAAAGTGTTTTGCACACTTTTGTCATTGGGCTATATGTGGGCTACATCTGGGTAATATTTGTGCTACATTTGGGCTCTTTTTTCACTGGTGGCCATCTTGGAAGACTTCTTTGTTATGAAGTTTCCTAATTTCTTCATTTACTGCAGTCTCCTCAGTAGGAAATGCTTTCAGTTTTTTACTTTGATTCCATCAAGAAGGCATTCAGATGTGTCTCACATCTGCCATAAATTCAGAATGTTAGCACTCTAGTTGCTCATTAGATCACTGGAGTAAAGCTACTGCTCACCAGGGAGTTAACTGGTAGTCTGCTGCTGGTATTGAAAGTGATTGTTTCAGTCTGCATGTCAGAATTTTCTAATGAAATAGAAGAGGATTTGAGATCTCACTTAAAACATGCCCTAATTTTTCTTTCTGCAGCACTAACCATAATTTCTATTTTCAAAAAGAACCCCTCATTTTGTTCCTTTTTAAATTAAATGTTTTAAGTGTTACCGGTTTATTCCAATGAAGATGGCCTCAGGTGTGCCATACTTTTGTCATAAGTAAGGCTGTTAGCGCTCTAGTTGTTCTTTAGAACACTCTGGGAAGCTGCAGTAGAACACAAAGGCATCAACTGGCAGGCTGCTCCTGTTGAAATATAACAGGAAGATATTTGAGATCACACTTGAAATATGTCTTAATTTTTCTTTGTACAGCACTAACCATAATTTCTATGACAAAATGAACCCCATCATTTTGTTCCTTTTTAAATTAAATGTTTTAAGTGTTACCAGTTTATTCCAATCAAGATGGCTTCAGGTGTGCCATACTTTTGTCATAAGTAAGGCTGTTAGCACTCTAGTTGTTCTTTAGAACACTCTGGGAAGCTGCAGTAGAACACAAAGGCATCAACTGGCAGGCTGCTCCTGTTGAAATATAACAGGAAGATATTTGAGATCACACTTGAAACATGTCCTAATTTTTCTTTCTACAGCACTAACCATAATTTCTATGACAAAATGAACCCCATCATTTTGTTCCTTTTTAAATTAAATTGTTTAAGTGTTACCAGTTTATTCCAATCAAGATGGCTTCAGGTGTGCCATACTTTTGTCATAAGTAAGGCTGTTAGCACTCTAGTTGTTCTTTAGAACACTCTGGGAAGCTGCAGTAGAACACAAAGGAATCAACTGACAGTCTCTGCCCTTGTTGGATGTACATGTTTTACTGAGAATGTCAGACTTCATTCTCACATGAGTGAGAAAGATAATGTGAATTTACAGAAAATATGCTCTCATTTTAGCTTCTGGAGCACCTTCCAAACCTACATGGGACAAGCATGAGAAAATAGTGTTCTCTCAAACATGATTCATGATATCCCAGCAGAAGGTTTTTCACATGGTAAAATCACCTTAGAATACACCACAATTCCTAAAATTAGTATGGTACCATCAACAAATACATTCTAATGTAACTAAAGCCTGTTATCACCCTTTATAGTTCTCCTTTTGGTGACCCTCAAAATCTTCTATTCACTACAATGCATTTCAATGAGGTACTATCATTTATATTGGTCCCAAGATGGCTGCCAGCAATTCCAGGATGAAGTGCTGACAGCCAATCAGATCTCACGATGACATGTGTGGTTAGGCTCCGCCCAGATATATATGTGATTTTACTTTTGATTTTCTCAGGAACTACTGAACGGATTTACACCATTTAAGCAAAAGGCACGACACTGAACCAAGGGCTACCTCTTTGCCAAATTTGGTGTAATTCCGTTCAGCAGTTCGGGCTGTAGCTGCGACTAAAGGTTCCTATGGAAAAATGAATGGGGAAAACGCGTTTTGGGACCCCCTTTTTCTCGGCCCCCGCTTGACGTATCACCCCGAGACTTTCAGGATAGGAGCGGACCGGAGCGCCCCAACAAGTTGGAAACTTTCGCGAAGATTCGTCAACCGGCGCCAACGTTATTTCAAATAGAATGTCGCGGATTTCCTATGGATAATAGGTTTTAACTATAACTATCTACTGGCGACCGCCAGTAGATATATATATATATATATATATATATATATATATATATATATATATATATATATATATATATATATATATATTCTGCTCCAAAGGTTGTCCACCTGGTGAGTAGCACTCGATCAGCAGCTTTGTTATGAAAGGCAGGGACGAGTATCCGCTTGTAGAAGCTGCTCCGTAATGGAAATGCCTGACGCGTTTCGAAGCTCCATATGCTTCTCTTCAGAGGCTTGAACGGAGACAGTGTGTGCCAGCGCTGAACCCACTTCGCCATTTTCATATTGCACACCCACCAATGGGAAGCTCGAATGAGACTGTGCATTGTGGGAAATGTGGTCCGGATAGCACACAAATCTTGTCCTGTATGGACCCTGCAAGTGGACTCGTCCTCAATCCTGTTTGTGGCTGCTGACCCACGTACCCCCCATAACATTACGGGGTGGTGCACACTCCGAGGCAGGACGGCCGCGTATTGCATTCTGCTCCAAAGGTTGTCCACCTGGTGAGTAGCACTCGATCAGCAGCTTTGTTATGAAAGGCAGGGACGAGTATCCGCTTGTAGAAGCTGCTCCGTAATGGAAATGCCTGACGCGTTTCGAAGCTCCATATGCTTCTCTTCAGAGGCTTGAACGGAGACAGTGTGTGCAAGCGCTGAACCCACTTCGCCATTTTCATATTGCACACCCACCAATGGGAAGCTCGAATGAGACTGTGCATTGTGGGAAATGTGGTCCGGATAGCACACAAATCTTGATGACATCACTGATGACATCATCCAGTGACTGTGTGTTTCTGTAAAGTTTAACTATGTTTAATATATATAGGGAAAGGTGTATTGAAGAATGAGTGGGTGTATAAGCGTCTGAATGGATGATTTAGTAGGTGCGTGACTGAGTCTATAAGTGAGTGATTAAACGTATCTTACTGGATGCATGGGTGAGTGACTAAACTGTGTGAATGTCTGTATCCGTCTGTCTGTTGTTGTGTAAGCAGCTGCATGGGTTTCTGACTAGCTAAATGAGTGTCTATATGGGTTATGGATTGGTTCTCTGAGTATCTGTATGGGTGCCTCAGTGTTTGTGTGGGTGGGGTGTGTGTGACTCTGTGCATAGATGTGTGAGTGGGTGATTCACTGGGTGCATGGTTTCAAGAGTGCGTCTGTGATGGACTGTATGGGTGGGTGAGTGTGTGTATGGGTGTGTTAGTGATTGAATGTATATCTCAGTGGTACATGTGTGAGTAACTACATATGTGAAAGGCAGTATATATGTGTGTTGGAGTATATAAATGGCTATAAGTGAGAGTGTGTGATTGTGAGAGTGGCTATATGGATGAGTGTGTGCTTGCATCAGTGATTGCATAGGAGCGTAAGAATGTGCTAGTATTTTTATGAGTAAGTGAGCTGGTGTGTATAACTGTATAGGTGAGTAAATTGGAGTGTGATTAATTATTTGCATGACTGACTAGGTGTGTGAGTACCTCTATGGATGAGTTGCGTTGGGTGAGTGTTTATGTAGGTGTATGAGTGCATATGATAGTCCTGTACTGAGTGACTGTAAGTATGAGTGACTGTACGGGTGAGTGAGTAGATGTGTGTGTGTAGACCTAAGAATCAGTGAGTGGGTATGTACTTATTGGTATTGGAGTGTGTATGGTTTTGAGAATGGCAGTCTGTAATTTAGAGTGGGTGTATCAAAAGTTATATTAGGGTGTGAGAAGATGCATTAAATTCTCACATGGATGATGTCATCAGTGATGTCATTTGAGATGTCATCAGTGATGTCATCAGTGATGTCACTGACCATGTCATGAGTGATGTAATATGTGACGTCATCAGCAGTGCATTGTGGGCGCGAGTTATAGTTAGCTGAACTAACTATAACGGGGGAATTTCACGGGTTTTGTACGAGTGCAATGTCCAACTAACTATAACTTTCCCTAAAACCTATGGTTTTTTCAGTGAATTTCAAAGGTTTTTTAAATGCTAAACCCTAACTATAACAGGCCTGAAACCTATGGTTTTTTCAGTGAATTTCAAAGGTTTTTAAAATGCTAATTCCTAACTATAACAAGCCTGAAACCTATGGTTTTTTCAGTGAATTTCAAAGGTTTTTTAAATGCTAATTCCTAACTATAACATGTCTGAAACCTATGGTTTTTTTCAGTGAATTTCAAAGGTTTTGTAAATGACAATTTTTAAATGTATTAATTGTTATATTTATTTTTTTTTATACTGATTTACTACATTTTTTAAACTATTTATTTTTAGATATTTTATTTTTTAAATTACATTGTAATTACATTATACATTACATTACAAAATATACTTTCTCAGAATGAATTACTTTAGTTTAAATACTTTGCAAATAGGCAATAGACTTTTAAGTACAGTAGTTACAGTTGTTGCAATGGGCAACACAATTTCAAACACAATGCAACATTGAGCTCAATGTGAATTTCTAGCTAAATGCAATTAGTTACTTTATGGATTACTTTTTCTAACCACAGGACTGGATCCTAGATTCAGTCCTGGGACATCTCCTGTAAACAGTTGAGTAAAAGCGTTTTGGTTACAGTAGTGATTTTTAAGGAATTTTATTGTATTTTAAAAGTTGACACTTAGAAACTTTTTCACATAGAATCACCTATGTTATCCTATGGGAGGAAATTCACTTAGCAGGTAAGTAGTGTTATCGTTACTTTTTCTTACTCAGTGGTGGATCCTGGATCCAGCACTGGTGCATCTCCTGTAAACAGTTGAAAGAATGCGTTTAAGTCATGCAGGCGATTTTTAAGGAATATTTGTAGTTTGTGAAAATCAACACTTTGAAACTTTTCTGCTGAAAACCAGACAATGGATTCCTATGGAAGGAAATATAAGTTACTGGTAAGTACGGTTAAAATTACTTTTCAGGATCAGTACTGGGCTGAAAGATGCAGCACTGAGGTCTCTCCTGATAACAGGTGAGTAAATCGGAATTCGTAGTTCGGCTGATTTTAGAGGAATATTTGTATGTTTCAAAAATCGACACTTAGAAACTTTTTCAGCAAAAAGCAGGCAATGATATCCTATGGAAGGAAATTCAAGTTACTGGTAAGTATGGTTAAAATTACTTTTCAGGATCAGTACTGGGCTGAAAGATGCAGCACTGAGGTCTCTCCTGATAACAGGTGAGTAAATCGGAATTCGTATTTCGGCTGATTTTAGAGGAATATTATAAAGTTTCAAAACTCCACACTTAGAAGAATTTCCAAGTGAAACCAGTCAATGATATCCTATGGAAGGAAATTCAAGTTACTGGTAAGTACGGTTAAAATTACTTTTCAGGATCAGTACTGGGCTGAAAGATGCAGCACTGAGGTCTCTCCTGATAACAGGTGAGTAAATCGGAATTCGTAGTTCGGCTGATTTTAGAGGAATATTTGTATGTTTCAAAAATCGACAGAAACTTTTTCAGCAAAAAGCAGGCAATGATATCCTATGGAAGGAAATTCAAGTTACTGGTAAGTACGGTTAAAATTACTTTTCAGGATCAGTACTGGGCTGAAAGATGCAGCACTGAGGTCTCTCCTGATAACAGGTAAGTAAATCGGAATTCGTATTTCGGCTGATTTTAGAGGAATATTATAAAGTTCCAAAACTCCACACTTAGAAGAATTTCCAAGTGAAACCAGTCAATGTTAGCCTATGGAAGGAAATTCAAGTTACTGGTAAGTACGGTTAAAATTACTTTTCAGGATCAGTACTGGGCTGAAAGATGCAGCACTGAGGTCTCTCCTGATAACAGGTGAGTAAATAGGAATTCGTAGTTCGGCTGATTTTAGAGGAATATTTGCACAATGGTGAAGGGAGGGGCGGGGCCTGAGGTGACATCTGTGTAAACGCGCCCCGTGGCACGTTTTATGTTGGGGGATTAAGTCCCCTTGAATCATGAGGGTCCCTGGGTCCAACTAGCCCACCCTGTACCTCCAGTATGCGCCAGGGAGCTGCGTTGCAGAGAGGTGTTCAGAGGCCACGCCCTTTTGCACCTCTCTGCAATGCAGCTCTGTGGTGCTTTCTGGATGTACCTGTTGGGCTAGTTGGCCCCCAGGGACCCTCAGGATTGAAGGGGATTTAATTCCCCATCTTAAAACGCGCCATGGGGCCTGTTTGCACACATGTCACCTGAAGCCCCGCCCCCTCCCTTCACCACTGTGCAACCGCGCCCCGTGGTGCATTTTAAGTTGGGGGATTAAGTCCCCTTGAATCCTGAGGGTCCCTGGAGTCCAACTAGCCCACCATGTACTTCTAAAAAGCGCCACAGAGCTGCGTTGCAGAGAGGTGTAAAAAGGGGCGTGGCCTCTGTACACCTCTCTGCAACGCAGCCCCCTGGCGCATACTGGAGGTTCCTGGTGGGCTAGTTGGCCCCCAGGGACCCCCAGGATTCAAGGGGAATTACTTCCCCTTCTTAAAACGCGCCAGGGGGCGCGTTTGCAGAGTACTGCAGGGAGGGGGGCGGGGCCTCCGGCACGATGCCGGTCGTTTTTTCTAATTTTTTTTAATGGGACGGGGGCTGTGTGGCCCCCCTTCCCTTGGCCACTTTTGGCCCCCGGGACCCCATCCCCCGGGGCCTGAGCATTTAATTTTTTTTTTTAATTAAAAAAAAAAACGGGAAGGGGGCCGCGTGGCCCCCCTTCCCTGGGCCTGTATTGGCCCCGGGGACCCCATCCCCCGGGGAATGCCCTCGATTTTTATTGTTTTAATTTGGAGGGGGCTGCGTGGCCCCCTCCTCAGGCCATTTAAGGCCCCGGGGACCCCATCCCCCGGGGCCTGCCTTTCCCTTTTTTTTTTTTTTATTTGGGGAGGGGGGCTGCGTGGCCCCCCTCCCTGGCCACTTATGGCCCCGGGGACCCCATCCCCCGGGGCCTGGCCTCTGGTTGGGGACTGTGGGGGGGTCCACAATCCCCCCACAGTCCCGCTGGCTCCCCGTGTCCTACGGGAGCCGGCATCAGCTTTCCACATGGGGAGCAGCTAACATGCTGCTCCCCATGTGGAAAGCAATTGTTTGCATTTTGAAAGAGAGAGCAGGTTTCCTGCTCTCTCTTTCAAAATGCAAACTAAGTTTGCTATGACAGGACGGGAGCCGCGAGGCTCCCGTCCTGTCATAGCAAACTACAGTGTCCCGGGGTAGGCACCCCGGGACACTGCAGGAGCCGGCCCTGGGGGTGGCGGTCCCCAGGGCCATCAAGGGCTCCAGGAGGGGGCCGCGCGGCCCCTCTCCCAACCATTTCACAGCCCCGGGGAGGTGGTGGTCTCGGGGCGTGTGGGGGCTGGAGCCCCCCACACAGGTCAAAATAATTTTTTAAAAAGAAGCACCCGGGGGTGGCGTTTCGGGGCTGCGGGATGGCCAAGAGCACTCCCGCACCATTATTTTTTGAAAGCCCCGGGGGTGGCGGTCCCCAAGGCTTGGGGGCCTTAGAGGCCCCCCACATAAAATATAAACCCATCCCCCGCATGCCCCCGGGACTTGCTTTTTTCTGCCCAGGGGGTCCTTGTGGGACCCCCTGAGCAGACCTAGGGGGTCAGGGTGTTTCTGCCCTGCCCCCTTGTTGCGTTTGGCGACGTGTTTCTTGTGCTTTTTTTTTTTTTTTTTCTCAGCGGGATTCGCACACCCTGAGCGCATCTTGCCGATTTAAAAAAAAAATGCTTTTTTTGCCCAGGGGGTCCTTGTGGGACCCCCTGAGCAGACCTAGGGGGCAGGGTGTTTCTACCCTGCCCCCTTTTTGCGCTTTGCGCACTTGTTTCTGTCCCTCGGTTCTACCGAGGGATAAAATGGCTGCCAACACTTCCTGATTTGGAGTGTTGACAGCCACTTGACAGCCAATTAGCATGCAGCTCGTGATCGGGAGGGTACGCGGACCCTACTCGGCCATAGATATATATGTGACTTTACTTTTGATTTTCTCAGGAACTACTGAACGGATTTACACCATTTAAGCAAAAGGCATGACACTGAACCAAGGGCTACCTCTTTGCCAAATTTGGTGTAATTCCGTTCAGCAGTTCGGGCTGTAGCTGCGACTAAAGATTCCTATGGAAAAATGAATGGGGAAAACGCGTTTGGGACCCCCTTTTTCTCGGCCCCGCTTGACGTATCACCCCGAGACTTTCAGGATAGGAGCGGACCGGAGCGCCTCAACAAGTTGGAAACTTTCACGAAGATTCGTCAACCGGCGCCAACGTTATTTCAAATAGAATGTCGTGGATTTCCTATGGATAATAGGTCCTAACTATAACTATCTACTGGCGACCGCCAGTAGATAATATATAAATATATATATATATAGATATATATATGGATATATATATCTATATATATATATATATATATATATAGCCTACTGGCAGTCGCCAGTAGGTAGGTATAGTTAGGAGCAAATTTCCATAGGAAAAGCGTTTATTTGTTTGCTTACACCTTTAGTGCCGTTTGATGAATCTTCACGAAATATTTCCATAGTAAATGTGTTTTGTATCGCTTATAACTTTGTCACCATTTGACGAACCTCCATGAAACTTTCCAAAAAACTCTAGTTTGTGCATTGAAAGGTTTGGGGTGAACTGTCAAGTGGGGACTAGAAAAAAGAGGGGCCCCAAAATGCAAAATCCCCATGCATTTTCCTTAGATTTTTTAAGAAGCGCTACCTCAAAAGCTGCTAAATGGAATTGCACCAAGTTTGGCAGGAAGCTAGATCTTGGTCCATAGATTGTGTTTCAGTAGTTCTAAACAAATTATGGTTACAAATATTTATATATCTGGGCACTTCTTTGTTCGAGAGTCTATTGAGAGTCTTGTGAGAGTGCCCAATTTAAAAATAGAGCATTTTGATTAGCCCAGGGAGCTTTTTTTCCTTTCAGCCATCTCGCTCTCATGACAGTTAGACTCCTGTGGGAGGGAGCACTCTAATTGACTGCAGCAACATGAGTAAAATGTCACCTGCAGCCATTACAAGACTTGAAGACTTAGTACCCTGTCCTGAATTTTTAAATACAGGATTTACCGGGGCAGGGTAGGAATACCTTGCCCACTAGTCCCCATGGGGGGGGACACAGATGGACTCTCCAGGGGCCAAAATTTAAAGGAAAATCTACAATTTTTCCTGTGATCTTTCAGGACTCTCACAGGATTGCAGCAAAAAAAACCAATATGCCGGACCTGGGCTGCTCTTTTAATTAAAGTGAGGAGGACGCACAACCCCCCCTCCCTGAACCATTTTCAGCTCCAGAGACCCCGGGGCCCAATTTTATTTAGGGGAGAGGGATGTTCGACCCCCTCTTCGAGCTGCATTCAACTCCAGGGACCCCATCCCCTGTGGCCCAATGCATTTAAAAACGGGAGGGGGGCTGGGCAGCCCTCGTGCCTGAGCCTTTAGTGGCCCCTGGGACCCCATCCCTCAGGGCCGGCTCACTTGCTGTGCCCTGGGGGGCCTACCCCCGGGGCACAGTGGTCTCCTTGCCTGCACTGATGCGGGCAGGGAAATTTGTGTTTGCTCTCATCTGATGGGAGCATTTTCATAACTCCCACCAAACGAGAGAAAACACATAGTCTGCTCCCAGCAGGCAGGAGCTTAAAAAATGCTCCAGCCAGCTGGGAACACACTTGTGTTCTGTTTTCCTGCCAGCACTGATCTTGGCAGGGAAACAGAACAAAATATTGCTCCCGCCTGGAGGGAGCAGCTATTTATAAATTGATGCTCCCGCCGGGCTGGAGGATTGCGAACTCCCGCAGCATGGGTTGAGTTGGCCAGGGCATGGGTGCTGATGCCAGTCCCTCTGCTGCACCCCTAAGTGACTGGGCAGTCTGGGCTCCGCTCTGAGCATATCTAAATAAACAGATATTGGTTTGTAATCTCTACTGTCTGACCGACTCTTCATTTAGAATGGAAGGCTGAGAGGTGGTCATGAGTGAACCGGGTGACCCTAATCGGGTCACTTCCTTCAACTATAACTGATAAAAAAAAAATATTTTAGCTCAAAATGTAAATGTTCTCGCTGACATATTCATCTAAATATAATGCATAATTATAATGTTACTAATGTTACTGTAACCTATTGATTTTTTCAGTGAGTTATATATATATATGCATTACTAATTTTTTTATAGATATTTGGTATTAATAATACCATACTTTGCAATAGAAAAAGACAGAAATTAATTGATAAAAACAAAAATTAAAGTGACAAAGGCCATGCCTGTGTCCAGAGCCTTCACCAATGCCACTCGAAAGTGGCTAACCCCCACAGTACACAGCCTTTGCCCATGAGGGTCATGCAGTCCTGTGGCCTCATAAGGAGGGTTTAGGGTTTAGATTTCTAAGTGGGCCTCATTGGCTCAAAGGGAGTAGATACTTCACTATAGTCACACTCACTGAAAGGGTACAGCATCATTGGTCATAACCTATATTTCTCACCTCTGCTGCATTGGACGGTTCTTCAAAAGTACTTAGGTAGGAGAGCCTTATGCCTTTTCTTTTTTAAATGGATAAAGTTAAGCAGGGAGGTTATGGTGCCATGAAGAAGGCGAGTGCAGATGAGGCATTTTTAAATCGATTGAAACGTGTTGGCAAAATGAGGATGTGGAAACTATTGCATTTTCACTTGGCATCCAGATCAAAGTTTTTAACCTTGGTATGGGTCCCTACTGAAGAAAGGTATTTAGGGCACACCCAAAACCATTTTTACTCTGAGCGGGAGCCCACAGATTTGTCCAGAAAATGTAATATATAAAATATCCCAGATTAGGTTGAGCCCACACGGGTGGCATTGTCATACCAGGAAACATCAATATTGAAGCATGCCATCATTTGGTGGGTGAGGTGTTTTCTCTTAATATTATTGATATCCTTTTAGGATCAGGTACCACATACATGCATTCATTCCTGGGCTTTTGCATTTTGTTGTAAAACAGTTTGGGGCAAGAAAATTCCAACTTTCTAAAAGTCCCATTTTCAGAATTGGGCCTTCAAATGTGCCATTAAAGACATAAAACCTGACTTTCTTACTTGCTCCAATTCAAAGTTAGCATTTATTAAATGTAATAAGGTAACCCAATGTTGTCCTATGGAGAGCTAGGCTTTGCAGTAATGAAAAATGAAGTTAAAAGGTTTTCACTACCAGGACATGTAAAAGTTAAAAGTACATGTGCAACTTTTTAAATACACTGCACCCTGCTCTATGGGCTATTTAGGACCTATCCTAGGGATGACTTAAATGCATTAAAAAGGAAGATTTACTCATGGCAAAATGTTTATTTATGGCAGGTATAACCTGCCCCTCCTGGCTGCAATGCAGGCCTGAGGCATGTTTAAAGGCTACTTAAGTGAGTGCCACAATCAGTGCTGCAGGCGCCCAGTAGTAGCATTTAATCTACAGGACTTGGGTGCATGTAGGACCACTTCACTAGGGACTTACAAGTAAATTAAATATGACAATTGGGTGTAAGCTAATTTCACTATTTTAGAGGAGAGAGCATGCGCACTTTAGCACTGGTTAGCAGTGGTAAAGTGCAGAGTCCCAAGGTCAACAACAAAAAAATTAGAAAAAATGTAGGAGTAAGGCAAATGTTTGGGAGAAGGCCACCCTAAGGCTGACATGTCTAATACAAGCATACTATATTGGGATGATATGAGGGCATGTAGACATTTCCTTAGAGCTCAAGGTCTCAATCAACCTCAGCACATATACATGTTATTGGAAATGATCCAGATCCATGTAACTGAAAACATCTTTGCCTTTAGCAGTCAACATTACAGACAAATCTAGGGAACAGCCATAGGCACCTGCTTCACCCACAACTATGCAAATTTCTTCTTGGGGTGGTGGTAGGAGCAGTTAGGTTGGACTGAAGCTATGGAGAAATTCCCCTAGCCATTCTAGTGCAGATGAAGTGCATCGATGACCTATTCCTTATATGGAATTGGTCTGACATAGCCCTTGGGACAGTTGTAAAAACTCTCAGTTTCAACAATCTGAACCTCAAATTTATCATTAACTCATGTCACACCTTGCTTGAATTTCTTGACTACAGATCACTGGGGAAAGAACTGAAACAATAACATGTAGGCAACAAACAGCAGGATATTCTATCATTCATGCATACAGCAGCTACATAACCGCCTCTAGATCTGCCATTCCTTATAGTAAAATGATACAAGCAAAGGGCAACTGTAGCATAGCATCTACCTACACCCATAAACATAATTAAACAGTCAAAAGATTCAAACACAGAAGCAATATATTACAACACGACATAGAAAAAGCAGAAATCCACAATTATATTTTATTTGGTGAGAGATGTAAATTCTCTCCATAAGTTACAGTTCAACTTACAATTAACTTACAATACATAATCCTATAAAACACACAAAATCCTGAACTAATAGTGGGAACTCCTCAGAAATGATGGAACGCTAGATGATGCAATAAGACCTAAGCCATTGATAATATACCATAAATGTCCTTTATTGAAAGATAAACTGGTACATGGCCATTTATAGAATACAACACTGGCTACCTGGATATCACAGAAAATTTGTTTTTTTCATTTATGGCTATGGTAAAGCATGCATACATAGTTAGAACATGTCTGAATTCATTGATCCTAATACCAAACCTAAATGCAAAATCCGACAATATATCACGTGCCAGACATAGTGTACAGTATATGTTATATTGTGTAGTTGACCCAAACTTTACATAGGGAGCACTATATATGCTGTCAAAAAATAATTCTTGAACATGTCAGACATATTAACAATGGAGATACCAATTATAGCACAGCAAACATTTCAGAGAGACACAAAAGTGATCGGACATGTATGAAATGCTTTAGCATTGACCATGTCCCAAAACATATTAGATGGGGAGATACAACTCCCACACTGAGAGATTGGAATCAAGGTATGTTTTATATGCCAATAGTATGATACCCTTTGGTTTGAATTGTGATGAAGAATTAGCTGTATATCATTAATGATGTTGCCACACTGCATTCAACAACCTAAGTAAAGATATCAGGCTTTACAACCGAACTGTTGACATCTATCCAGTTTATTCTCCTTTACCTCATCCCTTTTTAATTCCCTTCACTTTTGACACTCTTAATATCCACGTTTCATTTAATTACTTTATTTATCCCTCATAGTGTCAATTTTTTGACATTTCAATAAGAATAGAAGTATAACAGTAAAATAAACCTTGGGAGTGCACAACTGACTTTTGGTATTGCACTGATTCACAAATTGCACGTGGATTAAGTCTATATACAGTTTTGCTAAAATGATGGTGATATCAGGTGTGATGTTATGACTATTTGAATTCAACTATTGCCTTATTCTAACAAAAGAGTATATATATATATATATATATATATATATTTTTTTTTTCCGGAAAACAGCAAAGGTTAAAGAGACTTTATTGTTAGGTCAAAATGTCAGGTAAAACACAGTTTTAAACAAACAAAACCAAGGAAATTCAAAAGTTATATTTATATCAAGTAACTATAACTCATGTCCTAAAGTAACTATAACTCGCGCTCCTGCCATGCACCGTGTAATCACTAATTACATCATTTCTAATGTTGCAGTGATATTATCAATGAAGTCATAGAACATGTCATGAGTGATGTAATATAAGAGGTAATTAGCAGTGCTTGGCGAGGGTGCGAGTTATAGTTACTTTAGGGCATGAGTTATAGTAATTTGAGATAATTTGTGGGTGTGGGTTTTACTGCAATACTGCAATATTTATATACTCTAATCTGTTGTATCCACTCGCATCAGGATTATCGAGAAATTTGTAATGAGGGCCAGAGAACCAAACTCAGTCAGTCATAATAACTTTATTTCGCCAGTACAAGTGGCATAAAAAGTATTCTACAGCAATCAATCAATAACATTAGAAACATATTAAATATCAAAACACATAAAGGTGCATAAAAAAATCTATTAAAATCGTACAAAAATAGAATGAATCATATCATAAAAACAGCAATTCATATGTGTGACTACTCTTGTTGTGTGCGTAGATTCAATCGTATGAAATTATTCTTCTCCTCCTTATGAACCAAACTCAATTTAGGGAAGGTAAGAAATAAATAAACGACCTGTTTCTCCAGGATGCCCACTCTCAAGAAGGAAGGTGATTCCCGTCATTCCATGTACGTATTAATGTGTTTGACTTAGGGAACCTGTCCTTGGAAGCATAGTTACTCATCATTAGAATCTGTACATTAACAGAAACAATTACAGTCATTGCAAAGTATAAAAATGAAATGTGAAAGCTGCAACTTCCATTACAGTTTAGAGTAACTATCGTTTTGAAATATTTATATTTATATACAGGATTTAACTTTTATTTCTATTCTATTTTGTATTTTATTAACTTCTTTGAAATCCATTAGTATAAGGCGAATCTTGGCATTTTTAACTGGAATTCGTTTCTGTTCTATATTTGAAGAGCCATAGCAGAGTGGGCTGACATTTATTGTTTTCATACAGTACGATGAAAATAAATCCTTCATAAAATGCTGTTTCTTTTAGTATAAGCTGTAGGAAAAGTAAAATAGATGTAACACACAAAAAATCCCGCAGCTGTAAATGCTCACACATATCTAAAAGATACATGATATTACGTTAAAGCAATTAACCATTCCGGTAACACCGGCTGTGAACAGTGCCTGCAGGTGAGTAGGCTTCAGGAATAGCACAAGAAAATATTGCTTACCTGACCCATCCATAATTTATGTCCTAACGTACACTCTTTAATTGACTCTCACCATAATGAAAAATATGCCTACTGTGCAGAATAATAGCATCTGGGCAATTGCACAAGTTACAGCAGCTGTTGATGTCAACATTCCACATGTTAGTCCAAAGAAAACATGGTCACAATAATAGAATTATTTAACGCTTGGCTAGGAATGCTTTCTCCACAAGGCTTTACTGTCAAGTAGTACAAATTTCCAAATCGGTTACTAGTTCATGCAATGCGAAATATTTTATGAGAGGGCCTATCCATAGAAACATGTCCTGGATGCATACCAGACAGGCATATGAATTTTCCACAAAGGATTTCAACATCTACATATATTGAATGTAGACTTTACCCCTCAGAAGTAGAGTCTTGCCTCCAACATATCAGAGCCAGTTAACCTCTAATGGCAATGGTGTGACCCTCTGTGACAGAATGCCCACCATGGCACTCCCAGATGGAATGGCAAGAGAGGTTCATTGAACAGGAACAACATGTTTCTTATATTATTAATATGATGGCACATTCATAAACATTTGGCAGCTGCACGTTTGACCTACATTCATAAAAAGTTGATCTTGATTCCCAAAAAGGATAGCTTGACTTTCATAAATCGGTATTTTTTAGTGGAAACACAATTATTGAGGTTGAAACTTCGCATAACCGGTGGACACCAATTTGGATCACACTACAGCTCTAGAAATCTATACCCATGCATTAATTTAAGAACTGATTAGAAGACAACTTTCCTGTCAATCTACCTACGGTGAAACATTCTGCATATGACACTTTAAAGCCCCACAAAAACCCCTCCCAAAAATGAAAACAAAGATACCATAATAAAAAAATGAAAACACTTCCACTCACAAAATCATCAAAGGTCCTCTGGTGCGTCACTTTTAAAAAGGAAAAAAGTGACGTACTGGCGGGAGCAAGGGGC
Source organism: Calotriton arnoldi (assembly GCA_963921515.1). NCBI lineage: Eukaryota > Metazoa > Chordata > Amphibia > Caudata > Salamandridae > Calotriton > Calotriton arnoldi. Next base: position 1,270,640 of record CAWUFW010004983.1, on the reverse strand, counting down.
TTGTAAATAAGCCACTTAGCGTTTAGTCCTATAGAAAGGAAAACATGTACCACCATAGAATTCTTAGATACATGCTTCAGTCCATAAATACAGTTTAAATGTAATCTATTCCCCCATTCTTAAATTAGCATAATTTACTTTCACAAAATCACCATCTACTTTGTTGTGCGTTCTATACATCCAGCTCTTTTGTCATCATCTGTACAGACTCACAGATCCCCACAGATTTATCAAGTTTGACCTACTTCTCGAGCCTGGGATTTATTTGTGATAGGAATCAGTCAACTCAGCAGTACAATTAATAAAGCAATTTAATGTCATTTTAGTGACGTGGAGCACATACACGTGCCTACCAACTCTCCCTTGGATCATGGCTGGCCATGACATACAAGAATGCATGAAACAATGGAAACCACCATTAGACTGTATGACAGGTGGCTGCTTTCAGACCTGGATGGGCTATTGGATTCCAACTCCACCCAACAACACAATGAGTCCAGAGAGTGTGGTTATTATATGCAGATCCAGGAATTTCTGCAAGGGGAAAATCACATTCCTGTCTATGGTGTAAAACAAATCTCATTGAGGGTTGTCTGATAGTGCTTTAATTGAAGAGATCGCTCGAGGCTGTCACTGGGGTACACAATTCTATACAGGTGATACTAATCATGACAATTTTAGTGATTAGTTTTAAAGGATGTTTCTTTCAGACACATTAAGGAAACACTGGGACGGGAATGCCTCTCGTATGTCACCACCAGATATGTAGGACCCTTAGAAGGTGGAGGCTCCTCAAAATTCGAGGGAGCTGATCCCTTAAAATTTAACAAATTAGCACTCACAGATGCGTTCTGTAGTCTTGGCAGTCTCTTCTCAATGCCTATACTTTGCATACCTAAGTATAGGCTATTGGCATAAGCAGTCTAGAGATAACCAGTGCTGAAGATGTCTGAAGATGTTCAGGTTTACCCAAATAGGAATAGTGCTGTTCGGTGACTGTAAGTTTTAAGGCATGTTTTACTGTCATTGTAACATGGGGTGCCACAAACAATTAGCCAAGTTCAGATCCTAAAATCCTTATGCCATTGCTGAATTTCGTGCTTTGTCCAGAGACGCTGCCTAAATCACACAACTCTCAATATGAGTCATATTAATGATTCATACTTGTGGAGTTCATCTTTATAACGTTTTGTCCCATCCTTCCAGTAAGAACTACTCAGCATTGAGATAAATAAGGGGCAAAAGATGAGGCGCAGAGATTTTACCTCTATATTAATCGACATTTTGGCCTGCATAATTGATGAACTAGAAGTCAAAAGACCTGGTTAAAGAAACCACAGGTCAATAATTAGCAATAAAGAAAATATGCAGAAGGGTTGATCCTTAAAGAACAACTGGCAACTAAGAGAAGTATACAAATGGGATGCATTGATTTCTACTGATGGAAAAGAATGTCTCCCACAGCAAAACTGTTCCCCATATTGTTATCTCCTTCAGCTAGTGAATAAAACTGAGTGCTAAATGGTGTTAGTTTTGGATACCACACACAACTTTAAGAGACCCAGAACGTTAACATCATCATGATCAACCACGAGCCACAGTTCATCCAACATATAGACTAACACATACACCGTTACTGCTACAAGGGCAAACGTGAACCTGCAATTTGTCTAAAAAAATTATATATAGTTAAATGGGTTTGCATTTGGTTGATGACTTTTCTTTCCAGCAGTTTGGAAGGAAAACAGAGGTTGAATTTACTCAGATGAGATGGGATCTTAAATCACTACTTCAGGAGGCCGACTGCAGCCACTGCTTCCAGTGCATCTGGAACCGCCTCATCTCAAGAACGATAAATAAAGATTTAGATAATGGTGGAAAATTCCCAACACAGGATAAATGAAATCTGCAAATGGCGATGGGTAATAAATCAAACAGAAAGCCAGACAGTTTGCACTTTTAAATAAGTGAAGTATCCACTGGTGATCTAAAAAAGGAAAGTTGTTCATTTACAGTTTCCTAGGCTACACATTTAGAGCATCTCCATGTGAGTGCCATACTAGCTCCATAAATCTTTTCAAGTTTGAATTTTAAATAGTGAAAAGTCTGAGAATATTGCACATCTAATATGAGGAGTATACTGAATGACCAATTGCAAGTGTACTGTGAAAACCTTTGATAGCTAAAGGTTATCGATTTTTCCCCTGGTAATAGTGCCAAAAAGCTTCAGGTAATTCCTCTATAGCTTATGCTCTTCACATGAGTAACAAAAATTAACTCTTTCTTCCAAGGAAAACCTCAGTAAAATGTTTTTCAAATGTCTATTTTTCCACAAATGTTTCATAGATCAACGCATCAAGTATTTCAGTGAGATCATAGTGAAATGTATCTGTACATTGGTTAGGGACTATCATTAAATATCCAGGTGGTTAAAAAAGACATTTTGATGATTTCATGTTCTTTGAAAACTTTTCAAGAGTTTCCTAAACGTATCATCCTGATTTTAATCAAAGACATCTTCCCAGATGGGGTGAATGGAATTACCCCGTGACTGTTTCAGAATACAGGAATAGGAAGATTCAACTTGACTAGGCTTTCTAAAGAGATAATTAGATCAAATGTGTGGCCTGTCTTGTTTGTAGCACTGGCAATTACATTTAGCAGATGTAATGGTCCAACATTATCCTTAAGATTTAAAAGATGAAAGGGCTAAACAGCCTGTATTTTAAAATACTCAAGAATAATTCTGATTTCATAGTTGGATTACAAATGATCTAGCATGGCATCATTAAAATTAAAATTACTTGCAAACTGTAAGTCAATTACTGGTGGTCTCTACAAGATAAGAAGGTCCAAGGATTGAGGTGAAGGTGAAAGGCAGTGAATTAACAGGTTCACCATTTGTGTTAGAGGAAATTGAGGTCTTTAGCGACGTGCTTCTTTATTGAAAAAGATCAAAGTCCCACCTCTGCCTGAATTTCCGTTAGTCATAAAATCCTCACTATTTGGAGAAATAACAACTTTAAGCAAAATAGATGCACATATCACGAATTTTTATTCACAAATACCTATCAAATTAATGGTGTTTTAGCCAATTACTCTGGAAAATGGTGTTTTAAAATGATTTTGATGGTGGTAAATTGCACTGCAAAAAAACAGAAAAAAACCAATCTTCAGGTCGGGCTTGTTGCTGTGCAAGTTCAAGGCTTATTGGGCTGGTTTAAATCATTTGGATCCAGCACTTCTTCCATTCTAAGCCACCTTCATGTGCTAGTAATACAGATTATTTTACCACACTGTTAAATCTTTCTATTATCTCATGGATGGAGTAAAGAGATCATAAGGTCCTTTGAAGCCATTGCCTGAGTGACCCTTGCAATATATAAACCGAACACGGTTGTCAGTCAATCAGGGCCTGATTCACAAAGATAAACTTACACGTTTTCTGTACATTTACTTTTCTTTTGGTATTTACAAATACAAGTTTAATTTTACTAATAGTGACTTTACAACTTCGGAGACTGCACATAAATAGATATCACAGCCCTTTCTTTTTATTTGCGGAGTCTCCGCAGTTGTAAAATTACTGTTAGTAAAATTAAACTTGTATTTGTATACCCAAAAAAATGTAAACGTACACAAAATATAAGTTTACCTTTGTGAATCAGGCACTGAATCTTTTATCCCAAACACCTCACTTGTGAAATGTACCTATATTATGTTTGTAGCTGAATCACCGTTTGTCATGTACAGCCATCGTCCATCATGAACCAATTAAATCCTGACACTCAACATTCACCTCTCACTTTACAGCAACGACTACATTTACCAGTGGAATTCTGTTAATGTCCTTGTAATTAACATATTTCTTAACACTCAAATGTCACATAGGGAGCCAAGTCATCAGAGACAACCATAGCTGAAGTGATCACACCTGTCTCCCTACATGTGATGCTCTGTTTCTTCCTTCCACATGCGTTCTAACAAATGATGCAATAACAAATACATTTTCCTTCAGCTAGGAGTGCTGATGTCTGCATTGAAAAAACTTGTTAATGCCCATGAAAGTTGAACCAGTGACCAGTGGGGAAAAAGTAAAACAGGAAGAAAATAGTGTCTGAATTCAGCACTTCAGAAGCACTACATAGTTACAAGAATTCTATCTCCTTGTATGAATATAAATGGTATTTGCATAGCACAAACTTAGCCAAATGACATTGGAATGCTTTGCATGGTCAAAAGCAAAGATATAATCAACAAATTATTGAAGAGGTAGCTGGGTTCTGGGGACAGAAGTGGGCTGATACTGTATCATGTTGTAATGTTTCTCAAAGAGGTGCTTCTTCAACTCTTCCTGAAATTGGATCAGGGGTTGGGTGGCAACATTTGGCAGAGGGATGCAGTTCCAGATCCAAGGTGGATAGATTGAAAAGGCCTGCTGCCTTGCATTTTGTTTGCTTTTTTTACTCTTCTTTGTCGCCAGTCTGATGGTATCCTGTCTGCGGGCATGCAAGAATCACCAGAGATGGTGATCTTCTCAGACAGATAGGCTAGGGTGCTGGTTGTGACAACTCTCAAAATGCAAAGAGATTTATGTCAGTCTGCCCTGTTTTTTATAAATATTAATGTCATGCCAGAAGATATATACAAAAAGCAGGCTAAGTTTGTTAAATTTAATACATTGATTCTTATATTTGAGCTCTTTTTAGCGATAGTGTACTCACAGTCTCATTAAGTCATCCTGGTGCATCTGACTGACAGATCAGTGACTGCTATTGAGTTGTGACTAATAAATACCTTACCATCACATTTAATACTGTTATGCAGCAAACATATTCTTACAGTGAATATAAACGTTACATAAAAACAAAATGAAGCTGACCAGCATACCAATAAATGTCTGTCACAAGTTGGCATATCTATACTATGCCAACTTTTGTGTCATTTGAACAGCTAAGGGTCCAATTATGACACAACACAGCCTTTGGGGGTATTGATCTAGGTGACACTCTGTCATATAGTCCCTTGTTCACCCTTAACCTGACCGATGAAAAGGGTGATGTCCTGGACTGGGTTCTGGCTTCAGTGATTGTGCTATCAACGTGAATAAGCTGCCAAGTCTCAAATGAGTTTGTGGCTGGAATATGACTGCACGCTATTTTGGCCTAATGAAGTGGGGCTGGTGTGCAGCAATATGATACAGATTGTGGAGGCAGGATAACTTTTCGGGTCCACCAAAGTATTCCTGCTTTCCTATAGTTGGACATCTTAACAGTCCTTTCATTTCCCATCAGTACATTCAGATGAACCAAGATCCTAACAAATCCAGAGAAGAGGTATCTTTCTATTAGAAAGTGCTAATGCGGCCACCAAATCCATTTGCCAGTCACTCGATTTAACGTGGTTAGAAGTGACTTTCTAGGACAGTTTGGCGACAGAGACGTCAATAGGAGGGTGGGGTTTAGGTAGAAATGTCTGGGTTTTTTCAATTTTTGTGTCAAATGTATGACTGGAACACGCCAATGCCATAAAGAACTCTAAGCGGCCAGGATATAAGCAGCTGAGCAGGGAGAAACAAACAAGCAGGGCCAAGTCAGTTGTATACCCACCACCATGAATTTTAAATCTTTTAGAATGGTTTCATGTAACATTAATGGGCTAACTACCCAAAAGAAGTTTAAGTCCATTCATCAGTGGCTGAAGGCGTCTCAAGCTCAGGTAATTCTGCTCCAAGAAACTCGCCTTACAGCACTCTCCAAATTGCCCAAAATGCCAAACTTTATCTCTCAAGCATTCTATTCATCAGCCAATGCAGCTGTCTGAGGCGTAGCAATTCTGATTTTGTGCACTTTTTTGGGTGAAGTGCAGCAGTTTGCTAGGGACCCCAAAGCCAGGTGGAATTTAGTCAGTCTGAAAGTGGAGAGCCAACTTTTCCACCTGGTCAGCTTTTGTGGCTCAATAGAGGACGATGTAACCTCCTTAGTGAAGTATAAAACCTTTTGCTCCCACTTTCATGGTTTTTGGTGATGGGGGAACTCTAACATTATACAAGACATCAGGTTAGACTCGTCTCATAGGAATAAACTACAGAACAAACCTAGAGCCTCTCGTTTATTAGCCAAAGTAATTAGCGATCTAGCCTTAGTAAACCCCTTGCATCAAGAATACACACAGGCACAAGAATTTAACTGTTTCTCTAAATGATTTAATACGGTCTCTAGGATTGAATTTTTTGTAAATTTAGCATCAATTGGTTAGGAGAAATCCCTGTATATTATCAAATACTTTTTCACGTCATTCAGTCCCCTTGGTTGATGTAATCATAAATACCAATCGGGTTGATCAACCGCGACGGTCGCTTGATAAATCACTTCTAACAGATACCAGTTGACTAACAATTATGAGGCCCGTCCTTGATGATTTTCTCACCAGGAACATGGGCTCAGCCTCTACATTCGCAGTTTGGGGGCATACAAAGCTTTCATTAGGGCTGAAGCTATTTCTTATGAAGCTCAAATATGCAAGCTGAGAAAGCAAAAAATATTAGTCTTGCAGTGGGAACTAGAGCAAGTAACACTAGCCCATTCGGTACTTCATTCCCATTATATGTCCCAGGAACTTATAAATCAGAATACATGCTTCCAACAAAATTTATGAAAAATGTGAACATGCCGGGCTGTTTCTGGCCTGGTCTGTTAAGAACAACTGTAATAATGCATCTCTTAGGTCAAACTATGATGAGGTTAGGCATCAGATGGTCAATCAACCCGAAGATATTAATAGGGTATTCCTAGAGCACTACAACAACTTTTATGCCTCCACGTCCATAACCACCTCAGAACAAATAGATGAGTAATTATCTCAGGTCAGTCGAGCTTCAAATAGTCAATAGCGAACTTCAGACTTCCGCAATTTTGCTGAAGTGAAAGACGTCATCGAAACATCTCCTAATGGGAAGGCCTGTGGGAATGATGGGATACTAGCTGAAATTTATAAAGAAATTTGTGGCCCATATCGCTGAATTTCTAGTTAGAATTTTTAATGAGATACCTAATGGCTGCGAGGTACCTAGATCTTTTACAGAGGCAGTAATATTACTTTCCTTAAAAAGGATAAATCAACGGAAAGGTCAGGGTCATACCACCACATTGGTCTCTTGAACAGTGACTAAAAGCTATCTACAGAGATCAATGTGGATTCCTACCAGGAAGAACTATCTCGACCAACTCCTTGCAGCAGGTTATCAAATATTTTATTTCTCAAACAATAAGATTAAGGCTACTTTCATCATGTTTGATGCACAAAAAGCCTTTGATTTAGTACAATCAGAGGTCCTATTCGCTATTCTATATCAGTTTAATTTTCCCCCGAAACTGGTGCGTTTGTTAGCAAATGTATACCGTAAAGCAGAAGTCAATTCTTATACAGCAGGAACTTTGTTAATCAGCCGAGGTACATGTCAGGGTTGCCCTATGTCCCTGGTTTTATTTGTCTTATTTATCGAGCCGTTAGCTGTTGCTTGGCACCAAGATCTCCAGATTAAGGGCCCTCGGCAGGGTGCATCTAAGATCAAGTTGTTTGTGGACGACATTACTTTGTATTTGGTCAGAGAGGAGCAGATTATCACCAAAATCAAGATATTTACTGATGTAAGGGGATACAGAATAAATCATACAAAATCAGAAGCCCTCCATTTTAACAGCTCCAAGTTAGTCTTACCTATTGACAAGCAGCCACACTTCCTAACCTCTCTTCCTACTAAATACTTGGGCATCTTTGTGTCTCATAATTTTTCGGACTTATATCAGCTCAATACATAACAACTCTCACCAATGTGCAGAGTCTACTGCAGCAATGGCAGTCTTTTCCCCTAACAATTATTCGACATATACCTCTGATTAAAATGATTATTCTACAACAAAACAAGATATCCACGGGTCTAGCAAATCAATTGAAAAACTACAAGCATAGCGCACAAGTGAAGACCCCTAGTTATACCTAAGAAAAGTCCTTTAAAGAGGACGGAATCCCATCACTCACCGAAGTGACATGCTTCATCATCTGCGATCTCCTCTTGGTTGCAAAACCTAGTGCAACCACGGACACCTATAGCTGCATCACAGCTCACCCGCAGTACAATTAGCATTGACTCGCGCAGTCGGGACTCCAATTCCCATGATGCATAGCGATTCCAGTAGTTCTGCCGCAACTGACGTATTTCTGGTGCGCCCGGCCAGAGTACTCAGAATCACCGGTGCAGGCCTGTTGAGTATTTAAACGAGAGCAGTACTTGCCGTCAGTTACCTGTCGATACGGCTCAAAGGAGGCTCGAGGTACCGACGGATAGGTGAGTCAGACATCAGCGCCCCCCAACTGCTATAGATCTTGTATATGCAAAGCTGTTGCTCGTGATTATTTTTCACGACTTTTTGTTGTCGTACAACCATTACGCCTTTTACTTTGTTGTGCCCACGAACACGGGTCAGACATCAGCGCCCCCTCACTGCCGTAGATCTTGTATAAGCCAGATTGTTGCTCGTGATTATTTACCACGATTTGTCTGTTATCGCACAGCCATTTTGTGTTAAACATAACGCCTCATACCTTGATGTGCCCACGAACCAATACGGGGATAAAAAAGAGTGCACTCTCTGGGCAGTCAGTTTCTGCTTGTTGTTAGTGCCTACACACAGTTATTAACCTCAAGAGGCACAGTTTTAGGTCTATATTTCATTTTTATTTTACTTCTATACCCGGGTGTGACACGCAGTTGCCCGATATAAGCATCCTCCGTATCAAGCACACTCAGACTCTTACAACTTTTGTTTTTGAGACCTGAGTTCCCCTTGATACACTACCCATTATTCTCCATGAGACACAGCCAGACAGGGGTTGTCCTCAGTTGCTACTCAGCAAGCTGATTCTAATACCGTCCTATTTAGATAGTTATGGGTTCCTCTTTGTGCGCTATAGTCTTTGGATAGTTGCACATGTCTGTCATGAAATAGAAGGTTCCATGAGAGACTTCCTATGCTTGCAGCTATGACTGTCTACTTTTTGCTCTGTCCCGAGGCCTTAGAAGTACAGAGGACTATGATCAAATCCTCACAGTTTATCTCTATACTCAGCATTGCACTGATTTTAATTTTGTCTCATAATGATATCAATAGCACAGGTATCACAGACTTTATGACACGCCTCATGTCTGATTACCATATATGCTTTTTCTTCCTATAGAGCGGGCCTTCCATCCTGAGCTGTAGCCAGGGGAGTTGAGGCTGCTTTCTCGTGAATTACGGGTAAGCGATAACCAGTATACTTTGTTACAAGCACACTATATCGGTATTAGTAACGATGGGTCACCATGGATCCACGTATTTTATGAGCATGCAGCACATGGTATTGATCTTTTGTTTGCCTGTTGTCACCTTTGTCTCTTTAGGTGCTACCAGCATTCTGCAATCCACCGAGAACCTAGACATCATGTCTGCTAGGTTGTATTCGTTCCAACCTATTGTTTGTCAGTTTTGTTCACTTTTGTTCATTTTTTCACCACTACGCAGTAGCATTAGTACATATAGGTCCTGAGGAAGGCCACGATTCCACCCGAATCACAATGGCCGAAACATGTAGACCATGCTTTTGGACATATGCAGTTATTATTTCAAAACTGCACTTGCACTGTTTTTTATTTGAGCATCAGGAGATAATGAATAAAACTCTTTTCTCTTGGTAGCCCATTTTAATTCTCACATCACAATTCACACATGAGCACTGCGCCCATCACCTCTACAAATTAAACTCTACACATCGGACGGATTTTAGGAAATCCAACTTTACATCTTAAAACATACCTGAGCTCCTCCCTCACAGTGAGGGGTTGTAGCCCTTGGTTGCACTAGGTTTTGCAACCAAGAGGAGATCCCAGATGATGAAGCATGTCACTTCGGTGAGTGATGGGATTCCGTCCTCTTTAAAGGACTTTTCTTAGGTATAACTAGGGGTCTTCACTTGTGCGCTACGCTTGTAGTTTTTCAATAGATTTGCTAGACCCGTGGATATCCTATTTTGTTGTAGTTCATATTTGGGGAATATATCCGCGCCGGTCTTTAAATTTTCCCTTAGACCCTCCTTCTATCTTGTGTTCATACTTTTTTTTTTTTTAAATGATTATTCTCCTGTTGTTTTTTTTTTTCCCAAGGTCATGATTAAGGTTCCTCAAGTACATTTTAATGAAAATGATCAGATGTTGCACCAATTTGTGTGGTAGGGGAAGAAAGCTCGCGCTAAGTTGACGACCTTACAACTGAACGTCGAGGACGGGACTTAGCGTTGTCTCATTTTAAGAAATATTATCCAGCTGCCTTTCTAGTTTGATTATTCAGTCAGCAGTATTATGTAATCTACCTAACAACTTTTATCTCAAGCAAATGCTTCTAAGAGATGATATTTAGCTCTCCCATTTTCTCAAAATTCCCAAACGTCCAAAACGCACCAGATACAAGTCTCCCTATATATTGTTTTTTAGATATTCTCAACTCAAGAAAGAGTTTCATTTTCCTCAATTCCATATTTCCATGCCAATAAGTGAATGTGGCCTGCTGGGCTTACAGGTAGAGACCAGAGTCGTTAAAGGATGGGAAAAGGTGGGAATTTATCGATTTAGCGACTTTACGCTGCCGGGACTATGAAATCCTGGGATCAGATGGTAACTGGTAATCCCACAATCCCTTCTGCACTGTTTTTTTCCTACCTCCAATCTATCATTTTATGCAAAGTATACAGCCATCAATGATTTCATTAGAATCCACTATTAGCCAAGCATATTTTATTAGTGGCTTGACAGGAGTGGGCAACTGGTATCACATTCTTCAGCAACAACTTTATGCAACAGTTGTCCTTGCCACTTTAACTTAGATTGAAGGCTCAACTGGGTGTAAGATTGACTTGCGCACTTGGAATAGGTACAATCAAATGGCTCATATAGCCATTAAAGGGACACGTTTTAAAAGAATGGCATTTTTTTCTAAATGGATGCTTTATTTTACACCATCTCGCATCCACAAAATGTTCCCTACCACTCCCAGGCAGTGCTTCAGATGCAGGGATAACACAGGAGATTGGCTACATGTATGCTTCACCTGTACCGCTCTTGTCCATTTTTGGAGGAAGGTATTTCAGTGGATCAGTGCTAAACATCAGGTGGCCATGACTCCAGATCCCTTTGGAGCCCTATTTGGAATTTTGATAGCACAAAACTTCTCTGTATGGCAACAACAGCTTTTATTTATAGCATCTCTGGTGGCCAAATCTCCAATATTACAAAAGTGAAAAACCACAGAAGTTCCTTCTTACAATTTCTGTGTAAACAAAATGAAACAGGTTAAATTGAAAGAAATACTTTATGCACAAAGAGTGGGGGCACTAAAGAAATATCAGGATATCTAGGATAGTGAGCCTAGCCAAGGCCTAGATAATGCGAATGACATATGGCTTTAGAAAGCCATCATTTCATTGATATTTATTAAAAGCCAACATATGAATTTTGGACAAAGGCGAATTGTTGTCCATCTTCTTCATGTAATATTTGTTTCTTTTTTCTTCATACTTGTGAATGAACTGCTACTCAGATATTTTCGATGATTGTTTCTTTATTTGCATTGTTATCAACCTTTTCTACCTGATCAACTAAATAAAATATTTTAAAAAAAGATTTTTCCATACATTGTAATGAGTCACGTCCAGAGAACACAAGAAGCAGTGCCAGAGATGGCTTAAAATTAGGATTTTGAAATGCGCAAAACCACTACTCAATAAAAGCACTAAGGGGTCGATTCCGATCTCGGCCAGAAGCGCACCTAACACTATTCGTCCGGAAAAAAACAAGCCGAATGCGTGTTTCCCGACCGATTCGAACAGTCGTCCGAACGAGCAAGTACGATGCGCATAACAGCACAGATTCCGAGCGAGCCATACTTACCCATTCCAGCTCCTGTTCCCCGCCCGAGCCGGATCCGTAAACGCCGAATCGAGTTGCACGGAAGCAAATACACAGCACCTTCCGGCCGGACTAGTACGATGCGCCTTCCGTACGCGCCGAACCCGTCGCTACATCCGGCACGTCAGAGCATCCGGGAGAGCTGTACATAAGCTCCGATTCGCGCCACAAGACGATCCACGGCGACGAGACGAACAAGCCAGCGACGAGTACGAGTCGAAGCCACGAGAAACCCGAACGAGACGACCCAACCATGAATCCCATCGCGCAGGTCCTACCAATACTCTACATCTATTACCGGGACCGGTACGGACGCGTACGGCGCAGACGGTAAGTCAAACACCCACAACACAAACAAACGACACGTACCCGACATATGTCACACACACATAGGGATGCAGAAATGACGTACACTAGCAGCAGCAGAACCATAGGGGCGGGATGGCTATCACCAATGCCATACACACCCATAGGGGATGGATGCCTACCACTACCACCACCCCTACTCAGGGGGCCTGGATGCCTGTCACTACTACCATCCCCACTCATGGGGGATGGATGCCTACCACTAACACCACCCCTACTCATGGGGGCCTGGATGCCTACCACTACCACCAGCCCTACTCAGGGGGGCCTGGATGCCTACCACTACCACCACCCTTACTCAGGGGGGCCTGGATGCCTTTCACTACTACCATCCCCACTCATAGGGGGATGGATGCCTACCTCTAACACCACCCCTACTCATGGGGGCCTGGATGCCTAACACTACCATCACCCCTACTCAGGGGGGCCTGGATGCCTGTCACTACTACCATCCCCACTCATAGGGGGATGGATGCCTACCACTACCACCACCCCTACTCAGGGGGGCCTGGATGCCTGTCACTACTACCATCCCCACTCATAGGGGGATGGATGCCTACCACTACTACCATCCCCACTCATAGGGGGATGGATGCCTACCACTACCACCACCCTTACTCATGGGGGCCTGGATGCCTGTCACTGCTACCATCCCCACTCATAGGGGGATGGATGCCTACCACTACCACCACCCCTACTCATGGGGGCCTGGATGCCTACCACTACCACCACCCCTACTCATGGGGGCCTGGATGCCTGTCACTACTACCATCCCCACTCATAGGAGGATGGATGCCTACCACTACCACCACCGCTACTCATGAGGGCCTGGATGCCTACCACTACTACCATCCCCACTCATAGGGGGATGGATGCCTAACACTACCACCACCCCTACTCATGGGGGCCTGGATGCCTGTCACTACTACCATCCCCACTCATAGGGGGATGGATGCCTACCACTACCACCACCCCTACTCATGGGGGCCTGGATGCCTACCACTACCACCACCCCTACTATTGGGGGCCTGGATGCCTGTCACTACTACCATCCCCACTCAAAGGGGGATGGATGCCTACCACTACTACCACCCCTACTCATGGGGGCCTGGATGCCTACCACTACTACCATCCCCACTCATAGGGGGATGGATGCCTACCACTACCACCACCCCTACTCATGGGGGCCTGGATGCCTACCACTACTACCATCCCCACTCATAGGGGGATGGATGCCTACCACTACCACCACCCCTACTCATCGGGGCCTGGATGCCTACCACTACTACCATCCCCACTCATAGGGGATGGATGCCTACCACTACCACCACCCCTACTCATGGGGGCCTGGATGCCTACCACTACTACCATCCCCACTCATAGGGGGATGGATGCCTACCACTAACACCACCCCTACTCATGGGGGCCTGGATGCCTGTCACTACTACCATCCCCACTCATAGGGGGATGGATGCCTACCACTACCACCACCCCTACTCATGGGGGCCTGGATGCCTACCACTACCACCACCCCTACTCATGGGGGCCTGGATGCCTGTCACTACTACCATCCCCACTCATAGGGGATGGATGCCTACCACTACCACCACCACTACTCATGGGGGCCTGGATGCCTATCACTACTACCATCCCCACTCATAGGGGGATGGATGCCTACCACTAACACCACCCCTACTCATGGGGGCCTGGATGCCTACCACTACCACCACCCCTACTCAGGGGGGCCTGGATGCCTACCACTACCACCACCCCTACTCATGTGTGCCTTGATGCCTGTCACTACTACCATCCCCACTCATAGGGGGATGGATGCCTACCACTACCACCACCCCTACTCATAGGGGGATGGATGCCTACCACTACCACCACCCCTACTCATGGGGGCCTGGATGCCTGTCACTTCTACCATCCCCACTCATAGGGGGATGGATGCCTACCACTACCACCACCCCTTCTCATGGGGGCCTGGATGCCTACCACTACCACCACCCCTACTCATGGGGGCCTGGGTGCCTACCACTACCACCACCCCTACTCAGGGGGGCCTGGAAGCCTGTCACTACTACCATCCCCACTCATAGGGGGATGGATGCCTACCACTACCACCACCCCTACTCAGGGGGGCCTGGATGCCTGTCACTACTACCATCCCCACTCATAGGGGGATGGATGCCTACCACTACCACCACCCCTACTCAGGGGGGCCTGGATGCCTACCACCACTACCATCCCCACTCATAGGACGGGTAATGCATGACACAACCAGCATACTCCAACATAAGGAATGTCAGAAAAAGACATCACCCCAACATCATGACAAGCGTGTGTAGTCTGTGTCAAATGCCTACAACACTGAACATGACAATGAACATACAATGTGACCCCCTATCATATGTGTCACACATAAATGTGTGTGGCCTCCACAATGCAAGCAGACCATGACCACTGTGGCAATGGGCTCTAAACCACCATCATCACAGTGACCAAAATGTAAGTGTGGTGTCCATAGCTGAAGCCCAATTGAACATTGTGGCAATGGGGTCTAAAGCCCCATCATCACAGTGACCAAAAGGTAAGTGTTGGGTCCATAGCTGAAGCACATATTGAACATTGTGGCAATGGGGTCTAAAGCCCCATCATCTCAGTGACCAAAAGGTAAGTGTGGGGTCCATAGCTGAAGCACATTTTGAACATTGTGGCAATGGGGTCTACACCCCCATCATCACAGTGACCAAAATGTAAGTGTGGGGTCCATAGCTGAAGCACATTTTGAACATTGTGGCAATGGGGTCTAAACCCCCATCATCACAGTGTCGAAAATGTAAGTGTGGGGTCCATAGCTGAAGCACATTTTGAACATTGTGGCAATGGGGTCTAAAGCCCCATCATCACAGTGACCAAAAGGTAAGTGTGGGGTCCATAGCTGAAGCACATTTTGAACATTGTGGCAATGTGGTCTAAACCCCCATCATCACAGTGACCAAAATGTAAGTGTGGGGTCCATAGCTGAAGCCCATTTGAACATTGTGGCAATGGGGTCTATAGCCCCATCATCACAGTGACCAAAAGGTAAGTGTTGTCATGGAAAAAGCTGCAACTGCCAAACAGCATGGATGATTCCTGGTCACACAACAACAGACACATCAGTGGCAAAGTAGTGCTTGTGTCCCATAGTGACATAGATTGGGTGAGGCAAACAGTGCAGTGCAAATAAGACATACCTTTGGCCATGTGCAGTCAAACATCACCCATGGGGGCTGACATTGTCAACATTTATCAATTACACAATGACAGAAGTGACCATCATAATGCAGACCCACATATCTGCACCAATGGACACACAAATGTAGATATCCTGTGGAGACTGTAGATCTGAGGTGAACAAATACCATACCATGGCAGCAATGGGACATACAAACCATGATTATTGTGCTGACTGATGACCTAGGAGTCCCAGGGACAGCAGGGGAAATCCACCAAACAACATACAGCCAATGGCACACTAAAGATATGCCAATGCAGTGGTGCAGATGCACAAACACAAACAGGCAGCCTCACACTGCATATCAAACACAACAGGTGATGGGGGTGTGCCAGTGTCCCCAGGCAACCCCACAACACATGAGGAGGCCTGAATCCCAATTACACAGATGTGTATACAGTGCCACACAAAAGTAACTCATGGATCGGATTCCCCTATGTGGGCAATCAGGCATTGTAAGATGAGAGGGAGCCCAAATTACACATGTCACACAAGCTTGTAGGAACAGCAACTAACACAGCAAGAGACAGACCCACCACAGCACTACTCCCAGGGACACCACATTGTGGTGACACTAGCCTGCATGATAATCCCACTGTGATGACAAAGGTAGATGTCGTTCACACAGTGAACCACAGCCATGTGTCATGAGCAACTAACTACCATCACACCTACACAAGCACAAATCAATCAGCACGGCCTGTCAGCCAAGGCCAATATGGAGGTAGGGGTCTAGCTGTGCAACAACTCACATTTGCACACACTCAACACCACACACCTTGATCTCCACCAATGTGCAGCTGTGAAGCTCACATGGACTGGTGACATTATTATTATTATTATTATTTTTAAATTTATATCAGGCGCAACAGCTACCCAAAAGGGTTTCCCGGCGCCAGCCAGAGAAGGAGCAGGAAAAGAAACTACTGATTGAACAACCAGGTTTTGAGCGTTTTACGAAAGCGTGTGTAAATGGTTTCACTCTGGAGTGATAGAGGAAGAGCATTCCACAAAGAGGGGCCTAGGTAGGCAAAGGAACGACCGCCCATACGGGACAGTCTAATCCTCGGCACCATAAATTTTGCCTGAGTGGTGGAGCGAAGAGTGCGTGCGGGCAGATAGGGTTTGACTAGTTTTTGCAGATACTGAGGAGCCGTACCCTGCTTGACCCTGAACATGTAGCTCAGCGCTTTAAACTTGATCCGGCTCTCAACTCTAAGCCAGTGGAGGTCACTCAAAGAACCCGAGATGGAGGCCGCTCTAGGAACTTGACAAAGCAATCTTGCTGCAGAATTCTGCACCAGCTGCAGCTTGCGTGTCACGTCTTTATTGGCTCCTAAATAGAGAATGTTACCGTAGTCCAGTCTAGATGTTACCAGTGCCTGGACTACGGTTCTCTGGGTGGAGCTGGGCAGCATCCATACAATTTTCTTCAACCATTTCAGCATGGTGAAGCAGGTTGCAGCCACCTTCACGGCTTGTTGACGCATAGATAGTGAGTCGTCAATGATAAAGCCAAGGTTGCGGACATGATGCGAGGGGCGAGGCAAAGCACCCATTTCTGCCGGCCAATGGTGAGGTCCCCAAAGATCTTTGTTTTTTCCCAAGATCAGGACCTCAGTTTTATCACCATTAAGTTTAAGAAAGTTGGCCTGCATCCAGGATGCAATTTTGCTCAGCCCAGCCCGCAGAACAGATGGTTCCGACTCATTCCCCGCAGAGAAAGAGAAAATAATCTGGGTGTCATCGGCGTAAGAAAATAAAGACAACCCAGCGTCCTCTGCAATCACTGCCAGGGGTTTGACATAGATGTTAAATAATAAGGGACTAAGGATAGACCCCTCAGGAACCCCATAGGGAGAGGAGTGGACACTGGAGGTGGCTACAGAAGAGAAGATCTGAAAAGTGCGGTCGGTAAGAAAAGAAATTAGCCATCTGAGTGCTACATCTGCAATCCCCAGAGACTGTAGGGCCCTTATTAGCACGGCGTGAGACACCGTGTCAAAGGACGCGCTTAGATCGAGTAAAATAAGGGCCACCGTGTCTCCAGCATCCAAACGATGGCGTAACATTTCAGTGACGCTGAGAAGAGTGGTTTCAGTTGAGAAGCCAGCTCTAAAACCAGATTGTGATGGATGGAGAAATTTTTGAGTTTCAACGAAATTGGATAGCTGCCCATTAATATGCTTTTCCAGAACCTTGGAAAGTGCTGGAAGCAAGGAAATAGGCCGATAATTCGAGGAAAGAGTGGGGTCGGCATTAGCCTTCTTCAGTAAAGGGAGGACCATTGCATGCTTCCAATCAGAAGGAACGATGGCCTCCTTTAAGGAGGAATTAAGAAGCTCCATCATTATTGTAAGAGAAGGCAGTTCAAGCTGCCGTAGAACTGATATAGGAAGGAGATCGCAGGGGGAGCCTGATTTAATGCTACCTAAGTACTGTCTGAGGGCCGTAATGTCTAATGGTGACCAAGATTCCAGCTTATTAGCAGGTTCTGTGTAGCAAGTGTCTTTACATTGAAGCGTACCGGCTTCTTGAAGATAGTTAGATGGCAATGAAATAGAATTGACTACTTTATTACCATTCAGTGTTGAGTATATTATTTCCACATTGTTATTGAAAAATTGTGCGAGGTCCTCACATTGCCCTTCATTCAGGCTAGGAGGAACGGGCTGGGTTCCAGAGCCTGTTAATTCCTTCACCATTTTAAACAGTGTTTTAGAGCATTTCTGTGCTCCAATGATGGTGGAGGAGACATAGTCAGCACGGGCTGCCCTACAGAGAGAGTGATAATCTCACTTAGCTCGTACGTAGGCAAGTTTGGAATCCGGTGCATAGTCCCTCCTCCAGCGTCTTTCCATATTTTTACATTTTGTTTTCTCAGTTTTTAACTTATCAGTAAACCAAGGGGCAGGGGGGAGATGAGTCTTCACCCTCTTAATGTAGGGTGGAAGGCTAACATCAATGGCTTTCTGAATCCACTTCTGAATGGCCACTGAGTCGGACATAAACACTTGATTAAGGGTGGGGACATTAGTGGATAGAAGCTTGTTAAAGGCTTCAATGTCGAACTTTCCCCAGTTCCTAATAGGTTTTTGAGTGACGGGAGTGGGTACTGGCAAGTTAACTAATAGCTCTAGCCTGAAACCAACCGAAAAGTGGTCAGACCAACAGAGTGGAGTGGCTGTGGAGCAAACAATATTCAGTAAATTGGAAAAAATGGGGTCCAATAGATGGCCAGCTGTGTGAGTGGGACCTGAATTACAAAGCAGCATATTCATTGCTGCCAGATCAGAAATAAAGGTGTTACTAATTGCACAAGAGGGATCATCCAAATGAAGGTTAAGATCCCCCAATATGGAAAAATTGGCAGAACTAAGAAGGAAGGGAGTAACTAGGTCCGGAAAAGCTGAAGCCCATTGCCCAGATAACCCTGGTGGGCGATAGACCAGTATCCCCGAAAAGGTAAAATGAGGGGTGAGGGTCAATTTAAATAAAGCAGCTTCACAACCAGTAACAGGCAGACCTTCAAATTTACAGCTGTGAGACTTGTTGTAAATTATAGCGATCCCTCCGCCTATTCTGAGATCTCTGTCTTTCCTGACTATGGCGTAATTAGATGGCAAAGCTGCGGCTACATCAGGGCCAGAGCTAGCATGGAGCCATGTTTCTGTGAGAAAGATAGCATCTGGCTGTTTGTTCATCAAGAAGTCAAAGATATCAGCTTGGTGTTTAGGGAAAGAACGGCAGTTAATACTAAAAAAAGAAAAGTCTTCAGTGACTGGGACGCCACATTTAGAGTGCAGATTTTCGTGCAATTTAACAAAAGTTAAGGCGCTGCGCTCCCTGCATAATCCTGTATGCAGTGAGAAGTTGCAACCCAGACAAGAGACAACATCATCCTCAGGGCAGAGTAGCGTGCAATCAGTGCGCGGATTTTTGCGGTACTCCAACAGCTGTGCAGAGGAGTATCTTATAGGATCCCTGCTAATTAGACCAGGGGTCCTGGCCCCTGGTCCCGCTCGGGCTCGGACGGGCGCAGACGGGTTTGCCTTTGGCGCGCCCGCTGCGCGCGTCCGCTGCGCGTCCGATCTCGGGCCATTAAATAGGGTGGAGTCAGGGAGTCGTGCAGCGACTAGAGCGCTGACCGGGGGGAACGTGTGGGGAAAGGAAAATGGCC
Source organism: Calotriton arnoldi (assembly GCA_963921515.1). Lineage (NCBI taxonomy): Eukaryota > Metazoa > Chordata > Amphibia > Caudata > Salamandridae > Calotriton > Calotriton arnoldi. The sequence continues at coordinate 1,250,813 of CAWUFW010004983.1, read as the reverse complement.
AACCGTGGCCACGCAAGCCCCGTAATGTGCAAAGAGCAAGTAGCGGAAAACCGGACTCAATGGAGACTGAGTTCAGGTGATGCCACGAATTTACACAATAAAACTAGCAGATAAAATCAGATCATTCCCAAGTAAGTTAAAACATCCCCAAAACGTTTCAAATTCATTCCATAAAATATCGTAGCAGCAGTGTAAATAGCAGCAATTACATTCAGATAGAGCAACAAATAAGTGAGCCTTCTCCAGCGCTGCACGCCCGATCTCTGCCCGTTAAGTAGGGTGGAGTCAGGGCGTCGTGCAGCGACTAGAGCGCTGACCGGGGGGAACGTGTGGGGAAAGGAAAATGACCAACCGTGGCCACGCAAGCCCCGTAATGTGCAAAGAGCAAGTAGCGGAATACCAGATTCAATGGAGACTGAGTGCAGGTGATGCCACGAATTTACACAATAAAACTAGCAGATAAAATCAGATCATTCCCAAGTAAGTTAAAACATCCCCAAAACGTTTCAAATTCATTCCATAAAATATCGTAGCAGCAGTGTAAATAGCAGCAATTACATTCAGATAGAGCAACAAATAAGTGAGCCTTCTCCACCCATGACAATCCCAGGGGGGGTGGTGGGAACTAAGGTGTGAAACCCATCACACATGGCCAGTCAACAAGACTCGTGAATGTCTGACACACTGCACAGTACGCCGTACATGGGCATGACGTGAAATCCACCCCAATCAATGGGATCCCGGCCACAGTCACACACCAATGAAGAAGCCAAGGTGACACACAAAGAACACACATAGACAACTTCCAACATTGCAGCTCTGACCCTGAGGAGTGGCAGCAGTCACACACACAACGTGTCACAATCACTGAAAGCTACCACAAACTGTAAATTACATGACTTGTGTAACCCACAAGTGCCAAGGGGAATCCTGACTGTGTCCCATCTGCGTTTGCCCACATCCCCAGCCCTGACAACAAAGACAACTAGGGATGAGAACCTCATGAACATTAGTTTGCCATGCACCCACATCCCGGAGAAACCAGGTCCAAGATGCTGGATGAACACAGGACAACTCAGCAAGCATCACAAACAGGAACATCCCTAGGGACAGAGCCTGTGTAGGAAAAGGGAAGGGAACACACACAGACATGCTCACACAACACACAACACGGGCCGAGCCAATGTCATGGGATTACACACTGCCATGAGGGCACTCCACTCCTATGGAAGGTCCGCTGTGCCAAACCTTGTCTGTGCACGACTCAAACATGTCAGCAGAACACTCGGTCAGTGAGTCAACAACTACAACACACTGAAGGCTCTGCTCACATCAGCCTGGGTACGGGAGTGTCACATCAGTCATCTGCATACACCCTAAACACGTGTCAAGCAAGTTGCACTGTATACACAGATGAGTCCTTCAACATTGATGTGCTAAACTGCATGTCCAGTGGAGATGGGCACACAGTCAGGGAAATAGAAACATTGAACAGTGGTAAGCACACCAGATGTGCATCAGTGTAAGCCAAAGATGTTAATTTACAAATGCAAAACGTACATCCATGTGTCAAATGCTGAACATTACACCCTCAAACTGCAGCAAAGGATGCTATAGATCCAGACTACATTAGGACACATATCCCATGGACCACATGGAGTCCATCACAGCAACACTTCATTTTCCTGATCTGAACACTATTACAACTGCAAATGCATGATGATACTCATCTACATCATGTACATCCAAAGAAAAACCACAATTAAACAAAAAGAGACTTTATTCAGCAAATGTTAAATTAAAATTTGAAGTCCAAAAGAAACTAAGGCCAATGGCCAGTCCAAATACACAGTCCCAACAGGGTGATACGTGACAACTTGTCACCCATTGCTTGCCTGCACTGGTACGGACAGGGGACATCCCCTCAGAGGGGCATACAAGGGGCAGGCCAGGCACCGCAGGGACAGGATCAGGGGATGCCAGAAGGAGGCAGTGAAGGGGTGGTGGGTGCAGGAGTGTCACCGGCAACTGCAGTGGAGGTGTCTGACTCAGTGGGGGCCGGCACCACTGTAGGGCACAACTCAGATGTTGTGGGTGCTGCAACCACTGCAGTGGGCCGGTCAGATGGAGTAGACTGGGTCCCCACTGCAGTGCCCGAGTCAGACGGGGTGGTTGTGGACTCCACTGCAGTGCATAACTCCAAGGGAGTGGAAGGGGGGCAGATGAGGTGGGCATGACAGAGGGGGGGACCCGGTCTCCACACCAGTGGTACAAACAGGCAGAGCGTCTGGTTTGGGGGTGGAAGAGCAAGTGGTAGGGGGGGAGGGCCTAAGCAGATTGGGGATGCGGTATCGGTGTGTGGGGGAACCTGGGGCAGGGTGTGGTGGTGGAACCTGTGCAGTGGTGGCCTGGGGGATGGAGGAGAGAGACTGTGTGGTGGAGCTGCGTGGTGGTGGTGGTGGGGTCTTGCCCTTCCTGGTCCAGGGGGACTTTCAAATGGGGTCCTCTGTCTGCCTGTGCCTGGGGGAGGGTGTCCGGGTGTGAGGGGCACTCCCCTCTGTGTGTGGTGGTCGCCTCTTCCGCCTGGACTTCGTGTCAGGTGTATCTGTGGGGAAGAGGCCAACCTCACAGAGGAAGAGCTTCTGGGAGGGGGGGGTTGCAGGTGAGGCAAGGGAAGGGCTTTTGGAGGGAGAGGTATCTGAGGACTGCGCAGTGCTCGTGGATGCGTGTGTGTGTGTCTGGGCCCCATCCCCTGTGAGTGAGATATCAGTCCCCTGACAGTGCGTGCGTGTGCGTCTGGATTTTGGTGTGTGTGTCTGTGTACTGCTTGTGTCTGTGCTGGTGCGTGCCGGTGTGTGTGTGCTTGGGACAGGTAGGGTGCTGGGTATTGTGGATGGGGCAGAGGTAGGAGGGGTGAGGGACTGTTGCAGGAGGGACACTGCTGCCGTCAGTGAGGAGGCCATGGACTGATTGGTCCGATGTAGGGCAGACATGCCAGATGACATGCCCTCCATGAATGACACCAGTTGTGTCAAAAGACCCGTGTGTGCATGGAGGACACTCAGAATTGATGTCTGCCCTACATGGATCTGTTTCAGCAAGTCCACAGACTCCACACTCAGGGCAGCAGGGGGGACAGAGGCAGGGGGTGCGGTGCCTGGCATGAAGGAGACACGCTCCCCTACACAGGAGCCTCCACGGACATGTGGGATGGGAGCAGATGGGAGGGTGGAGATGGTGGTGGTGGTGGTGGCGGGGACAGACTTGCTTGACGTTGTCTCTGGTCTGCTGACACCCGCCTCCACAAGGGAGTCCTCACTGGAGATGCTGTTTTCCCCAGCCGAGGTGGTCGTAGCTGAGGTATCCTCAGTGTGGCTCCCCTCACCCTCCGTGCCACTGGGTCCCTCGGTCTCCCATGCAGTGGACCCAGTCTGGCTCTGCCGCTCCTCTTGGTCTGTGGAGCTGTCTCCTCCTGTGGCCGTGGATGTATCTGCAAACAATCAGGATAAACAGAGCAATATTAGTCACCTGTACTGACCACACACACCACAGTAAGTACAGCACATCACAGAGCAAGCCCTGCCATCATTTTCTAGACATTGCAATTAGTGCTGACACTGATTTCAAGAAGCCCATTGTCTGCCTGACAGTCAGTCATGCCACACATATCCTACCTGTCCAAGCACCCATCTGTCTGCTGCCTGTTGTATGCGACTAATCATATGTGCACACATGCACCACATACACAGTTGTTGGACATCCAAGAGTATATATGGAAATGTGTCACTCCAAACACATGCCATCTCCTGCCACTGACTCAGTACATGTGTCAGGAAAAGTGATGGGCAAAGTCTCTGTTGATATGCGGGTTTTGCTTCCATCACCAGACACAATGTTGTCCTCATGTCCTGATAGACAATGCAACAATGGTGTGCATGCAGGACATATCACACCACTGCTGGATCACCCTTTGCGATTGGAATGTCATGGCACAGGCCTGTCTGGCAAGTCAGTCATAACTGTCTCCTGTCACAGGGGCAGTGCATACACACAACACCAGTCTGCACTGTGTCACAATCAGGGAGTTTTAGAAATGTAAGCCCTGTAGCTGACAGGTGCACATGTGCACCCCTGGCCACCCACATCATTAGGACTGAGATGATCCCACGTCAATCAAATGAGACATTTGAGTGACTGCAAACACAAATCCATACACATGAGCACTTCACCGTCTGATGAGAATGAACCAAAGCTGCCTGCACCTCAATGTTTCATACAACATTGTGCACAGTCAAGGGATCAGAGACCTATGCATTGACCTATGTGCAGATCCCATAGTCATAACTCAGATGGCTGGCCACCCCAAATTGTTAAACACTCCAGGAGTCCAAATAGCAAGGCCACACCACGGTGACACAGAGGCACACACCTGAGTGCACTCTTCACAATGCCCAATATGTATGCTGACACACGGGAGTGGGAGAACAGAGTGCCTTCGATGTACGGAGTAGGCATTACAGTCCTGGTCCATGTGCAACATGGTATTACCCTGAACACTAGGCAGGTGGCTATGCATGTGTTACACACATGATGTACATACTTCTGAGGCCCCTACCTTGGTCTCTGCAGCAGCATGGGTGTGTGGCACATACCCCAGACATGTGGTGAGTCAGAGCAGCAATTGGAACACATATTAAAGCCATACCCAGAGTACATGTCAGATCACAGGCAATGTGAGCAATTGTACCTCCCATGCAGCCCACCACAAAGTTTCTGTAACTGATGCTGTCCCCAACTTGAACCACAGGTAACTGCAAGTACACAGTACCCAAGTGACCTAAGTCACAGAATGTAAGGGCCACACCTGTGTATCAGATGAGGAGGGGGCATGACACAAGTGAGGGACATGAGTCCAGGACGACATGACAGTTGTACTGTGGAAGTGGAACCAGGCTAAAGGAGTGCATAGAGCATGTCAGTCATAGTACACAGTTGAGGCTAGCACTTACCCCCTCCTTGCTGCTGTCTGGCCTTCAGCTGTCCATCCAGGTCAGGGAAGACCACCGCCAGGATCCGGAGCATGTGGGTGGTCAGGGTCCGGTGTCCGCCCCTCCTGCGAGGAGCTGACAGCTTCAGCTGGACCCTTGCGATCCTCCGGGTCCAGCCCCGAAGGTCCTGCCACCTCTTCTGGCAGTTGCGGATCCTGCACCTGTAGACCCCCACAGATCGTACTGCCCGGACGATGGTCAGCCAGATCTCCTGCTTCTGGTGGGCATCAACCTGTGAGGATGACAAAGTGAAAAGGCCATTACTACACATGCAACATTTCCGTGCATCACACAGTTGAATATACATGTCTCAATCACAGGGGCATATGATCTACACAGGTAGTGCAACTATGGCTATGAACAGTTTGCCAGCAGTTACTAAATGGTATCATTGCCTGGGAAGTAAAACCTTGTTGGAATGCACTGTTACTGCACTATACCTGTTCAGTGCATGTGACTACACACTTTGGGGGTGACAACTACTCAGTGAGCATGCTAGCCACTGGTGTACACACTGTACGTCTTGCTAGTCAGACAACATGCACAATTAGTAAGGCAGTGGACAGCACACTCACCTGCTCCCCTGGTTTCCCATACAGCTTGCTGTACTGTGGAAGGAAGCTGTCCAGCAGGGCCTGGTTCTCCTCAGTGCTGAAGGCTGGAGCTCTATCCACAGTACGTGCCATTGCAGTAGCCAGAGGATGCAGAGACAGCAGCAGTGGTAGTGGCAGATGTCGTCCTGGAGCATGTAGTGCAGGCAAGTGAGCTCTCAGGGGAACAGTCAGCATTATATGTGTGCTGCAGAGGCAGATACTGTCCCATGTGTCCAAAGTGATAGGTCCAAGTCGTTTGCATCTTCTGAATCTGGCCAATCCATGGAATTGCACCACTTATACACGCCCACAGCATCCTTCAAAAGTTCAACTTCATGACACCCATGAATTTGCAACATTGTTGTGGGTGGCCAACTGAATTCACTGCATCCGACTCGTTAAAGCTTCGAAAACGCGTCTGTTACCATGTCAGGCCATAGCCAATGAGTGCGCACCGATCGGTCCAGTGCTGTACAACGCGTTTTTCGAAAAACAACACGCATCCGTCCACATCATATGCAATGGCCAATGCGTGCGCACCGATTGGTCCATTGCTGTACAACGCGTATCCGTTCACATCATATGCAATGTCCAATGCGTGCGCACCGATCGGTCCATTGCTGTACAACGCGTATCCGTTCACATCATATGCAATGTCCAATGCGTGCGCACCGATCGGTCCATTGCTGTACAACGCGTATCCGTTCACAGCATATGCAATGTCCAATGCGTGCGCACCGATCGGTCCATTGCTGTACAACGCGTATTTTGAAAAACAACACGCATCCGTCCACATCATATGCAATGTCCAATGCGTGCGCTCCGATCGGTCCATTGCTGTACAACGCGTATCCGCGCACATCATATGCAGTGGCCAATGCGTGCGCACCGATCGGTCCATTGCTGTACAATGCGTATCCGTTCACATCATATGCAATGTCCAATGCGTGCGCACCGATCGGTCCATTGCTGTACAACGCGTATCCGTTCACATCATATGCAATGTCCAATGCGTGCGCACCGATCGGTCCATTGCTGTACGACGCGTCCCTGTACAAGTCACTCGCATATGTCACCATGCTTGTCACTGGTGAACGTATGCCAGCCACGTTTACTTGCTAGGGACTCAGGGGCACACCTACAACACCACAGCCTGTCCACATTGTATCCTAAGGCATGTAAGGCTGCATTACCTTTTCTGTGTATGGGGGTCAACATGTGGTTTTTGGGTGGCACTTGGGGGCAGCCACTCCCAGGCTGTGCACGTGTTCATGGGGACAGAATCCTTTGTGTGTTGTGCACATGACCACTGTGATGTGCAACTGTTCATTTCAGAGCATGTGGCATGGTCACATTTCCAGGTTGTGTATGTGTATGTCATGTCACATACCCCCTGAGTCCCATGTGGGAAGGTATGTACGTCACAGGGTGACCCATTGCCACAATAGTGATGGCCCTCCACAGTCTGTGTGCATGTTGTGTTTCCGATGTCTCTGATTCCATGTGCACAATGGGAGACAGTCTCCACATCCACGTTGTTTGTGCATGGACTTTGATGTTGTGCGTGTGTGTGTCACAGACGTCCATGTCTGTCCTGCAGAGGTAACAGGGGCCACTACCTGTGGGAGTCATGGTTGTTTTGCTGACGTGTACATGATACGCCATGTCATGCCAGTGTCCATGTGGCAATACAGGGTCCCTGGGAATCTACCTGTCAATGAGCTGTAATGCCTGTGGCACATCTGTCCTGACATGTCACTGTGGTGTGTGTTTGGAACGTGACAGCAGTACATGGGTACTGTGACACAGCCTAATGATTTCCCATAGCACAACCTGGAACTTGTCAACACATGTTGAACTGTGATGTTAGATGTTGGCCATGTAGGTGCCATATATGTCCATACAGAACGGCACACACATCAGGTACTTGTGTCTCGTAATGATGTATCATGTGATATTGAGTATGGTCAATGGCACATATGTAGGGTGACTGACAATCTTTCTTTCTTCACCTATGCACTGCAGGGCACCAGCTGTCCATAGACCATTCCCTGACCTTGCAACGATGGTTGAACGTGACTGCATCCGACGGTACCGCTTCAACAGGGCGCTGATTGAGGAATTGGCGGTGCGGTTGGCCCCACATTTGCAACCTGGCCGGCCATACCCTACAGCGCTGACCCCCAAGGTGAAGGTGATGGCAGCCCTACACTTCTTTGCCACTGGTACCTTTCAACACACTGTGGCATCTGCTGGTGGGATGTCACAGACCATGTTCAGCCGTGTGCTACGCGATGTTTTGGAGGCAATGTTGAGATACCTGAACCAGTACATCTATTTCCCTAAACGTCAACAACTCACTGACGTCAAGAGTGACTTCTATGCCCTGGGGAGGATGCCACATGTCATTGGCTCCATTGATGGGACACATGTGGCTTTGGTACCACCACAGGCACATGAGCAGGCATACAGGAACAGGAAACATTACCATTCGATCAATGCTCTGGTGGTATGTCTTGCAGATATGAGCATCTCACATGTGTGTGCCCGTTTCCCCGGTTCGGCACACGATGCCTACGTGATGAGGAGTATGATGTCACAGATGCAGAACCAGCGTGCCTGGCTTGTCGGTGTGTACTGACTTTGTACCATTGTGTGTGTTCTGCAATGTTGTATTCCGCTCTCTTTTCCAACTCAGCTAATGTGCAATTGTCTGTATGTAGGTGACTCCAGATACCCCAACATGCCGTGGTTGCTGACACCCCTCAGGAACCCTGTGACACCAGCCCAGATGCGCTACAATGAGGCACATGTTCGGACCAGGAGAGTGATCGAGCGGACATTTGGTCTCCTGAAGAGCCGCTTCCGCTGCCTAGACAAGACAGGAGGGGCCCTCCCATATGCCCCAGCAAAGGTGTGCAAGATTGTCATCGTCTGCTGCATGCTACACAACCTGGCAGTGCGGAAGGAGTTGCCTCTCATCCTGGATGACGATGACCAACATCCACCACCTGTGGAGGATCCTGGCCTGGGCCACGATGCCAGTGATGATGATGATGATGATGATGAGGGTGATGTCCGCACACAGCTCATCACCAACTTCTTCAGCTGAATGTGAGTAGCCAGAGATGTCATGTCAATGATGTGAGTTTGCATGATATGTGTGGGTGGTGCCCTGGTGCTGTTTGAGTGTGGCCATGTGCTACTTGACTGGATGCGTGCAGCGATGTGTCCTTACAGGTAGTCTGTATTCCCCAACAGTGTTGACATGCTAACTTGGTTTTGTGTAGGTTTCTTGTGACATGTATTGGGCATGAGTATTGCAGTTCTGTCCTGTTCTTCAGTGCTTTTGACTGTGTGTCATGTCTGTCCTTCACAGGGTACTTTCAGAGTTGTTTGGTCAACTCGGATCCCCCGACACCATGATTCAGCTTTCAGGGTGGAAGCAGTCGTTTCCCTACAGGTGATGTGTCACACACCCCTGGACTTTATTTCTTCTACACTTGTTGACGTGTGGCCACTGCCACGTGGGATTACCTTGCATTTGTAGTGGAAACAACATGTTACAAATGTGTAATAAACCTGTGCTTCACTTTGGGATGTGCGTTGTCTGTGGTCACACATCTGACTGACATTTGCTTACTGCACCTGTGGGCTAGTTAACACAGACTCTGAATAGGTGTGGTGTCTGTGCATTCCACTGTATTTCCTGGCAACATCAGTGTAGGCGATGAGTCAGATGGCCCTGGTGTGTACGTGTTGTGTTGTCCTAGTGGTGTGTCTCCCTCATATGTGTCACGTCGCCATGACTCACATGACGGTGTTGAACTTGCTGTGGCAGTTAGCATGCACAGTGTCATTTAGCAGATCATCATCTCCATGACAAAAACAATGTTGGAATCACAACAGAGGCAAGTATGGTGTATTAGTGAGTTTATTTACATACATGTGTGAGGATAGTGCACAGGATGGTGGGTGCTGTACATTGGTATTGGAATCCAAAGTTCCCAGATGAGTTGGAAGTGTTGGTAGCAGAAATGTCCTGAGTAAAGTCCACAGTCATCTGATACATTAGTCCAACTTAAACTCCCCATGTCATGTGGTAGAGTTGGGTTGCATTTGACAGGGTGAACAGTTTGCACACAAAGGAGAATTTCCAGAACAGGTGTTGGGTTCCTTGGGGATGTACATGGCCATCGGCCTCTCAGTTGTCCTTGCTCGGACGACCCCTCTTCTTTCTGGGGGGGCCCTCACGTGCAGGCCGCTGCAGTGCAGAGGACTCTCCACCAGAGTCATCCTCCCTCCATGTGGCAGTTGCAGTTGTTGCGGCACCAGATGTTGTGGGCACACAGGGAGGTGTGGACATGTTGGTGCTAATCTGGCGGAGGCATGTCAATATGTCCCTCTGCACCGCTGTCAGTTCTTCCAATGTGTCCCACTTGGACTCCATGCCAGACATGTGTGTCTCCACACGGGACATGTGTGTCTTCACACGGGACATGTGGGAGTCCAAGCGGGCCTGATGGGCAGCCTGCTGCTGTTGAATGTCCTTGAGGATCCCCACTACCTGGCTGACCTCTCCGGTGCTATTCTGGTACGCATCAGCAATGCGTGCCAGTTGTGGGTCATCATGCAGTCCAGACCCCTCTGCAAACAGCGACCTCTGCCTACCACCCCTCCCACCACCCCTGGCCACACGTGCAGGAGCTGCCGTGGCATGCACAGGTGACCCTAGGCCCCCTTGGGGGTTGGTACTGGGGTTGTTGTCCGTTGCTTCACGGTGGGCTGTGGTCCCTGTGCTGTTGTCATTCAGTGTCCTTGGTCTGTCCGTGTCGGCGGGGGTGGTCTGTGTGTTGGCAGATGTTGGAGGTATGGGTGCAGGGGGTGCAGATGGTGGTACTGCTGGTGCTGCATGATGACTCACACCGGAGGTGCCAGGTTGGTCTTCGCCATCCGATGAGGGCAGAGGCAGTTCCATACCAGAGAGCTCAGGGTCCCCCGGAGCCTGGGACAGGGACTCCTCCTCATCTGCTGCTGTGTCCCCATAATCACCTGTTTTTGGAAGAGACACACAATGTATGTTATGTTTCTGCAGGCATCAATGGTTCAAACACATGACAGTTGTGACTGTACCTCTGGATGCGGCCCTGTACATTGCATTGTCCTAAGTTGTCACAGTCAGAGGTTGATATTGGTGTGGCTCATTGTCCTGCCAACCTGATGCATTTCAATGTGGATGTTGAGGTTTGTGCATGACCAGCATTGGTGGTATTTGGTTGACATCCGGACCTCCTTCTCCCCCAGCCCAGTTATCCCACCATGAAGCATGCCACCCTTGCAGTGGGTGCAGGTTGACTCTCAGGATGTCAGTCAGTGGTGTCCTGCTGTTGGTTGGTGCCCAGTTCCCAGCAGGGCCTGGTACTCCCCACAACAGAGCACCATTGTCAGACATCTTTGAAGTGGCTTTTCACTCCCTGTAATGTGTACATGCTTCAGTGTGAGCTTGCTGGGCCATGTGGGTGGGGGATGTTGAGCTGTGACTACCACTCCCATCATGCTATTGCCTACACCCCCTTCCCAACATGCCCATACTTCCTTCCTTTTGACTCTGCTTCCCTGTGGGTTAGTGTGCCTGTGCTGACAGGATGGCTGACAGTGTTGTCCTGGCGTTTGTTTGGCTACAAGTCCCAAAAGTGTCCCTATGCTTCACACAGCATAACCCAGTGTGGTAGTTCTTTGTGGGATATTTAATTAGAGTGTGAGGCAATGCATTCTCCCAGGTGAGTTGTGTGGAGTTTGTGTTAAGGGGGTGTGTGAGAAAAGCTGCTGGTAACTATGGTCAGAGCTGTCAGTCCTCCTTCCCACCCAGCCAGATATCCCACCATGGAACGTGCTTCCATTGCAGGGAGTGCAAGTTGGCTTTCAGGATGTCAGTCAGTGGTGTCCTGCTGTTGGTTGGTGCACAGTTCCCAGCAGGGCCTTGTGCTCCCCACAGCAGTACCCAGTGTCAGCCATCTTGTCAGTTCTTTTCCACTCCCTGTGATGTGAGCATGGTTCAGAGTGGTGTTGATGGGCCAATTGTGAGGGTGACCAATATCTGTGACTACAACTCCCATCATGCTATTGGCTACACTCACTTCACCAGCATACACAGAATTCCTTCCTTTCAGTGAGCTTCCCTGTGAGGTGGTGTTCTAGTGGTGGCAAAATATCTGACTGTGTTTGTTGGTTATATTTGTGCCACTGCCTTGCTCTATTTGTTGTTAGGTTTGTACATGTCATGACACAGTTACATGTCACTATGAGATGGCATGTATTGTGTTTATCTGACTAACATACACATCTTGGGATGATTATCTTTTGGTTGCTGTGGATTTGCTAAGGGTGCATGGTTTGACTATCCTCTTGACAGTGATGTGTGTGTATTGTCACACAATATTGGGTATATTGGTTGTGTACTCACCAGGCTCTGGGATGTTTGATAGTCCATATATGCTCACTGGTGGTAGGATGGCCCGCACCTTCTCCTCCCAGGGCCTGAGGTATAGTGGTTTGGCAGGAGGGCCACTGCCGGTGCGCTGACTCAAGGCGTAATCCTTCTTGAGTAGGTCCTTGACCCTCCTGCGCACATCATACCACCTGTTCTGGATGTCTTCCTTTGTGCGCAAAGATGGTGATTGTGCGTTCACCCTGTCGACGATCCTCTCCCACATCTTGGTTTTCTGCGACATGGGGGTCTGTTGGACCAATGTACCAAACAACTGTGGCTCTACCCTGAGGATCTCATCTACCAGGACTTCCAATTCACTGTCTAGGAACTTTGGATTCTTCTTTGGGGGCATGGTGATGGGTGGTGGTGGGGATTGATGTGTGTGTGAGTGTGCAAGTGAGGGTGGGTGAGTGTAGGTTTTGCTGGGTGTATGTGAGGGTGCTATTTGTGAGGTGCTAATGGTGTGTGGCTTGTGTGATGGATGAGTTGTGAGTGTGTCTGTGGTTGCTGTCTGATGGTGTTCTGTGCTGGCAGGTCAGTTGAATTTGCAAAGGATCATGGTAGGGATTTGTGGCCTTTATATGGGTGGAGTTGTGGGTGTGTCCTTGTTCCATGTTTTTTCCCCCTGTATTTATTGACTTTGTCATTGCTTGCTTGGCCCTTTTTTTTGAATTTTTTCCTTTGAGTTTTTTAGGCATGTAGGAGACGTTCTACTGACCGAGTAGGACGCTGCAGTTGGCTCGTGCGTGCTTCTCCGAGTCTTTCAACCTGTGTTCCTGCTGGGTTTCATCTGCGGCGTACGCGTCGGTCGCGGAGTATTGGGTTGCTTCAGCTGGGTTTTGTATGCGTGTCGGTCGTACGGCTTGGGCTCAGTGCGACTCGGTCTGGTTTTACACACATTGCATCGTACTGCGCGGGTCGGAGTTCGCAGGTACGTTTCTGTCGGGTTCATTCCTGGTGCGTGTCGGTCGGTTCGATTCGCGTAGTTTCCCGGCCGGATAGCTTGTTTCCGTGCGGTTCGGTCGTTCGGCTTGTGTTCCGTACGAGTCGGTCGTGATTCACATGCATTTCATCGTACTACGCGGATCGGGCAGCGCCGGTACGTGTCGGTCGGACAACATTCCCGTACCGAGTCGGTCGGTATGTTTTCTGGCCCGAATCGGAATCGGCCCCTAAGTCTGTGGACTTTCATATTGATTCAATACCAGCCTCAATTTGCAAACAAAAACCATGCAAAAGACTAGGCTTGACTGGGATCAAATATCGTTGTCTCCATAGTGAATCTGTTTTTCAATAGTAGTCAACTTCAGTACGACAGTACACCTGCTGATTCTGTCACCTCATTGAAAGTATCGTTCTCCCATCCCAGATATCTGTCTGACTCCGGTGGAGAGTATTCTTCATGTTCTAGCATGCACTCCTTTAAATGTTTTCAAGCGTTTGACCAAATAAATTTAACACTCAATGATCTTCACTGGTCTTCTCCTCTTCCTTCCTGCATCACCTTCAGGGCCTTCTAGATCGCCTACAAGGTGGATGAGAATGCTACTTCACCATAGCTAGTACCAAAGATCAAGTCTTCCAGCGGCCTACAATAAACATAAATTACAGTCTGTCCTTCACTTAAGAAACAAACTGAAGTCCTTACACTTCAAGAAACACCTTATTAATGGATGAACCTTCACTTTTGCAGACCTATCTGAACAGTGCCTCCCCCATCTCTAGTATCCTCACTCCAGCACTCCAGCCATTCCCTCCTCATTCCTCACTTCACTCATACTAGAGAACTTGTTACCCCACCATGCCCCTTCCCTACTGTGAGAAACTGGGAGCACTTAAACAGTAATAAAGTGAAAACACAACACAAGAAAAATCCCACACTAATTTAGGAAAATAGAATACATTCTGTTAAATTATTTGACACCATAACAACAACAATCCAATCAGTAGAACTGTAGATATGCAATTTCAAAGATTTAAGGCAAATATAGCATATTGTCATGCAAGATAGGGGGAAAGTCACAAGTTCAGGCAGACCACGATGGAGCATGGGCTGGTACAGGGACCAGGTTAGTCCTGTTGAAAGAGTTACCTTCTGAAAGTCCAATGTGAAGAATCTAGTTCAAGGTGGAGGAGGAGGCCGTGAGGAACAGGAAGAATGTAGCGGATGGTCGGTGCTGTAGCTGCAGGAGTAGGGTGGGCATCGCGGACGGTCAACGATGTATCACAAAGATCCGGTCGTACAACGCTGACGGTCGTTGCTAGAGCTTTGTGTGGCTGTCAATGCTGTAGAGAAGTGTAGAACTTGTGCTGCCGGTAGTCACTGGTGATTGCTGTAGCACGAAGAGTATTCAGAGCTTCACATTGGGAGTCATTGTGGGTGGCAAGTGCTTGACACGAATGGGTTCATTCTCAAAGAACCCAACACTGCAGGATTTCTCATTTTCTTTCAGGAGAAACTCAACTGATACCAACTCCAGGGTCCAGGACTGGGGAGGCACCTTTTGTGGGCCAGAACTCACTCTAGCAGAGCCCAACAGGGCTCTAGCAGGTCCATTTTCAGGTCCAAGCATGTCCAGTACAGCACGTCAGCTGGGTAGTTGCAGGGAGACTCTGGAACTTGTTGTGCCCTTGTAGCTTTGAATAGGAGATCAATCAGCTGACCCTTGGAGGCACTTCAGGTAGCCTGTGATGAAGGGAGCAGGTCCTGTCTTCCTTCTCAGGATAGGGCAAGCATCAAGCAGCAGGGCAGACCTTCTTTTGGAGTATCTTTGGATCCAGGAGTGAACTGAAGAGTGGATGTGAGGGTTCACTATTAATACCTGGTGCCAGCTTTAAAGTGGAATAAACTTCTGGAGCCCCACCCACACCCCACAGATGGTTCTGGAATTTCCTTCTTCCTGCCCAGGTCCCAAGATGTCTGGGGAAACAAACACCTGGTGTCAAGTTCGTTGTTAGTGTCAGGCCGTTAGTAGCATAAGATCTGGAAGGCCACTAACCTCAGAAGTCGACCAGCAGAGACGATGACGTGAAGAAGGCCCCCTTCCTCCCTAGGGAACAACCCCACCCAGAGGAACACAAATACCACTGTGTAAGGAAGCACCTCGGGGAAAAAGGGAGTGGAGAAAACAACAGATACTGCGGTTTGGCTCTAGCGTCTGGTAGAGCAGTCCAGCACTAGTTAAGACCCCTCATGAGAGAGCTGCAGAGGGAAGAAACAACAAGGACATACATGTGAGGAGGAAGGACGGTAACAACACCAGTCATACAATTGTCTTTCTTCATATATCTGTATGCCCAAAAGACCCCTCCTTACTATAGCAAACCACAGTGGATCCAGAAAACAAAAGGGAATTCCAGGACTCTGAAAATAGTACCGGGTAACTGGCGGTAAGCAGGATAAGAAGTTTCTAACTTCAATGTCTGTAGGAGAAAAGAAAGGCTTGTTGAAGTCACAGCGCCTTCAATGTAGATGGTATCAAAGAAATGCAGGCGAGAGGGGATTGTCACCTTGTAGACCGACCTGCACTTCTTCCGGTATCCGTACTCACAGTTACGTCACTGCGAAAATGGAACCCCAGGGAATCCTTATGCCGGTAGTCCCCTCCGAGTCCGGGAGACAGGGGAATGAAAGCAATAATAAAATTGCAGGAGGAGCGGGAATAGCAACCGCAACCCCGCGAGAACCTAAATACCTGAAAGGGCTCCTGCGCCCTTGGAGTCTCAGTGAAACAAAACACTGATGTCCGTGAAACACATAGGTCGGGAATTCAGCAAGAAGCGGCTCGGCAGCTTCCGTAGATTTTCAGCACTCCGACTCCTGCGGGGAACACCATCCGCTGAGCGCTGCATGCACGGGGGTAATCAGGAAGTTTGTCAAGCCCCGTTTGTAAGAAAAGGTGGGGCTTTATAGCCGACGAATGAATAGGCGGCTCCTGCTGTGATGCGCGGATCGCTGTCCCTTGGCATTCTGGGCCTTGTGGTTCTTTGTCACCTGCGCTCCGTTCTGTGGTGCCCTGTTCTCCCTGAGCCTCCCTGTGCTGGCGCTACACGGGGAGGAGTGAGCAGACAACCCCGGCTCCCTTCTCTGACTCAGGATCGCGACAGTTAGTGTGCTGAGGCAGCTCCCTTGAAAAGTAAGTGGGGCAGGGAGCAGCACTGCCCTGCCCATTCTGGCAGGATGGCTCTCTCTCAGCCACACCAAGATCCTATTGTTCACTGTCTGCGCCCTATATGCATTCATGATGGAGGAGCAATTAACAGGCTCAGGCAGCTGGAAACTCCTAAAAGGCCTCACAAAGTTTAGGCAGAAAAATGCCAACTTTCTAAAAGTAACATTTTCAAAATTGTAATCTAAATCCAACTTTTTCATTAAATATTAAAGAGGATTTTATATTACAAATCATTTGAGTTCAAATGGGGCATTTCTATCTGCTTCCAATCCAAAGTTAGCACATATTAAATGCAATAAGGTAATCCAATGCTATTCTATTTGAGAGGTAGTGAAAAACAGTACATGTAAAACTTGAAAGTGCATGTCCAACATTTTAGATACAATGCACCCTGCCCTGTGGGCTGGTTAGGGCCTACCTTAGAGGTGACTTAAATGTACTAAAATAGGAGGATTAGGCCTGGCAAAAGGTTTATTTTGTCAGTTGGAATTGGGAGTTTAAAACACCTATTTACCTAATCTGTGCCATCCTATCCTCTCCCTGCTTAACCTGCACATGCGCGCTTGTTGCCATCTGCCTGGCAAGCCTCATCTTCATCTTCTGCTTTGCCAAATCCTGCTCATGTTTCTGATTTTCCTCTCACCCTCACTGCCAAGGGACTCTCCTCGTAACTTTCCAACTGAACCAATTTGTTCTCATGATTCAAAAAGGTCTCTAATATGAGCAGAGTCTGCAGGGATTCCATTCTGTCTTCTGTCATCTTCAACCTCAACATCTTCCAGAACTGGAGGTCCAGTGCCTGCTGAAGCTCAGCACAATCAAGACAGAAATCCTGTTATTTGCCAAGAACAACAACCAAGAAACCATACAATCTTGTCTCAATCAGACGAACCTTGATTTTCAATGAATGCCAAGTCACTTGGAATTGTGCAGGACACCAACCTCACCCTCAAAGAAACACATTAGCGAAAACAAGAAAGACGGTCTGTACTCACTATCTCTTCCAGAAAGCTACTTCAGAACTGCTTTTCAGGTTCTCATACTTGTGCATCTAGATGGTGATAAAGCGCTGCTCCGTTGTCTTTCAGACTCCACAGTGGCTTTCCTGAGGGGCATCCTACATGCTGCAGCTGAATCACTGACTAAATATCGAAGGTCACAATATCGACCTACAAAAATATCGCAGCAAAAATATCGAAGACAAGAATATCGACATCCTATCTACATTAAGGTAAGTACAAAAATATCGAAAAAAATATCGATGTCAAAAATATCGTTGTTAAAAATATCGTTTTTAATTTAAGTTAAAAAATATTGTAAAATAAAGTAAATAATACATATAATTAAAAGAAACATAGTTGAATTTTTTTAAAATGCTTAAAAATTATAAGTAATATATATAATTTGAAAATACATTAAACATATACATATAATATATATATATACTTACTTATTAATATGTTTTAATATTTATTTTAATAACTTATAAATTGTTTAATTTATTTTTTAAATTATAAATACATCTATACACATAAAAGAATAATATAAATAAAAATGTAAATAAATATATGTAACACATTTTTAAAAATTCAAATTATTTTAAATCTTTTTAAAAATAATTATACAGTACATTAGCTAAAAAAATACAAAATATTAGATAGCGGAGAAAATCAAATTACTATTCCCACTCCAGTGAGTGCAACAGTAGGGAAAGTGTTGGATAGCGTAGGGGTTAAAATTACTATTCCCACTCCAGTGAGTTCAACAGTAGGGAAAGTGTTGGATAGCGTAGGGGTAAAAATTACTATTCCCACTCCAGTGAGTACAACAGTAGGGAAAGTGTTGGATAGCATACGGGTAAAAATTACTATTCCCACTCCAGTGAGTGCAACAGTAGGGAAAGTGTTGGATAGCGTAGGGGTAAAAAGTACTATTCCCACTCCAGTGAGTGCAACAGTAGGGAAAATGTTGGATAGAGTAGGGGTAAAAATTACTATTCCCACTCCAGTGAGTGCAACAGTAGGGAAAGTGTTGGATAGCGTAGGGGTAAAAATTACTATTCCCACTCCAGTGAGTGCAACAGTAGGGAAAGTGTTGGATAGCGTAGGGGTAAAAATTATTATTCACACTCCAGTGAGTGCAACAGTAGGGAAAATGTAGGATCGCGTAGGGGTTAAATTAACATACTTATAAATTATTATTTTTTAAATACATAACATATTATTAATTATTTAACAAAATAATTATTAATAAATACCTATTAAATTAAATTAATATTTACTTAAATAACATTAAATTACTTCCCACCCTATTCCCCTATAAACACACAACGTGCTACACATAAAAAAATAACACAATTAATGTAATTATCAATTAATCAATTAATAAAAATTAATTACCAATTAATAATTAATTAACAATAAATTAACAATAACAACAAATAAAAAATATTAATAACTTAATTATCATTATTATAATTTTTAATTAACCAATTAATAAAAAATAATTACCAATTAATAATTAATTGGCAATAAATTAATAATCAATAACAATAAATATACACATATTAACTAATTAATTATATTTAAATTACTTCCCACCCTATTCCCCTATAAACCCACAACACGCTACACATTAAAAATAACATAATTAATTCAATTACCAATTAATCAATGAATTACAATTAATTACCAATTAATAATTAATTTACAATAAATTAATTAACAATAATAAATAAAAGTTAATAATACATTAATTATAATTAATATAATGATAAATTAACCAATTAATATAAAATAATTACCAATTAATAATTAATTAACAATAAATTAACAATGAATAACAATAAATAAAAACATATTAATTAATTAATTATAATTAAATTACTTCCCACCCTATTCCCCTATAAACCCACAACCCGCTCTGATACTAAAACGGAAAAAGTTCCCTTTAAAAAAAATTACTATTTTCTAAACATTTAATACATATATTTAAAAATAATTAAAAAACTTTTTAAAAAATGTTAAACATACATATAATATACATAACATTAAAAAAAAAATCGATATTATTTACAACTATATTTTTGCTAACAATATTAATGACCGATATTACTTACTTCGATATTAAAAAAATCGATATTACTTACCTTAAAGTCGATATTCTGGTCAACGATATTCTTGACTTCGATATTCTGTCCCTACGATATTAAAAATTCGATATTAGTGTAGGTCGATATTTAAAATTCGATATTTTGACTGCCCACCGCTGCAGCTCATGTCATCAAGGGCCTGTAGAAATATATAAACATCACCCCCATTCTGATGGGAATCCATTAGCTTACTTGCTTTATCTGGTGGTTCTCTACCCACACAGCCAGGACACCATCAGATTGCAGAAAAAGAAGTGTAAAAAAGATAATGAAAAGCAGCAGTCCTTTTCCATCTATACACCCTGAATCTGGAACAACATCCGCATATCCATCCAGACCACTCCGATGACGGTCTAATTTAAGAAAGAGTTGAAGATGTATCGCTGTAAACAACATTAGATCACAATGGATTTACAGCTGCCTCTCCTATCAGTTGTTGACTTTATGCTTGTCTTTGACCTTCTACAGTGCTAGGCAGCCTTTTGGCTAGGATTTACTTAATGATTGCTGACATATTTCAACATGATTTAAAAGTAATCAGTGAAAACCTCATTCCAACAGTCACCACACTCATCAGGTCCAAGATATATGCAGCAAAAGAGCAATTACTTCTACTGGTGTATCTGTAAATGCATCCCAAAGATCTGACATTATTAAAAAAATATGCTCATGCCCTAACAATCTCACTGATGGCCTCCACATTGAGGATTCAGCTAGAGAAGGGACTGTGTTCATTCATGCCCTCAGAAGTCCCTAGGAAGACCATCCGGACTGAATTGGATTTCCTTTTACACCAATATAGTGCTAAGGACTTTAAGATCACATCTTCAACAGTGAAATTATTCAGTCCTTAAAATATCCCACATGGTCACATTAGAGGAATCACGATTTCCTATGGGAGCATCTTGTTCAACTATATTCTGTAAATTCTAGATTGAGATTAGTTAATCTGTGTAAGCCACATCCTCACAAATCATGTAAAGTCACTGAGCTCTTGCCTCATATATTCGGGCAGCATAAAGAGGGAAGCCGTTTAAATCTGGTCATGTGCCTTGTGTAAATGAGTGCTCAAATTACAATAATGTCTATATGTCGAAAGAGTTCAGAGCTAGCCTGGTTCAGGTCAGAAGCATGGGGGAACACATTAATTTCCACATTTTCAGCCAAGAATTTTCAACAGCATACCTTCCTTTCTTTCTGAATGTCACAGTTTCAATTACTCACAATTGAAAACAATATTTACATATCAGATAACAGTTCATTTCACCAACGCTCACATTATACAAATCTCCCAAACATGAACACTTGGAGTTACACTGTACACCTGTATTTTTTACTACCCCTACGTCATTTGTCCTTGTCCCATCCACTACAAGTGAGGTGATATTACCTCACAATAAGAACAAAGCAGGAGGATCCTGAAAGCCAGCCCCATCCACCCTGGGTGCCATAAAGAGGGCTGGCACTCGTGGCTCCTCCTGTTTTGCTTCCTGCATCATGGGACAAAGATGTGGGAGGTCCCTGCTGGTCTCAAGCTGTTTTAAGGCTAAAGAGCCCATCTTTGTGGGAAGCACCCTTCTTTGCTGGGCTTGGGGGGGGGGGGATTCTAGCCTCCGAGGAGGAGGCAGCGTTGTCCTGAACAGAGGATTGGTGCAATGTTTCTCTCAGAAGTGGCCTCGGTGGTTCCCCTTTAGTGTCAGGAAACAGGGAAAGGCCACACACATTTCTTCTCCCTCTTTATATGTGGGTGGAGGGAGTCTTCAATCAGATACGGAATGCACTGTTTGAGTTTGTGCATGCACAGGGAAGCTGGTTTGAACTAAGGGTGGGCGGAATTTGCGTAGTCGCGTTACGCAAATCTCCGCGAAATTGCTAACAAATTCCGCGAGCTCGCGGAAATTCCGCGAAATCGCGGAATTGCTTGTCCCGTCCGTTCGCGATGTGTTTTTGCGTGCTCGCGGGGAAATATATCGCTAACTTGCCCATGCGGTCGCTAATGGGCGCGGCCATCTTGTTTTCACTTGTCCCGCCCGCTCGCGATGGTATTTCCTGTTCCGGGTCGCGTATTGCATGCTCCCGCCCGTTCGCGATAAGGGTTTCCTGTTCGGGAACGCGTGATACGTGTTCGCGACGCTTTTGCGTGCTCGGGGGAAATATCGCGCGAACTTGCCCATGCGGTCGCAATGGGCGCGGCCATCTGGTTTTTCACTCTATTTCTATGGTTCTGGGCCTGCTTTTCAATCCTCCCTCTATCTTTTCAATCCTTTGTTTCTGTAAACTTATTTTGGGTCTTTTTTGTTTATTATCTATCTCTCTATTTTCCTGATTCTATATTTTGAGTTTCTCTCTACTTTTTGTGTGTTTTTAACTACTTTTTCACACTTTTTCTATTACCTGCTTTTTCATTTCTTTTACTTACTTTATTTAATTCCTACCTTTTCTTTTCCGTTACCCGCCTACCCAGAACCATGGCAAAGGGCCACAGCCACAGGGCTCGAAGTCGGAGCCAGAGCCGCGACCGCCTTCCTTGCGGAAGACGGCGCCAAAGAGGGGTGCAGGCACGGGCCTTATTCAATGAGGCGGAGGTGGCCGCACTGGTTTTTTTGTTCAGCGCCACCTCCCTTAACCCTGGCAGCAGGCGGCAGGCCTGGGTCCGGGTACGGGCTCCGGGAGCGTCGGCAGCGGTGGGGCAAGGTGCGGCGGGCAGTGTTTCGCTGCTCTGGTGTCCGGCGCACACAGAATCAGCTGACGCACCGGTGGTCCGATATTCTGGACCGGGAGCAGGACCTGCTGGACCTGCTAGGAGTGGAGGTCCCGGGGCTTGGTGAGTAGCTATTTAATATTACAACTTTGTGTTCTTCTGCTCTGTGTTATATATTGCGAATATTTTTTTTTCCGACCAGCAAGAATGCTGCTGCTTACATTGCAGGTAAATGACGTTTAAAAATCTGTGATTGTTATGACACAGGCGCTCGGCGCTACTAATCTTACTTGTTTGCAACTTTGCGCTTGCTTGGCCTGATGATTATGTAAGAGTTTACTTTAGAGAACTTAAGTGATGTAATGCTAGAGAGAGTAGTCCTTCCTTTGTCCTCGTGCCACTAAGAAGGGATAGTGGTGGATTGATAGGTTTAGTTACTTATTAGTTGGTAATTTGTAAGTTGTGTGCGTGACGCATCCTCTGTCACGTCACGGGCTGCTGAGTGATGCTTACCCCAGTCCTTAGCAGAACCTTTTGTAGTTTGTTTACTGAGTGTTAATAGGCTTATATCATCACTAGCAGAACATTAGCAGCAACCAGCCAACAATTTGGTGTATGCAAAAATGTATGCATGTGTCCTCCATCTATGCATTTTTGAGGACTAAAATAAATGGAAATGCAGACTTACTGAACAATTGGCCCGTCTGGATTGGAATAGGTGGGCTAGGTCATGTGGTAGTTAGGCTTGCTAGACGGTCCGTGAATCTCGCAATACTACCAGTCGATCAGATAGGTCAATTTTATTGCAATTTTTGTAACCAAAAATGTTTTTGGTGCCTATTTTAAAATATTTTATTTATTTCACACCAAACTTTAATTTTTGTCTCTTTCTTTATGAAATCTTACATGATCAGCAGCACCCAGGGGCAAGAAGACGGGGTCGCAGGCGGTGGGCCCAGAAGATCTGGAAGATGCCTCCCAGGGGCAGGACCGCTCCTCTATCGAGGGCTCTGCTGCTGGCCCCAGTAAGTCCACCAGTGGTTAATATTAATAATTATATTTCCTAAACTTTTCCTGCACCTTATTTTTTCCGAACTATTATTTCGGTATCCTAATTCGAATTTTTACAAAATCTTCTTTGCTCTATACTATCTGTTTCTAAATTCTTGTTATCCCTGCCTCTAACTGCGTCTGCTATGACTCTCTGTACTACTACTATTAGTCTGTCTGTAGCTAAGCTTGCCCAGTTGCCCACTCTTTATTTCAAATATTTTAAATAAAACTCATTCACCAATAGCTATAGCCATTGAGTTTGGGTTGTCCTCTTCTACTACTTCTAGTCTTCTTATTCTTGAGGCTTTTTGACAATTCCCACCAAGAAAATGCCCAAACACATTTTAGAATTTTAGATAGGATAGGACATACTACTACTGTTGTAGGGATTCTGCACTTACAGAACTTTGCACAAGAAAATAGGACGTTGGTGATGGGAGGTTGGACCTTCCTCACACCTCAATCGGAAGCCACCACAATCCCCTGACCGACTAGTTATAGTGTCTCATTACTCCGAAACGCCCCCCAAAATACCCAATGAGTAGACAACCCAGACAACATAACACTCCCAACCTCTGTCGCGGAAGCAATGCACACCTTTTGCTCACTCTTGTGTAAGTCCACACCAAATACCACCGAGTCTATGTAAGTTCAAAAGGTTTCTTTTTATTTCCAACTGACAAGCTCTGTATGTTGTATAATGCAGCAGCAACAGCAAAATGTATAAGATTAAAACAATAAACATTGTTACAGTTAGACTTACAAGTTACTTACAACTAAAAGTCCATAGAAGCCAAAAGGCGAGATCATGATAACTGAACATTGGTGGGCGAACCACCCTCCCCTTGGTAGGAATCTAGTTTATATAAAATTCTAAATGGAGATGTGAGAATTCTGGGGAGCCCTCACCTTCGAAGAACCTAGTAGTGGTTACATCATAAGCTCTGCAAAGCTCTGGTTCTTCTTATAAGTGAATCTTCCGTCTGTAATGAGAAAAATGGTGCGCGTTAGTATAATGCAAGCATTTCTCAATCGTGCCAAAAAGTGCTTTTTTTTTATGGATAAGCAATATGGACTAACACCATAACTCCATAACAAAGTCGCTTGTTTTTCGACCTTGTACGCAGTGCTCAGACAGTAGCAGTATGAGCTCATGTGGCCTCAAAGGCGTATTTCACAACAAGCTGCGAGGTAACTTGCGCAAAAATAAAAGACAGAGCTAAAATGGTTGCATGGCTCGGGGTAACTTAGCAAAGACTAAAATGACCCTAGGGACCATATAACACTACTAGTGTCTACTCTACTACCTGACTTATACTAGTGATGTATGTTGTATATGTATTAACTTTTTTTCATTCATGCTAGTGAAAAATAGGGGGAGGTGTATATGGCATCTGAAAAATGTGTAATGTTTTTCTAGGCGTACTACCGACCACCAGTACCGGGGCCAGCGGTGAAGGTGACGCGGCCGCTGAGGGTGCAGGCGATGCGGCAGTTGGAGTAGCTGCAGGGGATGAGCCAGCAGCAGTGGCGGGCGGTGGTAAGTTATATTCCTAATCCTTACTTATTGACATTACACTCGCTGCAAGGGTGTAATGTATACTGTACTATTGAGACTTAAGTAAGAAGTAGTTGTGAACGCCAGTTGAAGAAGACACCCTTTACTTAGCAGCATTAGCAATAGCATTAGCGACGGGAGTCTACTGAGAGTAACCAATGGCCTCTATCGGACTTCAACTCAGCTGTGAAATTTTTATGGAGAAGAATAAAAGTCTGATCAGATGACCTTGATGGATGGGTTGAACGAAAAGGGAAAGAAGGGTGGAAGGAGGCAGGACGGGCGAGATTTTATATTTATGACTGGCAGAGAAGGATACGTGGCATGCATGCATAGGTGTGTGATATGAATCAGATGCATGGGTGGCGGAATGCCTGAAACTCCCACAAATGTTCGAGGCCGAGGTAGTGGGAGGATAGATACATACCACAAATGTTACGTACTGTGCTTGCTAGTGCTACTGTGCCACTATGTGTAGAATGTATTTGTCTGACTGCTTTGCTAAGAGTATATTTACTAAGACAATAGTCTTGTTTTTTCTTCGTGATATAGCTACTCCTAAAGTCAACAGGAAGGAGTTGGCAGCCAAGGCCCGGCGCCGTAAGCTGGAGGCCATACAGGCCGAATACCGGCGCATGGTTCTTCTAGAGGAGGAGGAGGAGGAGGAGGCGGCAGCAGCTGCAGCCTCCTCCAATGCCCGGGCCCCAGACACCCCCCAGTCTTACGGCGTCACCGCCTGTCAGCCACCCTCCGCCACACAGGAAGAAGCACTGCTGCCCACCCCCACTGTGGATGCAACTGCCGCGCGCTGAAGCACCTCGTGGCCCGCCTGGAGGAGCGCATCCATGTCCTGGAGAGGCGAGCCCGCTGAGACCCCGTTTATTTATTGCCCCTTTTTATATCTTATTTGGGTGGGTGGGAATCGGGCGTTGGGTTTTGGACTTTTGGACATTTGTTGGACTTTTTCGTTGCGGGACATGAACATTGGTTGGGGTTAGGGAGAGGGGTGGGTCAGGTGTTGTGGGATTTTTTTACATAGTTTATTTTTGTTAGGGTATTAAATTACATATTTAGACTTAATATACGATGTGGTTAATGTTTTGTGGGTGGGGTTACTGTTTTACGTCACACGGTTTCCTTGCTGGTGCAGTGCCACAGCCAGTGTTTGATTTAAATAATTGGCTGAGTTACTAAGACACAAACAGACAGATGCGGTACCCGTCACTGAGGGACTTGTCCTACTAGTACTGTCTGTCTCTCCTGATAATCTATGCATTCTGCAACTGGACTCAAAGGGGTGTGTGAAATAGAATTAATGAAAAAAATCCGTTATTAATTATGCCTCACCCAAACCTCTTCTCTTACCTGTGCTTGATGTTTAACTTGGGCACGGCGATGGCTGCATGGTGGTGATGGTTTTCTTTCCCAACATGCCATGGTTGTGGTGGTAGTAGTAGTAGACCCTGGCAGTAGCACTTGCAAATAAAAGAAAATGAGACAGTCAGTCGCCTGAGAGAGACTGTGGGAGGAGTAGTAGAACAAAGTACAGTACGGAACTTACTGCCAAACAATAATATGCCAAAATACAAGGAAACATAATGGTTGCGGGGATAACCTAGTACATAGAGTTACAAACTCTAGCTGTGTCGAGTCACTCGACTAGGCCTACAGTACACCGTGGTCCGTGACTTGACACAAGCGTAACCGTTAGTGCTGTTTCGGACGATGACAACAAATCCAATCTATGATGGCATTTAATGCTGATGGATTCGGTTCCTTTGGTTAAAAAAAACCAAATATACTGCTCAAAGGAGGGTGGGCAAGCAGAAGAAGATCCGCGCCCTGCCTTGAAAATGCATTTATGTTGCTTTAGCCACATCCGCCCCAGCAAGCGTGTGATAAATTATTGGTGTACATTTAATTTAGTCACACCTCAATAAGTCACACAGCCCGGGGAAGAGGATTAGGGTTTGAAGAATGGTTGGGAAGGGGGTTTTGGGAAAGGTTTGAGAAAGAAAAACAGTACGCATGGACAACAACAAAACACAATATTGGCAGACAACCATATCCATAAATCAGTTAAGGGAGAAAAAGGAAATGCATGCATGATGATGATAACTTGATGGTTAATGATATTACTAACTACTACTACTAGACAATTAGACAGTACAGGGCAGCAGTATATTATGCAATTTGCCTTGCCTGTCTGCCCTCAGAGAGACCCGAATTACATACAGTTTCTGTTCTTTTGTACCCGCCCGGGCTTAAAGATAGCTAAGAAAAGTCAAAAAATGCTGTAGGGATGAATTGAATTATATAAGCAGAGAGCAAACATAACAACAACAACACACAGTAGTAATGATTGAAGACAAAAAAAGAATCGAAATTTAAAAGATGATGAAAGTTGATACTGTTACTGTATGTTATCCTGGTCAAAATGGGGAGTTGCATCTCGGCGTTCGTCTTGGTCCTCCATTCCATGGACGCTCCGGCCATCAATCTTGCGTGACGCCACTGCCTGCCTGGCACATGTAGATTCATTGGTAAGGTAAGTGAGAGTTGTTTTTCCCAGTGTAGCACAGGGTAAGGGCCGGCCTGTAATTGCAGATGGGAAAACCAAAGGGATATTGAAAAATCAAGTAGAAAAAAATGCCTAAATTACGGTGGAGTGCAACAAGAACACTTTCAGAGGCGGCATGGATTTGGATACATCATGTCTACTCTAGTCTGTTTCCAGCATTAACCTCCAACAACAACAGGACTGAGCAGGCCCACGGCACCCGTGACACATCCTCCATTTAGCGTACCTTTTTGACAGAGGCAGACAAAGCAGATATACAGCAACATAGCATTTTACAAATTAAGTGACTAAATCAATGCCCCGCTGTCAGTCATACCATACCACCACACTCGACTCCACCACTACACAGACATGTAGGTCTGCAGTGGTTGTTGTTGACTTGGTTACCTTGTAATGCACTCATGAAACGCACTGAGTTATTCCATCAATCATCTCGGATCGTACTGAGTGACTGGAGTGCGAAGAGATAATGTCACTGTGGTCATCATCATGGTGTGTTGTCCAACTCAGTGTGCAGTAGTGTACAGATTGAGTCCCCTTTCCATATTCAAAATGCAATGGATCGGCCTGCAGTAGAAGTAGAAAATTGTTATTGAAAAACAAGATTGGAAAGAAACATTGCATTGGGTTACTTTTAGTGTGTAGATTAGATAATAGTACACAATGAATTACCTTCATGCACTACAAACAACAACAACACAAATCACTCAGTCAGCGTCCAATGCATGTCATCATTCATTACCTGTTCCTTCTCATCTTCAGTTAATGGGCAGTCTGTATCGGCTCGGAAAGGAGGATAGCTATAGTAGTCATCATCATGTTCCACTTCTTTTGGAGAGACTCAACGAGGCAAGATTTTAGTTTTTCTTCGATTATGCTACATCCAATCATCATCTGGCTTGAGGGCAATAGATTTAGGTTGATTCAGGAGGATGGAGGAGCAGGACTCGGAGGAGTGGACTGAAATGCAGAGAGCTGAAACTCATAAGGCAATAAAATACGAAGACGGTGGTGATGGATTTGTTGTGATTTGAAGTTTCCAAACAGAAAGACAGACACAGAAATAGAAGTAAATAAGGGAGAACCACAGTAAGAACTGGAAGCCTAGTTGTCACCGTCAGGGAAGTATAGCTCGTCCTCAAACTCTGGAGGTTCAACCAGAAGTAGGTAATCAGCATCCAACACGCTACTTCCATCACCTGAGCCGCTGTCCCCATCTTCCTGCGGTGATTCATGTATTGTATAATTCGGTGGTATAAATTGCTGATTCATTTTGATCATGGTTAACCTCTCCATGTTTATGGGTGAGAGACTGGTCCTTTTCACTGTTACAATGGAACCAGCAGCACTGAAAACACGTTCAGAAGAGACACTTGCGATAGGGCAAGCCAGATAGTTGATCGCCAGCCTGCTGAGCACTGGCCATTGGCCCCTTTTGCCATACCAATACCGCAATGGGTTTTGATCAATGTAGACCTCTGTTGGGTCATCCAGGTAGGCCTGGACCATTCGGTCAATGTTCAGGGGTGCTAAACTTAGTGCGCCCTCTTTTGTCTTTGCATCAGCACTGGACCTAGCAAGTCCTTGCTGTAAATGCCAATTCTGTGCCGTTTGTACTGGGGCTGATGATGATCCGGTTCTTGCTGTTGTCGATAGTGTTGGTCAACAACAAAGGGGGGGGCACTGTTCCACAGTGAGTGGTGCAAAAAACGTACACACACTCCTGAGAGATTAGAGAAAGGAAAGTACTAGGTCAAGGACTCAGTGGAGAAGGGGGTGGGAGAGACACAAATTGTCTCTTGTAGCCCTCACACATCCCTAGGGATGTCATGCTTCATCATTGGGCAGTTGCTCCTCGTCGGACCGGCGGTGCAATGCCCTACGGGTCCCCCGAAGGGTCACTTTGGCGGAGATCTTTTGAGAACTGCTGTATGGTGCATGTGGGTGTGCGACCAGAGTCCTAAGTGAAGGGTGATAATGTGTGTGCAGAGTGATTAAAACTGTCTAAGGGTTACCAACCAGCAAAAATATTTAATAAAAAGGGTACCCTTGGCAGACTAAAAACCCGTAGGTTTAGGAGTTACCCAAGGAGGCGTAATGTGCCCAGGTAACTACCAGGTCGACATGTTTCACGCCCTAGTGGTCATAACGATCCCCGGCGTTTCATCAGGACCAGAAAAACTGTGGAGGTGATATAGTGCACGAAACAAATATATATAAAAAATATATATATAATAATTAGTAGAGGGGTAACATTAGCCCTCTAAACGGTCAGTAGGGGCAATAGCATAAGAAATTATGGGCTATAGTTTGAACACAATAGTCGAATATGCCCTCTTGACCGTGACCTAGAATAACAAGAAAGAAAGAGAAGAGAAAAGAAGAAAAACAAAACAAAAAGATATGACTACGAGGCAAGTACATATGTTAAACTTGCAGATATGCCCCCAACGGTAGGTATCCTAGAGGCACATCACGCGTCACTCATGTAAAGTGCATCATGACTAGTCAGATGACACCATCCTCCATTTCATACACCCAGCGTTATGGCATCCAACAGTGGAGACGGGGGAGAGCCGTTGGCACGCCGCATAGGATAGTGTTGGTGACAGCTGTGAACCAAATGCACTGCCCACAGGCTCTGAAGTTGAACTTGACGCAGGATGCCCTGCTGCAGTACTTGATGTGGGTTTGAGGCCTTTAATTACCAGCCGTTCATTTTCCAATGTACTGGCTGCCTCAGCTATCCAAGTTTTGTACCGGGCAACATCCACTTCTGAAAAAGGGAGTAATGTCTTACTGTGCAGTGCCGCTTTGTACCGTGGATCCAGAATTGTGGCACAAATGTAATGTTGTTGTGACAGAATCTTATTTTGCACCCTTGCATTTTCACTTAAGCGACATGATAAGCTCTCCGCCAACTGGTATGCTTCTTTTTTTTCCTCCACACCTATGTACGCTTCACACACCCTCTTCAGCTCTTGCTCTAGAATGTGCAACAATGGGATAGCTTGGCCCATAGTACAGTCCTCCTTGCTGACTTCACGTGTGAAGACCTCGAAAGGAAGAAGCATCTCTGTAAGAGATTTAACTAGGCACCATTGGTCCACCTGAAGGGTCATGCCTTTCACAGCAGCATCCGCCCTTTGCATGACATATTCATTGATTGGTCTGTACTGCTCAAACAGACGGTCAAGCATGTAATACGTTGAGTTCCAACGTGTTGCCACCTCCTGGATCAGTGCTTTGACTGGCATTCTATAGTCACGTTGAATGATCCTCAGCTGCTTCCGGGCTTTAAAAGAATGGCTGAAATGCGTGCATATTCTGCGGCAGGTGGTCAGTAAGTTGCTGACTATGGGTTCTTTTTTCAGAAAGTCTTGAACTATAATGTTATTGCAGTGCGCCAAACATGGGACCCTGAAATACTTACCAAGCGTCATGGCCTTAAGTATATTACTGCCATTATCCGTGGCAACAAAACCAATGTGAAGCCCTCTGGGACGCAGCCATTCAAAGACCTTGTTGTTAAACTCTTCCAAAATGTTTTCAGCAGTATGAGATTTCTCCATGGCGAACATGGCTATAGTTGCATGTTTCCGAGAAGCATTAAAAATTGCAGCTGTGTCAACAGCACCTACTTCAGATAGCTTGTCTCTAACCCCCACAAAAGAGACCCAGTGTGCAGTGATGCACATGTAATCAGTGGCTTGGCAACTGGTCCACATGTCTGTTGTCAGGTGGATTTTGTGAACAGCACTCTGCTGCAAAGCTTGTCCAACCAATTCAAGCACATCGTGATATAGTGCTGGAACAGCAACTCGGGCAAAATAGGAACGGCTGGGAACCTTCCATTTAGGGCAGATGGCTGACACAAATTCAAGGAAACCCACCCCTTCCACAAATGAAAAAGGGAGAAGGTCCAGCGCTAACATTTTAGCCAGCTTCGCATTGTACAACCGTGCCGTTGGGTGGTTGCGTTGGTACTGCCCCTCCGACCTAAGCATGCTGTCAATGGTAGGCTGGAATATTTTCCTTAGTGGTGCACCTTTCTTCTTGAACCCAACTAGGCTCAACGACGGTGCACTTTTGCTCATTGCAGTGCCCGGTTGCCTTGGTGTCTCATGTTGACTCTTACTACTGTGCCACTGAGATGTTGCTGAGGATGTGGGCGTTACCAGTACACTGCTGGGGGTAGGGCTATAAATGTCTCCCTCTTGTTGACCTTCCACCGCGATCATATCTTCCCCTACTTCTTCATCCCCAACAACAGCAATGGGTCCAGTTTTACTTTTTTGTAAGTGAAGTAGGTGAGCCTCCCACCTGATAGTGTGGTGTTTTTTGAGATGACTTGTTTGTCCTCCGGTACCATAGTTTGTACCAAGCTTACCCCGCCTAACAGCCTGCCGACAAATTGAGCATATAGCAATGTTCTCCTCCTTACTGCTAACCGAAAAGAAGTCCCAAACTGGGGAGGAGAACTTTCTGGCGCTGCTGGAGGTGCCACTTTCAATACCAGATGAAATGGAGGGTGTGCATGGAATTTGACTCTGTGCACTTACATTACCACCACCTACTGAGGTGGTGGTTGAGCTTGATGTAGGTCCCTGCCGGGCCTTTGCAAAGGCAAATATGGAAGCTGGAGGTCGTGTTGGCGTTACCTGTGTTGGTGGTATCCGTGCTACATCCCTCGCAGCGATTTGGGATAGTCTAATAATGTTGGTCTCCATCTCCGCAGGCCCAGGAGTGATGTTCGTGATGACTGGCTCTTCATCATCATCACCCCCCTCGTCTACATCTACCTCCATAACTGTAAGGCTTTCTGGAACCTTCCTTTTCACTAGCCTTGTCTTGTGGTGTGCATCACTCTCAGGCTGAGCTGGTGGCTTCCAAGTGGCATCTAGATCATCAGAAGCGGGGCTTGAAGAAGAAGTTGATGTACTAAGCCTCCTTTTCCTTGCTGGGGGTATGGAAGACACTGGATCTTCTGGAACAGTGGCTTGCTCCTCTTCGTCTGCAAAAAGCTCGATTTCCTGAACTGCCCCTACTTCAGGTGGAACAGCTACTATTGTGGGCTGTGGTTCCGGCTGCGGCTGTGGTTCCGGCTGTGGTTGCGGTTCCGGCTGCTGTTGCGGTTCCGGCTGCGGCTGGGGTTGCGGCTGTGGTTCCGGCTGTGGTTGCAGTTCCAGCTGCGGTTCGGGTTGCGGCTGGGGTTGCCCACTTATCTCCTGAGTTTGCGCCTGCGAGTGCGTGGAATGGGTACTACTTTGCGATAATGACATTTCAACATCACTGGTCGTTAGTAGACTGGCTACCTCTGCCACAGTCATGGGCTTGGGCCTAGGTTGCTGGGGTGGGGCCACTGATGCAGAGGTGCTGCTCCCAGCTTGGTCCCCGCTGGACACCGCTGCTGCAGGCGTAAGGTTTTTACCAAAAACACATCGGCCAGCACCCCAGTCTTGGCAAGTGCCACTTCCTTCTTCTCTCCCTTCTTCTCACTGGCAACTTTCTTGCTACTGGAGGACCTGGTACCTTTCTTTGGGGCCATCTTCTTCAGATGTCAGCAGGACGCAGGTGCACAAGTTGCAGAGATGTCTGTGGTCACACGTGGACCTGACGCGCAGCAGGACTTCAGCCTGGCAGTACAACGGGTGATGATGATGATGACACCTCCTCCTCTGTCTTTTTGTGCACCTAAAAGCAAAGAACCCAGGAGAAGAACATCAGTGAAATGTTGCATTTGTTGTTGTGGTTCAATTACTAGTAGTACAAACAAACAAATAAAAGATATAAATTAGTGTAGCCATTTGTGAGACTGTCAACAAGGGCTTTCATGGTATACTGTGTACACTGTCAGGACAACCAAAATACAAATGTAATAGAAGTGGACCCTGTTTGGCATTAAATTATTTGCTCATCACATCATTCAGGGAGCTGCAGCTGGCAAAGGGGATGGATGCAAGCAGTAAGCCAAGAGGAAAACCATGCAGGCCTAAATGGCAAAAGCAGCACACTTATAACTCCCACCAGAAATGCCCACCAGCCACATGGACACTCACAAATCACAAGCAACAAGCATGAGGCCTGGAAAACAATGTACTGAAACAGGCCTACGATAGCCAGGCAAAGGCTGCATGGTAAACCACACTGCTTTGCCTGTAATGCAATAAAATGAAAAAACGAAAATACACAGGGCTAAACAAGGCCTGCAACACACCACACACAACTAAGGCATGTAACACACCCCAAAAAACAGAAATACACCCAAAAAATGAATCCACATTTTGCAATTCAATGCCATCCATGTGCCCTAAATGATGTTTAAATTCAACTGAACACACAAACAGTTCTTTTATGCACCCCTGACTATCTCTGGGCCCACTGGATGAAAGGCCTGTTGGCAGACTAGGCTACAAGCTTGCAGGCCTATGGCAAAAGCACACTACCTGGCTTCAAAATGGCTGCCAGCCTCATGGCCAGGCCCACAACAACAAGAAACTGAAGACAGACAATGCAGGACTATGGCAAAAAGCACACTGCCTGGCTTCAAAATGGCCGCCAGCCTCATGGCCAGGCCCACAACAACAAGAAACTGAAGACAGACAATGCAGGCCTATGGCAAAAAGCACACTGCCTGGCTTCAAAATGGCCGCCAGCCTCATGGCCAGACCCACAACAACAAGAAACTGAAGACAGACAATGCAGGCCTATGGAAAAAAGCACACTACCTGGCTTCAAAATGGCCGCCAGCCTCATGGCCAGGCCCACAACAACAAGAAACTGAAGACAGACAATGCAGGCCTATGGAAAAAAAGCACACTACCTGGCTTCAAAATGGCCGCCAGCCTCATGGCCAGGCCCACAACAACAAGAAACTGAAGACAGACAATGCAGGCCTATGGCAAAAGCACACTGCCTGGCTTCAAAATGGCCGCCAGCCTCATGGCCAGGCCCACAACAACAAGAAACTGAAGACAGACAATGCAGGCCTATGGCAAAAAGCACACTGCCTGGCTTCAAAATGGCCACCAGCCTCATGGCCAGGCCCACAACAACAAGAAACTGAAGACAGACAATGCAGGCCTATGGAAAAAAGCACACTACCTGGCTTCAAAATGGCCGCCAGCCTCATGGCCAGGCCCTCAACAACAAGAAACTGAAGACAGACAATGCAGGCCTATGGCAAAAAGCACACTGCCTGGCTTCAAAATGGCCGCCAGCCTCATGGCCAGGCCCACAACAACTAAGAAACTGAAGACAGACAATGCAGGCCTATGGCAAAAAGCACACTGCCTGGCTTCAAAATGGCCGCCAGCCTCATGGCCAGACCCACAACAACAAGAAACTGAAGACAGACAATGCAGGCCTATGGAAAAAAGCACACTACCTGGCTTCAAAATGGCCGCCAGCCTCATGGCCAGGCCCACAACAACAAGAAACTGAAGACAGACAATGCAGGCCTATGGCAAAAAGTACACTGCCTGGCTTCAAAATGGCCACCAGCCTCATGGCCAGGCCCACAACAACAAGAAGCCTAGGTCACAAAGGAAACACATGCAGGCCTATATGGCAAAAAAGCAGCACACTTATAACTCCCACCAGAAATGGCTACCAGCCACATGGACACTCACAAATCAGAAGCAACAAGCAGGAGGCCTGGAAAACAATGTACTGAAACCAGACCTATAATAGCCAGGCAAAGGCTGCATGGTAAACAACACTGCTTTGCCTGTAATGCAATAAAATGCAAAAACGAAAATCCACAGGGCTAAACAAGGCCTGCAGCACACCACACACAACTAAGGCATGTATTTAGCACACAGCCCAAAAACTGAAATACACCCAAAAATACACATTTTGCAATTCAATCCAACGCCATCCATGCCCCCTAAATGATGTTTGAAATTAAAAATACATCACACAGCAAAGGAACAGTTGTTTCATCATGTTTCATCATGCACCCACCCATGACTAGCTCTGGGCCCACTGGCTACAGTGGCTACCCACCACTATATTTATTTTTAAAAATGATGAAAATTAAAAAATTGTAATTGCAGCAACTGCAATGACCCAATCAAACAACACCAACTTACTTGTAAAATCTCAAATCCAAAAATCCTCAAATCCAATGATAATGATGCAGCAGACACAAAGAGTGATCCTTCCAGCTCAAATCCAAGTGAAAAATGAACAGGAGATGGAGAAAGCACTGGGAGGAGCCTGCTGGAAAGGAACAGGAAGTAGTAGACTCTGTGGCACTTCCTCCCTCTCCCCCGCCCAAAAAATGAGAAAAAGGACACCCAAATATCAATCTGAGGTTTTTTTTCCATGGAAATCATCAGTTTATAGAAGGTTTTATGCTGCTCGCGATATTATTCTTCTCCAGATTGAAAATTTTGCGTGTTCGGGATCGCAGGTTTACAAAGATTCCGCTGGAAATCCGATGGCGCGCCCGAATGACGTGTTCGCGACCGCAATCTCTCTCGTGGTGCACGATGGCGCGACGAATGACGTGTTCGCGATCGCACACTCTCGCGTTGTCTGATGGCGCGGCGAATGATGTGTTCGCGATCGCAAACTCTCGCAGGATCGCGCGGCCGGCTACCGAAATCTCGTGGCGCACGCAAACGAATAGGAAAACCCGTCGGCAAACGCAGGAATCCCGGTAAGTCATAATCGCGCGCGCTAGAATGCATTTTTAAAGCGCGAACAAGAAAATAATTCCGCTTCGCCGCGGATCGCGGAATTGTTGGCAATTCCGCGTTCTCCGCGGAACGCGAAATTGCCTAAATTCCGCAAATTCCGCGAGCGGAGCGGAATTCAATGCCCAGGGTTAGTTTGAACCACGCATGCACAAACTTTCATTTCGGCCATGGGGGATAACCGTGCCTTTTTCCTTTGTATTTAAGCACTTCAGTTAAGTGTTTTTTTGTGTGGATTTTGTGGCACTTGGAAATTATTCTCTAGATGTTGGTGGCAGTTGCTCCCTTTCTATCGAATCATGGGCAAACATGCAGAGAAAAGAAGGCGCACTTCCCCTTATCCTTTGCCTTCTTCACTCTCCTACTTCAAAGTGCAAGAGCCATTCTTGGGAGGATGAGGAGGAGAGAATTAGTACAATGGTCATTCAGACTTTGGAAGCCTACAGTAAAGGTACTTCCTCTGCAGTTCCAGAGAAGAAAGCTGCAGAGACTGTTCATGATTCTGATGACTCTGATTCTGGTGATAGTGCCTCCTCGTCCTCGGACTTAAAGGGTAAATATCTCTCAAAGGAGACGATGGGGGATTTATTGACTCATATAAGAAGTAGTATGAACTTTCCTGCATTAGAGAAACTAGGAACTTCAGATGAGTCTCTGCTGAGACAGTTCCAGTGGCCATCTAATGTGGGTTTGCCCATTCATCAGTTCAATCTTGAAGATGGCAAGCAAAAATGGAAAGACCCTGATGATAATTTTGCATGAAGACTGTTAACTGATAGCCTGCATGTGGATTTGGTAGTGGCAAGTCTAGTAGGGCACTCTTTTATGGCAGAGGATAATATTCTAAAAGATCCCTTAGACAAAAAAGTGGATTCTGCATTGAAAAAGGCCTTTTCTGGTTTGCATGCAGCCTTGAGAGTTGTTATTTGTAGGAGCTTACACACCTCAAACTCAGATTACAAGCTGTAAGAATTTGTTTATGGTCATTCAGAAACAATTGGATTGTCTCCCTCTTCTAGAGGATATGGGACATCAGATTGAGTTCCTTTCCGATATCTCGGTTGAAGTGGTCAGATCGGCAGCTTTGACAAACAGGGCATGTATAGCACCTAGAGGAACTTATATCTTAAAGACTGGAACACTGATGCAGACCAGAGGTCGCCTGCAATCAAGATGCCATTTGAGGGTTCCAGACTCTTTGGGACAGAACTGAAGGATAAGCTTCATCGTATTTTTAAAGAGTGGAACTATTCATCATCATTTAAGTGACAATCCTCTATGAATTTCAGTTCTTCAAAATCAAGGAACTCTTTTCGTCAGCCTTCCAGGAGACAGCAGAATCAGGAGTGGTCGTCGAAGTTCCAGGTGAAGTCTTCTGTCAGATCTTTCAAGAAGCAAAAACATGATGCCAATGTCAAGAATCAGTGGTCTTGACTATGCTGAGAGGAGGGTGATTCCCTTAAAGGTTGGAGGTCGGATTCAAGGGTTAATTTTTCAATGGCAAAAACTTTCATCGGACAGATGGGTTCTTCAGGACTTTTCCAGGGGATACAGAATAGACTTCTGATCATACCCGGGGCCTATAGGGACCATTCATACTCCTTTGCCTCGAGATCTATCCAAGAAGTAAGCCTTGCTGAAAGATATCCTAGATCTTCTGAGGCAAGGAGCAAATCTCCCATTCCCCAGAAAGAAGAGGGGTCAGGGGGTGTACTCCATTGTATTTCGGGTCCTGAAGTCATCAGAGGAGTATTGTCTGGTGATAGATCTGAAGACTCTCAATACGTCCACCAAAGACATCAAGTTCAAGTATGAGAAGTTACAGAGGATAATTCCATTAGATCCTCAGGATCACTTCCTACTTACACTGGATCTTATGAAAGCATAGCTTCACATTCCGATTGCCAAGTCTCATCACAAAGTCTTGAGGTTTGCAGTACAGGATCAGCATTGGCAGTTAAAGATCCAACGGTGTTCACGAAGTTGGAGGCTCCGGTGGTGGCACATCTTCACTTCTTAGGGATTTATGTCTTTCCATACCTGGACAACTTTATGATCCATCTCACATCAAGAGATCTGATTCTGGAGTTTTGGGAACAGACAAAGTTGACTTTGGCCCAGCTGAGACTTTTTCTCACTTTTCCAAAATGCAAGCTAACGCGACTCAGAACTTGGGGGTCCATTACGATGGCGGGCGGACAAAGTCCGCCCGCCACCGTAACGGAATGCGGGACCGTCCGCCAGGGGTGCGGCGGTCCCGCACCTGCAATTAGGATGCCACCACCACCGTGGCGGTGGCATCCCCCATACTCAGCATTGTGGCGGGCAGTGCTCACAGCACCGCCCGCCACAATGCTGGAAATGCATGTTGTGCATTTGCATGCACAGGGTGACAGGCACCACGCGGTGCCTGCCACCATGTGCATTCAAGTGCAGGGGGGTACCATAGGTACCCCCCATGTGCACCCCCCACCCCCCCAACACCCTGGGGGCCTGCAACAGGCCCCCAATTGCAATTACCGTATGCCTTTTCATGGCGGCAACGCCGCCATGGAAAAGCACACCTCCGCCAACATCGTAATATGGATGGCGGTGTCTTGCAGACACCGCCACCATATAATGCCCCTTTTCCGCCGGTCGACGAGTTGACCGGCAGAAAAGCGGCGGACGGTTTTTCCGTCCGCCGGGGTCCCCCCCGCCATAGTAATATGGCGGGGGGTAAATGTGTGGCGGGCGGAGGGAAATAGCGGGCGGATCGCCACCGCCATATGGGCAGTGGCGATCCGCCCGTTATCATAATGGGCCCCCTAGTGTTTATAAGAGTTTGATCCTGAACAGATCCTGAAAAGGTTTTTCTTCAAGTAGAGAGAATCAATCATCCCTCAGTCTGTCCTTCAGGATTGGCTATCAAGGGAACAGGCTCCAACCAGTCTCTGGTTGGAAGTTCAAGGCCATGTGGCGGCATTAGTACATATAGTCCAGTGGGCAAGATTGCACCTTCGACCTCTACTGTGGCATCTCAACAGTCACTGGTCTCCAACTTCAGATCCCCTGACCAAGTTGTTTCCTGTAACTCAGGAGGTCAGGGTCAATTTGAGTTTGTGATTGAACACTGGAAACCTCTCCAAGGGCAAGAGCCTGTATCAAGAGCCTCCAGTAGTGATCATGATGGGTGCCAGGGCACTAGGCTGGGGAGCAACTCTTCAAGACAAATTGTGTCACTTCAGATGGTCTCTTCTATAAAGTCTGAGGTCTTCGAACTGGAGGAAGCTCATGGCAATTTCATGGGCAGCAAAATTCTTCCATTGCAGTGTGCTACAGAAGAATGAACAGGTAAAAACAGACAACACTGTCACAGTTTATTACATCAGTCATCAGGGGAGCATTTGTTGCAGGAGCCTCAAACGTATAGCTGTCCAATTAGGTTAATGGCCAAAAGAAGAAGTTGTTAGGTTTATTAGCAGTCCTTGTCAGAGAAGTGAACAATCTTACAGCAGACACATTGAGCTGGAAATTTCCCTCATCCTAGTATCTGACTTTGTGTAGAGCGACCTTTTGATGGATTTGCAGACATTTTGGGATCGTTATGTTGACCTATTTGCATCAAAGAGCAATGCCCTACTTCACATATGTTGTTCAGGTGTTATGTACCTCAATGCACCCCAATCCAGGCCTATGTAGCTACACGACCTTTTACCTACATTTGTCCTACTTTGCTCTGCATAACAGTTCTAGCACTGATCTTTTACCCAGTTATGTGCTGAATAAATGTCGATCGGTTTCCTTGAAACTAGCCTCATTTATTATGCATGAGGATTCTTAAAAAAGTCCCTGCACATGACGTACATAACAGGATTAACATACACTGTATAAAAGTCATGGTCATCTTCATCCTAAGGCAAAAGAACTACTTTGCATAATTGCAGGTATTGATTTAGGCTCATTTACATAATCGTACTCACAACATATCAATTGTGTTAGGGACCCCGAGTCTATCTTTATAGTATAAAAGAACCCTACCAACAATAGATAGACAGAGGAGAAGCTTCCACGCTGACACAAGACCCTGAGGTCCCGGCCTGCAGAAGCTACAACATGCAGCGGTCTGACATCCCTTGCAGGGTGTCCAACTCGAGACCAAGATGGGGTCCTTCGTTCTCTCCCATCAGGTAATGGGTTTGGCTCTTTCCTATGGGATTCTTGGCTTTACACCCACATACATGCTAGGTACACTTAGGTAGGGTTTGCATCGTAGGAGTTCGCTTGATTATTGTCATGTTCATATGCCTGCATATATTCACTGTTTTAGCACCATGGTAGAATTCTAACTTTTATTTACTCTCTTGGTGCTTGTAATATTATACATTTGCTTCTGTCTAATGATTGTCACAGCAAACATGCTTTATACTAGAATGACGCTGATTCAATAAATACTTATTGAAAACATCCCCATCGTTCATTCTGTGCACCTCTCTGAGACTAAGTGAGTACGATTGACTGAGTGGAAAGTACTGCACTGCTTCCACGATCCCTGAAGGATCAGGAGTTGTCATGTTCGATAGTTGCAAGAGATTATTTGCTCGTTGGTAAGGTTAGGAGGCTTATGTTGGCACTGTGAGCTAGCTGGTCTAAAGGTTAGCATATCCTATGGGGGTGTCTGGAATCAGTCTGGACACCAATCCCTTGGTTTATGTTGTCTAAACGCGCAGATCCTATGTATTTTTAGGAACTACATGACACAGGTTTCTGGAGGAGGGAGCATGAGGAGTGGATGCTTTGATAATCAAGGGGCCGAGACGTCTTCTCTACTCCTTGCCTCCCTTTCCATTAATCCAGACAGTTCTCCGGAAAATCATGCTGTAGGGAGAGAGCTGAACTTGGTGGTTCTGGCTGTCCTCAGAGGTCTTGGTTTCTGCTCCTGAAGTCCCTGGCACCTCTGCCCTCTTCGGTATTTTTGAGATTTCCTTCATCTCTCAAAGTTTCTCCATTCCCTTTTCATCTTCAACTCACACTGTCAGTTTGAAAGTTGAAAAGACCTACGTTCTAGCAAAAGTGTTTTCCTCTTCTCTGGTAGAAGTTATTCAGAGTTCTAGAATTCCTTCCACTCCTAAGGCTTACTATAAACACTGGAAATCCATTGACATAAGGTGCTCCTCTTATAATCTGTTTGCACATGTCTATAAATTCTTTTCTGTCTTACAGTTCCTTTTGGATTGGTTTCACTTAAATCTTCCTGTCTCAAATCTTAGATGTTAGTGGTTTGCTACAAAGATTTTAGGGAATTCACTGAACCTGTATCTATGATTAAGTCTTAGATTTCTAGATTATTTAAGAGCTTTTTGGTTGCTAGGCCTGGAAGAATTCCTATCTCTCCATCTTCGGAATCTTCCTACAATGTTGAGAGCTTTACAGTCTCACCCTTTTGACCCTTTGGAAAGTGCAGACTTGAAATTCCTCTCCTTTAAAGTCCTATTTTTAGTTGTCATTACCTCACCTCCTATAGTTGGGGAATTGGGGGCTTTGAGATGTACTCCTCCTTACCTTAGGTTTATGGATGATGTGATTGTGTTGAAGCCTGATCCAACTTTTGTGCCTAAGGTCAACTCTGTCTTTCATAGGTCTCAGCAGATAATTCTACTGTCTTTCTTTCCTTCTCCCACTAATGCAGAGGAAATGTTGTTAAGTACTCTTGATGTTAAACAAGCTCTTTTGGTTTATGTAGACAGGTCACAGCAATACAGAAAGACTGATACTTGTTTGTGACTTTTGGACATTCTGGAAAGGGTAAGAGAATATCTACTATCACGGACAGCAGATAGCTCAAATCCCTTTGGCCCTGCAAGATTCGGATTAAGGTATTCTTATCCAGGGAATATCCACCAGAGGGATTGCCACTTCCTGGGCAAAAGTGCTGAGAGTATCGATCCAGGAAATTTGTAGAGCAGCCACTTGGGCTTCAGAGCATACTTTTGTGAGACATTATCATCTTAATTATGTTTTGCATTGTCAGACAAAGCTGGAAACTGCTGGGTTGAATGCAGCTTTATGAGTACATTACGAATATCGGTTCTGTACCCTTGATTTGATTTATACTGTTTATTTTCTATTCAAGATTTTGTTGTTGCATTATCAAGGCTATAGTTCTAAGGACTTCAGCTTTGG
This sequence comes from Calotriton arnoldi, assembly GCA_963921515.1. Lineage (NCBI taxonomy): Eukaryota > Metazoa > Chordata > Amphibia > Caudata > Salamandridae > Calotriton > Calotriton arnoldi. The sequence goes on along the minus strand of CAWUFW010004983.1, from coordinate 1,208,602 downwards.
TATATCTCACTTGCAATGACTGGGACGAGGATGAGAGATGTAGAGGTAATGCTCTCATCCTCATCATAGTCATTGCATCCAATCCTCCATCCCTCCATTCAGAACTTTGACAAAGGGACTTGCATACATACAGGAGGAGCCAGTTTCGGGATTCTCCTGCTTTTCTCCTGTTGATGAGAACGAGATGGGCTAAGGGTAATGAAGATTATCAATAAGTAACTGGGGCTATGGTTTCCTTTGACCTATTGATACAATATTTCGCTTAAAGGATGTTTTGTTTACCATTGACATACACTAAGAACTTATAGGGCATCATTACGAGTCGCCCTTTAATGCCGATGGACCAGCAACTACTGCTCTCAAGCCTTTTGGAATTGTAGGGACTGCGTATCTAATGCAGAATCGGTGGTTTTCACCCAAAAACATCACTTGCTTCTAAATTCTCAGGGAGTAGTTGGGTAGAAATCGGGATGGGCGGAACTCACAGAGTTTCACTCTGCGGAATTCCGCAAAGTTACATAAAAACTCTGCGAGATTCATCGGAGTTCTGCAGAGGGCAGAATTAGGCACATCACACTGCTCACTTAATTTTCACACCGGTAGGTTTTTCAGTGTGAACAGCACCATGCGGCATGCAAGAGGGCATTGCTTCTTTGTGCTGCTTGAGTAGATTTTCTACTCGAGCTGCAGCCTTCTCAACACGAATGGTTGCGACCCGCCACCATTGCCCGCGTTGAGAAATGCCGACGGGAGGCGTTCCAGCACTCGGAAATCACGCTAGGGGATTCCAATTCTTGCACGTGCCAACTTAACATTGGCAAATCGTGTACAAGAAACAACTCAGCCGTGCAGTGGTTGGCGGAGTGTTGCTGGGCAAAACTGGGCAAAACTCTGCAAACTACGCCGGCAGAGGGGAATTATTCTCCCACACCTAGGTAGAATAAGGCATTACTTGGGGAATCAGTTGTGAAATTCTTTATTTCTATGGGGGCACTTGGGTTTCACTCATATTCATCCAACAACTCGGCCCCACGTTGATTTGTTGCGACCCTCGGTATCAGTAACTCTGGGGGCGGAGGTGCCTACCGATTTTCCAAGTTACTTGTAATTAGGACTTTAGCATTTCATTATTGCGACTTGAAACCACCACAAGAGTAGGTCTACAACTTGAGAGATCTGCTGACTTCTACCAAATTAACATAATCTTGAGGTGCACATAATGCCATTTTTTACTAAACCTATGCATGGATAATTATCTGCTTTGTGGAAAATATACAGCAGATGGTTATAGTTATTTTGAAATTTCAGCTTTTAAGAGACGCAAATAATTGTAGAAAAGGTATTGAAATTGGTTGTGAACAGCACACTGTTCTGACCTATTGGTATTCACACCATTAGCGTTGCCCACTCCCCTGGCCCTCCCATAAAAATACCCACTTCCCCTTTACTAGGTATCACGTGTGACTGCACAAAAGTCCACATAAAATCTGAACACTCTCCATTTTCCAACCAGTATCTATATTTTATATGCAGAATGCGTAATGCATTTCTAAGTAGCTAACAGTTAACTGAAAGATGGGTAATTTGGTTTCGGTATTTAGGGCCAATCTATTCATTAAGGTGTTATTTCCCTCTTCTCACAACTTTCACACATCATTTAAAATAAATGGAAGGGGAATTCGACAATGCCATCAAAAATGACGTACAGTTTCAAGTAAAATTGAGGCGGGGCTTCATTTGTAGCAAGAGTTAGGCAGGCAGAAACACTGCTTGAACAGTAAGAACTGTAGATAAACGAATGGCACAATAATAGGGAAAAATATGTGGCATTAAATATTGCCGCTCATCTCACCACTTAAATTTCTAATGCTGAAACATGAACTTGTCAAATAACAGTCTCACAAAAACCCAGGAAAACAGCTCCCTGTAACTAGAACATACATTCTCAACCCGAGCCACATGTCTGTGAGATTTATGTCCTTGAGAAGTGTATACAGGCAAATCGATATGTCTGTATCCTTCAAGGTCCACTGAGGAAAAGCTCTGCTTGACTGTGCGGTGCAACTTGCAATCAACACCACTGAAGTGGGATACAGTGATGTATGCGGGATGCCTCGGAAGCGTGGGCGCAAATGTTTAGCCAGTGCTACAAGGCAATGCTTCATTTACGCTGTGTAGTTGTGTACTGTTAGATGTTTTTCACCATATTTGTAAATTTCCTTATCTGAAATTGGCATTTCTATTTTTGCACAATGCTGTCCCCACTTGTTTATAACGTTGACTTCCCTGATTAAAAGGGTTTTATGACACTTCCTTCCTGGGCATCTTGTCACACAGCTTTTCAGCCATATCTTCCAAGCGCTGTGCACCATCTGAAGGAGGAGTGGTGGAGACTTCTCTAGAGGCAAGTGTAATCTCAAGGTTGCTGTGCACCCCTTCGCAGGGACTTCTGGGGGATTTTGGCTACAGCTCTATGCAAGGTTAATGTAGCTTTCCCCTTTGGTTCATTGCATTTGAGACTTCATCTACAAAATATATTAGGTGCACTCTGTCCACGGTTATTCCTAGAGGGGCTCATTTGGAATCAGAACTGTCTCTGGGTACTGACTCATGTCATGGTGTCTTTTCCAGATTGGGGTTGGCCTGGAAGCCAGTCGGCCTCAGTAGAAGACAAAGACGGCCTTGAAGGAATCTTCCTTCCTAGCAGCTGATGGTATGAGCTGTCAGAGGCATGGACAACTTCATGTGCAATCGTATTGCCTGGGGATTCTACGTCCCCACTCCATTTGACGTCATGTGGCGTGCACAATCAGGTAGAATATTAAGCACAGGGTCCCTGGTGCTGCATCGGACGTGGCACAAAGATTCTGGTTACATTCGCTGCCTGGTCCGCCTCCCCTTCTTCTTAACTGTTGAATTTTGTTCATCCTTTGCTTCACTCTGGATCCTGTTGCCTTGTCTACAGTTTCTAGATTCATTTCTCTTTTGCTTCGTGGCACTTCTTCATACCCTATAGGTTTTCATGTGAGTTCTAAAACGTTTAAATGATTCAGGCTTTTTCTCCTTTTGGGGCTTCTGATAGGATACCCATTTTATCTATGTTTGGTTGCCATGTACTGCAGAATCACTTCCAGAAGCAGGCGGATTAAGTCACGAGCTCGAGAAATAACGCTAACAAGAGCCTTCTACTGACACCCCTAGGGAAAAAAGGTGAACTGCTGATCTAGAAACTGGAAAGAAATGAATAAAAATAAGTAAGTCTTTATGGCAAATGTTTCTCCGTCGAGATAAAATGCGCGGATATTCAACGTCTTCCTTGTTCATAGAAGGCATGGTGGCTCTCACGTCTCCCTGGACATCACTCACCAGTGGGTAGATTGGTTCTGGGAATGCGCAGTTAAGGGCTAGCTACGGTTATCTCTGCAGCAAAAATCATGCAGACATAAGTGGGGTAGTGGACGACAGTCTAGGACGAGCCCTCACTGCCCATCCTCAGGCTGCATCGTGCTAATATGTGATGCTCTCCAATATCTTCGGGTTGGATATGTGCTTACTTCTGCGATGGGAGAAGAGCTCGTGGTCACAGGTCTGTCCATTTTCCTGTACTTTTTTCGGATTCCATATTTTATTAAAAACGCGGGGCCCTTTTCCAGTGGACATTGGCACGGCACGGGTGTGAACTGATGAATGCCTGAATACAGCCATCTAAACCCAAACCATAATGGATTACTGGCTTCCTGGGATGTTTAGGATCGAGCCTAGAGTAACCCCAGTGCCTAAGAAGTCGCACACTGCAGGTCTCCTAGTTGTGTGCACTTTACGTCCCTCTAGGACACATCATCTGAAGCATGGGTACTCACAAACTTTCTCTCGGGGGCCAAATTTACAGTGTGGTTTGTGGCCGAGGGCCGCACCGGTGGGGGCGGGGTCAGTGGGGGAGGGGGGCGGGGCTAGAGCAAAAAAGATAACTATGACCATGAGGTTGAACACAGGCCCCTGCAGCGGACGCCTTCGTCCACTGAGCCACCAGACCCAGCATACACACATCTCTCTCTCTATCTATCTCTCTCTCTCTCTCTCTCTCTGCCTCCCTCCCTCTCTCTCTGTCTCCCTCCCTCTCTCTATCCCTCCCTCTCTCTCTCTCTCCGTCTCCCTCCCTCTATCTCTCTCTCTCCGTCTCCCTCCATCTCTCTCTCTCTCTCTCCCTCCCTCTCTCCCTCCCTCTCTCCCTCCCTCCCTCTCTCCCTCTCTCCCTCTGTCTCACTCAGTTTGTCTCCCTCTCTCTCTCCCTCCCTCTCTCTGTCTCCCTTCCTCCCTCTCTCTGTCTCCCACCCTCTCTCTGTCTCCCTCCCTCTCTCTGTCTCCCTCCCTCCCTCTGTCTGTCTTCCTCTGTCTGTCTCCCTCTCTGTCTCCCTCCCTCTGTCTCCCTCCCTCTGTCTCCCTCTATCTGTCTCCCTCCCTCTGTCTGTCGCCCTCCTCCCTCTGTCTGTCTCCCTCTGTCTGTCGCCCTCCTCCCTCTGTCTGTCTCCCTCCCTCTGTCTCCCTCCCTCTGTCTCTCCCTCCCTCTGTCTCCCTCTCTCTCTGTCTCCCTCCCTCTCTGTCTCCCTCCCTCTGTCTCCCTCTCTCTCTGTCTCCCTCTCTCTCTGTCTCCCTCTCTCTGTCTCCCTCCCTCTGTCTCCCTCCCTCTATCTCCCTCCCTCTATCTCCCTCTGTCTCCCTCTGTCTGTCTCCCTCCCTGTCTCCCTCTGTCTGTTGCCCTCTGTCTCCCTCTCTCTCCCTCTGTTTCCCTCTGTCTCCCTCCCTCTGTCTCTCTCCCTCTCTCTCCCTGTCTCCCTCTGACTGTCTCCCTCTGACTGTCTCCCTCTCTGTCTCCCTCTCTGTCCCTCTCTCTCTGTCTCCCTCTCTCTCTGTCTCCCTCCCTCTGTCTCCCTCCCTGTCTCTCTCCCCTCCCTCTGTCTCCCTCTCTCTATCTCCTTCCCTCTATCTCCCTCTGTCTGTCTCCCTCTGTCTGTCTCCCTCCCCGTCTCCCTCCCTCTGTCTCCCTCCCTCTGTCTCCCTCTCTGTCTCCCTCCCTCTGTCTGTCTCCCTCCCTCTGTCTCCCTCTGTCTGTTGCCCTCTGTCTCCCTCTCTCTCCCTCTGTTTCCCTCTGTCTCCCTCCCTCTGTCTCGCTCTCGCTCTCTCTCTCTCTCCCTCCCTCTGTCTGTCTCCCTCTCTGTTTCCCTCCCTCTCCCCCTCTCCCTCTGTCTCCCTCTCTCTCTCTGTCTCCCTCCCTCCCTCTGTCTCCCTCTCTCTGTCTCCCTCTCCCTCCCTCCCTCTGTCTGTCTCCCTCTCCCTCCCTCTGTCTGTCTCCCACCCTCTCCCCCTGACTCCCTCCCTCTGCCTCCCTCTGTCTCCCTCCCTCTGTCTCCCTCTCTCTCTGTCTCCCTCTCTCTCCCTCTCTCTGTCTCCCTCCCTCTGGCTGTCTCCCTCTCTCTGTCACCCTCTGTCTCCTCCCCTCTCTGTCTCCCTCCCTCTGTCTGTCTCCCTCGCTCTGTCACCCTCTGTCACCTCACCCCGAGTGTGTGTCAGCCCGGGCTGGGCTGAGACAGCTTCCCGGGCACACACACAGCCGCACCCGAGTACTTCACAGGTCTTTAAAAGACCATTCACTTGTTAATGAGGCGTTGTTGTATTTCACCTCTTCTTAGCGCCCCTGCATCTCCACTCCGAGTGGAGATGCAGGAGAGGTGAAATACAACAAAGCCTCATTAACAAGTGAATGGTTTTTTAAAGAATCGCCCGGCCCCCATAGAGCGCTGCTGCAACCTGCGGTGTTTGCGGACACTTAAAAAAAAAAAAAAAAAACACAGGTCGGATAGCTGCAAGGTCCGCGGGCCGCCAAGGAAGGCTTGCCGGGCCGCTGGCGGCCCGCGGGCCGTACTATGAGTACCCGTGATCTGAAGAAAGGCCTGCAGGCTTCAATCCCTGCCTTACCTCCGGAATGCCCTAATTGTACAGCAAAGAGCAGTCAGAGAAATAATCGCCTTTTACTTCTCTTACCTGTTTGTGGGTTCCAGATATCCATGGGTTATTTTATTCTCCTTTTTTACCTTTGCTCTTCTGATGAGTGTTGATTTGACACTCCCTTGGAAAAAAGTGATGCTTACAACTTAATGAAGATTATACGATTTAAGCACACGACTTTGTCCAAAGCTCTTCTCCTGTTGCCTTTATACTCGGATTTTTGAAAGAATATTGACTGTATTCATGAACTGATAATTCTGTATTGCTGTGAATTTACAGTCGTGTGAATCTTACAGACCTATTCTAAGAAATATAAAAACGAAATGCCATTTTGTTCCTCCCTTTTGAATTTAGATGGAAGTTTACATTATGTGAAAGCCTTTGAGGGAAACACAAAGCTTTTCCAGGTTGTTAAGAACTCCCACCTGCATCTTTTTTGTACTGCTGATGACTAACCTAATGGAAGTCGCTCTGACATGGATTTGAGCAAAATTTGATAGCCTTTCTAGGGCTCTGATTAAAGTCTCCTATGCAGAAGGCCACAATGCCCTGACCCACCTGCCTCGGATGTTTTTATGAAACTCTGTGCGGTTCATTCCAGTCTCCTAAGTATTATTATTAATCTTCCGCTCCACGTTTAAACGTCTTTACACTCACTGAAAGAGCTCCGAGGCCCACCAAGATAAAGATATCAGCAAGCTTAAGTCATCGTAGCAAATGAAAACTTGATGCCATCAGAAAAGTGTCAGAGCAAAACAAACACTGTGCTAGCCAGACTCTGCGGGAAATTGGCAAAAAAAAAACAGACGTCAAGCGGCTGCTTTCAGGACGTGATGTACTGATAATAAAACTAAAAAAATAGTCCATACTATTGAAATATAAAACAGAGGCCAACTATTCTACTGACGTCCGGCAGTCCACCTGACGTATTACTTACTATATACGCCACTTCCTTGACAGTTCCAGAGAGAGGGTAGGCCACAGAGAGCCTCTATCAAAAAGTAGCACAGCTTACAAAGAGTGGAACTGATTATGTAGCTGTTTTGAGTTAAAAGTCTACTACTGCAGAGATTTATGTGTAGCATGCTTATTTGTTTGAATTCTAGCCATGCAACCTCAGACTTTCACCATTGGGAAAAAATGATGTAATTAGAACCACAGAGTTGAATTTGGGATGCTTAAAGTTATGTGGTAGTACAAGTACATTAACTGGAGTGGGACTCTAGTAAGTGCAGAAAACAGTGATGAAAATTGTCAGGCTGATCAGTGGGCAAGTCATGGGACACAAAGTAAGTACCATCCAACAGGCCTGCGGAGATTGTAAAGTGGATTATGATTCCAAAGGACAAGAAATATATACGCCAACACACCTGATTTAGGCTGAAGAATCTCACTTTTGTAAACTCACACTTTTGTGAGCTGCGCATAAAACAATATTGCCTTTTGACAGTGTAAAAACTTCTTTTACCCAAGGTTTGAAAAAACCAACTCCGCCGCCAGCCCACTCCACTAGGAGTACTATTCCATGTCCAGCACGTTTCCATGTAGGTGTGTTTGCTTAAGTTGCCTGCACTCTCCGCTCCCTATGTGAAGTATGCTTACCCAGCCCTATCCATCATGTAATGTGCCTGTGGTGGATACCTCGACTCATTTTATGAGATTAGGGGCAATTTTCACCAACAGACCATGATCCAGAAGAAGGCAGAAAGACAGAAAGGAGAGAAAGAAGGAGAAACAGAGATAGGAAAACAATGATTAAGGCAGAAAAGGGGATGAAAAAAGAACCTGCAAGAAGAAGATAAAGTCAAAGCATGTGTTGTGTAGTGAAAAAAAAGGGCAATTTCAACCCTGGCATTCAGAAAACATTTGTGGCTCTACATTCAAGTTTTACAAATTACACACTGCCCGCCAAAGGTTGTCACCTCCACAATTAGCTGTAGGCATCTCTTGTGTTGATATTGTTGACATAACTTTATCTAAACCACTCTTACATTAACCACCCTGGAATCAGTACCACTAGAATACCCACACAAAGAATGACCCATATATTTCACAGTAGGAGGTTTTAGCTCCACATCAAAATAAGCGTAAGCGGCCAAGTGTCAAAGGATGAGAGAGAAATGGTGAAAAGTTAAATGGTGAAAACATGCAATGCCTGACCCAACTAGCACTTTCAAGAAAATATTGTCCTTCACAAGAATATATTTGCTAGTTTGCACAGAAAAACTACACTAGTGTAGAGATGTAGGATCAGTGAGAAACACCACAAACTACAGCTAGTGATCAGAATCTATATTAGAATATGCCTGTTAATTAGAACTTTGCACATTCTAGACAAGTAACACTTCCATCATGGAGCACTAGAGAAGGTCTACTTGTTTACCACTAAGCAAAACAGTAGTCCCTAAAGGGAGGAGTGTGAACCTCTACTTTCTTGGAGAGAGTAATTTTGACCATCAAGAGATTAGTTTCATTTTTAAATTGGACAGTTTTATTTTAATTTTTAACAAATAGAGAAAAAAGTCACTGCAGTTTTTATACTTCAATCAATTTGTAAGTAAGAAGTTGATCCCAAAGGGTCCAACGACTCAGTGAAAATAAGTGAAAATAAAGTACGTTGGTGCTATACAATCTATGTACACAAAATAGTGACTGATTCAGTATGCATAAGTGGTTGATACACACTCTGACAAAGAGTGAAATTCTCCAGAATCCAAATAAAAGCAGTACACTATTATTGTGTCAAGTCAACTTTTCGACCCTATGCATACAATTTAGACAGGGTCATCATCAGAACGCAGGTTTGGAAAGAACCTGCCTAATGTATAGGATACATGCAGAGATATTATTTTAGCGCTATTGACGCATGGGATGCTTCAGAGTGAAACTGACGCATGGGACGGCTCCGGAGTGGCTGGGATTGGAGCCCAATCTATGTAAAGTGGTACCAAATTAAAGCATGTATGCCACTATGTGGGATTCCTGGTTGGGGCCGTGTGGTATGTGGGGAATGAATTTCCACGGACTGGTACTTTTACTGCCTCCATTTGGCACAATTCACGAGGAGCCACCGAAACCACTGAAGTGGGAGATCTGTGTTGACTTGCAAGCTGCAACTGCCAAAGACAGGCTCCTGTCAGTTCGACCTACCACACTGATTCTTTAAGTGGTCCAAGAGAGAGGAGCCAAACTGTTTCTGCTTTCAAGCAATACTGAAAAAGACACCAACAAAGTAAGACAACTTGTGCACATCTAGCACAAGCCAAGACCAGGGCCACTGGAATTGTGCTGCAGGAGAGGGGCAAATTATGCAACAAGACTGAGTAAATTATACTGCAAGAAAAGGTAAATTATGCTGCACATTTTGTAATAGTATTACTTCATTTTCTTGTCATTTTTAAACTTGGTAACACTGTCTGGGCATTGGTTGCACCTTATTAGTACCAGTTTAATACTCAAATGTAGCAATAAGCAGCAGAAAGGTGATCAGTCCAGCTTTGCAAAGAATTTGTGTTGCCGCATTTTTAATAACTTTTGAGCTAGAAAGAATTTTTTTTGTTGAAATCTGCAGATTCAGTGGCAGATGATGGATTATGTTGCAAATGCGGCAAATCTATGATTACGCAAAAACCGCCAAATCCGCACAATTGGATACTTACATTGGCCATGGCCAAGACACATTTCCACTGAGCAGGTAATGCGAGGCCACGTTTGCCTGAGAGACTGTATCGCAGACAAACAAAGAAAATCCTGTGATAGGAAGTTGTCATTACTGGTTAAACTCTTTGGGCTTACAAACTGTTTTGACTAACCTACAAGTTGCCAATGCCACAAGAGCTTAGTGAACTTGCAGATGTGACTAATCTTGCCTAAAGTTGGATTGCAGGGAAGTCCCCATAGACATTGGGGATATTGTAGAGTGGGGATGAGAGCACCATAGAGGGTGTAGTGCTTCAAGAGCCCATGTGTAAGATCCTTTAACATTATAGTTGTACCCCATCTAATTTTGTAGTATTCTGTTCTACTGTGATATTAAAGAACTTTCTTTTCACTAAAAGATAAACACTGGGCTGGACAGTGATTTATTGTGTTGGTTGTTTGACTGCCTGAGTTCTGAATCTATGCCACCCACATTACCTCAACTGCCATCGCTACTCTGAGGTTCAAGTGCTGGTAAGTTGTATTTGGCCCAGTTTGCATGGTCATAGGATGAGCTCCAGGATACCAAAGACAAATGCCCAACCACCATAGTTGTGGCCCAGTAACTCCTGTCTGCTATGTTGTCCACCTTAACTTTGGGGATCTGACACTCTGTTACCGCAATGCGACAGACCATGCCTGAGGCTATTGATTAAGGGCCGGTGGAGGCAGGGGGGAGAAGACCTTTAGTCAAGTTAGAGTTACACAATAATGGGGTTAACCCAGACACGTCACTAGGACCTGGGTGAAATGCGGTACAATAAGGGGGGTGGTCCCAGTGGAAATACAATATTATATAGACATCAACATCACCTGATTAGTCAATTATAAACAATATTTATGCATATTAAAAATATCTATTCACATTGAACATATAATGCATCATGTTCAAAACATAGCACATTTATCACAAAAGTTTGTGCATAGGTGCCCCAGAAGGGGAAAGGGAGGAGTAGGTGCATCAATGTGCAAAAGTGAGGGTGAGTGATGGAGTGAAGGCAGTGAACAGTGTGTACATCAAGACACATAAAAGGCCTATCCAGCCTTAACCAAGGCTAAATTGTTTACAAAAACAGAATGTCAAGACAGGACATGATGAATCTATCACTGTTGTCCAGTGATAGATTCTGGGGCACCTATGCACAAACCTTTGTGATAAATGTGCTATGTTTTGAACATGATGCATTATATGTTTAATGTGATTAAATATTTTAATATGCATATATATTGTTTATAATTGACTAATCAGGTGATGTTGATGTCTATATAATATTGTATTTCCACTGGGACCACCCCTCTTATTGTACCCCTTTAGTCAAGTTAGGCAAAAGGCTTGGATACTCTGTTTACCTAGGCACAATTTAGGGGCCACAAGAGACAAGGCACTGGGTGTATGTGTTGGGTTGTCTATATCACTAAGTAGGAAGCAGCACAGGAACAACCAACCAGAGTAGCACTACTTTAACAATCATTGCAGTGCCATATGTTCAGTGCTTAATTTGAGCTAGTTTTTGCAGATGGAGCCACAGGTGCTCATTTTTGGGGACCAGCACTTATGTTTCCGCATCAAACATTGACCGTGAGCAAAAATAGGGAAAAACACACAAAAGGGAAAGAAGTGGGGAGAGGAAGATTGAAACTCTGTTGCAAACGGAGAAGGCAGGGACCTGCACGAGTGAAATAAATGGCCAGGGAGTGTCTGATAGTAGATGGAAGAGCCCCAAGGTCGATTCAAGACCGTGGAACCTTGGTGTTCGGTGTGCTGACATTTAAACAGCACTGGCCGCAGGCTTCTTAGCAGAGCTTTTGGGACCAGCACCCATTCTTTTGCAAATTAAGCACTGCCTTTTTTCCAGCCCATACTACCCTAAACCAAAAGACATTCCAGTAAAGAAATCCTGTCACTTCCCTCTTTGTTCTCTTCAGGGCTCTACCCACCATGCTTCCTCTCTTAGGACAGTACTGGAGAGAAATCTTGGGATGCAACTCAGAGGTCCAAATTATGAACAGAATGGAAGACATTGTATTGATTTTTTGTGAACTGTCTCCTAATAGAACTTATTTTTGTGCACCAAAAGAAACAAAAGGTAATATAGATAACCTGAAATATTTGTGTCTGTCACTTCCTAGGCTGCATCACCAACATAAAACTCTGAAAAAGATAACAAAGGTCCTGTTTGTGATAGGCTTGTATTTGTAAACCTACCTTAAAGCTTCTTCTCAAATATCAAAAACACTTACTCATGCCCTCCACCTTTTAAAAAGTGAGGCCAGGCTCAATAGCAAACTATCAATAGTTCCACACGGAAATTGCACAGATAGAGAGGAAAAGCTGAAATCTTAAGAATATAAGTATGAGATAATGACATCAAAGAATGAAAAGCATATTCATTTACATATGAGAGTACCATAGAGTGGTGCTGAGAGTAAAAATGGTTCTCTAATCAACACAAATTTTTCGTGAGGAATCAAACAAAAAAACTATGCAGAATTTATTTGCGGTCACAGAACTAACACTAGATGGTAAAGACCTCTAATTCTATTTTTAAAGATAACGTTATGGAATGGGTGATCAATCAGAATCCAAGCAATAGGCCTCATGCAGATCTCTGCTCTCCTCTTTTAGCAAGAAGCACTTATTATCCTTAGTATCTGACTTTGTTAGATACCCTCAACACATCCCTCGAACATGGTCAATCACTCAGAGCCGTTAGGCAGGCAATTATAATCTTGTTGCTTAAGGAATCAATAACCAGCATAGGATATCCATGTAACTACTGTCATAAACCCACTCATTCCATTCCTAGTAAATTCCTGGAAGGAAAGTCACAAAGCAACTTCAGGAATTTGATAATTGGCAACAACTTTTACATGATTGCCAATCTGTTTTTACATGTTTGTCAATTGGATTTCAAACCACAACAGAAGAATAAAGATCACCTTAGCACATATTGGAGAGGATATTCTATTTCCTCTTGACAATGATACTCCAACAGTCTTGGTGATGCTCGATCTTTCAGCGGTTTACGATACAGAGGGCCAAATACATTCCCTCGCTTAGAATAACTGAGGTAGCCCTGAAATGAATCAGCCTCTATTTTATATTTACCGCAAGCTTAACAAGATATATTGAAACATATACTGGTAGCCTTACAGCCAGGTGTGTTAGATACCCTCAACACATCCCTCAAACATGGTCAGATACACACAGCCCTCAAGCAGGTAATTCTAATCTTGTTGCTTAAGCCAACACAGGATATCTAAGTCACTATTGTCATATACCCAGTAGTTCCTATCCCTCTAAATTCCTTGAAGGGAGATCACAGGTTTCAAACCACAACAGAAGTAGAGGGATCTCCTGCGCAAATATTATTGAGGATATTCTATCAACTCTTGAAAATGACACTCCAACAGCCATGACCACGCAAGGTCTTTCAGCAACGTCCAATACAGTGGGCCAAAAACGTTCCCTGGCTTGGAATAACTGACTTTGGGCCCAATTTCATATTTGGTGGATGGATAAATCTCTGTTGACCTGGCAGAGGAATTACCATAATCAGGTTGAGACTCCTCTGCCCACCAAAGTTAGAAATGACTGTTAAGCCTGCAGTAATTACTAAAGCATTGTCAGGAGCCGCTATCACAGAGGTTCCTGTCAATGCATTTTAAAGTTTGGTGTACGGCTCCATCAACATGACAGAGCCATCCATCAAACTTTTTTTTATTTAAATATTTTTTTTTTAAAAGCCCCCCTCACCATGGTAGGTATCTCTAATGGTGAGGAGAGGTGCATTAAACAGCCCCCCCCCTTACTGCCAGGGTCTTCCTGTTGTAAATAAACTAGAAGGATGGATATAGAGGTCAGCCTCTGACTGCCCTGCCTTTGTCAGGCAGTTGGAGTAGTGTAACAATGACGGAGACAGAGTAGTCACTGCCATGCTTACACCTATGGTCTGCCTGCATCTAAATTTGACAGGTAGACCATCATCTTATTACTAAGGCTACAACATCGCAATGGAGTATCTTTACCACCAAGATTTAATCAGCCCCATAGTTCTGAAATGGATCACTCATTATTTTATGCCCATCTCAAACCTTACGAAAGCAACTAAAACATATCCTCATGCTCTATAAGAAACAGTTTTACAGGGAGGTGTCTAGGGTTCCTCACTTATCACCAACCCCATTCAATACTGATATGCAAATATTTCAGAGAATATTTCCTGTCATCAAATCAAATTTCGAAAGTTTGTAGATAATACACAGATCTATCTTTGATTGGACTATGGGTAGCCACATCCCCGCTTGCTGAACCTTGGGCGCATGCAGATAACCTTGCTGGGACTCCATTTCCCAATGGCCATAGTGCGCAGACACACACAAAAAGGAGACGCCGGCCCGTGGCGCTTTGTAGCCACTTCCCCACTTGCTGAACCTTGGGCACACGCAGCTAACCTTGCTGGGACTCCATTTTCCGACGGCGATAGCTTGCGGACGCACACAAAAGGGAGATGCCGGCCTGCGGTGCTTTGTAGCCGCTTCCCCACTTGCTGAACCTTGGGCACACGCAGCTAACCTTGCTGGGACTCCATTTCCTGATGGCCATAGCACGCGGACGCGCACAAAAGGGAAACGCCAGCCCGCGGTGCGGGACGCACGCAAGGACGCGCCCAGGCCATGCCCGTGCGAAGCCCGGGCTAAGGGCGGGCCCGTCCACGCCCGGAGGAGCCCGGAGGAGGCTGGGCCCCCTCCCTAACATCTGGACTTCGGGACTTTTCCGCACTCTTCCCCTCAAGGTACTGTGCCCCAATGTTCTACTAACACTCTAACCTGAACTGGTATTAACAATGGGCAAATTAAAGGATCTTAGTGAGCACCCAGGGAGTGGCCTAGCAGGGACATTGGACGCCTTCTTAATGAAGGCTAAGTCCGTCCTCACGCACAACATAGAGTTAACGGAATGGTGCCTTTCCCTGGAGTCCCTGATTTCTCAGAAGCGCTCCTCCCTCGGTACTCACACCATGGATGCACAACCCTAGATCCCCCCCTAACCTTACCCATGGCTCATCCGTCACCTGTACCTGTGGTCCCCATTTCTCCCACACAGGAAGTAGCAACTGGGCCCAATATAATCACTATGGGCCAGCCTGCAAAATCCCAGCCAGACAATAACAGTGAGCCACCGGTGAAAAGGAGGAGAGGTGGTGGACTCCAAAAACAAAAACCCCTGAAAGTCGCTCGAGTTGGCAAGTCAAAAGGCAATGGTGAAACTGGGCCTGGACAAAGCTCTATTTTAAGTACTACTGTCACCCCAACATTGGCATCCAGGATGACTGATGATCTTACCTGGAAAAGACTAGAGACTTTTGTCACCGTGCTCCTGAACCCCCTGTTACTGAAGCTAACCCAAATTGAAGAGAGTCTTAAAAATATTGAGGACCCATGCATATGTAATCCCTCCTCTACCCATTCTTCACGTGCCGGACCGGGCTTTGTATCATTAACAGAGAGGGGCAGGGGTTCGTTTGGAACCTACCATTATGCAGAATCATCTATGTCATCTAAATAACAACGCAAGCAATTCTGAACTTACCCTCCAACAAATCTCCCATTTACCACCCAATGACTATCTTATTAATTCGGGGGTAGACACAAATTCACAATTACGTCTTATAAATACGCCAAATAGGACTGTTACCAACACAAGGGTAAACCCATTAGGGGATGAAGAGAAAGGTGACCCCTTAAGGCAGCAAAGACCCAATTTTGGGTCCAATATGGGCTTGTCTGCCTCTACACACCAGGTTCTGCATCTCCCTCCGTCATCTTCCCCCCTTGTACTAGTTTTGGGTAATGTTCCGACTCTGAGAGTGGGCCAGGTTGAAACTACTGCCCAGCTGATGGACAAATCCTTACACTGGTTGTCCCGTCATACACTGTCTGCAGGCAAAGGGGGTCCCTCACTGGCTAGACAATTTATCATAGCCAGAAGGGTAGGCTGGCTGGGTCTATCTCTGAAATCAATGGTAGACGATTGTGTAGTAATACATTTTAATAATCACCTTGCACTAAGATCTATCTTAGCCCAACTACATAGACACCCTCCGAAGGGCACACAGATCATAGGTCTATCCTTGGACCATTTTTATAGGCCCTTCCAGCCTCTCCCCCATGTCCCAAGAGCCCACCTAACAGGTGGCCAGCTGAGGTCCGCCATTGAAGGCAATTTGGATGCTGTGGGGATGGGGGTGCCCCTCACGAACAGATTTGCACCACTTTCTGATCTAGATCACTGTGCGGACCCCCCCCAGCGCCTTGAGACCATCACGGGTGAGTAGCGCGCTTACAATTCCCCTGATTGATTGATTGACTACACTCTTCCACAACCGAGGGGCTCTCTCCAGAGAATGTTCCATCTCCTGACCTTTCAGTGACAGTCAAACACAAAGAAATCACGAAAGGGCGAAATAGCCTATTTAAAATAACATCATAGAATGTGGCGGGTATCACCAATAAACTGGATAATGAACACTGGCTAAAACTCTGGCAAGACAATGACATCTCCTGTTTTCAGGAGACATGGGCAACGGAACCTCTTTTCATCGACGGCTTCCGGTCTTTCCAGACAAAGGCAACTCCTTCACTTGCAGGGAGAGCCAAGGGGGGCCTTTTAACGCTAATCCCAAATACATTGGCACTGAAAGTTAAGAAGTTTGATAGCAGCAGCCCCATTTTCCATCTCCTTATCCTTGAACCATATCCCAGATAACCTTGAAGTTATCTGGGTTATAATAAATGATTATAATACCAATTTCGGGCCTAGTATGCACCTTGTTGTAGATGAGGTAAATATGGCAATTGATGAGGCACTAAATTCAAAAAAGATAGTCGAGGCACAAACTATAATTTGGATGGGAGATTTTAATATTCACCCGTGCAAATATAATCAAGATAGTGTCTGTGGCCTGGTCGATCTGGTGGGAAATCCCGTCCTTCATTTTTCCCATAGCAATTATGGAAATAGTCTTAACAGGACTTTGTTCAATAGGAATATGGCCTTAGAAAACATATGGAATAACCTAGCAGACTCCCTTATGAAAACTTTTCGCCGTGAAGCCCATGAATCAACGATTGATTTTATAATGGTTTCTAATCCTTTTCATGATAGTTTTAAACACACAGATGCTCAATTTACGAGTTTTAGTGATCACACTATTTAAACCTGTGAAATAACCCTGACTCCTAGGGAAAAGAGCATGCACCACAATATAGGCCTCCCACTGTTGGCTAGGAAAAATGGATGTCAATTAAAATGGGCCCAAATTGATAAGCTTAAATTGATCCCCACAATAATAACATCCTCTCAGACTAGCATTAATAAATGCCTAGATCTAGGAACCGCCCCTACAGATTTGGTCTTCTCCTTCAAAGACCTGTTAGAACACATAAAGGTGGCACTCACTCGCCAGAAAACAGATAAAAATACTAAGGCCAAAGGCTGGTTTGACTTCTCTTGCTCAAAGACCAGGAAGGCCCTTATCATAGCCCTAAGAGCTCAACCGAGAAACCAAGCCCAGATTGCTCTACTTCATACTCAATACAAACTGGAAAGAAGGAAAAGAGAGAGGGACCTGAGGGAGGAGATTTGGGTAAAGCTTGGTCATGCAACAACGACAGGCAACAGTAGAGAGTTCTGGGGAATAATCAATTCACCTCATTTTAAGACCCATAGGGAGCCCACTTTAGACACCAATGTAGGGGAAGAGGATTGGGTGGATCACTTTGTAAACATCTTTTCCCCCACCTCTTCTCTTGCCCAACCCCCAGCTATCCCACCCCCCAGTACCCGGGACAAGTTATCATTCTCACTTATTGAAGTGATGAATGGGCTAGCGGCTTGCACCGCAGGGAAGGCCCCAGGTCCTCATGGGGTCCAGATAGACTTTTTTCAGGACAACGAAGACTTGTGGGTTCCTCTACTGACCAACGTATTTAATAACATAGCCGTAGTAGGCCCCCCTCCCTCATGGAAAGCTAGTGTAATTGTCCTGATTCACAAATAGGGAGATAGGGGAAGTCCTAAGAACTATAGGCCTATTTCTCTTTTAGACACAACAGCCAAACGTATGGTCTGACTTCTCCTATCCAGGCCTGAGGCCTGGGCACTAGATAATAAAATATGAATGCAACCCCAGTACGGGTTCCAGCGGGGAAAAGGCACCGTAGATCAGTGCCTGAACCTTTCATTGATTATGGACAAATATACTAGAGCTAAGGGTGGGAAAATCTATGTCGCCTTCATGGACCTTTCAGCAGCATTTGACTGCGTTTCCCATTCCAAGCTCTGGTATATAATGGAAAGTGTGGGGATTGATCTGCCCATAATTGATTTTATCTGCCAACTATATACAGACGCTTCTGTATCTGTCAGATAAGGGAAAAATGGGGAATGCACTCGGCCTTTTTAAGATCTTAAGGGGGGTAAGGCAGGGTTGCGTCCTCGCACCGTTCCTTTTTTCCATTTACATGAATGGTGTTGAGAAAGCTCTTGTGGGCGCTACCCCGGACCTCCCTGTGTCTTACTCCCTCCAGCTGCCAATTTTGGCTTATGCTGATGATGCAGTCCTGATTGCCAGAACGGGGTTAGGGCTCCAATGTCTCATCACAGCCTATGTGGCCTTTATGGATTCTCTATACCTGAAAGTCAATCAGACAAAGTCATTTGCAATCATAGCAGGGGGTGGCATTTGAGACAAAACCCCATACTTCCATATGGAATCAGGGAAAATTGAGGTGGTTGGTCCTTCCCTTACCTAGGGGTACTCTTTGACAAAAAACAAACATGGTCACGGTTAGTTGAGGGAAGGGCTTTGGGAATGGAGAGAAGCCTAACTGCGTTAAAAGCATTTATGACTCAGATGGGTGCAAAACCATTAGCCACCATCAAACATATCTATCACGCTAAAACCAAGTCTGCGGCTACTTATGGGGCAGGTGCTTGGGGTATGGCCCCCATTCACCTACTCCAATCCATCAAAAATAGATTTTTTAAGTCACTGGTGTCTCTACCGCAATTTTACACTAACTATATATTACACATAGAGTTGGGCTTATCCTACATTACGGATGTAATTAGACTAGCCTCGATCCTACTGTGGCTCTCTATATGGCGCAGGGACACAGTGGGGCATATTCTCAAGGATCTATCGCAGAGTTATCGGCACTTTATCGCAGCCAAAGTCACGATAAATTAATTGCACCATTCACAAGCTGGCAACAACAGCCCATAACACCAGTTTACCTGCGAAAGCAGTCGCAAAAAACATCGCCACAGATGACCCCGGCAACTAACGCTAATGATATGCAGAGTAGGCGTTCCCGTGCAAAAATCCGCGGCAACTCCACTCCACAACATTCCCAACGACCAGCCACATCAGCGATAAGATCACACAACATGCGATAACGCGCATTAGCAGCAGGAAATTAACACCTGCTCTTACCTGGTGTAAAGTCGGACGACAACCGGCACCAGACAAGGGAGCATAGCCTATAGCCACACATGAAGAACAACAGATGCCCTGGAGCAACCGATCATGCAGCCCGGAGCCCCAATAGGCCAACAACACCCACCGCCATCACCCCCAGGACCCTACCACCCCCACCCCCACCCCCCCGGGCCCCACCCCGGGCACCCCCCCCCCTTTGGACAAAGATATTGCACATCAACTCCACGAAACCACGAACCAAACAAATCGCCAGAAGTCGCACACTCACAACACCTAACATACATGTGTGGTCAGAAAAAGGGAAATCATACATCCATATCATAATATCCAAATAATACGTTTATTACAGAATAAACCAAAAACAACAATTCTGAAGAGGCATGGCGGGTCTTCTCAGGACATTCTGTAAGTCACAGCCTGCAAAACAGAAATCTGGATAAGAAGGTGTGCCATGCACCCATCAAAGTACAGAGAGAGAGAGAGAGTGAAAGCGAGAGAGAGAGAGAGAGAGAGAGAGAGAGAGGGAGAGAGGGAGAGAGAAAGAGAGAGAGAGAGATGGAGAGAGAGAGGGAGAGAGAAAGAGAGAGAGGGAGAGGGAGAGAGAAAGAGAGAGAGAGAGAGGGAGAGAGGGTGAGAGAGTGCCGACACTGTGGACCTAGGCCTCACTGCTCACCTGCTGCCACCGGTGTGTCTCCAACCACGTGCCGGCATACGCTGCAGTCCCCCAGGTCCCTCATCTGAAACAGTGTCCAGAGACATGAATGGCAGAGTCCATACAGTTGCACACGCCAACATCGCTTGCCCGCCCCTGCGCACACAGGCTGCTGCACCCCAGCCCCTCCCGCCGCCCAGCGGTGATTTGCCCACCCCTGCGCAACCAGGCCTCACTGCTCACCTTTCACCACCGGCGTGTTTCCAAGAGGGCCCACCACGTTCCGGTGGGATCTCCAAGCCCCGGGCCCGCGACCATGGCACCCTCCACGTCATGCAGCCCCTCTCCGCGGGCCACCAGGTCACACACCTGACTCTGGGTCTTGATTTCGCAATGGCAGAGACCACATCAGTGCACACGGCATCATCGCAGGCTGCACACCCGCTCAGTGCTTGAGGTGCCACTAACTCTGTGAACCGCGAGGCAAGGCCACATGGCGGGAGGCCCGCACTGCCCGCTGGCTCAGGCCTACACTGCAGTCCAGTAGGGCTAACACTGATCCTTGCCAGTCCGGACTGCCAGGACGGCGCATCATCGCAGGCTGCACACCCGCTCAGCACTTTGGGTGCCCCTATCTCACTGCACCGCAAGACACCGTCCCGTGGCGGTGCGCCTGTGCCTGTCACAGTGTATTCGGTGCCACCAAGTCTGTGCACCGCTAGCCATGGATCCTTAATGATTGAGTTCCGTGGTGCAGACGCCATCATGTCACCCCCGGCACTGGGCAATGTGAGGAGGCAGGGCCCTAGGCCCTCATGCATACATGAGAACTACACGGAGACACCCAGTTAGAGAGTGGAAATGTCATCCAGCACGTGCACCAGGCCCTTTTTATTGGCAGGGTCACATGGCCTGTGACACCTGTGCTGGATGGGTGTGGTGTGGGTGTACACCAGCCGTGAGGGAGTGGCTGTGGCATGCTGACAACTAGACCTGTGAGCTGCAGATCCCTACAGTGAAGACCTGGGACATGTGGCGTTGTCGTCCCCCCCTGTGTGCATATGCTGAGTGGGCAGTCCTGGCGTATGCCAGTCCAGCGTAAGGGTGTGAACAATGACCCCGGAGCTCTGGGCGTGGTTCCGTCCTGGCCTGGACAAGGAAGTGACTAATGGATGTGTCTCTGTTGTAATGTCGGCGCCACACGGACCGCAATCGGCAATCTGTCACCCTGTGACAAAAGTCCCACAACATGAGCAACATGGACGTAAGGGGGAAGCACTGACCCTACATTCATCCATACTTCCACACTTGAAAGATCATAGACATGACACATCTGTGTGAATATGAATGTTTATTGCACATACAGTGGAGTGTTGCAGCTGGAGCAGTACAGGGCCATGCAACCCCACTTTACATTGTTGGCCCGTGGAGGGCCAGCCAGAGTCCTTCAGGGAATGACAGGTACATCAGGAGAGGAGGAGTTCAGTCCGCAGTCTGATAGCTGTGTCATTGGTGGCCAAACAGAATTTGGCAGTCCATGTCGAGGTCCAAGGTGAGTGTCGCTGAGTGCATCGGGGGACAGTGGAAGGTGATGATGCAGAGGGCAGAACCAAGCAGAAACAGGCCACATGGTGGAGAAGAATGCTACTGCGTCCTTCTGACCACGACGGCAGATTCATCCGCATCTTGGTCCTCTGCTGTTGCATGTGCCTCACATGTGGGTGGTGGTGTTCTGTCTCCAGCACTGTGTGGCAGTGACACCTCAGGGGCTGGAGGTGGAATGTCTGCCGCACTGTGTGGCACTGACACATCAGGGGCCGGAGATGTGGATGGGGTGGTAGCAGCAGCATGCATCAGCGCTAGACCTTGTGGCAGCAATGCCATGAGGAGGGTCTTTAGGGCATTGAGGGACCCAGCTACCTCTCGCTGGTGTGCAGCCATGGCAGCCGCTCTTTCCGCCTGCATCCGCTCCATGTTCTCCATGATCCTCCGCATGTGTCCCAACTCCTGGGCGAGATCGCTGGAGGCACTCTGGCTAGACAGTCGTTCTTGTCGCAGAGTCAGGACTCTAGCGATGTCAGCCATGGTCCGTTGGAGAGCATGGAGCGGACTGTGGGTGTCCGTTAGGGACTGTGAGTGGTCCCTGATGGGACTCAAACCCCCACGTATGGCGTCTAGTTTGGCTGCCATGCGGTCAAACCCCAGCTGCACCTGTTCAGCCAGCTTCTCCTGGCACCCCAACACACGGTGTTGGAAGGCCATGTGTTCATCGTGGGGGTCCTGGGAGGCAGCCGTGGTGGTGGGTGCTGCCTGCTGTGTGTTCTGTGCAGGGGGTGGGTTCTCCTCGTGGCAGCTGGGCTGCCCTGCTCCTGGAAGTGGGCTGCAAAGGCTGTCCACGAGCTATTGGAGGGCGTCGGAGTTGAAGGTGTGGTGGTCCTCTTCGTCATCAGAGTAGAGAGGTTCGGAATGCTCCGCAGGAGGTGTTGGATTTCCCCCTGCAATGTGAAGGTGAGATGCAGTTTCACATTGTGTTCACATGTATGTTTTATGCATTGTACATGTTTACATTCAGACTGCATGACAATGTACATTGTGACTGTTTGGGGGGAGCTGCCTATTTGATGCGGGACAGTGGACATTCCGACTGCTTAACGGATGTGTGTTTGTACTTGTACATTGTCAACTAACATTTCCCTGCAATGCCAAATGTGATTGGCCAGTTTCTACGCACATGCGGCACCAGTTGTGTCCTCTGTTCTGTTGTGGACGTATTGCGGTTTGTACCACATTGTTGTCAATGTTGATGTGCTCTGCATGTTATGTGTGTGTGCCGCATTTTGGGGGAGTCGCCCCTGCAGCTCCGATGTAGCTGCCCCTTATCCCTTACATGCGGTGTGCCTCGGGCTTCTGTGCTTATGCAGTGCTGAGATGTTGCATACCTGTGTGCATTGGTCTCTTGGTGGGAGTTGGGGGTCTGGGGCATGGTTTGTCCGCAGATGTGCTATGCTTAATTGTGCATGTGTGCCATTGTGCCCATCTCCCCCGTCCCCCCAGTCCCTGGTCGTTACTCACCCTGTCGCTGTTGTGTCCGGTCATGTTGAGCAGTGTCCGGTCCCCCAACTCCTGCCACCGTCTCCCCACTGATGACTGTGGACACCATTTCCTCCATCTCGCCCAGCTCCTCCTGTGGCGCTGGACTCCCACCTCCAGTCTGCATTGCTGCCTTCTGGTTGTTTGTGAGTTTCAGCTTGGTTTTGCGCTTCACATCATTTGAGCGCCTCTTGACCTCGTCCATTGTCCTCCTCAGCACTCTGACTGCATTCACCTTGTCCACGATGGTCTGCCATATTCCATTTTTTTGGGCCAGTGACACAGTGGAGGTGACGAACAGTGTTTGATGGTGTTCTATCACCTCCGTTATCAGGATCCTGTTTTCCTGCGGACTGAACCGCTTCTTCCTACTCTTCTTGTCCTTGCCCTTCCCTGACCCCGAGGTCCCAGGCTGGTCCTCCGTGGGGCTTGTGGGGTTCTGGTTGTCCTCTGTACTTGCTCCGGATGCCTCCATTGTGCTTCGCTGTTGTTTGGCTTTTGTTTGTATGTTTTTTTTCTACTTTTATAGTGCATTTTCCAGCATGACGCATGGGAATTGCAAGCCTGTGGCTGGTTTTCGCAAATTTTTGTATCGCGATTGGCATCATCGCTACTATTTTTGCGTTGGGGTTTCGCGTTTTTGCGGCGTCGTGTTGATTTTAACGCGTTCATTTGACGCGTTATCGTGTGACTATCGCATGGTACCGCCGTTTTGGGAATGCCACATTGACACGGCGTTATTTTCCCACGATGGACTGCGATGTGAAGTGTTGCGCTAAGCTGGATTTGTGGTAGTTATCACACGTTCTTGAGAAGATGCCCCAGTGACTTTAACCCAAAACATAATAAGAGACTGCCTAAGATTAGAAAATTACCGAAGGATCAGATGGCTAAACTACGTTGAATTAGAACTGACTGCGATGGGGCTGAAAGAGTTATTCAAGGACCCAACGGCCTGTAGAATGACGTCAAGACAAAGGCTGGTGGATATCTTTATGCTGAAGGCCCAATACACCCGTAGGGAGAAGAACTATCATAAAAAGTAGGTCCTCGTTTATCAATTAATTCCTTTCATGCTAGAGGGAGGATACTTCTATTTAGAGGATATCTCATTACCGCAACACAAATTTATATTATTGAGATTCCGCCTAAACCTGATCCCACAGATGTTAGGGTTTTTACCGAAAAGGTTTAACCATTCAGAACTGATCCTCTGTCCCTGTGATATGAACTCTCCCCAAACTGACCTCTACTTATTATTTTTCTGTGGACTTTACCATAAGGAAAGGAAAGAGGACATTGCTCCGATCTTAAAGCGGTATAATTTTAAACAATGTAGGGTTGCACTGTATTTTTTTAAATCACTGCCTGATCCCCTAGTCTGCTTTTCGGTAGCGTCGTTTTTGTGGACCTGTATGACAAAAAGGAAGTTTCTGGGCTTATAAGTGGATCTGATGTCCAATAACTTAGCTCCCTACAATTCATTATCCGATAAAGTGCATTTTAGCCCATATTTTATCCTGGCATCTGTTTATGTAAATAGGGAATTTTATAATGAATTTTGTATCTCTTTTTCAATAAGTCTTTTTTTGAAACATATGAATTGCCACTGTATGTTGATCATGGTAGTAATCCACAGCCTATTGTTGTTTTTATGTACTTTTATGATCTTACTTGATAATAATCGAATAAAGTTTCTACTGATTGACTGATTGGAGTGGTGATCATAGTACTATCAATGTATATTTGAAAAATATGAAGTCATGGATCAATGAGAATTGTCTTTGCCTGGAAGGATCCAGATCAAAAATTTTGATTTTGGAAGCTATGGCTTTCGAAAAAATTGCATTCAGGTCCCCAGGGGATGTGAGAGAGGCTACAACCACTTCTCAGAAAGATAAATACATGGGGCCTTACTTGACTCTCTTCTCTCGTTCAATTCTCCTATCAATATCTCATCAAGAATACCACATTTCAGTTGCTGGTGCTAAAGAGAATTACCTTGCTGCTTTAAAAAGCTCACAAAATGGAAGGCACCAGAGCTCTTGCATTGTTGTTTCTGGATTACTGCGACACCATTTACCTACATGCACGTGAATATAGATCCAATAATTTTAAGGCCTGTCAAACTCTGCCCAAATCTGAAGTGTTTTCGCCACACACCCTCTGCTCTGGAATCATTGAATTTGCTCTCAGTGAAGCAGAGAATGCAAGTCAAGGCTATGTATAATATATACAAAGCATATGGAGGACTATGTACTAGATTATCTACTGATATTTTAGGCCTAGCAGTTCCACATTGAACTTCAGATCACTTTTAAAATGGTACAAAAATTGGACCTTGAGCTCACAATATGGCCCCAACCACCAGCATTCAGGATGGCACTAAACAGATCATTCTTCTAAGAGCTCTGCCTCTCCTGAATGAAACTTATATCGATCACCCACTTTCTTCAGGAAAGTATCGGAACCAAATGAACCAATACATCATACAAGGGATTCCTTTCTGTCTTTGAGTACTACTGCTGTTCCAATCTCCTAAATGGACTAGGTTCAGCAAAGTGTCTAAAAACTGATATGCTGGCTGTTTACAAATCACCAGAAAGAAAACTAAAATATGTAAGGCTTCTCATACCAGCTGTGCCAATTTTACCCTACCTCATAACAGGGACCCTTGGTGTAAGGTTTAATTGTTTGGTCGCCTGCCTGAAGTCTGAATGTATTTGCACTTTAACTAAGCACCTTCCCCTGAGTCCCAAATCAAACAACAAAGGTATACATGTTCTTAAACCTTTAGTGCACATGTGCTCTCTGACAAATGTTTTTCATTCACTAATGAGTCTAAATTACTTCATTCCCTTCAAAAGTATATTACAAATAGCGTTTGGACGCCAGTGCCGTGAGGGGAACGGCTCCTGCATTCCTTCTCCGCTTTGTTGCCGCCGATTGTCCAGCCGTGAGGGGAACGGCTTGGGGGCATTTCATTAGGAACTTGCCGTGAGGGAAACGGCGCCTACGGCCAAACCACAACTCCCAGCAGGCACTGCCTGACGCTTGCTGGGGACGTCATCGCGGCGCCTGGAGGTGCGATAATAGCGGGGAAGCCCTCCCGCAGCGCGGAACGCGCTCACCTGTGGACGCCAGTGCCGTGAGGGGAACGGCTCCTGCATTCCTTCTCCACTTCGTTGCCGCCGATTGTCCAGCCGTGAGGGGAACGGCTCGGGGGCATTTCATTAGGAACTTGCCGTGAGGGAAACGGCGCCTACGGCCAAACCACAACTCCCAGCAGGCACTGCCTGACGCTTGCTGGGGACGTCATCGCAGCGCCTTGAGGCGCGATAATAGCGGGGAAGCCCTCCCGCAGCGCAGGTCGCGCTCACCTGTGGACGCCAGTGCCGTGAGGGGAACGGCTCCTGCATTCCTTCTCCGCTTTGTTGCCGCCGATTGTCCAGCCGTGAGGGGAACGGCTCGGGGGCATTTCATTAGGAACTTGCCGTGAGGGAAACGGCGCCTACGGCCAAACCACAACTCCCAGCAGGCACTGCCTGACGCTTGCTGGGGACGTCATCGTGGCGCCTGGAGGCGCGATAATAGCGGGGAAGCCCTCCCGCAGCGCGGGACGCGCTCACCTGTGGACGCCAGTGTCGTGAGGGGAACGGCTCCTGCATTCCTTCTCCGCTTCGTTGCCGCCGATTCTCCAGCCGTGAGGGAATGGCTCGGGGGCATTTCATTAGGAACTTGCCGTGAGGGGAACGGCTCCTGCATTCCTTCTCCGCTTTGTTGCCGCCGATTGTCCAGCCGTGAGGGGAACGGCTCGGGGGCATTTCATTAGGAACTTGCCGTGTGGAAACGGCGCCTACGGCCAAACCACAACTCCCAGCAGGCACTGCCTGACGCTTGCTGGGGACGTCATCGCGGCGCCTGGAGGCGTGATAATAGCGGGGAAGCCCTCCCGCAGCGCGGAACGCGCGCGGGCGAAGCCCGGACCAAGGGCGGGCCCGTCCGCGCCCGTCAGAGGCAGGAAGAGGCTGGGCTGGGCCACCCCCCTTAATTTTGGAGGGGGAACAGGACAGGCTCTGGACGTGGACCCCCTCAAATACTCACCAAGGTCAGTGACACAAGGCCTCCTGTTAATTTATATTTGAATTTTAAATTAATCCCTACTGCAAATATGGGGAGGCGAGCAGGGGCAGGAAAGCCAAATGTAGTCTCAGTAGAGCCGGCCTCTTCTATCCAACAGACATCAATAGACCGGATGCTGCAGAGAGCTATTGGCGTAGTGGCCAACGAGATTGAGCTAACAGAGAGACGATTATCCCTCACACCTAATCTTGTGGCACCCCTTAGCCCACTTGACTTAACTGATTATCCTTACATTACGGATCAGGAACTTGCTACATGTGATGCAGGCCCCGCCGCTGAAAGCAGGGGCTAACCAGATTTTCCTAGAACAAATAACAGAAACCATCACAGTGCACTATCTTCTATGCCCTAACACCATTTTCCTAGGGCATTTTAACCTCCACTGGAAAGACGAGGAAGGCATACAGGTGTCTAACCTTCCCAGTGATCAGAACCTTGTGCAACCCTGCATAGACCCGATGCACGTCAAAAGAGCAAAGATTGATTTCATAATTTCCAAGGAAGGAACACTAAGCATAGAATCTATCTTCCCAACTGACTGGTCTGAATACCTCTCCATCATTCTCCACCTTACCATACCAATAGAGATGGCAAAAGGCTAAGGGATTAAACTCAAACACTGGTTAAGAGAAACCAGAAACTTGATTATAGCCGACTTATCCGCTCTATGCCACTGGAAGCGCACATCCTCAACTGAATTGAGGATTGGGCTGAACTCAATGATCACTACACCCAGACAATGACAGACATAATGTAGGTAGTTACCACACTGCTTCAAAAGACATAAAAAAAACTTACTGGTACATTCAAAACTTAAATGAAGAAAGAAGGAGACCCAGACTAACAGAAGGAGTGTAAACGCATCTAATAATGCTACGGGAGCTAAGAAACTCCTACAAGAAGATCAGATGAAATGCCAAAGCATCAATTTTCCAATCCCAATTCAATAGCACCAGAAATCAGCAAGGCAAACTGTTAAAAATTGCCAAACAACAGACTGGTACCTACAATACCACCATGATCAGCAATGCCTCTAAGGAGAAATGTAAAATAATTTTCAACCTTTTTCGAGGAGAAAGTAAAGAAAATTGAAATCTCAATTGAGATCTACAGAGAGGTTTTACAGGATACGGATACAGATATACACCCATTCCAATGAGAACTGACACTTATTGAGAGGACTCAAACTCTCAACCATTCCACTAAGATCAAGACCCAGCAGACCCAGCAGATTTAAATATTTTCCGTCCTGCGTCAAACATCCCTTTACTGGTGAAATTTTTGTCCTCTGCTGACTTTTTGCCATGTCTTCTAATTGAGGTCTGAAATGTTTCTTGTCAGAGAACCGAATGAGCGTGAAGAGGCTTTTTTCATTTGAATCAGCTCTCCAAGACCACATCTAGAGGGGTCTACATGCTGCTATTGCTGACCCCAAAGCTGGGCCGCATCACTAACAGCATGATCAGCCAAAAAACTACCTTGCTGCTCCTTTAAAGGCAAAACGAAGGTGGCGTCATTGCTTTGCTGCAATGAGTCTCCCAAACTCTAGACATGTCTCAGCAGAGACTGAATGATGTAGAAGAGTAGATATTTGCACGCACATCAACATTACAGGCGACACAGGTGCATTTTAGAGAATTTCAAACTGTTTTATCCAGTGGGTCTGCAGGTGTGGCATCCTCGGCAATTAAAGAGAATGGACATGACAAACCTGCCATCAGGGAGTCAACCTTCACACTGGGTGGAAATTCCTCACAGATGTGGATATCTTTGTGATAGGAATCTTGGGATTCGCGTATTTCCACGTCATTTATTTCCTTAGAGAGCAGTATGCCTATTGTGTTATGCAAGGGACCTTTTCCAGGTTTCATTTTGTGGCACTGCTTGAAAACTACAAAGGGAAATTATGGTACCAATTCATATGTAAGAATTTTTGCTTTTACTTTAGCAAAAACTTCTGTAAGCAGTGTGAGCAGAGCTCCTTGTGTTAGGAATGTGCTGAAGAAGAGGGGACGAAGAGGTAATGCTCACTACACATTAGCTACAAACCGACGTAGGGAGACATGGTAGACACAACACAGAAATTAGATGAGGAGTATTCAATCCAGGTGATAAGCTACTACCCTCATGGATTGAAGCAACTATTGCAAAGCGCACTACTCATACAGTGAGATGAACTGCTTACTGGACGCCTTCCTCAAGCACAGACATGGTGGAGACAACGTGCATTCACGTTTGAAGGGAAGAACATCTGCACCAAGCTAACACGCTGTATATGTAAAAATACGGTACTCGGTGCTACAACACCTAAAAACATGCACTACCAAAAGAACGGAAGCACAGAACAAAGCTTTATTGTGGGGAGCAACACAGCAGTGCGCCAGTAGAATTACAAGACTTGAAATAGCAATGCATAGGTTGTGTATTTGGAAGCAACAAGAACATAGAACAAGTCCGATAATAGCAGGAATATAATAGCAGGAAACTCAACTACTATTCTATTGGCAAACAGTGCACTGTGGTCAGTAAAAGAGAGCATATCAACATCCCCAAATATATGTTCTGCATGCGTCGAATATGTAAAGAAAAGGTCACAGTGACCCAGAAAATGTGGCACACACCCAATATGGAAAGTTTATCTTTAATAGGAATACTCTATTGCACATGGTCTATCTGTCAATGGCAAGTCCTTAGAGCAACGTGGGAGTATGAGAGGGAATCAATAGAAAAAGCAGACTGGTAGTCCATCACACGTAGAAGAAAAAATTAAGATCTATGAAAAGATGAAATGAGCAGAGCAGACAGTACAAAAACAGACCCCCAAAGTTGGAAAGTAGCAGTAGCACTTGCAAGGAGCAGAAAAGCGGCAGACCAAACCCCGAAGAGCGCTACGAACAAACTAAACTAACTAGCGTGTGCCAGGCTGAAAGTCACTACTGGCCTTTTTAAATTAAACAGCAAGGCTGATAAGATGCCCTGGAAGTAAAAGTACTCCAGCAGGAATGACATTCCGGTCATGGTGGCTAGGGGGCAGCCTATTTCTTAGCAGCTTGCCAGAATAATTTTCCCAAAAGACAATAAAACATGATTTTTAAATCAGGGATCCGGAGTCTGCCTTTCGCATTTCTCTTGCTTGGAACCAGGTTGAAGTATGGCCTCCCAAGCTCGCCCATTGGTCACGCTCCAACCCCGCCCCCACGGAATGTAACGTGTTGGTCGTCAATGAATGCACCTGGCCACCAGGAAGCTGCCGACCCAATTTTGACAAACTAACCAGCTTTGGGAATGAGATATAAATAAAAGGTCCAGTAAGAGAGGGCCACGCTAATCACGAGCCATCAGCACGTCTGGGCATCGCGCACTACAGGCAGGTAAGCAACCCAACTCCCGACGCGGCCTCGGTGCGGGTCGTACCCTTATCTTTGCCCTCGGCCCAACACCATGTCTGTGAAGGTTTAGGTTGCCATACAGTTTGCCATGCAGGGCGCGTTGTCACAGCGGCATACACAACCACAAGGAGGCCTACATAAGTATATTTTAGCGAGCATCAAATACGGGTCTATTGACAACAAATGTGTGGTGGTGGCATTTGTTCGGGTATGGATATACCAGCCCCGCCATCACGATTTACATTATGTTAATTCTAGGTCCGTGCCACAGGCCCCTTGTACGTGGATGGCGGACTTGGCGGTGAATATGCTGTTTGCTCAGGGTTGCACATTTCTACAGGTAGCTGCCAGTACAGTAAAATCAAACGTCCAGACCTCAGTCTTCTTATGAGCATGCCAAAGAAAGGTACAAGTTATTTGCAGACTTTGCAGCTGCAGGTTTTTTGTTTGCTTATTGGTATGAATCTGAAAGGGTCTGGGAAGCTGAGGTCGATCGTGGGGAATTTGGTGGCTGTCATTAAAGGCGTTGACTTCTGCTACATGCTCCAAAGGCTACTAATCAATATGGGTTTGTTTAGGTGCCCAGATGGAAGGTAGAGGCTTCTGTGCGCTAGCGCTGCGGCTGTTTTACGCCTGGGGTCATTGTCGTCTTTGTTTGGGGCTCCGTGAATTACTTGGGCACATACTGAAGATTCTGCATTCCTCTGTGTTGATGGCTGTAGCTTGCATTAATTCCTCTGCTTTGTCGAACCGGGTGACGTGTGCAACGTCTTTTAATTTAGCCAAAGTGCCCTGGATTACAATTAGTTGTATGTCTCTCAATGGCAGCTGCAATCTGCAAGAAGCGCGCCTGGCTTGCTTTGTCTAGACACATTCTTTCTCTGCGGAGGAATGGAACCCTACTCATGCTATCTCTCTGGTGCCGTCGTGCCTCAATATTTTCGGTATCATTCAGCACACTGGTGGTAGTCGCCTTGGGCCCGAAAGGCTAATGACTGTATTTGTTGCACGTGTAATGTTTAGTATTTTTTAAAGGTATATTTCCGACGCACTTCCCTTGTAAGCAGTGAGTATCACCTGGGAATCACAGGTTGTAAGAAGATGGATTATTGGTTGGAGAGAGGAAGCCCCCCCACTCGGGCAGCAACCTCAATCCATGTCAGGGTGAACCACAAAAGTTACTAAATTAACCTGTGCTTACCCCTCTGGAAGCATGGTACAAAGCAGTCAGACTTAACATAGTTACACAAAGTGTACACTATTTATGCAGCACATAAACAGTAGCAAAGTGAAAACATAAAAAAAAACATTCAAACCAATTTAGAAAAAAGTAGAGTACATTTTAATAAACAAAACAATATCAGAGCGATAAAAAACCAATCGGAAGACCCGGAGATATTCCATTTGAAAGTTTCCCATAAAGTTTTATGGGAAAATAACACCTAAAAGCACGGAGTGCCATTCACGGTCAACTGGTTGCGTTATAATGGGGGAAAATCACAAGTTCAGGCCAACCGCAATGGAGCGTGGGTCAGATAAAGAGGTCAGGTTAGTCCCGCTGAAAGGTTACCTTCTAAGTCCGGCGCAAAGAGTTCCGTTTGCGTTAGAGGAGGCCACAAGAAGAGGGCTGAGCGTCGTGGACAATCGTCGCGGTAGCACGAATAGCAAATCAGTTGTCGCAGATGGTCATTGCTAAAGCTTCACATTGGCAGTCGTCGTGGGCTGTTGCTGTAGCATGAAGGTCAGATCTCGTGTTGCTGGCGGTCACTGTCAATGCGAAGAGCAGGGCTCACCGGAGCTTCAGGTTGGGGGACGTCGCAGACGGCAGAGTCTTGGTGTGAATCTGTTCATGGTCGCGAGGAGCCTAAACTTCATGATTTTCACCTTTTCTTCAGGAGAGGTACTCGTAATACCATATACTAGGTAAGAAAGATTTGGGCCTGGCAAAAGGGTTTTTTGACAGGTCGAAATGGCTTTTTAAAACTGCACTACAGGTTGTAATCTAAGTCCTAAGATGGGTTTTAAAGTGCTACTCTAGTGGGTGTCACACTGAGTGCTGCAGGCCCACTAGTAGCATTTATTTACAGCCCTGGGTTCATGTAGTACCATATACTAGGGACTTGCAAGTAAATTAAATGCTCACATCAGGCGTAGGCCAGTTTCACCATGTTTTAGGAAGAGAGGACAAAGCACTTTACCAAAGGCTAGCAGTGGTTAAGTGCAAAGTCCTAAAAGCCAACAAAAATGGGTTCAGCAAGTAAGGGAGTGAATGCAAAAGGTTTGGGGAGACCCTGCAGAGGGGGCCAGGTCCAACACACATACAGACTTTTGTCAATTGTAATGACAAGCTTCCACTGAAAGGCAAAAGTAAGGCATGTCATGCTGCTAACCTGTGGTGGTGGAGAATTTGTATGTTGGCTTCATTTAGGAGTGTAGTTGTCACTAATGTAGCTGGTCCAGGGGCACCGGGACCCTAAGGTGTGAGGGAAACTTTGCTCTAGAATTATATCTGCCTTTGACTATCCACCAGCAGGGTTGGACTGGGACAGAAAATAGGCCCAGGCACCAAAATAAAAGTGGCCCGCAATAGTGAATGAGATAGCTAAAAACGTGAACTCTGATTGCAAATTGGGGCAGTTTTGAACTTATAAAGACACACTGTGCAAGTGTTTTACAAGGTATGGCAGACTACACGCATTTGTGCTTGTTGTAGGCAATGTAAACCGGCCCAGCAGACCATAAAACAGGCCCACAGACAGCCAAAAAAACATCCCACTTACTGACCTATCAGACCAGCTGACCCATAGGCCAATCTACACTGGTCCACAAGGGGTCATTAGATGTATTTCCTTTGCTTTCATTTGGCCCCCTTGCTAAACCGCTGGCAGAGGTGTTGTCTTGCCTCAATCTATATGCATGGGCAGGGGGCATTTTGTACTTACATGAAGGGTTGATAGATTAAGGTTGTTGCACACAAACTTGTGTTCGATCTACTCAACTTAATGCCAATTCTCTTGTTTGTGTGTGAGATTACTTTTTTTCACATAATGAAGATGACGCCGTACAAGCATAAGGCATGGTAACCTGGGAGATGCAGCAGTTATTATTATTATTAGACATCCGGTTGTAGCGGTGTGCATTTTATTAGGATAGACATGCAAGTGAGAACAGAACTGACAACTTACATGGCATTATGCAGGTGAGGGGGTTTTGTGTACTTTCTGCACATACCAACAGGATCCCATTTGCAGTGAGATATCTTGTCTGCCTGTGATTTTGCGGCATTAAACGCTCCAGGAAGGATAATGCCACAGGAAGATGCTCCTATCTGAACACATATTAACCAGAGATTTTACTTCACATGCAGGTTGTGAGAAGCGACAGTGTTAATGAGAGGGAGACGAGCATTTGAAAGACATCTTCTATTGAAAGGATCTAGTCTTCTCTTAATAGCTACCTCCATGTCTTATCATTGGCCCTTGACTTCAATGTAACCAGTTGCGCCTCATCATCAGTTTCTCGACCCATTCCTGAAGTCATGAGATGTGTCCATAACCTGTAGACACAAACCCTGCTGCATACATAAAGAAAAAAAACTGTGAACTCCCCCCCACTCACCCCAGGTGTGCCTTTAAAGGACCATGCATGGTGCTCTTATAAAGGTTTGCATGCATTTATCACTTTTAGATGGGTTTGGGAGTCAGTGTTGGGTGTGTTCTGCCTGGTGATGCTGTTGACTTTTAAATGGCTATGCATTCTCCCTGGACTGAGAGGTCTGTGTCTCAGTACACCTACATGTGACACTGCCATCCCTAAACTAAGGGACAGGTGAATGTGTGATCCATTGTAGTATGCGAGCTGGGCCTCCCTGTTCTACAGCGTTTGTATCCCTGCCTCTCTACTGGCTTAGTAACGGAACAAGTGATACTGTTCTGATGCATGTCCTGTCCTTCACTTTACCCCCCTGCCAATCAGCTGTGGGCTGGAATATGTCTACTTTGTGTAGATTGGTGCAGTACTCTTCACTAATGGAAATGTGTGTGCCCCACATTTTTTCTTGCTGGGGTGTGTGCTGGTCTTATACTTCAACCTATTCACAGAACTTCAGGCTCATGAGATGTGTGCTCTGAGCAGACTGGGACAGAATATAGGCCTGGGCACCAAATTAAAAGTGGACCCCATTAGTCAATCAGTTAGATAAAAATGTGGCTTAAATTTGCAAATGAGGGCAGTTTTAAATTTGAAAAAGCCAAGTTGCATAAATGTTTTGCAAGACTGGGACAGTGCATGCATTTGTGTTTGCTGCAGGCAATGTTTGTTGTACTATCAGAGATAAACAACAGAACAAACAGCCCGCCACACCATAAAACGTGCCCATAAATAGCCAAAAAACAGCCCATACACTGATCTGTCGGATCAGATTTCCCTATAGTCCAGTTCAAACTCTGTGTGAGGTTTATCCCTGGCTCATGTCTGCCTCGCTGACCCTGCCTATTTGCTGGGCCTACTGTGGGCTTACCTGGTGCTAATTCTCATCTCCAGCCTGCCCTTCCATGCCTCCTTTTTGGGCTTCTGTGTAGGATTAGGGTTTGGAGTTTGTCAAGTGGCTGTCTTTTGTGATCTGACAGGCATAGTCATGCCTGCTCTGTGTGCATTGCTTGTGGGCCTAAAGTTTGTATAATGGTGCTTTGCCTCTCTTTTCTACCCTGCTGTCCTGACAGCCATTCAGTGAGTTGTTAGTGGGCTAACCAAGACATGCTTTTCTGTATTTGGCTTGAGCATCCTCTACATGTGCTGTGCCTCCGTCATTATCCTTCCTTTGGTTTCCAAACAGTTTTTTTTGTAAGTCGAGTCCCTTCTTTCTTTGGGGTCCCACTTTCAAGTTTTGTCTTCTCCCCTTTTTTCTCTAGATGGTGTTTAACATTGGGCTGTTACTTGTGCTGTATTCTGTACCCAGGCCTGGCCCAGAAGCTGAGTGCATCCATCACGGTGTGGTATGGTAAGCAGATTGGTTTTATTTTGGGATGTCCACTGACTTCCAGTCGGGTGTGATGTTTGTGGGTTGCTCTCTTGTTTCCCCTGGTTGTTGTACTTGGCTCTTTCCTTCATTGCTGGAAGGTAGGATCATCCTTTTTGTTTGGGCATTGGCTCACTCTCTCTCTTATATAGTCACGACCATCCGCTATTGAACGGTTTCAGTCAAACCAAATTCATTCTAGAAAAAGCTGCATAGATGGTATAGAGCCAGTTTTTAAGTGCCTTTCTAAAAGGCAAATATTCAGTAATCTTCATCAGAGAATGAGGAAGCGAGTTCCAAAGTCTGCAACAGCGACTGAGAAATCTCTGTCCCCGCACCTCTTCCTCCGGACCCTGGGTATGATGGCTGTTAGACCTGGCATCCTTGGCATGGTTTCCCCTGTCTTTTTTGCCTCTATGTCCTGTATTTTTGGATTGTGATTTAATTTGAGCTGGTTTCTAGCAAAAGGACCAAATGATGGACGGAATGCTGTACAATGCAAACATTCACCCCCAGTCACAAGGATCTGGGTTTAATACATTGTTCTTTTGCTCTCCATGCCACCCCAGTTTGGACCAAGCATTTGCAAATCAGTCTTGACCCCATTCCTCATGGGAACAGTCCATCCCAAACTGTCGAGCCGGGTCCTCCCTGGACCGGAAACAAGCATCCTGGGTCTGGTTTCGGGGCATCACGTTCGTCAGTCAGGCTAGCTTAAATCCAGTGTCGCAGTGAGCACGGGACCCACGTCTGGGCATACCCTTCCCACTTAGGACGACAAAAGCAAAAGGAACAAATGATGGACGGAATGCTGAGCAGTGCAAACATTCACCCAGGGCGGGAGGTTCAGGGAGGACCTGGCTTGGCAGTTCTGGCTGAACTATTCCCCAAAACTGTTGAGGTGGTCCATCTCCCTACAGGGAATAGACTTTACGGTTGAACACTGCCCTGGTACAGAACACGCCATTGCTGATGGTCTGTGAAGATTCCTCCACCTTAGTGGTGAGAACTCCCATGAGGGTCAGTGGTTCTCTCTACTTTCAGCTGGAGGGGACACGTGTTAGACCTGGCATCCTTGGCGTGGTTTCTCCTGTCTTTTTTGCCTCTACTTACTGTATTTTGGACTGTGTGCTGGATTTCATTTTTGCTGGTTTAGGTACTGTGGGCACTTTGCCACTGCTGATCAGTGCCAAAGTGCAGGTGATCCCTGGGTAAATTGTGATTCTGATTGGTTATTCATGATTGGCATATTTGATTTACTGGTAAGCCCTTAGTAAAGTGCACTACGGTTGTCCAGGGCCTGTAAATCAAATGCTACTAGTGGGCCTGTAGCACTGATTGTGCCACCCACACCAGTAGCCTTTCAAATGTGTATCAGACCTGCCACTGCAGTGTCTGTATGCATAGTTTTTGACTGCCATGTCGACCTGGCAAGTGCACCCACTTGCCAGGCCCTAAACCTTCCCTTTTCTTACACGTAAGGCACCCCTCATGTAGGCCCAAGGTACCCCCATGGGCAGTGCACAGTGTATGTAAAAGGTAGGACATGTGCTGGTGTGCTTTGCATGTCCTGACAGTGAAATACTGTGCATTTCGTTTTTCACTATTTAAAGGCTGTCTGTCCCGTAGGTTAACATGGGAGCTGCTTTTTAACATCTTTTTATTGGGACAAGATAGGGATTTGGTGTTTAGGCTCTCTGAACTCGGAATTCAATAACACACCTTTTAGTAAAGGTGGTTTTTAAATTGCGTGGTTGAAAATGGCACTTTTAGAAAGTGGGCATTTTCTTGTTCACCCATCCTGTGTGCCTCTGCTTGTTTGTGTAATCACTGTCTGGTTTTGGAGTGACAGCAGCTGGGAATGTGCATTCACTCTAGACAGTCACAAGGGGGGGTTGATGTGTGCCCTGCCTTCACTGGGTGACTCATAGCCAGGCTGAATAGACCTTTCTGCATTTAGAATGGTGGGAGGAGTTTTCACTAGCACCTGAATAGGTTGTGTCTGCTCTGCACAATGCTGACTCCACCTCCTCTAGTGAAGGTGGACCAGAGAGGACCGTACTGGATTTACTGAGCTCAGAGACTCTTGGAACAAAGACTACAAAGAGAAAAAGGGGTATAAATATTAGACCTAATACCCCAGAACTTTAGATTACTTCTGGAATCAAGAGTAACCTCTGCCAAGAAAGAACAGCTGAAGAGCTTTGAGGAGGACTGTTGGATCTGGCCCTTTTTTTGCATGGTTATCCTCAAACATGTTCCCTTTCTCCTGTATTATTCCTGACTTGTTTTTGTTGGTTTTATGACTCTGGGTACTTTACCACTGCTAATCTGTGCTAATGTGCTCTCTCCTTTAAACTTGGTTGAATACGCTTACACCTATTTGGCATATTTAATTTACCTGTAAATCCCTTGTATAGTGGTATCCCATATACCTAGGGTCTGTAAATTAAATGCTACTAGTGTGCCTGCAGCACTGCTTGCGCCACCAACAGAAGTAGCCTTTCAAACCTGACTCAGGCCTCTGCCACTGAAGGGCCTGCCTGCGCAGTGTACTGTTACAGTGACGTGGCATTTAATATGGTTGCCGCGTCTGAAACTCCCCTTTTACTACATGTAAGTCACCACTAAGTTAGGCCCTAGCTAGCCCTATGGGCAGGGTGCTGAGTAGGTAAAAGGCAGGACGTGTGCCTTTGTTGTGTACCATGTCCTGGTAGTGACAAACAGCCTATTTGGTTTCTTACTGCTGTGAGGCCTGCTCCTCTCATAAGGTTGCATTGGGAATTCCATGAATTATCTTTCAGTGGCAATTCCTGATCTGAAAGGAGTAGCGCTGCCATGTTTGGTATTTTTGGAATAGTGGTGAAAAATCATGCTTACTGGTGTTGGTGGATTTTTTATTACTATTTTAGAAATGCCACTTTTAGAAAGTGGGCATTTCTCTGTGCTCATAACTCTTCTGTGCTTTGCAGCCTGACTCCAATCCATATCTAGGGCAGAGTGACAGCTCAGCCAGTCCATACTTTCCAGACAGCCATCACACAGGGAGGGCTGGGTGTAACAGGGTTGCATCTGCATTTTGAATGGTCTTCCTGGGCAGGGAGAGTGAGAGGCGTTGACACTTAACATTTGTATAGGCTGTGTCCTGCCCTCACACAAAGGGCTCGTTTACCCCCTACTGATGTCTGGAGCCAGTGCAAGGGTGGAGGTAAACTCCTGGACCTGACTAGATCTTGCTGGAACCTTCTCCCACCTTCTAGAAGCCAGACCTCAAAGTATAAGTACAGGGGCTCTTACCCCACATCTTTGAGCACTTTTGGAACTGGGACCAAACCTCTGTCAGGACTGCCGACGCTGCACAAAGGACTCAACTGGACTGCTCTTCTGCTGTTGCCCTGCTACCTGCTACTGGCTGGGTGGCCTAAAGGACTCACTTGATTGCTTTCTTGCTTGATGGCCTGCTGCCAGCAGCTCCCTGACTTTAGATCCCCTAAAGACTGTGGTGAGGTGAGGAGGAACCGCCATCCCTGCCTGCCTGGATGTGCTGGCCTGCCTGCCTGCATTGTACACCACCAGTGTCCTCAGCGCACAGTGAGCGCTTTTACTTTTTCATTTCTAAACTGGTGCCCCAGAAAAAGTGCATGTGGAGTACTTCATTTTCCCACTGTTTTTGAGGGCCAGTGTAGGGAGAGCACCTACTTTGGTTTATTTTGGCCCATTGTGTGTGGTGAGCATGGAGGTGGTGCACGCAGCACGCATCGAGCGCTGCACTGTCCCTGGTTCTTGGGTCAGCCAGAGGGGAGTGCGTGGTTTTGGAAGTTCTCTCCCCCCTTTGTTCTTTAAGGCAGCACGTGTGCCGCTGTGAGAGTGCGACCCCGCAGTAGACTTGACTTGGGATTCCCCCCAGCCGAGAGGGAAGGGAGGAGATACATTCTGTGTTGCCGGCGGTGACCGGCCACCTGAAGAGTGGTGCCAGCCACGAGTCCGACTGGGAAATTAGAGATAATAGGCGCCCGGCGTTGCCTGGCAACCAAGGCCCCACCCGGAAGGAATCGGAGCCACGCAAGCTCCATCCAGCCGCGTCCCATCTGGCCAGAAGACGTGGAGGAACTCCGCCGTAGCCCCGTGTCCTGACGTGTACCTTGGGAGCATTTTTTAAGGACTGCCAAATCACCTTTTGCCAGCAGCAGTTGCACCACCCGGTCGCGGGCAGCTGCACTTCCTCGAGTTCACGTATGCGGGAGACCGGGTAAGGTCCTCCGCCCACCCCGCAGTGTGTAACCCCCCCAACCCACGTGAAATACCGGGAGGGGGGCACAGAAGATCGTCAGTGCATCCTCGGTCCTGAGGGACCATAGCTAAAATGAGGGGTGCGGCTTCCGCACGAAGGCAATCACATAATTACTGGAGTAGGTGTGCAGGTGTTCCTACCACCGGGGTGTTGTGGAAATTTACAATGTATGTATTGTGCATCAAACTACTGCATTTGGTTTCCGGCCCTAACGTTATGATAAGTGTCAATTTATGCCTGGGGGACAGGGTAAAAAGTATCCAGGGGTAGGAAATAACTATGCTGTTTTCTGATGGGTGCAATCTAGAAGTATTGTGTTCTTGCCTCAAAAGTGTTATGACAATGGTCGCATGGCAAAGTGATGTTATGCTCTATGAGAGTTATGACAAGTGCCTAGGGGCACAGTGATTTATGTGTTTATGACCTAATGTAATTTTATGCATAATATAAAGGATATTTTTATACACTACTGTGTGATGACTCTTTTGTGGTGTATTCATTGTGTCACTGGTGTGAGTGTGCTGCGCAAACGCTTTACACATTGCCTCTGGGGATAAGCCTGACTGCTCTGTGCCAAGCTACCGTGGGTGAGCACAGGTTATCTTTGGTGTGTAACTTACTCGCCCTGACTAGAGTGGTGGGTTCGGTCTGGCTTAGGTGTATATCCTAGCCAGCCAGAAACTGCCCCTTTGCTGTGTGTTGCTTTGGTGGGTTGGCCTGCAGTTGCTGCTTCTGCCAAGGAGAGGACAAAGGCTAGAACTTTGCTGTGAAGAATCTCCAAGGGCTTGTGTGTGCTTGCCTCCTGTGCTGAAGTCTCAGGGACAAAAATACTTCACCACCAGCTTCCTTGAACTCCACTGGTGGGAGTTCTGCCTGCCAAGAGGTGCCTGTTCCAGTTCTGGGCCTCTGGAGGCTGTTCCTGTTGCTGGGAGCTGAAAAAGGTTAAAGAAACCAAGAAAATAGACGCATCGCCCTTCCAGTGTCGGTTTTTCTGATGCAGCAGAGAAGGAAAAATTTCCACGCTCCACTGTCGTGCGGCCGTAGGAATCGATGCAGCGCCAGTAGTGGCTGAAAACTCCACTGCATGCTGAGTCCCATGCACGGCCTCCGAGATCACAGCACTGACTCCGATTCAGGCCCTGCTGTGCGGCTGAACGAATCGACGCATCGTAAGGCTGCGGCTAAAGACATTGATGCAGCACCTGTTTGCCGCCGCTGCATCGACCTCCAGTGCGTCCCGGATTTCCACGCAGCGCACCTGTGTGCATCACCTCCCCCTACAGCCCGCATTCGACGCATCACTTCTCCTGCATGCAGCAGAACTGTTGCATCGTATCCTCAAGGAGTCAGAAACGGATGCATCGCTGTGTTTTCCGATGCTTCCCTTCTCTGTGACTGTTTTGCCTTGTAGATTTTGACACATTCGAGGTACTTTGTGTAAAAGTCACACATTCATTCCTTTATATGGACAGAATTGCTTGAAACCTTTTAAAAGTCATATTTTGAATTGTGTATGTTGGATTTTTGTCATTTTGGTCTTGTTTGGTTTAGATAAAGATTCTTTATTTTTCTAAACTGGTGTTGTGTCCATTTGTAGTGTTTTCACTGTAATACTGTGTGTCTGGGTGCAAATACTTTACACATTGCCTTTCGGATAAGCCTGTTTGCTCGTGCCAAGCTACCACGGGGTGAGCAGGTGTTATCTAAAGTGTGTAACTCCCTTATCCTCACTAGAAAGAAGGGTCCCTACTTGGACAAAGGTGCATACCTCTGCTAACTAGAGACCCCCATTTCTAACAAAGACCAAATTGAGGTTGACAGAGGGAAGATTTCTACCTGGGATGTACCGGCAGGGCTCGGAAGGTGGAGGGCCTTATGAACAATACAGATGAATTTAAACATAATGTGCTTCCTGATGGGGAGCCATTCCAGCTCACCCAGTCCCACAGCTGCTGACTGGCGCTGTGGAATGCCAAGAATAGCTCTGGCGAGCCCCTTCTGTGCCACCTGAAGTTTTGCATGGGTGCTCATATTCGAATCCAGGTAGAGGGAATTACAATATTCTAGTCTGGACATGACCAAGGCTAGTGCAACCTGCTTTTGCGCCGACTGGGGGATAAAACTAAAGATCTTTTTTAACTTCCTTATAAGTCAGAAGCAGGTAGCAAGTGTGTGGTTGGCTTGTCAATTCAGAGAAAGTTCAGTGTCTAAGACTACCCCGAGATTTTTAGCATTCTCAACTGGAATCGGGAGGGTGCCTAAAGGGTCTGGCTGCCAGTTACCATTCCAGATCCAGGTTTGCATCCCAAAAAGCAACACTTCAATTTTATCCCCACTCAGTTTTAGGAAATTCATTTCTACCCAATCTGCGACTGCCGATATCCATTAAGAGAAATTATCTGCGATAGCAGCGGAGTTCCTAGGGTTTGACACAGTGATCTGGGTGTCATCACTGTAAGATATTGTGAACATCCCATAGGCATGAATGATGGCAGCAAGTGGGGACACATACAGGTTGAAAAGCGTAGGGGACAAAGATGAGCCCTACGCAGCATCCACAGGGCAAGGCAAGACATCTGAATTGAATTAATTAAGCAGTACCCTCTGAGAGTGATCCTTGAGGAAGGAGGACAATAGGGCCAATTCCTGCTCTGCAATGCACAAATCTTGGAGGCATTCAATCAGCAGCAGCGAGGGGTAATTGGTATCAAAGGCCACAGGCAGGTCTAAAAGAACCAAAGCCGTGCCTTGCCCCTCGTCCACTAGTCGCCTAATCCGGACTGTGGCCAAGACTAAAGCAGTTTCAGTTCCATGTGTGTTTTCGGAACCCCAACTAAGATTTATCCATCCATCTACACTCTATGACAAATTCCATCAAATGGCCATGCAGATGTTTCTCAAGGGTCTTGGCTGGTAATGGAAGTAGCTAGATCGTACAGTAGTTTTTAGGAGAGGCCTTATCACTGCCTCCTTCCATCGGTGCTGATAGCAACCAGAGAGCATGGCGTGGTTCATCAAGACCGTAAGAGGCCGTGTCACAGAGCCTGCTGCCATATACAGAATTGCTGGACCACATGATTCCAGGGGTGAGCCTGACTTAGTAATGAGGAGACATTGTGCTACCATTTCAGAGATGAGAGGAGGAAAAACCGTGAGCAAATTAGATTCTCTGTCTTTGGACCCCAGAGTTTGCAGGTGTTCCAATTGCGGCTCTCTGCTCAGAGTTTGCAACACATAATTTTTCTTCAGCTTTGCTACTTCAAGGCCATCATAAACCTCAGTAATTTTACATTGGAAGAATTCGGCTAGGTGGTCGCAGAAAGCTTGTGAGTCGTCTAAGTCTCCAGCTGATAGAGGAGTAGAGAGCTGCTGCACCACCTTAAAAAGTTCTTTAGTTGATGTGGCAGATTCCATTTTATAGGTGCAGTATGAAATCTTCTTTTCGTTAAGGGCTAGTTTATATTCCCTTATTCCACTCCTATAAATAGTTTTTTCTTGCTCCTCAAGTGTTTTCTCCGGATTTGCTTTTGACAGCGACAAGCCTGCCTTCAGTGCTTTCGTGTTGCTCAGCCCTCCTCCTCCTCATTTTGTGACTCCTGTAAAGGGATTTGCTTTGTTACTCCAGGGTGGCACCTCTCCTCTCCTTTGCTTGGGTTTCCTTGTGCCTCTTGGACTCCTTTGGGTGTGCTTATCTTGCTCCCTCTTAGACTTAGAACTTGAGGTTACTTTCCACATGCTCCTGTTAGCTGCTTCCTGCCCTCTGCCCAGACTCTGTGTTGTTTTCTTGTGTTGGGGCTGCTGGGTGACTGTGGCCTTCTTATTTTGTCTTAGATTCTTTGATGGAGCTTCTGGTTTTTTTTTTGTTGTGGATTTTGCCCTGTCCTACTAATTTGGCATGGAGTTTCTTTGTGGGCTATTCCATAGGCTTCTTGTTGGGACTTGATTTAATCTCAGGAAGGGGCACTTTTGTCCTGTTGCATTGATCCCCCTCATTCCTGGTGGTCTGGTCAGCCTTGTGTTCTCTCTCAGGCTAATATTTCTCTGGGGTATTCCCTGCCCTCTTGGCTAAACTTGGGGTGTTGCACCCTTCTTATGCGACTATTTTCTTAAAGGTCACTCTCTGAGACTTGGAAGTGGTGTTTGTGCCTTGGCCTCTCTCATTGCTCTCACCAGGTTTGCAGATTGGTGTGCTTATTCTTTGGTTGGATGATTGTATCCTTTGCTTTTTGGATGTTTGCTCCCCTTCCGCTATCTACTCTTGTCCAATGTGATATTGGAGGATGGATCTTTAGTCCTCTGGGCTTCCTGGCTGGTTCTCGTTTCCTGCTGGCATCCTCCCTTCTCCCATTGCTGTTTACCTGGGGTGCATGGGATAATGCGTGCTGCCTTGTATTGGCATTTATTCTTCTTGCTCCTTCAACACACCCACATCTTATGTGGTTGATCAGAAAGGATATGCAGCTCTGGCTTGCCCCTCTTCTGGTGCTTGTGTATGTCACTCCCTGCTCTTGCAGTATGCTGGTTTTGTGGTGTTTGAGACTTCTTTGATGGTCATGCCATTCCAGGCTTGTGGTGCTTGCGTGTTCTTTACTGCATGGGGGTGGCTTCCTCTGATTAATCTTTATGCTCATTCTGATGGCTCCACCTTTTTTGTCCTCTGGAGTCCTACAGTGCTGGAGGCCTGTCTGTCCTTGGAACTTAGGTCATTTGATGCCCTGTATGCATCCATTCTTTTTTAGTGTGTTAACTCTGGATTCTGGTTGTTTCTCCTAGTCTGCTCCTTGTTGTGGTAAGGGCTTGGCATTCCCTGTCCCTGAATTGCTGGCTGTGGGATAGTGCTGCTGCCTTGGAAATCCTTGTTTTTTTTATTGCCTCCTGTATGTCGGTATTTCAAGTGTCCACAAATTTTGGACTCATAGAATTCTGGGTGCTTTGGTTTTGCCTTTTGTTTTTCTTGTGCTTGTTGGTTTGCATTGTTACTGGAACTTTGGGGTTTTGTTGACCTTTTGGGTTTGGTTCTTCTTCCTTCGTGTCTGGTGTGTGCCATTTCTGGTTGTCTACCTTAGTGGGCGATCCGGTTTTGCCAACTTTGGTATATAGCACACACTGACAAAAAGTTGAAACAGCAAAAACAAATTCCACAAAAGTTCAGGAACTTTTGCGA
Organism: Calotriton arnoldi; assembly: GCA_963921515.1. NCBI lineage: Eukaryota > Metazoa > Chordata > Amphibia > Caudata > Salamandridae > Calotriton > Calotriton arnoldi. The sequence goes on along the minus strand of CAWUFW010004983.1, from coordinate 1,163,648 downwards.
CCTTGATGGTCCACTACGTGTCACTGGCAGTCTGTGTCACAGATCAACTGCCTTCCGCCAATCAGAATGGTTCTAACACAGGTGGAATTTGGCATTGCTCAAGTATGACACTCTCAACAATAGAGATTGGACACGCTTTCAACAAATAAGAATCAGGCTCTATGTTGGGACTATTCTGATCAGAATGGCTGTGGATAGGTTGTGTCCCGCCTGACCAGGTTTTGCAGCATCGTGCGGCATGTGCAGACAATACATTAACTGGTTTTGTTGTATTAGGTTACATATCTTGCTACTTTTTCTTTCCCACCTGCTTAGTTGATTGTCATTTTAAAAAGTAATACTCTACTACAGAAGCAGTGTAAAAATGAAGGGCAGACTCCACTCTGTGCATATGTTAGTATACAGTTTTACCCACATCTGGAGCCTAGGTCTGTTCCAATAGTTGCAAATTTGACTCATTTGTATCAAATTTTACAACTCAAAATGAATGTCTTTGTACTGAGTGCTTCCAAATCTAAACATGGTAGTTAGGTTTGAGATAAAAGACATGCCTAGTACCCATCCTGCCAAAAGGCTCAATGTGATTGGTTGTGTGGTGTTAGCTAGGAGGTAAATGTGAGTATAGGTGCAGGTCATGGGACATGTCTTGAGTTGAACTCCCCTGAAGCTAAGTGGGTACTGGGATCTTTGTACATTGTAGGGAGAAGAGAATGATTCAAATGTGTGTTCAAAAGCTGAGCAGAGGAATGGGAGGGCCATTATATCAGAACCCTCTGGCCCCACACAGTGGTGTCCCTTTTATTTAAAGACCATTGCCCTAAGACAGACCTAAGTTTCAAAGCACCTATTACATTCTGCCTCTTCAATCATACACATCATCATGCTCTGAATTTCCAGGCCTACAGCTCCTTCACATTGGCATTGCTTCTCACCAGCCCAGGAACATGCTACATTGCTAGTGTGTGTTTTCTGACAGATTTTGAAGGTTCCAGCTAGTGTCTGTTGACATGTTAACTGTTCGGGTGAATTAGTCTTAGTGCATTCAACCAGTTACTGGAGCCTATTATTTTGCAGGTTGCAAGTTTAATCGATGAAGTTTAGTAGCAGCGTGAATTATAGCCTCAAGCTAGCCTTGAGACAGTTCACAACGTTCATGGCCGTGTCCGCCCGACTGGTTCTAAATACAGCGAGGAAACAAGCACATCACCTACGTCAGCAGCAAACAATACTGAAAGAAATTAGATATAAACATTTACCTACTGCTATTATGGAGCTTAAAATCATTCAGTCTGCCCAAAAAAAAAACATTTGTAACAGCTTTTAAACTAATGACACCATCCCTGCCATCATTTTCCGCAAATAGCTCCGAGATATGATGAATGAATCACACATTGTTGCAAGAAATAATTTCCCTCGATGAGTCCTACCTGCTGCATATCACAGTACATTACACATAGAATGGAAGCTTTGAACTGGAAATGAAACTCTAAAGCGGAATTTTGAAGCAAAACTTAAACCCTGAGGAAAAATTGCTCAGAATATGTTGAATACTTCTGAGAATTGTTTTCTTTCAAATTGAGTTATCTGGTCAAATGGGTCGATTCCAGAAATCAATGTTAATGTTCTAAGTTACAGGCAATACCTAGCTTGAACATTGAGTCTCTATTAAAAAGTTGCCGGAAAGTGGTGGACATGTGGAGGGGTGAGTCTTGTTGACTAGAATGTTTTTGTGTGGTACAGTCTGGTTTAATAACTCTCAGATTGTTTCACATCTATTAAAAACATTATACGTGCAAAGGGTGTGTTTCTTTAAAGTACGCATTTCTAGTTGTACCACAAGAAGGCCCACGCTCCTGTGTAGTGCACTAGTGTTTTTCTATATATGTATGTTTAATGTGATCACCGTTAAGCGATGTGTCCCGAAGGTAGGAATTTCCACGTGTATGGAATGCTGTGTAAAATGAAGGCAATTGAAGATGTATGGTTTACTAATGTTTGGTTAGTCGTAGACATTTAAATGTGCCAATCTTTAGATTATCTCTTCAACAGGACATGGTGGTCCTTTTGCTGATGCCACATTCACCATAACGTCGATATGGATCGTTCGGTAATTCCTTCTTCTTGCACTGATATACCATCACACAGAAATAATAAATATTCATCTGCATTTCAGAAGTGCCCGACAGCGTGGCTCTATCATAAGAGCCCACCCCCAATGTGGGTGTCACCCACTTGTGCCCTTTTTAAGACATGCTTTACTATCACTATCATGATGATACAATTATAGCCCACATTGGTATGACGCTACGACCACGTTGTAATATAGTGGGCGCTAGGCCCACATACTTGCAGATGAACCACACGGACACAGTGGTAGGGTACTGTAACTGGCCCTGGGCACATGCGCCCGGTGCCTTTTATTTGCAGGGTCACGTGACTGGTGACGCCTGTGATGGGTGGGTGTATAGTGTGGGGTGCAAACACAGGCGGAACACTAGAACGTTTCCAGCAGGACACTACATCCCTCCCAAACATTAATGAAAAAGAAACAAACAAAAAGTCCAACCTATGAAGAAAACAAACAACAGTACACAGCACCAATTAGTCTTTCAGGCCATCTGCCGGGCGGTGCTGGAGCTCTGGACCATACGGTGAGGAGGCTTTGGTCCGGCTTGGCGATGTAGTTCAGACCGGCCTGGTCTCGCGGTGTTGGAGTCTATTTACACAGTTCAAATAGCAGTATATCTGGAGCGGTGGTGGAGTCCACTTTGGAGATCTTCTTGCAGGCGCTCAGGCTCCTGTGGACAGCCAACCTGCAAATACGGGGGATGACTGTGGTGGATAACGGCTTTCCTTGGAGACGATGATGCTTTCCAGTTCCCCATAGCCGAGCAGCTTCAGACTTGCCTCTACTGCCTGGACTCCCCTCTCACAGGAGTCTCCTGGAGGGCCTTCCTGCCCGGTTGCCATGGGACCGTGTGAACTGTGTGGGCCCCCGTGGGCCGCGCAAAGGCATCACTGAGGAACTGCCAACAGGACCACAGCCAAATCGCTCATGCAGCCGCAAAGGGTGATGTTTCAGAGTCTGAGTGCTCTCTCCGTTAGGACTCAGGTTCACATGCCTCCATCAGATGGTCTTTAGGTTACCAGTCTTTGTCTGTGACCTCCATGCATCCTGGTGCCTGTCATGGAGCTGCTGCCGACACATCTCTCCAGTTCAGATTCCCCTCTCACAGGAACTCCATTGAGGCCCTTGCCCCTGGATTGCCATATAACTGCGTGGGCTGTGCGAACCTTTCATAGGCCGCGCTTAGGGGTCGCTGCAGAACGCCCAACAGGGCCACGGCCAAGCCTTGTGTAACCCCAAGGGTGGATAGTCCAATGGTCGGGTATGCTCTTCTTTGGCAGGCTTCAGGTTTACGGGGGCCACAGAAGGTTCTTGAGTGGCTAGCCTTCCACGGCGCCAGGAGTGCCTCATTGAACTCCGGATGTCTTGAGTGTTTAAATCCACTCTGGTGGTGCGATGCTCCTTAGATGTTCTTTCTGATGATGCACCTGGATGATGGATACAATAATTGTCTTTCAGTTGGGCAACAGGCGGCGATCTCTTGCTTTCAGTGAGCTTGTGGAGCGAGGAGAACTGGAGGGACTTCGTGCCCACTTACGGTTGTCTTCTGGCAGGTGCACTTGCTAGATGTGGCGCCATCGATCCCAAGCAGCCGGTGACAGGTGAGTGGACGGTCGCACTGTGAAGTGTGGGGCCTGGATGCAGATTGCGCTAGCTAGCAGCTTACGGTTGGTCCTCCTGCAAAGCTGTCTCCAGTGATGTCTCTGCACCCCGGTGACTGGCTTGTGCTGATGAACACCTTTTCCAGTGCTGGCACGAGTACTCTTTCCTGTTGCTCTTCTCCTTTTCCCTCTTGCGCGCCTGTGGTGGTTGTTTGTCCTCTGGCGTTGTGCCACTCTCCTTTCCTCCTTCGCGGAGTGGCATCCTGCCACACTCTTCTCCTTCGCTAAGTGGCATCCAGCCACGCTCTTCTCCTTCTGACCAGGTTCCTCACTCAGATGTGGCGTCCTGCCTCATGTCTCATGTTTGCGCCACATGGACTTCTCGCTGGTCGTGTCCAGTTCTTAGGGCTGTCTTTACTTGCTGCGGACCTGTGGCAGGTCGGTCCTGTCGGTAGGACTTGCTTCTACTCCTCGATCCCCTCCTCAGGGATTTTCACGGTGCTCCTCTGCCAGGATGTCATACCGCCTTCTTCTGTCGAGGACATCATGCTTGCGCCTCGAGCCTGCGCCGTCGTGGCGCTTGATCCTGCCGCCGTTTAGGCATGCTTGGTGAGGTCGGTCACTTTGTGTGACGTGCTCCTTGCTTGCGGTGCAAATGTGGCGTCCGGCCACGTGTTGCCTGTCATTAGAGCACACACTGTGGTGGCAGCTTGCCATGTGGAGTGTGCGACTCTCCTCTTGCCTGACTGGGGCCACTGGCGACTCCGTCTTGAGGGAGGACACTGTGCTGTCTTCAGCCCACTGCGGGGCTTCGCTGGCACGGTGGAGATGTAGAAGATCTCCCAGCTGTCTTCAGCATTGCTTCTTTGTGGAGAGGTCTCAATCTCTTGGGCGCCTGCCCATGCTGTCAAACTCCTGGGTGCCTGTGCCGGCATACCTTGGACTCCGCGCTCTTGGTCCTTCTTCAAGATGCCCTCTTCTGGTGCTTGGCGTGCTTGCTCTTCTTTCTTGCGGTGGTGGCCGTGCACCCTTTTGGCGTGTGGTACAGTTTGCTCTCTTGTGGTAGCGTAAGTAGACACTGGGGGTTTGTGTTCGCAGAGCACATTCTCCTTGTGCCCTTCGTGGGCTTGCTACCTTTAGCTTTGCTGCTTGGGTTTAGCTTAGCTCTTGGGAGCTCTTAATCCCTAGTGCTTTGTTTAGGGCTAGGGCAGCTTTGGGCTACTTGGTGCCCTGTGTGGGGGTAGCAGTCTCTCCCCTCGAAAATGACCTGGAGCTAGCAGCGGGCGTGTGGAACCCTCTCATCTCATCTGTTGCCTTAAGCGCAGGGCACAGTCAACCCTCTTTCGTTTCACAGGTAATAGTCCCAGTGTGTGGCAGGGCTCAGGCAGTGGTGAAGGTAGTGGCAACTTCAGGCCAGCTACGGGTGCTGTGCTGCTTCTCCTTTTATGGAGATCTCACCAGGGTAGTACTCGCCAGAGGACTACTGCTCCTGTTACCAGCATTGCAGCTCCTGCTCAGATCTGTCTCTGCAGGCTGGCTGGCAATGCCTGGGGAAAACGATGAATCCCCTACACACACAGTGGCCTCACTTGTTTTCTGCTTGCTTTGTCCAGGTACAGTGCTACAAAGGGCTGCTAGGTGGCACTGCAGTAACTCTTCATATACAGGCAGCTTTATTCTGGCTGGGACATGTGTCTAAGTCCTGCCACAGCGGGCAGTGCAGAATGTCGCAGCGGGGCCTTCTTTACTTTCAAACTTGGGCCCCGGTGTGGGGGTAAAGTCGCTGGCATTTTCACTCCTGCGACGCCATGTGGTATGATTTCTGCATAAATTACCGTCGTCATGTGTGGTGTGGGGAGGCGGCAGCTAGATGTTGCTGCAGGTGCTTCCTATGCTGATCTCCATGGCAGCAGTCTCTCTGAAATCGCAGCTCGTCCTCCGGCACGGTGCAAAGCAGGTGAGAGTCATGCACTGTGGCACTCTTCAGCTACACCGCTTGGTGCTCTGGAGGGCGGCGGTAACCTGTTTTGTTTGCTGCAGTCCTCGGGGGGTACTGGAGGGGCTGGTGTGGGGCTCTTTGCTGTGCTGGCACAGTGGAGGTGCTTATTTGCGAGCAGGGGCTGGCACTGATGCGGTGCTGGTGGATGTGATCTATACTGATGACCGACAGGTGGCGCTAGCGTCGATGCTGGAGGCCGCGGCAGCTTTCATGATGCTGCGAGCCTCACGGTGTATTGGAGATGCCAGTAGGGGCACGCAACTACTGGTGCGGTTCATTTCCTAAGTTGACCCCGGCCGGGGGACTCTGCCGCAAGTCACTGCGGTAGGTAACGTGGGTGTTGTGTCACTATTTAGCCGAAGGTGGTGCTTAGCGGGTGCTTCGGTCTGGCGCAGGGGGCGGGTGTGACCTCCATTTCTTTCTCCCTTTTCTTCGGGGTCACTGTTCATCCCCTTGTTGGGGCGACGTGCTGGTGCAGCGATTCCCCCCCTCCTTCGCAAACTGAGGACAGCGTGTAGTGTAAGTGTTCGCTGTTGCATCGCTCCTTGTGCCATGCTGGGCTTCCTCTGAGCTTTACACTATGAGGAGGCTGCCACCACTCTTCGGCGTTCTGTTCCGCAGGTTGGCCTCAGCTGCAGCGTGCCTTGTGGACAGGGGAGGACGTGTGGGGGTCTTCTCCACTACGGAGGCCACCTAGGACTCAGTACAGTAGTGGGGCTCATGCAAAAACGTCCTCATAGAGAGGGGCCAAGGCGCCACTGGCGGATGATTGCAGGGAGCTTCACAGGGCTTCCCAGGAGGCCAGTATGACATGCCTCACCTCTGCTTTGTCGCGGGCTCATGGGTGCACTGTCTCCTCACCTCACGCGAGTGCTGTAGGTGCTGGAGGGCATCAGTCAGTGGTTCGGCAATGCTTCACCCCTTAGCTCTCCCAGACTGATCGTGACGTGTGCCGGCTCCCTGTGTGAGGCTGCAGTGGCACGCCTTAAAGGCACTAGGTGCACGGTCCCTCGGACAGCATTATCCCTGGGAGCATGACAGAACTGCAGCAGGCGTACACGCAGGGTCAGACCCCCTCGTCGCCATTGTAAAGTAGTTGGCGCTAGGCCCACATACTTGCAGATGAACAACATGGACACAGTGGTAGGGTACTGTAACTGGCCCTGGGCATGTGCGCCCAACCCTTTTTATTTGCAGGGTCACCTGACTGGTGACGCCAGTGATGGGTGGGTGTATAGTGTGGGTTGCCAACACAGGCAGAACACTAGAACTTGTCCAGCAGGACACTGCACACGTCACTGGTTTCCAGCGTCGCAGGATGAGTACAGTATTTCATTGTAATGTAGACGCAGTACGCAATTGTGTGGCTCATGTGACACACTCTGTAGCAGGGCTGCATGGCGTCTGTGGGTGAGGTGCATTCTAATTTGACCACTGCATATATACACTTTAAGTTCAAGTGCCAGGTGTCTAGCTGCCCTTATTCCAAACGTGATGATTTCACTGTTGTGATACTCAGAAGTGTCCCCCCACTCCAAGATGCCAATGCAAACTTCCCTTTGCACCAGCAGTGTGATGTAAGGGGGTCCTCATTTAAACTAGCCTCTTCTTGGAGGTGCTGCATTGTATGTGCTTGGAAAGACACATGTTTCAGACTCTGGTGCTTTTGTAACTTTGTCTGGATGCCCCGACATGCAGGTGCCACTCACACTCATTCCATACGTTTTGGTATTCCCACTTCCATTGTCTGTCCTTGTTCAATTTAGATTTAGTTTTCATGTTATATCTATATTTTGGTAACCTCCTTAGCAATATTTGCCGAGATTGTGTAAGGGTGTTTATTTATTAATTGTGCTCCAGCAAAATTTCGATCACAAAGGTTATATATTATAAAGCAATGGTTGCTATACATAATCAATTCGTATGCAGTGTTTACATAGTTGAAACAAAATAACAGTTTGGGACGGGTTAATTGTGCCATTTATGTGGATGAGACTGGTGAAGAACATGTCAATCTAACACACTATTATATAATGCAATCATAAAATATACATTTCTCTACCAAGGTGGGACAGTTATTATTCTCTTCTTTCCAGTACTTTTTAGGTCGAACCTGGGCAGCGCATGCGCTGCTCTACGAGGCATGCTGTATTCGAGTATGAACTTGAAGCTCCACCCACTCTCCGCCCATATTTTTCATTGGCTTGCGTCATTGTCCTATGTAAGTGATGGCTTCTGATTTGTCAATAGGCTTGTTAGTCCTTCCTTAGTACCGCCTTGTCCTTATTTGTAACCTCCCATGAGGAATGGCCCTTTTACGTCTGTTGTTACACGGTATGTCCTACTTAGTCTGTAAGCACTATTTTCTTTTATGAGTTTCTCCTACTGCAGGCACGACATGCTTTCCTGCAACATTCAGCGTGACATGCGCGCTTTCACTTTCCAAGCAGCCCGGGACAATGGCAGCTGCTTATTTGAAATGAAATAGGTCTCGCATTCACAAGAGTTTGAGGTATTGGCATTGTAAATGACAATGCCTTTTAATTATGTGTTATTTACCAAAACAGATAAATAAAAGGCATTGTCATTTACAATGCCAATAGCTTAAACTCTCGCTAATGCGAGACCTATTGCATTGCAAATGCTTGTTTGAATTCTTTTTGAGAGAGGGTGTCCTGATTGTCTGGTGGTGGTGTTTTCAAATGCAGGGGGCTTGAAGGTTGAAGAATTAAGTAGTAGGCGGTATCTAGAAGATTGAGGTTGGCTGTTTGTAGGTTTCAAGCCTTCAAGTACTGCTTTATAAATAAGTTTAAGGAAAATGTACAAGGTCGATTCCTGTTGGTGAGTGAGCTGGGTTGGTGGCAGAATTTATCACTGTGTTCAATGAACCAAAAGCATATTGGGGGAAGCCAGCTTGAATACTATTTCAGTAGCCCAATCTGCAGAATACAATAGACTAGAATGGTAGTCTAGCATTGTTGAGTGGTATATTTTCACATCTTGCATATATTCACTAAATGGACATGAGCTGCAGTACACGGGTGAGCAGGACAGATGCCTCATGGTTTCTGGCTGAGAAGACTCAATCTAGCGAGTGAGGAAATAGTAGATGGGGCCAGTAGGACTAATGGGTGTTGTTGAAAGGGGGAGGTACAAGACATCATATTTCGAGATCGGCACGAGTGACCACAATACCGTACAATGTCTGACTGCAGTGTGTAAGTTTGTGATGAGTGACTGGTGGTGAGGTGTAAATGCTGCAAATGTGAAAAGCATTTTTGTGCTGTCAATTATAAATGTGATTGGAAAGCATATGTTAGGAAATAGAGCCCAGATTGGAGAGGTCTAAGAAGATTATTAGAGGAAAGACAGTTTGTAGAAATTAAATTTGTCCAATGTCTTGTAAAAGAGGGGGCTTGAGATACTGGAAAATAGATGGAGGGAGAAGAGTCATAAGCAGTCAGCATCTGGAAGAGAGAGAATCATTGCAGACGTAAAACAAACGGAATATGTGCTAGATGAGAGGGAATAGTTGGAGTGAGAGGTCAGAAAGAGGAACTCTTGATGTAAATGGAAAGAGGTTTGATAGTTTTGAGGGCAACTAAAAGGAACATGAAATGCACAGGAAGGGTTGGATGTTTTGATAATATGAATGAGCTCTGATGGGTGTGTTGCAGTGATGCATGAAAGTATAGTCAGATGAGGTTGGGTCCTGGTGGGGCAGTAAGAAGGCTGGTGCAGCCGTAATAAGTGTGATGAGTGTTTCTTATGCTGGTGAATTTAAAAAAGTCTCAATGACAGAATGAGCTTTATTATCAATATTTTCATGCATTATTTTTTACATTTGCAAAAGGTTTTGTAAATCAAGTTTCATTCCCCTGATTAATCATACAACAAACCCTCTGATCCTTTGTGTGACTTCTGGTTTTGAGTGTAAATACAGGGTGACATTTTGGTGTTCCCTTTTTTCCTTTCATCCAGTGTATTGCGTGCCTTCTATGAGTTAGTACTTGTCTTTCAGTATCATGCCACTTTGAATGCACAAATTGCTTACACTCAACCTCATTGTCCAAGATGTGAGAGGACTTTGGAAAGGGTTTTAACATTGTTTGCTATTCCCTTGTAGCCATTTCACAGGTGTGAGTAATCCAACTGAACTTTACAAGAAACTTGTATCACTAATTCCACTAAAAAATCTTCCAATCTTCAGCATTGGTTATTGGATTCAAGACCTTGATTTTGAGTTGTACAAGGCCTCCCACAAATCCTGTTTCAGGTGCTGGATAGAATGTCCTAGTTCTAGTTGCGTTATTGAGGCTGGAATCTTTGGTAGCAAAACTGTCCAGTCAGTATTGAGCAGAACTCATTATGTTAATTCATTACAAGGTATGCTCATCATATCTGAGGCTATAGAAACATTGCGCTGGAATGCTTTCTGGAACAGGAATGACAAATTAGGTTTTGCATATCTTATTTCAGAAGTAAAGACGGCACAGGGTGCACTTCATTCAAAATACATAATTCAAAGCCAAGCAATGTTTAATACACAGTTCAAAATCAGAAAACCTGAAAACCTAGTTCGTAGAGTTTGCCAAAGAATGTAAAGAACAGAACTTTGCAAGTACTGAGGAAATGTTTTAAACATGATAGCTCTAGTGAAAAGCTTGGTAGGTGCTGATCAGGAAGGTGATTGGGAGCTGCATCTGAAGACTATGGAGTCACTGATTACTGTGTTTCATGAATTCGATTGCATAAACTAACTGAGATATGGGTCCTGGTATTTAGAAAGAGTGAAGAAGCTAGAGATGGAAAAACCATACCGCTACAGAAAATTCATCCAAAGGCATTTTGTGGTGAAAGAGGGAATGTTCAATGCTGTGGCTCCAGATATGAAACTGGAGCAGATGATCCGGAGATCACAGAAAAGCTCCAAGGGAATTTTTGGTCGGACACGTAAAAGTGAGTATGTTGCTCAATGGCAGCAAGTTTACCATGAAGTCCTTTCTATTTGCAATGTTTTCAGACGACAAATTGTTCCTCACCACGAACTTGTGGGAAAGAGAGGGTAGCGTTTCAATAAACACGTTGACAGCCTTCTTCATTTCATGCAGCAGCAAGGAAACCCCTTTGATATAGCTGAGCCACTGCGAGTACACAACTTCGTGACTAAACAATTTATGGATCACAATACACAGACACGTCTACTAGATGTCCTTGTACATGGATCGAAACATTATGCAGAACTGAAGCAGGAGAGATTTGCATTGAAAGACAAAAAGCTGTTTCACATGATCACTAAAGCTAAACTTTCATGCTTTAATTGCCATAGTAAGAGTTTCGTCCAACCAGCCACTACAAAACAGTTTGCAAAAAACAACGTTTGCAAACACATAGAGAGATGGATGTAGCAAAAGAAAGGGGTGAAACTATAAAGAACATTCTGTCTCATGATCTTCTTCCAACAAATGCATTATTTGATGAAGATGCTACAGTCGAACCAGTGAAGCACAAACTCATACAAGTGCTCGAAAAAGAACTTTCACCTGAAGAATTTCAATTTGAAAAGGTGTCCTCATTGAAAACTGCTGTTGTTGTGGACTATATATCACAATTGCGAATGGTTAAGATTTCATCCAATCAAAACTTCGGAGAGGTTGTTAAGGCTGTTCTACAGATATCAAAGTCAGTGTGCACCTTGCAAGAACTGCACATTGTCTTTAACAGTTATCTTGAACTACCTGTCAAAGAATTTGAGAGAATCAGATGGATGTCTACAAGTGAAACAATTGACCTTGCCTGCATCAAATATTCAACACCTATACCTGTGCAACTTGATTAATTCCGGGCATCAACATCGAACAAGATGAACTTGTAGTTGTTGACTCGCCAAAACATTGCTGATACTTCAGTGAACACTGAATTTTCATTTATTGCAAGTTGAATGATTGTCAATGAAGAGTTGGTGCCTGCAGAGAGTTATTCAAAAGGTATGGGCCATATTGTTCAAGAATTTAACAGAAAACTGGAGGAAGCTGACCTTTGTGTTGTGCCACTTGTTGAGTGGGCTGTTCGGAATGGTTCCAATAGAGTCATTGTACTGTCAAATGACACAGATGTTATTATTGGATTTTTATTAAATTTGTTGCAATGTTCATAAGGTAAATATTGTCAGAGATATGGATACATTATGGAACTGGCGAGAAAAGACACTTAATCCTGCTTCATATTTTGTACAAGAAACTTGACCCAGAGATGCCCAGTGTTCTTATCAAGGAACATATTCTTACGGGTGACGACACTATGAGCAAAATTGGAACAAAGCTTGGAGCATTAACTGCTGAACCTTTGTACTTTCTGAAAGGATTTGCTGAGACAGAAGAAGAATGTGACTTTGACGACAGAAAAATATCTTGTGCGTGTGTGGAAAACGAGTTCTGACTGTCACACATTTGGCGATCTTCGGTACAGTAAGTTCAAGAGATCAGTCCCGCTAAGTGACCTTCCACTAACATCATATTCTGTGCATGGACACATTAAAAGAGCATTCTACTTGATCAGAAGATGTGTAAATGTTTTGGATCATGCATATATAAAGAAATATCCTTGTGAATTTGGTTGGGAAGATATTGATGGGGTGCTAAAACCTATGACATTTCTAAAGCCTCTACCCTCAGAACATTTTCAAAATACAGCCCTGCCGCCTGGTGCTGATGAGTTTGCCGGCTTATTCCCCTGAGATACGGGCACTAATTCCGCTATCGCTCACGGTGGGGGGCCCTGCATATGAGAAGTTGGAGGGTCTATTGAGTGACATTGAAGATCGGGCTGCTCGTTGCCTCCTCGTCACAGCGTCACAGCATCACAGCGTCACGCTGACTAGACCCGGTTCATGGTTGTTCATTGGTTTGTGTTCTAGGCAGGGTGGCTGCACCATTTGCCGGAATAGGGGCTGACACGCCGCCCCTCGAGTTCTTTGTCTGGGCATTTTTTAGCTGCGCTTCCAGATACAACTCATTGGCAGCCATTTGCTCACCCACAACTCAAGTAGACTTTTACTCGAGCAGCAGCTTTCTCAACGCAAATGGACGGTTTCTCAACGCGAGTGGTCTCGAGCATATGTGACCACTCGCAATGAGAAATCTGACCGCCCGCATTGTGAAATCTCGCCGGGAGGTTGATTTTCCACGCTCGCGCTCACCAACTTGTTGTTGACGATCGCGAAAAATCTCGCCGAGAGATGGGTTTTCCTGGCTCGTGCTCGCCAACTTGACGTTGACAAACGCGAGCAAGGAAAAAAACTCCGCTGCGCGAAGCAGAGTTTTTGGGAGCTTCGCGAGCTCCCCGTAGTGCGGCAAACTCCGCAAACTCCGAGAGCGGAGTTCACCGCCCAGACGTAGCCTTTACCCACTTGCCTGAATCATTGCCTGCTCTCCTGAATAGTCAGTGGTGGATACAGCCTGCTCCATTATACTCCTGCATAGTCACCATGTCCTCGCCACACATTGGCATTCCTTAGCAGGTACATGGAACACAAAGATCTCTGCACTCATTATCACCTGGTTCCATGACTCTATCTGTCTATGCTTTCTGTCTCTCAATCAACAGCTGACAGAAGCCCAGATATGGATCCAAAAGCCTTAAGACCTATCCTTACGAATTTGGAGGCATCTGGCCATAATACTTATACAATTAAATACCCGCCTAACCTATGAACAAACCCATCCAAAAACTTCAAACACACACTCCTAAAAGCACACCCAGAAACCCTTAATTCGCATCCCTACTTCTGCACAAAAAGGTGCAACAATAAGTGATCTTATCTTCTTTACGAGAAGACGTGCTCAATGGAGGTTGGCATTTTACTCACTGCTCCAAATCATCACATCCAGTAAGACTCATCATAGACTTAGACGTACGGTTGGCCCCTCACCTACCTATGGAATAGAAGCAACCCTCTCCCTTTACAACAATGGGATTATCCTTATACAATCATCTGACCACAACCTGGGCATCTTTGACAACATTTTCACCATCATCAAGAATACAATGTCTAGAAGTGAAACCTCACCCTCCCAAGGTCCCCCTATTTCCTCTGACAACCCCCAAAATCCACAAAATGTGTCCTCTCACAATCTCGGCATCTCGGATGACCCTACCCCTTCCCTTCCTTGCTCTGCCATAGGGACCTGCGTACTAAATAGCAACTCTTCTATGACATTCGGTGGGTCAGAATCCCCCTCCCCCGATTCCCAAACTAGTCAGTATGCTCACCACTGTCCTAGAGCAATTAGTTCAGAGGCACTAAGCCCCTTATGGCACACCATCACCCCTTCTACACCCGACCCCCATGCACATTGTTGCTGATACTACTGTACTGCCCAAGACTCTCCCCATAGTTATACCCGTGTCACACCCATATTCTGATCTCCCAAACCGGGCCAGCAACATGACTTCTAAGACCCTAGTACCTCTTCGTAACCAGTTGCAACTCTTCCTACCTCGTGACGCACTTCACATCTCTACCTCACATCTGCAGGCCCCACCTGACCAGTATCTCTCTAACCTTCCCTCCCCAAGACCACTCCCCCTCACAGCCCCCATCCCCAAGTACCGGGAACCTGTCCCCACACAGCTTTACAATCCAGACTGGACAAGATTTCACTTGCCCTCCAACAACTCAAGGCTGATGTACAAAGCCTTTCTCACCTTACCTCCGAGTTATCTGATAATCGGAAGCCAAGTTGGCCTCCGAAGACTGAGTGCCTCAACAACACACATCCCTCTAAATTCTGCTCCAGGTTCTCTGCATGTCCCACACCCATTGGGACCTCACCACTAGTGGCCTCTACACACCAAAGATGGATAACCTCACCCCTCACTAATGACCCCTCCTGGCCTTTCAGAGTAAAGGACCCACTCCAAGTCAAGGACATTATATTCCTTTTACTCTCTTATTACCCATCATATGCAATTAACACAGATAGTTTCTCCCAAATTAAAGGAATCCACTCTGACCCATTCAGAGAACCAAGGGTAAACTCCAGATCCTTAAATAAGAACGACCTCACTCGAGTCCCCACCACCATTCCTTCCTCTGATGATGCCAAACCACTGCTTAAATGCATGCTTCTCAACTGTAGATCAGCATGCTGCAGACATTGCTGCCTTCATCCTTTCTCATGACCCAGACTGTGCTGACGGAAACCTGGCTTAACGATTCATCTGCACCAATTATCAACATACTAGTGCCCCCTAGCTACGACATCATTAGGCTAGATAGATCTGGTGGACAAGGTGGAGACATCGTAACAATTTATCAGTTAGACAACTACAATTGGATTCCTTGTCATCATGCGAATACCTGTACTTCGAGGTCTCATGTACCAATATGCAAGCATGCAAATTCCACACACTCTACCACCTTCCACGAGACAATCTCTCTTTCATAGAACAGATCATGGAAATCATCTCAACGAACGCTGAGTGTCACAGCACCCAGATCTTCCTTGGAGATTTTAACCTCCATTGGAATGACACAAATGACTCGTCAGTCAATAGACACAAATCCTTCTTGGTAGACCTCAACCTCACTCAAATATGTGATAGCCCTACTCACATCAAGGAAGCTACCTTAGATCTGGTCATCGGTAAGATCAACTCCATTCAACTTGAATCTATCGCCCCTTGTGACTGGACGTACCACCATTGCATCTCCTTCCTCATCACAGAATTGGTGAGACCCAATAAAGCTCAGCTAAGGAAACCCTGACACTGGCAAATAAGTCATTGTAGCATTACCTTATATGATCTGACTTCCCTCGGTGATAATATCCTGCCCCCTCCTCTGGACATGTCTGATGTCTGCAACCTTACAGACCACTATAATCGCTCCATGACTAACATCTTAGACTCAATTGCACCTTTACAGCTAAAAAGAATGTCCTCCAAAATCTCCACACCTTGGTATAATTGTAGTCTAAATACGGAAAGAAGAAATCTGAGCCTAGCGGAACGTTTGTGGATATCCTCTCCCTCCCTTGACCATCTCACTCAGCTGATATCTCTGAGAAATATACGCATCAGATGCTCTAAAGCTAGTTACTTCAGAAAACAACAAAGAGCAAGTCAAAAACTGACTGAAAAAATAGTTTGAACTCATCAAGCTTCAATCAAACAGCAAACCTAACCATTGCTCAATTGAACTCTGTTCGCAGCCTAATTATGAGGAATTTGCCGCTTCTTCCGTGAAAAGACAACAAAGATCGAACTGGAACTACGGTCTGCTTTGGAGAATCTACCTATCACCTATCCTCCCTCTGTTTTGGAGTGCCCCCACCCCTCTGGTTCTCCCCCCCAAAAAGCAATACTTCCTGGAGCCTATTCAAAACTTTGGACAAAAGCACTATTCGCAAAACTCTGGCTGAACTGAAACCATCCAACCACTTCAGTGATCCCTTGCCATCAAACTTCTTCAATGACATCAGATCATCCATACTCCCTCTTTGGACGAAGATAGTTAACGCCTCTCTGCTTCAAGGTTCGATTCCAGATTGCCTAAAGTCGGGGCAGGTCACCCCTTCCATAAAAAAACAACTGCAAATCATACTAACCTTCACAATTTTTGTCCAATTTCCAACATTCCTACTCTGGCAAAGTTCCTTGAGAAATGCGTCCACACCCAGCTATGCAGCCACATTGAACAATTCCAACTGCTAGACCAATTGCAATCCCGCTTCCATCAGGGTCATAGCACGGAATCCGCTCTCACTCACATTGTTGATGATGCACTATGAATGCTGGACCAAAATGAATACTGCCATTTGATCCTCCTCGACCTACTGTCAGATTTTGATACGGTCAAACAATACACCCGTATCGATCTACTGGAGCATAGGATGGGCTATCAGGGACTGTGCTAAACTGTTTCTCCTCATTCCTACACAATAGAACCCAAAGACTCAAGGTGAATCAGTCTCTGTCTAACCCCTCTCTGCTCACTCTGGGGGTGCCACAGGGGTCCACGCTCTCACCCACTCTCTTCAACCTGTTCATGGAGCCTCTAACAGAAATTCTAAAATTGTCCAACATCCACTATCACATGTATGCCAATGACACTCAACTGTACCTGAAAGTCTCCTCCCCAGAGGACATCAGGTCCCTCAACTCAGCACTTCAGAAAATGCAAAGTTGATTGACACTTAATCACCTGAAATTAAACACTCTCAAAACAGAATTCCTCCCTATCCCCCCAGTCAAACAGTCTCCAGACATCGAAGAATGGATGCATCAACTAACAGCTCTCAACTGCACTCCAAACATCAATGATTCCACAAGCTCTCTGGGAATAATGCTAGATAAGCGACTGAACATGCAGAAGCACATTAGTACTCTCACCAAAGGAGCGAACTTCCAATTGAGCATCCTAAGGAAAATAAAACTGTTCCTACGCCACAATGACTTCAAGACTGCGGTGCAAGCCCTAGTTATCTCTAAACTGGATTATGGAAGCGCAACCCTCGGTGGCCTTCCCACATCGAAGACTGTGCCACTTAGGGCCTCTCTCAACTCCGCTGCAATGCTCATTACAGGCTCAAAATGTTATCATCACATCACGCCTGAGTTGAAGTCACTAAATTGGCTCCCGTATAAAGCAAGGATACATCTGAAAATTGCATACATGACCCACAAAGCTTTACATTTCATATACCAAAATGAGGTATAGTGTGCACAGAGTCCAGTGGAACCCCAAAGGTAGGCAGAGGTAAAAGTAGATAGCACCTTACTCTCTATTTGTGGTAAAGTGGGCAAGCAGTAAGGCTTTATCAGAGGGTAGTGTTAAGCATTTGTTGTACACATTAGAATCCGTTAAAGAATATACCTACCTGGGGCGAATCTTCTCCCAAACTTTACAAAATTCCTCCCATTTACAACACATTGGACGAAAGGTAGATGCCCATGTAGGGGCATTGCAGAAGCTATACTCTTCTTCCAGGAACAGGCATTTCCAACCTTTGCTAGTGGTTTATCGTATGAAAATCCCTCCTATTTTAACATATGCCCTCGAATATATACACATTAAAACCTGGCAACTTGTAAAAGTGAGAGAAGGGAATCTTTTACACAAATTGCTAAAAGTTAATCAAGCTGTCCCGGCCCAAGCACTTCGCCTCAAGCTTTCCTTAGCTAGTACATACGCTAGGGCTATTTCCAACATAATAAGATAGGCATATCACCTTTTACACCGCAATCCTGGATCTCTAAGGCACATTTTAAAATTGGGGACTTTTAGAGAGGAGTCTTTGCAATATACTTTTTACAAGAATCTTAATATAGCTCTTAACCTGTCTCACTGCACAGTAGCACTTGAAAAACTTGGACACCAGCACATTTGAAGCTCTTTTTAAAGAACTTGACAACAAGAATAAGTTTCGAACTGGACGTAGAGCATTGTTCCCAATTAAAACACTACGTACAATATGTAAAAAGCATAGAATATAATTCCCTTGAGCAATACACATATTTTCTACTAGAACATATGGTACGGCGCTGTATCTCTTACTACTGTTGGAAATCTTCCCTTGAAAGTATACACAGGCAAATGGGATAACTCAGAAAACACAACAGGATTTTGTTATTTGAGTAATGTGGAATCCAAGATCTACCTCACGTACTGATAGTCTGCCCAAATCCGATCCTGGTAGAAGCCGGGCGTCGGTATTTAAAGCCCATTTGTCTTAGATATAATGTCTTTTCTACACAAAGTTTAATTATGTTATGTAAATCACCACCTGATGAATTTGCCTGTTATCAATTGTATAAGTTCTTAAAGAGCTTTTTAAAGTTGTTTTAAAGTGTATTATGATAAATGTTTTAAAACTATGTTTGTCCTCTTTGTTGACCTCTGTAGAGGTCTAAATCATATTTAATAAAACCTTGAAAACCTTGTACACACTCAGGCAGCAAATGATGTCACACACTCAAAGACTGAACTCAGACCAATTTGTTTGTATCAAAAATATTATTTAGTTATTTTATTTCTTAGAACCAAGCCAAGCCTGGTGCAGGTAAGTGAAAGAAATGCTTTGCAAAATCTTATGCAATGTTTTTACAATTGAATGCAGGTTCAAATGCAGTTGATTGAAATACAGGTAAGTCAAAATGTCGAAATTACTTTTTAGTCACTTTACAGATTACTTTGTAAGTTACTTTTCAGATTACTTTTGAAGTTACTTTTTCTACTCTGTGTGATAAGCCTAGATATCACACTGGGACATTTCCTAGAGAAAATGTAAGTAAATCAGTTTTTGTACAGTAGCAGTTTTTCAGGTTTTCATACAAATCAACTCCACACTTAGAACATTTTTCAAGGGAAACAGTCAATGTATTCCTATGAAGAGAAATGAAGTTATCGGTTAACAGGTAAGTACTTCATTGTGGGAGTTGGTATTCTGGAGTTAGTACCAGGGTTCCCCCAGGGTCAAGGATGCACCCTTGAAATACCCTCAGCGGCACTAAGGCAGCTGGGTGCAGAGTGCTAAAGCCCAATGTTATCCAATGGGGGATAGGGGGACTCCGGTTGGTGGCTGCTCACGAGCAGGCCACAAGGTTGTGGGAGCAAAGCTCCTAGGGTTTAGCTCAGGGCAAAGGGGGATCCATTTTAGCACAAAAGGTGCACCCACAGCAGCACAAGAGCGGCCGGGTGCAGGGTGCTGTTTTGGGGTCTGGTGCCCTGTTGTTTTCAATGGGAGTTGCTGGTTTTGGATTTTGGCTGCAGGCTCAGTCCAGGAAGACTTCCAGGAGGAACCAACAGCTGGGCAGGTAAGTTGGAGGGCTCAGGAGGTAGGTGCACCTTGGGTTCTCTTCTCCAGGGTGCAGGGCGGCTGGATGCAGGGGTGTCTTTTGAGGTCGGATTTCACCTTTCAGGGCCACTCGCGGTTGGGGGGTCCCTGTGCAGATGCTGCAGGCGAGTCCTGGAGGGGTCAACCCACAGTGGACTCGGACTCTGGAGCACTGTGGGACCTCGCTGGGACTGGTGGGCCACTCGAACTCGGGCCGTAGGCGACGGGTGCAGTGGTGGTTCAAGACATCGGGTTTCTTTGTCCTCAGCATCTGTCTTGGGAATTTTCTTTTGAATAGAGCTGCTGTTCACAGGAGAGCCGGTCTTTTTTGAAGGCAGTCAGTCCTCCTAGGGGTCTTGGAGGTCGCTGGCTGCAGGACAGGTCGACTTTTGGTGCAGGATTCTCTGGAAACTGCAGACGGGCCGGTAGGGCTGGGGCAAAGTCAGTTCTTCTCTGCAGTCTCCTCTGCTGGATGTCTTCTTTCATCCTTCTTCTTCTTTGGTTGCAGGAATCTGACTTCTTGGTTCAGGTCTGCCCCCTAAATACTGTATTTAGGGGGCGTTTTAGGGGTCTCGAGGTCAGTAGCCAATGGGCTACTGACCTTAGGGTGACTGCACCCTTGGTGTGCCCACCCCACGTGGGGGAGTGGGCATAATCCCTAATCCTGATTGGGGAGTGCCTGCCATCTGCAAGATGGCGGGCACTGAAGAGTGGGCTCACCTCGCCTCCCCCACCTGAGGGGTGAGGTTGGCAGAGGTGGGAACACCTTCTGGGCTGGCTAATTTTTCCCACCTTTCTTCCCGCCGAAAAGGAGGGGAGACAGGAAGGGGGCCTGCTCCTGATAGCAGGAGAGGCTGGGGGTCGCATTACAAAGGCGGCAAGGCCTTTGAAGCTCCCCTGGCACAGATGGCTCTTCCTGGCCTGGGGGAAGTGTGAACACCTCTGCCCAGGAAAGGCTTTGTTTCTGGGCTCAGGGAGCGAAGGCTCTCAGCCCAGGGGTCCAGAAACATGTCTTGTGGTGGCAGGCTGGTGTGTACCAGCCAGGGAACCCACCAGAGACTGGTCGTTTTTTAGGGGGCATCTCTAAGATGCCCTCTGAGTGCATTTTTCATTAAATCCCACACTGGCATCAGTGTGGGTTTAATGTGCTTAGAAGTTTGATACCAAACTTCTCAGTTTTCAGTGAAGCCATTATGGTGCTGTGGAGTTCGTAATGACAAACTCCCAGCATCATATACTCTTAATGGCATTACTGCACTTACAATGTCTAAGGATTGGTCTAGACACTGTAGGGGTACAGGGCTCATGCACCTGTACCATCACCACTGGTATAGTGCACCCAGCTAGATGCATGGCTGACCAATGCCAGGGCAGTGGGTTGTAGGCATGGCACACAGGGACGTGTGCCATGTTGACTCTTCACTTTGTTCTGCACCCAAACACACAGCCTGCAATGGCAGTTTGTGTGTGTAAAGGTACAGGGCCTCTAAGGGTGGCACAATAAGTGCTGTAGCCCTTAGAGGCCTTCCCTGGCCACAGTGCCCTGGGTACCCATGGTACCTTTTACAAGGGACTGACATGTGGCCAGAGAGGTGCCAATTGGGTGTACAAGGCACAGTTTTGTGAAAGAATACATGCCCTGGGAACCTGATTGGCAGGGACCAAGGGCACATCAAGTCAAAGTGCATCAGTAGTCTGGCAAAAAGTGTGGGGGGGTTACTGCAACAGAAACCCAGCTTCCTACACTTGCCACCTGAAATAAGACTGAATAATTCCATGACTTCCTTCAAAAGGGAAGTTTAAGGCGATACTGCTGAAGAAATTTCTGGGCTAGATACCCAGCCCCATGGCACCCTAGGACCCGCTAGTTTATACTAGTCTTTATTGAACTTCTATGATTGTTTCTTGTCCGGTTATTCTATTGTTACCACTTACTGTACCTTCATAACTGCCAATATGTAAAGCGCTCTGATACCCCATGTTGTCTTGTTCATGCTATATAAAACTTTTAAAATAAATAAATAAAAGTATTGGCCAGAAAAATCCATCATGGATCAGCAATTTCCACTCAAACTAAATTACTTCTCTAATAATCCAAAAACACAAATCAAAAAAAAAAATCTCTGGACAGCAATTTGTTTATGGAGGTATATCAGGGGGCCGGGATTAAGTTGGATATGTTGATCAGGTCACAGAGCAAGAAGTACTGTAGGCAGGCCTCCTGCTGTGCTCCCATGCCATGCCACTCTTAGATTGTAGGCATTTCAGCGCTCAGTACCAGTATGGCTGGGGGCAAGTCCTTTTGCTTTACTGGCCCTTTCAAAAGGTCGAGCAGTCTGTATTGGTTCCGCAACCAGAGCTTGAGCCTAACCCTTGTGTTGTGATGGTTTGCCATCAGACAACCATTGATTGGTATTATTTGTGTTGATTAGCATTATAGTTGTCTGCTATGCCTAGACCCCTTCGTATGGTGATTCATAATGGCCCTCTTGCCTATAAAAAGTTCCAGAACTGAATAATTCTACATTTCTAAAGACATGAAGAGAGGTAATTGGCTTCCTTTGCAGACATTAAAATATCTTATTTAGAACTGCATGTTCATCATCCATATCTATAAATGTAGTCTCAGGAATCTTCTGTATAAGAAGGCAGGCCCCCGGATCTAGCAGCTGTAGACATGTCTTTCTTTTTTAGATCAGATTTCTCACGTACAGCGATGAACAAACTGTGGCGAATGATTGACAAGTTTAAAGCACTATAAGCAGATGCGCTTTTGCAAGAGCCTGCCAGGTTAAAGGTGACTTATAAAGGGAATCAACATTTTGTTAAACAGAGGAGCTGGCAGATGATGAGATAAGGAGAAGTAAAAAACATCCAATAGGGCAGGTTTGACTGTCAAGTGATGCACCAGAGGGAAAAGCTAGCATGCATTACTGCTTCTTAATTATGAATAAGGGTCAGTCTAGCCTGAGACAATTTTTTCCGGAGCAAAATTGTTTATAAAAGGAGTAGCAAGCAGCAGAATGAGAGATTGGAATGTGATTCACTACAGACTTTTTCAGATTTCTGGTTGTCTCAGGGCAGCTTTTGATATGCTTGTTTTGTTAAATAATATGTGACTCAGTGCTAGGACAAAGATTAGCATCTTGGGGTACTTCAGGGTTAATAATTGATGGCTAAAAGGTTAAAAGGGAAAATTTAAACCGTGACATTAGGCACCAATATCTATATCAATTAGGAAGTATAGGTTGATTTATGATGAACTAAATGTCCCTGTTTATTTTTAAAAGGAACCAGTTCTCCTCAAAAGAGTATATTAACAACACAGCTATGGATATTTGTCACACAGAATATATGTTTCTCCAAAGGCAACCCCCTAAAACCTAAGTCTTTATTAGGGGGAGGTCAAGCTCCAATACCAATTCATAGTCAGATCCTATATACAGGTGTGATACATTTATCAAGCCTAGTGACCAGGGGCATACAAATCAAACAGTTCATAAAATTATATGAATATATAGGAAGTACCTCACGTAAGCGACCACTGTGAGCCAGTTGGCTATTACTCACCAACTTGCTCACTTTATCATCATTGGCCACTTTCCTATGATAACTTGAGGAACCAACAGCTAAATCTAATAGTGCTTCCTGTGTATACTTTTCTTTTTAAAACAAAGAACACATCAACCTCCTGTAGGTCCTCATTCAGGAAGAAATGGCTATGCTGTATACCTAACAAAAATACACTAAAAATTAGTCAGATATAGCATATTGCACACGTCTTTATTCTGTGCCTCTACTCGTGATTAAAAACAAAATCTCATATTTAGACCATTTTCTTGCGAACTGCAGACGTTTCATTGCTACACAAAGACTTACTGGCAAATTCATCAGGGCATGAGGACCAGTTTTCACCCAGTTATGCACCAGGCCATATGACCCCCAGGTGAATGCCTACCAGTAGGCCATAGGAAAAAGGTTTCTGGACTCAAGTTGTGATTGCCACAGGTGCTGGTAAACCACCTTTTTAACCATAATCCCCTCAAAAGGGTGATACCTTTTATGTGAGTAGTAGTGGGGTAGTGCGGTGCATTGAGTAGATTTTAGGGTCACTGGATACCCCTACGGAAGGAGGTTCTGGGGGGGGGGCTGAGTAGAGTGGGATGGGGAAGAGACAAAGGAGGAGGAAGAAGAGGTGTAGTAAGTTGTGTGGGGAATAGGGAGAGCATCTGCTAATCCATTTGAACCAATTCTGTAAAATAATTAGAAGATAGTCAACAGAAATATAGTGGGCGTCATTTCAATTACGCTGGATTAATCAAAGTAATTTTGGTAATTCCGTATTACTCTTTAATGCAAAATAACTTAAAATTATACTATTACTCCTGCTTGCATAACTGAGAGTAAGTTGGGGGAAAACAATCCTATTGCAAGAGCATGTTTAGCCAGTGCAAGCAGCTGCTCACGCTCGCTATTCATGTTCTGCTGCATGTAACACTATTTCTTAGCACAGAATGCATTCTCACATCCATTTTTGGTGTGAGCGTGCATTTTGCACTAAGAGAATAGTGCTAAATGCCAGGAGTAAGTTGGGGGAAAATCCTACC
This sequence comes from Calotriton arnoldi, assembly GCA_963921515.1. Classification (NCBI taxonomy): domain Eukaryota; kingdom Metazoa; phylum Chordata; class Amphibia; order Caudata; family Salamandridae; genus Calotriton; species Calotriton arnoldi. The sequence goes on along the minus strand of CAWUFW010004983.1, from coordinate 1,139,475 downwards.
TCAAGAGCACATATAGCGCTATTTCTTACTGCTAAATACATTCTCACGCCCATTTTGGATGCGAGGGGGCATTTTGCTCAGGTAGGGTGTCTTGCAACACCACTACATATTGCTTTATTTTAAAGACATTTCTTGTTGTGTTGAGTTGTAAATTCTATTGGGGGGGACCTTTTCACTTTTTTTATTCAGTTTGGGAGATCTTCAGAGCGTGGTGCACTTGTTCAAGTGCCTCGCTTACTTTTTCTTCATTAAGCGGCCATCTTGCATGCTCTTCTTTCACTGCATGGTGAGTGGTTTAGCTCATCACGCACGGCACTACTTAAGAGCAACTGTGGGGGAACTCACAGTTTCAGGTAGGGTGTCTTGCAGCACCTCTATGTATTGTTTTATTTTAAAGACATCTCTTGTTGTGCTGAGTTGTAAATTCTGTTGGGCAGGACCTGGGGCCTTTTCACTTTTTTAAATTCAGTTTGGGAGAACTTCGGCCATGGTGCATGTGTTCAAGTGCCCACTTACTTTTTCATCACTAAGCGGCCATATTGACTGGTCCGCTTTCACCCCACAGTGAGTGGTCTAGCTTATCATGCACAGCACTACTTAACAGTGGCAGTGGCAGGCACATCTGTGCCCGAACGGGTCAAGGAACCTGTAACCCTGTATCTTCTCAGCCAAACAGAATGGTATTTTCAGTAGACCAACTTAAGGCAGTCCGCCCCACCTGCTCAGAGGTCTGTCTGGCCTCCTTAGGCCCTCAAATGAACCTAAAAAGCTGTACACATTGCAATTCTTTGCTTTACCCTAATTATAATTCCTAAAACTCCTCCAGTGAAGCTGTTACTTGGTCAGCTGGATCTTCGAGCAATGATTACACTAACTTGTGCACAGCAAAGGAATACATTTCTCTTCTACAGTACTAAATGTCACTCCTTGCCAGGGCATCAGCAGCACATATATAATTTTTTGTTGGATAATGCCCCTGACGCCCTGTTTTTGACTGAAACATGACTTCAAAAGGCCTCTTTACCTGATGTTATTTCCGCTCGACCCCAAATTGTTGCATTGTTAGAAGGGATCACAAGGACAAGTCAGGAGGTGGGATAGCTATCATTTTTTAGGATATTTATCAATGCAAAGTACAGGAGCTTCCTATCTCTGCCTGTTAAGCCTTGTTTTTCTTGCTTTGCCTTACTAATAGTTTCACAGTATCCGACATCTTGATTTACCGCCACCCTAGATACGCTGGTATTTGGTGCTTGTTGGTACCTGACTTGCTATCTCCTTACATTCTTAAATATGCCAACTTCAAACTGCTTGGGGACTTAAATATTCATTTGGAGGATCCCATGCCACCTTTGGCTTGGCCCTTATAGAGGACCTTAGCACCTTGAATCTTGGCTTAATCATCTTGGCATCCACACATAAGGCCAGACACCTACTAGACCCTATTTTTGGAACATTCAGGGCCTTACTACGGACCCTCTCCTGCTGCTGCTTTGGACTGAACACTTTGCAGTGCCTTTCTTTATTCAAACTCACTCAATGCCCTCCATCGCTCTGGCTGGACTACAAGTTATGTCCAGAAATTGGTCCAAACTTGATCTCCCTTCTCTAAATGCACGGCTCCAGAAAACGATTCCGAACCTGCTGCAGGCTGTTGATTCAGACCAACCTATTGTTGATGACTGGATCCGGGATTCCCTGGATGCAATCCTGCCAGATAAACCTAGCTCCTCATGTAGCTTTACAAAAGTGGTGTAACGGCCTGGAAAGGTCCTGAAGGAACACATATGATGAGGATTTAAAACTTAAGTACAGAGCAGCACTAAAAAACTATCATAAGCTTTGCAGAGCCGCCCAGGCAATGTTTTTTTCAGATAAAATCTCGCCCTTTCCGAACTGTCTCAAAACACTGTTTAAAGTAGTTAAAGAACTTTCAGATCCTAGCAATCTCCTGCCCCTTCGCTGTCATATGAGGAGCTAGCACACTTTTTATAAAAAAAAAAGGTGACAGATATCCCAAATTTCTCACGACTACAGCCTTAAGTCCTTAATGTTATGTAATATCTACATTCGTCCGCTTGCAGACCTGATGGAAATCTGCGGCATTACCCTGTTTTCCTACACAGATGACATTCAAATCATCTTCTCTCTGTCATCTGCTCAGGGCCACAATTCTGAGGCCCTGAATTCATGCTTCGGTAAGATTTCCACATGGATTAACACCAACTCATTAAAACTAAATGGTGATACGACCGAGGTGGTTGTTTTGAGTAAGAACCTCCTGCTCTGGGGCCTACAACATTGTCCTGAGACCATGGGTGCTCTTCCAGAACTGGCTGACAAAGAATAAAACTTAGGTTTTTTGGCTGGATGTTAATCTGACGATAAAGCTCCAGGTAACTAAGGTAGCTATGACATATTTTGTGGTCCTGAAATGGCTAAAAATCTGGATGTTGCCATTTTCAGCCCAAAGAACAGTCATTTAGGCCTTGATTTAATGAAGACTGGATTGCGGAAGCATCCTTTACTTAGGGGCAGATAAGGCCTCTATCAGATGCCCAGTGCAGAACTCTGCCGTCAGGCTTCTATATTGACTCCCTAAACATGTCTCTGTGTCAAGTCTTCTTCATGAGCTTCATTGGCTTGCAAAATAAAAATACACTCTTTTTTATAAATTTGTGTAGGATTTCTCACGAGTCATGTCAATCACTTATCGTCCATGTTGGTACTCTGAAATGCTTAACACATGTCTCTAGTAAAGACTGACTGCTCTTTGCCATTCTGCCAGGACTGAGCCATGGATTTATTGGTGTGATTTAAAGAACCATCTTTGGTGTATTGTGATAATATTACATGGTATGGCTGCTCAGCCATATCACATAATATTCCAGTTTCCTACATTTAAGGCAAAGCAGGTCCTAGTCATCTGACCAATTATGAGCCTACTAAAGCAAGATGAGAATTAAGGTACCTGATTTTAGGTCAATTCGTATTCATATAGGGAACAGAAATTGTGTGTCTTTGCTACTCTGTGGAGTTTCATGAAGTATGCTTTACATTTTTTATGCTTCAACAGGCATCAGGTCATCAGCCATATTCTAAGTGACCCCAACAGTTCTTTGTGGGTTGATCATTCCCAAAAATCAGAATAGGGATTTTATTGCTGCTGTGGTGTGATCCTGGCATGAAAATCTCAATATGAGTCTGATTATATGTACCCAGTGGAGAATGGGTGCATTTATTGTAACCCTACTTGTGCACACGTCCAGGACACCTGGTTCCCTCAGTCTTCCTCCTGTCACTCATCTTGGTGGCACTTGTGGTCTCACATGTGCCTCTTGTGACCCCACTGCATACAACTGATGTCATTCATTCCCATTTCTATCAGGGTACAAAAGCATGTGCAAATTGATTGGTGAAGCTTGTAGGATTTGAGCCACTCTTTTATTTGCCTCTTTGCTGCAGCTGGGCACTTCAGCATTGCTCAATCGTCATTGACTGTTTTCCTTAATGCTTTCAGCTTGTTTGAGAGTGTACTATGTTCCTCAACTATCCATTCAAATATAATTCTTGGAAAAGTTGAAATTTCAGTTTTGCATAAACTTGGTAATAACTCCCAACAAGAAGGCTAAATTGTCTTTAAAATAGTGGATGATAGTTACAAGAAGGGTGCTACATCAACAATGGAGAAGTGTCTTTCTTCTTTACTCCATTAGATTCAAATTGTCTATAACCATGTATATTTCTAGACAGTTTTGCGGATCAAATTAAATGAGGGCGAATTCATGTTAGTCCCAGCTTCACACAATGATAGTCCTTTGTAGATGACAGTACAGTGACCAAGTATGGATGTCACCATTGGACAGAGCAGGGCAATTCAAAGCATGGTTTGGGGCAGTGTAAGGGCTTCTTGCATCAGATAGAGATGCTGGATCCTATTTTTGGTGACTTTATTATTAAGTATAGAGAAGACATCACAGTTTTTCAGCAGCCCTAGGTTAAGGTCTGTTGGAAGGTGGCTTATTGGTAGTGGTAGGTAGGCACCTAACACCTCAAACAAGGCCAGCGGCATGGTACTGGGTCCTAAATAGGGTCTCTATAAATTAGTCCCTTGCTCAAACCTTAGTAGCTGACACCAAGCAATAAGGCTTAACTTAGGAGACAGGCATGTAAAGCATTTAAAAACACCAGTACAGTAAATAAGTAAGACACCACACACAATACAAATCCCACACCAATTTATAAAAATAGGAAATATTGTTATTTTTACAATCACACCAAAACAACCAAAATCCAATGTAAGGAACCGGAGATATGAATTTTTTAAGAATAAACAATTTCTAGTGCTTAGAAACCAATAGCGCCACTTCCGGACATCTGTTCGCGATTGACTGGGAGAAAGTCAAAGTTTGAGGTCAACCGCTATGGAGTCATGCTCGGATACCTCACGCAGGAGGCCTCAGTCAAAATTTTGCCTTCGCACCTAGAAACGTTTCTGGAGCTTTTTCCGCCGAGGGCCCTCGCTGCTCTCCACCAGTCCGGATTCGGTGAGGGTTCACCGGCTTGACTTTCAGGGAGATCCCGGTCAAACTCTGGAAGTCAGACCTCGGGAGCTCATCAGCTGGACAAACCTGGAATCCGGTCCGGGTCACAGCTGAAGGTGTCTGGCTTGGCTCTTGCGGTCGGGTCGGTCACCTCATGGAGCTTTTTCCAAAACGTTTCCCAAACTTCTGGAAGTCCTTCCAGAAGGTCTCCTGGTGTGTTCCAAGTGTCCAAAACACAAATCCAAGGGTCTGGAATCTCCTAGATGGTCCTTGGCAGGCCTGAACTTTACTTCCCACAATGCACATGGTCAACTCTATAAAATGCCACTGGAAACACAACAGGATGGGGACTCTGGATGGAGAAGTGCCAGTTAAGCTCTGTTAAGCGCAGCAGGGAGTCCACTCCTTACTCCTTCTTGAAGCAAGGCAAAGTCCTCAGAGCTGTAGTCCCAGATAGTGCAGCAGGTGCAGTCTTCACCAGGCAGGCTATTGGGTGCAGATCAGGATGTCAGCAGGGCAGTCCTCCTTCTTCTTGTAGTTTCAGGCAGCAGAAGTGAGAGGCTATCCACCTTTCACATATTTTATCTAATCTCAGCTTCTGGGCATCAAGAGGGGGGCACCCCTGACCAATGGGATGCAGGGTGCCAACCAGGCACAGGACCACTTCCTCAAAAGTGTGGCATCTTCTTGTCCCAGAAAGCACTATTCCTCCAAAATCCATCACGGCTCAAATCTCAGCTGATCAGTAAGAGCTAACTAAACCAACTCTGACTGTGGCTCATTTCCATAGCTCTCTTCCTCCTAACATCTGTAAATTCCTTCCTTAAGCCTGCTAGCTGGCTGGGGCACACGGAAATGGGGGTAGGTAGGCCTGGCATTCATTGCCTGTCCTGTCCTCCTTTGAAGCCTCATGCTTTATGACCCCTGTCCCCTGGCATCCCTGTGTAGCTGCAGAGCTCTCTCCAGCAGATAGCATCTCCCCTGGATAGCCACTTATCACCTAATCAAGGCAGTCTTGATAAGCTTGTTAGCACTGACCAATCAGATAAGACTGCAGGAAGGCTGGACTTTGACTTACAGACAAGAAAGTGTTATAATTTGTTTTCTATATAAGTTCAGATAAATTAACAAAAGCAATCAGTTGGATTTAGCAATACCATTCTGTTAAGTCTTTGAATTATATTTACACTTTCCTAGCAATAGTTATGCATCCATAAAATATTGCCATGTTAGCCTTTGATGCCAAGTATCTACCATGGGGCAAATGAAATGTGCAATTCCTCCCTCATTAGGGTTTATAAAACATATTTTATAAGGACCCTGTTCATGATTACAGGACACCCTCACCACTGGGACACCTAGGAAAGACCTAGGAGTTGCCTAATATGTAAAAATGATGTAGATTAATACTTCACAGTGCCCACAGCACCAATGTCGACTTTGCAGGGGATTTCCTACACTGGGGAAAAATAAAATGGCCTGTTTTCCCTCACCAGGGTTTATAAATCATCTTTTACAGGGACACTGCTTATAGTCACCTGACCCATCACCCCTGGAACACCTATAGGAGACCTTGGAGGTACCTGATATGTAACAATAATGTAGATTATCACTTTTATAGTGCCCCTGCCACCAAAGTCGAGTTTATAGTGAATTTACTTTTTTAAGGCAGTGCTGCAACTCAGGGCTGCTTTTAAAATGACCTCAGGCTCTCAGCAGTGAATGCAGGCAAGTGCAAAAAAGGTCGCTGTCCTCTAAACTTCCAGGCCCTATTATATATTAGGGATTTATAGGTAGTTTTTCATCCCCTTGCCCTATTATCTATGAGGGACTTATACTGTAAGTCATGCCAATTATAAGTGTATCTCAATGCATGTGTGTGTATTTAACATAGCACTGGCCTTGGGCCTGACTAGCAGAGCTCAGAGCACAGTCCGAGTCAGCTACCATCAGTACACAAAAAGTAGGGGTAAAAAGGCAAAAGGGTGACTTTCTAACAAGGTTCTTTTGATTAAACATAGGAGACGATACCCATGATTTTGATATTCCACTGTGAGAGGTGTTTGGTTAATTTGCTTCAGTCTTAGGATTGAAGTTGTCATTCCATTCAGACACAGGCAGATTTGATTCATCGATTTCTGGGCATCTTTAAGTTAGACTCCTACTTTGTTTTCAGCCCCTTTGGGTCGATTGTTGCACCTATGGGTATTATCCACATTCCAGTGTTAGTGCATGCCATAAGATCAAAGGGACCGTTTTGTTTTTGAAGATAATTATCGAGATAGATGGTGTTATTCTTCTGAAATGAGGACCAATATGACATACTGTATCACCGCAGCTACCAATCAATCAAGGGAACTATTCAAAATTTCCACACGCTAAGCAACCCACAAGCTGAGAGAAACATGGGCGACGTCACAATGCTGCACAAATAGCTTAACATTATTTGAATTCAAAATAAGGACAATTTGAATACATGGAACAAATAAGCCAGTAGTAAAACCCGTTTTCACCAAATTACCTCATCTTAATTGGACTCTTTTCCACCTCCACCCTATTGGAAATGGAACAATTTATAAAGCAGAAAGGAACACTAAATTGAAGAGGAGATTTTTGATGCAACCCAACTTTAAATAAGACCCATCGTGATTCATCAATGTGTATTGAATACTTGGTCTAAATGCTTCGCTTGTGGGACATTTATGGGGCAATAATCGTATTCAGGGAATTCCATCACCAGAGTATTGAGTTTCCTCTAGTCATCTTGCCACTGTTTTCAAGGAACGAGGCCCACAATTCTCCTTTAAGTTCATCTCAGAGTTTTAGAAATAGTTTGCCAGTTCATGGGTTTTCTCTCCATTAGTTGGCACTGAAAAACAGATAGGCAGATTGACAGAAAGAACTAGTGAAGGAAGTAATTCCTACACTGTCCATTCTTCAATTCTGATGGTGCATGGGGTGAGGTCTTGAGTGTCACAGAATTTCCATTTAACAACTCTGCATTCGATGCTACCGGAATTTCGAAATTTCTGTATTTGACCCGGTTATGTCATAGGAATGTTCCACCTTTGCTACCCTGTAAATCTTACTTACTTGCCAGACACTGAGTCACATTTAAGGATGATTTATAAAATAATCTAATTTGAACACCTGGAACTCATTCTGGACCAAACTATTACACGATATAAGGACCAGCAACTCTGCTAAAGTTCTGGCGCACCATAATTGGCATAGGGGGCACGCTTCCCAAGGTAGCCTCCTCTAACATCTCGGAGCTGGAATGGTACCTCTTTTTACATGACCATTTCAACGTCCCCCACCATCAGACCTGAACTGTGAGCACGATTTGGCCGCACGGCGCGAGCGGTACGAAGTTCCTTTTTCAAATTGCAATGGGCTAACACCCAATGCCGTACTTGGATGGATGACTTTCAAATACAGACTGAGAACCAGTACAGAAATTATATGTTCTCTTTGTTGTGACGTGTTTGATTATACAAGGCCTAATTGATATTTTCTCGAGATAAAGGGACTACATATAGATAACCAGTAGATGAAAGCGGTCTACAAACCATTGATGAACATTGAAAAAGACTTACCACATTGTCTTTGCCCTGAAGAAGTCCTTTGGGACGAAACGCGTTGGCCACAGTCGTTTTTAAGAAGAATTTTGAATAAAGAAACTTGGAACAAGACCTGCTGAATGAATCTAATTTTTTGCACATAGCATTATGTATTATTCACTTTACTAATTGGAGTGCTGGATCATGTTGTTGTTGTGAACTGTGAGCAGGTCGAAGACCTTGTGGGCAGCACCGTCCGGGAGGCTCAAACCACTATTCACGACAAGTCATCCCTTAGGCTCTCTTTTACAGAGGCCTCAATCCAAAAGCAAATTGCAAAGGGATGCAAGGATGGGGCTCCGGCCCAGGTGGAATACCACCAGTTCTATACAAGGAGGATCCAGCTTTTTCGGCCATTCAATTAGCCCTGTCTTAGAAAAGAACTCCACCTCATGGTGTGGATCGATTCTTGCTCCGATTTTCAAAGGCGGTGATAAAAAATCTCCTGCGAATTACCGCTTGATCGCCCTAATCGATAACGAAGCGAAGTATTTCGCAGACGTACTGCTGGACTCCCTACGATCATGGGCTGAGACAAATTCAATCATACCACCAAACCAGACAGGATTCACAAGCAACACCGGGACATCAGTGAATCTCATCACACTTTCTCTCTTGATCGACTAGGCCGAATTCAACATTAGTCCTGTATATATGGGCTTCATAGACTACAAATCTGCCTTCGATAGGGTCGACAGAAGGAAGCTGTGGCAGAAACTCTCCCTGCTCAACATCCCAAACAGCTTGCTCAGGGCCCTGCAGCTTTTGCATCATGACACATGGGTCAGGATCAAGCTCAAGAACGGATCGTACCTGTCACGGCCTATAACTACCACTCAAGGCCTTAGGCAAGGTTGTGTTCTTGCACCTATGCTTTTTAACCTATTCCTGTCTGACCTTTCTTCAGTTCTTGACTCAGTTAATTCACATCCACCCAAATTGGGCGGCCTCCGTCTATCTAACTTACTCTACGCTGACTATCTGGTTCTTCTCGGCCACAAAAAATCGGCTTACAACGTCTCCTGAACGCGACCACCACATACTCCTATAGGAACGGCTTACAGACAAACAAAAAGAAAACCAAAATCCTTGCGGTCCGAACAACTGGGACCAAAAAGCCGGTATGGGCTCTAAACCAGGAAAGAATAGAAGCTACCAGTTGCCACAAGTATCTAGGCGTCCTCTTTAACAACAACAGCAGGTACGCAAGCCAGCTGGCGGAATTAAAAAGAAAGGTACCGCGCTGTCGTTTGCACTTAGATCCATTTACAAAAAACTAAATGGCCCTTCCTTTGATCCAATTCTTCAAGTGGCCCAGGCGAAGGTTATCCCAACCCTAACATATGGGTGTGTGGCTCTGAAAGGGTGGGACAGATGGCAATTGGACAAAATAATTGCAATAATAAAACAGAACGATTTTCCAGCTTCCTTCCTATACATCTCCAGCACAAATTAGACTGGAATTCGGAATCTGTAGACAGGCGCAGGCCCGCATGGCGGCCTTCCTAATAAGCTGCCATAAGCTTAGGGTTTCCAAGGCAGGCACTCTGGCCCGCAACTAATGGATCAATTTGAATACAAACTGCAGGTTGGCGGGTCATCATTATCTGTCCCGAGCCCTCAGTACTCTCGGCCTGACTCCCCTTTGGGACCTACACGTCAGCCAACATGAATTTAAGAGGTTAGCAAAAATCAGCACAAACCAACTTTCCTCATTAGAAGATAGGGCCAGCCTCTCTGTACGGACACGTGGTTGGATTACCCTATGCGCTTACAACTGAAAACCCAGTGCTACTTAATGAATACTTTTAAAGAAGGAACTTAAAGCTTAGAATGGGGGTCAACCCCCTATCCCGGAACCTCCCAATATAGAAAAGAGACTGCGCTCAGGAAATGTGTCAGCTCTGCAGCTAACACAAGGAGGAGATAACACACGTAATATGCCTATGTCCCAACCTCTTAGAAGATAGAAGGGCTCTGCTACGAAGGGGTTGGATTGCAAAAGACATAAGATCCTGCAGAAGAGCGGTTCAGGCCTGTTTCAACCCCTTGAATAGTACTCTGAATTGTGCATTGGTCAGATTCATGGATCGCTTCACCAAGAAGCTAGAGGAGGCGTGATGTGAATGGGACAGTCAGACCAGCAACGTGTCCCCTCAACCTCACTGAGACTATCGCCTCCAGTCACTGACCAACAGACATGCTTTCAACTTTCAATCAATGCAGGGTACAATAGGAGATTATCTGCCCAAATTTTTCTCTCCATATAATTCTCCCCATTCTTTTAGGAAGATGCCAAATCCTCTTTTCCAAACAAGTACAATCTACATAGCATCTTGGACCTAGCATCATGCAATAGAGGCTTTTATGTTACTATGATTCTCTATTTAATTCCCAATTGTTGAAAGCTAGTATTTAAAGAATTTTTAGATTTTATGACACAATGAAGTTTTTAACTTTATTGTCAAAGCCAGTATCTAATGAATGACCTTTTGTCTCTGTGCACGGTTGCAAAGGTTTTAACAAATCACGCAATAAAATATTATTATTATTATTATTATTATTATTAATAATAAAATAATCTAGCTGAATAAGTCTAACTTAATAGTGCTCACACAACGCATACAAACACAGAAGAACACCTCTAATTTACCAACTGTGGTGCCCAGGCTTTTTTTTATCTGCCAGTCACTTATTTTTTTATTTTATTTATTTTGACGGTTTTGTATGGCGCGAACAAGACCCTTGCGGGTATCAGAGCGCTTTACAGGGCAAATATAGGTAATGACATATACATATAAATACAATGAATTATGTGAGTACAGTACTGGTAACTATTAGAGATTAGCACATATCTACAAGAGTGTATAGGACAAGTTCAAGTGAATTTGGACATGTGAATCGATTTCACTTCTTTTTTTTAAAAAGCAGCGGATGGATTAAGTCTCGTTTCTGGGGGTAAGGCGTTCCAGATCCTGGGGGCCATTCCTGAGAAGGTACGATTGTATGTTTTCTTCTTGGAGAAAAGTTGTGGTTTAAGTAGAAGATTATTAGAACTCCTGGTAGATCTGTTACCACCTGATAGTACTAGTTTCTCCGCTAGGTACCTCGGGGTTTTGTGATGTAATGCCTTATGTGTCTTACAGGCGATTTTTAACTGGATTCTGGTTTCAAAAGGTAGCCAGTTGAGGGCATGAAGGTCAGGGGAAATGTGGCAGTTTCTTTTGGTGCCTGTGATGAGTCTGGCGGCTGTATTGATTGAGGCTCTGAGCGGAGCGGTCGTTGATTTGGGAAGACCACAGAGAGCGACACTCCCATAGTCAACTCTGGGAATTACTAGAGTTTCAACTGCCTGTTTAAAGTCATTTGCGGGTATGAAGGGTTTCAATTTTCTCAGTGGGTTTATCTGAAAATGTGCTCCTTTTGTTGCAGCGCTGATGTGCTTCTGCATGTTTAGCTTATTATCCAGGGTTATTCCTAGAGATTTAGCAGAATCAATGATGAGAGGTTGACCGTCGAGTGCAGTTAGGTGCTTCATCCACTCGCGGATGATGGTTGTTTGGTTGGGGGGAGCGATTAAGAGGAATTCTGTCTTTAGTGTGTTTAGTTTAAATGGTTCTTAGCTAGCCAGGTCTGTGTTTTTTGGAGCGTTGAGTTAAGGGACTTGATGTCTTCAAGAGAGTGGACCTTAATGTAGAGTTGTGTGTCGTCGGCGTACATGTGATATTGGATATTTGCGAAGTTGAGAAGCTCAGTGAGTGGTTCCATAAACAGATTGAAGAGTGTTGGGGAGAGGGAAGATCCCTGGGGTACTCCCAAAGTGACTGGGGTGGGGTTAGATAAAGATTGGTTGATCTTGAATCTTTGTGTTCTATTTTGGAGGAAGGAAGTGAACCAGTTTAAGACTGTTCCAGATAGCCCCATTCTATGCTTCAAGAGGTCAAGTAGGTTGTCGTGTTTGACTGTATCGAAGGCTGAAGATAGGTCAAGTAGGATTAGCAAGCAGGATTTGTTTTGATCCAGTATTTGTAATGCGTCATCTATTATGTGGGTCATGGTTGATTCGGTACTGTAACAAACACAAAGTTCCCTTCTCCTTCTACTCTGAAAACATCAGGATTCGATCCTCTAATTGGATTGGTTAACTTAGTTATAGTAAGGCCATACACTGAGATATAATAAGACAAATTTTACCAGGTTGCTAAATTTACAGACAAAAATATATAAAATCATACATAGAATAATCAATTTCTAATCAAACATATGAATTCAAAGGAATGTATTATCAATATTTTATTCAAAAGATCATGTTCTACACAATTGATATTAACAAAGTTAAAAACACATTTAAAATCATATATTCATCATATTTTTAAATAAAAGGTAAACAATATGTGCAATAAATACATGAAGAACAACTTTGTTAATATCAATTGCATAGAACATGATCTTTTGAATAAAATATTGATAATACATTCCTTTGAATTCATATGTTTGATTAGAAATTGATTATTCTATGTATGATTTTATATATTTTTGTCTGTAAATTTAGCAACCTGGTAAAACTTGTCTTATTATATCTCAGTGTATGGCCTTACTATAACTAAGTTAACTAATCCAATTAGAGGATCGAATCCTCATGTTTTCAGAGTAGAAGGAGAAGGGAACTTTGTGTTTGTTTCAGTATCTATACCCATCCCTTTTCCAAGTACTAGGGTACCTCCCAAACCTTTTTGTGATTCGGTACTGTGCCCTGATCGAAAGACTGATTGGAATTGGTCGAGCAGGTTGAAGTGGCTATGTGGTTACTAAGCTGCATGTGGACACATTTTTTGAGTAGTTTGGTCAACTTAGAGCCAAGAAAGCTATTGCCGTGATTTTTGGGGCCCTTTTTAATGGATGGATTCAAGTGCTCCTGAGGTGAAATTGCCTGCCTCCATTTTGTAATGTTTTACTCTTAGGAAGGTTCTTAAGACCCAATATGATCGCATTTTGGAAAGTGTGCAATTAGCAACCTAATTTAACAGGCCAATAGTGATTGGTCCTTTAGTATTCACAGGGCCTGATCATGATTGGCCTCCAAAATCGTGTTTGAGCTGCGCACCTGCTAATTTGAGATTGTGTCCCCAATTTGCTGCCATTTGTAAATTGGTTACCTCGAATGGAAACTACCTTGTTAATGGTGCGTGTTACTCCCCATTCCAATATATTACAAGCATTGAAAATGCAATAGGTCTCGCCTTTGATTAAGTTAAAGCCATTTGCTTTGCTAATGGTATTGTATAGCAAAGCAAATGGCTTTAACTTAATGCAAGGCGAGACCTTTCGCATTTTCAATGCTTGTTGATACAAGTGCCCCCAAGATATTTTTTACACTTCTGCATTGGGGCAACTGGGAGCTCTAAGCTTGCCTGTCTCTGAGATTAGAAGGCAGCTGTGGGCCTGTACCTGACAGTAATGGTTGCCATAACAGACTGATCTTCCCAAAGACCCCCCTTTTAGAAGAAAACTTTAACCCTCACTATCTTTAACCACCACAATAGAGGAAACATATCCTGAAAGCATACAATATACTTATTATCACAAAATATGCGTGAACTAATAACCCATGCAATAACACAACATGGTAGCCCCACTGGCCAACAGAAAAAGTTACTCTTTTATTTAAAATACACATGAGCGCCTGCATGCCATAACATGAGTTATTTTTATTTAAAAAAATTAGTCCATAATATTTCCTTCCTATACAGAGACCGAACATGTCATATGATAATTGTTCTTTGATGGGGTCACAAAACTTTTAATTAAGCTCTAAAAAGACGTCTTTCTCAAACGACAATGGTGCAGATGACGTCATCAATGTCATTTTTTCTGGGTTTTGGCTCTACAATAAATAAAGACTTACAGGGCAATAGGGCTGTATTACTGTGCTACACATCACGTGAAGAGATACAAAAAAAAGCATTGGTATAGCCAATAGGTCTCGCTTTTGGGACCTTATAAGTATTTAGTTATGCAGCACAATATCCTTGGTGCAACAACATCAACTGTTGCCTGGCTAAACACTTATAAGGTCCCAAAGGCGAGACCTATTGGCTATGCCAATGCTTGTTGTGTTTGGTAAAGGCTGGGAGACTTGGCTCTTTCCCAATTTTAATCCCAAATTTTCTATCCAAGGCTCTTCTGCATCCTCCCTATCTGCTCTGCACCGGGAAACCACTTGGGGTAGCTGTGCCCATTACAAATCTTTAGCAATAATAGGGAACTTGGTCTGTTCTTATTGAGCACTAATATTTACAGTAGTCCTCCTGTGGTGTCAAGTGCCTATACTCGGCACTGTGCAGGTAAAGCCAGGAGCACCAATAAACCGGTGTTATCTTCACTGTCTATCAAATGGGAGGATTGTGAAGAAATGACAGACATCTCACGGAAAGGTTACTGTGCTATGATGACATCATGACCTGCTTTGCCCCGTCTCCTCCCTCCTGCCCCCAAGCAGGTTACCTCTCCTCCTTCTCACACACTCCCCCTGCCCCCTCCCGCCCTTCCATCACCTGGGCAGTACCTCTGGCCCCTGTCTGCCGCTTTGAAAGGACTTTGCGCGGCTCTTCAGAGCGCACCCGAGCCTGCCGACCGCGGCTGGTTTATGTGCGTGAAGCGCCGCGGTCGGGTCGATACGGAGAGGCAGAGCCGAGAAGGGGCAGGAAACCCCCGCAGGGCAGAAGAGGGAAGGGGAGTCGGAGTGTATGGCCGCCTGTGATCGTGCCCGGTTCCCTCTGGCATCTGCTCCGAAAAGGTTCCTGCCCCTCACTCCAAAACCCCTTTCTCACTCCAGTGAATTGTGCAGGCATGTCAGACCTTCTTAACCCACACACGGAAGTACTCAATACACTTTCACAAACGCGCCGAAGTACGCTCACAAAATGACATACATTCGTTTTAATGTTATGATGAAACATTTGACTGTAGAGAAGAAAACATGTCTGTTGCAAATCAATACGCACACAATTACAACGATTTACCAATGGCATATTTCTAATAGAGTGTAGCTTAGTTCACTTACACATTTCGGAATTGTCCTATAGTCATTATTGCACAAATGAAAAAATAGCTTCAAAATGCTTATGTGACATTTAATGATTGATTTCCCGTTAAATGAACACGCGATTGTAAATAACAGCCACATATGCACACAAACACTCATCCAAACACTGACACATTTTTAAGCACAAACGCACGCTCATGCATGCGCGCACACACACACCCTTCTTGCCTCTCGGACACTCACAAGCAGAAACATACCACACAAATACACAAACAGAAAGGAACAGACAGGTTCAGTATTCATGTATACACAAGGGTGCATACACGCATTCACGCATGCCCATAGTTTTATAAACACACAATAAACCAGTTTTACACAAATACGCAATCACATGGATACACGCATACATACTATAGTTAAACACGCCACCACACGCACACTTCCACTCCTCCATGTTTGCACTTAAGTCACAGACACTGTCTAAAAACAAACATGCACTCACAGGCTCGCTCACCCCCTATCATTTTCATTCAGTCACAAGCAGTGGTAAGGTAACTTGAGGGGTCCTGCCTACAAGATGCATGGGGGGGGGCTCCCAGCTCAGCACCCAGTCAGGAGCGCTCAGGCCAGGGGCCCGCCGCCGCCCGTGTACAGTGCCGGTAGGGGCCCCCTTGAGTTCACCCCCCCAACTGCGGGGTGAGGGGTATTTCGACGTCACCGGTCACATGCACCCCAACATTCACACAGGCGCGCCCACACACGAACACAGGCACAGATCATACTAATGAAAACAGCGTTACGCATTCACACGTGCTCATACAGTCGGACATTCAAAGGCTCGTGCGCAGTCACCCACTCTCGCTCACACACAAAAATGCACTCACTCACTTCTCACACACGTACAAGCACACGCATATGCACTAACTCACACATACACTTCACGTCCCGCCCTGCCCAGGCCCAAGTCAGCCCTGCTCCCTGCAGAAGGGGAGCTAAGCCGTACATTGTGTAGAGAGTTCGAGACACCCCTCTGAACACCCCCCCTCCGGCCCCCTCCCTCCCTCTCAATCCCTCCTCACTCTGCAGAGCCGAACAAAGATACAGCTGCCCCCTTTGTACCCCTTTCATGCGGCATTTGTTCCAACTACCTCCGAACTCTCCGAGCATACGGAAGGTCATTGTCACAGACCGGGGCTCCCTCCTTTCATGCTGCCCCCTCTCTCCCTCCACCCCGAGAACCCTCTGTTTGTCTCTTCTGCTGTTTGTTTATACCCCAGGCATTATCAAAAACAAAACTCGAGTCTCTGCACGTAAGATAAATACTGCACCGTTTCTTTTATGAGCCTGTCTCCGTTGCAGGGTTTGGGCCCCTGTCACCATTAACCCCCGCCCCAGCCCTTTCAATAAGTTGCAATTCGCTATTTGATTCTTTCAAAGGCTTCGTGTTTGTTTATCAGCTTAATGCGAAAACAGGCTGAATGGGAGGTAGTGTTAACGGATTACAAAACACAACTTATTTTGTGTTATGTGTCTTGGGGGGGGCAGCGATCGGGGATTTAGTTCGCCTCCACCCCATCCGAATTTCATTCAGACATTTTACAAGAGAGACCTCATAATAACTGAATATTTTATATGGCGAGCCCGTGTCGTGCATGTGAAGGAACGCCGCGCAGGATTTTTATCGAAGGGTCGCAGCCAGAATGCGACTGCACGTCATAATATCGAAATATTGTCAAAATGCGTGTGTAAATATATATTAGAGTGTCACGAATGGAGGCGCTAGTAGCTGGCGCTAAAAATACCCTGCGCGCAGTGCAGACTTAAAGGATGAATCCGAAACCGAGTTGGCTATTTGTGTATTTTTACACGGGTAAAATCGACATTCCGCGTCCTTTAATTAGGAAAACAGGTGGAATTTTGAGCATTTTCGTTTTGTTTAAAATGTTTGTGAACTGGCAACGTGCCCCGGACAGCTAGGAATACGTGTTCATTTGGATGTGTGATCGCAAGAGTGAGCAGTTTAAACTCTTTTTCCTAATATTCGCTTATTCAAAAGTGCTTTTGTGTGTTTCCAGTAAATGTGTGGACATGAATATAGCGCGCTGGTATCTGATCTGTACAGATCACATACACTTCGGAAGATAAAAGAACTAGCGTGGTCCCCAAAGTGAAAGAGGACCGCGCTGCAGCCGGAGCATGGGGATCTCTTGTCTTTATGGGGCCATGTGTTTAAACACATGGCCCCATAAAGATAAGAAAGTGCTTCACGAGAGCCGTGAAGCAGGCGACCCAGTCCGGATCGCAAGCCAAAGGGCGGCAACCAAAAACCCTCATTTCCAATTGCAGGCCACCGTCGCCGGCCAATGGAAATTAGGGGCGGGGCTTCAAGCCCTCTACTGAAACTCCTCATTAGCAATAAATCTTGCCGAGCGAGCTGCGCATGTGCGCAGCAACGCTAGGCCAGACCTAAAAATGGCACGTGTACTTTTTGCTACAGCAATTTCCTCAAAATGTCCCCTTCCACAAATCGTGAGAGCAAAAACCTGTGAACCATTGTAATCCTGTTTGGGTCGCAAGCAAGAGTTTGCCCTCGAAGCAGAATTACTGAAAGTTACAGGATTACAGGGCCAGTCGCGGAATGATCAAGGTGTAAGACAGGTCCTTGCAGCCCCTGTGGCGGGCCCAGGGAGTGGAGGCCTTCAGGGTCCACCATTCAGTCTAAAGCCTCTCATTTGCTTTGCATGTACTAAATTAATTGATTAAGCAACACGGCTAACTTGTCAGGTGAACCTGTTTACATCGTTGTGCTTTAGTATGCGCGCAGGACAAAAAAGAATTAACTTTTCGATCTATCTTTATGCTTGTCTCCATCTCCGATTTACTCCAGCACGAATCAAGGTCAGGGAGGCTGCTTCTGCGAGAGCCTTCAGCGTGCCCGCTTCTCGGGGACTAAAAGAGATTCATATGCCGCACTTAAAAGAGATGGCTCCTTCTATACCAGGATTTCGGTGCACTCCTCAGAATTTTAGAAGCACACAGCGAGGCAGCTTGTCTTGTTAGCTGATGTTTGGTTTCAATCAAAATATCATTGCAATGCACATGGGCCCTGTCCTTAGCTTGTTGGAACATGAATATGCTCCCGTCGTTTACTGTGTCCTCAAAGAACCCACAGCTATACTTCCAGAATGTTCGAGCACTTCTCTTTCAACTGCAAATCTTTATTTCTATTTGAAATTAAAATCAGCGAGCCTGTCAATCAAGCACTGCACCAATGTCCTCTAAAATACACTATTTCATTAACACACATCGGGAAAGCAGATTGTATGAATGTCGTTTCCAAGGTTCCTAAGATCGGGTAAGTACCCAGCCCCTGAATTTACCCCTAGGGCCCTAAACGTGCCAGGTCATTTATTACAAACGACAAGAACCTTCAACTCTATCCCATGACCTTGCAAGTAACAAAAATCTACTTTACTCACTATTGTTCTGTCCTAAACCAATGTTCCTTGAACTTTTCCTTCAAAGAGACATGCGATATTTAATTGGTCTGACTACACACGTGCTTTAGTTTAAGCCTTACCCTTTTAAACACACGAATGCATGTTTTGATCTGTTTTGAAATTGTTGACTGCACTGATGAAGTAGTGTGGTTAAACCGAGTAAAACAAATACCACACAGTTAATCTTTTTCAATCACTCTGAAGAGGAGACATCACATGGAGATATTTTACTTTGATGGAGGGCGGTGGGCGGCACAGAAAGCGAATGTCACAATGGCCAAACTCATCTTTGTTGGTTATCATAGTTCTAGGCTACTGACTCAGGGAGGGGCAGATAGACCAGAGCTTAAATCCTTTAATTGCAGATGAATAGAGAAATGGTTTACTAGCTGTGAAGGGTGTTTAGAAAAAAATCATGCTTGAATTTCCTCTGTAGGTGATATTAACTTGCCTCCTTGGTAGTGGACTCCACTGTTGTTCTTTAGTATTTTAACATCACACAAATACTGTCACAACGGCACAGAAGGATTTTAGTCCATTTCTCCCTTGGGGTTGGGGTGGAAAGTTATCCAAAGTCTCTGGCAGGTCAGTGAGACACAAGAGAGGTGTGTGCACTCCATATGGAGACCAGGGTTGTGTGTTTGTGGAAGGGATAGAGACCAGGAAGCCCTTCTGTGAGAGATTCTATCTGCGCGTCCCCTGCTTTTATGATCTCAGCTAAATTTGTGTTAGGCCGTCGACTTTTGGAGAAAGTTATGTAAATATCAATAACTGGCCAGTTGTAAGTCGATTGCTGAAGTACAGACGGCTCTTTTATTTGGATAACTCTGTGCGGGAAACTATTTCCCTAATGCACAACATGTAACAAATATGCTGCTGAGAATACTGCAGTCCTCTAAATTCAGACCTGGCAGTGATTGACACCACAATTATGCTGTACATAAAAAGTGTCCTTCAAAGATATATTTTGAAGTTAGATGTTGATAAAATCGTTTTCCAAGTTATAAAATATGGCGCATCACCTGCCGTGACTTCAACTGTCTGGGCCGCCATCCTGAACTAACAATCTAGTACAGAAAGCATGCATCAATTCGCCGCTATTGCATATCCAGGAAAAGCAGCAATGAACTCTTAAAGCTTTGCCCAGAAACTCCAGCACCTTTAAACATGAACGAGCTTTTCGAACACAGTGCTAGCAGGGTACTGCTTCGTAAACATTGCAAAAATACACACAAACTAGCGTTAGAACATCGGATTCCTCGTTTTTCCACCTCTTGAAGTAGGAACAGCCTCATCTCTTCTCTGTCTTGCAGAGAAAAAATCTAAGCACTAGGAAACACATCACTCGAAATTCAGATTACTGCCCAGAGAAGAAACCACTCGCATTTAAATTTAAATGTGTGCTTTACGATTGCAAATCATACATTGATCTCTACCAATATATTGTCTTCGACTCCTTCTCCTGCTTACTAATACATGCATTTGATGCTATCTACACCTAACCCTCTTTTAATGTTTTAACGTTTATAGAGCGTGCCACTCTCATGATATTGATTGAACACAGCCAGGAATATTTAAATCAAGTCAATCCCGTTTAACCTACAGGTGCCCGGTGCCACTATTGTTTTATCTAAGAATCTTGCCTATTTGCACCCTGCCAAATTCAAATTAATTCATGCTCAACTATTGGAGCATAGCCACAGTGGCCACTTGTTCAAATTAAGGTAGAAGAAAACAAATCAAAGGGACTCACTATGCACCCACTAACAAAGTTATGACAGACATGCGTCAAGAAGCTGAATAAATCACTAAGGGGCCACATCTCACAGGATCCTCAACTGGTATTTGACGAGGCCACAGCTTGAAGTTAATGAAAAGATGGTGCCACCTGAACACTTAAGTGAATTAAGTGGTGTAGGGGCAGAAACATGAAACCTAAATGTACCTCAAAAGTTAAATCACCCAGATTTACCTTAGGAGTTCCACTCCATCACCTTTGTTCTTGCCATATAGAACAGCCTCCTCAACCAGAACCAATATTAGTATAGCAGAGTGATAAAATAAGTAACTGGTACCACTCAATAAATTAGTTCTAGATCAGAATATAAGTTAAAGGTGTTATTACAAAATCTCAAGCAGTACAAAGAAGTGCAAATATATGCTATGAAGGCTCAAATACAGAGTACACAGTTAAGAAATCAGAATGATTTTAGTCGCAATGAACAACAAAAATCAAAAAAGAAACCAACAGTATCCTTAGTCAATAGGTGTTAAGGAAATTACTTGAATAAAGGACAGTCTTTCCAGTAACTTAGGAAAGTCATCAAAAATTCAGGCTTCACACCCAGAATCAAGAGGCTTCTATACAGAAATTCCGACTATGAACTGAGCAAACCACAGTTTCAGCATGGTGTGATCCCATTTATCATTTCTTTTGATAAATCGGAGAAATCTAATTAATAACATTATGCATTAGCACTCTCCTATTTTCTAAGAAAACATCGAGCAGCTTCCGCAACACATAGGAGGTTCTACTAAATGTCACATTTTGAAAACAATATGTCATATACCAGCCGAAGCGTGCTAGGCCCAGCAACAGTACAACGAAAGAACGGAAAGACCTCGAAGTGATACAAATTGTTACCAAACACTAGAAAGACCATTCACAATACATGCACATTGGAAAAATACACTTTGATATCAGTTTGTCTCTCGTTCTGCTGAGTCAGTGGGGAGAGAAGTCATCATAGGGAAATGGGATGCAAGGGGGAATAGCAGGAGTGGAATGAGCAGCATCAAACAGCATCCATATTAACATGGCGAATTTATGAAAATGTGGCACAACTAATCTACATTAATAAACACACATATGCATATCAAATTGAAATTGTTTCTACTATAATCATTTTATATTAATATCTCTATGAAACCTACCATAAAACTCATTATTTATTCACTAAAATTATTCATGCCTAAAACGCTACCACAATGGCATCGATATGCTGCCATCAACCCCTAATTTATTTATGCTAAAAAATATTATGAAGTCAAGGAGATCAAATCCAGATACACAAGATGCCCAAAGGATAGGGAAGACGTATGTGCAAAAGAAGTGGATACAAAATTACAAAACGAGGGTAAGGTGGCTGCTAGAGGATAGTGCAGCTAAAACAGAATTTAAAAAGGCTGCTTATGAGTGGGAGCCACCTTAAACAATATTGTAGCCCGGTACATCTTAAAAGGAACCTAGCATAAAGCTCATTGTTTCCAAATAAAGGGAGTGAATGCAGCAGCTTTTCCTGTTCACAAATGTTTATTACTTGAACAAAGTCAGGATCTTAGGCAAGGAAACTGACAGAGTTACTCTGACTTGCCTCTATGACTCTTTCATCAGCTCTACAGGAAGCTAGGAGTGAGCCTAAATGTTACTCCGGAGACACTCGATCCCCCCCTCCTGCCCCTTCAATATTGTAGCACATTGACCCAGGAACCCCAGTAGAGAGGTCTGTGGTTTGTTGAATTCTTATTTGAAAGCACAATAATTTCAGTTACACCTAACTCAGCAATTGGATAAAATGCAGAAAGAGGCAGAGCGCTGATAACCCTTCAAACTGAGACCATTACAGATAGGAAGAAATGTTTTTCTAAAACCAGTTAAGACCAAGGCAAAGCAAAAGTTAATTCTATGGCAAGTCGAGAACCTCTTAATATGCCCATTTATCTGTTTAATTTTAGAGACCGCCCCAGAAACAACAGTGCATTTGGGGATTGTGTTTTCTTTTTCATAGTTTAGTATGGATTTGTATTGTGCATTTATGTTGTGAAATCTCAAATTGTCTCTCGGCCTGAGTCTGTTTTAGTGCTAACTGGACTGACTTCTGATTGGATCTCAGGCTGAGCTTTCACTACTTGTGCTCACACCACTACTTTAAGTACCTCTCTGTGGGCTTACAGTATGGGTTGTAGGGGCAAGATAGCCTCTGTGTTGACTTTGTTTCACCTGGCAGGTAAACAGTGGTGGCTCGCAGAGGGAATGCTGTGGGGCGGTGAGGCGGGACGGGGGCGGGGCAGGGTGTGGGGGTAGTGGAGTCGGACATACGACGGCAAGGAGTAAAGTAAGTAAATAAATAAATTAAAAACTTACTTTACTCCTTGCCGTCGTATGTCTGACTCCACTACCCCCCCACCCTGCCCCGCCCCACAGCATTCCCTCTGCGAGCCGCCACTTCAGGTAAAGAACAGGTACTCATGCTGCTCCTAAATTAACATTGGTGCCACAGAAGAGGTTGGCCTGTCTGTTTCTTTTGTCCTTCAGCTGGGTTTCATGTTTGTTTCTTCAGGGTCACGCCCTCTGATCCTCTCAACTTGCCATGAAGGCATTATTCGCTCGGCACAGACAGTTCAGTAGGTCTTACATTTGGACATAACTCCCCCACACGGTGTCACTCATTGAAATAACAATAGCGATATGGGTGGAAATGCTTCTGCCAAAGCTTCATCACGACTAGAGTTTCACTTCCCACTGCCAATTTACCCCTGAAAGACGTAAGACAGTCCTTCTGATGTTCATTTTTCCTGTTCCAGACTTCCAGGAAAAACATGGTGGCTGGGACAGAGAAAGAATTAAAATGACCTCAACAGGCTAAAAGAAACTCTTTTTATGCCAGGGCCATTTGTTTATTATTTCTCAGAAACGCATAGTGCTTCAGGGATTTGTTACTGAAAAATTAAATGTATGCAAGCAGGCCCAAAACCTACTTCTGCACATTTTGTGTAACTACAGCATCAGCAGATGCACAGAAAGCAAGGTATTTCCTACCAAGGAGGCCGGGATCTCATGATATGGCTGTCGGACCTCTACCAAGGGAGTGCTGGCCAGGCATACGCTAATCTAGTGTGGTGGCGAGCCATTAATATAACAATGAATTAAGCCCTTAGTCTGAATAGGCAACCATAACTTTAAAAATGTTGCCTAAGAAGAAACCTGGAACAATGCCGCAAAATGGCCCTAGGAGGAGTCTCACCTCTTAAAACAAAGAAAGGTGATGCTGCTTGGTGTGGCCAGCCTAAGTCTGGGGTTGGTGGTGTTCTCATTTGCAGTGGGTGTGGCCTAGAAGAGTGGGTTAGGACTGCCAATTTCAGGAAGATATAACACATATATGCATATAATTGGTTTTCTTCTGTGATGGTTCAGTTGGGCACTAAATGATGGAAGGCTGTCCTCAACACCCCATAGTGATTTCCAAAGGTTAAGGATCATTGGCTGCTGTTCATCCAACCATTCTGTTTTTCCACTCTCACTCACTCCACCTCCTAGAAGACACCCAGTCCTCTAGAGTGAAGTTGAAAAGAACATCTCATTTTCCATAGGACAAGTGGAGCAGGAGGAAGGTCACTGTCATATATATTCGATGGATTCAGAATTAAATATGGCATTTCTCTAAAATGGCTGCGGTTGGGAGAATCAACTACAGCACAGAAAACGCCCAGACCAGGCAACAGATCTCTAGAGTCTCTTTCGTGTCTTATTTAAGCTGAAATGTGTTCCCTGTTTTTAAATAAAAATTTGTCCAGAAGCGAACTCTTCTTGGACGGCACAGGAACTACTGTTTTACAAACTGCTCAGCATGGAGAGAGGATTTCAATGAACAGATTGCACCAAACAGTAAACACATTGCTTCAGCAACGTCTACGCAACAACTCTTCATTAACATCTGAAAAGGTGACCTATAACTGATTTTATAACCGGCCCTATTTGTATTACATTATTCTGAAACATCTTCAGGAGTGCATTAGCTTACGCATTCATAAGAAGGAAGGGCAATTGTGCTTAAATTAGGGCACTTTATAAAAAGCGGAGCTTACCGGGGGTGTACAGTTATTGCACATTGCCCATACTCTGTTGATTCTATTATTACCTACATCTATGCTACTTTAGCAAAGCAGAATCTTTTAGATGCTCGCCAGAGCACTCTAGAAGCCGTCTTCCATTTTCTTTAACCTAGTCTTGTCTTCTTCTTGAAATGTCTATTTACACTGATGCCATACCTGTTGCAAGGACTATCTTATTTGCAATGAAAGGCGACAGAAAGACGTCCATGCTGCAAAACAACTAGAGCTGCAATAAAGTCAATAGGCCGAACGCTTGTTGATTGTTAATAGAGAGGCCAGGACATGATGTTCAATAACGCTCCCAAAATATAGCCATGTACAAAAAATACTACTCGCATTTTCAAAACTGCTTTGTATGTAGCCAGCTGGGCCGATGAATGTTTACACAGGTTAGTGGAATAGACCCTGGAACCGGGGACATTCTTGCGCCATACATCTCATATCGGCTATTATGCTGGCTCTTAAATTTAATTTTAAAAAAACAGCCGAGTTTTGTAGTCTCTAGTGAGGGAGTAATTTCGTTTTCTAATTTCAGCAAGCTAATGAGCGAATTGTTTTGATTTAATGAAATAGCTTAATGCAGCGCCAGTATCCAGTGCTAATGCACATAAGCAGCTTGCTGGATGTGCTGGTCAACAGAAAGGATGGCTTTCTTATTTTCCACAAAAGAGCAATCTAATCTACAGGCACAGCCAAGGCAGACAGTTGTTTATTGCATTCACCACCCGCTAATGGATGTGTGCTGCCTACTTGCTGAAACTGGTGGCCATAATCCACATGCTAAGGCTGTTTTTCTATGCAATTGCAGCTCAAAACATTCACAAAGCTTGTCTGCCGCGAATACTGACACTAAATTATTGTTTCTCATAAAAAGTCCTGCCGATATTCTGTTTGAAAACTTGTATCATTTTATTGTCTCCATAAACAACCCAGGCCACGCGTTTGGTCCAGGATGTGCCTGGGCAGGCGCCAGGTAGCAGAGATGGCTTTGAAACAATGCCTAAAATGTTATTGACAGTCGATCTGCAAAGATGAACAAATATTGCTGGGCAGAAGTTGCTTGGCCCGAACCAGCGGTGATACAGATCCGTTGTATTTTTTTTTCTTTTAATTAGAATACTGGCACCTGCTAATTACATAACAGCCACTGCTCACCTGGGGGCATATTCACAAGGACTTATCGCCGAGTTATCGCCACCTTAACGCATCAAAAGTGGAGATAGATTTAACGCCCCATTCACAAGCGGGTGCAAACTGCAGACATCGCCAGTATTCCCGCGATAACTGCCGCTAATTTATCTCCACGGGGGACACCACCAACTAACCCTAATGAGATGCAGAGTAGGCGTTCCTGTGCAAAAACTCACGAAAACACCACTACACCACTTTCACAACGAACTGCCAGATCTGTGATGCGAACCAAAAACAGGCGATAAGCCGCGGTAGCAGCAGGGAATTAACACCTGCCTTTTGCTGGTGTTAAGCAGGACGACTACCTGCAGCATGAAAGGGAGCCCAGCCAAGAGCCACATCTGAAGACCCACAGATGCCATGGAGACAATGATCATGCAGCTCCGAGACCCATGAGGGCCACAACCCCCACCGCCACCACCCCCAGGCCCGCCACCACCCCCAGGACTCGTCCCGCCCCCCCCCTGGACCACCACAGAGGCAGTGTACACAAAGACAGCGGACCCACCTTAAACACACCAGCCGCACAGACCGAACGCCAGAGGAGGACATTGCCCACTACAGGCCCAAAAGGACAACCATCCCCCGCATCCTGACCCACATTGCCCACCTGCTGACGGTACCAACACAGCAGACAACCAACATCCCTCCGCAGACAAAGCTGCCGGCTGTGCTGCACATGTTGGCCTCTGGTACCTTCCAACCCACAACTGCCAGAGTCGGAGGAGTCTCACAGCCAGCCCCTTCCAAGTTCATCACACCTGTCCTGGATGCCATCATCAGCCTGATACCCCAGCACCTCCACTTCACCCACACTGCGCAGGAGCAGCTGGAGACCAAGCAAGGCCTCTACGCCATAGCTGGATTCCCTCACGTGTTGGGGGCAATCAACTGCACACATGTACCCCTCGTGCCCCCTGCCGACACTGCACAGAACTACCGCAACAGAAAGCACACGCATTCCATCAATGTGCAGGCAATAGTGGACCACCGGGGACTCCTCAACAATGTTGTGGCCAACTCCCCAGGCATTGTGCATGATTCATACGTCTCCCGACAGTCCATCATCAACCAGCGCTCCCAGGATGGCACCTATGGAAATGCATTACTCGTTGGAAAGTGCCAAATGAACACACCACGCACCTCCACTCCACAGTCATGCAACTCACGACACTGGCAATGGGCACGCAGCAAAACTACATGCAACATGCCACACAAGATGCCAACCGACCAGACACGACAACACAACTCCATTGGGAACCTGGGCTTGCCATGCACACAACCCAGCCACGGCATGGCACCACAGCCACACAATAGCAGAATGTGAGGAGAGGCTTGGAGCAGGCATGTGCGAGAGCGGCACGTGACTAATGAATGAGAACCTACCCAATGCCAGGTGTGGCGTGGATGTGCCGGACAGACTCCAATGTGCAAACCACGGAAATGGCCATGTGGACATTAACTGCTGGTGCATGGAGTGTAGTGGCCAGTGGACGCTACCATGTCCCCACAGGCTGTGGGGCAGAACGCGGAAATGTCAAAAGTTACGTCCCCCCCTGTATGCGCGGGCGGAGTGGGTTGGCCCTGCGTATGCCAGGCCTGCGTAGGGGTGTGAATAAAAACCCAGTTGCACTGGACGTGGTTCTCTCTTGGAATGGCCAACGTGTCTGCCAGGGCGGCGCCTCTCAGCCCGCCACGAGGCCGGCGCCGTGCGCGGCGGGGCCTGCGACCCTGTGCGCCTGCTGCACCCCGGGCCGCTGGTCCCCAGACCCGTCATGCCTGTCCCAGCGCACCAAGGAGGCTCCGCTCACCTGCTGACACCGGCGTGTGTCAAAGAGGGCCCACCACTTGCCGGTGCAAGCTCCAAGCCCCAGTCCCGCGACCTTTGCAGCCTCCGCAGACCATCGCTGGCCTCCAGGACGCTGGCCCACAGTACTCCTTTATCATTGACATACTCCACCGGCATACTCTTCGGCCCAATTGTTGGCACATGTTGTACTGAGTCGTGAGTTAAGAATGGCAGGAACCCCAAGTCTGTTGCAGTGTCCACATCACTATACTCCCTCCGATCAGTGAAGCCAAAGTCTGCATCGCAAGCCTGCGACACGTGGTGCCACTAACCCTGTTCAACACAAGCCGGTGACACGTGGTGCCACTAACCCTGTTCAACGCAAGCCTGCGACACGTGGATGAGGGCTCAGGCCTACACTGCGGCCCAGTAGGTCCCACATGTGGAACTGTGTCCTGAGTTTTGAATGGCAGTGACCCCAAGCCTGTGGCAGCGTCCACATCACTGAACTCCCTCCGATCAGTGAAGCAAAAGTCTGCATCGCAAGCACACGACACGTGTCTGTGGGCCTGTGCTGACGGCTGCCCCCGGCCTACATCACTGAACTCCCTCCGATCAGTGAAGCAAAAGTCTGCATCGCAAGTCGATGACACGTGGTACCACTAACCCTGTTCAACGCAAGCCTGCGACACGTGGTGCCACTAACCCTGTTCAACGCAAGCCGGCGACACGTGGTGCCACTAACCCTGTTCAATGCAAGCCTGCGACACGTGGTGCCACTAACCCTGTTCAACGCAAGCCGGCGACACTTGGATGAAGGCTCAGGCCTACACTGCGGTCCAGTAGGTCCCACATGTGGAACTGTGTCCTGAGTTTTGAATGGCAGTGACCCCAAGTCTGTGGCAGCGTCCACATCACTGAACTCCCTCCGATCAGTGAAGCAAAAGTCTGCATCGCAAGCACACGACACGTGTCTGTGGGCCTGTGCTGACGGCTGCCCCCGGCCTACACTGCGGTCCAGTAGGTCCCACATCCAGCACTTAGTCGTGATTCATGAATGGCAGAGTCCATACCAGTGAACGCATGGAGAGGAGTAAGAGGAAGATGCGGTTCAGTCCGGATGAAAGCCGGATCCTCATCATGGAGGTGACCGAACACTAGCAACAACTGACCTGGTGCCACTAACTCTGTGCGCAATGAGTCATGGGCACTTTCTGGTTGGACTTTGGTGGCGTCTGAGTCCATGGCCTGGGGGTTGTCTGCATCATCATCTGGCTGGGAGGGACTTGGTGTTCGGCATTTGTCTGTTCCATTCATCTCCACCATGGTGACTGTTTCTGCGTGGTTCTGCCCTCTGCATCATGCCCTGGGGGTACACCTTCCTCTGTCCACGGAGACACTCCACAACAACCCCCTTTGTCATCTACGAGAACCTGCTTTGCTCTCGTGACCCTGCCCCAGTGCACCGCAAGTCAGCGGCCCGTGGTGGTAGGCCCGTGCAGGACGCTGTGCATCCGGGGCACTAACTCTGTGCAGCTCAAGTCATGGAGCCTTTATGGTTGAATGGTTGTGTCCTTAACGATGTACACTGTTGTCGTTTTTTGACTGCACCATGCACTCCATGATGGCTGGTGAACACACACCCCACACACATCCAACACAGGTGTCATCCGACATGTGAGCCTGCTAATAAACGTGGCCGGGCGCACGTGCCCGTAGCCATTCACACCATCTAAGCAAGTGTGTCCGTGTGGTCATTATGTCAGCATGATGGGCCTGAGCCCTGCAACATCACAGTGTGCTGTCTTCAGTGGACGATACCATGTCACCTCAGTAGTGGCCAAGACCTTGGACATGTAGCTTCAACCGCCCCCCCCTGTATGCACAAGTGGCGTGTGCTGGTCCGGCATACGTCAGGTCAGCGCCGGGGTGTGCTGATTCGGCAGGGGGATCAGGGCGTGGCTCTGGTTTGGCCTTGAGCAGGAAGTGCGGTAAGCGTGTCTCTGTGTTGGAGTGTTGTCGCCACCAGGGCCACAGTAGTCGATGTTGCAGTGTAGCATGCACCCGGAGGGCGGGCCCGCACGTACGGGGAAATGTAGGGGTCTTGGCTCATGCATGCCAAGTGTTATGTGTATCAGTCCTGCTGCTGCATGAGTCAGATGCCTAGCCTCAATCGCAGCACGATCACAGCCAGCCATGGACTGTACACCTTTGTCCGCCCTGTCCGGACCATTGGCCTACACTCACGTGGCTGCACACCCTCAGCGGCCAGCTTCACAGTGTTGTTGGCATGCCGCTGGACATGCACAGACAGGCATGACAATGGTGTGCCGTAGGAGTGAACGTGATACAACCGCGCAGCGCACACAAGTGTGGGGGCTCGTGGGAGGGAGGAGCAGCTGTGAGGCTTGAGGCCGCTCATGTGCCAAGTGCTCGGCATATCATCCATGATTCCCTGGGTCGCAGACATCCCACCCCACCCATGACAGGCCTCTGTACATCTCCTGTATGCAAGCAGATGGTGAAGTTACTGTAGGGATGAAAGGTCCTTTGTCTGAACTATCAGGCGGTAGCACATCTGCAGCTCCGAGCTGGGACTTGCATGTGCCCAGCACCCCCTGACAGATACAATAGCATTTGCTGGCGACTCCCACACTACGCACTGCCCGACGTGAGACCAACTTGTACACATCCCAAATGCAGAAGTCCTTGGTCGTAGTTAGCGTGCGTGAAATGGCCTTCACACGTACTACCACCCCACCCCAGGCCTGAACCCATTGCACACAGATACTGCTCATTGCTGCGAGCTGTGCCATTTCATCCACAGGACTGGCGCAGGTCAGCACAGTGACGCTTCAAGCAGAGTCACTGACGCAATGGCAGACCATCCCGGACACATGCACAACTCCAGTCACATGGACCTGTACCGTGCATGTCTGCTGCATGTACTGGGGGCACTGCCATTGGCAGTGCTGCGGATCAGTTACCGGCTAAGCTTCCGCCTTGCCAACGTCACCTGCGTTCAGCCTGTGTTGCATTGTCGCTCGTGCATATTCGAGTGGACCATGGATGTCTGCCTCTCCAACGTAACGGTAGCTGACCTGGATTTCGACGTGTGTGTGCACCCCCTGTTGGCCCATGACCAGGAGTGTCACCG
Organism: Calotriton arnoldi; assembly: GCA_963921515.1. Lineage (NCBI taxonomy): Eukaryota > Metazoa > Chordata > Amphibia > Caudata > Salamandridae > Calotriton > Calotriton arnoldi. The sequence continues at coordinate 1,108,734 of CAWUFW010004983.1, read as the reverse complement.
TGATGCCCGTTTATGGCATGCCTGGATGATTGGCATGCATGCTGGCAACTGGACCTGGGAGATTGCACGAGTCTTCGTGTGCAGTGACCACATTGAGCCGCTCCCCTATTGGGCTTTAGTGCCAATTGGGGCCAGGGGTTGGAGTCAGCACATCTGTCCGGGACAGCTGATGGGTTACGTCGCCGACATGTTAGATGTGGTGGACAACGAGCTCTCATTGGAAATGTTGGCCTACGCTGCTGCACTCTCGCTCATGGACGAGTGACAACGTACCTGCAGCCACAACTGAATGTGACCCATTGCACGTGTCCCGACGCCTGGTTGCATGTTGGGGATCTGGTCACATGTCCCAAGACGACAGTGGACATGGCTGCATTGGCCTGGACTCCGGATCCATGCGCGGACAACCAACGCGGGTTGGCACTGACTTGTGTGGGTGATGGACTCCCCGGGGTGGACATGGGCGCTTTCCAACGTTCCTCATTCAGACATGCTGCTGCATTGGTCTGCATGTCGTGGCACTTCTCTTGGCCGTACTGACACGCAATTGTTGATAAAGTTTCCGCACCTTCACTTGTCTCCAACTGTGATGAGTGTTGATTTGTATGCCAATGTGTGTGTCATGGCCTATCTGGGTCCCTGCCATACATGCATTGCTACCCCATCAGTGCTGTGGGTTTGTACTTGTGCATTGTCATGTCCTTGTTTCGTGCTTTGCCAGATGCGTATGGCCATTTACCAGCCACAAGCGGGTGCACTTGTGTCCTGTGTTTGGTTGTGCAAATGTTGCTGTTTGTGCCACATTGTGTTCGATGTTGGGGTGCTCTGCTTCCTATGTGTGTGTGCTGCATTGTGTGTGAGATGTCCCTTCAGCTCTGATTTGGCTCACCCTTCTCCCTTTCAGGCAGTGTGGTTTTCACGTCTGTGCTTTTTCAGTGGTGTGATATTGCCGAGTTGTGTGACTTGTGCTCTTGGTTGGTGTTGTTACTCTTGGGCATGGTTTGTCTGCAGTTGTGCTGTGCTTAATTGTGCATGTGTGCCATTGTGCCCATCTCCCCCCGTCCCCCCAGTCCCTGGTCGTTCCTCTCCCTGTTGCTGTTGTGTCTGTTGATTTTGAGCAGTTTCTGGTCCCCGACTCCTGCCACCATCTCCAGACTGATGTGGTGGATACCATTTCCTCCATGTCATCCAGCTCCTGGTGTGGCGCTGGACTCCCACCTCCGGTGTGCATTGCTGCCTTCTGGCTGTTGGCGTGTTTCTGCCTGTTTGTGCGTTTTGCATCATTCCAGCTGTTCTGGTTTTCTTCCATTGTCCTCCTCCGCTCTCCGGCTGCATTCACCTTGTCCACGATGGACTGCCATGTACAATGTTTTTTTGCCAATGGGGCTTGTGGGGTTGTGTACTAGCTCCGGCTGCCTCCATTGTGCTTCGCTGTTGTTTTCTGTTTGGTTTGTCTTCCTTTTTCCTGCTTTCGTTGTGCTTATTCCTGCATGCCGTGTGTGTGTCGCGGGCGTGGCGCTGCTTATCGCTGCTTTCCTCATCGCGAATGGGCTCATCGCACGTTTTTTGGTGTTGGGGTTTGTGTTTTTATCTCCGTCGAGGTGGTTGTATCGCGGATATTGGCCGCGTTTTCAGCAGACTATCGCATGGTACCGCCGTGTTGTGAATTCCACGTTAACACGGGGTTATTTTCCTGCGATCGACTTCGATGTGTAAAGTTGCATTAACATTTTTGGGAGATGTTTAGCGCACGTTCTTGTGAATATCCCCCTGGTGTTTTCACTAGTAGGTCATAGACCATCAAAACTGAGATCATTTGATCGTCAGCCTCACCAAAAGGTTGAATATTAAATCCAGTGGTGGCTACTATAAGGGAAAAGTGGTGGGCAGTGCGGGGGATAATCATAAAGAAAATAAAATGCAGCTGCCGCCCGTCGCCTCTGTGCTCTTCGGCTCCTGATGCACAGGCTCCCAGACTCCCCTGTGCCCATCCAGAGGCTGCTCTTATGCTGGTAATACTATTATCCAGCATGAGAGAAGCACCAGGAATGGGCGAAGCGGACTGGTTTTACGCTCCCACAGGGACCTGGAACCTGTGCCTGCTGTTCTCCATGGAACAGTCTGGAGATATCGTATGTGGGTGTGGCCATCCTAAGACAGCCGGACAAGCTGACATGCGCACTTGCAGTGCCCAGAACTCCTCCTCCAGGCTTGATGCTGTCAGAGAAGGCCCCTCCCCAAGACTCGGCTCCGGCTCTGTCATGAAAAATAAAATGATAATAAAATTGCTTTATTATTATTTTATTTTACATGATGTTTTCACCTGCTGGCTTCAGCAGTTGGGTGACACTTCTCCGCCATAACAGAGAAGCCGCCGCAGCTTAAATCTAATACCTCATTTATGAAATTCTCAACTTAAAACAAAAGACAATTGGAACAATTAAACACACCGTGGTAAAACCAGCAGGTCTAGATCTTTGAAAAAGAATGTGTTCATGGTTGAGCAACGTCGTGTATCTTTCTGCTAGTTATTCTAGAAAATGAAGCAGCATTGTGGGCTACAAAACTATGGATACTGGCAGTAGACCCCCTTTGCTAAACAGTCTGCATTATCAGACGAAAGGTGTACCCCCAAAGAAGAGTGTTATGAAAAGGAGCAAGTAGATGAAATTTGTGTTGCAAGTGGTGAAATAAAAAAAATCACCTTGCAAAACACTGCATAGTCGTTTTTTTTGTCAAGGAAACAGTATTTGTGTTGCATCTTTGAGAATGTCTTTGAACGTATTTGTGAAACAAAATCTGTCATCACAACAGAATAATAAAAAAAAGTAATATGTAAAAATGATGAGTTAGCAGCACTGTGTCTTTATGATGGGCAAAGAAGTGGACACCTCCTCAACAAAAAGCCCTAAGCCAGCAACTAAAATGTATTGGTGTCAGCAAAGAAGATGCAGCAAAGAGCACAAACAAACTCTAGTTTAACAAATGACTACATAGGCACCATTACCAAAACCTAATGGGAACACACATGGGACAACATGACCATCTTCAGAATACCATGGCTTTGTTGGACAGCTTATGCAAGAAATGGTAAAACAGCCAATTGCTGAAAAAGAAAGATACAAAACATTTACTCTGTAGTTCTCATTCTACTTTTTGGAAGAATTGATTTACATGTGTGTGCTAACATCTAAAGCTGTCTGTAGCCAGACCTAAAAAAACTGAATAAAAAATGTAGGAAAAGACAAAGAAAGAATGATAGGTAATATTAGTGCTATTTCTAGTGAAGCATGGGTGTATATCAGCCAAGTGATGGAGGGGGATTGTGTAATTGTAAGATTCGCGTATGTTGGCTCTGTTGCAATTGTTTCCATCGAGAGTGTGAGTTTACTTCGACCATTATTTTGACTAGAATTATTCTGCAATGGCCATAAGATATATATATATCAGCATTTCCAAAAGAAACTCACGCAATGTGAATAGCGTGAAAACTTTGGTTTGGTATGTGGGCTGATAGAAAACAAGTACAGCGTTTTAAAAAGGAACTTGTATTTCGTAGTCCTTCGTCTGTGTTGCTTACCTGTATATATACCATCCAGGTGAAACTAAACCTCATTGATGCATATGACTAAGATCCGCATGGATTGAAACGCGTTATGCTTTACTTTTCTGCCTGAAGAATAAATTCATCATTTGAATGTTTAGCTGGAGTGGCTTGTTTTCACGCTATTCACATTGTGTGAGTTTCTTTTGGAATATATGGTGGTGACGTCGCCCACAAGCCCCGACTCGCTAGGCTGTGGCTCCCTTTCGTCACATTGCATTTGGAATATATATATATATATATATAACAAAAACAAAAGTTATTCGCGTTACTTCTGCCAACAAATTTGAGATGTCATCAGTGATGTCATCAGTGATGTCACTGACCATGTCATGAATGATGTAATATGTGACGTGATCAGCAGTGCATTGCGGGGGCGCGAGTTATAGTAAGCTGAACTAACTATAACAGTGGAATTTCTCTGGTTTTGTACGAGTGAAATCTCCAACTAACTATAACGTCCCTGAAACCTATGGTTTTTTCAGTGAATTTCTAAGGTTTTTTAAATGCTAATTTCTAACTATAACATGAGTGAAACCTATGGTTTTTTCAGTGAATTTCAAAGGTTTTTTAAATGTTAATTTCTATCTATAACGTCTCTATTAAGTTCCCTTGAACCTGAGGGTCTTGGGGTCAACTAGCCCACCAGGTACCTCCAGTAAGTGCCACAGGGCTGCATTGCGGAGTGGTGGATTGAGGCCACGCCCTTTTTTACACCTCTCTGCAATGCAGCTCTGTGGCGCTTACTGGAGGTACCTGGTGGACTAGTTGGCCCCCAGAGACCCTCAGGATTGAAGGGGACTTAATCCTGGAAATATCCGATCCTCGCTGTGAATACCTTCACGCGTAGGGTGCACGAATCCCTCCGAAAATATTTTTTTTTAAATGAAGCGCGGTCTCCCGCTCTTCGTTTCTTTTAAGCCCCCAGGTGGGCAGGTCCCTAGGGGGCTTTGTTAATAATATGTGGGGGGAAGCGGCTCCCGCAGCCCCGAGACCGCCACCTCTCTGGTGCTTTTTATCAAAATGCGTGGGAGGGTCTCCTGTCCCCCCACAGTGCCCCGGGGACCGCCAGCTCCCAGGGGCATTCCTTTATTTGGGTGGGGGGCATCATGTGCCCTCCAAGCCCCAGGGACCACCACCTTCCCGGGGCTTCAATTTTTAAAAAGAAGTGTGGTGGGGGCTTCTGCCCCCCCACACTGCCCCGGGGACCACCGCCTCCCCAAGGGAAACATAAATTAAGGGCGGGGGTCCGTTGCGGCCCGCGGCCCCGGGGCTTTAAACTTGATGGGAGGTGGGCAGCGCAAACCCCCTTCAGGAGCCATTCTTGGCCCTGGGGACCACCATCCACCAGGGCCGGTTCCAGCAATGTCCTAGGGTGCCCACCCCCGGGACATTGCAGTTTGCTATGGCAGGGCGGGGGCACTGATCTCGCCCTGCCATAGCAAACTTCTGCTTCGCTTTATGGAAGCGAGAGCAGGAAAACTCCTCTCGCTTCCATGAAACGAAGCATATTTGCTTTTGAGGAAAGGGAGCTGCATATCAGCAGCTCCCTTTGCCCAAAAGCAATGGTGGCTCCTGCAGGAGACGGGGAGCCGGCAGGGACCGCAGGGGCATTCAGGCTCCCCCCGTGGTCTCCACTAAGAGGCCAAGCCCCGGGTGATGGGGTCCCCGGGGCCTAAAATGGCCGGGGTAGGGGGGCCGCATTGGCCCCCCTATTCTTTTTTTAAATGGCCGGGCCCCAGAGGATGCGGTCCCCGGGGCCGATATCAGGCAATGTAACTAGGAGGTATTATTTTATTTTTTATTTTGTGATGGGAGTGGTGACCCCATCGCGGCTCTCAGCGCGGCCCCCGTGTTACGTCGAGGTGGATTCGCGGATCACACCTTAAATAAATAATTTAATAGTATATAATTCAGAAGGTAGTGTTGCATTTGTGTAGTTTTTTTATAGAGCTAGTGAGATTGAAGTTAATAATCACATCACATTTGATAGAGTTAAAAGTTAAATTTCAAAAGTGTATTGTGTTGAACTACATTGAATTTGTGCTTTTTCTTTTTTGAAGTCGCGACGGGTTTGCGAATCCGGAAAATATTTAAAAAGAGTATTATGTTAAAAAACAAATAAGTTTTGCTGTTGGATTATAGGTTGGCTCTAAAAAGAGCTGTTGTTTTTAATATGACTCTGTTTGAGCTACATGTAAGTGCGGATGCACAGCTTGAGGTTGTTGAGAAAAACTCTGTTTCCTTCATCTGTGAAATGAACTCCATCACTTCTGTAGTTGTCATGCATATCAAAACGTAGATTGTTGTTATAGATGGAGCCCATCCTATGATCTCTGAGGTAGGCAGAAACAGCTTTGTTGACATTCTTCCTAGCTTTCTAAATCTGGGGACAGAATTGATTTGACCACTTCCATTTTTGTCTTTGGCATATATTAGAATATACAAAGACAGTTTGAGGCAAAAGCAACATCAATTGTGCAAAGGTATCCTTCATTAGCATTTCCAGCCCAACCCCAGTCAATGTGCCTAGGTCATTGCCACCACAGTGCACAATCATCAGGTCAGGGGGTTCGAGATGCAAAAAGGTTTTAACCAAAGGCATCAATTGGTGCCACTTTAGTCCTCTCTGTGCAAACCATTTAATATCCATATTTTCCAAACCTAGGTCTTTGTCAATACCTCTGTGTTCAGCATACCTTTTGCACCAGAAAACATAGCTGTGCCCTACAATCCATACTGTTAGCATCTTGAAGGGGTGTCTGGAAGGAATGAAAAGATGTCTATAGCTCAGGTAGTCAGTTGGTAGAATGAGAGGTATCTAAAATGGGGGTGAAGAAGCTGTTTTTAAAAAAGCGGATAAGTGATTGGCTGTTTATTAACATTGTGCACTCAAAAATAGGATGCATGTTATTTTGCTCAAGAAGCATGTTTCTGATTGGTTATAGAAAACTTTTTGAAAGGTACGGTATAGTAAATGGCCATTCTCAGGACTTTTGTAACTCACTAGCTCAGCATTTTCAAAATAAAGTGGAACAAATCTATATTACTTTTGATAATGGGACAAGATCTGAGATTCATGATTTAGTAATCCCTCGACCCCCTAGTGCTCCAGCTTTTACCGAATTTAGATCAGTAACTGTGGACGGGGTAACAACTCATATTCTACAGGCCAAATCGGGCTCTCCCCACGACCCTTCTCCCCCCATGATTTTTAAACAATTCCCTGAGATCCTCGCCCCAGTCTAACCTCCATTTTTAACTCTATGTTTATGGAGGGTGTCTTTCCTTCCATTTGGAAGAGGGCATTGATTTTGCCTCTTTTGAAAAAATGAAATCTTGATGTAGCTGATCCAAATAATTATAGGCCTATTTCACGTCTCCCAGTTCCAGCCACACTGCTGGAAAAAGTCATGAATAATCAGCTTACACTATATCTACATGAACACAACTTTTTGGACGAGTCCCAATTCAGATTCAGGGCAGAGCACAGCACCGAGACTACCCTAATAAAAGCCACAGATTAAATCAGAGCAGTCTTAGATGCAGGAGGTGCCGTGCCATTGGCGGCTCACCGAGGGAGTGCTGGGGGCGGTGGGGTGGGAGGGCAGGGTGGGGGTAGTGAGTCCGACATGCGATGGACAGGAGTAAGGTAAGTAATTAAATAAATAAAACAATTTACCTTGCGCGCGCTGCATCACCAACTCCGCGATACAGCGCGTGCAAGGTAAATTGTTTTATTTATTTCATTACTTACCTTACTCCTGTCCATCATATGTCAGACTCCACTAACCCCCCACCCTGCCCCTCCCCCGCCCCGCCGCCCCGCAGCAATCCTCTGTGAGCTGCCACTGGCCGTGGCCCTTATTTTGCTCGACCTGTCGGCAGCGTACAGCACGGTCGACCATAACCTGTTACTTAACCGTCTGAATTCATTGGGCATCATGGACAATTCGTTAGCTTTGGTCTCCTCTTTTCTATCTGACAGGATATAATCAGTTGCCTTGGACAATTATGTTTACCCGTCCTTCACTCTCCCTTGTGGGGTCCCTCAGGGCTCCTCAATAAGCCCTACACTCTTTAATGTATATGTGTCTGAACTGGCCGCATTAATCAGATCCTTCGGGATGGCTTTAACATCATACGCGGACGATACTCAAATTGTCCTGTCCATCTGTAAAAATATCATGCTGCCGGTAAAAAGATTTAGGAATTGCATGCTGGCAGTTGACTCATTGATGAGTTCGCACTGCCTCAAGCTTAACTCCAGAAAAACGGAGGTAATCATGTTCGGGAATTACTCCCCTAACTGGTCACAGATTTGGTGGCTGGACGAATTGGGAGCAGTACCCATCCCGAACACCAAAGCAAAAAATCTGGGAGTGATGAGAGATGAGAAGCTGAACTTTGAAGCTCAAGTCAAAGCAGTCTCATCAGCCAGTTTTTTTCTACTCAAGGTGATCAAGAAAATTTTACTTTTGATCCCAGTAGACAGCAGGAAAACAGTGGCTACATCCTTAGTCCTTGCCAAACTGGATTATTGCAATGGGCTCTATCTCGGAATGCCCGAGAAGCAGTTACTCAGGTTGCAGATGATCCAGAATGCTGCTGCAAGGCTCCTGCTGGGGATCCACAAGTTTCAATCAGTGGGTAAGCATCTTCGGAGACTGCATTGGCTTACAGTCAAGTGGCGCATTAAGTTTAAGGCCTTATGTATCACATATAAGGCACTACACGGTACCGGTCCTCAGTTTTTGAGACGGTCGTTGAACTGGTACTCCCCAAACAGATGCCTTAGGTCTGAAGGGGCAAAACTAATGCTCTCTCAGAGATTCTGCAAGGCTAACTGGGGCGGCAGAAGCTTCACTGTGGGTGCTATGAAGCTCTGGAACACCTTCCCCTTCTCCATCAGAAGTCTTCCTTCTTTAACATCCTTCAGAAAAGCCCTCAAGACCTGGCTATTTAACGAATAGTGCACTAGCTTGCTTCTGAATTGTTAGCGCCAAGACACCGTTTTGTATTCGTGCACTGTATACATTTTAATAACGTAACATAACATACTGTAGATAAGATAAGCTAATATGTTGCAAAAGTCAACCACACCTGCTATTTGCTTTAGTAAGCTGGTGTGCAGAACTTGAAAATATGGTGAACTTGCGACCTTCTGGTAGAGTTCAATGTTGCAAAAAGTGTTACTTTGGAAACTAGGATTAAGCACAATGGTGGAAGGGTTGAAACTTAACTGTGGTTTTATAATATGAAATGCTAACTTGTATATAAGTGATATGCTACTACAGTAAGTTTTCCCAAATAAGTACTATGTTTAGAACTGATGTGATGTTAAAAAAATAATACTAGTATTATTGGAAATAGGTTTTTGAACTTCCATAAGGGTTCGCAGCTCCATCGGGATGCTACACTCCTGCACTGTAATATTTAGAAAGGGTTAATATGTCTAACCAATAGAAATGTGTTTCACAGTTTGAAATACTGTAGGAAGCAATTTGATTTGTTATTTACATTTATTTGTGTGGAGAAAGAGAGGGAAAGTTTGCCATTACTGGTTTTACCTTGTTGAGAGTGCTGCATTACATTTATTGTGCGAGAAAGAAAATCTTTTATGAGTTTCATATTCTGCAATACTATTACAGAGGTGAGCTACACATATGTAAGGTGTGTTATGTATTATGTAGTAGTGCTTCACTCTTTGTAGTGATATTTTTAGATTTGAAAAGCATTATTTTCAAAGTTTTGAAATTATTAGAGAAGTGTGATGTTTGAAATATATTACGAAATGTACAGATTTGTATTGCAGTTTGTTTTATTGTACTAAAATGATGATTGAAATATTTTGCGCATAGTAATATGTGTACATTGGTAGATGGATTAGTGATTATGGTAGTTTCTATCAGTTTGTGGAAAGCTACAACACTCTGAGTAGTCGCTGAATAGTGAAGCTGGAAGATAAAAGTGCGGTTTAAGACATGCTGGCAGAGTGATTAGTGATTAGGCTACTTTGTATGAGTCTGGAAAGGTACACTTCAAATACGCCATATAAATTTAGGTATCTGTTTGAAATGGGAAGTGAGGTCTGTTAAGTTGAAAGAATTGCATGGAGTTGTGACTGAGGTATGTCTGTACTTACACATTATTACATATTGAGCAATTGGAACAGTTACCTTTTTCCGTAGAAGAGGTTGATTCAGCTGTGTGATTAATGCAAGGGGTTATTTCACTGCCCATCTCACTTTTTCAGTTCATTCCCTGCATGAAACACTACGCAATTGGTAGATATAAACTCTTTGGCAAAAATTATATTCATGAACTATGGTCGCTAACATTCACCTATAGATGTCAGCGCGCGGAAAGTGAAGTTTTTCTTATAGGGGAGGACTGCGATTGTACAGTAGGACATTCCCTAGTATGCAAACAAGTTAAGTTGCACGGGGCTTGTAACGTTTCGGTTCCTAATCTGGCTTGTTTTTTAGAAGGTATTCCGGTCCCAGCTATTTATTCCCACGCTTACTTTGCTTTGTAATGGCAGTTATCTTATTTTGAATAACCATGACTGCTGTGGCTTACGGGCTGGTGTCCCGTATATAGTAACTGTTTGTCAACTAATTACATGTTGCTTCCGCCCCCACATGGGATTGTAGATAGTTCCATTTGGCCTTCAATTCGAACTCAGAAAACAGATTTCAACAAACTAGGCAGACTCAAAGCGCTATTGTTTCATCAAGAAGTTGCTCTCAGATCGGCTCGAGAGACCTTCGAATTGCAGGTGGGGAGAACCGCAAGTGAGATAAACTCACTGCTAAACACAAATCTCCCACTCCATTTTTGAGAATTAATACATCTAATATTTAATGCGTCTAATACAGAAGGCCTCCCTCACTTTTTTAAACTTGTGTGGGATCTGGCCTTGTTTCTTCCTTTGAGACTGTTTTTGGAGTAATACCAGCCTTTATTCATTCTGTTTTTTCCAACGCCTTTGGAGGTTTTCCCTTGTTGCTCCTGTTGATTTACAGCGTGCTGGTTCTTATACTGTTGCTTCGCAATGGCTGCTCGATTTGTGGAACTGCCAGGCCCGGTCCAGTTGCAGCTGTACTGTGATCGGATGTGGCAGCTTTTTGGTTCTATGCCGGTGACGTCCTTTGCTATGGACTATTGGCTAACCTTCCACTATGCCTACTTCACCTGCGTGCAACCTGTGTTCCACTGCCTGCAGTGCCCCTTTCAATAAGCCCTGGATATCTGCCTCTCCAATACCACACAAGCCACCCTGGATTACGATCTGCTAATGGGTCCCTTAAAGGCCCATGACTAGCAATGTGCCATGGGTAGGCGCCTGTTGTGTGATCCTTTGCTTGGACCAACGGCAGACTTGAGTACCTGAGCCCGTGCGCAGCACCTCATTTCTCAGAGTTTCATTGATGTTGACGCAGGTTGCCCTGAAATGCTCCTAAGAGCCTCTGGATATGAGGAGCATGTGTGTTCGTTTGATCTCATCAACTGGATGGCAATCTTTTTTGCAATGGAAGGGACAGACAACATTCTGGAGTTCATGGCATTCCGCTTTTCCTGCAACGTTTTGGTCACTGACGACGACATGTAAATGGATGGGTTTTTGAGCCCCCAATTACCAAAATGTTGTCTTTCCAAACAATATACTCTTGAAATAACAAAATGTTTTGGGCCTTTTTTCCAATCTCAATTGGACTCCGACTAAGACAGTTTATCTCTGCTTATCTCTGATTTATGATTCCACATATGCCTAACGCCCTGGCCAAGGGTAGGGTGTCATGTGACCTACAGGGACATTGTCGTTTTTCACTAAGTCAGCATGGGCACTTCACAGCTTGCCTGCTGCTTTTGCGCACATTACTACACATCTATATTTTTGCAATATTTCAATGACTGCTTTCACATGGGAACTCATGGCTGTGTTCGCTCTCTGCAAGTTCCTCGGATTTTGACTGAACATTATGTGCAAGGTCGAACAACAATGCCCCTTGTTATTTTGTTCCCCCAGACCATAGCCCTTAGAGAAAACATACTAATGCAGCTGTTGTCTGGACAGCGTACTTGGGTTTTTTAGTAGGGTACATAAAGAGGTGAGACACACTTGGAGAGGGACCTTTCCAGGGAGAAGACCTATGACGTAGATATACCATGTATGGGCTGAGGTATGGGGTATGGTGACAAAGCCCAGAGATCTTGTATTATATAATAATAGTTCTTCTTAGCAAGGGGAGGGAGGTTAGGCACCATAGTGTTTTTCTCCATTGTCTTTTATGATGACATCTCCCTTCATGATGTATGGACTCGCTGCTATGCTGACTATATTTGTATTATGCATTTTCCTGCTTGTTGTGGCATGTATACTGCATGTTAGGGCACATTAGTTAAAATAAATATTTTAAACTGTTTCGTGTCTCTGTCAGATCTTATTGTTGACAAGTAGAACAGTGTGAGCGAAAGGGTGTGCCTTGTTACCGCGATTCCTGAGAGATCTGGGAGTGTTGTGTTCTGGGGTGTCTAATGATTTGTTTCTCTGGGAATTGTGTAGGAGAGCAAGTGAGACACTATAGCTAGTTGGTCCTGGGTTCATGGGTACTAAGGTGGTAGGAAGACCCAGTCCGTATACACCAAGGTCCCATACTTCTGCGCATAGTTCTGTATTTGTGCAGACTCCCTGCAACAATGCTAGACCTATAAAACACAGGTATACATCTATTTGTATGCTTCTTTTATATATGATGGCAAAAGGCACAGACATATGTCTGGATGGTTTCAGGAATATCGTGAGAGTTACAATAGAGGCATGCTAAGGGTTGCTGCTTTATATTTGGTTATTCCCAACACTCTGAGTAGTCGCTGAATAGTGAAGCTGCAAGATAAAAGTGAGGTTTAAGACATGCTGGCAGAGCGATTAGTCTACTTTGTATGAGTCTGTGGAAAAGTACACTTCAATTACGCCATATACATTTAGGTATCTGCTTGAAATGAGAAGTGCAGTCTGTCAAGTTGAAACAATTGCATGGTGTTGTGACTGAGGTATGTCTGTACTTGTACATGTATTTTCCCACGTGATCTGCACCAGAAGATGCTAGACCGATAAAACACAGGTATACATCTATTTGTATTTTTCTTTTATGTTTGATGCCACTAGCAAAAGGCACAGACACATGCCTGCATGCTTTCAGGAATATGGTGAGACCAGTGGTAGAAGTGGGCGGGATCGGCAGTGCACGGCGTGCCCGTACTTCTTTAAATCAATATATTCCGTTCCCCTACTTTTTTAATTTAAACATGCGTCCCAGGACGGCAGAAATAGCGGAGGCCTACAGATAAGTCTCTGTTTTTTTGGCCGTTCAGGGGCGGGCGGGGCGGGCAGAGGAGGAAAAAGACTCTGTCTTTTCATTCTTGCCTAGAGAAGACCAGTACAGTGTCCACTTCTGCCCTGCCTCTGGCAGCTGCTCCCTCCCTCTTCCTCTTATTAACTCTCTTTCTGTCTAGCTTTAGTGAAAACCGTGACTTCAAGAAACGGTTCTGACCCTCTCTTTCCTCCTTTCGTTTTCGCTCACCTGTGAAATGGGTCCAAAAAAACCAAAACATTTTTGGTGGAAATGTCGTCTTTTTTGACATTTTCCTATTGCAAAGTGCAGCCTCGGGAATAAATGGTCCAAAATATGAAAATTAAATAATTAATGAAATAAAGCAAGGCAGAATGGTCGCAAAGTGTCCAGAATGATTTTATTCAAACCCAAACACATTAGCCTCACTTTACAAAGTTTACCAGTGAAGCGCTAATTTTGCTTTCTTGTCTTTCTTTGAACAGCATTGTTTTCCCCCAGTGGGGAAGTGCACCAATCCTGGAGGTACTGCAATACCTGATTGTTGGGTGAATTGGAAAACAAAATGTGTACTGCAGCTCTGTGTTCATGGATGTGGTCTTTTAAACCCTACTTCTTACATTTTGTAAGAATATAAGCAATGGACATTAAAATGGGTCCCTTCCGGGCCCTGTAGTCATGTCCTTAACCTTTTAGGCAAAAGCAATCACTGATTTCTGAATAGTGAGTGTAAAAGTGTTAAGGTAACCATTTTGTTCTTGCTTACATTTCACATGCTTTACTTAATCTTGCATTCCCTATGAGGGTTTTGTTTTTCCAGGATGTTGTTACTTTTTTTAATGTGGCATATTGCTCTTGTCTAGTGCGTAATTTGAATTGAGGCGCATCCAGGTGTTTATAGCGTGGCACAATTGGGTTGTAGTTGAAGGCAGTGCCAGTTTCTCTTAGTTGGGGAGTATGGTGTTCAGTGGGGGATAGGATGTGGCACTATGATGAGAGCTGCTGAATTTGGAGCTGGGGAACCAGGTTCAGCCTTCATGACCAGTACCCCAGACCACTCTTCTGAACGAGCACATTCCCATGCTAGACCTTAGAAGGCTCTGCAAGACCTTAGAAGCCCTGGTGTCTTAACACCAGCAGGTGGACCCTAGCAGTGTCAAGTGCGGGTTAACCTAGAAGGCCTGTCCACCAAAATCCATACTGAAGTTCACCTCCAGTGTTGCGGGCAGCCTATGAAGCAGCACACCCTAGAGCATGAGGTCACAGGATCCTTGGGAAGGGCCGGCTCTATGACGGTGCAACTGGTGTGACCACACCAGGCGCTGAGTTTGGGTGGGGCGTCAGCAACAATAAAAATGTCATGATAACTCAGGTGAATAATGTTCTTCTTAGAGAGAGAGATTAGAATTTTGTCTAGTGGAAGTTTTGACTCATAGAAAGGAGCACAGAGGGTTAATGTGCCTGCTGTGAAGAACATGTAACATGCAGATCACAAAGTGCACATAATGTAAATAGTTCAGTGGGTCACTGTTTTTGTCAGAGATATCCTTTTGTTACTTGTAGTTTATAAGTTAAAATCCTAACATAGAACAGTTGTGAGCTATTAACTGTCATATAAGAGCTGCATGCAAACTGCAAGGTATAAATTAGAGCGTTATGGTTTCCCCCCAGTCTTTGATTATCCTAATGTTGCAAAAAGTGTTCATTTGGATAGAAATTAATTCTGATTATTAAAGAGCACCCCCAACCATGGTATTATCTTTTAAATTTTGAGTTTGTGTTTCTCAAGATCAATGACTATTAAACTATACTGCCTACTAGTATGGTTGTCATGTGTCTCCTACACTTTGTAGTCCTTAGTCATATGTAGGCTTTCCTATACAGTAATTTACACACGTATAATTGATTGTCTCTGTGTAATGTGTCTGATGTAAAGTGTTCTGACACCCTACACTGGTATGGTAGCGCTGTAAATCAAATTAAATGAATGTGAGAGAGAGTGTGGTTATAGAGACTTGAAGGGCACTGTTAAAGGGTGGTAGTGAGGGAATCCGTGCCAGAGGAGGTCATTGGGGAGCACCAACAAATATTGTTGCACAGGGAGCCACCAGTGCTAAAGCCAGCCCTGCCCTTGAGGCCCTTACCTCCATTAGCCTTGTTTCAGCAGTAGAAGCTGCAACTCACCAGGGATCGGCAATGCAGGATTTGCACGCACGCCAAACTAAGGGGGTATTTATGATGCCGGGCGGATCGCCACCGCCCGACCGGAGGTGGTGATCCGCCCGCCATTTTCGTCCGCCCGCCTAACATTTCCCCCCGCCATATTACGATGGCGGTGGGGACCCAGGTGGACGGAAAGACCGTCCACCAGTTTTCCACCAGTAGGCAATCCGCCCGATTGCCAGCCAGGCGGAAAAGGCCTGCAATATGGTGACGGTGCCTTGCAGGCACCGCCATCCATATTACGATGATGACGGTCTCATGCCTTTCCATGGCGGAGGCTCCGCCATGGAAAGGCATGCGGAGAATGCCTTTGGAGGCCCGTTGCAGGCCCCCAGGTGGTTGGGGGGTGGGTGGCTGCACTTGGGGGGGTACCCATGGTACCCCCTGACATTTGCATGCACAAGGTGGCAGGCACCACGCGGTGCCTGTCATGTTGTGCATGCAAATGCACAACATGCCCTTTTAACATTGTGGCGGGTGCTGAATACAGCACAGCCTGCCACAATGTTAAATATACAGGATGCGACCGCCATGGTGGCGGTTGCATCCTAATAGGCACAGCGGGACCGCCGCACCTCTTGCGGTCGGTCCCGTTTACCGTTACGGTGGCGGGCGGACATTGTCCGCCCGCCATCGTAATGGGGCCCTAAGTTAGCAAACTTCACAGTCGCTCTGCTTCATGCACAAGCACTTTAAACATGTGCTGCCTGCTTTGGGGCCACTGGAATTATGCAGCAAAGAAGGACAAAATGATGCAGCAGCATTGACTAAATTATGCAGCAAAAAAAAGCTGCAGCGTAATGCAGTATATTTTGTGATACTTTATTATTTTGACATTTTTACACATGCTAACAGTCTCTGGAAAGATTTTGCGTAATTAGTACCAGTGTAACATACAAATGAAGCAGTGAGAAAGGTGATTAGTCAACCTTTGCAAAGGGCCGTCCACTTCGCAGCAACACAAGTCACATTTTTTAGTAACCTTTGATCCGTTTGAGCTACAAACAATTTATTAGTTGAAATTGTCAGATTATGCAGCAGATTATGTATTATGTGGCAAATATGGCAGAGCCATATTTATATAGAAAACAATTGCAAAACTTGGATATTTTGCCATTCATGTTTGAACTGATCTTGTGGAAAAAGGGATTAGAAGTGCCAACAGAAACTCCATGGCTCGGAGCAAATTGCTTGTGCTTTTACTTTTAAGAGTATTTGGGACATTCTGTCATTGGAAACATATCCCATTTTGTGAATGTATTTTAATGTCAATAACTCATATTATAGCTTAAATAATCACGTGCATCCATTGGTTGAATTAAATAACATAACAAACTGTAAATGGTCAGTGAAATGCCAAACACATCCTTAAAATTTGAATATTTTGTGCATTCTGGCAACACCTTTGACTCTGCCCACCGATCTCATCCTCAGGTTGTTCCCGCCCTCTGATTCTCTGCCGACAGTTCCCCTACTATTTTTCCCCACTTCGACCACTGGGTGAGACTTACAACAGATACATGCGAAGGATTGCTGCTTTATATTTGGCTAGGCCCAACACTCAGAGTAGTAGCTGAATAGTGAAGCTGCGAGATAAAAGTCAGGTTTAAGACATGGTGGCAGAGAGATTAGTCATTAGCCTATTTTGTATGAGTCTGTGGAAATGTATCATTGGAGTATGCCATATAATTTTAGGTGTTTGCTTGGAATGGGAAGTGCAGTATGTTAAGTTTAAAGGTCTGCATGGTCTTGTGACTGAGGTATGTGTCTACTTGCAAACGTATTCTGATATATGTTATGCATCTGAACATGTTATACGTGTGTAGTACAGGTATACTAGTATTTGTATGATGCGTCCGCTAAAAGGTAGAGACGCATGCATGCATGTTTTCAAGAATATGGTGAGACTTACAAGAGTAACATTGCAAAGATTGCTGTTTTGAATTTTTGGAGTTCTCTTGCTTCTTTCTGCACTTCCCTGGATTCTTTCAGCATCCTTCTTGTCTTTTTCTGCACCTCTCTTGGTTCTTTCTGCACTTCTCCTTTTTCTTTCTGCACATCTTTTGCTTCTTTGTGCAGCTCTCTTTCCCCTTTCTGCAGCTGTTTTGCCTCTTTCTACACCTCTGTTACATGTTTGTGAACTTGTCTTCCGTCTTTATGCACCTCACTTTCCTTTCTGTGCATCGCTTCATTCTTTATGCACTTCTCGTGCCTCTTTGTGCACGTCTGTTGCTTCTTTCTGCACTTGTCTTCTCTTTCTGCACCTTTCTTGGTTCTTTTGGCACTCATCTTGTATCTTTTTGCGCGCATGTTGTCTGTTTCTGTATCCCTCCTCTCTTTCTGCACATCTCTTTCCTCTTTGTGCAGCTATCTTCCTTCTTTTTGCACCCCTCTTGCCTTTTTGTGTACCCGTGTTCCCTGTTTTGCACATCTCTTGCCTGTTTCTGCATCTCTCTTGTCTCTTTGTGCACTTCTCTTGCATGTTTGTGCACCTCTGTTTATTTGTGCATCTGTTATTGTCTCTTTGTGCGCCTGTATTGCCTCTTTTTGTATTTCTCAAATTTTTTAGTAGCTGTGTTCTTCTTTGTGTATTTCTTTTTGGTGTTTCTGAACTTTTTCTTTCTTCCTCTCCCTTTCTTTCTCTTTCGCACATTTTTTTCCTCTTTCTTGCTTCTATAGTTTTGTTTTTTATTTGTAATGAAGAGAATAGCAATGTAATTGTAAGTAATTGTTTACTAGTTAATATTAATATTGATATGTAATTAATTTAAAATTGTTAATTCATGTAACAAATTATTGAAACTGTTCTTTGTTTTTTAGAAAATTATTTTGTCTGGATCACAAATTGAAGATGGCAAGAAAACATGAAAAGAGAAGACAACAAAAAAACAGATCTACTTAAACAAAAGTAAAAAGAGTGTATTAGAAAAAGACAAAAATGTTACCAAGGATAAAGTCTGTTCTGGTAAGAGCACTAAACAATTTCTTAACACAGTTGCAGAGAGATTAAAGGAAGAGAATAAAAATGAAAGAAAAAAGGAAACTTTTACAACAAAGCAGAAGGAGAACAAGATATATTATGGTAAAAAAAAACACATTCTTCAGCAAGATAAAAGCAATTTAAAGAGATACGCACACACATGGTTCAAAGTAGAGTAATTCAAAATTTATTAAAGATTGTAAAAAGTATAAAAAAGATCAGCAGCGTATAAGAAGAAGCAAGACATTGAAAGTGTAGTAGATACTGCTTTTGAATTGAAACAAAAATTATTTATATTAATATTGAAGAGAATGAGCACATTGGATAAAACAGTAGTGTTTATGAAGGAGAAAAGCAAAAGAAAAAGACTAGTTAATAGAAGTAACTTTTGTAAAACTGTTGCTGGTGAATGGAAGCACAGTTCCACTACTGAGCATTTCTCTAATGAAGAAAACTATTTTCAACAGAACACATTAGTGCATGCAGTTGATACTAGTGGTCGATGCTATGAGATGAAAGATGGTTGTCCAATTCCTAAAGAAAAAATGGTTGTTAGGAGTGTGGAAGAAGTAATAGCTCAAGAAGTTCAAGAGACGCGTACACAAGGTCCTGTATATAAGTTGGATTGTAGCAGTATTTGCAGTATTCAACAGAAATCTATTGATATATTGCGAATTGTTTTACGAGAGTATGCAAAAACAAGTGTTATACAGAAGATGAAGATGTTACAAGGACTAGATCCATGTAAAATAAGAAAATATAGTAAGTTGCAGGGTCATTCTCTGGCTTGTCTTTCAAGACAAGTGTGTAAAAGTACTTTTCATCATTTAAGAATTTTAGCAGTACACCACTCAGAAATGCGGAAGTTAGTAAGGAGAGTTTACTATGAAAAAACTCCTTCATTATGTTTAACTGAAATGAACACAGCTCTTTTGCACGGTTCAGTTTCAGATGTACAAAAAGTTTGTGATGATATACAGTTTTGCTTTTTTGGTTCACAAGAGGAGTGTGGAGAAAGTGAGAGCTTGAGAAGTGTAGGTGTTAAAGAACATGCAAAAGACATTAGTATTGATAAGTTTGCAGCAGAAATTACAAAGTTTAAGACAGATTCATGTGAAAAAATAAACTATGTTTGTATTTGTTGTTGACGTACTTAATATAGAATTCAAACTAGGAATTTAGATTTATATTTTAAAAAGTGAAAAGGAAAACAATGATAAGTGGCAGCAATTTGGTGCTTATTTGTTGGTAGAAGGTCGGTTTGAGTTGGCTACTGATCAAGTTGTTTGTAAATATTGTTACAACAAATTAGAAGAGAACAAAATGCCAGCTAGAGCACTACATAACAAGTTAGAGTTGGTAGCTATTCCTCCAAAACTGGCAGATTTGAATGCATATGAGTCCATTCTTATTCAATCTGTGCACCCATTTCAGGCTATAGTTCGTATGGAGCCTTAAACAGGTAAGCTGCCTCCAACAGATTTACAAAGAGGTCTCAAAGGAAGAGTTGTGTACTTACCTTTAGATTTTAAGAACATTTTTGAAACTGTTGGTGTAGATATGGAGGAAACTGAGCCAGTAGTTAGTCTAGTTAATGGTGTACCAACAAAGAGTCGAAAAATATGGCAAGAGTTTGTAGATGTTAATAAACTTCAAAAGGCTACATTATATCTGGTACAGAATAATATTTATCATAAGAATGTAAATGTTGATGAACAGGTAATATGCTTAGAAGATGAAACAGAAATTTCAAATGGCCAAATAGAAAAAGTGGATAAGTCTAGGAGTGAAGAGATTTATGAACATCATGCTATACATCCTCCACATTTAAAAGAAGTGATAGGAAACAGTATTGAATTATTTCAAATGAAGGAAGCCAAGGGAACTCCCATGAGTGTATGGGAAAAAAGTTTAGAAGCTCGTTGTTTTCCACAGTTGTTCCCCACTGGAGAAGGTGTACGGATTCTGTACGGATTCCAGCTTCAGAATACCGCTCAACAAGATTGTACTCTGAAGATCCAAGATTTCGATAGTGCATTCCATACATATTTCATCTTCAGTTTGAAAGTGATATGTCTGCACTTTCATATGCAGTTAACCACATATTAAAAACAGGTGTTCATCTTCCACATGTTTCTGCAAAAGATTTTATGGAGAAAGTTCAACAAAGAGATGAAAATTTAGAATCACAATTAATTTGATGGCATGTCAACGTGGTACCAATGAATATTTGTTTCATCGTCACGGTGAACTTAAATGTATGTTAACAAACTTAGGTACACCTTCATGGTTTGTAACACTTAGCTATGCTGAATATGCGTGGGAAGATTTACTTGAATTTCTACGAGAAGCAAATTCAAATGTAAAAAATATTGAATTGAAGACACCTGGAGAATTCTGTCCCTTGGATACTGTAAATGTCTGCAGGTATTTTAACCATTGGTTTCAAAGTATAATGTAATTTATCTGCAATAAATATATTCCTCCACTTTGGAGAAGTTACTGATTTCTTTTGGCGAAAAGAGTACCAAGCTAGAGGTGCTCCTCATATACACATGCTATTATGGATAAAGAATGCTCCAAAATTTGGAAGTGTCTAAAGGCAAATTTTATACAAAATGTCGTTTTGGATTCCCACATCCAATAATTTCTAAAGGAAGAGTAAATAGTTTTATGTCGGCAGTAAGGCATACAATAACTCGGAAATCTCCGAAGAATACATACAACTTAAAAAGAACCGAAGATTCAAAGTATATTAATGACTACAATCCAGTGATTTTGAAAATGTGAAATGCAAACATGGATATTCAATATGTTGCAGATAATTCAATTGCTGTTGCTCGCTATGTTACATCATATATAACCAAATCTGAAAAGACAGAGATGAAAGAAATGTGGGAAGAAATTTCACAAGAGAAGATTCTTAGCAAGAAATTGTACAGCTTTAGCTTGAAAATCCTTTCCCATCGAGAGATTGGATCCTATGAATGCTCGGATCGCTTGAGCTCTGCTAGTTTATATTCAAAGTCAAGAGGAATCATTTGGGTAAGTTTAGGTCTTGCCTCCACACGAAATAGGGTATTGAAAACATCACAAGAAATCGAATACTTAGCACTGAATGAACCAGAGAGTACAGATATTGTTAAAACTAATATGTTGGATACATACTATCCCAAAAGGAGTCCATATCTGGAAAACCTATGTCTGTATGAAATACTTCAACATTACAGCTTTAAAAGAAAAGTTACAGAAAATATAAAAGTAGAAAAATATGCAGTAATTGAATGTGAAGGATGTTTAGTAAAACATGCCAAAGGAAATCTTATTAACCACAGAAAACTCAGTTGCGAAAGTCCAGATAAGAGGGAATTTTTCTATTTAGCACTTCTGCAACTGTTCAAACCATGGCGTAGTGAAACAGAATTACTTGAAGATTTCGACTGCTATGAAGATTCTTTTAATGCAAGTAAAGATAGCATTCAATGCACAATTTTCCCTACATATCTACAAATGTTAAATGATGAGACTGGACAAGAAAGTACTATTGCAGCTGAAATAGCTAGAGACAGTTCTCTAGATAGTCAAAGTTATGGTCCACTAAGTCAAGATCCACTGGGACAACCAATTATTGAAAATGAAACAGCAATAGCCATGAATGAGGTAGAAACTGCAGTGCAACAAGCACAACAAGATATTATTCTGTTGGAAAAGTTAGAAGAACAACTAAATATTGAACAAAAAGAAATATATCTACAAGTGATACAACATGGTTTGCTGCATGAAAAAAAGAATGCCAATGCTCATCATTTAAACCTGTTCTAATGTACATCAGTGGTCAAGGTGGAACAGGAAAAAGTTTTTTAATTAAAGTTTTGACCAGTTATCTACACAAAACTACTGGATGTCATTTATCTTGTGTTGGAACAGCTCCAACTGGATTAGCAGCACACAACATTAAAGGGATTACTTTACATAGATTACTTATGCTACCAGTTGAACATGATATTAAATTGGAATATCAGAAGCTGTCTGTAGAAGCTTATTATGAAGTGTCAAGAGTACTAAAGAAAATGAAACTTTTAATCATTGATGAGGTGAGCATGGTCTCACACTTAATGCTCGCCTTTGTACACTTGAGAATGTAACAGATTTTAAAAACAGATTACGATGTTCTCTTTGGAGGAAAACATGTAATTGTATTCGGAGATCTACTACAACTAACACCTGTAAAAAGACAACCTGTTTTTAATACACTTGTCCATGAAGACACTAGGAAATCTTTGGGAAGTTTTGAATATAAAGAGCTTATTAAGAATATGCAACAAGCAAGTGATGAAGATTATGGAGATATTCTTCAAGACATTGGAATTGGTGTCTTGACGAAATATGGTAAACAAGCTTTAGAAAGTCGGCTATTAAGGAACTTGTTTACAACTGGAAACACAGCAGCTGAAGTAATGTACAAAATGCTTGGAGAAAAGCAGTCTATAGTTTGCCTAATGCCTACTCTGCAAGAGTGTTCTACATTTAATCAAGAACTTTTGAAACTGGAAAAACAGCAAATAGTGGAAATTGAAGCTATTGATAAAATTGAACACCAGGGAGTGACTATTCTTCTCACAGAGAAACTACAGGCTAAATTGCATTCTTTGGAAAAGTCTGTATCTAAAACTGCAGGCTTAGAAAAGACTTTACATGTGTGTATAAACTGTCGGGTAATTTTATGGCGTAATATGAATGTAGAAGAAGGTTTAGTAAATAGAGCAATGGGAAAAGTTGTTGATTCTGTAAAAATTCAGAACAGAGATGGAATTGAATTTTTGATTATAAAATTTGATCAGATTAAAGAGGTAAGACATATTGGGCGTTGTGTTGTACGTTTTTTGCTTGTAAAAGATTTGTATGTTCGGAGAAAACAGTTTCCTCTGTCATTAGCACATGCAGTAACTATTCATAAATCTCATGGTTTAAGTATAGACAGTGCTTTTGTAAATATCGGAAGTACATTGTTCAAAGAGGGAACCGCAAACGTAGCATCATCTCGAGTAAGAACATTGTGTGGGTTGTACTTGATAGATTTCGATGAGAAAAAGGTTAGTGCTGATGCAAATTGTGTAAGAGAGTATAATCGTTTAAGAAAACTTTATACACCTGATTTAGGTGAATATCCCATATATGAGACACATGTAGTGTGTCCAAAACGGAAATATTTCAAACATTCAACTGAGGTTGGAAAAAAGAAAATAATTGAAGAGAAACTTGAAGGTGTAAAGAAAAAGAAAATGGAAAATGTTGATGAGATTGTAGGATACCAGTTGGAAAATAGTTCAGGTATCAACTGCTATGCTAATGTGACTCTGAATGTTGTGTTTTATCTACAAGATCTTCATTGTGAAATCATTAAAAAAGATTCTGTTCTTTACTACATCATGTATTTCAACAGTTGGTAACTGACAGAAGTAAAATCCATACTGCTTCTGGCATTCGGCATCTTTTGGATATATGTACTGGTTAATTGACATTTACTCTCAATGTACAACAAGATGCACAAGAATTTCAAATGCTTATGCTTGGAGTATTAGAACATGAAGGAATACAGATTGAAAACTTATTTGGACTAAGTTACAGATGGGATCATAAATGTGAAGAGTGTTCATTTGCTTCCACCACAGAGATAGAAACAGAACGATTCATATACTTGACGATACCAGACTGCAAATCAGTACCTTTTAGCAAATTGATAAAAACAGCCAATCAGGACATGAAATGTTCACATTGTAGATCAGAGATGTTGTCTACATTACATATAGAAAGATTTGGAAAATATCTAATTTTAATGCTACAACGTTGTAGAGCAAATGGAAGAAAATTGGAAACCAAAATTAAAATTTGTAATGGAAGTCAAATATCTATTTTAAGGAAGAACTTATATAGCAGTGGCTATTCTTTTCCATAATGGACCTACTACAACATCTGGACACTATACTGTGCATTTAAAGTGTAATAAGGGATGGACACATTGCAATGATGCCCCCTTGGAATTCAAACCTAGATTGCCATATGAATTACCAAATTCATATTTTATATTTTTGAAGCCAAAGTTTTGAATACATCATTCTTCCTATTCGGAGGATGTGAACAGAAAGTAGACAGCACTGCAAATAATTAGTATTTATAATTAGTGTTTGGAATATTATTTGCGCTAATTGATTTTGCAATTGGCAAATTGTGTTTAAACGGAAATAGTTGATATCTTTGTTGTGTATATTGTACCAGATGTAAATGAGAGTCTACATTTTGGCAAATGTATTTGACATAAATAATAGAGTTAATGTAGATGAAGGAAGTACATACAAAGTGAACATAGAAAAACACATAGCTACACATATTGATTATGATGATCCACGCTGATGTGGGTTTTTTTCTACAATCAATTTTATTGTTTTTTTCCCGCTGTTCAATGATGATACTACATGGAAATCGCTGTGTATGGTGAAGTTAAGTGGAATCTGAGAACAGCAAAAAAGGGAAACTGAAAATGTTATGTAATTGTAAATTTATGTTCTTTAAAATATAATGCTATAATTTCTGTAGTACATTACACTAAATAACAATTTTTCTTCTTTTTGTTTATAGTAGCTACTGGTGAAGTTTGAAAACAGTTTTAATGCTGTTTAGGACAATACTACTCTACAATACTTTTACTGAGTAATGTATGTAAATTACTTAAAAGGTAAGAATACATAAAATAATATGGATGATAACGTGAAAGAAAGTTTAAAGTTTATTTATATGTTATTTGTAGCTAATATAAATAATGTTGATCCTTGACACTATTTGCAAACTATCATCATTATGCTGATGTAATCAGCTAGGCAGTCATCCTTTCACGCAAACACTACCTGTGCGCTCATCTATTCTCTATAGCATAACTCTTGAAATAATAGGATACCCAGGCATTATCCTTGCATTCTTCCTTTCACACAGGCACAACCCATGCACTCATCCAATCACCCAGGCACTAGCCTGCACTTATACAATCACTCCAACACTACTGTTGCACTCAACCATTCTCTCAGGTACTACACATGCACTCATGTAATCACCCAGGCAGTACTCTTTCATTGAATTATTCACTCGGGCACTACCCATGCACTCATCCAATGACCCAGCCATTACTCTAACAGTCATGCTTTTACTCAGGCGCTACCCATGCACTCATACAGTTAAGGAAGAACTACCTATGCACACATGCAATCAATCAAGCATTACCTACGCAATCGTACAATTGCACAAGCACTAGTCTTGCACTCAACCATTCACTCAGGCACTACCCATGCACTCAGCCATTCCCTCAAGGACTATCCATGCACTCATCCAATGACTCAGGCACTAGGCATGCACTCATCCAATGACCCAGGCATTACTCTTGCAGTCATCATTTTACTGAGGCACCACCTATGCACTGATCTAAGCACCCAGTGATTACCCTTCCACTCTTAAATTCACTCAAGCACTTTCCATGCCCTCATTCAGTCACCCAGGCAGTTCCCCTGCAGTTATGCAATCACAGAGGCACTGCACATGCAGTCATGCCATCACTCAGGCACTACTGTTGCACTCAAGCATTCACTCCGGCACTACCCATGCACTGATCCATTTCCTCATGCACTGCCTATGCTCTCATCCAATGACCCAGGCATTACCCTTGCACTGATACTTTCACTCAGGTACTTTTCATATACTCATCAAATCACCCAGACATATCCCTGCACTTATGCAATCAACTCTAACATTGATCATACACACATTCATACAAGCAATCACTTTCACTACATACAATTTTTCTATTTTAACCAGTTTAGGTAGTTCCATTAGAACCTTTATTTTTATTTTTTGGGAACACTTATTATTTTTTGTGTATTTTCAGATTTTATTTTTATTTTTTGGGATGTTTTTTCATTTTTTTAAATCCAAAAATAAAAGTTAGAGTCCAACTCTGCGGTTTCTTTTCAACGAAAAAACACGAGTAACAAGAACAAACAAAAAAGAAATACATTTGTGAGCTCTGAGGAGAGTCTTGACAGCGTCTATGGAGAGCTCTCCAACACACAGAGTCGTCAAACATTTTCTGCAGTGGATGCCAGCATCCGCCAACTCCGGAACAATGAGAGGTTGTGGTGTATTTAAAGCAACCCCTGCAGATGTTGGTGGTTGTGTTCCATCATCATTGGCTGCTTCTTCCCTTCTTCGGCGCTCCACCTCTCATGCAAGACGAACAGGGTGTATTATATCAAGATATTTTTTCATGGAAGAAGTACCACATGAGTACTTCTTTTCTGATCCTCTTGACAGAACTTTGTGACAAATTGTACATGTCACCTTATGTACGTTCACTTTCTTTTCACCTTCAGGCACAGTGAAGAAAGCCCACACGATGCTTTCCCTCCTATTCTTCACTGGCTCCTCCACCTCTTCCATCTCCTCCTCCTGCTCTTCAGGGAACGCTGATGGCATTTTTATTTTTGTGAAAAATGAAAAACACCCTAAAAAATACAAAATTAACAGCGTACAAAACAGGTAGTCTTCAAGATAGACACACCCAAAATGAAAGGACTGTAAGAGGTCTTGGTTCCACACACCAACAAAATGAAAACCTCTTTAACCAATAAGAAGCTTTCTTTCTATGTGACATGAAGTCGCGGAGGGGTCGCGCACCCGTAGTGCGTACATTGGGCACCTGTTGCGTGTACGTTGCGTACCCTTAAATTGTACCAAATGCAAAATAAAACTGAAAATTACTATTAGGATATTGTGTTTCAAAGTATTTGAATGAAAAGTGTTTATGCAAAACAGATATTTAAACTTGAAACATTCATATTTCATACTTTTTAAAATTACGCCAGAGTTGCGTCCCCTACGCGATCCTGGTAATACGTGACGGCAGAATTCGCGACCCCCTACGCATCCGCTGCACGATGGTGCAGTGTACATAAAAATGTGCTTTAAACGTCTTAAAAATATTACACAAGAACACTAATACTAATTTTTAGGATTGCTGAATAAACCTCTGAGTTAAAAAAATATATTATTTCAGTGTAAGTATGTATTTTAGGGTTATATTTGTGTAACAGATTCGCCCACGCAACACATAGATCTGCGTCCGGTAAGTGATATCATCGCGTCCACAAAAATCAAATTGATAACTTCTTTATTGCTATTTTTATGTACTCAGTAATAAAACTCTACGTGAAAAAATCTATATTAATTCATTCTAAGGATGTTTTTTAGAGTGATATTCGTATAATGGATCCATGCACCCACTGCGTAGGGTAGCATACAGTACACAACCCTTTTTTTAATTTGAAAAAATATATATACATATAAAGAAGATAGTTATTATAAGAAAAGAAGAAAACAAGTTTCATACTATTAAAAGCAATCATACATAATTTAATTTAGCAAAAAAACTTTAAAAAATATGCTAAACATTTTTTTTTTTTTCTTTTTGAATTCAAAATTCTGTTATATAATATCACACTGTACAAAACTACAAACAAGCAAACAATGTTAATTCAAATAAATAACACTATAAATCTTTGATCAGCTATGTTATATATATTTTTAAAACTGATTATTATTTTAAAACTTTATAGAAATACTTAAAAAAACATAGACAAGAAATAAATAAAAATGTACAAACATCTTTTCATAAATAAAATGATCTAAAAAACCTTAGAAATTCTTTGAAAAAACCATAGGTTTCAGGGACGTTATACTTGGGAATTAGCATTTAAAAAACCTTAGAAATTAATTGAACAAACCATAGGTTTCAGGGACGTTATAGTTAGGAATTAGTATTTAAAAAACCTTAGAAATTCATTGAAAAAACCATAGTTTTCAGAGACGTTATAGTAAGTAATTAGCATTTAAAAAACCTTAGAAATTCATTGAAAAAACCATAGGTTTCAGGGACGTTATACTTAGGAATTAGCATTTAAAAAACCTTTGAAATTCATTGAAAAAACCGTAGGTTTCAGGGACGTTATAGTTAGGAATTAGCATTTAAAAAACCTTAGAAATTCATTGAAAAAACCATAGTTTTCAGAGACGTTATAATAAGGAATTAGCATTTAAAAAACCTTAGAAATTCATTGAAAAAACCATAGGTTTCAGGGACGTTATACTTAGGAATTAGCATTTAAAAAACCTTTGAAATTCATTGAAAAAACCGTAGGTTTCAGGGACGTTATAGTTAGGAATTAGCATTTAAAAAACCTTAGAAATTCATTGAAAAAACTATAGTTTTCAGGGACGTTATAGTAAGGAATTAGCATTTAAAAAACCTTAGAAATTCACTGAAAAAAACAGAGGTTTCAGGGACATTTTACTCGTACAAAGCCAGAGAAATTCGGCCGTTATCACGCCCCCGCAATGCACTGCTGATGACATCACATATTACATCACTCATGACATCTCAAATGACATCAATCATGACATCATCCAGTGACTGAGTGTTTCTAAAAGTTTAAGAATGTTATATATATATATATATATATATATTCACTGAAAAAACCATAGGTTTTACAGACGTTATAGTTAGAAATTAGCATTTAAAAAACCTTTGAAATTCACTGAAAAACCATAGGTTTCAGGGGCGTTATAGTTAGCTGGACATTTCACTCGTACAAAACCATAGAAATTCCATTGTTATAGTTAGTTCAGCTAACTATAACTCGCGCCTCGCAATGCACTGCTCATGACGTCACATATTACATCATTCATGGAATGGTCAGTGACATCACTGATGACATCTCAAATGACTTCACTGATGACATCATCCAGTGACTGTGTGTTTCTGTAATTTTTAAATATGTTTTACATATATTCTTAGGTGTATTGAAGAATGAGTGGGTGTATAAGTGTCTGGATGGGGGATTTTACAGGTGTGTGACTGATTGTTTAAGTGAGTGATTAAACGTGACTTACTGAATGCATGGGTTAGTGACTAAACTGTGTGAATGTGTGTATCAGTCTGTCTGTTGTTGTGTAATCTGCTACATGGGTTGGTCAGTAGCTACATGAGTGTTTATATGGGTTATTGATTGTTTGCCTGAGTATTTGTATGGGAGACTGAGTGTGTGTGTGGGTGGGTTGGAGGTGTGTGACTCTGTGCATTGATGTGTGAGTGGTTGATTCACTGGGTGTATGGGTTCAAGAGTGCATGTGGAAACAGCTGTATGAGTGGGTGAGTGTGTGTATGGGTGTGCTGGTGAGTGAATGGATGTCTGAGTGGTACATGTGTGAGTAACTACATATGTAAAAGGCAGTATATGTGAGTGATGCTGTATATAAATGAGTATATGTAAGAGTGAGGGATTGTGAGAGTGGCTGTATGGATGAGTGTGTACTTGTATCAGTGATTATATAAGAGAGTAATTATGCATTAGTATCTGTATGAATTAGTGAGGTGGTGTGTGTATAACTGTATAGGTGCGTAAATGGGAGTGTGATTGATTCTTTGCATGACTGACTAGGTGTGTGAGTAACTCCATGGATGAGTGGCGGTGTGTGAGTGTCTGAATAGGTATATGAGTGCATATCATAGTGTTGTATTGATGAGTAACTGCATGTATAAGTGAATGTATGGGTGAATGAGTGGATGTGTGTGTAGACCTAGGAATGAAAGAGTGCGTATGTAGTAACTGGTATTGGTGTCTCGATGGTTTCGAAAATGGTAGTCTGTATTTTACAGTGGGTGTATTAAAGGTTATATTAGACTGTGAGGAGGTGCATCAGATTTTCACGCGGATGATGTCATCAGTGATGTCATTTGAGATGTCATCAGTGATGTCAACAGTGATGTCACTGACCATGCCATGAATGATGTAATATGTGACGTCATGAGCAGTGCATTGCGGGGCGCGAGTTATAGTTAGCTGAACTAACTATAACAGTGGAATTTCTATGGTTTTGTACGAGTGAAATGTCCAGCTAACTATAACGCCCCTGAAACCTATAGTTTTTTCAGTGAATTTCAAAGGTTTTTAAATGCTAATTTCTAACTACAATGTCCCTGAAACCTATATTGTTTTTAACTAAATTTAAAAAAGACGTGCATACTTTTTGTAGTGAAAAACTAACTGTAACAGTAGTCTGTTATAAGTTATAATTTAACAATGTTTAAATCTTAATTAGCACTAATTAACATATAAGTGTGGAAAAAGTGTGATGGAGCAGCTATGATACCCGACTTCGAACAACAGCGTTCACAGTTCGATTCCCGGCTCCAGCGGCACGTTAGCCCACCACTATGTCACTGTGGGCAACACCTTGCTTAATCTTTCCGACGCCCCCGAGCGCCGGCACACCTTTCTAGGGGTAGCTGTACGCTTTACAAATGCTCGCTTTTTTTTAATTTAAAACCATAGTGATGAAAAATATTATCACGTTTTTTTTCTTCTATTCTGATAGATCTTTTTTTTATGTCTTCTATTTAGAATTACGGCAATTAATAAATGTATTTACTCATGAGAATGGAAATGACACGGTTTTCCGGGTAACAGTTTTTAAGCTCTCCAACGTATGTACATATTAAGGACCTTATACGTGTTAGGTTCGAAATCGAAATTTTTTCCGCTTCACATTTTGTAACTTTTCCCAACATGTGCACAAGTTAAACAGTTAAAACGTGAGCACGTGTCAACTGTAAAACGTGACATCTAAATGGGCGGAGCCGCATCTTCCTTCCGTAGACTACTCAATAACCAAAAAGTATATAAACCACACCCGTTGATTGATTAGTTTCGTTTTTGCGAGTTATTTACGCGTCTCCATTCAGTGATGCAGGTGCTCTTTTCTACAGTCGGATTCTTCTTTTGCGGCCACAAAACTAACATTGGGCGGTGAACTACGCTACGCTCGCGGAGCTTGCGTAGTTTCGGTAACTTCGCGATTCGCGTAGAACGCGAAGTTACCGTGCACTACGCAATTTGCGGCGTAGCGTAGCTGTTTTTCTTCTTTGCACTCTCAATATACGTTCTCGCGTGCGCGGTAACGACCTACCATGATTCTGCGTTCGCCGACGCGACTTCCTATCCGTTCGCGGGCACCACGAGATTTGGAATCCGGCCGCACGATCCCGCGAGAGTGTGCGAACGCGAACACGTCATTCGGACGTGCGATCTGACTTCCGGCGGCAGTGTTGGTAAGATCGCGATCCCGAACAGGAAGAAACTACAATCTGGCGAAGAATATCTCTCGAGCATCATAAAACCTTCTCGAAAATGATGATTTTGCTCCAAAAAACTCCTCAGATTGTGATTTGGCTGTAGTTTTTTGTGCAAGGAGTCCTTTTTCTTTTTTACTTTTTTTCCAAGAGGAAGGAAGTGCCCCTGATTCTCAAACTTCCTGTTCCTGTCCAGCAGGCTCCTCCCAGTGCTTTGTCCATGTGCTGTTCATTTTCATTTGGATTTGGAGCTGGAAGGATCACTTTTTGTGTCTGTCTGCTGCATCATATCATTGGATTGGATTTGAGGACTTTTGGATTTGAGATTTTACAAGGAAGTTGGAGAATTGGTGTACTTGTTTGTTTGATTAGGGCTTGTTTGTACCTACATTTTTTGGGGGATTTCCATAGTTTTTAAAATGTATTGTTGTGGCCTCTAGTTTCGGTGGGGGCCTAGTTGTTTTTCTTTGATTGGAATTTCAGCCAGTAGGCCCAGACTAGAGCCAGAGGTACCCATGGGTGCATGTTTCTGTGGTGTCTGTTGAATTTAAACATCATGTAGGGCATGCATGGTTGGCATTGGATTGAATTGTTAAATGTGGTTTTTGTGGTGTATTTCTCTTTTTGGGTGTAATATATATACCTTTGTTGGATGTGTGTGTGTGCTTGTTGTGTAACTTTCCAACCTTTCGTAGCCCTGTGGATTTTCGTTTTTGCATTTTTGTATTAAAGCTGTGTTGTTTAGCACTGCAGGCCTCCTTTGTCTGGTCATATTATTATAGGCCTGCTTGAGTTCATTGTTTTCCATGGCCTGTTGTGACTGTGAGTGACCACGTGGCTTGGGACCATTTTGTGGTGGTAGTTTAGTAGTGTGCTGCTTTTTCCATATAGGCCTGCATGTCTTTTCTTTGTTCCCCTTGGCTTATGCTTGTTGTGAACTTGTGGGTGGCCTGGCCATGTGGTGGCGGCCATTTTGTGGGACCAGCCACTGTGCTTTTGCCATAGGCCTCCAAGCTTGTGGCCTAGTCTGCCAGTAGGCCCAGAGGTAGTCATCCTCATGGGTGCATAAAAACTGTTTCTGTGTTGTCTGTTGAATTGTAACATAATTTTGGCCATGGATGGCATTGGATTGAATTGCAAAATGTGGGTTTTGGGGTGGTATTTCAGTTTTTGGGTGTGTGTTAAATAAATAGGCCTTTTCAGCCAGTTGGTAACCCTGGGCGTTCAGCTCGCGGACTTTGGGCAACTCCGCACTGCGCGACAACGCGGACTTACACTTTCTATCTTCTTGCGCGCTCAATATACGTTTCCGCGCGCGATAACGACTTTTTGTGACGATCGCGATGCCGAACACGCAGAATTTACAATCTGGCGAAGAATATCTCTCGAGCAGCATAAAACCTTCTCGAAAATGATGATTTAGTTCATTTTGCACAAAAAACTCCTCAGGTTGTCATTTAGATGTAGTTTGGTGAGCAAGGAGTCACTTTTTTTTGTTTTACAATTTTTTTCACGAGGAAGGAAGTTGCCCAGAGTCTCCAACTGCCTGGTCCTGTCCTTTGTCTTCACTTTCTTGTTATTTTGGGTGGCCTGGCCATGTGG
This sequence comes from Calotriton arnoldi, assembly GCA_963921515.1. NCBI lineage: Eukaryota > Metazoa > Chordata > Amphibia > Caudata > Salamandridae > Calotriton > Calotriton arnoldi. Next base: position 1,075,741 of record CAWUFW010004983.1, on the reverse strand, counting down.
GTGGCGGCCATTTTGTAAAGCCAGGCATTGTGCTTTTGCCATAGGCCTGCATTGTCTGTCTTGTGTTCCTTTTCTTGTTGTTGTGGGTGGCCTGGCCATGTGGTGGTGGCCATTTTGTGGGACCAGCCACTGTGCTTTTGCCATAGGCCTCCAAGGCAGCTTGCGGCCTAGTCTGCCAGTAGGCCTGGAGGTAGTCATCCTCATGGGTGCATACAAACTGTTTCTGTTTTGTCTGTTGAATTTGTAACATCATTTAGGCCATGGATGGCAAGGATTTAATTGAAAAATGTGGGTTTTGGGGTGGTATTTCAGTTTTTGGGTGTGTGTTAAATAAATAGGCCTTTTCAGCCACTAGGTAACCCTGGGCATTCGGCTCGCGGACTTTGGGCCACTGCGCGACAACGCGGACTTACACTTTTTATCTTCTTCGCGCGCTCAATATACGTTTTTGCGCGCGCGATAACGACTTTTTGTGACGATCGCGATGCCGAACACGCAGAATTTACAATCTGGTGAAGAATATCTCTCGAGCACTATAAAACCTTCTCGAAAATGATGATTTAGTTCATTTTGCACAACAAACTCCTCAGGTTGTCATTTAGATGTAGTTTGGTGAGCAAGGAGTCACTTTTGTTTTGTTTTACAATTTTTTTCACGAGGAAGGAAGTTGTTGGGTGGCCTGGCCATGTGGTGGTGGCCATTTTGTGGGACCAGCCACTGTGCTTTTGCCATAGGCCTCCAAGCTTGCGGCCTAGTCTGCCAGTAAAGTAGGCCCAGAGGTAGTCATCAAGGGTGCATAACAACTGTTTCTGTGTTGTCTGTGGAATTTTGACATTATTTAGGCCATGGATGGCATAGAATTTAATTGCAAAATGTGGGTTTTTTGGGAGGGTCTATTTCACTTTTTGAGTGTGTTAAATAATTGCCTTTTTTGCATGTGTAATTATAATTATGTGTTGTTGTAGTGGCTGTCTAACTTTCCAAACTGTTTTTAGCCATGTGGATTTTAGTTTTTGCATTAAAGCTGTGTGTGTTTTATCAGGCATCCTTTGTCTGCCCATATATAGGCCTGCTAGAGTTCATTGTTTGCCGTGCCTTGTGCCTGTGAGTCACCATGTTGCTGGGGGCCATTTTGTGGTGGTAGTTAGTAGTGTGCTGTTTTTGCCACATAGGCCTGCGTGTCACTCTTTCCATTGTTCCTCTTGTCTTACTGCTTCCAAATCCTTCCCCATTGCCAGCTGCAGCTCCCTGATGCTGCATAATACATCCCACGTGATGCACAAATTTAGGCCAAACATGCTCCACTACATTTTAGTTTTTGTTCTTTACTATTCTTATTCTTCCAGAGTGTACACACTACACAGTAGCCAGGAAAGCCCTGGCCTTGTTGTCAAAGTCTCATAAATGGCTACACTGTGTGTTGTTGTTCACTGAGTTTCTAAAATGTAATAATTGAGGCCACCACCACACACTAAGTTCTATATTATATTTGTTTGATTTGTGCTATCGTTTGACTGATGTTGTTCTGGCTTTTTGCTTTTAGGTGCACAAAGACTGAGGAGGAGGTGTGTCATCATTGCCCGTTGCACTGCCAGACAGACATCCTGCTGCTGTACACAACGTGACGTGTGACCTGACCAGACATCTCTGCAACTGAGTGCTGCTGACATCTGAAGAAGATGGGCCCAAAGAAAGCAGGTACCAGGTCCTCCAGTGCCAAGAAAGTTGCTATTGAGAAGAAGGAACAGAAGAAGGAAGTGACACTTAAGTCTGGTGTGCCGCCCAGTACCTTTTTGGGAGAAAAAAATTACGCCTGCAGCAACGGTGTCCGGGGGGCAAGCTGGGGGCAGCACCTCCGCATCAGTGGGCCCAACCCACCAACCCAGGTCCAAGCACATGAGTGTGGAAGAGGTAGCCAGCCTAATGGTGGAAAGCAGTGATGCTGAGCCTGAGATAAACTTATCGCTATCTCAAAGTAGTACCCAATCAACGCAGGAGGAAACACAGCAGATAAGTGGTGAACAACAACAGCCGCAACCACCGCCCGCAATAGTAGTTGTTGTTCCTCCCGAAGTAGGGGCAGTTCAGGAAATTGAGCCTCATGCAGAGGTAGAAGAAGAAGCCACTCATTCGGAAGATCCATTGTCTTCCAAATCTCCAGCAAGGAAAAGGAGAGGTAGTCCATCAAGTTCTTCGCCAAGCCCCCCTTCTTATGATCTAGATGCCACTTGGAAGCCACAAACTGAGTCTGAGAGGGAGCCACGTCCCAAGACCAAGCTAGGGAAAAGGAAGGTTCCAGAAAGCCTTACACTTATGGAGGTCGATGTAGAACAGCAGGATGATGATGATGAGCCAGTCATCACAAACATCACTCCCGGCCCCGAGGAGATGGAGACCAACATTATTACCCTATCCAAAATCGCTGCGAGGGAAGTAGCACGCATACCTCCACAGGTAACACCACCAACACGACCTACAGCTTCCATATTTGCATTAGCAAAGGCCCGGCAGCGACCTACATCCAGCACAACCACCACCTCAGTAGAAGTAGGTAGTGGTACAGCAGCAGCACAGAGTCAAATTCAACACACACCCTCCAGTTCTTCCGCCATTGGAAGTGGCACCTCCAGCAGGAGGCCAAAGTTAAGCTCCCCAGTTTGGGACTTCTTTACGGTTAGCGAAAAGGAGGAGAACATTGCTATATGCTCCATTTGTAATACCTCTGTTAGTCGTGGTAAGCTTGGTACAAACTATGGTACCGGAGGCCAAATGACCCATCTGAAAAAACACCACTTGATCAGCTGGGAGGACCACCTTCGCCCAATAAAAAAAACTGCAACCATTGGTGTTGGTGGGGATAAAGGAGAAGAAGATCCGATCACGGTGGAAGAGGAAGGACAGGGAGACATTCTCTCTGGTAGTGGTACACAAGGTGTCCCTGACCCCAGCAGTGCAGTGTTAACGTCGCACACATCTTCAGCAACATCTCAGTGGCACAAGACTAGTAAGAGTCAGCCTGAGACACCAAGGACAAGGAGTACCGCAATCCAAAAAAGTGCGTTGAGCCTAAGAGAAAGGAAAACCATGCAGCCTACCATTATCAGCATGTTTGGGGGGGAGGGGCAGTACGAACGCAACCACCCAATAGCACGTTTGTACAATGCGAAGCTGGCTAAAATGTTAGCACTGGACCTTCTCCCTTTTTCTTTTGTTGAAGGGGTGGGTTTTCTCGAATTTGTGTCAACCATTTGCCCAAAATGGCATGTTCCCAGCCGCTACTATTTTGCCAGAGTTGCTGTTCCAGCACTACATCACAACGTGCTGGAATTGCTTGGAAAAGCCTTGAAGCAGAGTGCTGTTCAGAGTATCCACCTGACAACAGACATGTGGACCAGTTGCCAAGCCACTGATTACATGTGCATCACTGCACACTGGATCTCTTTTGCGGGGGTTAGAGAACAGATATCTGCTGGTGTTGACGCTACTGAGATTTTTCATGCCACTCGCAAACATGCAACTGTAGCCATGTTTGCCATGGAGAAATCTCATACTGCTGCAAACATTTTGGAAGAGTTTAACAGCAAGGTCTTTGAGTGGCTGCGCCCAAGAGGGCTTAACATTGGTTTTGTTGCCACGGACAATGGAAGTAATGTAGTTAGGGCCATGAAAGATGGTCGCTATTTCAGGGTCCCGTGTTTGGCACACTGCATTAACATTGTTGTTCAAGACTTTTGAAAAATGAATCCAAAGTCAGCAACTTACTGGCCACCTGCAGAAGAATATGCACACATTTCAGCCATTCTTTTAAAGCCCGGAAGCAGCTGAGGGTCATTCAACGTGAGCATAAAATGCCAGTCAAAGCGCTCATCCAGGAGGTGCCGACACGTTGGAACTCAACTTATTACATGCTTGATTGTCTGTTTGAACTGTACATACCACTCAATGCTTATGTCATGCAAAGATTAGGGGAACCTACTGTGAGAGGCATGACCGTTGACATGGGTCAATGGGACCTCATTAAATGCCTGACTGAGATGCTACTTCCTTTTGAGATCTTCACACGTGAAGTCAGCAGGGAGGACTGTACTATGGGCCAAGCTACCCATTGTTGCACATGCTAGAGCAACAGCTGAAGGAGGTGTCTGAAACGTACGCAGGTGTGGCTGACAAACAAGACGCATATCATTTGGCGGAGACCTTAGCCGCCCGCTTATCTGAAAATACAAGGATTCAAAATAAAATTTTGTCACAACCACATTACATTAGTGCCACAATTTTGGATCCACGGTACAAAGTATTTCTGAACAGCAAGGCAGTAATTCCTTTTTCGGAAGTGGATGTTGCCAACTACAAAACTTTGATAGCTAAGGAAGCCACTATTTTCGAAAACGAACGGCTGTAAATTGCAGGCCCCCCACCCCAGGCCATAACAAGTACTAGAGGGTATCCAGAGTCAAGTTCTACTTCGGAGCCTGAGGGCAGTGCGTTTGCCTCCCAGCAGTCACCTACACCAACAATAACATCAACAACAGCAAGAACAGGATCATCCACAGTACAATCTGCAACTGATTGGTTTCTACGGCAGGGGTATGGTAAGTCCAGTGCTGATGCAAAGGCAAAAGAGGCCGAGCACATCGGGGCACCCATGAACATTGAGCGGACGGTCCAGGCCTATCTGGATGACCCAACAGAGGTCTTCATGGATCGAAACCCATTGGTGTATTGGTATGGGAAAAGAAGCCAATGGACAGTGCTCAGCAGGCTGGCGATAAAGTATCTGGCTTCCCTGTCGCAAGTGTCTCTTCAGAGCGTGTTTTCAGTGCTGCTGGTGCCATTGTAACTTCGAAAAGGACCAGTCTCTCGGCCAAAAGCGTGGAGAGGTTAACCATGATCAAAATGAATCAGCACTTTATACCACCGGATTACAAAATACGTGAATCACAGCAGGAAGAGGAGAGCGACTTGGATGACGTAAATAGTGCGTTACAGGACCTACTTCTGTGCGAACCACCAGAGTTTGAGGACGAGCTCCTCTTCCCTGACAACTAGGCTTTCAAATTGTTACTTTCTTCCTTCCTTTATGTGTCTGTGTATCTGTCTTTCTGGTTCAAATCAAATCACAACAAATCCATCACCACCGTCTTCTCTTTTTATTTCCCTATTGGAGTTGCACGTCTGTGCATTTAACTGTCCACTCTTCAGAGTCCTGCTTCATCTTCCTGTCTCGCCCTAGTACATTTCCATCAAGCCAGACATTGGAGTACAAGAAATGTTGCCTTTACCAGTCCCTCCATAAGAAGTGAAACGTGACTATAGCTATCCTCCGTTTTGTTTCCGAGCCGAAACTCATCAGTGTCCGAAGGCTACCGCCTCTGCAGGCGTCCACAACTCTTCACTGTCAGAACTTGGGCAGGCATCCAAAAGTGAACTCATCACTGTCCGAAGGCTACAGCCTCGGCAGGCATCCAAAGCTCCTCACTGTCAGGACAGAAGGTACTTGGCAGAGAAAGACAAGACTCTTCGAAGAAACTTGCTGACATTTGTGCAAACTCAAATGACCAGCAATGAGCGCTACCCAGGCCGCGGCCCATCATCACAGTGCTGACCATGTGAAGCAACTTAAACTGTGACAAAGTGCCACAGATGAATAAGACGAAAACTGAAACAGCGACTAACACGCAAAATGAATGTGGACTGGAGTAATGATGACGCCACTGCCCTGTAAAAAAAAAAACACACACCTGTCAGAACTAGGCATCTGATGATCTGACAGCCAAAGAGAAGAGCAAGACAGGTAATGATGGAATGCATTGGATGCTTGCAGACTCTGAGCGATTGCTGTTGTTTGTTGTTGATGTTGTGCATAAAGTCGAACTCTACTCTACTAGTTAATCTACAAAGTGACTCAAGTCAGTGACAGTCAATGTTTCCCTTCTTGTTGTTTAATAACCAAATTGTACTCCTAATACTGCAGGTGCAGGCCAATATCTGTTGCAATTTTTTAATATGGAATATGGACTTAATCGGAGTCACTACAGACTGAGTTGGAGTTGGACAACACGTACCACACCATGATGATGACCATACTATCTTTGCAGGATAATAGTAACTTTAGTATCATTCATCATTCATCTTTTAATTAATTGGAATCCTTTTTTCTCTTCAATCATTACGGCTGTGTGTTGTGTGTTGTTGTTGTTTGTTTGCTAATTGATCCCTAGAACTATTTTTTAATTTTCTTTGCTATCTTTAAAAGTAAGTTCAGTACAACATGGAATTTGGGTCTCTGAGGGCATATTACAGGCAAGGCAAATTGCGTAGAATATACTGCTGCCCTGTACTGTCTAATTGTCTAGTAGGAGTTAGTAAGTACTACTCATTAACCATCAAGTTATCTTCATCATCATGCATGCATTTCCTTTTTCTCCCTTTATAGATTTTTTGGATAAGATCATGGTCGTCTGCCAAGATTGCGCTCTGCTTTTGTTGTCCATGCGTACTGTTTTTCTTTCTCCAAACTTTCCCCAAACCCCCCTTCCCATCCATTCATCAAACCCTAACCCTCTTCCCCCGGGCTGTGATTTATATTGAGGTGTGATGTGACTGCATAAAATGTACACCAATTGATCACACGCTTGCTGGGGCAGATGTGGTGAAAGCAACACTAATTAAATTTCAAGGCAGGGCGAGGAGCTTCTTCTGCTTGCCCACCCATGCTCAGTCTATGTGCAAGCCATCACCGGCTAATAGTACATCATAATTAATTGCCAGCATTGATTGGATTCATCATCAAACTCCTACCACAGAGCAGTAAAGGTTGCGAATTACGATTGTGTTAAGTTAAGTGACTCAGTCGACACAACTACAGTTTGTAACTTCTTGTACTAGGCTGTCCCCGCCACCATTATGTTTTATTTGACTTTAGCAGTTGCAAATGCAATATTGTTTGTTTGGCAGTCTTCTTCTGTACTGTATTTTACTTCGTTCTACTACTCCTCCCACAGTCGCTTTCAGGCAAGTGACTGTCTCTTTTTATTTTTTTAGCAAATGCTGCTGGCAGTGTCTACTCTACTACTACCACCACAACCATGGCATCTTCTCCATTCTCTTGGGAAACCATGCAGCCATCGCTGTGCCGAACGTAATCATCATCAATCACAGGTAAGATAAGTTTGGTGGGAGGTATAATGGACTAGGAGGAGAGACTGACAGTACTAGTAGGACAAATAACTCAGTGAGGGGTACCGCATCTATCTGTTTGTGTTACATCATCGGAAGATTATTTAAATCAAACACTGGCTGCGACCCTGCAGCAGCAATGAAACCATCTGACGTTAATTCGTAAAACAGTAACCCCCACAAAACATTAACATTGTATGTTTAAGTATAAATATAATTTATTACCCTAACAAAAATAAACTATCCCACACCTGACCCACCCCTCTCCCTAACCCCAACCAATGTCCAAAACGAAAAAAAGTCCAAAGAATGTCCAGAAACCCAAACGCCCAATTCCCACCCACCAACAAAAGGAATAAAAAAGGGGCAATGCAACGGGGTCCTATAGTTATATTCGGCGGGCTTTAAGGTGTTTGGCCACCAGAATTTTAACACGCTCCTCTAGTTGCTCCTCTAGCCGTGCCACCCGGAGGAGAATCTTGCGTCGAAATGCCCTGCAGTGGCATCCAGGGTGGGGGACAGCAGTGCTGGTTGCAAGAGAATTGCGGCGGCGGGCGGCTGGCAGACCGCAGCGCCGTACCACTGGAGGTCTGGTCTGGCTGGGGCCCGGGGCATCGGACGAGGCTGCAGCTGCTGCTGCCTCCTCCTCCGCCTGAGCCACCAGCCGCCGGTACTCCGCACAGATGGCCTCCAGTTTCCGGTGCCGGGCCCTGGCTGCCAACTCCTTCCGGGATGGTTTGTCTTGGGAAGGAGTACTATCTATATCAAGAAAGAAAAAGAATATTGTTGTAACCAGTACTCTTAGCAAAACAGTAACACAAAATTAATTCAACACATAATGGCACAGTAGCACTAGCAAGAAGCACAGTACATAACATTTCTGGTAATAATCTATCTATCCTCCCACTTCCTCGGCCTGTAACATTTGTGGGAGTTTCAGGCATTATACTAGCACTATGGTCTCCAGTACACAGTACACCAGTCTTCTTCTTATCTCTACTAGTTTAGCGAAATGACATAACCTGGTTGTAGCCGGCATGCCAGATCGGTCATCTATGCTTGCACCCAAGACAAACATACGAGTCATGACGCAGACTCACGTTAGTTTGATTTACTACTGTCTGCAGGTGGGGAACCTCGTATTTATTTTTCTATTACGGGTGGCACTGGCCATACTCTCTCTGTTACATGAAGCAGGGCAATTGGTCAATTTCACTTTGACAGTGCCCTGGCTACTACAAAAAGGCAGATTAGATATCTGATCCAATGATCATTGCTTTTATGGGACGACGACATAAGGTCAGTAGCGGTCGGTGGTGGGACTCGGGGAGTGCTGCCGGGCGGTGACGTAGGGAGGGGCAGGGTGGGGGGTAGTAAACTATGGATTATGGCCAATTACAGGTAAGTAAACATATAAATAAATAAAACTAATTTTGTTGCGCCCACTGCATCGCTTTTGGCGGTGCAGTGCACACAATGAAATTCGCTTTATTTATTTTTATGTTTACAGTAAACTTACCTGTATTTGGCCGTGTAATACATTGTTTACTGCTACCCCCGCCCTGCCCCTCCCCACATCGGCTTTGCTACTGTGGCGCGGTTTCTTTTACATTCCCTTAAAACTAAAACTGTGCATCCTGTGACAGTCTCCACCTATGCTGTCTATGATGAATACATTCAGGCATCCATCCATTCTAAGTAAATGTCAATCATTCTTCTTAATCTCTCCACAAACCTTACTTTGTTTCGCCAACAACAACCCATGCGTCCACTCACTCCGTTGCTTGCCTTGGCTTAGAGTTTCACCCAAACACCGCTGATGATTCTTGCTATCCACAGTATCCACCCATACTGTGTCGCCCACCCAGGCAGGCATCCATTCTTCTTTCACCTTCCACCCATCCTTCAACAACACATGCATCTGATTCCTATCAGCCACCTATATACATGCTTCCAACGTATCCTTCTCTGCTAGTCATCATATTAAATCTCGCCCGTCCTTCCTCCTTCCACCCTTCGATCCCCCTCGAACACCGAAAGACCGTCACTCACGCCCTGGTCACCAGCAGACTCGACTACGGCAACACACTCTACGCCGGAATAAACAAAAACCTCACCCGCAAGCTACAGAACATCCAGAATGCCGCCGCAAGACTGGTCCTCAACCTGCCAAAACACTGCCACATCTCCCAGCACCTGCGCACACTCCACTGGCTCCCTGTTGAGGCGAGAATCACCTTCAAGATGCTCACCCACGCACACAAGGCCCTCCACGGCACCGGACCAGCATACCTGAACAGCCGACTCAAATTCCACGCACCCCAAAGGACCCTACGATCAGCCCAGCTCTCCTACGCCGTGGTCCCCCGCACCAGAAAGACCAGATTGGGAGGCCGCTCCTTCTCCTTCCTCGCGGCCAAAGCATGGAACGCCCTTCCGCTCCACCTCAGACAGACAACATCGCTCCCCATCTTCGCAAGAAACCTCAAAACCTGGCTCTTCGACAGACCCCCTCCTTGATGGATGGAACCTGCACCCCCCACCCCACCCCTAGCGCCTTGAGACCCTTACGGGTGAGTAGTCGCGCTTTAACAAACCCCTGATTGATTGATTGATTGATTGATTCTTTCCCTTTTTGTTCAACACATCCATCAAGGTCATCTGATCTGACTTTTAGTCTCCTCCATAAAACTTTCACAGCTGAGTTGGAGTCAGATAGAAGAGGCCATTGGTTAATCAAGTCACGCTGGTAATGCTATTGCTACTGCATTGCTAATGCTAAGTAAAGGGTGTCTTCTCTTCTTCAACCGTTGTATAATGTTCACTACAACTTCATACCTAATAAAGTCTCAACAACAGTACAGTGAGTGAAGTCACTCAACACCCTTCCAGCTAGTGCAATGTCAATACGTAATGAATATAACTTACCATCGCCCGCCACTGCTGCTGGCTCACCCCCTGTAGCTCCTGCAGGTGCCGCATCTCCTGCCCCCTCCGGAATGGTCGAATCGCCGCTGGCCCCGCCGGCACTGGTGGTCGCTACTACGCCTAGATAAAAACATGACACATTTTTAGATGCCTGTGTACACCTCCCTCTATTTATATTTCTTCTTTTTCACTAGCAAGATTGAAAAAAAAAGTTAATACATACATATTATACATCACATTCAGTAGTCCAAATCGGGTACTAGAGTCAGTAGACACTAGTAGTGTTATGGTCCCTAGGGTCATTATTTATTATACTATACTCTACTCTTTGCAAAGTTAGCCTGAGCCATGCAACCATTTTTCGCTTCATGTCTTTTGCGCATGTTACCTCGCAGCTTGTTGTGCAGTAACAGTAAGACGCCTTTTGAGCCCACATGAGCACATACAGCTACTGTCTGAGCGTTGCGTACAAGAGGTTGAAAAACAAGCCACTTTGTTATGGAGTTCGGTTAGTCCGTATTGCTTAGCCATAAGTAACATGTTACACTTTTTTGGCAGGACTGACAAATGCTTGCATTATACTATCTAACGCGCACCATTTTTCTCAGGCAGAAGATTTCCTTCTACGAACCAGAGATTTGCAGAGCTTATGAATGATGCATGTAACCAGTAATTCTAAGTTCTACGGTGAGGAGTCTCCCAGAATTCGCACAGATCTTTTGTCTTCTATCATCATGCACTTGTTGTAACAATGTTTATTGTTTTAATCTTATGCATTTTGCTGTTGGAGCTGGCTGGAGTACACTGAATTTTATAGAACAGCATACAGAGCTTGTTAGTTGAAAATAAACCTTTTGAACTTAAACATAGACTCTGTGGTATTTGGTGTGGTGGTGGTGGAGGTGGTGGACTTACACGAGTAAGTGAGCGAAAGGGTGTTATGTTCTGGGTTGTGTAATCATTGGGTATCTTCGGGTGGGGGTTCGGGGACCTAATGAGACACTATAGCTAGTCGTTCAAGGGATTGTGGGTTCACTTCTGACTGAGGTGTGAGGAACGTCCAAGTTCCAAACTCCCATCACCAACATCCTATTTCCTTGTGCATAGTTCTGCATGGGGCTGTGCAGAATCCACACATCAGTAGTAGTATGTACTATATCCTATCAAAAATAGTCAAATATCTGGTTGGGCATTTTGTTTGTGGTAATTGTCAAAGCCTCAAGATTAAGAAGCCTAGAAGAGGACAACCGAAAGGACTGGACTCAGCTATTGGTCAATCTGAGTTTTATTCAAAACCGTACAATAAAGAGTGGCAATGCAAACTGGGCAAGCTTAGCGACAGACTAATAGTAGTAGTACAGACATTCATAGCAGAGGCAGTTAGAAGAACTTAGAGGCAGGGATAACCAGAATTTAGAAACAGATAGTCAAGTCAAGATCAAAGAATCTTTTGTAAAAAATAGAATTAGGGAGTGGAACCATAATTAATAGTTCTGAAAAAATAAGATGCAGTAAAAGTTAGGGCAATATAAATGTTAATATTAACCACTGGAGGACTTACTGGGACCAGCAGCAGGGCCCTCGGTAGAGGAGCGGTCCTCTGGTGGTTGTCCCGCCGACTCGGACCCCGTCTTCTTGCCCCTGGGTGCTGCAGATCAGTGATCATGTAAGATATAATAAAGAAAGACACAAACATTAATGATTGATGTGAAACAAATAAATTATCTAAAAAACGCTCAAAAAACGTTTTAGGAAACAAAAATTGCAATAAAATTGACCTATCTAATCCGATCGACTACTGGCTTGCGGGATTCACGGACAGTCTACTTATTTGGGAACACTAATTCAGTGTTCCATTCTGATTGATTCAAATAAAATCCAGAACACTAACTAAGCCTAAGTACCACCTGACCTAGCCCACCTATTCCAGCCGGGCCAATTGTTCATTAAGTCTGCATTTCCATCTTTTTTAGCCCTCAAAAATGCATAGATGAGAAGGAGGACACATGCATAAATTGGTGCATAATGCATACACCAAATTGTTGGTTGGTTAAGTCTGATGTTCTGCAGCTGACTGACACTGCTAAGCTTACCACTCACTAAACAAACTACAAAAGGTTCTACTAAGGACTGGGGTAAGCAGCACTCAGTGACAGAGGATGCGTCACGCAGACCACTAAAAATTATCAACGAATAGTAACTAAACCTAGTATCAAACTATCAATCCATCCACCACTATTTGACAGGAGGACAAAGGAAGGACTAGAGTCTCTCTAGCAATAGCATTACCTAACTGAAGTTCTCTAAAGTAAACTCTTACATAATAATAAGGACAAGCGAGCGCAAAGTTGCAAACAAGTAAGAGTAGCGCCCAGCACCTGTGTCCTACAATCACAGAAGATTTTGAAACGTAATTTACCTGCAATGTAAGCAGCAGTATTCTTGTTATTTGTAAAAAATTTATACACAAATCACAATACTTATACTACTATATATATTAGCTACTCACCAAGCCCCATGACCTCGACACCTAGCAGGTCCAACAGGTCCTGCTCCCGGTCGAGGATGTCTGACCACCGGTGGGCCAGCTGGTTATGGGTGCGCCGGACCCCTGAGCAGCGAAACACTGCCCGGCGCACCTTCGCCCACCGGCGGTGACGCTCTTGGGTCGGGTACCCGGAGCCTGGCCTGCCGCCTGCTGCCAAGGTCAAGGGGAGGTGGCGCTGAACAAAAAAAACAAGGGCGGCCACCTCTGCCTCACTAAAAAGCTGGCGGGCTTGCACCCCTGCAGGGCACAGTCTGCCGCAAGGCAGGCGGCTCTTGGGCGCACGCGCCTTGCCCTTCGAGCCGTTACTGCTGCTACCCTTCGCCATGGTTCTGGGGTGGGAGGACGAAGCGGAAAAGAAAAGTTAGAAGGGAAAAATAAAGTTAGGGGAAGAAGTAGGAGCTTAAAGAAGAAAGTTATATAAAACAGTCGAAAAGTTAAAAGAAACAGTAAAAAGTAGAAAAAAATGCAAAATATAGACTTAGGCAGAGAGAGAGATAGATAAGAAATAAAGAAAAATTGAAAAACTGTAAAAAACTAAGGATTACAAAGATTGAGGGAGGATAGAAAAGCAGGCCCAGAACCATAGCATAGAGTGAAAAACAAGATGGCCGCGCCCATCGCGACCGCATGGGTAAGTTTGCGCGATATTTCTCCCCGAGCACGCAAAAAACGTTGCGAACACGTACAACGCGTTCCCGAACATGGAATGCGCATCGTAAGCACGCTATACGCGACCCGGAACAGGAAATAAGGGATCGCGAACGGGCGGGACAAGTGAAAAACAAAATGGCCGCGCCCATAGGCGACCGCATGGGTAAGTTCGCGCCCACGAGCACGCAAACAGCGTCCCGAACACGCACAACGCGTTCCCGAAGAAGAAAAACGCATCGCGAACGGGCACGACAAGCAGCTACGCACGCTCGCGTAGCTACGCGCAGCTCGCGTAGCGCGCCAACGTCTTCACGTAGCTTCGCGTAGCACGACTACGCAAACTACGCCCAGGGTTACACAAAACATAATCCTGATTTGTAAGTTGTTTGATTATGGCATACTAGATATTTATAATACGTAGCTATTTGTCAATATTTAAACACTTGTATTTAGAAAAAAGTGTTATTGGTTGTTTTTGCCATTTATATGTAACGTCAGCAGTTTGTTTTCAGAAACAGACAGAATACAGCAAACATTGTTCCTGTTCTGGCTCCTTTGAGCTCATATAGTGTGACTTTGTATATTATAATATTGATACTGTACTTGACCTCAGAAGTGTTGGTGACCCATTGGCGCGAAGACTAAAGATTTATATGTAACGTCAGCAGCTTCTAGTTTGTAGTCTATTTCCCCCTTGAGATCATATAGTGTGAGTATGTATATTATAATAACCACACATTATGATCTCAGAGGAGTTTGTGACCCATTGGCGCGAAGACTAAAGATTTATATGTAACGTCAGCAGCTTCTGGTTTTTAATCTATTTCTCCCTTGAGATCAGTCGCGGTCCGTGTAGGAGTGCCGGCCGGGCGGTGACGTGGGGTGGGGGAGGGGCAGGGTGGGGGGTAGTAAAGTACGGATTACGGACCAATACAGGTAAGTAAACATTTAAATCAATTAAACGAATTTCGTTGCACGCACTGCATCGCATTTGGCGATGTAGCGCTCACAACGAAATTCGTTTTATTGATTTAAATGTTTACTTACCTGTATTAGGCCGTAATCCGTACTTTACTACCCCCACCCTGCCCCTCCCCCGCCCCACGTCACCGCCCGGCCGGCACTCCTACACGGACCGCGACTGTTTGAGATCATATAGTGTGAGTATGTATATTGTAATATTAACATTTATGCTGACCTCAGTGGAGTTTATGACCCGTCGACGCGAAGACTAAAGATCTGTTTCTTCCTTGGGATCATATACTGTGAATATGTATATTATAATATTAACAGTCATTGTGATCTCAGAGCACTTTATGACCCGTTGGCGCGAAGATGAAAGATTTCGAAGTCCCGGAGAAAAGAAGCTCTCAACATACTCATCGCTGGAAAGTATTTTGTTATTGATCTTGTTTTGTATTGATGACTTCATTTTCATTTTCCTTTTTCTGTGTTATCAGTGACACTGTGTATATTGTAAGAGTGTGATATTTCCACACAACAGGAATTGGAGATTTGTCGCCGCCAGGAGTAAACCATCTGAAATACAGTTTACTGACCTTTATAACTTACTTGATCAGATATTTTTACAGTGACAATATTTTGGGAAATTGCAGTTTAAAAAAATAGTTTCCATAGATACTTTCTTAGTGAATACCTTTAATAAACCCTACATTTCTGAATGTTTTTTTACTATTTCTATTTTGTCTGTTGCGGTTCCTATTCACCTTCTCCCTATAGAATATATACGACCAGTAGTGTATATTATTATACTACTATCCTATATATTCTTAAAGGAGTACGTGATTTGTTAGCGGAGCAGTGAGCGACCTCTAAGCACTACGACCGAACTTTCCCGAATTCTACAGAATAGAAATTATAAAAAATGATTAAGCATACATTTCTATGTAATATAAAGTGATTTGTGTTTAACTGTTTTTTACTTGTTATTGTTCTTGTGACCTGAGATGATGTAGTGCGGGAGTGTTTCCTGTAGCACTTCTTTTCTACTTTATCTAAAAGTAACTCATGCCCTCTTATATTATCAAGAATATGGGGCAACTCTTTACAAACTCTAGCAGAAAAAAAGGGAGGGTGTGCCCACGCTAAAAGGGATATTTTATGAATTGCGTTTTTATTTGTCACCCCTTTGATATATACAGCTTCAGTTTCCGAAGAAAGTATATTTGTAATTGCTTAATAAAAACTATTTCAAACCTAGACTGAAATTTTTGCTGCGCAACCACAGCTCCCCGTCAGAAAATTAAACACCACATTATAACTAAACAGTGCTCCTGGGAAGTATCCCACCCGCAAACTTAATAAAAAGAAGACCGCAACACACTTTGTTATTTTCCCGCCGTGATTTGTACACCCCACGCCAATTATATAAATGGCCCTTAAAATATATAAAAGACTATTTTTACCTTCACAATCCCTCTCCACCACCTTGTGACCACTGTACAGAGTTAATAGTGTTCCTACCCTCCCCGCTACTACTTTCTTTTCCCGTACTCCATTGAAGTGCATCACAAAATGGTTCACAACAGTGAACTGTTCCCAGCCAATAATGAGCAAACTTGTACTAGGAACACTTTAGCCAATAAAATGTCCATGGTGTTCCGCAGAGGGAGAGGGAATCGCTGCCAACACTTCTACTTTCAATGGTTTACAGCCAATGAACATTAAGCTTGGGAAGGTCCTGCTTGGAACACGTTACCCAATCAGATGTCTCTGATGCTCCGCGGAGGGGGAGGGAATGGCTGGCAACACTTCTACTTTCAATGGTTTACAGCCAATGAACATTAAGCTTGGGAACGTCCTGCTTGGAACACGTCAGCCAATCAGATGTTCCTGCTACTCCGCGGACGGGGAGGAAATGGCTGGCAACACTTGTACTTTCAATGGTTCACAGCCAATGAACATTAAGCTTGGGAAGGTCCTGCTTGGAACACGTCAGCCAATCAGATGTCCCTGCTACTCCGCGGACGGGGAGGAAATGGCTGGCAACACTTCTACTTTCAATGGTTCACAGCCAATGAACATTGAGCTCGTTGTTGGAACACCTTAGCCAATTAAACGTTAATTTTGTTCCAGACACACAAAGAGAACACGCCCTCCCACATAATATTAAATTTCGTCTAAGAAAGTGACACTGTCCGTGATAAAAGTGAACACCGCATTATAAGTAAACATTACTGCGCATTATATTAAAGGAAGGCTGGAATACGGCGCATTGTTATTTTCCCGATATGATTTACACAGCCTATTGCCACAATACCGCACATTCACACTACCTGTGTGTGCACCCTACACACTGCTTGCCGCAATACGGCGCATTGTTTTCCCGATGGGATTTCCAGAGCCTACGCAACCTTGCCGCAATACCGCGCACCGTTGTTCTGCGGACGGGATTTCCACGGCCTATGCAACATTCAAACTCCCTGCCTCTGCACCGTACAAACTGCTTAAACTAAGACCACAGTGTTCCTACTATACCCTGTTATACAATTTTTCTCTTTTGTTTCGCCCTACGCCTTTCAAATCAGTCACAAAATGGCTGCCAACACTTCCTAGTTTCAACAGTTCGCAACCAATGAGCCGCACGCTCGTGCTCGTAACGCCTCAGCCAATCAGATGTCAGAATTCTCAAATATCGATATCTGTAAATTTTGATATTTCTCTAAAACTACTGAACGGACCTACCCCATTTAAACAAAAGCGTGCTTTCTGGACCAAGACTTTTCTCCCTGCCAAATTTGGCATAATTCCGTTCAGCAGTTTGACCTGTAGCCTTGTCTAAAGTTTCCTATGGAAATTGCATGGAGAAAACATGTTTTGGGACCCCCCTTTTTTCTCAGCCCACCTTCACGAATCACCCCCAAACTTTCAGGATAGGAGCTCACCTGAAAAGAGGAACTTTTTGGAACATTTCGTAAAGATGTGGCAAACGATGCCAAAGTTATAAGCACATCAAAAAATGCTTTTCCTATGGAAACTAGGTTCTAACTATAACTATCTACTGGCGACCGCCAGTAGATAATATAAATATATATATATATATATTCACTGAAAAAACCATAGGTTTCAGGCACGTTATAGTCAGAAATTAGCATTTAAAAAACCTTAGAAATTCACTGAAAAAACCATAGGTTTAAGGGACAGTTATAGTTAGTTGGACATTGCACTCGTACAAAACCCGTGAAAGTCCCCGTTATAGTTAGTTCAGGTAACTATAACTCGCGCCCCCGCAATGCACTGCTGATGACGTCACATATTACATCACTCATGACATGGTCAGTGACATCACTGATGACATCACTGATGACATCTCAAATGGCATCACTGATGACATCATCCAGTGACTGTTTGTTTCTGTAAAGTTTAAATATGTTTAATATATATAGGGAAAGGCGTATTGAAGAATGAGTGGGTGTATAAGTGTCTGAAAGGATGATTTAGTAGGTGCGTGACTAACTCTATAAGTGAGTGATTAAACTTATCTTACTGAATGCATGGGTTAGTGACTAAACTGGGTGAATGTCTGTATCCGTCTGTCTGTTGCTGTGTAAGTGGCTGCATGGGTTTGTGAATAGATACATGAGTGTCTATATGAGTTATTGATTGGTTGTCTGAGTATCTGTATGTGTGCCTGAGTGTTTGTGTGGGTGGGGTGTGTGCGACTCTGTGCATAGATGTGTGAGTGGGTGATTCACTGGGTGGATGGTTTCAAGAGTGCATCTGTGATAGACTGTATGGGTGGGTAAGTGTGTGTAAGAGTGTGTTAGTGAGTGAATGTATGTCCCAGTGGTACATGTGTGAGTAACTACATATGTGAAAGGCAGTATATATGTGTGTTGGAGTATATAAATAGATATAAGCGAGAGTGTGTGATTGTGAGAGTGACTGTATGGATGAGTGTGTGCTTGTATCAGAGATTGTATAAGAGTGTAAGAATGTGCTAGTATTTGTATGAGTAAGTGAGCTGGTGTGTGTATAACTGTATAGGTGAGTAAATGGGTGTGTGCTTAATTTTGTGCATGACTGACTAGGTGTGTGAGTACCTCTATGGATGAGTGGCGGTGTGTGAGTGTTTATATAGGTGTATGAGTGCATATAATAGTCCTGTACTGAGTGACTATAAGTATGAGTGATTGTACGGGTGAGTGAGTAGATGTGTGTGTGTAGACCTAAGAATCAGTGAGTGTGTATATAGTAATTGGTGTTGGAGTGTCTATGGTTTTGACAATGGCAGTCTGTAATTTACAGTGGGTGTATCAAAAGTTATATTAGGGTGTGAGAAGATGCATCAAATTATCTTATGGATGATGTCATCAGTGATGTCATCAGTGATGTCATTTGAGATGTCATCAGTGATGTCATCAGTGATGTCACTGACCATGTCATGAGTGATGTAAAATGGGACGTCATCAGCAGTGCATTGAGGGGGCGCGAGTTATAGTTACCTGAACTAACTATAACGGGGAATTTCACGGGTTTTGTACGAGTGCAATGTCCAACTAACTATAACTGTCCCTAAAACCTATGGTTTTTTCAGTGAATTTCTAAGGTTTTTTAAATGCTAATTTCTAACTATAACGTGCCTGAATCCTATTGTTTTTTCAGTGAATTTCAAAGGTTTTTTAAATGCTAATTCCTAACTATAACGTGTCTGAAGCCTATGGTTTTTCAGTGAATTTCAAAGGTTTTTTAAATGCTAATTCCTAACTATAACGTGTCTGAAACCTATGGTTTTTTCAGTGAATTTCAAAGGTTTTGTAAATGACAATTTTTAAATGTATTAATTGTTATATTTATTTTTTTGATACTGATTTACATTTTTTTAAACTATTTTTAGATATTTTATTTTTTAAATTACATTGTAATTACATTATACATTACATTACAAAATATACTTTCTCAGAATGAAATACTTTAGTTTAAATACTTTGCAAATAGGCAATAGACTTTTAAGTACAGTAGTTACAGTTGTTGCAATGGGCAACACAATTTAAAAAACAATGCAACATTGAGCTCAATGTGAATTTCTAGTTAAATGCAATTAGTTACTTTATGGATTACTTTTCTAACCACAGGACTGGATCCTAGATTCAGTCCTGGGACATCTCCTGTAAACAGTTGAGTAAAAGCGTTTTGGTTACAGTAGTGATTTTTAAGGAATATTATTGTATTTTAAAGTTGACACTTAGAAACTTTTTCACATAGAATCACCAATGTTATCCTATGGGAGGAAATTCACTTAGCAGGTAAATAGTGTTATCGTTACTTTTTCTTACTCAGTGGTGGATCCTGGATCCAGCACTGGTGCATCTCCTGTAAACAGTTGAAAGAATGCGTTTAAGTCACACAGGCGATTTTTAAGGAATATTTGTAGTTTGTGAAAATCGACACAAACTTTTCTGCTGAAAACCAGACAATGGATTCCTATGGAAGGAAATTCAAGTTACTGGTAAGTACGGTTAGAATTACTTTTCAGGGTCAGTGCTGGGCTAAAGATGCAGCACTGGGTTCTCTCCTGATAACAGGTGAGTAAATCGGAATTCATAGTTCGGCTGATTTTAGAGGAATATTATAAAGTTCCAAAACTCCACACTTAGAAGAATTTCCAAGTGAAACCAGTCAATGTTAGCCTATGGAAGGAAATTCAAGTTACTGGTAAGTACGGTTAGAATTACTTTTCAGGATCGGTACTGGGCGCAAAGATGCAGCACTGAGGTCTCTCCTGATAACAGGTGAGTAAATCGGAATTACGTAGTTCTGCTGATTTTAGAGGAATATTTGTAAGTTTCAAAATCGACACTTAGAAACTTTTTCAGCAAAAAGCAGGCAATGATATCCTATGGAAGGAAATTCAAGTTACTGGTAAGTACGGTTAAAATTACTTTTCAGGATCAGTACTGGGTTCAAAGATGCAGCACTGAGGTCTCTCCTGATAACAGGTGAGTAAATCGGAATTCGTAGTTCGGCTGATTTTAGAGGAATATTTGCACAATGGTGAATAAAGGTGGTGGGGCCTGAGGATACATGTCTGCAAACACGCCCTGTGGCGCGTTTTAAGTTGGAGAATTAATTCCTCCTCAATCCCGAGGGACCCTAGGGGCCAACTAGCCCACCAGGTACCTCCAGTATGTGCCAGAGAGCTGCATTGCAGAGAGGTGTTCAGAGGCCACGCCCCTTTTACAACACTCTGCAACGCAGCTCCGTGGCGCTTACTGGAGGTACCTGGTGAGCTAGTTGGCCCCAGAGACCCTCAGGATTGAAGAGGATTTAATTCCCCATCTTAAAACACGCCACGGGGCCTGTTTGCACACATGTCACCTGAAGCCCCGCCCCTCCCTTCACCACTGTGCAAACGCGCCCGTGGTGCGTTTTAAGTTGGGGGATTAAGTCCCCTTGAATCCTGAGGGTCCCTGGAGTCCAAGTAGCCCACCATGTACCTCCAAAAAGCACCACAGAGCTGCGTTGCAGAGAGGTGTAAAAAGGGGCGTGGATTCTGTACACCTCTCTGCAACGCAGCCCCCTTGCGCATACTGGAGGTTCCTGGTGGGCTAGTTGGCCCCCAGTGACCCCCAGTATTTAAGGGGAATTCGTTCCCCATCTGCAAACGCGCCCAGGGGGCGGGGCCTGCAACCCGATCGTTTTTTTCTTCTTTTTTTTTTCGAAGGGGGGCTGTGTGGCCCCCCTTCCTTTTTCCTATTTTTGGGCCCTGGGGACCCCATCCCCCAGGGCCTTACCCCTTTTTAAAAAAAAAATTAAACGGGAAGGGGGCCGCGTGGCCCCCCTCCCATGGCCGAATCCGGCCACGGGGACCCCATCCCCCGGGGCAGGCCTTTATTTTTTATAAATTATTTTTGGGGAGGGGGGCCGCGTGGCACCCCTCCCGGGCAACTACTTGCCCCAGGGACCCCATCCCCCGGGGCTGGCCCTATCCTTTGGGGTCCGTGGGGGGACCCCAACTCCCCACGGACCCTGCCGGCTCCCCGCCTCCTGCGGGAGCCGGCATTGCTTTTCCACATGGGGAGCTGCTAACATGCAGCTCCCCATGTGGAAAAGCAATTTGCTTTGGATATTGGAAGCGAGAGCAGGTTTCCTGCTCTCACTTCCAATATCTAAAGCAGTTTGCTATGACAGGACGGGAGCCGCGAGGCTCCCGTCCTGTCATAGTAAACTACAGTGTCCCGGGGGTAGGCACCCCGGGACACTGCAGGAGCCGGCCCTGGGGGTGGCGGTCCCCAGGGCCATTACAGGCTGCAGGAGGGGGCCGCGCGGCCCCCTCCCTCCATCGACAAAGCCCCGGGGAGGTGGTGGTCCCCGGGGCTCTGGGGGTCTGTAATGGACCCTCATATTGAAATTTTTAGTGCCCCGGGAGGTGGCGGTCCCGGGCGTGTGGGGGCTCGAGCCCCCACACAGGTAATTGTTTTAAAAATAAAAAGAAGCCCCGGGGGTGGCGGTCCCGGGGCTGCGGTAGGGCCAAGAGCCCTCCCGCACCATTATTTTTAAAGCCCCAGGGGGTGGCTGTCCCTGGGGCTTGGGGACCTTCGAGGCCCCCAAAATTAAATATAAACCCACCCCCCGCATGCCCCCGGGACTTGGCCCACCCGGGGGCAAAATAGCATCGAAGCGCGGGAGACCGCGCTTCAATTTTTTTTTTTCCGGCGGGACCCTCATGATTGAAGCGCATCCCGCCGATCTTTTTTTCTTAAAAAATGCTTTTTTCTGCCCAGGGGGTCCTTGTGGGTCCCCCTGAGCAGACCTAGGGGTCAGGGTGTTTCTACCCTGCCCCCTTTGTGCGTTTTGCGCACTTGTTTATTTTTTTCTCGGCGGGATCCGCGCACCCTAAGCGCATCCCGCCGATTTTTTTTAAAAAAAATGCTTTTTTCTGCCCAGGGGGACCTTGTGGGACCCCCTCAGCAGACCTAGGGGGTCAGGGTGTTTCTACCCTGCCCCCTTTTTGCGCTTTGCGTACTTGTTTCTGTCCCTCGGTTCTACCGAGGGACAAAATGGCTGCCAACACTTCCTGATTTGGAGTGTTGACAGCCAATTAGCATGCAGCTCGTGATCGGGAGGGTACGCGGACCCTACTCAGCCATAGATATATATGTGATTTTATTTGTGATTTTCTCAGAAACTACTGAACGGATTTACACCATTTAAGCAAAAGGCACGACACTGAACCAAGGGCTACCTCTTTGCCAAATTTGGTGTAATTCCGTTCATCAGTTCGGGCTGTAGCTGCGACTAAAGGTTCCTATGGAAAAATGAATGGGGAAAACGCGTTTTGGGACCCCCCTTTTTTCTCGGCCCCCGCTTGACGAATCACCCCGAGACTTTCAGGATAGGAGCGGACCGGAGCGCCCCAACAAGTTGGAAACTTTCGCAAAGATTCATCAACCGGCGCCAACGTTATTTCAAATAGAATGGTGCAGATTTCCTATGGAAAATAGGTCCTAACTATAACTATCTACTGGCGACCGCCAGTAGATAATATATATATTTATATATATAT
Source organism: Calotriton arnoldi (assembly GCA_963921515.1). Classification (NCBI taxonomy): domain Eukaryota; kingdom Metazoa; phylum Chordata; class Amphibia; order Caudata; family Salamandridae; genus Calotriton; species Calotriton arnoldi. Next base: position 1,052,909 of record CAWUFW010004983.1, on the reverse strand, counting down.
ATATATATATATATATATATATATATACGTCTAGGTGTATTGAAGAATGAGTGGGTGTATGAGTGTCTGAATGGATGATTTAGTGGGTGCGTGACTGACTGTATAAGTGAGTGATTAAACATGTCTTAGTGAATGCATGGGTTAATGACTAATCTGTGTGAATGTTTATATCAGTCTCTCAGTTGGTGTGTAAGTGGCTGCATGGGTTGGTGAGTAGCTACATGAGTGTCTATATGGGTGAATGATTGGTTGTCTGAGTACCTGTATGGATGCCTGAGTGTGCGGGTGGGTGGGGGGTTGTATGACTCCCTGCATTGATGTGTGAGGGGGTGATTCACTGGGTGTATGGGTTCATGAGTTCATCTGCAAGGGGCTGTATGGGTGAGTGAGTGTGCATATGGCTGTGTTGGTGAGTGAATGGATGTCTCAGTGGTATATGTGTGAGTAACTACATATGTGAAAGTCAATATATGTGAGTGTTGGTGTATATAAGTAACTATATGTGAGAGTGAGTGATTGTGAGAGTGGCTATATGGATGAGTGTGAACTTGTGTCAGTGATTGTAGAAGAGAGTAAGTATGTGTTAGTATCTGTATGAATAAGTGAGGTGGTGTGTGTATAACTGTTTAGGTGAGTAAATGGTAGTTTGATAAATTCTTTGGGTGACTGACTGTGTGTGACTAACTCTATGGATGAGTGGCAGTGTGTGAGTGTCTGTATGTATGGGTGTATGAGTGCCTATATCAGTGGCTGTATTGATGAGTGACTGTGTGAATGAGTGACTGTATGGGTGAGTGAGTGGATGTGTGTGTAGACCTATGAATCAGTGAGTGGGTATGTACTAACTAGTATTGGTGTGTCTATGGTTTCGAGAAAGGTAGTCTATATTTTATAGTGGGTGTATGAAAGGTTATATTAGGATGTGAGGAGGTGCATCACATATTAAGTGGATGATGTCATCAGTGATGTCATCAGTGACATCATTTGAGATGTCATCAGTGGTGTCATCAATGATGTCACTGACCATGGCATGAGTGTTGTAATATGTGACGTCATCAGCAGTGCATTGCGTGGGAATGAGTTATAGTTAGCTCAGCTAACTATAACGGCCAAATTTCTCTGGTTTTGTACCAGTAAAATGTCAACCTAACTATAACATCCCTGAAACCTCTGTTTTTTCAGTGAATTTCTAAGGTTTTTTAAATGCTAATTCCTAATTATAACGTCCCTGAAACCTATGGTTTTTTCAATGAATTTCTCAGGTTTTTTAAATGCTAAGTGCTAACTATAAAGTCCCTAAAACCTATGGTTTTTCCAATGAATATATATATATATATATATATATATATATATATATATATATATATATATATATGTATGTATATATATTATCTACTGGCGGTCGCCAGTAGATAGTTATAGTTAGGACCTATTATCCATAGGAAATCCGCGACATTCTATTTGAAATAACTCTTGCGCCGGTTGACGAATCTTCGCGAAAGCTTCCAACTTGTTGGGCGCTCCCGCTCCGCTCCTACCCTGAAAGTCTCGGATTGATTCGTCTAGCGGGGGCCGAGAAAAAGGGGGTCCCAAAACACGTTTTCCCCATTCATTTTTCCATAGGAACCTTTAGTCGCAGCTACAGCCCGAACTGCTGAACGGAATTACACCAAATTTGGCAAAGAGGTAGCCCTTGGTTCAGTGTCGTGCCTTTTGCTTAAATGGTGTAAATCCGTTCAGTAGTTCCTGAGAAAATCAAAAGTAAAGTCACATATATATCTATGGGCGAGTAGGGTCCGCGTATCCTGAGCGCACCCTGCGCGCACCGTCCCGATCACGAGCTGCATGCTAATTGGCTGTCAAGTGGCTGTCAACACTCCAAATCAGGAAGTGTTGGCAGTCATTTTGTCCCTCGGTAGAACCGAGGGACAGAAACAAGTGCGCAAAGCGCAAAAAGGGGCAGGGTAGAAACACCCTGACCCCCTAGGTCTGCTCAGGGGTCCCACAAGGACCCCTGGGAAGAAAAGCATTTTTTTTAAACGGCGGGATGCGCTTAGGGTGCGCGGATCCCGCCGATTAAAAAAAAAAGCACAAGAAACAAGTGCGCAAAGCGCAAAGGGGGCAGGGTAGAAACACCCTGACCCTCTAGGTCTGCTCAGGGGACCCACAAGGACCCCCTGGGCAGAAAAAGCAAAAAAAAACGGCATCGTGCCGAGGCCCCGCCCCCTCCCTGCAGCAGTCTGCAAACGCGCCCCTGGCGCGTTTTAAGAAGGGAAGTAATTCCCCTTGAATACTGGGGGTCCCTGGGGCCAACTAGCCCACCAGGAACCTCCGGTATACGCCAGGGGCTGCGTTGCAGAGAGGTGTACAGAGGCCACGCCCCTTTTACACCTCTCTGCAACGCAGCTCTGTGGCGCTTTTGGAGGTACATGGTGGGCTAGTTGGACTCCAGGGACCCTCAGTATTCAAGGGGACTTAATCCCCCAACTTAAAACGCGCCACGGGGCACGTTTGCACAGTGGTGAAGGGAGGGGGCAGGGCTTCAGGTGACATGTGTGCAAACAGGCCCCGTGGCGCATTTTAAGATGGGGAATGAAATCCCCTTCAATCCTGAGGGTCCCTGAGGCGAACTAGCCCACCAGGTACGTCCAGAAAGCGCCACAGAGCTGCGTTGCAGAGAGGTGCAAAAGGGGCGTGGCCTCTGAACACCTCTCTGCAACGCAGCTCCTGGCGCATACTGGAGGTACAGGGTGGGCTAGTTGGACCCCAGGGACCCTCATGATTCAAGGGGACTTAATCCCCCAACTTAAAACGCACCACGGGGCGCATTTGCACAGATGTCACCTCAGGCCCCGCCCCTCCCTTCACCATTGTGCAAATATTCCTCTAAAATCAGCCGAACTACGAATTCCTATTTACTCACCTGTTATCAGGAGAGACCTCAGTGCTGCATCTTTCAGCCCAGTACTGATCCTGAAAAGTAATTTTAACCGTACTTACCAGTAACTTGAATTTCCTTCCATAGGATATCATTGACTGGTTTCACTTGGAAATTCTTCTAAGTGTGGAGTTTTGGAACTTTATAATATTCCTCTAAAATCAGCCGAAATACGAATTCCGATTTACTCACCTGTTATCAGGAGAGACCTCAGTGCTGCATCTTTCAGCCCAGTACTGATCCTGAAAAGTAATTTTAACCGTACTTACCAGTAACTTGAATTTCCTTCCATAGGATATCATTGACTGGTTTCACTTGGAAATTATTCTAAGTGTGGAGTTTTGGAACTTTATAATATTCCTCTAAAATCAGCCGAAATACGAATTCCGATTTACTCACCTGTTATCAGGAGAGACCTCAATGCTGCATCTTTCAGCCCAGTACTGATCCTGAAAAGTAATTTTAACCGTACTTACCAGTAACTTGAATTTCCTTCCATAGGATATCATTGCCTGCTTTTTGCTGAAAAAGTTTCTAAGTGTCGATTTTTGAAACATACAAATATTCCTCTAAAATCAGCCAAAATACGAATTCCGATTTACTCACCTGTTATCAGGAGAGACCTCAGTGCTGCATCTTTCAGCCAAGTACTGATCCTGAAAAGTAATTTTAACCGTACTTACCAGTAACTTATATTTCCTTCCGTAGGAATCCATTGTCTGGTTTTCAGCAGAAAAGTTTCAAAGTGTTGATTTTCACAAACTACAAATATTCCTTAAAAATCGCCTGTATGACTTAAACGCATTCTTTCAACTGTTTACAGGAGATGCACCAGTGCTGGATCCAGGATCCACCACTGAGTAAGAAAAAGTAACGATAACACTACTTACCTGCTAAGTGAATTTCCTCCCATAGGATAACATTGGTGATTCTATGTGAAAAAGTTTCTAAGTGTCAACTTTTAAAGTACAATAATATTCCTTAAAAATCACTACTGTAACCAAAACGCTTTTACTCAACTGTTTACAGGAGATGTCCCAGGACTGAATCTAGGATCCAGTCCTGTGGTTAGAAAAGTAATCCATAAAGTAACTAATTGCATTTAGCTAGAAATTCACATTGAGCTCAATGTTGCATTGTGTTTGAAATTGTGTTGCCCATTGCAACAACTGTAACTACTGTACTTAAAAGTCTATTGCCTATTTGCAAAGTATTTAAACTAAAGTAATTCATTCTGAGAAAGTATATTTTGTAATGTAATGTATAATGTAATTACAATGTAATTTAAAAATAAAATATCTAAAAATAAATAGTTTAAAAAAATGTAGTAAATTAGTATAAAAAAAAATAAATATAACAATTAATACATTTAAAAATTGTCATTTACAAAACCTTTGAAATTCACTGAAAAAAACCATAGGTTTCAGACATGTTATAGTTAGGAATTAGCATTTAAAAAACCTTTGATATTCACTGAAAAAACCATAGGTTTCAGGCTTGTTATAGTTAGGGTTTAGCATTTAAAAAACCTTTGAAATTCACTGAAAAAACCATAGGTTTTAGGTAAAGTTATAGTTAGTTGGACATTGCACTCGTACAAAACCTGTGAAATTCCCCGTTATAGTTAGTTCAGCTAACTATAACTCGCGCCCCGCAATGCACTGCTGATGACATCACATATTACATCACTCATGACATGGTCAGTGACATCACTGATGACATCACTGATGACATCTCAAATGACATCACTGATGACATCATCCATGTGAGAATTTAATGCATCTTCTCACACCCTAATATAACTTTTGATACACCCACTCTAAATTACAGACTGCCATTCTCAAAACCATACACACTCCAATACCAATAAGTACATACCCACTCACTGATTCTTAGGTCTACACACACACATCTACTCACTCACCCGTACAGTCACTCATACTTACAGTCACTCAGTACAGGACTATCATATGCACTCATACACCTATATAAACACTCACACAACGCAACTCATCCATAGAGGTACTCACACACCTAGTCAGTCATGCAAATAATTAATCACACTCCAATTTACTCACCTATACAGTTATACACACCAGCTCACTTATTCATAAAAATACTAGCACATTCTTACGCTCCTATGCAATCACTGATGCAAGCACACACTCATCCATATAGCCACTCTCACAATCACACACTCTCACTTATAGCCATTTATATACTCCAACACACATATATACTGCCTTTCACATATGTAGTTACTCACACATGTACCACTGAGATATACATTCAATCACTAACACACCCATACACACACTCACCCACCCATACAGTCCATCACAGATGCACTGTTGAAACCATGCACCCAGTGAATCACCCACTCACACATCTATGCACAGAGTCACACACACCCCACCCACACAAACACTGAGGCACCCATATAGATACTCAGAGAACCAATCCATAACCCATATAGACACTCATTTAGCTAGTCAGAAACCCATGCAGCTGCTTACACAACAACAGACAGACGGATACAGACATTCACACAGTTTAGTCACTCACCCATGCATCCAGTAAGATACATTTAATCACTCACTTATAGACTCAGTCATGCACCTACTAAATCATCCATTCAGACGCTTATACACCCACTCATTCTTCAATACGCCTTTCCCTATATATATTAAACATATTTAAACTTTACAGAAACACACAGTCACTGGATGATGTCAGTGATGTCATCAGTGATGTCACTGACCATGTCATGAGTGATGTAATATGTGACGTCATCAGCAGTGCATTGCGGGGCGCGAGTTATAGTTAGCTGAACTAACTATAACGGGGAATTTCATGGGTTTTGTACGAGTGCAATGTCCAACTAACTATAACTTTCCCTAAAACCTATGGTTTTTTCAGTGAATATATATATATATATATATATATATATATATATATATATATACTTACCAAAATGCGTGGTTCCGGCAATTGCGTTGTAAAGGCATGTGTGGTAAAGGCATGGGTTGTTCAGACTTACCTGTGGTTCAGACTGCGTGGTTCAGGTACTGCACGGTAAAGGCCATTTCCCACCAGTTTAATCAACTATTCTTTTCTTGTCCGTCCAGTCAGCTTGTTCGGGTGCCCAAGACTCCTCCAGGACAACATTACCCTTCTTTGACAGGCCTTCAGATTGTTGGAATTTCCTGATAAGAAGGTTCAGTACTCCATTCTTGTCACAGTTGCCCTAACCTGACAATCCAGATCCTGCAAAGGCGATGCAACTATCCATATTTTCTTGAACCCACTGAAAACCATGCAAAGAATATCTATGCTGGTTGGCAGTAGGTCAGGGAATGATTAATGGTATGAGAGAAAGGGAAATGGGGACACTGGATATTTTCACCTCGCTTGTTTTTACTGCCGGACTCAACCTGCACAGCAAGGCATTGATATCTATAACAAGAAATAATTATTTTAGTACGTGGTCCAGGACATTACATTTCACTATTTCTTCTTTGACACCTGATGAACCTTGTGACAATACCTGTGTAACCCACTCTCTTTCTAGAGCTAAAAAACATAAATGACCATTATAAATAAGGTATGGAAAAATCTGAATTGTAATACACATTCTTACATCTATAACTACCTTCACACGTCAGAAATTAAGGGCCTTATTACGATGGCAGTCGCCTTTCTATGGCGGTCAGACCACCATAGAAGGGCTGTGGGAAACATGCATCGTAATTCCCACGGCGGTGCCTCCATTCTGGGGATTACGATTCGCCCTTCACCCCGACGGGCTCCTTGAACCTGTCGGAGGCAGAGCGGATTCCTCCCGCACGCATTGGTTGGACCGCCGGTATCATAATCGGGCTGTCAGACCGATGCCTCAGATGTCAGGCAGAACGCTACAGACGAGCTGTCGGATGGCCTTCTGCACGACATCGTAATGGGGCCCATTTTTATTATCCGGTCCAGTTTCTGCTAGGCAGGTGCTCAGCGCTACCTAATCGTACTCCTCATCAGCGCTCACTTTGACTGATTGATTAAGAACCCATTGAAGACTCTTCTGTCCTCATCTCACCATCATTAATAAGTGATATCAGTGAGTTAGCATTCTCTGTGACTTTCTTTATGTAGCTCATACAGTTCCAAGCTATTTCACAGTGATGTGTAGTATGCATCTATGCATTGCAAAAAAGGGAGACTGAGTTGGTCCATCAATGGGGGTGAGAAATGAGAATAGAATCGAAGATCATTCACTGCAATGCATTTGTTCCATGTGTAGTTTTTGTGAAGGAAATTTAGAAAAGGGATTTCAGGATTAGTATGGCCAACTCAACGATAGTCGATATACTCAAAACTTGTACTATAGGCGATCTATTTTAGAGAAGTACAATGTGACTGCATTCGCCTGTCATAATAATTTTGTGGAGAGTAACTGAATCACTAACCTATTATTTTAATCTTCTTCATTTCTTACATCAGAACCCATGGCCAAAAAGAGGGACGTTGTGGAGACGGGTCCGGGAATAGCTGGTCATTTTGAGGTGCCGACCACCAGCGGCTCTTCGAGGGCTCTGCTAACCCCAGTAAGTCCTATTACTTATTATTATCATTTCCCTAATGTTGAATTTTATGATTGTTGTGTGCTTAGGGTAGAATCTTGGGGTATTGAAATGTTGGTGCTGAGTTCCAGAACGGGAGTTGCTGCCTGAGGCTGGTGTTGCTGGTGAGAAATAAAGTTGCTCTGACACAATTACATCTCATCTTCCTTTTACGTGGCAATGAGGACAGGATACAAACCCACTCATGCAAAGCACAATGAATTAGCTCTCTTTCCTCTGCCCCCTATGCTACTTTTAAATTTTGCCTTGTTTATTTTTTTATATTGTCTCGTTTTTTCCAACTTCCCTATTCAATTGTTGTTTCATTCCTGTTAACCCTGCATTATCTTTTTTTTTCCTTATTACATGTTTATTTTGTTTTGCTAACTGACTTTTTCCGGTCTGTACTAGTCTCTAGTTTACTTATCTTCTGTTTTGTTGCTACTAATATTTCCCTCTCTCCTATATATCTTATGGTACTGGACGACTAAGAACACATTTTTGATACTCTGTCTACTGTGAAGATTGCAAGCCCAAGTAAGCTAGTATTATAAATAATATTCACCATGTATGTTCGTTACGTAGGACTTTCTTTTTCCTGCTCATGCTCTAACAGTTAACGAGAGAGTGCCCATGGTCATGTTTCTCACCTACTTCGCTTATGTTGTTTATGTCAAGCTATGGTTCAAAGTGCAGAGTATTTTTTTCTTTTTTGTTCTACTCCATCGACTCACTGTATTTGTTAAGAGATGCAGATATATCCTACCCATCATCATTCCTCAGCTCCCTTCCCATGGCATTTTGCCTCCCCTGACCGAAGTGCAGTATGGTTCATTTTGTGACTGCAGTTGTGGCTGTGCAATGTGCATCTGCTTCAGTTAATGAAGCATTTACAAGGCGTTCAATGCATTGCAAACGAACACGCAAGGTGTGTTTCCCATTGCCCATTTAAGGCCTGATTATGACGTTTCTCGAAGTGTTGGTGCAGCGGTACAAACTGCTACACCACCTTTCCACCGAAGGTCGCTGCCGCCCGCCTGCCAGATTACTACTTGTAAGTAATCTGGCGGGTGGCATGGCGGTCCCAGGGAGGTGCCTCATTCAAAGGTGGTGGTGCCTTTCAAAAAGGCACCGCAATGGGAATGGCTCACAAGGTTCCTGCACGGCATGGAATCGAAAGTCCATGCCATCCAGGAGCTGTTGTGCATGCACAAAGGGGGGCACATGTTATGCCCCCCCGGTGTGCATCCGTAAGTGTAGGAGGCACATGGGGCACTGGAGGACCCCCTTTGTTTCCTCTTCTTCAGGGTTTACATGGAGTAAGAACCTCGATGTAAACCCTGGAGGAGAGGAAATTCGTAATAAACTTGGCAAGACTGCAGCAGTCCCGCCAAGAATATTGTGGCCTCCTGACCGCCTCCAGGGAATGGCGGTTCCATGGCGGCGTCGGAGGTCCCAGGGCAGTCCGACTGCCTAACCCCTAATGAGGCTGTCAGACCGCCGGTGCGGCAGTGGCTAGACTGCCAAAACCACGCCCCTGTGAGTCAGGCAGTCCTTGGACTGCTAGACTCGTAATTAGGGCCTTAGTCACCTCTTAGTACTTCACTCCTTTATTCTTTCCTATGTTCTTCTGTCCCAGCCTAACAAAAAATTTTAAAATCCATTCTTGGCATGTGCCACATTTGATTTTATAGCCATGTAAATTGATTCCAAAATATATGTCATGGTTTCCTATAACAGATTTATTTTACCCCTGCTCAGATTTTTCCCTTTCGACTTCTGTTGACTACTACACTGACAGAATAAGCCATAGATGATGAATGGAAAATCAGTGTAGTGACAGTGACCTTTCTATTGGATCTCAAAAGCTCTACCCTACCCGCCTAATCCCTTTACCCTACCCTGAAGTCAAGTTTCCTTTCCTTACTGCCCAGCGGATGAATTTGTTGGAAATAATATGTGATGGTGGACGAGGCCAGTGAGTAAAGTGGGACTAAGTGCATTATTTGATTTCAAGTTCGGCATATGGGATACACTGTGACGAACATTCCAAATACAATCTATATATCATGTTTCTTTGCCTGTAGTGCCATGCATCATTTTCCCCAATGTCTACTTACAGCACACAGGATAATATCTGCATTTCATACATGAGGTGTGTGATGTAGTATCTTATTTATTATTCATCTGCCTTTCTGGAGTCAAGGTAGAAATAAAAATGCATTTGGAGAAGAAGAGGGCCATTGGAATTAAAAATAGATAATTGTCCACTACAGCTGCCCCAGCTGCAGACAGTAGCAAAATACCTGACTAACCCTGGGCAAAGCACTACGCTACGCTCGCGTAGTTTGCGAAGTTTGCGCTACTTCGCACAACGCGAATTGCACGTAGCACAGTGCAAACACGCGTAGCGTAGCGTAGCGTAGTGCAGCGGTCATTTTTTGCTTGCTCGCGGTCCTCAACGTCAAGTTGGCGACCGCGAGCAAGCAAAATGACATCCCGGCGAGATTCTCAACGCAGGGAGGTCAGGTTTCTCATTGCGAGTGGTCGCGTATGCTCGCGACCGCTCGCGATGAGAAACTACCAGTTCGCGTTAGAAAGCTGCCGCTCGAGTAAAAATCTACTCGAGCGGCAGTAAAAGACAGCTCGCACTGTGCAAGATGCCGTTTTCAATGATTGCACAGTGCGGACAAGCATCCGGCACTGTGCAATCATTGCGAACAGTGCACTACGCAGTTCGCGTAGTGCTACGCGTAGTTCGCGTAGTGCGAACTGCACTTTGCGTAGCTTCGCGTAGCGCTACTTCGCGAACTACGCCCAGGCTTATACCTGACACGCTGGCTAGTAATGAGCAGGGATCCATTAATTGAGCACAACACACAACTTGTACTTCATAGTGCATAAAGTCTTACTCATTAATGAGAGGTAATTTATTTCCTACTCAAAGTGTCTGTTAAGTTACTTGGAAAGCCTTTAGAGAAAAAAACACTGTTTTTTTAATATGGTTTTATTCTGCCTTTATACTGTTCTGCCACACAGTCAGTGCTTTTTATGCGAGGCATGTGTGGGTAAAACATAAAACTGGACTTGTTACTATAATCACATCAAATTCCAATGGCCCTAGAGGAAAAACAATATAGTACTACTAGGCCAACCGCTAATTTTAAACACTTGTTTGCACATAGCATTATTTACAGTTTGTCGTTTTTGTTGTTCTCAATAAAGATACTCCTGCTGGTCCACTCGTACCACCCACCAGGCAGGAGATAGCAGTCCGTCTGCGGTGGCAGAGGTTGAACCATTTCCAGCAAGAATACCAGCGGCTGGTGGTCCTGGAAGAAAAAGAGGTGGAAATAGCTGCCTCTCAGCCAGGCCCCAGTGCAGCCGGTCCCCTTTAGCCTCCAGCCTCCCGGCCATCCCATTGCTGGCACCGCCACCGGCTGACAATACCTGCTGCTACCCACTCTGGCAGACCATTGCTGCGGCGCATCCTGCAGCAGCTGGATGGATGGAGAACTGGCCCATTAGGATGGGACAGAGCCTGTACCAGCTCCGGACCCAAATGGACAATGCCCTCTTCTAGTTCTTTTTTTGTTATGGTGGGAGGGACATTTCTTTGTTTGGGGAGAGGGGTGGGCCTGTTGTGGGTAGAGAGGGTGGGTTTGTTTGTAAAAAAAATAAAATAAATAAAGGAAAAATTCTATTTAATCAAAATGTATGCCTGAAGTAGTTTTGTGTGTTTTACTTTTACTTTGCACTGCTGCCTTTAGTTTCTAGGCAGCCTGTTTATCTGCTTGCGGGAGAGTATACCACTTAGTTATATATAGTTATACCTCTCTAACTATCTTGACCATCAGGGGGGAATGCTGCCATGACCTATATTGTCTACAACAACCTAGATAAGACAATACTTGTTACTTACTAACTTAACTACTTCACTTCACTCCATAGTTGTCCTCCCTGAATATAGATGAAGCAATAACAGGGAAGGGATTGCAATTTCACAAGCTAGGTCCCACTCCCACCTAGGTGAGCTCCAACTGTAGGATTAATTGGAAGGATTATCCATCGCAGGCAACTAAATGGAAATAAAAACACTGAGTTAGTGGGTTATAAAATATATCAAAGCTTTTCAAAGAATTGAGATCAGACTGCTATTGATGACACAACAAAGAATTCCTGATAGTGACAAAATAACAAAAAAACAGCAATAGTAACTTGAGCAATGGGGAGCTACTATTTAATTAAAACTAAAGTTACAAAAGTCTGAGTGGGCAAGGTTAGGTGTTTACGGTTACAATCAATCAATCAATCAATCAATCAATCATGTCACTTATAAAGCGCACTACATACCCGCGAGGGTCTCAAGGCGCTGGGGGAAGAGGGGGGTGGTGCTGCTACTGATCGAAGAGCCAGGTCTTGAGGAGTCTTCTGAAGGCCAGTAGGTCTTGGGTCTGTCGGAGGTTGGTGGGGAGGGTGTTCCAGGTCTTGGCGGCGAGGTGGGAGAAGGATCTGCCGCCGGCGGTCGTTTTCCGGATGCGGGGGACTGTGGCGAGGGCGAGGCTGGTCGAGCGGAGCTGGCGGGTGGGGGTGTAGAAGCTGAGTCGTCTGTTGAGGTATCCTGGTCCGGAGTTGTGGAGTGCTTTGTGTGCGTGGGTGAGGAGCTTGAAGGTTATCCTCTTGTTGACAGGGAGCCAGTGCAGGTCTCTCAGGTGGGGTGTGATGTGGCTGCGTCGGGGGATGTCGAGGATAAGATGTGCAGAGGCGTTCTGGATGCGTTGCAGCCGTCTCAGGAGCTTAGCCGTCGTTCCTGCGTAGAGGGCATTTCCGTAGTCCAGCCTGCTGGTGACGAGGGCCTGGGTGACTGTTTTTCTTGTTTCGGTGGGGATCCACTTGAAGATCCTGCGGAGCATTCGGAGGATGTTGAAGCAGGATGAGGAAACGGCGTTGACCTGCTTAGTCATGGAGAGGGTGGGGTCGAGGATGACCCCTAGGTTGCGTACGTGGTCGGTGGGTGGCGGGGCTGTTCCCAGTGATGTTGGCCACCAGGAGTCGTCCCAGGCTGAAGGGTTGGAACCAAGGATGAGGACCTCCGTCTTGTCCGAGTTCAGCTTCAGGCGGCTGGTCCTCATCCATTCGGCGACGGCCTTCATTCCTTCGTGGAGGTGGGCTTTGGCGGTGTGAGGGTCTTTGGTGAGGGAGAGGATCAGCTGGGTGTCGTCGGCGTAGGAGATGATGTTGAGTTTGTGCTGTCGGGCGACGTGGGCGAGGGGTGCCATGTAGATGTTGAACAGCGTTGGGCTGAGGGAGGAGCCTTGGGGTACGCCGCAGATGATCTTGGTGGCCTTGGATCGGAAGGGGGTGAGGCGGACGCTTTGTGTTCTGCCGGAAAGACACAAGACCTGAATGGTGATGCCAAATATGGATGACTTTTATGTGGGGGTGGGTAAATGGGGCCAGTTTGGACTACTCTTTAGGTAATAGAAGATCCTGCAGTGAGTTGGTGTTGCTTTCACCACATCCGCCCCACCAAGTTTGTAATACATTGATCCTGTAAATTAAGCCAATCTTTATTAAATCACACAGCCTGGGGGAAGAGGGTTAGATGTTTGATGAATGGATGGGAAAGGGGATTTGGGGAAAGGTTTGACAAAGACATAACCTACACAAGGACAACATTAATGGGCAAAGAGCAGCATACCATTGTCATCAATCTGTTGTGGAACGAAACAAAGGAATGAGTATGACACAGTACAGTTAAATGCATTGTGAACAATCCTTCTGCCTCAGAGACCCACATTATCAGATATCTGAATGGTCTATCTTCTAAGTTGGAATAAATAAAATTATGGCGGACCGAACCCACCCACCCAGTTCTCCAAACTGTATAGCAAATTCCAGTAGGTAAGCAGTAGTGTTGAGCTCAACTTTCACCTTTTATCGTGCAGGAGACTAGAAGCTCTGCGTATTGTATTAAAGAAACTGTATTTTAGAGTCAAGGAGAAGGACAGAAGGAAGGTAAGCTTCATGGGGAGTGTACCAAGAAGACTCCAAGGCAGAACAAAAAAAACAAGTGGAGGACTAAGGGGCATATTCACAAGGACTTATCTCCGAGTTATCGCCACCTTAACGCATCAAAAGTGGAGATAGATTTAAAGCCCCATTCACAAGCGGGTGCAAACTGCAGACATCGCCAGTATTCCCGTGATAACTGCCCCAAAATTTATCTCCACGGGTGACACCACCAACTAACCCTAATGAGATGCAGAGTAGGCGTTCCCGTGCAAAAACACACGAAAACACCACTACACCACTTTCACAACAAACTGCCAGATCTGCGATGCGAACCAAAAACAGGCGATAAGCCGCCGTAGTAGCAGGGAATTAACACCTGCCTTTTGCTGGTGTTAAGCAGGACGACTACCTGCTGCATGAAAGGGAGCCCAGCCAAGAGCCACATCTGAAGACCCACAGATGCCATGGAGACAATGATCATGCAGCTCGGACACCGATGAGGGCCACAACACCCACCCCCACCACCCCCAGGCCCGCCACCACCCCCGGGACCCATCCCGCCCCCCCCGGACCACCACAGAGGCAGCATACACAAAGACAGCGGACCCACCGTAAATGCACCAGCCGCACAGACCGAACGCCAGAGGAGGACATTGCCCACTACAGGCCCAAAAGGACAACCATCCCCGCATCCTGACCCACATAGCCCACCTGCTGACGGTACCAACACAGCGCACAACGAACATCCCTCCGCAGACAAAGCTGCCGGCTGTGCTGCACATGTTGGCCTCTGGTACCTTCCAACCCACAACTGCCAGAGTCGGAGGAGTCTCACAGCCAGCCCCATCCAAGTTCATCACACCTGTCCTTGATGCCAACATCAGCCCGGTACCCCAGCACCTCCACTCCACCCACACTGCACAGGAGCAGCTGGAGACCAAGCAAGGCTCCCAAGCCATAGCTGGATTCCCTCACGTGTCGGGGCAATCAACTGCACATATGTACCCCTCGTGCCCCTTGCCGACACTGCACACAACTACCTCAACAGAAAGCACACGCATCCCATGAATGTGCAGGCAATAGTGGACCACCCGGGACTCCTCAACAATGTAGTGGCCAACTCCCCAGGCAGAGTGCATGATTCCTACATCTCCAGACAGTCCATCATCAACCAGCGCTCCCAGGATGTCGCCTATGGAAATGCAGTGCTCGTTGGTAAGTCCAAAATGAACACACCACACACCTCCACCCCACAGTCATGCAACTCAAGACACTGGCAATGGGCACACAGCACAACTACATGCAACATGCCACACAACATGCCAACCGACCAGACACGACAACACAACTCCATTGGGAACCTGGGCTTGCCATGCACACAACCCAGCCACGGCATGGTACCACAGCCACACAATAGCAGGATGTGAGGAGAGGCTTGGAGCAGGCATGTACGAGAGCGGCAAGTGACTAATGAATGTGAACCTACCCAATGCCAGGTGTGGCGTGGAGGTGCCGGACAGACTTCAATGTGCAAACAATGGAAATGGCCATGTGGAGATTAACTGCTGGTGCATGGAGTGTAGTGGCCAGTGGACGCTACCATGTCCCCACAGGCTGTGGGGCAGAACGCAGAAATGTCGCACGTTACGTCCCCCCCTGCATGCGTGGGCGGAGTGGGTTGGCCCTGCGTATGCCAGGCCTGCGTAGGGGTGTGAATAAAAAGCCCGTCGCACTGGGTGTGGTTCTTATTCGGAATGGCCAACGCGTCTGCCAGGGCGGCGCCTCTCAGCCCGCCATGAGGCCGGCACCGAGCGCGGCGGGGCCTGTGTCCCTGTGCGCCTGCTGCACCCCAGGCCGCTGGTCCCCAGACCCGTCATGCCTGCCCCAGCGTACCAAGGAGGCTCCGCTCACCTGCCGACACCGGCGTGTGTCAAAGAGGGCCCACCATGTGCCGGTGCAAGCTCCAAGCCCCAGTCCCGTGACCTTTGCAGCCTCCGCAGACCATTGCTGGCCTCAACGACGCTGGCCCACTGTATTCCTTTTTCATTGACATACTCCACCGGCGTCCTCTTCGGGCCAGTTGTGGGCACATGTTGAACTGAGTTCTGAATGGCAGTGACCAAAGGTCTGTGGCAGCGTCCACATCACTATACTCCCTCCGATCAGTGAAGCCAAAGTCTGCATCGCAGGCCTGCGACACGTGGTGCCACTAACCCTGTTCAACGCAAGCCTGCGACACGTGGTGCCACTAACCCTGTTCAACGCAAGCCGGCGACACGTGGTGCCACTAACCCAGTTCAACGCAAGCCAGCGACATATGTTTGTGGGCCCCTGCAGACTACTGGCTCTGGCCTACCCTGCGCTCCAGTATGTCCCACATATGGAACTGTGTCATGAGTCTTGAATGGCAGTGACCCCAAGTCCGTGGCAGCGTCCACATCACTAAACTCCCTCCGATCAGTGAAGACAAAGTCTGCATCGCAAGCCTGCAACACGTGGTGCCACCAACCCTGTTCAATGCAAGCCGGCGACACTTGTATGAGGGATCAGGCCTACACTGCGCTCCAGTAGGTCCCACATGTGGAACTGTGTCCTGAGTCTTGAATGGCAGTGACCAAATGTCAATAGCCGCGTCCTTATCACTAAACTCCCTTTGATCAGTGTCCCAGACCCTGCGTCGCAAGCACATGACACGTGTCTGTGGGCCCATGCTGACCGCTGCCCACGGCCTACACTGCGGTCCAGTGGGCCCACATCCAGCACTTAGTCGTGATTCATGACTGGCAGAGTCCATACCAGTGAACGCACGGAGAGGAGTAAGAGGAAGATGCGGCTCAGTCCGGATGAAAGCCGTATCCTAGTCACGGAGGTGACCGAACACTAGCAACAACTGATCTGTTGCCACCAACCCTGATCACAGCAAGTCCGCGTCCCATGGTGCCACTGAACCTGAACTACGCAGGCCGGTGGGACCATCCAACGTAAGCCGGCGACACTCGGTGAATGGCCCCTGCTGACCGCTGCCTCAGGCCTACACTGCGGTCCAGTAGGTCACACATGTGGAACTGTGTCTTGGGTAAGATGTGGAGGAGTCCACACCACTGGACACGCCTCATCACAGGCGGCATCCCCTATCAGAACTGGTGCCACTAACTCTGTGCGCAATGAGTCATGGGCACTTTCTGGTTGGACTTTGGTGGAGTTTGAGTCCATTGCCTGGGAGTTGTCTGCATCATCATCTGGCTGGACCGGACTTGGTGTCCGACATGGGTCTGTTCCATTCATCTCCACCATAGTGACTGTTTCAGCGTGGTTCTGCCCTCTGCATAATGCCCTGGGGGTACACCTTCCACTGTCCACCGAGACACTCCGTGACAACCCCCTTTGTCATCTACGAAAACCTGCTCTGCTCTCGTGACCCTGCCCCAGTGCACCACAAGTCAGCGGCCCGTGGCGGTAGGCTCGTGCAGGATGCTGTGCATCTGGGGCCACTGACTCTGTGCAGCTCAAGTCATGGGGCCTTTATGGTTGAATGGGTGTGTCCTTAACGATGTACACTGTTGTCGTTTATTGACTGCACCAGGCACTACATTACGGCTGGTGTGCACACACCCCACACACATCCAACACAGGTGTCACTCGACATGTGAGCCTGCTAATAAAAGTGGCCGGGCGCACGTGCCCATAGCCATTCCCACCATCTAAGCAAGTGTGTCCGTGTGGTCATTATGTCAGCATGATGGGCCCGAGCCCTGCAACATCACAGTGTGCTGTCTTCAGCGGACGATACCATGTCACCTCAGCAGTGGCTGAGACCTTGGACATGTAGCTCCGACCGCCCCCCCCTGCATGCACAAGCGGCGTGTGCTGGCCCGGCGTACGTCAGGTCAGGTGTGCTGATTCGGCAGGGGGATCAGGGCGTGGCTCTGGACTGGCCTTGAGCAGGAAGTGCGGTAAGTGTTTCTCTGTGTTGGGGTGTTGTCGCCACCAGGGCCACAGTAGTCGGTGTTGCAATGTAGCATGCACCAGGAGGGCGGGCCCACACGTAAGGGGAAATGTAGGAGCGCAAGACCGCTCGGGGTCTTGGCACATGCATGCCAAGTGTTATGTGTATCAGTCCTGCGGCTGCATAAGTCAGTTGCCTAGCCTCAATCGCAGCACGATCACAGCCAGCCATGGACTGTACACCTGTGTCCGCCCTGTCCGGACCATTGGCCTACACTCACGTGGCCACACACACCCTCAAAGGCCAGCTTCACGGTGTTGTTGGCATGCCACTGGACATGCGCGGACAGGCATTACAATGGTGTGCCGTAGGAGTGCACGTGATACAACCGCGCAGCGCACACAAGTGTGGGGGCTCGTGGGAGGGAGGAGCAGCTGTGAGGCAACGTAACACACAGTGAGGCTGCTCATGTGCCACGTGCTGGGCATCTCATTCATGATTCCCTGGGTCGGAGACATCCCACCACACCCACGACAGTCCTCTGTACATCTTCTGTATGCATGCAGATGGTGAAGTTACTGTAGGGATGAAAGGTCCTTTGTCTGAACTATCAGGCGGTAGCACTTCTGCAGCTCCGAACTGGGACTTGCATGTGGCCAGCACCCCCTGACAGATACGATAGCATTTGCTTACGACTCCCACACTACGCACTGCCCGACGTGAGACCAACGCGTACACATCCCACACGCAGAAGTCCTTGGTCCTAGTTAGCGTGCATGAAATGGCCTTCACACGTACTCCCACCCCACCCCAGGCCTGCACCCATTGCACACACACACTGCTCATTGCTCCGAGCTGTGCCATTTCATCCACAGGACTGGCGCAGGGCAAGCCAGTGCCGCTTCAAGCAGAGCCACTGACGCAATGGCAGACCATCCCTGACACATGCTCAACTCCAGTCACATGGACCTGTACCGTGGACGTCTGCTGCATGTGCTGGGGGCACTGCCGTGGCAGTGCTGCGGATCAGTTACCGGCTGGGCTTCCGCCTTGCGAACGTCACCTACGTTCAGCCTGTGTTGCATTGTCGCTCGTGCATATTCGAGTGGACCATGGATGTCTGCCTCTCCAACATAACGGTAGCTGACCTGGACTTTGACGTGTGTGTGCGCCCCCTGTTGGCCCACGACCAGGAGTGTCACCGTGATGCCCGTTTATGGCATGCCTGGATGTTTGGCATGCATGCTGGCAACTGGACATGGGAGATTGCACGAGTCGTCGTGTGCAGTGACCACATTGAGCCGCTCCCCGATTGGGCTTTGGTGCAAATTGGGGCCAGGGGTTGGAGTCAGCACATCTGTCCGGGACAGCTGATGGATTACGTCACCGACATGTTAGATGTGGTGGACAATGTCTCATTGGAAATGTTGGCCTACGCTGCTGCACTCGCGTTCATGGACGAGTGACAAGGTACCTGCAGCCACAACTGGATGTGACCCATTGCACGTGTCCCGATGCCTGGTTGCATGTTGGGGATCTGGTCACATGTCCCAAGACGACAGTGGACATGGCTGCATTGGCCTGGACTCCTGATCCATGCGCGGACAACCAACGCGGGTTGGCACTGACTTGTGTTGGTGATGGACTCCCCCGGGGTGGACATGGGCGCTTTCAAACGTTCCTCATTCAGACATGCTGCTGCATTGGTCTGCATGTCGTGGCACTTCTCTTGGCCATACTGACACGCACTTGTTGATAAAGTTTCCGCACTTTCACTTGTCTCCAACTGTGTTGAGTCTTGATTTGTATGCCAATGTGTGTGTCACGGCCTATCTGGGTCCATGCCATACGTGCATTGCTACCCCATCAGGGCTGTGGGTTTGTACTTGTGGATTATCATGTCCCTGTTTCGTGCTTTGCCAGATGCGTATGGCCATTTACCGGCCACAAGCGGGTGCACTTGTGTCCTGTGTTCGGTTGTGCAAATGTTGCTGTTTGTACCACATTGTGTTCGATGTTGGGGTGCCCTGCTTCCTATGTGTGTGTGCTGCATTGTGTGTGAGATGTCCCTTCAGCTCTGATTTGGCTCACCCTTCTCCCTTTCAGGCAGTGTGGTTTTCACTTCTGTGCTTGTTCAGTGGTGTGATATTGCCGGGTTGTGTGACTTGTGCTCTTGGTTGGTGTTGTTACTCTTGGGCATAGTTTGTCTGCAGTTGTGCTGTGTTTAATTGTGCATGTGTGCCATTGTGCTCATCTCCCCCTCCCCCTAGTCCCTGGTCTTTCCTCTCCCTGTTGCTGTTGTGTCTGTTGATTTTGGGCAGTTTCCGGTCCCCGGGTCCTGCCACCATCTCCAGACTGATGTGGTGGACACCATTTCCTCCATGTCATCCAGCTCCTGGTGTGGCGCTGAACTCCCAACTCCGGTGTGCATTGCTGCCTTCTGGTTGTTGGCGTGTTTCTGCTTGTTTGTGCGTTTCGCATCATTCCAGCTGTTCTGGTTTTCTTCCATTGTCCTCCTCCGCACTCCGGCTGCATTCACCTTGTCCACGATGGCCTGCCATGTACAATGTTTTGTTGCCAATGGGGCTTGTGGGGTTGTGTACTGGCTCCGGTTGCCTCCATTGTGCTTCGCTGTTGTTTTCTGTTTGGTTTGTCTTTCTTTTTCCTGCTTTTGTTGTGCTTATTCCCGCCTGCTGTGTGTGTGTCGCGGGCCTGGCCCTGCTTATCGCTGCTTTCCTCATCGCGAATGGGCTCATCGCACGTTTTTTGGTGTTGGGGTTTGTGTTTCTATCTCCGTCGAGGTGGTTGTATCGCGGACATTGGCCGCGTTTTCGGCAGACTATCGCATGGTACCGCCGTGTTGTGAATTCCACGTTAACATTGGGTTATTTTCCCACGATAGGCTGCGATATGTAAAGTTGAGTTAACATTTTTTGGAGATGTTTAGCGCACGTTCTTGTGAATATCCCCCTAAGAGTTTCATTTCTGCCACCAATACAACACACGCACACACTCAGCAACATTTTACAAATCACTGCACCTCTCTCCCTTCCACATAGCTGAGTACTAGGCCTCAGAGTCATGGTTTCCCTTCAAAGATAATACCTTCTTACTTCTAGCTATTGAGGAGGTAGTCCTGTCCCGTGTTCTTCCATCCTCCACCTGACTCCGAGTAACTCCGTCCCAGTCATGAATGTCCCAAGCAAGATAGATGTGTAGTGCACTGATGTTGAAGAACAAGTAGAGAAACAGAATTGTAGTATTTTGTATAGGTTTTTGTTTGTTAACTAAAGTGACTGTTCTGGCCTCCGAAAACCAAGAAAAAAGGAGAGGACCCTGCAAGTAAGTGTGAAAGGGCCAATTACCTCCAGGAAAAAATGATCACCCATCCTTCAGACCCCAAACATTGCAAATCATCTCAAGCCGGTCCCCAATTACAGTTCAACACCCTCCCTCACTGTCTACCACCATATCAATCATCACTCACAAATGCTCAATCACTTGTATGTGCAGTGGTTACCTGTTCCAATCCAAGCATGGTGGTAGATACAGTATTTCCCCTTTGATGCAAGCAACAGATTGGAATTTGACAGTCTTGTGCATCAAATGATCATCTAGGGCAGCAGGGACGTTTTAAGGCATGGGCAAAGTGGGCTCTGGCCCAGGGCCCCAGCATTTAAGGGGGCCCCCTGAGAGATCTGTCTCTGTCCTCCACAAAGTCCTGCCCTGATGACCTTGAATGATTCTTAAATATAGATTGTTTTAATACTATTTTCCTTTGATGTGTTTTTAACACGAGTGATGTGTGAGAGTTTATTACAGATATTTTGCACAGAAATTGTGTTTGTTTTTCAACACCATGCAACATCCATAACATTTTTAAATTTAGATCAAAAGAGGACCTCGGTCACAGAGAGTATTTGCAATAATACTAGTGAGCTGCTGCTATATTACAATATTGAAAACACACTTCACTATCTCTGAATATTAGAAACGCATTTAGAATTTGGACCAGTGTGCCTGTGCAGTGTCAGTCTCCAGGCCAAAGAGGGTGTGAGAAAGCTGAAGTCTGATCATAAATGTAAAGCTGTTCCGAACAAGGGTCCCAAAAATATCTTTGGCCCAGGGCCCCCAAAATCCTTAAGCTGTCCCTGTGGGGCAGCCCTCCTAGGTGATGAAAAAATAGAAGGATCATAAGAGTGGACCATCCAGGTTAACTTTTTCTAAGTAAGTTTGTAAAGGCCAATCACCTACAGGATGTTCCCCAATTCTCCTCCTCACCTTTACCACCACGATCCCGTTCAGCACTTTTTTTAAGGTGCTCCTGCCCCCGGATTGCATGGTGGTTTTTCATATGGGTCGTTTGGCCTCCAGTGCCATAATGTGTACCAGGCATACCTCGATGAACATTTATGTGGCAAATGGTGCATATTGCAAGGTGTTCCCCCTCTTCACTACCCTTAAAGAAGTCTCAAACCGGGGAGGAGTACTTTTTTTACTGTGCCACTGCCAAAGCCTGAAGAAGAATTGGAGGTAGGTAGGCTTGTTATCGATTTTCCTATCTGCAGTGCATACTTCTACTAAGTAAGTGGTTACTAGTGCAGGTCTCTACTGGGGCTTTGCAAATATGGGATCTGGCAGTACTATCTGTGCCATATCCCTTGGAGCAGGTTGAATAGCAGTGTTGGACTCCTCTGTATCACCTTCCACAATGACTGCCTCATCGTCATCCTCCGTTTTCATACTTCTAAGGGTTTCAAGAACGTTTTATTATCCCTTGCCTCTCCTGGCATCTTCTGGACACTGCAGGGGTCCACTTCTTATCCCTATCATCATCATCAGAAGTGGTGCTTGGAGAAGATGATGACGTAGTACCCTTCCTTTTCTTTGCTGGAGATATGGGAGTCAATGGTTCTGAAAGAGGAGATTCTTGATCAGAAGGAAGCTCAACCTCCTGTTCTGCTCCAATATTAGGAAGATGTACTGTTGTTGGCTGTGGCACACTTTGTTCTGTTTCCTGAAACGATTGGGTACTACTTTGGAAAAGGACAAATCAAATTCAGTGTCACTGCTCGTCGGCTTCGCCATGATTGCAGTGGCCACCTCTGTGACAAACATGGCCTTGGACTGAGGTGGGGTGCTGCTGTTGATGCAGGAGTGCTGCTCTGAGCTTGCTCCCGGGTGGTCCAAAAAAGGTTTGGAGAGACAAGCCACTGGTGAGAAGCTGCTTCTTCTCACTGACCACTTTCTTGGAAGCATCTTTCTTTGGGGTCATCGTAAAGCTCTCAGTTGGCAGATGCACTAAGCTGCACAAGCGGAAGATTGCACAGGCCTTCTGTTTGGCAGTACTGTGGGTGATGTCTCTTCTCTTGTGCACCTAAAAGCAAACAAGGAAGAAAAACTTTTGGGTGCTCATTACAATGGCGGTCGGATGAGCGTTTGACCACCCAACTGCCATCATTTCAGGCACAAGACCGTCCAACAATGAGTCGGCGGTCCAGACAGCCCATTTACGATACGGCCGCTGTGCAGGCAATCGTAAAATGCTTTTTACTATTGCAGCTTGTGCAGCAGCCCAGAAAAAGATCTGCTGCAGAAACTGCAATAGTAAAAAGCAATTTGAAAACATCCAAGCACTGTGTGCCAGGCACCATGTGGTGCCTGCCACATGGTGCAAGAATATTTGGGGGGGCAACCACATGTGTACCCCCGGGCCACAATACGGATGCCCACGGGGGACAGGGGCCCTGCTGGGGGCCCCCAAAGTCCCTTTCTGACAGCCTTTTCATGGCGGTAGAACCGCCATGAAAAGGCTGTTGGAAACTGACATCTTAATCCCTACGGCGGTACCTCTGCAGGCACTGCCTCCATTGTAGGGAGCAAGACCACTGACTCACTGTCAGTTAAACTGCTCTCCCACCCTCGCAGCTCCACCACTAAGTGAGGCCTTTCCTGAGCCCCTGCACTCCCGTAGTGTTTGGTGTTCGAGGCCCTCCTCCACCAGCAGGTTTACCCGCGCCTCATCCCTGGTGGTCCAGTGGACCTCTGATTCCTTTCTCTCGCTCCGCTTTCAGCCCCTTCTGCTCCGTTATTCACCCTTTAGCTCTTTTTCACCCTTTCACTGCTCTCAGCACTGTTATTCTGCTTTCTGCTCCGTTTCCTGCTCCGTTTGCCCCTTTCACTCTTCTTAGCACTCTTCTGCTTTCTGCTCCGTTTTTCACCCTTTAGCTCTTTTTCACCCTTATACTCTTCAGATCTGTTCGTTTCTCTTTCACCCTTTTTACTCCTTACTTTCTTCCTCTATTGCTTGCTTACCCCCAGTTTTTTTCCCGCTGCTGCTGCCCCCGCGGCCCCTCCCCCTGAGCGTGACCAGCCCGAGCCAGTTCCCCTCCCCGCTCCCGCCTCCCAGCTGTCCATCCCTCCCCGACCCCTACTTAATGGCAGCGGATGCGTGCAGCGGGCGCGCCAAAGGCAAGCCCGTCTGAGCCCGTCCGCGACCCGTCCGCGACCAGCGCCAGGAACCCTGGACCTCCCCACCGCTAAAGCTACAACCCAGCAGCACTCCATGCACTCAACCCAGGCCGCAACAACAACTGCAAGCTAGCGTCACCAGCTGACACCCACGGACCCTTCAGGTGTCAGCGCTGCTGGCACACCTGCAGCACTGCCAGGAACATGGACCCAGCACAACCCGCAAGAACACAACCGAACCGAAGACCCTGCAATGCATCCTCCTCAACGTCCGATCACTCCACAAACACGCCACCGAAATCTGGGACCTCTTCGACAGCACCACCCCGGACGTAGCATTCTTCACCGAAACCTGGAGCAACACCACCTTGGGACCAGACATCGCCACCGCCATTCCCAAAGATACAAGATCTCCCGGAAGGACTGCCCCACTCGCCCGGGAGGAGGAATCGCAATCGTCCACAAATCCACCCTCCGCCTGAGCACACTCCCCGACGAGCCCACAGACCTGATGGAACACCTACACTTCAAGATACAGGCCAGCCCCACCACCACCCTCTGAGGAATTCTCATCTACCGACCCTCCGGACCCCGCGGACCTTTCACCAACTCCATCATGGACATCATCTCCCCGCAAGCCATTTCATCCACCAACTACACCCTGCTTGGAGACCTCAACTTCCACCTAGACAACCAACTAGACCCCAACACCACATCCCTACTGGACAACCTCCACAACATCGGACTCCGCCAGATTGTGAACGAACCCACGCACTCAGCAGGACACACCCTCAACCTCCTCTTCACATCAGGAAACTCCATCACTTTCAGCCACACCGCCGAACTCCCGTGGACAGACCATCAATGAATCCACTTCACCTTCAGAACACCCACCAACCACATACACCAGCACCTGCTCCCACGAAGAAACTGGACCAAAATCACCGATGACCAGCTCACCTCCTCACTCAGCAACTCTACCCCAACCACCACGGAAGACGACGACCCCAGCACCGCAGCCCGAACTCTGCAAAGATGGATCTCCGACAGCGCCAACACCATAGCCCCCCTCAAGAAGAACAACAACACACACGCCAAGAAAGCCAGATGGTTTACCACCGAACTTCGAGAGTCCAGACGCACATGCCACCACCTCGAAAGGGCCTGGAGGAACTTCAAATCCACAAAAGCCCACAACAACTTCAGAGCCGCCACCAACGCCCACCACCAACTCATCAGAAATACGAGAAAAACAGCGATCGAAGACAGAATCTCCACACATGCATACAACAGCAAAGAACTCTCAGCATCATCAAGGAGTTCGCCCAACCCACCAGCGAGTCTACTGACATTCCTCCCTCACAAGACCTCTGCAACAAACTCAGCGTCTTTTTCCACCACAAAATCAAGAACATCTACGACAACTTCGACGAAGACAACCAACACACTGAACCCTCACCAGCCACCTTCGACACCCTGAAACCAACGATTGACAGCTGGATAGCCCTCACCACCGAAGACACACTGAAGACGATGAAGTCAATCCACTCCAGGCCCCCATGGACCCCTGCACGCACCACATCTTCAACAGAGCTGCCGACACCATCGCACCCTTGCTTCGCCACACCATCAACCGCTCCCTGGTGACCGCGTCTTTCCCTGACTACTGGAAACACGCCGAGGTCAACCCCCTCCTGAAGAAGCCCTCGGCGGACCCCACCAACCTCAAAAACGACAGACCCATCTCCCTACTCCCGTTCCCAGCGAAAGTCATCAAGAAAGCCATCAACAGCCAACTCGCCACCTTCATGGAAGAGCACAACATCCTCGACTCCTCCCAATCCGGCTTCAGAAAAACCACAGCACAGAAACCGCCCTCCTCGCCGCAACAGATGACATCCGCTCGCTACTGGACAAAGGAGAAACAGTAGCCCTCATCCTCCTCGACCTCTCAGCGGCCTTCGACACAGTCTCCCACCACACCCTAACACGCAGACTCCACGATGCAGGGATCCGGGACAAGGCCCTCGACTGGATCCACTCTTTCCTCTCCGGCAGAACGCAGAGGGTCAGACTCCCTCCTTTCCTCTCGGACCCTACACCAACCACCTGCAGAGTCCCCTAGGGGTCCTCCCTCAGCCCCACGCTTTTCAACATCTACATGGCTCCGCTCGCCCCCATCGTCAGAACCCACAGACTCAACATTGTTTCATACGCAGACAACACCCAACTCATCCTCTCCCTATCCAACGAACCCAACGCAGCCAAACACAACTTTCAAGAAGGCATGGAAGCTGTCGCCAAATGGATGAAAAGCAGCTGCCTACAACTAAACACCGACAAAACAGAAGTACTCATCATGGGCCCACACCCCGAAGCCTGGAACGACACTTGGTGGCCCAACGCCCTCGGAAGACCACCCACTCCCACGGACCACGCACGCAACCTTGGAATCATCCTGGACTCCGAGCTCAAAATGGACCGCCAGATCAACTCCGTCGCATCCTCCTGCTTCCACACCATACGCCTCCTACGCAAGACCTTCAAATGGATCCCCCTCGAGCACAGAAAGACCGTCACTCACGCCCTCGTCACCAGCAGACTGGACTACGGCAACGCACTCTATGCCGGAATAAACAAAAACCTCACCCGCAAGCTACAAAACATCCAGAAAACCGCCGCAAGACTAGTCCTCAACCTGCCAAGACACTGCCATATCTCCCAGCACCTGCGCACACTCCACTGGCTCCCCATCGAGACCTGAATCACCTTCAAGATCCTCACCCACGTACACACAGCCCTCCACAACACTGGACCAGCATACCTGAATAGCCGACTCAATTTCCACGTACCCCAAAGGACCCTACGATCAGCCCAGCTCTCCTATGCCGTGGCCCCCGCGCCAGAAAGACCAGATCAGGAGGCCGCACCTTCTCCTTCCTCGCGGCCAGAGCCTGGAACGCCCTACCGCCAGTAGCGGCTCGTGGAGGGAGTGCCGCAGGGCGGTGGGACGGGGCGGGGGAGGAGCAGGATGGGGGGAGTAAACTACGGCATACGGCCGAACAGAGGTAAGAAAACAAATAAATAAATAAAACGAATTTTATTGCACGCGCTGCATTGCCAAATGCGATGCAGCGCGCGCAACAAAATTTGTTTTATTTATTTATTTGTTTACTTACCTCTGTTCGGCCGTATGCCGTAGTTTACTACCCCCACCCTGCTCCTCCACCGCCCCGCCCCACCGCCCCGCGGCACTCCCTCCATGAGCCGCTACTGCCTACCGCTCCACCTCAGACAGACAACATCACTCCCCATCTTCACGAGAAACCTCAAAACTTGGCTTTTCGACAGACCCCCTCCTTGATGGACTGGAACCTGCACCTCCCCTCCTCCCCAGCACCTTGAGACCCTTACAGGTGAGTAGTCACGCTCAACAAACACGTGATTGATTGATAGGGTTAGAGTCTGACTGCTTCCCGACAGGCTTCTTGAGCCTGTCGAGACTGCGGTCTTTCCCCCACCCAAATCGCTTTGACTGCCGGTATTGTAATCCGGTGGTTGGACCAATACCCTGGCTGTCGCTCGGAAGGTGGCTGTCCGCCCGACATCCTAATGAGGCCCTTAGTGTGAGACATGGCATTGTTGCAGCTTGAATTCGTACAGACAAAGGCAATTTTAGTGTGGTTGTTTACTTAGGTAATAATAACCACTCTAAAGTGAAACCACACCACCATATCATAAAATGTAATTCGCCATCAGAATAATACACAATATACAGAATTATAGAGCTTTCTCCTTTATGTTTATGTTATTCTAAAGGAGACACCTGTTGCACTTAGGGTACTGCATGGTTAAATGGAATGGTAATCTTTTAAAAAATGGAGGTTGGTGTGTGCCTATGGCAGGCAATGTGGTCCGGGGGAATTGGAATAATGTTATGTTCTCGGATTTGTAAAGCGCATGGCTGCCCCAGCAACGGGGTGTCCCAGCGCTAAATCCACAAATTACAATCAATCAATCACGGCATTTATAGAGCGCGCTACTCACCCGGGAGGGTCTCAAGGCGCTGGGGGAGGGGGTAAGTTACTGCTCGAACAGCCAGGTCTTGAGCTGCTTCCTGAAGGAGAGATGGTCCTGGGTTCGCCGAAGGTGAGTGGGGAGGGAGTTCCAGGTCTTGGCTGCCAGGTAGGAGAAGGATCTTCCTCCGGCGGTGGTTCTGCGGATGCGTGGTACGGTGGCGAGGGCGTGGCTGGTTGATCGTAGCTGGCGGGTGGGCGTGTAGAAGGTCATGCGGTCGTTGAGGTACTTTGGGCCCAGGTCGTGGAGGGCCTTGTGTGCGTGGATGAGGAGTCTGAACGTGATTCTCTTGCTGACGGGGAGCCAGTGCAGGTCTTTCAGGTGTCCGGTGATGTGGCTGTGTCGGGGGATGTCCAGGATGAGTCGTGCGGAGGCGTTCTGGATGCGCTGGAGTCTTTTTTGAAGTTTGGCTGTGGTTCCGGCGTAGAGGGTGTTCCCATAGTCCAGTCGGCTGGTGACGAGTGCCTGGGTGACGGTCTTCCTGGTTTCAGTGGGGATCCATCTGAAGATCTTGCGGAGCATGCGCAGGGTGTTGAAGCACGAAGATGAGACGGCGTTGACTTGTCTGGTCATCGACAGGGAGGAGTCCAGGATGAAGCCCAGGTTTCGTGCGTGGTCCGTTGGCTTGGGCGCGGTGCCCAGGGCCGGGGGCCACCAGGAGTTGTCCCAGGCGGAGGGTGATGAGCCCAGGATGAGGACTTCCGTCTTGTCTGAGTTCAGTTTAAGGCGGCTGTTCCTCATCCAGTCGGCGACGTCTTTCATCCCGTCGTGTAGGTTGGCTCTGGCGGTGGTGGGGTCGTTGGTGACAAGACCGAAGAGGAGGATAGGGCAGAGGATTATTTAGGGAAAAGCCAGGTCTTTACTGCTCTCCTGAAAACCCTGTGACTCTGTATGCTCCTGATAGTGCATGGGAGAGCATTCCAGAGATAAGAAGCTAAAGCCCGGAATGACCGACCTCCAGCACGTGCTCTTCTAACATGAGGAACATATGCCTGATGTTGATTGAGGGAGCGGAAGCGCGTTCCGGGACATAAGGGGTAAGGAGCTTAGCTAGAACAGGAGGAGCTTTTGCATAGAACATTCTATGAGAGAGGCACAAGGTCTTTAAGTGAATTATTTTCTCGACCAGAAGCCAGTGCAACCTATGTATGACTTTGGAAATAGAGCAAGATTTAGGGAGGGTGAAGAAAGTCTGGGCCGCAGCGTTCTGCACCCTCTGAAGGCGATTGATGCCAGCATTACACAAATGAATGATGCTGATGTGTCTAAAGTGCACCGCTGCCAGGGTGTTCAGGAGAAAATGGAATTATAGACCTAAAAAAAACTGAATGCTGTGGCGCGGCTGTGCGCCTATGGTGGCTGGATGGATGATGGATCGACCGAGGCAAAATGGCAAATAGAAATTAAAATAATTTTTTTAAAGAATGACAATTAAAAAAATTGCAATAAAATAATGAAAACATTTGAAATAAAAAAATTAAAATAAGTGAAATAAAAAAACATTTAAATTAAGAATAAATAAGTCAAATGAAAAAGATAAAATAAAAGTGATAATTTTAAAAAAAATCAATAATTGCCGATGTCTATATGGGAGAGTGAAAAGAAACCTATTGGAGGTGCAAAATAAAAACTAATAAAAAAATGCATGTAATATTATATCAGCACTGTTCATTAAAATCATATTCTTAATATACATACAGCAATGATTCTCCAACATATTATTAAACTGAAATCTCACATCCATCCATGCGAGCCTATGGCAAAGGCACAATGGCTGGATGCACAAAAAGGACAGCCAGCCAGTGCCACTTGGTCAAACAACAACACTGAGCAAGGAGGCATGGGGAACAAAGAACACATGCAAGCCTATTGCAAAGGCACACTGTCTGGATGCACAAAAAGGACAGCCAGCACGTGCCACTTGGTCAAACAATAACACTGAGCAAGGAGGCATGGGGAACAAAGACACATGCAAGCCTATGGCAAAGGCACACTGTCTGGATGAACAAAATGGCTGCCAGCCAGTGCCACATGGTCAAACAGCAACACTGAGTAAGGAGGCACGGGGAACAAAGAACACATGCAAGCCTATGGGAAAAGCACACTGGATGGATGCACAAATGGCTGCCAACCAGTGCTACATTGTCAAACAACAAAACTGAGCAAGGAGGAATGGGGAACAAAGAGCACATACAAGCCTATGGCAAAATCACACTGGCTCGATGCACAAAACGGCTGCCAGACAGTACCACATGGTCAAACAACAACACTGAGCAAGCAGGCATGGGGAACAAAGAACACATGCAAACCAATGGCAAAGGCACACTGGCTGGATGCACAAAATGGCTGCTGGCCAGCACCACATGGACAAATAACACTGAGCAAGGATGCATGGCAAACAAAGAGAACTCATTCAGGCCTATGGACACCAACTCTACCAAATTGCCAACAGCCACATGGCATGGAGAACAAAGACAAATCAATAAAACCCAATGACCACCACCACCATTTCAGCAATACGAAAAACAAAAATGTACTGAACTATAAAAAGTTTACAAAAACACATATCCTCCCAAGGCATCAAATATTACACCATATATACACTTTTTGTGCACAAAAAACAGGAAATACAAGAAAAACCACCACATTTTTAATTCAATCCATTGCCATCCCTGCCCTAAATAATGTCTTAAAACAACATATACCACAGAAACCGTTGTTTCATGCACCCATGACTAGCACTGGCCTGTACCTACTGGATGGCCCCTTGGAAGTTTAGGCCACATAGTAAAATAAATAAATATTGCAATTTAACAAACATGGAGAAAATGTACTGAACTGTGCACTATTATTCCTTTACAAAAGAAGAAAAATCAAATTAAAAAATATAACTAGGCCCTACTGAAAAAATGCAGGCCACCCATCACAATAACTTTGACAAAATCGAATAAAAGTACAAGTAAGTGCTGGTGCATGCCCTCTATCAAACAAACAACACCTTTATACAACAGGTTTTGAACTTACTTGTGATATCTCAAAATCAAAGTCCTTAAAGCCAATGGTATATATGCAGCAGACAATGAGAGTGAATGGAAGGCTGAATTTAGGAACTCCGCACTTGAGTGCGGAGTGCCTGTATTCTGCAAACTCTGTGAGCAGAGCTGAGTTTACTGCCCGGGCCTACTACATATGTCACCCCTAAGGTACACCTTAAACAGCCCGGAGCTCAGGGTACAGTGTATTTAAAAAAAAAAGTAGGACATATACTTTCAAGTTTTACATGTTATGGTAGTGGAAAACTTTTACATTTGTTTTTCACTACTGTGAGGCCTAACTCTCCCATAGGATTACAGTGGGTCGTAAGGAATCTGGGCCTGGGGGAAACTGGAGAGAGCTTTATCTTGTATCCTACAGAACCAATCTGCTGGAGCCACTTTTCCAAGCTCACAGAAAGCCATTAGTTCTGAAAGGTTTGAATGCGACCCTCAACTGGATTTATATTCCCAGCATAGTCAAGAAGGCTATTTTAGGTTACTCTTCGCCCCAGAAGATGACTGTGAGGAATAAGATACTTGAGATTTAGGTTGGAATCGCGATCTGTTAAAGGAAAAACTAGCCTTCTTATTTCTAGTTAAGTCAAACTTCCTCTTCCCTTTATCTAAACTTTTCTGTCTGTACTTAAAGGGTTGAGTATGTTTTGGCTTTTGAAGGATTTATGTAAAACATTTTCTATTTCTTGCTCAAAAGAGATGTGTACCAGAAAAGGACACACAATGGTGACCCTACTTTTGAGATGAATCAACCTTCCATCCCCTACATATTAGTGACATCTAGCTGTCACCACCCCTGCTGAGGCCTTAGCTGAAACTCTGAGGCTGTCAAAGACCACATATAACAAAAATATGACCTGAACCTCTGTGCATGGCAAACATTGGGAAACGTTCTCTTCTCCCTGAACAGCTGTGGATAAGGACTGAAAATCCTAAACAAGAGACTGAGAGGTGTAGACTGAATAAATCTTAGATGTCATTGTCATGGAAATACTTAAACCTGTATAAGCTCTTTTTAAAGGACATTCAGCTTGTTTTTCAATATTGTCACAAACCACAATGTCCTCAAACAAAAGAGAAAGATCGCCCACAAAATGTGCCAGAAGAGAGTCAATAGACAAAGACAGTGGCAACTGCAGATCACATTTACCTAGAGGATAAAGTGTACCCAAAAAATGTGGAATAGTCACTTTATCCAGGTTTCTCCACTCCTTGCAACAAACTCAGAATGGCTTGAATAACCATGAGCTTATGTATAGCAGGCCTTTGGAACTGGTGGAACTAATCTCCACTGGAGGAAGGTTTTTCAACATTCAATAGAAGCTGAAGATTAATGAAGAATTTAGAAACAACCTGCTTCATTTCTTCCTTCTGGTTAGATTTCTCCCAGGGGTGGTTGAACTGTCAGGAAACCTCAATTCTTCTTCTTCGTAATCAGAAGAAGCCCAGAAAAAAACAGAAGAAAGAGACAAGTCCAAGAACTGAGAAGATGCTGAAAAGAAAAGAGACTGTATACACTGCTCAAAATAAGAGATATTTTGAGTATATTACACATCTCATTCAATCAGGCATTAGGGAAGACACCCTGAAGGAGATAGAGAGGCGTCTTCACTTCCTTTTTCTATTTGTTTGTTTTTTCAACAGCAAGCAGTGAGGCACTGCCAAGTCTCAGCACAAGCAAAAGGTAAGTTAAAAACTTACTTGAGATTGGGCTGATTGCAATGATTGCCTCCTCAAATAACCTGTGAGCGAGTTGATCAGTCAAAACACTCCACGGAAGACTGCCTGCCCTCTGGCTCCTGCACCTCTCTTTGATCCTTGTCTTTTGGATCCACCTGACCACTGCACATATACCCCCAAGGAGTAGCCAGTATAGCTTCCCAAACATACGTGGCTAGAGTGTCTGGGAACAAAGTTAGACTAAAGTAAATGCATGCAGAGCAATGTGTACAAGTAGCTGCCCAAATCCACAAAGAACCTGAGACCAAATATCAGAAGGGCAAGCAAGCGAAGAACAAATAATTAATCACATATAAAACAAGAGATTTAGGAGTGCCCAGTTGAAAATGAACTGTACCATAAAAAACAACATGAAGTGCTCAGGTAGGATGAGGTTTTATAGGAGAGGACCAAGCATAATAATGGAAAGAGAAAACAGCTTTAAAAGGTGGTGGGTACAGGGCTTTGAATGAGGTAAACTTAACTGAGGAATGAAAATGGGTCTTCAGCAGTGCTTAAGTTGTAAAAATATAATTGTCAGGGCCCTCGTCAGGAGGCCAGTGCAGCGTGCACCACCCATTGACACTGCCAGCGCTGTTAATGACCGTTCCAATGCAACTACTAACCATCACACACCTGCAAGTGAGATAATACAGACTATTCCAGACTCCCAAAGCCATAAGAATGGATTTGGTGGTAGGTTTTAGTCATTTTAATGTATATTGAATTAGTAAACAACGTTTTTTATGCTCATCTATAAATTAGACCCACAGTGCCACCATGTGGTCGACTATCATAAGTGCTGGTGTTGATAATTTAGTGCCGGTGCAGAACATAGGAAACCAATAGCTAAAATTAGGCACCAGTCTCAAGTAACTTAATTTACCACTATTCACAATTTAATATCAGACCAACTTACGGTCACTATAAGTCCCACAGGAATCTCAAACCGGCCTTTAACTGGAATGTGCACTCAAGTTAGGATTCCATAGTGTGCATGCAATCACACACCCTTCAGTGATTTTGAACAGGGTAAAACAGCCTGAATTTGTGCAAAGAAAAACTCACCATTTGGATTTTTTTTACAGTGAAGTAAACTGCAGTACTACTGACTTATAACCCAGTCTGAGGTGCAATATTCAGAATGGTGTGATTATACCGCAACTGATAAATACCAAACCATGCTCTATTGGTATAATGATCCTAACAACATGTTAACAATGCCAATTGTGTTGCTCTAGTAGCATGTAGTAATTGTATACATCTATTGCCACAATAGAATATTGAATGCCTAAAATATATATATAGATGGCCGCTAGTAGGTAATATATATATATATTACCTACTGGCGGTCACCAGTAGCTAGTTATAGGGCCTGATTCACAGAACTAATCTGAGACAAAATCCTAAACTTACTACTTTCGGTATTCACAGAAGGCATTTAGTAGTAGTAAAGTTAGGATTTTGTCTTAAGTTTGACTTAAGACAAACTTAAGACAGACTTAAGACAGACTTAAGACAAACTTAAGACAAACTTAAGACAAAATCCTAACTTTACTACTACTAAATGCCTTCTGTGAATACCAAAAGTAGTACGTTTAGGATTTTGTCTCAGATTAATTCTATGAATAGGGGCCATAGTTAGGATAAAGTTTCCATAGGATTAGCGTTGTTTTATTTGCCAATAACTTCGGCGTTGTTTGATATATCCTCGTAATAGTTTCAAATCTAGTTCAATGCTCACTTCAGTTGCTGTCTTGGAAGTTTCGGGGTGATCTGTTGAGTGGGGGATGAGAAAGGAGGGATCCAAATACAAGTTTTCCCCATGTTAATTTCTGTAGGAACTTTACACACAGCTACAGCCTGAACTGTGAACAATTGGTCCAGAGAGCGACCTTTTTGTATACTGGTGTAATTCTGTTCGGTAGTTGTGGAGAAATTTAAAGAAATCTAAAGTTATATATCTAGGGTCTTGGAGGATCCGCAACACCTTCTGATCTCGTGCTGAGAGCTGAGTGGCTGACAACTCTTCAAATCAGAAAGTGTTGGCAGCCATCTTGTGACTTGGCTTGAACCGAGCCACAGAAAAAACGTTCGAAAAAAAAAGAAAAGGGGGAAGGGTAGAAACTAGGCCTGGGCGGTAAATTCCGTTCCGCTCGCGGAATTTGCGGAATTTGGGTAATTTCGCGTTTCGCGGAGAACGCGGAATTACCAAAAATTCTGCGATACGCGGCTTACGCTGAATTTTTTGCTTGTTCGCGCTTTCAAAATACGTGTTCGCAAGATATTTCTCCCCGAGCACGCAAACAGCGTTCGCGAACAGGAAAAAAGCATCGCGAACGGGCGGAACAAGCAATTCCGCGCGTTCGCGGAACTTTTGCGTTCTCGCGGAGATTTTTTACCGTTTCGCGGAGCTTTGCGTAGCACGACTACGCAAATTCCGCCCACCCTAGAAACACCCTGACCCCCCAGGCCTTTTCAGGGGGGCCCCACACATCCAAAAAAGCATTTTTTTAAAAAAGAATTTTGGTGGAGTCACGCTGGATCCGTGAATCCTGCTGAAAATTATAAAAAAAAGAAGCACAAGATTCCGCACTTTGTTTCTAATCGACACCCGGGTAGGCCAGAGCCTGGACATTTAAATAATAAAGGAGGGGGGGCAGATGGGCCCCTCTCCTGGAGCTTACTGATGCCCCGGGGACCACCACCTCCCTGGGCTTCTTTATTAAAAAATGCAGTGCAGGGGCACATATGGCCTCCTCTGCTGCCCCGGGAACCAACACTTCCCAGGGCTTATTTAATTATAATTGGGGGGCCTCTTGACCCCCTCAGCCCCATGGACCACTACCTCCCTGGGGCAAAATCAAACAAAGAAGAGGGGCCAGGCGGCCCCCCTCCTGGAGCCATACATGGCCCTGGGGACCGTCACCCCCACGACCGGCTCCTGCTATGTCCCGGGGTGCCCATCCATGGTACATAGCTATTTGCTATGGCTTGGTGGGAACTTTACTGTTCCAGCCAAGCCAAAGCAAACTGTGTTCTGCTTTCAGCAAGTTTGCTGAAAGCAGAGCTCAATTGCTTTTACATAGACAGAGCTGCATGTTAGCAGCTCTCTCTCTGTAAAAGCAATGCCGGCTCCTGCCACATGGCCCCCTCCCCATAGAATATAAAAAAAAAATGTTAAACTTTAAAAAAGAGGCCAGGGTTGGGGTTCCCGAAACAGTCCCAAAAGGGAGGCTGCTTGCCCTCCGTAATTTTTCTTAAGAGGCCATCCCTAGGAAATCGGCCTGCGCAGGGGGCCACGGGCCACCATAATAATTTAAAAAATATTATGAGACGCGCTAGTTGCTGGAGGCCCCACCCTTTTCTCCACCACTCTACAAAAGCGCCTCCTGGTGCATTGCTGGTTGTGGGATGAGGTCCACCTGGCTGCAGAGGGTCCTTGGGGGACAACAAGCCCTACTGTTACCTCCAGTGAGTCCCACACAACGGGATTGCTGAGAGGCCTAAGGAGGCCATGCCCCCTCTCTCCGCCACTCGGCAAGTGTGCTTCCTGGTGCACTTCTGTTTGCTTGATGAAGTCCCCTTGGCTCCAGAGGGTCCTTGGGGGACAACCAGACCTCCTGTTACCTTCAGTAAGTCCCACATAGCACGATTGCTGAGAGTTCTTCGGAGGCCGCGCTCCCTTTCTCCACCACTCTGCAAACTCACCTCCTGGTGTACTGCTGGTTGGGGGATGAAGTCCACTTGGATGCCGAGGGTCCTTTGGGGCCCACAAGCCCTCTTCTTACCTCCAGTAAGTCCCACACAGTGTGATTGCTGAGATGACTTTGGGGGCTACGCCCCCTTTGTCTAGCACTCTACAAACGTGCCTCATGGCACACTGCTGGTTGGGGGATGCAGTCCTCTTGGATGCTGAGGGTTCTTTGGGGTCCAGAAGCCCTCCTGTTACCTCCAGTAAATCCAACACAGCAGGGTTCCTGAGAGCTGGTCAGAGGTGCTGCCCACTTTCTCCACCAATCTTCAAACGCAACTACTAGTTAAAAACTCATAGAAATTCACTTAAAAACACAAAGGTTACAGAGATGTTATAGTTAGGAAATACAGTTTGAGAAACCTTAGAAATATACTTAAAAAACCAAAGGTTACAGGGTCATTATAGTTAGGAAATAGAATTTAAAAAACCTTAGAAATTCATTGAAAAACCCAAAGGTTACAGGGACGTTATAGTTAGGCTCAGATTTCACTCGTACAAAACCAGTAAAATTCGGCAGTTATAGTGACCTGAGCTAACTATTACTTACACCCCCAAAATGCACTGCTTATGACCTCACATATTACATCACTCATGACATGGTCAGTGACATCACTGATGACATCTCAACTAACATCACTGATGAAATTACTGATGACATCATCCACAGAACCACTAACACACCCACTCACACCCCATACAACATCTCGTATGCCCACTCACACACCTACACAACTACTCACATAACATTCACAGACCCATACCAGTACTCACACACCCACTGACTCCTCCATAGAGCCACTCACACACACACTCACTCATGCAGCCACTCACACAGCCATTCACTCACCCATATAGCTATACTGCAACCAATCACTCACCCATGCAGCCACTCACACAGCCAAATACTCAGCCAGGCAGCTACTCACACACCCAATTATTCACCTATACAGTAGCGGTGGGCGGCAAACTCCTCTCTGCCGGCAGAGTTTGCGGAGTTTTGCCCACTCTGTACTCCGCTTGGTAGGTGGAGTTTAGCAAAAACTCTGCCTCCGCCGCATCGTGGAGTTTACTGCATTTACATGATGCAATGTTGCCGAGGGAATTCACTTACCATTTATCCCTTTCGCTGCTTAGTGTGCACTGGTGGCCACTAGAGAGTAGAGCATTCCCATTTCACTCACTCTCCATCTAGAGTTTTGCTTTAAAATTAGACAGGCAAAAACGTGATTAGGAGCAGACGAGGCTCCATTCTTGATTGCCTGAGAACTCCACAAATGTAATTGCTGTTTATGGCACTTGCTTTGTTGTCTGTGCAAATTTTAACGGATGGTTGGTTTTATAGCGCTGTGTAAATGTCAATAGGCATTTCCCAAGGGCTGGATCATCAGCATTTGTAGGCCATGCGCGTCGAACAAGAGATGTGTGGATGCAGAGAGCAACATAGTGAAAGCAGCTGCTAGGCTGACAGAGAGCCTGCAAGAAAGACACACCCTCCACCCAGCACTACTTCACATGAACACCAACTATTACGGCTCCACCACTTAGGCAGGATTCATGCCCATAAAGGAGAAAAGGAACAAGCAGATTATGCAAAACTTGACACTGTTTATTTAAATCCAACCAGCACTAAAAATAAAAACGTTTTATTCTCAGCAGCTCCCCTGTGCCCTCAACCCCTTTGGGCTGCCAAGCTATACGTCATACCAGAGGTGTAACAAGCCCAGTATGTGACATGCAAGAGCTGGAACCCATGGAATCTCATAGACTCAATGCTGTCATGGTACACACCTAATAAGCACATTGACTTCACTGTGCGCCTAAACCACCCACTAATATGGGGCTATTTGTGTCATGCTGCGGGCACTAGATGGGTTGAACGATAAGGCCACAAATCAGAAATCACACCCTTCGTCCGTTAGAAAAGCTGTTTGATCCCGGGGACAGGCAGATCACTCCATTCAAAATGCCATGCGTTCAGTCTAGCTTGCACCGCCCCCAAAGTCTTAGTAACACGCCGGAGGTAAGTGGTAGCACACTATAACAATGTGTGTGAAGTGGATGCGGAGCCAGGCGGGATGGGTGTGAATCAATACAAGGTGAGGCGATGCTTGGGGCAATAGGCACGGCCCTGTTCCCCAGTACACAGCATCCCCGAAAACTGGCACATCGAAATAAATAATGTTAGAATGAAACAGTGTCAGAGCCGAGCTCGGCAGAGAGATAGAACAAACAGTCAGTAGTAGTACCTGCAGACACACGTTCCTTGTGGGGAAGAAGGTGGCGGCGAAAGCTCTTAATTTCCTCTACCAGGCTCCCTGTGGCCAGGATTCGGGAGAAGCACACCTTTCGGCTATCATAGAAGTAATGTGGGTATAGAGAATGCTAGACATGTCCTTTTGTTGGCTGGAACAATTTTCGCTCTGTTCTCCTCATTCGGTCACAGCTTTGTTCCTGTTTGTTGTGGTCATGCAGTATTGTGAGAGCTTACTGTCAGAGCTAGTACTATTTTGTTTCCTCAACCACACAGGAGCAGAACGACGCTAGTCGCAATGCCGTTCTAAGAACTTCTCTGCTAGGTCTATCACTCCCGTTGCAGGTAAGTTCCTAGGGGGGAAAGGGGTTGGGGACAGAGAAGAGACAGCTACCGGTGCTCTGCCTGTTCTGCGATGTCTTCTCTTCTTCTCACTGAACAGAGAACAGTCACACATCAACCTTTGTCAATAACTTTCCTTAGAAACAGACTCTATTTAGTTTTTGGATAACTTATCTTACCGGGAGAGCTTAGGCAGCCTATTACTCTTCTTACTTCTCTTACGCTGAGTGTTTATAATGAGAAGCCCTTACTCAGTTCTCTTCTTGCTCTTTTTCAGGTGGTCCTGCCTCTGATCGGAAGTTGTCTATGATGCAAGTGAAATAACAAGGTAAGTATTTATCTCTTATGGTAATTTCTCTCTGGTCAATGTGCACCCTTACTGTAGCACTCACTGGTATGAACTGAGTAGTTTTCAGATGATAGTCTGTGTTAGTCGATAGATTCTCACTTGCTGATTGACCTCACTTCGCTAGCTGTTACTCTATATTGGCGATGTAGGAATGTGCAAGGAATCAGTTTATTATATGTGTTCTTTTGGTTCGGAAACTCAAGTTCTCAGACCTACAATGCGGCGTATTTATTACGAGCACCCGCGCTGAGGGATTCTATTTTTAGTTCTTTAGTTGATGCCTACACGCGACGCATGATAACGCGATCGCGTACGATGTATCCTTCTCTCTTTATTGTGGTTGACTAAGAAATGAGTTTTTTAGTCAGACGCGGCGCGTTGACAGATCGCGCTCGCGTGTTTGCTTATATGTAACGTTGCCAAATGGTTCCTGCGTGCCCGCGTTTAACTTTTGATTTACCGCTGACTGGAACAAGAGCGTCTTTCTATGAGTTGTGCAGCGCGTTGACAGGTCGCGCCTGCACAGTTCACCTCAGTAGCACTCTGGTTAAATTTTGAAAAGGGGGAAGAGTACACTTCAAGATTCAGACTCTCTTGTCAATACCTTAGTCAAGAGTCCAAAGATATGTTTATCCTCAACCTAAGAGTTTTTGAAACTACAATTCCTGAGGGGGCACATGTAATGTAAACAATGACTGACCTGAATGTTTCACGACGAACTAACCCCGGGTGTAGGCGCAGCTACCCTGACTAACTTTTCGCGATGCCTCTGGAACAGGTGTTGTCTCTGTGAATTCTTCAGTGAAGTGCACTGTGGAATGATGGTGCGCGCTTCACCAGACCTTCCTAAACCTGCAAGACTAGACTGCTAAACCTTGAGGTGCTGTAGCAATGTTGGAATGTTGGCAGCCATATTGGAATTCCTGCGATGCCAACAAGCGCTCCAACTAAGGGGCCCAATTGCCTTCCTGTGAGTCTGTGATGGGGAAATAATGGCCAGAGTGGAATTAGCAGGAAGAAACCTCCCGTGACCCCTGACACTTACCTAGGCTCCTGCATCTAAGGTAAGACAATTCTGGAACAGGCAATAGGGGTTAGATGGGCTCTGAATATGCATTGTTAAAAGCTACTAAGTTATTGGTAAACTGGTCAACCGTACACTGTGCTGCACGCATCTGATTTCACTGGCGTAATTGAGGTAGGTGGAACTTTGCAAAGTTGTTATGCAACTCTGTGAGCTCCGCCCACCCCTGCTATACAGTCACACATGCACTCACCCATACAGCCTCTCATCACATCCACTCACTCACCCATACAAGCAGTCACACACTCACTCACACACCCACACAATCACTTACATACCCATTCACTCATCCATTCAAGCACTCACACATCTGCTCACTCACCCATACAGCCATTCACACACACACTCACTCTCCAATACAGCCACGTGCACACTGCCTCACTTAACCAAACACCAACTGAAACAGCCACTAACTCACCCATACAGCCACTTACACACCCAGTCACTCACTCATACAGCCATTCGGACACCCACTCACTCACCCATGCAGTCACTAGCAACCCAGTTAGATAGGTTAGAGTTAGGTCAGGTAACTGTAACTGCAGAATTTCATTGGTTTTGTATGAGAGAAATCTGAGCCTAACTATAATGTCCCTGTAGCCTTTGATTTTTTATATATATTTTGTGAAAAACCTCTTCAATGTGGTGTTTGATCAGCAGTGACTCTGTAGACCGCGTCATTGTCGGTAGTCGTGAAGGGCGCGTGTTTTTTTAAAACTCGGGAACACATACTTACACATATTTTAATTAATTTTTGACACACGTTGTTTATTGACATACTCCTTAAAACTAACTTTTGGAAGAATTTTTCAATTAAAAATCTATTAAATGGTGTTTAGTGTGATCGCGACAATGCTGGAAGTTATGATAAAGCCGATAACCGCGATGAACGCGTCTTTTTTTCTAGAGTGTATAACACATATTTATACATATTACATTGTATGATCCACATTTGGGGTTTAATATCAGTCGATGATCAGAATTACCTCGTGAAGTCGCAAAACAAATGCAAACATTCAACGACAACCTCCACATTGAAAATTATAACTTATAAAATTCTTTCTAACTAATACAATACACACATTACTAACTTAAAGAACATGTTTGTACACATATATTCATACTGTCGCGATGACTTGGGTAACCGTGATGATTGCGCCTTTTTTAAGAGGTGTAAAACACATATATGCACACATTGTACTGTATTTTGGACACCAGGGGATTATTAATGCACTGTTTAAAGTTGTATTTTTGTAGGGAGTTTGTATAATAATAATCATTTAAACCGATTTTCCGTTTTTGCAATGATGCCGAGCGCCGCAATGATACCGGTTGCCGCCATCACCACGAAGACAAAGCAAAAGCAGGAATTCAACAGCCACCACCACATTAAAAACGTATAACTGCAAAATGGATTATAACCAACAGACTAAAGACATTACTATCTAAATAACTGTATAATAGCATATGCAACTCCCTTAATATCTATGTAAGACAGTGCATAACTTTTTGAATGTAATATATAACTGCATGCATCACTGTATCAGTAAGTCTCTTATTCACTGTTTAAGTATTTGAGTGAATCTGTAAGACGGTGCATCAGTCTATCAATGCTTCTGTAACAAACTGCGTGACTGCCTCAGTGCATCTATGAGTGGGTGTATCAGTGTCACAATGGGTCTGTGATTGGTTGTGTGGGTCTCTGAGTGCAACTGTGAGTGGGTACATGAGTCTCTGAGTGTAAAACTGACTGGGTGCATAAGTCTCTGACTGAGTGTCTGAGTTACTATATGGGTGTGTGAATGTCTGAGTGGGTCCATGAGTGGGTGTATGAGTGTCTGAGTGGATCTGTGAGTGGGAGTATGAGTGTCTCAATGGGTCTTTGAGTGAGAGCATAAGTTTCTGAGTGGGTGAGTTAATAAGTGCATGCATGAGTGTCTGAGTGTGTCTGTGTCTGGGAGGGTGAGTGTCTGGGTGGGTCTGTGAGTGAATGCATGAGCCTTGAGTGGGTGACTGAGTGGGTGTGTGTATATCCAAGTGTGTTTGTGAGTAGGTGTGGGAGTTTATGAGTGTATGAGTGAGTGACTGAGTCCATAAGACTCTGAGAGGGTCTGTGACTGAGTGTGGGAGCTGTGAGTACATATGTGAGTGTGTGAGTGAGTCTGTTAGTGGGTACAGGCATATCTGAGTGGGTCAGTAAATAGGTACATGAGTGCCCATGTGGGTCTGTGAGTATGGATAAAAGTCTCTAGGTGGGTATGAGACTGTATGCATGAGTCTATGAGTGGGTCTCTAAGTTGGTGCATGAGTCTCTGAGTGGGTCTGCACATGGGTACATCACTCTCTGAGTGAGTCTGTAAGTGGGTGCATGAGTACCTGAATGGATTTGTGAGTGAGTGCATGAGTATCTGAGTTGGTATGTGAATGAATGCATAAGTGTGTGAGTGGGTATGTGAATGGGTGTATAATTGTCTGAGTGAGTTTTTGAGTGCATACATGAGTGTGTGACAGTGACCGGCGAGTGTGTACAAATATATATATATAATTTATTATCACCATTATTCGGATGACATATCGATATTCACGATGTCCCTGATACAGTGCATCTGGGGGGCAGTGCTGGCGATCATGGCGTCGTCGAGAATATTGCGCTAGATTAATAAAATCAATTTTGGACACATAATTTGTGTCACTAATACTCTAATTTCTCAAACATGGGGTCAGAGTAACTCCACCCTGACCCCTTATGTTAGCTTTAACAGAAAGTTTTAGCCCCGGAACCGTTCGCGATCAATAAAATGGCCAACACAACTTTCTATTCAGGTCGCATCCAGCCAATCAGAGCATTCCCATTAGCTTGTGCATTCGCAAATAATCGTGAAACCGTCATGAAATATCCATGGCCTGAGATAGCACTATAATTTTTGGCTTAAATTTCACAAAAAGTACTGAATGAATTTGCACCAAATAACAAAAAGCACAATAAGCGTAACAACATCTACCTTTCTGCCAAACTTGGTGTAGTTCGTCCAGTGGTCTGGGCTGTAGGTCCTTATGGGAATTAACATTACAAACACACCATTATTTCATGCCCCTATTTCTATGACCCCACTACATGGATCACCCCCAAACTTTCCATGACACACATAACCTACTTTGACACTTTTTTGGAAATTTTCAAACAGATTGGTCAAACGACGCTAAAGTTATAGGCAAGTCAAAAAATGTTTTTCCAATGGAAACTAGGTCCTAACACTAACTACCTACTGGTGACTGCCAGTAGGCAATAGGATATATATATATATATATACATATATATATATATATATATATATATATTATCTACTGGCGGTCGCCAGTAGATAGTTATAGTTAGGACCTATTTTCCATAGGAAATCCGCAACATTCTATTTGAAATAAGTTTTGTGTCGGTTGACGAATCTTTGCGAAATTTTCAAACTTTGTGGCCCGCTCCGGTCCGCTCCTATCCTGAAAGTCTTGGGGTGATTCGTCAAGCGGGGGCCGAGAAAAAAGGGGGGTCCCAAAACGTGTTTTCCCCATTCATTTTCCCATAGGAAACTTTAGCCACGGCTACAGCCCAAACTGCTGAACGGAATTACACCAAATTTGGCAAAGAGGTAGTTCTTGGTTCAGAAAGAACGCTTTTTGTTAAATGGTGTAAATCCGTTCAGTAGTTGCTGAGAAAATCAAAAGTAAAAACACATATATATCTATGGCCGCGGAGGATCCGCGTACCATCCCGATGACGAGCTGTATGCTAATTGGCTGTCAACACTCCAAACTAGGAAGTGTTGGCAGCCGTCTTGTGACTCGGTAGAACCGAGTCACAAGAAAACAGTAAAAAAAATTGCGCAAAACGCAAAAAGGGGGCTGGGTGCGCGGATCCTGCTGATAAAAAAAAAAACGGCCAGAAAGCGCCACAGAGCTGCGTTGCAGAGAGGTGCAAAAAGGGGCGTGGCCTCTGAACACCTCTCTGCAACGCAGCTCTCTGGCGCATACTGGAGGTATCTGGTGGGCTAGTTGGCCCCTAGGGACCCTCGGGATTGAGGAGGAATTAATTCTCCAACTTAAAACGCGCCACAGGGCGTGTTTGCAGACATGTCACCTCTGGCCCCGCCCCTTTCCTTCACCATTGTGCATGATGTCATCAGTGATGTCATTTGAGATGTCATCAGTGATGTCATCAGT
This sequence comes from Calotriton arnoldi, assembly GCA_963921515.1. Lineage (NCBI taxonomy): Eukaryota > Metazoa > Chordata > Amphibia > Caudata > Salamandridae > Calotriton > Calotriton arnoldi. The sequence continues at coordinate 1,008,088 of CAWUFW010004983.1, read as the reverse complement.
GATGTCACTGACCATGTCATGAGTGATGTAATATGTGACGTCATCAGCAGTGCATTGCGGGGGCGTGAGTTATAGTTAGCTGAACTAACTATAACGGGGGAATTTCACGGGTTTTGTACAAGTGCAATGTCCAACTAACTATAACTGTCCCTAAAACCTATGGTTTTTTCAGTGAATTTCTAAGGTTTTTTAAATGCTAATTTCTAACTATAACGTGCCTGAAACCTATGGTTTTTTCAGTGAATATATATATATATAAATATATATATATATATATATATCCTGGTATGTCCGCAAAATTGGAATCATGAAACTACACTCTGAGTGCCGTTTCGTGATTTCAATTTTGCAGAAATACCAGGAGTTGTAAACGCCTGGGCGCGGGCGTTCTACGAGCACCCTTGATGTTTGGGCAGCACGCCATACTCGCTGAATGGAGGATATATATATATATACTCACTATAATTTACGCTCTCGCAATGCACTGCTTATGACCTCACATATTACATCACTCATGACATCATCCAATGATTGTAAGTATTTCATATACGTTTATGAGATTTAAAAATATATACTAAGGTACAGCATAACTTAGTTAACTTACTATTCTTTCTCTACTAGTAATTAGTCATACTATTTCTAACATATCATTTAAGTGGCTATGTGACTGTCTGTATCAGTGCATGAGTAGAAGTTTGAGTGGCTATATAGGTGTGTAAGACCATCCAGAACACCACTTCCAGACTCGTCCTCGGCATCCCACGACATGAACACATCACCCAACACCTTCGAGACCTCCACTGGCTCCTCGTTGAGAAGAGAGAAACCTTCAAGCTACTCACTCACGCCTACAAATCCCTCCACAACACCAGACCCCAAAGCCTCAATGAAAGAGTCTCCTTCCACATACCCAAGAGAGACCTCGCCCTCACCAAAACCCCGCGCATCCACAGAGCCAGAGCGGGTGGAAGAGCCTACTCCTACATCGCAGCAAAGACCTGGAACGAGCTCCCCCACTCTGCGCACCTTCAGGAAGAGCCTCAAAACCTGACTCTTTGGCTGATTCGGAGCTGCACGCCCCCCAGTGCCTTGAGACCCTCACGGGTGAGTAGTGCACTTCACATATCCCTTATTGGTTAATTGATTGAGTAGTTAATAGTGGGTATGTGAATAGCTGTATGGGTGACTGAGTGGCTGTGGGAGTGACTGTATTGGTGAGGGAGTGGGTATATGAGTGGCTGCATGGGTGAGTGAGTAGGTGTTTGAGTGTGTGGCTGTATTGGAGTGTGAATGTATGTGTGAGTTGCTGTAAGGGTGTTTGAGTGGGTGTGTGAGTGGTTGTATGGATGTGTGAATGGGTATGTAAAGGGTTCTGAGGGTGTGTGAATGGGTAAATGAGTGGTTATATGAGTGAGTGAGTGTCATTGTCAATGGCTGTGTGGGTTAGCGAGTGGGTGTGTGAGTAGTTGTATTGGTGAGTGAGTGGCAGTGTGAGTGGGTATATGGGTGGGGTGTGTGGGTGTGTGAGTACTTGTATGGGTGAGTGAGTGACTTTGTGATTTTCTTTATGGGTGATTGAGTGTGTGTGTGACTTCTATAAGGGTGTATGCATGGATGTGTTAGTGTCTGAATGTCTGTATGACTGGATGAGTGAGTGGCTGCATTGATGAGTGATTGGGTGTATGAGTGGCCATATGGTGAGTAAGTAGGTGTGTGAGTGGCTGTATGAGTAAGTAGATTTTTGAGTCGCTGTATTGATGAGTGATTGGGTATGTGAGTACTGGTATGGGTCTGTGAATCGTTATGTAAGCTTAGGTAACTATAACTGCTAAATCGCACTGGGTTTGTGCAAGTGAAATTTTAGCCTAACTATAATGTCCCTGTAACCTTTGGTTTTCACAGTGATTTTATATATATATATATATATATATATATATATATATATATATATATATATATATATATATACTAGACATAGAATAACTTCTATAGTGTGGTTATATAAGGAGTAGCCTCACTACAGGCTTAAAAAAAAAAGTCTATACCGTTAATCAGAGAAGAGAATACAGTGCAGTTTTAATTAAATAGTGTTTTGAGGGTGATGCCTGTGCCATAAAGAAACCGTTGCCATCTGTTTAATTCTGCTCCACGGTTGTTATGGGTTTCACTGATTACGTTACCATCAAATCTAAGTGACATATAGCTGCTTTTTTTTCTTTATAACAAGCTTTCTTTTTTGAGTTTCTGAAATAAACGATGATTCAATGCTGTGTGTTAAGCTATTTGGCTCTGCGCTCAAGTATTTACATGTAAGGAAATGTTCTAGACACAAAACCCTTTATTCATCCAGTATGCCACATTTGCATAATAAAATGTGGAAGAGACATAATAATTCATTCAGCAAGGCAAGCATATGACAATATTTTTAATTTTGGCTATTAAAAACATGTTTCTGTTGGTAAATCCAATCATCTTGTTTGTGCAAAAAAGCCCTTATGATTATAAATGGAGACATATTATGGTGTTTCCATGGATTTCTTTCCATATCCTTCCCTTTCATATTCTGGTAAAATGCTGAGCAAACTCCTGTCAGTATTTTAGGTCAAATCTTATAAAATAACTGCGTAAGGCATCATTGCCTATTTTATACAACGTAACCTCATATCAATAAACAATGACGCCGCCATTGTACACAATAACATAATTGTATGTTGAATTTATATTGCACTTACTACTCCGGACGAGGCGCATTGGGGATGGAAGCTTTGTGGCACACAAACTATTCTTGTAGAAAAATAATGCTAAGCCATTGATGAGCAATATGGTCAAATGGCTGTGGCCTTAAGACGCTGAACATCTGTTTTATACAAGAAAAGCGGCGTAATGGGAAATAAAAGCAAACAATCATGGTCTTCAATTGATGGAGTGTAGAGAATTGGGGAGGTCTCTGGGCAACTACTCACATTAGCACCACATAACCTCAGCCTTTCTGTTATTGGTCAGAAGCAGCAGGGTGCGGAAAGACCTGGCATCCACTCACACGAGACAGCCTAAAGGTTTAGCACAACCCCCATAGCTATGCTGTGATCCACCCAACCAAAAACTCTAGGCAAAACTTCATTCACTTTTAGAAGCAGCGCACCTTAGCCCATGGTGAGTGCACCGACTCTTAGAGAATCCAGTAAAGACATGCGTTTGGATTGGACTTGAAGAGTGTTAAACTAAACTTTCTGCTGAATTAATAACATTAAAGAGCTCAATAAGATAGGTGATCTTTCTACCAAAAAGATGTATCAATGTACAAACACAACAAATTAGCCCAGTCCTGAACTCTTATTTAAACCAGACAGGTACGACGTTCTTATCTGCAATGAATGGTCCTGCAAACCTTTTATGATATGTAGAAGCACCAAAGATGCCATAAAGTTGTTACCCGCTGTAGGGTCTGAGCCTTGTGATCTGGTCAGGTACCTGGCGTGGAAAACAGTGCAACAGAGCATTACCTTATTTTGGCCTGCCCCCAAATACAGTGCATTGCAGAAACAGGAAAAGTGAGCACATGAGTCCATCCACTAGCAAAAATCCATGGGCTTTATTCACAAAGGTAAACTTACACTTTTGTGTAAGTTTGTTTTTTGCAGTTCATAAAGTAATTTTATGAGTAGCATCTTTATGACTGCAGAGTCTCTGCACTAGTGGCACACATACAAAGATAGGCAGTCGTAAAAATGCTGTACCAGAGGTTTGCCTGTGACAAGGCCCCACTTGCAAAAAAGGGCAAACAAAGTGAGGAACCGGAGGAGAGAGATTCTCCTTCCAATGGGAGAGTGTGAATGTGGAACAACAATAGTGAGATCATTAACTTACAGGAGCCCCCTGAACAACAACACCCAACCTATATTCTTTGCAAACTTTTCCAAGGGTAGGGCACAGAGACATCCACATTAACAATGTTCTATTAGTGACAATAGGCATCCAACCTGCACTTTATTCATTCAATTCATATATTCCAGACTATGTTAATGCATGCCCCAAAATAAATAGAAATATTGATATATCTAAATGTAAAGGTAAGACAAATTTACTGTAGTGTTGTTTGGCCAATGTCTGCTTATCCTTCAAACATGAGCCCATTCACTCCACCTCATCACATATAACAACCAAGGCATCCTACTCACCAGAGATATGATGTACAAGGACATCTGATAGCATTCATGCACATTTTGCACTGTACACACTCTGCCATGCTGACAGATTAATTGGAAGGGGAAGACAGGCAACCTTTTAACACAAGGAAAATCCTCAGCCTCTGTGCACCGATAATCTCACGCCTTCCTCGAGCACCATATATGAAGACAGAGGCCTCCTCACACTAATACTCCTCAAAACAAGTTATAAAATATTATTAAACTACACCAACTCAGATCCGCCAATTCATTATTTGAGCACATCATGATCCAACTTCTAGCTGCAGGTTATGTTATATGTGCTAGTAGAGCGCTCGAATGCCCTGGGGCATCTAAGCTCTAGCTAGTCGCAGTCAGAGTGCAGCTTGAACTCCTACTTCTTCCTTGAAGGTTTCATTTTTCAGAATGGTCTCTCAGAGTGCCTTTAGATACATAAAGAAGGTTATATGCCCATCTGATCATGTTAGCCAAGGTTCTAGAGTAGGCACTGAGGAGGGAAAACTTTAAACGTAATGCCTGGATGGGGATTGTTTTACTCAGGGATACAGTCTTCCGAAGGAGCCCCACTTGCAATAGGTTTAGAATGTACCACCTACTTAGTTGGATATACTAAAGTGCATAAAAAAGGATAGGGGGTATCTTTGCTCGATAAATATCTCGTAGAAATTTTAAACGTTTCCTATCCGAGGGACAGTCAAATATATTTAAAGCGCCTATGTGCGCTGATGCCTTGAGCACTAAATAAGTAAAGTGCGAGGTGCTTTCTAAAGTCTGGGAGAATATCCTTCCTAAATATGTATATGTTGTTGCCATCTCCACGGGCCTTCAGTCCAACTTCCAATCAAAGGGATGGTACCATCTCTTCCCTCTGAAAGGTACCACCTTGGCTTTGGTAATTTTTATTTTCAAGAAATGTACATCTGCGTATTCAAAAAGCACATCCAAATTACGCTGAAGGCCAATTGGAGTGAGGTACAAAATGACCACATCATCGGCATACATTAAAACATTTATATTTTGAAGTGCAATTTAGGGGGAAAATTATTAATGTTATTAAAACAGGCATGCAGATCACTAAGGAATACCAAAAACAGAAGTGGGGCTGGACTACACACCTGCTTCAGGCCATTTTGAGTTAAAATTTTAGGAGTCAATCTGACACCCCATTAGGACTCTGCACCAAGTGGATGTGTGAACTGCAGCAATAAGTCTTAATAATCCACTGGGTATCCCCAGTATAACTAGTTTCCTCCAAACAGTGTCAATTAATAAACCTGAAACAAAAAACCCTCTTCCACATATAGAGTATTGGGCAATCGACCCGAAGAATGTACTATAATCTACAGTGACCCACTTCTGTCAACCAGTCTCATTAACAAAATTCTTCTCTTCAACATTACCCATCAGATAAAGAAATAACAAACAGTAAAAGAACATACAGCAGGTGAGAAACACTGCAATTGTGCTTGCCCTTCAGCTCATCCTGAAATGGGAGAGCACCTAGAGTGTCCATGCTATGTGCAGCAATGCTCAACAAGAGCGACCAAGGTATGCTGTGGCAATCATTGGTCCCACCAGTTCTCAGTATGCTCGGCGAAAGCCACGTTTATGTCTTCTTTACTCAATGATCACTGGTAATGCAGCAAGCCATTATTGGGTACTTGGGACCTAGTGTGGATAAACGAACATCTGATTCAATTTTACTTTTTCAAAGCACCATCATTATTTACCAGCACTCTCTTCGCTGAGTGAGAAGTATTGACTTATGCAGTGTCAAAACAGAACTATCCTGACTTTCCACTGGGGATACTTTGTGGATTGTACATGGTTTCCCTCAGCCACCCTTCTAATCCTATGCCATTTCTAAGAATTTAAAAATGGACGATTTGCTGGTTTTTATCATCTGCAAATTGGCAGAACAGAGCAACTCATATACAGGTTCATTATCTCAAAGTCTACGTTTCACTGAACCTAAAGACTTCCTGTACATCTGTACCAATTGCATACAATCTGGAAATAGCTGGATCAATAAATCCTTATATTCTGCAGTGATACCAATTTTGGCCAATTGCAGGATAACACTCTGGGGCATATTCACAAGAACGTGTGATAACTACCGCAAGTGTAGCTTAACGCAACCCTTCACATCGTAGTCCCTCGCGGGAATACAACTCCTTGTTAACGTGGTATTCACAACATGGCGGCACCATGCGATAGACACAAGATAACGCGTCAAATGAACGTGTTAAAACTAACGCGATGCAGAAAGAACACGAAACACGAACGCGAAAATAGCAATGAGGCCAATCGCGATACAAAAAACATCGATAACCAGAGGCCTGCAATACCCACGCGTCCTGCGTGGAAATGCACAATAAAAGCAGAGAAAAAAAACGGGGAGATGACAATGTACGAGCACAACCCCACATCCGTGACGTAGAACAAATGAGCATCGTCCCGCATCAAATAGGCATCTCCCCACAGACACAATGTACATTGACATGCAGCCCGCATGTAAACTGCGCAAATGACGAAACATGCATGTAACACATAGTGAAACCGCATGTCCCACTCACATTGCAGTGGGACAAGCAACCCCCCCCTGCACACAGACGTGTCATGACCATGACCAACAAATCACGAGAGCGTGGACGAATGTAGGGGCAGTGACTCCCTCATACGTACATGTTGCCCATGTTGTGGGACCTGAGTCACAGGGGGCATACGTGCATCATGGTGGTACATATCTGAGCCCAAAAGGATCCCTGTTGTCACCTGCAAGACACAAATGGCAGTCAAAATGGAATGAATATGGACACATGTGAAACGCCGAAGAGTGGGATTCCCTACTAACTGCGACACACAGAACTGGCAGTTCGAATACGTGACACCCTAAACAGCCTCTCTGCACAGAGGTGACACACCCACCACACATGAACAAATCACAAAAATGTCAGCAATACAAGTCGCACTCACACTTGTCTGAGTGATGTGCCTGTACAGATGAGAGACATGCACTCAGGGATAAAGTTCTTCGAATGTATTTATTTGCACATGCTTTGCCTGTGGTCATTATGTACTCTCCCAATACTGCCAAGGACTGCCACAATGTGATGTACTCATGTGAAGAAATTGTCAATGATGGTGTTCCTACGTGCTATTCCTGCTGCGGCTGCAGTGGGCTGTGGTCCACCTGCCTCATCCCCATCACCATTGTCCGGTGCATCTGGCACATGTATCCATGGTGCCCTGCTGCGTACACATATGTTGTACAACACACAACATGCAACGATCATCTTGCACACGATGTCTGGGCTGTACAGCAGCCTTCCACCTGTGACGTCCAGGCACCTGAAACGTGACTTCAACACGCCAAATGTGCGTTCCACGATGCCCCTGGTGCGTTTGTGGGCCGCATTGTACTGCCTCTGGGCCTGTGTGTTCGAGGCTCGGAGGGGTGTCATCATCCAAGCGCAGAGTGCATATCCTTGGTCACCTGTGACAGTGCAGAGAGACATGAGTCAATAGTTGGTTCGGCATGATGTGTTGGCAGGCTCACTGGTTCATTGGTGTGTCATATGTGTGACTTTGTGATTCCTGCATGACATGTACTGCTTGTTGCAAATGAGCGGCATCAATGTGGAATACGTAGCCTCAATGCCGCTTCTCCCTCCCCCGAGCATATTCACCAGAGTGTGCAGCGCGGTTGCATCACTTGCACCCCTACGGCACACTATTGTCATGCCTGTCTGCGCATGTCCACAAGCCTGACGAAGACACAGTGATGCCCTGCGCTGAAGGTGGACGGACACGTGTGTGTAGGGCAATGGTAAAGACAGGGCAGACACAGAAGTAGAGTTCATGCCTGGCTGAACTCGCCATGCGGCCTCCGGTAGACCTTTGGCTCATGCTGCGGAAATAGCGACACACACAACAGTTGGCATGTCCGATCCCTGACCCCCAGCGGGCCTGCACACCCTCATCTACCCCTCAGCCGAGCCGGTACTCATGGCGCTTGCTACATGGCAACATTGAATTTTGCCTGACGTGTGGCGCCGACACTACACCTGAGACACACGCATTAGTTACTTCCCTGGCAAGGCCTAAACTTAACCTCGCCCAGAGCCACCTGTGGAATGACCACACCCCTACGCCGTACTGCCGTATGCAGGTCCACTCCCTCACGCTCACAGGGGGGTCTGACACAGCCACATGTCCCAGGTCTACCCCACTGCCTGAGGTGACTAGGTTGCACCCGCTGTACATGGCACAACGTAATGTGGTATGGCCCGGGGCCCACATGCATACATAATGACCACACGGACACACTGAGATTATCCGTGGAACTGGCTATGGGCACGTGCGCCCGGCACCTTTTATTGCCAGGGCCATACGTCCAGTGATGCCTGTGCTGGATGGGAGTTGGGTAGTGTACGCCACCCCTCAGGGGTTGGTTGGTGCTGGCAACAACTACAACAGTGATCAGACAATCAGAAGTTCAAAGCACAAACAGCAAGGTTCCAAGACTTGAGCTGCACAGAGTCGGTGGCCCCAGATGCACAGCGGCCAGCACAGGCACACCGCCACGGGACGGTGACTTGTGATTCACTAAGGTAGGGCCAGGTGAGCTGAGCGGGCGCACATTGATGTCCAAGGAGAGCGTCGCAAAGTGTTATGGGGGACAGTGGAAGGTGTCCATCCATGGCATGATGCAGAGGGCAGAAGCAAGCAGGAACAGGCAATATGGAGGAGTTGAATGCTACAGTCTCCTATTCCCCACGATGTCAGTATCAGCTACATGATGATGGAGTCGACCCCCAGGCCATAGACTCTGACACCACCAGAGTTCCACCAGAGAGTGTCCATGACTCCCGTGGCACAGAGTCAGTGGCACCAGGGCCGGAAGGGGATGCAGTCTGCGATGAGGCCTGTACAATGACATGAAGTCTGCAATTGACAAATCCAGACCCAGTTCCAATTGTGTGTCCTACTCGACCGCAGTGTAGGCCGGAGGCAGCGCTCAGCAAGGGCCCACAGACGTGTGAGTTGGTGGCACCACCGCGAAGGGAGTATACTCATTTACACTCTGCATTACTATGTGTGCTCTGCCATTGTGTAATCAAGACTCAGTTCCAAATGTGTGACCTACTTGTCCGCTGTGTAGGCCGGTGGAGTACGTCAATGACAGAGGAATACTGCGAGCCTTGCCCGCGGAGGCTGTGGTGGTCTGAGGAGGCTGCCAAGCTTGAGGGCCTCTGGCTTGGTGTGAGCGCAGGCACTTGGTGGGCCCTCTTGGGGACACGCCGGTGTCGGCAGGTGAGCAGTGAGGCCTGGATGCGCACGGCCGGGCGGGATTGGGTCGGGGTCCAGCGGCCCGGGCTGCGTCGCACGCACAGGATCGCGGTGACACCGCTCTCGGCAACAGAGTCGGCCTCGTGGCAGGGTGGGAGGCGCCGCCCTGGCAGACACGTTGGGCATTCCGGAAGAGAACCACGCCCAGGGCTATGTGCTTTTTATTCACACCCCTACGCTGGCCTGGCGTATGCCGGGCCAGCCCACTCCGCACACGCTTGCAGGGGGGGACGTCACAGGCTACATTTCAGAGACCTTCCCCACTGGCTGGGGTGACATGGTTGCGTCCACTGTCCACAACACTACCACCACCACCAGCAGTATATGTCGACATGGATATGTCTGTGGTCTGCATACTGCAGTCTGTCCAGCACTTCCACGCCACACTTGGCATTGTGTGCATTCTCATTCATTGGTCACTTGCCTCCTTCGCACATGCCTGCTTCCCACCTCTCCCCGCATACTGCTATTGTGTGGCTGAGGTGCCTTCCGGTGATGGCTCATGTACATGGCTAGCCCAGGATTCCGCAGTACGTTATGCAGTCGTGTCTGGTGGGTGGGCATGTTGTATGTGTGTTTGTAACATGTGCTTTCCCAGGGTTGTGAGTTGCATGATTGTGGATTTGAGGTGTGTGGTGTGTTCATTTGGTACTTACCAATGAGCACTGCATTTCCGTAGGTGTCATCCTGGAAGCGCCGGTTGATGATGGTCTGTCAGAAGATGTATGAATCATGCACACTGCCTGGGTAGTTTGCAACAACATTGGTGAAGAGTCCCCGGTGGTCGACTATTGCCTGGACATTGATGGAATGCGTGTGCTTTCTGTTGCGGCAATTGTTTGCAGTGTCGGCAGGGGGCACAAGTAGGACATGTGTGCAGTCAATTGCCCCCAACACGTGCGTGAAGCCTGCTATGGCGTAGAAGCCTTGCCTGGTCTCCAGTTGTTCCTGCGCAGTGTGGGGGAAGTATAGGTACTGGGGTACCAAGCTGGTGATGGCATCCAGGACAGGTGTGAGGAACTTGGATAGGGCTGGCTGTGAGACTCCTCCGACTCTGGCAGTTGTTGGTTGAAATGTCCCAGAGTCCAACAGGTGCAGCACGGCCAGCAGCTTTGTCTGAGGTGGGATGTTGGTTGTCCGCTGTGTTGGTACCATCAGACTGTGGGCAATGATGGTCAGGAGGTGGAGGATGGTTGACCTTTTGAGTCTGTAGTGGGCAATGACATTCTCTGGTGTCAAGTCTGTGAGGCTGGTGCGTTTCCTGAAGGTCCGCTGTCTTTGTCTGCGCTGCCCCTGTGGTGGTTCGGGGGGGAGGGGCAGGGGGGGGCTGTGGGGGTCCGGGGGGTGGCAGACCTGGGTGTGGTGGCGGTGGGTGTTGTGGCCCTGTTGGGGCTCTGAACTGCATGATGAGTAGCTCCATGGCATCTGTTGTTCTTCAGGTGTGGCTGTGGGCTGGGCTCCCTTTTCTGGTGCAGGTTGTCGTCCGATTTTGCACCAGGTCAGAGCAGGTGTTAATTTCCTGCTGCTAACGCGCCTTATCGCATGTTTTGTGTTCTTATCGCGGATCTGGCTGGTCGTTGAGAATGTTGCATTGGGGTGTTGTCGCGGATTTTTGCACAGGAACACCTACTCTGCATATTATTAACGTTAGTTGCCGGGGTCATCTGTGGCGATGTTTTTTGCGGCTGCTATCGCAGGTTAACTGGTGATATCGGCTGTTTGCACCAGCTTGTGAATGGGGCAATGAATTTATCACGACTTTGGCTGGGATAAAGTGCTGTTAACTCAGCGATAGTTCCTTGAGAATATGCCCCTCTGTCTTGATAATTTAGTAAATGGGCAATGCTAGCGCATGGTGGGAAACCCCTAGTGTTGGGAACAACGCTAATGAGTTATGAACTCTATCAATTGACAAGACCCTTCTAGGGCTTTAAGGATCCACTTCTCCAGAAGGATCAAGTGACTGTCCCTCAGCCCAATCAGGAAACCCCACGAAGCATTGATTATTTCAGTGTGACCTTCCTTCGGCAACCTTATCTCTTTTTTCTAACACTCTTTTTTTTTACAGAGTTTTTATATAGCGCGAACTTGACCCGAATCGGGTATCAGAGCGCTTTAAATAGCACCAGTTGCATTACATGAGGACACATTCATTTTTGTTAGGCACGGGGAGATCAAGTGATTTGCCCAGAATCACAGGATGTTCAGTGTCATTGCCGAAACTCGAACCCAGTTCCCCAGATTCAAGGTCGACCGCCTTAGCCATTAGGCCAACTCCTCTCCCCAACTCTTGTGGTCTGTTGCAATTTAATCAAGGAGACATGTATCTCAGTTACATTCTAATAGTGTCCACAGGATTTTCAGTTGTCTTTGTTTTGTAAGTAGCCTTCCTGAGGTCTGCCCTGAACAAAGTTGTCTTAAGAGAGAACATATTAATTTTGAACACAAACGCTGTGAAAGACTCTCTATAAGCCTTCAAGGGATGTCGTGATGGCTCGATTTCCACCTCCAAAATATTTGAGGGCAGTTGAAGTGGCTTTTAAATCACAGTTCTACAGGTCCTGGAAAATCAAGTTAAACGAGACATTTTCCTTATTTTATCTTCCATTATGTTACTGAATGAATTTCAAGTCATAGAAAATAGATCACTCTCTGATTACAGGACCAGCCAATCTTAGTGAGACAGTATGCTAAACTGCAGATCTTCCTTGGTACTTCCTGTCAGTAGGAACAGATCACAGTCTCTACGTTTTACCCAGCAGTGCCATCAGGACTCAGATGACCCCTAAGCAGCAGAGGTCACAATTCAACAGACAGCAGTGGAGATTTACCAGAGACCCACAACTGTAGTTTCAAAAGACAGTGGCACATAAGAGTATCCCTCTCTGTTTAATGCCTCAGATGCATCAGGCCTCCAGAACTATTAGACTACATGCTAGGTGTAGACAATGTAGTTTTTATAAGCATTGCGGTCACTGTCCCGAGTTTCACATTGCCACTTCTCTCTATGGCCCCTTCCTATTGTTGCATTTGATTCACCCGAACCAGGGCCAAGCCCAGGACCAAAAGAACGAAGGCCAAGTACCCTACATGCCTCCAGTCTCTATTTTTATAATGCTATCTTTGTCTCCAGGACATTCACCCCAAGTGACTTATCAATGCTCCAGTTCATCTCCTGCCTAATACTTCCCTCAGTCCGTGATACTGGTGACTTTCTATTTGGGAGCTCTTGGGATCAGTGTCGGGACTGGGATTAAACCCTACTTGTCAGTTACAGCTTCTAAAGGCAAGCTTTGATCACCTCAGTGACCCACAGCACCTTGCTACATATTCTTAGCCCATTTGAGGTAGTGTACTCTACCAGAGTAGACCACAAACAATGAGTTGATCTCTTGCGTTTGCTGCTGCATCATCACTTCAGCGGTGCACAGCTCTCTTCTGGTGCTCAGCAAACGGCTGTTGATCACATCATGGATTCTCGAGGCGTAGAGTCAACATCACAGCTTGAATTCACCAGCACCAGATGCCATGTATTCTTTATGCACATGGGAAGGCTTCAGCACTGTTGCCATGTTGGCACCACAGAGCCTTTGACATGATCAGGAGCAGGACCAGCTTTGAGGTACTCTGTTCCCACACCCACACTCCCAGGCTTGTGCTTTTAGATTGTAGATGGCATATTAGAAAAAGAATAAATAGAAGTTAATTAGAGGGTCATTGGAATGATTGGGACTCATCTCTCTACAGCTGTCTTGCTGGCCACATCACATCCATGTATTTCTTGGAGTGATTCAGTATCCTCCAGTATAGTCTTAGAGTTAAATGAAATCGATTAAATCATTAACCCCTCCTCAAAATATATTTAGCAGTTTAGGCAATATAATAAGAGGTACATTTGTAAACAAGAAAAACCATCCGGGTTGTTTTAATTAAATATATTCATGTACAAAGAAAACCACATCTTATTAAAATCTCAACAAATATCTTTTGGCTTCAAACAATAGTTTGACACAATTGTCTTAAAACATTCACTTAGTTCCGATCTGCTTGGGTAGCAATGCATGGCATCTATTCAGCTTTCACTCCAACTGGTCTGCAATCAGCGGGGATTGGATTGGAGTCTGAGGATTGCTTTAAGGAAACTGCTGAAGTGGTTCCATATTAGATTGTGGCAAACTAGTGTTTGGAGGCTGGTGCGCGGTGACTAGAAGGACAGACAAGGTCAAGGGCCAAGACTTCCGAGTCATGACAGGCAGCTTAACTATTTAAACAACCAAAAGGAGAAAATACACTCTCTGGAAGCTTTCTGTGTTGCATTGGTGTTTTGCTTGCAATTTAGTGCCATCAACGTTTCCAATCCCTCACCTTTGTTATTTTTCTCCCTCTATGGTTCCCCTGTTTTCCTAACCTCTGCCTGTTTAACAGACTTTGGACCCAATTTATATTTAGGTGGGCAGCCTGTTTCTCCGATAGGGTAACAGAGTAAATAACTTCATTGAGCTGACGGAAGTGCCACCCCCTAATGTAGAAATGACTGCCAAGCTGGTGGTCATTTCGAAAGCATTGGCAGGAACCACCGTCATGGCAGTTCCTGCCAATGCTTTTTGCAGTTTGGTACAGGGCTCCGTCAACATGATGGAGACCTGCACCAAAGTGCTTTCTTTTACTTTCAAAAGAAAATCCTAAAATGGGATTTTCTTTAAAAAAAAAAAAATGCTCCCCTTACTATGGGAGTCCTCTCACACGGTGAGGGGAGCATTTAGCAGTTTCCACTGCCCCTTCCTGCCAGGGTTTTCCTGGCAGTGATGGGCAGTGAAAACTGACCTTTAAATCAGCCCATTTAAATCAGCTGGTCAGAACTTGAGGACTGCCTCCAACGGCTCTTACTCTGTGGGGCTGTTGGAGGGGTTTAATCCCGGCAAAGACGTAGATGTCTCCTCTGTCATTGAACCTATGGTTTGCCCACATTTAAAGGGCGACGAACCAATCTGTTGGCAGGGAGGGAACACTGTCACTGTTGCAACAGAGTCCCCTATCCGTCGATATATAAATTAGGCCCTTTGCATTCTTCACCTTGTTGTACACTGCTGTTCCCTTCGCTCTGCAAACGTCCTAATCTTGTTGTTTGATTGCTGAATTACTGGTTTGCTTCCAGCTTTGCTTAGGTTCACAGTGGCCCACCAAACTGAAGCTGGCAAAACTCACTATACCAACTGCTGCAGAATACCTTAATGCTTATCATTGATACTAATATCCTGTGTGTTCTATTCTCATTTAGCGAAATCATTAATCTATTTGAAAATCTCTGTTTTGTGGTACAAGACTTAAAACTTGTGAGAGTGGTGCCTAAGGTGACTCTGGCATTTGGGATGGCTCTCTTTCTTTCTCTTTCTTTCTCTTTCTTTCTCTCTCTCCCCCACTAGCACTTCACCTTCCCTCCAGTATTTAGTTCTGCTCTTTTTCTCATAGGCAGAACCACGTTTTGGGGAGTATGGTGGATTGTCATCCAAACCCGTTGGCTAATACTTTCAAATTCTGGCAATGGTAGTAAAGCATAGTGACCATTTTCTTTTGCTTATTTTTATAGCAAGAAGCATTATAAAATCAAATACATTCAGTTGTCTGTGATTTCTAGGTTCTTCAAAAATTACATCATGAGACTAAGTAATAGCATCGTCAGCATAAGACAGGATATTTGTATGACATACCCCTTTCGGGGAGGTGGGGCATGGGACAAGCAGTGGCTACTGGTCCTCCACCATGGAGTTGGAGGTTGTTTGCCTGTGTTGTCCCCGAGTCCGTCCTGCTCTACAACTGAGCTACTGCATTCCCTTCAGTACTTGACTTTCAATGGTAGTGGTCGTGAGCAGTCATAAGCTTCTTAGAAAAGTAGTGTGGTGATGCTCGAGCCCAGCACTCAGCAAACACACATTAGTGTATTAAATCATTGTCCAACCCAACGCTTGACTTTCAAGTAGAAAGTACTTTAATGCACACTAAAACTAAATAGATCACATAGGAAAATGTACATAATGAAATTTAGTGTTCTGGTGCTAGAGTAGGTTGCCGCCTCTTCCCAATATTCACCATAGATACTTGGTTCCCTTTGTGATCTACTTAAATGGAGTGAATGAGGCCCCGGTGCAGATTACCTTTGTATCTTTTTAACTCAGTTCAGTGGTTCTCACCAAAAGAGTTTCTTTAAGTCTGTGGCCAATGCTTCTCTGGCTGCAGGCTGCTCCTCGGATTCTTGCTCGCTCACCCTTTTACGGCTGAGGGCAAGTCTGCAGTTCCTCTTGACCTTCTCAATGACTGTGTCTGAGTGATGTAGCTGTGACCAAGAAAGGCTGATCAGGTTAAGCTGTTTGTTTCGAGAGTTGTGTGGCCACACACAGACAGACTTGAACAGATGGTGTGCCCTTGCACAGGCAACAATGGTTGGATGGTGACCAACAGATTCCAGCATGCCAAGTTCTTGGGTAACAGCTCTGGATCACACTGCAACTGGGTGCAGGTGCAGCAGTTTCAAGTCATGCCACAATTTCATGAGTCAGGCACAGCGGCTTTGCTTGTGTCACAACATCACAGATCAGGTTCAGCGGCTCATGTCATGTCACAGTTTCATAATTCTTGCCAGGAATTGCATTGTTGTGTCTGGGGCCCACTGGACATAATCGCTGTCCACTGTTCTCTACCTCTGCATACCCACCACAATGGGATTGTGCTGTAACTTGGTCCTGCGGGACAGTCACTCCTTTTGAAGGTTTGGCAGGCTCCTTACCTCTCTCAGAAGGCAGGCTGCTTTCTCAGCACTTCAGGAGACATAATCAGATCTTGCAGCAAGGGATAGACTCAGGCATGTCCCCTCATTTTTGGGATCCTGGGAGCCAGGAAAACACCATATGTGGCTGTGTAGAAGTCCTCCTAGTACTCTGTAAAGCACTCCCTTCTGTCTGCGCATACACTGGATTACTGTGAGACTGGGGCAAAAATCAAAACTTAGGATACCAGATACACTCAGTCGGGCACTCAAGACAGTGGAACATGGCTTCACACCATGCAGGGGACATTCCATCCCAACATTTCAAATATAATGTACCACAAGAAATCCAAACAAGCTCTTATATAGTTTTGTGTTACAAATTTCAAAATGTACAGCACAAATTACATTACAGAGAAAAGGCACGGCAGATGCCACTCTGTATTTGAAATACAGCAGGCATTAAATTATTCACATTGAGAAGACTGACTAGATGCTGGGACTAGGTGGCTGCCTGGACTACTCCTATAAAGACAACCACAAATGTATACCTATTTAGAATATCAGCTTGGTTTTTGTATTTAAATATTTTTCATATTATTAACTTGTATAATATACAATGACTAGTGGCAAAATCAGGAGATTATATCGTTTTGTAACCAGTTACATTGTTATTAACAAGTCTCAATAAACAATACTCTGAGTGTTATCCCTCTCTCCCACACACTTTGAAATATCCGTCCTGCCATAAAAGCAAGTCACACAAGTGATTCTCTACATTTGAATATATAATAACTACCCTTTTAGGGCAGAGTTCTTACTACCATGTCATGATCAGAACTAAATCGTCAATTATACATTTTTGTCCATCAACTTGCCTCTTAGAAAATTTTTCTATCTAGTTATTTACCTACTACTGCACCAAATTGTAGCATTCAGTTATTTAACTGTAAATTATCTTTTCATACGAGGCCATGTTGTCCATATCTTCCACCCATATTTTATACAATAGTACTGCAGTCGTTTTGAGTAATGTAAGGTTTATACTTTTGCCAGGGCAGTAGATATCCATTTCGGTGCAGAGACAGAATATCGATTCAAAAATATAGAGTTGCACAAATATCGAGTTTCAAATATCGTGGGTCAGAAATATCGACATACAGATTCTCGTGGTCAAGAATATCGATTTTAAGTAAGTGAGATCGATGTTAAAAATATCGAAGTGTTTAATATCGTTTGCAAAAAAATAGTTGTTAAAAATATTGTTTGTTTATTAATGATATGCATTTTAGTATATATTTTATATGTATGTGTTGTTTTTTTTTATATAAGAATTGTTTGCATTTTTAATATATGTGTTACATTTTTAGTAGTTATTAATTTTTTTTAATTAGAATTTTGCGTTTTTAGTTCTGGAGCGGGTTGTGGGTTTATAGGAGAATAGGGTGGGAAGTAATTTAATTATATTAAATGTATTGATTCTTTTTCATTTATTAATATTTGTTTAATTGAGATGCTATAGTGTTAAATGTGTAAAGTAATTTATTATTAATTGATTAATAATTGGTTGTTAATTAATTTAAATTAATTAATTGGAAATTAATTATGGTAATTGTGTAATTAATTTTAGGTGTGTGTTGTGGTGTTTGTAGGTAGTAAGGGTGGGAAATAATTTATTTTTAATTGATGAATTAATAAGTGGCTGTTAATTAATTTTAATTAATTAATTGGTAATTAATGATGGTAGTTTTGTAATTAATTTTAGTTGTGTTGTGGTGTTTATAGGCGTTACAGGTGGGAAGTACTTTATTTTTAATTGATGAATTAATAATTGGATGTTAATTAATTTGAATTATTTAATTGGTAATTAACTATGGTAATTGTCTAAGTAACATTTTAGGTGTGTGTTTTGGTGTTTATAGGAGTAAAGGGTGGGAAGTAATTTGTATTTAATTAATTAATATATTGTTGGTAATTAATGTTAATTATTTGATATGTATTTTGGGTAATTGTACAATGTTTTGTCTGTTGTTTTTTACTTTTAAAGGTGTAAAGGGTGGGTATTAAATACATTTTAATTACTTTATTATTATTTGTTAACAGTAATAGTTTTTAATTTATAAATAAGTTTTAATTGTGTTTTATTACTTTAGAGTTCGATTTAGGTGTGTGTTGTGGATATCATAGTGTTTAAGTGTGTGTAGTCAATTATTGTTTATTGGTTTTTTTGTATTGATAATATTGTTTAAATTGCTTATTAATTATGTTAATATTGGAGGGAAAAAAATTAAAAATGTGAAAGTGTTTTGTTATTGGTGTGGTGGTATAGGGTATGAAATACAATAAATACATTTATGTATTAATTAATTTATTTGTTTGTAAATATTTTCTAGTTTAAAATATTTTTTTTTATAAATGCTTTTATTATTTTATATTATATACTATTTGTAGGTTTTTAATTTGTAATTAATATGATAATATTTTCAATTTGTATCTATTTAATATATTTGAGTTTTCATTTCTAAATATTGTTTATTTATTTTTATGATTTTTTAAATAATTTTTAATGTTCTTTATTTTTGTTTTAACTGTTTAAGTGTGAATAGTAATTTTTGTCTCTTCGCTAGCCAACACTTTCCCTACTGTTGCACTCACTTCAGTGGGAATAGTAATTGTTACCCCTCTGCTATCCAACACTTTCCCTACTGTTGCACTGATTGGAGTGGGGATAGTAATTTTTACACCTCCGCTATCCAACACTTTCCCTACTGTTGCACTCACTGGAGTGGCAGTTGTCATTTTTACCCCTCTGCTAGCCAACACTTTTCCTACTGTTGCACTCACTGGAGTTGAAATACTAATTTTTACACCTCCGCTATCCAACACTTTCCCTGCTGTTGCACTCACTGGAGTGGGAGTAGTAAATATTTACCCCTCCGCTATCCAACACTTTGCCTACTGTTGCATTTACTGGAGTGAGAATAAAATAAAAATTCCCTCCGCTATCCAACAGTTATTCTACTGTTGCATTCAGTGGAGTGGGAATAGTCATTTTTACCCCTCCGCTATCCAACACTTTCCCTACTGTTGCACTTATTGGAGCTGGAATAGTAATTTGTACCCCTCTGCTATCCAACACTTTCTCTACTGTTGCACTCACTGGAGTGGGAATAGTAATTTTTACCCCTCCGCAATCCAACACTTTTCCTATAGTTGCACTCACTGGAGTGGGAATAGTAATTTTTACCTCTCCGTTATCCACCACTTTCCCTACTGTTACATTCACTGGAGTGGGAATACAACATTTTACACCTCTGCTATCCAACAGTTATTCTACTGTTGCATTCAATAGAGTGGGAATAGTAATTTTTACCCCTCCGCAATCAAACACTTTCCCTACTGTTGCACTCTTTGGAGTGGTGATAGTAATTTTTTCCCCTCCGCTATCCAACACTTTCCCTACTGTTGCTCTCACTGGAGTGGGAATAGTAATTTTTACCTCTTTGCTATCCAACACTTTCCCTACTGTTGCATTCACTGGAGTGGAAATAAAATGTTTTACCCCTCTGCTATCCAACAGTTGGAATTGTAAATGTAATTATTTTTCTATGCAACACTTTCACTACTGTTGCACTGATTGTATTGGGAAATTTAAGTTGAAATATTTTTTATTAGTTTAATGTTATACATTATTATAGAATGTTTTTTTTTAAAATTATTGATATATATATATATATATATATATATATATATATATATATATATATATATATATGTATATATAAATATTAATGTTATTTTTATATAATATTAACGTTTTAAAATAAATTGAAGATAATAATGTATTAATTATTTTAAAGTAAATATATATATATACGTGTATAAATTATTATGTTTGTGTGTTTATTTATTTTTTATTAAGTTTATTTGTTATATTTTGTTAAAATGCATATTAAATTTAATTTATTTTTTTAAATTAATATTATTTAATATATTTAATATATTTTTTTTAATTTTATATATATATATATATATATATATATATATATATATACATATATATATATATTTAAATCGATATTTTTTACATCTAAATTTTTTACATTGATATTTTTGATTCAATATTTTTGTACTTACCTGTGTAGGTATGGGAGTCGATATTTTTGTATTCTATATTTTTTTTCGATATTTTTAACATCAATGTTTTTGTCATCGATATTCTATCAGTGAACCCACGTAAGTGTTCAGCGTGGGCTAGTCTTCCTGCTGCACACCCTACATAGCGTGATGCCAGAGAAGACGCGCGCAGCGGGCACGCCGCTGGCGCGCCACAGGCACACCAAATGCAAGCCCATCTGCGCCCGTCCGCGCCTGGGCCGCGCCCAGCGCCGGAATCCCTGTGCATTTTCCACGCGAGCTAATCGCTATCACCAACTACTCCCGGGCCGAACTACTCAGGCTAAATAAAGCCTATATAAATACTTGCTGCCCGCCACTAGATCTCCAGAAGGAGCCTAAGCAGTGTCAGCACTGCAATCTGCATCTTAGCTTCACAATGTCATCGCTTTAACACCTCAGCATATACAACCACAAGAAATAACCGCTAAGGCATTTCAGGCCATGTTGATCAACACGCGGTCATTAACAAAACACAATACCGAGGGGGCAGAAATGGTGGGCACACATAAGCTTGATATGGCATTTATTACAGAAACTTGGGCAGATGAGTCTTCGGACCCAGATCTTGCCCTAGCTTTGCCAGCAGGATACTCCATTATCAGAGTAGACAGAGCGAACAAGCGGGGGGCGACTAGCAATTATCTTCAGAGATGATCTGCAAGTGGCTGGAACCTCAGCTGGAAGCTCCCCCGATTGTGAAACACTCTCCTTTAAAATCTCACTTAGTAATAACTACACACTTCAAGGCCTTCTCTTATATAGGCCTCCGAGGGCACAGTCATATTTTCTGAATGCCATTAGCCCCTTTTTAGAATCCAGTCTGGACTCATCCGATTTCACTATATTGGGAGACTTCAATTATCACTTGGAAAAACAGGTAGATCAGGATACAGCCTCACTAGTCGATACGATAGCTAGTTTCTCACTGACACAGATCGTCAGATACGATACGCATGTCGCTGGGCATACCATAGATGGTATTTTTACTTCAAACCCATCGCTTAAAGTCTCAGAAGTAATACCGGTTCCTTGGTCAGACCATAAAGCTATAATGTTTACTTTAAGCACTAATCAGCACCTTCCAAGACACACAGACCCACCAATCTTAGTCACCCGTCGGGATTGGGCCAATATTAACCCCCTTACACTACAGGCATCCCTACTTTCCACAATACCAGATCTTGCTACGGACATCAACTCCTCTGTTCATAGGCTATCCACATGGATCAAGACAGCATTAGACCCCCTAGCTCCTATCAAGAGTGTCCTCTCTAGGCGGAAAACCCCATCAGAACCATGGTTCTCTGATAAACTCAGTGCTCAAAAACAAACCTGTAGAAGGGCAGAAAGAAAATGGAAAGCAAAGTACAACCCAATAGAAAAAACTAAGGGGCTGATTATGATGGCGGGCGGAAAAGCATACCGACCGCCGTGCTAGCGGGACATTTCCGACCGCAGGTACCGTGGCAAAACCGCAGGCCAGATTAGGATGCACCGCCAGAAACTCCCTACCGCGGCGGTCGGATTCCAGGATTCAGCGGCGGAAAAGCTGAAAATCCGTCCGCGGTGGTCGGATTTGCTGCGGAAAGGCCAAAGACTGCCGTTTCCCCAGTTGTCTGGAACACATGGAGCTATCCGCAGTATTGCCACCGCCATCCCTGAATGGCCGGATACTCCACAGTGGTGTGATGGGCTGTTTGTGGCATCGTAATACAACTGGTGGTCGTAACCGCATTCCGCACGGCGGTCCCTCTCTTTTGGCTCCGTCCGCCACCGCTGTGGAAGGGGATTTCTGGCGGATCCCCAAACACCGCAGCAGACGGGAAATGGGCTATCTTTGCCCATCGTAATACGGCGGACGCAAGGACCACCGATGGAGTGCGGGAAAGGGCATTTTCCACCACCGCCAGCACAGCGGATGTGCTTCTGCCCACCATCGTAATCAGCCCCTAAGTACACTCAATCGTTGGCAGACTATAAGAAGCTGATCTTAGATGAAAAAAGCAAATACTTCTCAGCGAAAATCCTCCAGGCAAGGAACTCCTGTAACGAGCTCTTCTCTACAGTTAAAAAACTAGCGAAACTACCTGCTATACCATGGATAGAAAGCAGCGCCGAATTCTGCAATATTCTGGGACATTCATTCAAGGATAAAGTGGAGAAGGTGTATAAATCCTTTAGGGATAGTGCCGACTCCGTCCCTAAGAACATTTCGGCAGTGTCGGATCCTATTTCCACCAAGTCGGCATTTGGTTTTTTCCCCCGACATTAGAACAGATCTTCAGGTGGTGAAAACATCCAAATCAGGGGCCCCAGCTGACCCCTGTCCTCCCAAAGTATTGTACCTGTTTCCAGAAATATTAAGCAAACAACTAGGGTTAGTTTTCAATGAAGTAATTTACTCGGGCATTTACCCAGATGCCTGGAAAACAGCCTTAATCCTCCCTCTGCTAAAAAAAACAAATCTTGACCCTAAGGATCCCAGCAGTTATCGACCTATCTCCAGACTTCCATTTCCAGCCAAAGTGCTGGAGAAAATATTAAATGCACAGCTTACTGCATTTTTTTACCTCCCGAAACCTCCTTGATTCTTCTCATTACGGGTTCCAAGAGGGACATGGAACGGAGACAGCTTTGGTCATGGCCGCAGAGGAACTAAGGACAATTCTAGATTCGGGGGGCAAGGCCGCCTTGATTTTGCTTGACCTATCGGCGGCCTTCGACACGGTGAACCACGAAATACTAGCCAGTAGGCTATCGGAGTTGGGGATTAGAGAGATCGCCCTTGCACTATTGTCATCTTTTTTAACCAAAAGGACCTTTTCCGTAGAAATTGGAGCCTTTTCATTTGAGCCTTTTAAACTGCCTTGTGGTGTGCCTCAGGGCTCGTCTCTGAGCCCCACACTCTTTAATGTATATGTGGCCCCTCTGGCTTCAATCATTAGGCAGTATGGGTTCTCACTGGTCTCCTATGCTGACGACACCCAGTTGGTGGTGTCAGTCTCAAGCAACGTGGAAGAGGCAGCTGACCGTTTCAACTGCTGCATGACACAGGCTGTTTGCCGCCGTTTTTGCCGAAAGTATCTGCGGATCGTATCGATCATTTACAAGGGATGGACTTCCTTTATGGAGCTTTGAATTGATCACCACTGCATATTTTCTCAGGGCTACAATATGCACAGAATTGCCCACGTCTGATGGATATCTCTTATGGTGACATCACACCTGGTAAATAGGAAGTATTGAAAGATAAACGAACTTGCTCATCATATATGAAAAATAGGAAGCATTCCTGGGAGAACCATTAGGACTTATCTTGAGAGTGCATGCAGGGAACACAGTACCAGAACTTATTAGGACACACTCAAAACTGACCCAGAAGATTTACTACGAGTTGGGCATTCCGTATAGGTGGCAACCATTGGAGTACGTCTCCAATATTACTTTTAGCTGTACCCCTCCTACTAATTGAAAAATATATGATTTGGGATGGTCCTGAAGAAGGTGGTTTACATCTGACATAGTCCACCGAAACAAACGTCGACCTTGTTGTATGCGCCCAGCTCACGACATGGTCATGGAGACTTTTTATATCCATGTCCCCTTCTGACCAGGATGTATATGTGGTTTTTGGGTTGCTTGGTAGTTTGACTGGTTTCGATTGAGTGTGAATGTGAATTTGTGTGTTTGGGATGAAGATATATAATATGCTATAGGGGTCCAGCGAAGAATATCGTGTTGAATATGTATATAAAGACATGAATTTACCTGTTTATATATAAAACATAAAAAAATAGAAAAAATATGTGAAATAGATTCTGTTGTATATATATGACTTTTTAGAGTAAATTCTTTCTGTTTTGATATTACCAATGCAAGTAAATAAGCATATTAATCGAACATAACAAACAAGTATTTTGAATAAGATAATGGTGTTGTAATCATGATGTCTTTATATAATGTTTGTATAACCCATTAAGATTTATTCTATAAGGTAAAGAAATATAGGTCTTGAGGGAGGTTTAGTGCCTATTATGTTTCTTGTAGTTCCCCTCTTTCTCCCTGACCTGCAAGTATTTTCAAAGGGGGTTCCCTTTTGCAGAAGCATGACAAGGTTAACCAGTGGATGCAGTCCAACTGCCTAAAACTGAACGACGGAAAGACTGAAGTCCTGTTGCTGGGTTCTGATTCATCCTTCTGGTCACCCAGATGGTGACCCGCCAGTCTGGGCGACTGCCCAGCTCCAGTGCCGAAGGTCAAAAACCTAGGATTCATCTTTGACGATAAATTGACATTTAATAGCCAGATAAACACCCTCTTCTCAACTTTTTGGTTCATTTTAAAAATGTTTAGGAAAATTCGTCCATTCATCCCTCCCGATGCCCTAAAAACATTGGTTACAGCATTGGCACTATCCGGATTGGATTATGGTAACGCCCTTTATATGGGGATCCAATCTCAGTATCTGCTGAGACTGCAGCGCCTTCAAAATGCGGCAGCCAGATTACTACTGGATATCCCTAGGTTTGAGCCAGTCTCCCAAGGGTTAAGAGCCCTCCACTGGCTCCCGGTGGACAAGAGGATTAAGTTTAAATCCCAATGTCTGGCCTTTAAAGCTCTTCATGGCGTAGGGCCTCAATTTCTGAGGACTCATTTGAAATGGTATGTGCCCTCCAGAAGTCTAAGATCCTCACACACTAAACTCCTGCAAACACCCAGGTTTAAGAAGGCTCGCTGGGGCGGAAGAAGATTCCTGCTGGGAACAGTCAAGACCTGGAACCTACTCCCGATTGCCATAAAGAGTAGCACGTCACTTCTCTCTTTCAGAAAGGCGCTGAAAACTTGGCTCTTTTCCAAATAACTCGCATAGTACAGCAGTCCAGCATCCGCCCAATCCATCGTTCCTAGCGGCAAGACGCCCCCGGGCATTTGTGCGCTGTATAAATGCACTAATCAAATCAAATCAAATCAATGCCACTGCTTTCCATATTCATTCCCTTACCTCGTCAAAGTCGTACAATGCCAGAGAATGTGAACTATATCGCTATCTGCTATGCCACATCTACATGATCACAATTCCTGACACATTCTTGGCTGTTGCAGTTTGACTGGTGACCAATGCCAACAGTGAAGAATTTTCAAGTAGCTGAATTTCAGTCAGGCTTCTCGTATATTATTGTCATGGTCTACATTAAAGTGTCCCAGTCTTTGACTAAGAATAGCATTTTAAGTCCCCTCTCCCACCAATGTTTCAAATGTGATTGAAGTGTCCAGGGAAATGTTCCCAATCAGGGCTGAATATGACCCCACAACTGTTCCTTTGTGTTCTTTCCTTATATGCAAACGTTGATTTATATGAGATTTTGGTAAGTCAATGTGTGTTTTCCCAAGAATTTGCATCAAACAATGGGACAATTGGACATACTACAGTAGTGTGATTGTGTCCGTCATTTATCCTGCTGTATCACATGGAACAGTTGAATCTCATTGTCTGATATCATGTCCTCTAAGCATTATATGCCTTGATCCCTCCATGTTGACCATTCCATCTCCTGCCCCCCACATTTTGTATTGCCCCATTTCTCCATCAGGGTGCCTTGAAGTGTAGATTCATTGTGGCTGCCAGTAATGTATGTGCCTTATTCCAGGCCTGTTTTATTTATTTTATTTTTATTTTAGGAGTTTTATATTGCGCTAGCCAGACCCGAAGGTATCGGAGCGCTTTACAACATAAGTAGCGGTGAAATCGCAAAAAATAACAGTAGTATATATATTGACTCATGGCGAATCGAAAGTATCAGAACACAATATAACATTGATAGCAGGAAATCACAGAGTATAGGAGTAATATACACATTGACTCGTGGGGAGACCCTTTCCGGGAGGGGGTGCATAGGAAGGAGTCGGGAGGTGGGTGAGGTAGAAGTCTTAATGTTAAGGTGGCTGAGTGCTGCAATGGGCAAGAGTCTGCGTTTGGGCAGCAGCTATCCATTCAGAAGGGATCGGTTGAGGAAGAGGTCTTTGAGTTGTCTTTTCAATTTTACAAAGGAGGGGGTGGTCCAGATTTTGGGCGCGTTTCCAGAGAAGGATCGAGATGAGGTTTTTTACTTGCGAGTTCTCGGAGGGATGAGGAGTAGAGTGTTGGTACTCCTCAGGCTCCTTGTCTGACCGGCTTTTTTAAGTTTGGCAGCCAGGTAGGCGGGTTTCCCAGTGTGCAGAGCTTTGTGCGGAGCCTGTTGTTTAGAAAGCAATATTGATGTGTTCTTTTCCCTTGTTTGAGCATGTTTCATATGGAACTTTGTCAAGTCTCCTGCTGAATTTAACAGAGGTTTCTGGATGTGTACCCACATCAGTGTTTCAGTATGTGGTTTCATCGTGTAAAGTTCCAGTACATAAATTATTGCTTTTTTGGGAGTCTTAGGTCACCAGCCCTTGTGAATACATTTAATTTTTCACTGGATAGACTAGGATATGTTCCTTCTCACCCAAAAGTGTTAATCTCCCTGGCAGTGAATTGCATTAGATC
The DNA here is from genome assembly GCA_963921515.1 of Calotriton arnoldi. Taxonomy (NCBI): domain Eukaryota; kingdom Metazoa; phylum Chordata; class Amphibia; order Caudata; family Salamandridae; genus Calotriton; species Calotriton arnoldi. The sequence continues at coordinate 981,084 of CAWUFW010004983.1, read as the reverse complement.
CTGTGGCAGTTTCCACAAAAGCATCCCAAATAGGTAATCAAATCTGGGGGTGATATACATTTTTTATCAACTCTACCATACCCCAGGGTGAGTGTTATAATATAGACTACTTTAACAGTTTTGTTGCCATTTTATCAATTAGTGGACCAATGGTGCCTTTAATCATATTTTCCAATCTCCTACGTATGTATCCCTAAACATTTCAATTTTGATGGCGTTTATTTGAAAGGTAGGATCAGTAAACCACTTGTCGAACACATTGGCAATGCTTCAGATTTTGGCATTTAATTTTGTATCCTGAACATTTGGAGGAGGCAATTGCAAATATCTTCACTGAGCTAGATTCTGATGGACTAGTGAGTGGCACTAGAATATCATCAGTATAACACACTACTTTATATTCACCCGCTACAGTATGGATGCCCTTTATCTCATCATCTTTTTGTATTACTGCAGCTGTCAGATCCATGGCCATCAAATACAACAATAGAGATAGAAGCCACCACTGTCTAGTTCCCGGTTTAATATTGAAGTATATGAGTTAAAATACACCACTGTTTACCTCCACTTTCAGGTTGTTATACAACAGTATGACTTTGTCAATGAACGTGTCACCCATCTAGCCATCGTAAGTTTGTTCCATGTGATCAAATGCATTTTCAGCATCTAGTAATATCACAACTGAGAACACTGTGGGCCGTTTCATCCAATTAACTCTAGTTAATAGACCTTGATGGTAGCCTGAGAGAAAAAGGAATTAGCAACAAATTTGAATATTAAAATACAGTGTGATCATTTGGACCACACAATGAAAGTCTGAGTCTGTAACTTGAAGTCAAATGGTTTATTACAAACTCAAAACCAAACTAACATAAATCAATCTCAAGAAATTACTGTAAAAGTCCAGGATTATCAAACTATGACCAAAGCAACGTACCATATTGGTCCTCAACACCAAAAAGCATATGAGAATTTCCGTGGCAGTGATATAAAACATAAGGAAAAGGATTTGATGACTAGACAAATGGTTTTAATCCTTCTCCCCATACATGGAAAAGATTTTCAGCATGTACTAAACCCTACACTAAACTAACAGTAGCACTCAACCCTATTGAATCAAGGAAGCAAGAATGGTGTCAGCATCAGGACCTCTGTAGAAGTTCTATAGGTAAAGAGTCATGTATAGCATAAAGCCACACAATCAGAGATGACAAGAGAGGTCTGTACCTCTTCAAGTGTAAAGGGAATCTGGCCAAACCTAAGAAGGGTTTACTAATTAAAGTGCACAAAGAACATTCAAGAAATATGAGCTCATATACATCAGAGTACTTTTCCAGTTCCAAAGAAACAACTTGGCACTTTGAACGCTACTCCAATGTTCCAGTCTCTCCTTCCAAGGCGTCCTTGGACTCCTCCCTTCATCTGATAGTGCCAGCTGGTAACACTACCTTTGTTCTTCATTAAAATTATTTGATCTTGCCAGTTCTTCCTTGTCTCACTATCTCTAAAATACATTGTGCATTTTACTAGCTAATGTATGCCTTTGGTCTGCACCTGCAGAGGAGAAAAACATGCAGAAAAACATATTTCACATTAGTATTAAAGGACTTGACACTAAGCTTAAGGCCCACAATCACCCTAACTTAACAGTTTTCTTTAAGTGCATATTAATTCCACAAACCTACATATAATCCAATAAATACCACTGTACTCTTATATATAGTACAATAAGCAAATACACATATTATTTACCAAAAAAGACAACTGGTCCCAATTTATAAAGAATGCATTGAACACATATATGATTCATTCTTACTAATCCCTGGCACATGCACTTCATTCAATGCATTTTACCGCACCACCTTACAATCTAAACCTATAGAAGATTAATATCAGCAATCCAGATGTCTCTGAAAAGGAAAAAACTTTAATATGCACAAACGCATATATATCAGAAACACACAATAAATGCACCTTCTATAGCTTTAGTGCACCATATCTCATTCATATTATTGCATCACATAAGTACATAAGGCCAAATGTAAATTATATATATGGCCTAGCCAAACATAGAAAACTGAGCCAAAATTATTCTACTACACAATCTTTTTATCACTTTCTTTTCTAGTTTGCCAGAAAAGATGTTACAGTGTTTTCAGATGATTAACGGAGGAACAGTCTGGCACAAATCCCTGTTGCGCTGGATAAATGAGTTATGGAATGACCTTTTTAAGTATTTTGGATAAGATCTTCATGTTGGAATTAATGAGGGAAATGTATTAACTGGGTTTTGTTGCACCCCAACTAAGTGCAAATGTGCTGTTTTGGGTGCAATGTATGAGTTGTACCGTAAGCCAGATTTTAAACATGTTAGCATGCATTTTCGAATTTGTAGTCAGCCAACTAATAGAACTTTAAGATTCACATTGGAATTAATCATTACATTTTTGGACATCCTTGACTATAAATTACCCTATGGGTATCAATTAGAGGTAGCTAGGTGCTACCCTGGCTTGCACTTTGTTGGCCTCTGGCTCTGCAACTGCCACCCCTAGTTTCAAGAGTCATTAAGTCAGTGACCGGAAAAAAAACTAATTAGTGCAATAAGAACCATGTTTGACTTCTCCAGTTTAAACTCCTTGCCAAAGAATTAATGATCTGACTTTTGCTGCTACTGGAATTTTAGTAAATCAGAGCCCATAATTTCCTCAGTGACTCTGGGAGAGTCTGAAAAATAATTTTCATAAGTCATCTGAAGACATGTTTTCCTAAATATTTTGAAAACATGCACTCTGTTTCCTCATTTTTAGTAACTCATGTTTATTCAAATATATATTCACTGTCTTGTCCCAGGCAGCTAAAAATTTGGAAAGTTAACAGATCTGGCTTTAATGTACAAATGTAAATAGAAGCATGCACAGACACGCACAGACTATTTGGGCAGTGTGTCTCTACAAACTGCTTCTTTTGTGCCTTTTATGTCTATTCTCTATATAGTTCCCAAAGTTGCACTGCTGCTATTTTTATTCATTCCCCAAGCTTATGGGACTGGTGCTATTTAATACCATAAAATTACTAATGTCTTTTACCATACTGAATCACCCATGTCTCCAGAAATACTCTATTTTTACTTTATACATATAGATGTGGGCGAGCCACTTAAAGTTTGAGCCAGGGTCCTGTCACTGGCTCAGATCAAGGTCTTCTTAGAACCTTGAGCAGAAAATAAGCTGAGCTTTAATGCAGCTTCTGCCTGCAACCCACACTCCACCATTATGTGCCAATAATTAGAAATAAAGCATACATTTTGGGTATTTAAAAGGAGAGAAAGAGGTAGTCATCTAGTGGGTGAATTACATACCATAAAACCTTAAAAACTGGGACCAATCTTGGCTTACCTGCTTCACCAAATTTTGTGATCCAAGGTCTCCTTTTTCTTCAGGATCACATGTGAGAGCAATTGAGTGGATTCAAGATACAAAAATAATCTGATCTATTAAGGCAAAACATTTCTGCATACCTTCTTTTTAATTTTAAAGAGACCATCATATTTTTAAGTGATGTTTGTTGCATGATTTGGATGGCAAGTATTTTCAGAGCTCAGCTTGTGCATGAGGTCTTAGAGCCCAGCCGGACCCTTGGATTGGATCTAGCTCGACTCTCTTTGTTAATTTACTGGCTTGCCCACCTCCATATGTATGTAGACCAATACACATAGTACTTCTATGTCTTATATGATTTAGCCCTTTACTACCAAATTTGCTTATTAAAATGAGCTAAGGGGTTAGGGAGAATGTGAGTGAATAGCAATATCAGGGATGATGTCATCAGTGATGCCATGAATCATGTCATTAGAGATGTCACCAGTGATGTGATTTACCATGCCATGAGTAATGTAATATAAGTGGTCATAAGCAGTGCATGACAGGGGTGCAAAATATAGTTAGCTCAGTGCACTATAACTGGTCAAGCTCTGTGTCGTTTTCAGTTCTTAAACATTAGTTCTGGGGTGACTTCGTCACCTACCTATAATGTCACTTTAACCTTAGTTTTTTCAATGGATCCCTGTGTTTTTTATAATTAACATAAGCTGTTATCATATATATATGCAGAAAGCTTCGCCACCGCAATCCTGCAGTTTACCAACAAACGAAAACAGACCCAGTTCTAGGTACGAAAGATTTTATTTTCAGACGCCCTTTGAGTCCGCCCTGACGCGTTTCGGCCTTCAGATATATATATATATAATTCACTGAAAAAAACATAGGTTTCAGGGACGTTAAAGTTAGAAATTAGCATTTAAAAAACCTTAGAAATTCACTGAAAAAACCACAGGTTTCAGCGACGTTATAGTTAGTTGGACATTTCACTCGTACAAAACCAGAGAAATTCGGCCGTTATAGTTAGTAGAGCTAACTATAACTCGCGCCCCCGCAATGCACTGCTGATGACGTCACATATTACATCACTCATGACATGGTCAGTGACATCACTGATGACATCACTGATAACATCTCAAATGACATCACTGATGACATCATCCATGTGATAATCTGATGCACCTCCTCACACCCTAATAAAACCTTTTATACACCCACTCTAAAAAACAGACTACCAATATTGAAAGCATAGACAGACCAATAGCAGTTAGTACATACCCGCTCAGTGATTCCTAGGTCTACAAACACACACATCCACTCATTCACCCATACAGTAACTCAAAGAAAATAACATGGAGAAAAAGCGCTTTGGGACCCCCCTTTTTTCTTGACCCCCGCTTGACGAATCACCCCAAAACTTTCAACACACAAACTGAGTGGCCTGGCCCTATTTTTTGGAAAATTTCACGAAGATTCGTCAAACGGCACCAAAGATATTGGCAAATCAAAAAATGCTTTTCCTATGGAAACTAGATTCTAAATATAACTACCTACTGGCGATATATATCCAATGAAAATTATTGCCCAGGTGAAGAGGCCACACAGAGAAAGGTTTGTTCCTTCATTTAATTTACAGGTTGCACAAACAAGCAGCTCCCTTCTTACATCATTTTCAATCGCCATACGCAACTTCGTCCTTGATCACTGGCAATGTTGAGAGTCACGGAAGCTGTTGGGAACTATTTAAGTAATAAGCCCAGTCACGCCCCCATGGGCGTGTGCAATGTTGCATTCTGGTCCTCGTAGTCCCCACAATCAAACCACAGTGGGTGCCTCCATATGCTATCAACAAATTGATATATATTGCAATTATATATTAGTGTAGTGTGATGAGTGATGTCACATGACTGTACACTGAGGTGTGCGACTCATAGTAATTAGAAGGTAGTACATAAATTATGAATTTATGTTATAACTTATACTTTCACATTGTAACTATAACTTTAGAATTTGAAATGTTTGTATAGTTTAAGTTGAGTTTGTACAGAAATCATAAATAACATTTTCCTAACTATAACTTATTCTCAACCCTTAGTTTTTTCATTGAATTTCAATTATTTTTTAACTTTTTAATACAAATGTGTTAGAAATCATATAGTCTACTGTTGTTGATTGGAGTGTCATTATGTGAAGTTTTGTATAGTGGTGGAGTTGTGTCATGCACTGGAGTGTCATACAGTATAGTGTCATACAGTGGGGGGAAGTACATCAGATTCCTAGAGTGTGGAGTTTTGTGTGGTACAGTGGAGTGGTATAGAGTATCATTTAGTGGAGTACAGTATTGTAGAGTGGAGTAGACTAGAGTGGCATGTAGTGGAGTTGGATAGAGTGGAGTAGAGTGGAGTGGCATAGAATTCGGTGACATACAGTGGAATACCACAGAGTGGAGTGATGTACACTGGAGTGGCTACACTGGAGTGGCATGTTTTAGACTGTTGGAAAGTGTCATATGATGGGTACAGTGGTTTGGCATAGAGTGGCATGGAGTGTTGTAGAGACAAGTGGCATAGAGTAAAGTGCCATCCAGTGGATTGGCATAGAGTGGAGTAGCATAGAGTGTATTGGCGTACAGTGGAGTGTCGTATAGTGGAGTGGGGTAGCATAAAGTGGAGCGGCTTCGAGTTGAGGTTCATAGAGTGGAATAATGTGGAGTGGCACACAATGAAATACCATACAGTAAAGTGGTGTACACTTGAGCAGTGTAGAGTGCATTGGTGTAGAATGGACTGAGGTACAGTCTAGTGGAGTACTCTGGAATAGCATAGTGGACTGGCATGTAGTGTGGTGGTGTAGAGTAGAGTGTTTTAGAGTGGAGCAAGGTACAGTGTAGTGGGGTAAACAGTAGTGCATACAGTGTAATAGCGTACTGTAGAATGGCATAGAATGAGTGCTGTGAAGTGTAGTGGCATACCGTAGACTAGCGTAGAGTGTAGTGGCATAGAGAAGTATGGTGTTGAGTGGAGAGGCATATAGTGGAGGGGTATACAGTAGAGTGGTGTAGAGTGAAGTGGCATACACTAGACTACCATACAGTGCAGTGGTGTACACTGAAGTGGCTACAGTGGAGTGGCATAGAGTAGAATAGCATAGAGTCTAGAGCCGTAGAGAGGAGTTGTGTACAGTGGGCTAGCATACAATAGAGTAGAGTACATTGGAAGGGTGCACAGTGGAGTGGTGTAAACTAGAATGTCATAGATTGGAGTGGTGTAGATTTTAATAGCATAAAGTGGAGTGCAGTGGAGTAGAGTGGAGTGTCATACAGTGGATTAGCGTAGAGTGGAGTGGCATATAGTGGAGTAACGTAAAGTGGAGTGGCATATAGTGTTATAGCATACAGTGGAATGGCATAGAGTGCTTACAGTGGAGTGGCGTACAGTGTATTGGTGTACAGTTGAGTGGCGTACAGTGGAATAACGTACAGTGGTGTATACTGGAATGGTGTAGGGTGCCTTAGAATTGAGAGCATAAGTATGTAAGTGAAATTGACAAGGAATTTAGATTATGGTGTTCAGAGTAATGCAAAACAGTGAATTGCCTTTCTCTAGCTTTACCAAGCATCAGAGAGTCACACAAGGTGGCCTTTCGTTGCTTTCTATATCTGACTTAAGTATTGCATTGCCCATGCAACACCATACATGACGTAAGGGTAATGCAATAGAATAGTATAAGTAGGTCTTAGTTATATGTTGTGCCACACTATACTACCATAACTTTACGGTATAGCATAGTACATGGAGATGGCCATTAAAAGTCAGCCATATCATATTTATCACACTTTGGCTGTGTTGTGGGTTAGGGCCTTAGATATATGTAACTATTAGGTTTTGTTCTTGTTCTCTACCTATTGCCACTTTATTAAGTTGGTAATAGGTAGGGAAACTCTTTTATTATTTTTATACATTTTAAAATAATTTTCTATAGTACCCACTTTATTAACTTGGTAATAGGTAGGGAAACTCTTTTATTATTTTTATATATTTTAAAATAACTTTCTATAGTACTGCGGTACTATATAGTAAGGAGATATTTTTTACATAATGTTTCTTTTATATTTGCTAAAACATTTTTAAGTTGCTTAGTAATTTCTATGTATTACTGCAATACTGCCTATTTTTGGTAAATAATTAAATATGTGAAAAATTATAAATTCACTTTAGTACACTATATTTGTGAAATATAGTGTATTAACATGTTTTTACAATTATGAAACATATGTATTTATTTTTGGTACCACAGTACTTCCAAGGCAGGCAGTACTGCAGTACTCCGTGAATTGTTATTTATAATATATAGAAACTATATATAATTTTATCCTACCTATTCCACTTTAATTAGGTGTTAATCGGTATGGAAAATAATAAAAAGTAATACTTGCCATGAGTTAAGGCCCTAACCCACAACACAGCCATTCTGTGATAAAACAGCAGTTTTTAACTTTTGTAAAGGCGTTATTAGCCAATCCAATAATGACTTGTTCTCGGCATGTACCACGGTATTTCTGCGAAATTTTGCAAAAATAACGTGGCCTGAGATATCACTGAGTTAAAATGCCTCATGACTTAAAAAAATCCACTAACTCTGAGAAAGATCATCTAGACTCTACAATCAACAATCATGCCAAATTTCATGGAAATCCGACCGGGCATTTGGTTGCTACGTATGAGAACAAAGTCAATTGAAAATGCATTGGGGAGGAAAAGTGCTTTTCTCTGCACCCCATTGACCAATAAATGTGAAAGTTCGCATCATCTGTCAATGTAGAAGGGACAATAGGTCTGCAAAGTTTTCTGGCAATTCATCAAATGGGCGCAAAGTTATTAACGGGCAATAAACCAAGTAATTCTTATCTCAGGTAACCCTAACTATAACTACAGAGTGGATAGTAATATATATGCCTGTGGGAAGAGCAGCAAAAGCTGAAGGTTGATGGCGGTGTGACTGATATATATATATATATATATATATATATATATATATATATATATATATATATATATATATATATATATATATATATATATGTATTCTCGCTACAACTTCTGCTCCTGACTAGAAAAACGAGCGAGAACCCAGGTAAGTGCAGAGTTTCTTTATTGCCACCAAGTTAGTCCGCCATGACACGCTTCGGCCGCTCGTCGGCCTTGATCACATGACACAGCTCGAACTGTGATTCTCCAATTTAAAGTGCTAGTGCATACATTGCAATTAATCGAAATAGACATACTGCATTGTTGTAATCATTTAGCTCCAAGTCATAGCGAATAAATAAATATATAAATATATATATAATTCATATATTTACACAACATTGATTGAAACATAAATGAACTTTCTACACACAGAGCCCTGTATTGCTTGGAGATGTTTTGTTGTCTTTACTAAGCATGGACACAACTTCTTACAAATAATATTATATATGAAAGTCGAACTCCTTCCTCTTCAAGAAAGATCAGAGCCCACGCGGAATCTCAGGTAAACTCCCTTTATTTAAGCGTAGTGGTTGGCATGACGCGTTTCGGATTTAATTCCTTTTTCAATATATATATATATATATATATATATATATATATATTATTACACAACGAGATATCCGGGAAATCCTGAATAAATCAAGCGGCACACCACAAGGACAGCACAAAAGTTTATTGTGCATACAACGACGCGTTTCGGCGAAGCCTTTTTCTAGTTGTGTGACCTGCGCCCAATTACCCATAGAAATACGGGTTACAGTGCATGAACATAGAAAAAATATTCATTACAATTTCTAACGTGATGGAAAACGAACATTGTTAATTCATAATACTGTGCAATGCGATGCAAAACTACAATTAAATTTAGAATTGGATAAAACATATATCAGTCACGCCGTGAATGTATACATTCACTGAAGACAACCCGAGGTTACAGGGACATTATAGTTAGGTAGTTAGGTTCAAATTTCACAAGCACAAATCATAGAAATTCAGCAGTTATAGATACCTGAGCTCACTACCACTTACACCCCTGCAATGCACTGCTTATGACCTCACATATTACATCACTCATGACATGGTCAGTGACATCACTCATGACATCTCAAATGACAGACATCCAATGAATGTAAGTGTTTTGTAAACGTTTCTGAGACATAAAGATATGTACTAAGCAACTGCATAAGTTCAATTACTATTTTTTCTGATACTATTTCTTACATATGCCATCTGAGTGGCTGTGCAACTGTATCAGTGTGTGAGTGGGTGTCTGAGTAGCTGTATGGGTGTGAGTGTGTACGAGTGGCTGTATGGATCTGTCATTGGGTATGTGAGTGTCTGTATGGGTCTGTAAATGGGTGTGCAAGTAGTTGTATGGGTGTGTGAGTGGTTGTATGGGTGTGTGAGTAGGTGTCTGTGTAGCTGCGTGTGTGTGAGTGGGGGTGTGAGTAGTTGTATGGGTGTGTGAGTGGTTTGTGTGAGTGGGTGTGTGAGTGGGTGCGTGAATGATTATATGGGTCTATAAGTGGGTGTGTTAGTGGTGGTATGGGTGTGTGATTGGGTATGTCAGTTGTTGTATGGATCTGTGGGTGTGTGAGTGGTTGTGTGGGTAAGTGAGTGGTTGTGTGAGTGATTCTATGGATGATGTCATCAGTGATGTCATTTGAGATGTCATCAGTGATGTCACTAACCATGTCATGAGTGATGTAATATGTGAGATCATAAGCAGTGCATTGCAGGGGAGTAAGTTATAGTATGCTTGGGTAGCTATAACTGATGAATTTCTATGCTTTTGTGTGTGTGAAAACTGAGCCTAACTCTAATATTCCATTAACCTTTGGTTTATTCAGTACATTTCTATGTTTTTTTTAAATTCTGTTTCCACCCCTGTAACCTTTGCTTTTTTTCACTGAATTTCTATGGTCTTTTAATGTTATTTCCTAACTATAACCAGGGCCACTGGAATTATGTGGCAGAGGAGGGTCAAATTATGCTACAGAGTTGAGTAAATTATGCAGCAAAAAAAGGCAGATTATGTGGCATTATGCGGCACCTTTTGTGATATTATTACTTCATTATTTTGGCATTTTTAAACTTGTTAACACTGTCTGGGCATTAGTTGCACCTCATTATTACCAGTTTAACACCCAAATATAGCAGTAAGCTACAGAAAGATGATCAGTAAACCTTTGCATAGGACCTTCCACTGCGCTGCAACATGTCTCTGCATTTTTACTATCTTTTTAGCCATTTGAGCTGGAAACAAACATTTCTTTTGTTAAAATCTACAGATTATATGGCAGATGATGGATTATGCGACAAATGCTGCAAAACTATAGCTATGTAAAAATCACCGCTCACTCACATAATCACATAATTCCACTGGCCCTAACTTTAACATCTCTGTAACTTTTATTTTTTAATGAATTTTGAAGGTTTTTATAATTTTGTTTTGTAACTGTAACCAGTAACCTTTGAGAGTGGGTGTTTGAGTGACTGTACAGGCCAGTGAGAGAGTGTGTGAGTGGTTTTGTGGGTGTGTGAGTGGCTGTATGGGTCTGTGAGAGGCTGTATGGTCTGTGAGTGGGTGTGTGAGTGGTTTTATGGGTATGTGAGTAGGTGTGTGAGAGGCTGTGTGGGTGTGTGAGTGGCTGTATGGGTGTGTAAGGGGCTGTATGGGTCTGTGAATTGGTGTGTTAGTGTCTATATAGTGTATGAGTGGGTGTGTGAGTAGAATTGAGGGTGTGTGAGTGGGTGTGTGAGTGGTTTTGTGGGTCAGTGAGTGGTTATATGAGTCATGGTATGGGTCTGTGAGTGGGTGTGTGAGTAGCTGTGCGGGCGTGTGAGTGAGTTTGTGAGTGGCTATATGGTTCAGTGAGTAGGTGTGTGAGTTGTTTTGTGGGTGTGTGAGTGGCTGTATGGGTCTGTGGGTGGGTGTGTGAGTAGTTATGTGGGTGTCTGAGTGACTGTATGGGTCTGTGAGCAGGTGTGAGTGGTTTTGTGGATGTGTGAGTGGGTTGGTGAGTGACTATGGGTGTGTGAGTGGGTATGTGAGTGGCTGTGTGGGTCTGTGAGTAGATTTGAGAATGGCTTAATGGGTGTGAGAGTGGGTGTCTGAGTGACTGTGTCAGTGTGTCAGTAGCTGTATGAGTGACTGGGCCAGAATGGAACTTCACCTGCCCCTTTACCCAACAAGAGTCCACAGTTTTTCACAAAAAGTGTACCCAAATGGAGTACATGTTACTGGATAATTAGTAAGTGCCAACTCATTGGGTAAATGTCAAGTACATATTCTGCACTACAGCTGTGTAATGAACTAGGAGGAAATGTCTTCAAGGACCTTCTGTGCATTTAATTTGGACAATGTGATTGTTCCTCAAGCGTCTTCTTCCAGAAATCTGTGATGACTTAAATTCTCCTATAGAGAAGATGACGAGACTACAGAGAGGTGAATCTTCACCACACAAGGGTACTTCCTCTTAACTATATTAAGAAAGTGGTTCTTTACTTGGTGGAGATGACCTCATATTCCTATGCATAGACATCTTGTCACCAAAACTGATGGGAAATGGGAAACATGCTCAGGGCGGTCTTTTGGCAAGTTGTCCATCAACATGGGAAAAGGTGGGAAGACCTTTGCCTTCTACTATGGTGGATGGTGAGGGGCCACATGGGGGGAGCTTGCAAGTTATTTTAGACATTTGCATGCTCATAGTAATTTAAGAACCATGCACTCTGCTCTCACCCGGAGACAACAAGAAAGAACCCACTCGTCACAGACACTATAGATTGGCTCAAATAGATCAAGGATGCATTCACCCCTAGCAAGGTTTTTGTATTGTTTTTCAATGGGGAATTGCTGAGAAAACACACTTGCTTTGTCTTTACCAAGCCCAAGAAGTTACGATCTTTTGTCATTTACAAATGGGGAGGAGGGGGGGCAATTTCGGGGTAGGGACCCCATTTCCCGGGACCCATTCAAGAATTAATAGGGGATGGGCCACATAGCTCCCTCCCTGGGCCAATTTTGCCCCCTAGCACCCATCACCTGTGTCTGGCTAATTACTGTAAGGGGAGGGGGTGCCACTCGGCCCCCTTCCCTGGAATGATTTTGACCCTGGGGACCCCATTCCCCGGGGTCCAGCCACTTTTTCCTGCATGCTCTGGCCCCACCCAGGGCACCCAATGTGCAGTATTGGGGACCGCAGTGTCAGCCTTAATGCCCTCACTCACTGTCCCTGCCGGAAAACAGATGAAAAGTCCACTCCCAGCGAGCGGGAGCAGTTTTTCTTCTTCCGCCCACTGGGACCAGACTTAGGCCCTAATTAGGAGTTTGGCAGTTTGAGGGACCCCTAAACCCACGGTGGCGGTGCGGAATACACTGCATCAGCAGTTCAACTTCCCTCTTATGAGTTTGGCAGTTGGACCACCATTGGACTGCCGCAACCGCCAGGGATCTGTGATCCCTCAGCTGTGGCACGGCAGTCAGAGGCTCGCAATAAGCTGGTGATGCCCCTGCGGCACTGCCAAGCATATTACATGTTTCCTCACCACCACAGTTTTCATGGTGGTGACCCCTCCATGAAAAGTGTGGTGGTGAGGAAGCAAAGCTGGCCCTACAGGGCCCCCTGTTGCCTAAAGGCCTGGGGATGCATGCAGGGGGCACGTAGTGTGCCCCTGTGTGCATGCACTCTCTGTTTCTGCATGACATGGACTTCACAGTCCATGCCATGCAGGAGTAGGCTTTGGCACTCCCATGGCGCTGCCTTGCTAAGGCTCACATATGAGCCTTAGCACAGCACCGATAGGGATGGACAAAGGACCGCCCCCCAGACCAGGAGAAAACTCCTAATCTGGTGGGCAATCGAGTTTGGCGGTGTGGGAGTGGGGCAGTGGCATGGTGGCTAGCTCCCACAATGCCAAACTCATAATCAGGCCCTTAATGTTTGCTTTCACTTGGCAGGAGCTGGCAAAGCCCCCACCAAATGAAAGCAAACATCTATGTCCCAAGGGTGAGCACTAGTGACACAGGGAGACGGCCCTGGGGATCGCGGCCCCCAGGGCCATTAAAGGCTCCAGAAGGGGGGCACGCATCTCCTCTCCTTTTAAAAAGTGCACAGCTGTGCCCAGGGAGGGGGTGGTCCCTGAGACCGTAATGGGCCCAGAAGGGTTGTCGACGTGGCCCCCCTCCGCTGTACAAGATAGGCCTTGCCCCGGGGAGGTGGCGGTCCCGGCAGCATAAACTGCCATCAGAGGGGTGTCATGTGGCCCCCTCCCAGTTAATTAACTTTGCATGCCCCGGGGAGGTAGCGGTTCCCAGGGCCGAAATCAGCCATGTGGAGGGGGAAGCATGCGCCCCCTCCCCAATATAGTTAGTACAATTTGGGGGCTGAAGTTTTGTGCTTGTTTCTTTTTTTAAATTTTTGCAGAGATTCGCGGTTCTACCATGCTTTTTGCAGCAAACATTTAAAAAAAATGCTTTTTGGCCCCAGCGGGGTCCCACAGGGACTCCAGCACCAGGCCAAGTAGGTCAGGGTATTCCTATCCTGACGCCTTCTGTTCATTTTTTAACATTTTTCTTGGGACTCAGCTGAGTTCAAGTTCCAAGATGGCTGCCAACACTTCCTGGTTGAAGTGTTGGCAGCCAATTAGATCTCAGCCAATCAGATCTCGGCAGGAGATCTGTCGGGTCCACGAAGGATCCACATGCCCAAATATGCAAATTTTTAATAACTCAAAAACTACTGAACAGATTTACATCAAATTATAAAAAGGGCTCTTTCTGGACAAAGAGCTAGCTTTTTGCCAAATTTTGTGTAATTCCGTTCAGCAGTTCGGACTTTAATCGTGTTAAAAATACATATGGGAAATTGCATGTGGAATTTTGGGACCCCCCTTTTTCTCGCCCCTTGACGAGTCACCCCATACCTTTTCACACAGCAGCTGAACTCGATGCGTACTAGTATTGAAAACTCCGTGAAGATTTATCAAACGGCGCCATTTTTCTTGAGGTTTTTTCTAAGTCCGAAGGTAGGCGCTGTCCGGGCCCAACCCACTTCTTGTATCCAAACCGCGCTCCATCATGGTCGGCCATATTTTTCGACTTTGATCCAGTCTCGTGCGACTAAATGTCCACGGTTGGCGCTTTGATCTTTTTGCTCTAGTTTTTACTTAAAACTTTAAAAACTCATAACTCCAGTTCTAGTGACTGGATGTGTACCATTTTGGTATCAAATAATTTATTAAACTTCACTATATTTTTCTAAATTGGTTTGGTATTTTTCTTGTGTTGTGTTTTCATTTTATTACTGTTTGTGTGCTGCTTAAACACTTTACGCATTGCCTCTCAGTTAAGCCTGATTGCTTTTTGTGCAAAAGTCCCCAGAATTAAGCACAGGTTAATTTAGTGACTTTTTGTGACTCACCATGCAAGGGATTGTGGCTGTTGCTTGACCAGGGCTGACACCCCAGTCAACCAACAACGAAATTTTTAACAGTGCTATTAAATGAAGTTTGGACATCAAGATGCAACCACTGGAACTTCAGTCTTTTATTTGTCTTTAATACATTTAAGAGTCATAGAGAGTATATCTGAGTACACATATATATTTTGCAGGGAATCTAGTAAAGTACTGTATTTATTTAGTGCCTCGTAGTCCAAGGAGACTTTAGGCACTATACAAACACATACAGCTGCTGCAAATGGGGTCCTCAATTGGTGAGCTAGCTCTGAATGAAATATATAGAATTAGAGATGCATAGCTAAATAATAACTGGGCTGCCTTCTAAACAAGTGGTCCCAAATAACATAGCAGACATAGCAGACAACAGGAAGAAAGCATGAGTTGTCTAAGATGTCACTTAGAACAGGTAAACAGAAAACTCCTAGTTATTGATAGCTACCCCTGCTGGAGGTTTATGTAATATTTGTTCCGCTCATGACTACCTCCTGTAATCTGATCCCATGGAACCCTTGTGCTGAGTGATGGGGGAGCTGCACGCAAAAGGCACTTCATCACCACTCTCATCATCCCTCAGTGTCCCTCCCTCTTTCCTTAAATTAAAAAAATTAGCAATAGGTTTTTTGTCCTTGGCAAGCTGGTGCTTTGGGGATTTTTGTTTTTAATTGAACTCATCGGCCAAAGAACTAAAATAGAAAACATGCTATCGCCAAAATGTGTCTCTAATGTGCTTGCAATAAAATTGTTACTTAGAAATAAACAACTATGGCATGCATATATACATATGATAATTGAGTAAGGGTGCTTCATAGCAAGCAAGTGTACTTAGAACAGGTAAAGAGACTATTTTTAATGTTATGGCACGTCTCAGGAAACTATGATTCCTACTGGCAAAAAGAAAATATCATATTGGCTTTGAATTACTGTAAATTAGTGAAAACGTAATTGAAACATGGCTGCAAAATAACAATTGGAAAGAAAGAAAAAAAGAAAAAACATTGCTAAAGGAAAATATTGGCCAGCAGCCTCCACAGTGCACTTCTTTTAGGCTGAAGTGCACATGGAATTAGGAAAAATGCCATGAGTCACAGGACAAGAGAGACAATGGTTGAAATGGTCTGACCATTGCTACATACTGTAGTAGGCATAAGCAAATGTTTGATAGTTGAACAGCGCAGTGGATGAAAAGCTCTGACCTAAAACAACTCTATGTATTTATAGAAGCGTGGAGTTTTCATTGTTTTTTTCATGAGGCTGGTGAGAATGCTAACTTTGTCTAAATGTGAGAGCTAAAAACGAAATGTGGCCGGCCACCTTCCTCATTATTTCAAATGTCTCGGTGGTTTGAGAAACTTGATTGAACAATTTCTTTCTTCTATTTCCAATTGCCTCTTGGTTGTAATAATGTTGTAAGTTTCCTTTGAGGAAGTCACCGGACGTTGGGGGTTGTAAGAGCATTTTTGGGGTATAGTTTGGGTCTGTGTCTAACTTCTGAGGGAGTTTAGTGTCTAAAGAGACATGCAATCTCAAGAATTCTTGTTAGAGAGCAGGTCATTACTCCTGAGGAAAGATGGTAAGGTAGCAGTTTAACCTAAAACATTTAGCATGACCGCTAGGGGTGTGCATAATTTTATTACATGACCGTAGGTTAGCATACATCCTGATCAATTGTGCCACATGTAGTACATATGGTTTTTCAATTTTAACGTTAGTGCCGATTGACAAAGAAGTTTTTGGAGCGGAAATTTCTTGTAAGAACTCTGAAAGTGAATGTGGGCTGTGTTTATTTCTCTCATTACGAGTCTATCTAGGTAATATTTGAGCAAATTAAATGTAAGCACATACCTTAAGTATCTTTTTGTCACAACTGTTTTGATAGTTGAGACATTGAGTCCTCCATATAATTTCCATAGTTTTTACAATAGTTGCAATATTAAGGCCCTCATTGTGATGGCAGTTGGATGAGCATCTGACCACCATTGCTGCGGGATGGAGACCGCTCAACATTTAGTTGATGGCTCCACCTGCCATATTACGATCTGACCACTGTGAGTTTACTAATGCGGCTTGTGCTGTGGCCCGGAAAAAGGCTGCCGCACAAGCTGCAAAAGTAAAATGCATGTCTACAAACATCCATGCACCGTGTGCCAGGCATAATGCAAGGATGTTTTTGGGGGGGCACCACGGGTGACGGGGGCCCTGCTAGGGGCTCCCAAAGTCACTTTCGGACAGCCTTTTAATGGCAGTGGGACTGCCATGAAAAGGCTGTAGGAAACTGACATCCTAATCCCTACAGCGGTGCCTCCACGGGCACCGCCTCCATTGTAGGGATTAGGCTCCAGGCGCCACCCTGACGGGCTCCTTGAGCCTGTTGGAGGCAGCGGTCTCTCCCCCCCTCCATCGCTCCAACAACCAGCATCATAATCTGGCGATCAGAACGCTGCCCTGAATGTCGGGCGGACTGTCACTGACGGCCTGTCGGTGGAGGTCTGCCAGACTTCATAATTGAGCCCTAAGTGAGGTGAAAAGTGCATGACTTTGCACACCCATAATAATGACATAACCTCTCTTTCCGCTGCTGCCATATCGTACATTATATATATTGTGTATGCTATACACAATATTAGATTCGTTAGGAGCCAAATATTTATGCTATATGAAAATATTCCTATATATTATCTTGACTTGTAAATCATTCTTTCATATCTTTTCGCTTATTCCTTTGCCACTCTACAACCACTGCTCTTCTTGCTGTTGATGTGGCGTCCATAACCCCTCTCCTCACTGGTGAGCCATCATGCATCTTATCCGCCCCTACAGAAAGCAGGTACCTCAATAAAACCGAAACAAACTCGAATGCTCTACATCTTTTCTCTCCCACTACAATAGGTCGATGTGGTTGTGGTGTCCTCTTTCTTTTCCTAATTATTGTAACAGTAGCTGTCATGATGAGCAATAAGGACAATAAAAAAAGTTATAATTGCTGCTGTCAGAAACATACCTTTTATAAACCGGATTGTCGAACCCAGACATAAACGAAATATTTTTTTACCTGGGGTGAGCCCAGCATGTGGTGTTTTTCTCTGTGAGTAAAAGTCAGCCCATGTTTTCTCTCCTCTACTAAATTAACTGTTATTAAAACGAGTAATGAAAGCTATTCAAGCGCACACAGAAAAAGGAACTCCTATGTAAGCATCGGAAGGTAAAGGTGTTCTAATTTCTGGACATTAAATAATGTGGCGTGCATCGTCAGGAAGACCCTCTTCCAAATGCCATTGCAGTGATGGCTAATTAATGTCTACTAATAAAATGCTGGCCCAACCAAATGCTGTTTTGATTGCACGTAATGTTAAGAAAAATGTCAGTGTCATTCACGCAAAATGACAAATGGTTTTAATAAAGATGAAAGCATGCCTTTGCTCACAAATGATTGAAAGCAAACATGCACAGCCCCCAACTGAGTTTAGATTGTATCATAAATAAGAAGGTAACCACCTCTTCGCATTATAAACTATCAACTACGGTAAAGAATGCAAAATATGTGCTCTGCACAATAATATTTCAATCCAGCTCAATAATGAAAATCAACTGCTAAAAGACATGACTAATGATAAATCCGTAGGCCATTACTCAATGCTGGGTATTTGGTTCAATACAATATTTGCATACTAAAGGTCCAGACTTTTTTACATTAATCTACTGGTCTGTAGACGTACAAACCAAAAAGACAATGGGCCAGATTTATGACCCGTTTTTGCATGCGCAAACGGGTTTGCGACCCGTTTTACCAATGCAAAAACCTACAGGGCCATGTACAAACCCTATTTAGCGAGTCACAATTTATTTGCGACTCGCTAAATAGGATTTGTGACTTGCTATTAGAAAGGGGCGTTCCCTTCCTAATAGCGACCGCAAATGCCATGTATTGCGGTCGCAAACAGTCGCAGTTTACCACCCTTCATAGAAGGGTGGCAAACCACTCGCTCTAAAAATATTTTTTAAGGGCAGGCAGTGGTCCCAGGGACCACTACCAGCCCTTAAAAAATGAAACGAAAATGTTTCATTTTTCTTTTTTTCAAATGCATCCCATTTTCCTTTAAGGAAAACAGGCTGCATTAAAAAAAAAAACTGCTTTATTTAAAAGCAGTCCCAGACATGGGGGTCTGCTGAGCCCAGCAGGCCACCATACCTGGGAGGGCCAGCCATTCCCAATGGGGTCGCAAATTGCGAGTGCCTCATGAATATGCATGAGGAACGCAATTTGGGACCCCATTGGAAATCGCAATCAGTGTCGCAGACACTGTTGTACATACCAATTTGCGACTCGTAAATTGTGAGTCGCAAATTCCTTGGTCGTACATCTGGCCCAATGAGTGGTAGTTTATATTGCACTATCACTTCTCCAGCTAGATTCGCAGAACGCTAAATCAACCAAAATGCAAATCTAGCCCTCTCATAATCTGTGAATGATAGATCTCAGTGGATTCTGTTTTTTAGAATTATAGCTCAGATTATGTACCCCGCACAGGTAAGTAACGTAGGCCCCTGCAGCCACTCCACTGCTAGTGGCCCCCAACACCTTCACGGGACACCCAACCATTTAGGAGGGGCCCCATTCATCCCAAGGCAAATGAATGTCTGTGAATTATGGGAGATTCATGGGCCCCTCATCGCATTCTGGAGAGAGGCCCAATATTTTGTGTTATGCCACTAACCCCACGAACCTTTCACTTTTTGATCTTTAAATCTGCTGAACATTTCAAAGTGTCCTTTAAAGACATGAGATATAGACAGATTAACTCCGCTATATAGAAAAATGCAGTGTGAAACAGATATGATGGAATAAACTACATGCATTGGACTTAGAACCATATTTTTTACAGTCCTTTTACAGATCCTAAATTTAGTTTATCCTGGATTGCGCCCATGCTAAAATATTCTGTGGCATATTGTGGGACGAAAAGATTATGTTGTGGGACCCCATTCAGAGGGAGTCAAGGGGGCTACAGTGCTAGTGGGTCATCACTTAACTGGAGTACAAATAAATGTGTTTTAAATATGAGATCTGTATATAAATAGCTTCCTGCACCTCTAACAATACTGCTCACATATATTTTAAAAGGAAGATTTAAAAACCTTGATAGCTACCAAAATGTTACTGTTAGAATTAGGGAGCTATTAGGTGACAGAGAATATGGGTAGCTTCAGTAAGCAGATGAAGAAAGGAAATGGGAGACTAAGGTGTGTATCTCTGTCTTTAGCTATCCTTCCCCTCTTTAAAGATATAATATGCCTCGATCACTGAACAGCTGGTTTCTTATCTGAATTAGCCCCTCAATGCTCATTTACTTTAGCCTGCTCCACAGGAAAGGATTTGAATCCAACAGCTCCTATTCCAACAAAATGGCAAACAAGAGTGCCTCTTGAATACAAAACGTTAGTGCTCTAGTTATTTATTTGAACTCTGTGGTAAAACTGCAATTGGTCACTAGAGAGTTAACTAACAGCCTGCTACTGGTGTTGAAAATTCATGTTTCACTCAGCATGCCACACTTATTTCTGGCATGGATGAGGAAGATATTTGAGTATTTATTTAAAATGTATCCTTATTTTATCTATCTAGTCCACTAATCATAATTTTTATGACAATATTAAACCCCTCATTTTGTTCATTTACTCCAAACCCCTTTGTTAAATTCGCCTTCGATTCTACAGGTTCAATTTCAGCAATGTGGTGTTCTGGTGTGCCACACGTTTGTCTTGAATATAATATGTTCATGCACTAGTTGTTTATTAGAACTCTGTGGAAGAAGCTACAGTAGAACACTGGGGAATCAACTGACACACTACTGCTGGAAGTACATGTTTTCCTCCGTATGTCAGACATTTTTTTTCCTCACATGGTTCAGGAAGATATGTGTTAATTCATAGAAAATACCCCCCTGTTTTAGCTTCTGCAGCACCTTCTATGAATGAATGAATATAAGATTTGTAAAGCGCGAACTTAGCCCAAGGGCATCAAGGCGCTGTATGTGGACATGAGGGTGCAGACAGAGAGACATGCTCATACCGAGGTCTGTGAGAAAAGCCAGGTCTTTATGGCCTTGCAGAAAAGAGAATGGGACGCCTGACTTGAGAGCTTTTCCGGAAGGGAGTTCCACAGTTTAGCAGCAGCAGTGGAGAAAGCTCTACCTCCCCATGTAACCTTCTTAAATCTTGGTACTATTAGCAGATTCTTATCTGCGGACCGGAGCCGCCTGCTAGGAACATAGCGATGGACAATAGCCTTAATCGCCTCAGGACCTGACCCGTAGTAGGCATCGTGAGTCATGCACAAGGTCTTGAAGAGGATCCTACGGTCCATAGGCAGCCAGTGCAGCAACCTGATGGAGGCTGTGACTGAATGGTATTTTGGTAAATTCATCACCAACCTGGCTGCAGCGTTCTGCACCATCTGCAGACGTCGTACTAAACCTTTGTTGATGCCCAGATAAAGGGCATTACAATAGTCCAATCTGGACGTTACCAGGGTAATGACGGCCTGCTTACGTGCATCGAAAGAGAGATAATGGGAGATTTTTCGTAGGATCCTAATGATCCCGAAACACGTAGAGACTGTCCTGCTAACCTGCAAACTTAGGGACAGTGAATTGTCCACAATAACCCCAAGGTTTTTACCATGGGAAACCGGGGAGGGACAGACGCCAAGCGCGTCCGGCCACCAGTCACTGGACCAGATCTCCTGTTTACTCCCAAAGATCAGGACCTCCGTCTTTTCTCAATTTAATTTCAGAAAATTTTCCACCATCCAGGAGGAGACTGCCTGCATACAATTCCTAAAGTTAAGGGCTGAATCCTTTATACTGTGCGAAATAGACACCATTATTTGGGTGTCATCTGCATAGGACAGCACCTCTAACCCATAGGATCTCACAACCTTAGCAAGAGGATCGTCATAGATATTAAAAAGAGTTGGGCTCAGGGAGGAGCCCTGGGGAACACCGCACAACAAGGGTTTGGGGGCTGAGTAGAATTGACCAAGCTTAACCGTCTGTGCCCGCTCACTGAGAAAGGAAGCAAGAAGCCCCAAGGCCGAGCCCCCGATGCCTATCTCTCTGAGGCGGTCAATCAATCTGCAAGGAGACAGCGTATCAAAGGCTGCGGTGAGATCAAGTAGAACAAGCAGGATGGTGTGCCCTGCATCCACTTGAGTCCGGATAATATTAAATACAGCCGTCAGTGCTGTTTCCGTGCTATGGTGGCTTCTGAATCCATGTTGAGAACCATCAAGTAGGTGGAAATCTTTTAGGTAGGTGCTAAGATGAGAGTTGAGGTAGGTTTCCAGAATCTTAGCTGGAACAGGAAGTAGGGAGATCGGGCGATAATTCTTCAGTTCACCAGGAACCAAAGAAGGTTTCTTCAAAAGTGGCTTCACTACAGCCGTCTTCCACAGAGTGGGATACTGCCCCTCTGAGATGGCAACATTAAGAACATCAGTCAGATGGAGAATAATGATTTCACTGCCACATTTTAACATCTTGAGGGGACAAGGAACCAGTGGGGAACCCGATTTAACCCTTTCTAGAAGCCGATCGGTCACCTCAGAAGACATGTAAGGAAAGGTGAGAAGACTGGGCGACCCCTCCGTGAGTGAGGCCCCAATGGGATGGAAGGTGGGTCGAACAGATGACCCCGCAATGGGGTTGGAGGCTTCAAGCAAGGAGTAAATGTCTGAGATCTTAGTATGGAAAAAATCAGATATTTTATCACAACGCTCCTGGGAAAAATCTGAGGGGGTCAGAGACATGGGGAAAGGTAAGAGAATTTATAACCTTAAAAAGATCCCTGGAGGAACTCATAGAGTCAGTAGTCTTGGAAAAGTATAATCTCTTTTCCTCCATGATGGCTACTTTATACTCTTTAAGGCCCTGCTTATGTAGTTCCCTACTCAACGGATCTAGGTCTATGCGTCAGAGCCTCTCCTGTTTACGACAGCCCTGTCTCAACTTTCTGAGCCTCTCCGTAAACCAAGGAGCAGAGGGTTTTTTCCTTGCTGAGTAGTGCTTACTAAGAGGTGCAAGGGTGTCCATTGCTGCTGACAATTGTTGCGATAACTCCGCCGCTGCCAAATTAGCGTCGTGAAGCCTAGTGAGCTCAAGATTATTAAGGAGGTTGGAAAGGGACTCCTTACTTATGAGGCTAAGGTTCCTCCTTTCTTCCAAAGTCCTGTTACCAGAGAGAGCCATCGCAGATGACATGAAGTGTAAATCAAAAGGGACGGCGAAATGGTCAGACCAAGCTAGGGGGATAGGTTCCCCCACCCATACACGAGGGTCATTAGAGAAGACCCTGTCAAATATGTGCCCTGCTATATAATTTTTATGAGAAAAACGTGAAAAAACGATTTCTCTGAAACATATTTTAACAAATCCCTGCAAAGAATCTGCATGTTCACTGGTTAAAATCACCTTAGTACTCAACACATTTCCTAAATTTAGTATTATACCATCATCTAATGATTTATCGTGTGACACAAATCTGCTACCAGCCTTTTTGTATACTTCTTTTTGTACTCTCAAATCCAGACATTCAATACAATGCATTTCAGTGGGACAAAAATGGCGGCAAGTCCTTGTTGCCAAATACAATCTAAAAAGTATGGTTCTTGTAACCTTCCACTAAAATAGTTCCATGAAAAACACACCATCTAACAAACAATTTTGTAATTTTTCACCCCAAATTGTAAGGGTCTGATTTACTATAGTGATGGTATCCGGGATTGGGAGAGGGCACCCACCTGGGGTGGGGGGAGGGCACCCACTGAGGACACCCATCCCAGGTAGTTATTGACTATTGTGGACTAAGGCCCTCAGTTTCACCACAGCCCCTCTGACTTTGCCTATAACTACCTGGGAATGATATTCCCCTTGGATAATATTGCTTAAGTAATATTTCTTGGCTGGTTTAAGAATCCTCCTGACACAGGCAGTTATGTTCTTAATGATGGCAAAAAATTGAGGAACAACTGTACCTATCCCTACTGCACTGACATTCACCAACAGTGCACACACTACCTCACATTCAAGTGGTTACAAAGCTGGCACTTCCTTTGTACTGGCCTTTTCATTGATTTCAAAAATATGCTGGAGTTGCCCATTACCTTAACTATACTCAGGGGGGCATATTTACTTTCCCTGGCGCATCCCTGCAAATCAGCAGGGATGCGCCAGGGAAGATGCGTCACGCAAGTTTGCCCTTGCGCCACCGCCGATGCGCCGCATTTACAATGCGGCGCGACGTGGCGCACGGATGGGCAGATGCGTGTCGCATCCCCCGACGGAAAGGCGGCGCATTGCTGGAGTCGCGTCGCAAGCACGACGCGGCTCCAGCAAGGCTCGGGGTGCCCTATGCCTAACATGCTGCGTCAATCCTTACGCCTGCTTCAAGCAGGCGCAGGGTTTTGACGCAGCATGGGCGTAAAAGTGACTCAGTGAAATCTTGTAGATTTCACTGCGTCACTTTTACGAGGCGTACGGGTTTACAACGTGACGCATCTCCCTAGATGCGTCACGTTGTAAATATTGAGCAACGTGGCGCATGTTTTGCGTCGCCGCTGCGTCACATAAGTGACGCAACGGCGGCGCAAAAGTGGCGCAAGGGGCTTGTAAATATGCCCCTGAGCATTCACTTAGAACTAAAATTGTACTAGCAAAGTCAGAGGAAAACAATTAGCTAGTCTTAAGTTTTGAAATGCGGCACATATCTGTTGGGATTTAACAGACTTTCTTTAGGTTCCACCTCTCCACTAATCAGTTTGTAAACGAGGCATTCTAACTTATTACTCTGTTGCACTTGTCAATGCCCAATATCAATTCTCTATTATACATAATAGCAAAACTTTCTTCAGTGCGAGATTGTACTCTTCCCCTGCGTCCACTAATACCAAAATACGATCTTGGGAAGCATTCAAAGCCCACATAATGTTAAATAAGAAATGCCTCAACTTCTCGACCACTCTCCTGTCCTCCTTGTCACGTGTTCTCCATTCATGTAGGCCATCTTAAATGGGTCCAACATTGATATTTATAAGATATTGGTAACACTAAAAAGTTCAAGGAGATTTTTTCCCTATAAATTAAAACATTTCAATGTCTCTATCAATTAGACCTTATGGATGCAAGTTTCATCAACACCCCTTTTTTCAGTCTGATGGTCATTGGATGGGAACTTTTTTGGTATGTAGTTTAGGATTATTGCAAGTTTATCAATGAAGTTCCCCATTTAGGCTCTTTTTTCATTTTCAATATGGCTGGCTAATTCTCCATTCAGCCTCTTTATAGTTTTCGTTTTGGTATGGAGTTTTTATTTCAGGTCTACTTGTAAGTTATCGCCAGAACAATCTAAATCATAGCTCATTCACCCTGAAATGATGCAGTACTGGCATCCCATCATAACGACAGCACACCTTCAGTATTCAGCAATGGCAGCAACTTTCGCCCAAACCTTTACCTAGCTGTAGTTTTGATCCTGAAATTTGGCTGCACTCTTCTCATAAGTTAGCACAGATCCTGTGCCCAGGAAGGTGTGCTTATGATGGGTAGTCTCTTTTCCAGCAAGAGCTAAGACTTGGATGGTGCAGTATACCTCATTATGTTCCTGCGGTTGCATCCTTGCAGCACGCTTCATTACATCTGCTCTCCCGAGTTCTTCACTTCTGCCTTGCTGATTTCTACGAACCGTATTTCCTTCCTGCTGCACCTTGTAAGCTGAACTTCTTTGTAAGTCTAACAACCTTCTTTTTTTGGAGCAACGCTGCAATGAATTTGCTGCTGTGACAGCGCAATTGTCTGTTTATTGTGACAATGCCATAGTTGGTTGATTGTTTCGCCGTACTGTTTAATAACCGATGAAGCAAGTATTTTCAATTTCTATTTTTGTAATTGCGTCCAAGCCACCTGCAGTCTTCTGCTGTATAGCAATTGTCTGCTGTCTGGTTCAATGGCCTAAGGATTTTGGGGTTGGTTCACGAAGGAACTATTGAATCAGCACTCATAGATTTACATCTATGCCCAAGTGTAGATTTACTGCTATCTTGGAATTCATTAAAATTACCTTGAATCCATGCCGAAAGCTGCATAAGGCATAGATTACTATGAGGATCAGTAACCAACTCCTGCTGTATGGAGTTCTCCACAGCAGAGAATTCTGCATAGGGGGAATAGTTTCCCATGTGCAAATACACATAAAAAAAGAAACCCCTTCCCCTACACCCCTTTGAATCTGGTGGTGGGTCATTCCTCTTCTCATATTGCAAATGGGATTTTGGGGACCCAGCAATGCTGGGGTGTAGCACTGTGGCAGAGTAAAAATTCATCACTTTCCAGGCTGAAACTGGCAATGTCAGGAGAGGAACTTTGTGAATGCCCACAAAAATACTATTTTCAGAGCTTCCAATCTTCCAAGGCTAACCATGCCTTGGAACGTCCACATTCCCACCCCATCAGTGGTATTTACAGGTGTGGGAAACTCTGCACTTGTGGCACAGAGATCGCCGTCCGTAAATTGCCATACGGCTGTTAGGAATCCTTCTGTGAATTCCTAGGCAGAAATGCATAATGTAAATTTGGTCATGTGTATGGCCATATTTACCTCTGCGAATCAGCTTCTATCTATATATTGATGTTTTGATAGACGTTTTAACTTGTATCTTTAAAAGGTCTGTTGTTGGTGCTGCTTTTATGAAAGTGTATTTTTTATTACTCTGTCACAGCAGTGAAACACTGGCTCTGTGCTTTTCCATGTGGTAATTTACAACCTTCCCAGGTCTTCAAAGACTATGGGAGGTGCGGGAATGTACCCTGCGCTACCGCAGTATCTCCATTGCCAATCAGTGACCAGCCTAGTGCTAATTTTCTTTGTGTGCACACCTGGTTTTAAAATCACTGGCACTTTAAGTCATTTTAAGAACTGTGTTTGTGGGGGGATTGTGTTGGAAAATTGGGTTGGGTTCGCTCTTTGGGGGATATTCTCAAGAACATGAGATAATCATTGCCAAAATAGGTTAACGCAATTTTTCACATCGCCGTCTATCGTGGGAAAATAACTCTGTGTTAACGTCGTATTCTCAACACGGCAGTAACATGCGATAGTTTCCCGACAACGTGTCAAATGTCCGCAATAAAATTCCCGGGACGGCGATAAAAATCTAAACCCGAACGGGAAAAAAGTTGTGATGGGCTCAACTGCGATAAAAAATCCAGCGATAAACAGCGCCAGGCCTGCAAGTCCCACAAGTCAAGCGGGAAAAACCACTATAAAAGCGGCAACAAAAAACACTAACAAAACACAAACAACTGCGAAGCACCATGGAGGTAGCCGGAGCAAGTACAGAGGACAACCAGAACCCCACAAACCCCACGGAGGACCAGCCTGGGACCTCGGGGACAGGGAAGGGCAAGGAGAACAAGAAGAGGAACCCACGTTTCAGTACGCAGGAAAACCAGATCCTCATTACGGAGGTGATAGAACACCACCACCAACTGTTCATCACCTCCACTGTGTCATTGGCAAATAAAAATACAATATGGCAGTCCATCTTGGCCAAGGTGAATGCAGTCGGAGTGAAGAGAAGGGAAGTGGACGACTGCAAGAAGCGCTGGACTGATGTGAAACGCAAAACTAAGCTGAAACTCGCAGCCAACCTGAAAGCAGCAATGCAGACTGGAGGTGGAAGTCCAGCGACACACCAGGAGCTGGATGAGATGGAGGAAATGGTGACCCGAGTCATCATTGGGGAGACGGTGGCAGGAGTTGGGGGACCGGACACTGCACAACATGACCTGAGCCAACAGCAACAGGGTGAGTAACGACCAGGGACTGGGGGGACGGGGGGAGATGGGCACAATGGCACACATCCACAATTAAGTATAGCACATCTGCGGACAAACCATGCCCAAGAGTCACAACTCCGACCAAGAACCCAATTTACCCAAGTCTGCAATATCTCAGCACTGTATAAGCACAGAAGTGAAGGGCACACCGCCTGAAAGGGATAAGGGCCAGCCAAATCAGAGCTGAAGGAGCAACACACCCACAATGCAGCAAACACACATAAGAATCAGAGCACCTCAACATTGACAACAATGTGGTACAAACTGCAAAACTTACGCAACAGAACAGAGGACACAACTGCTGCCGCTTGTGTGTAGAAAATGGCCATTCGCATTTGGCATAGCAGGAAACTGTGAGATGATAATGCAGAAGTACAACCTCACATCCCTGATGGCATAGAAATGTCAACTGTCCTGCATCAAATAGGCATCTCCTCACAAACAGTCACAATGGACATTGTCATGCAGTCTGTTAGTAAATTTGTACAATGCGTGCACATACATGTGAACACAATGTCAATCTGCATCTCCCCTTCACATTGCAGAGGGAGAATCAACACCTCCTGCAGAGCAGACCCAAGAACTCAGCACTGATGATGAAGAGGACCTCCCCAACATCCACACCGACGCCCTCCAACAGCTCATGGACAGCTTCGGCACCCCACCTCCAGGAGCAGGGCAGCCCAGCTGCATCGAGGAGACCCCACCCCCTGAACAGACCACACAGCAGGAAGCACCCACCACGACGGCTGGCTCCCAGGACCCCCACGACCAACACATGGCATTCCAACGCCGTGTGTTAGGGTGCCAGGAGAAGATGGCTGGTCAGCTGCGGGTGGGGTTCGACCTCATGGCAGCCAAACTAGATGCCATACGTGGGTGTCTAAGTCCCATCAGGGACGACTTACAGTCCCTAACGGACACCCACTGTCCGCTCCATGCTCTCCAACAATCCATGGCTGACATTGCTGGAGTCATGACTCTGAGCCAAGAACAACTGTCTAGTCAGAGTGGCTCCAGCGATGTCAGCCGGGAGTTGGGACACATAAGGAGAATGATGGAGAGCTTGGAGCGGATGCAGGCGGAAAGAATGTTTGGTGTGGCTGCACACCTGCGAGATGTAGCTGATATCTTCCATGCCCTGCAGATCCTCGTCATGGCATTGCCGCCACAAGGTCTGGCACGGATGAATGCTGCTGCTAATACTCCATCCACATCTCCGCCCCCTGAAGTGTCAGTGCCACACAGTGTGGCAGACATTCCACCTCCGGCCCCTGATGTGTCAGTGCCACACAGTGATGCAGACTAAACACCACCACCCACATGTGAGGCACCTGACACATCAGAGGACGAAAATGATGATGAATCTGGCTTCGAGGTAAGAATGAAGTGGTAGCATTCATCTCCGCCATATGGCCTGTATCAGCTTGGTTCTGCCCTCTGCATTATGCCCTGGAATAACACCTTCCACTGTCCACCGATACACTCAGCGACACTCACCTTGGACCACGACATGGACTGCCATATTTGGTTTGGTTACCAATGACACAGCAATCTCACTGCGGACTGAAGTCTTCCTCTTCCGATGAACTTATCAATCCCTAAAGGACTCTGGCTGGCCCTCCATGGGGCAACAATGTAAAGTGGGTTTTGCATGGCCCTGTACTGGTCCAGCTTCAACACTCCACTGAATGCGAATAAAACATTCTAATTCACACAGGTGTGTCATGGCTATGATCAATCAAGTATGAAAGTATGGATGAATGTAGGGACAGTGATTCCACAAAAAGGTACTCCCTGGGTAATTCTATCAATGCGCATGTATGGCCGTGACCCAGATAGGCAGTGAGACACACCTTGTCATTCAAATCAACACTCATCACAGTTGAATACAAGTAAATGTGCGCAGACTTTATTAGCATATGCTTGTCAGTACGGGCAAGATAAGTGCCACAACATGCAGACCAATGCAGCAGTATGTCAGAGTGAGGAACGTTGCCAAGCGCCGCTGTCCACTCCGGGGGAGTGCCTCACCATTCACAAGTGTGTGTTAACCCGCGTTGTTGTCCGCTCATGTATTCGAAGTCCAGGCGAATGCAGCCATGTCCACTGTTGTTGTGGGATATGTGACCAGATCTCCAAGATACAACAAGGTGTTGGGACATGTGCAATGGGTTCCAATCTGTCGTGGCTGCAGGTACGTAGTCACTCATCCATGAAAGCGATTGAGATTCGTAGGCTATCATTTCCAACATGAGGTTGTTGTCGACTTCCTCAAACAGGACGGCGAGGCAATACATTAGCAGGTCCGGACAGATGTGCTGTGTCCACCCCCTTTCACCAATTAGCACTTCAGCCCAATAGGGGAGCGGTTCAATGTGGTCACTGCACACGAGGAGTTGTGCAATCTCCCAGGTCCAGCTGCCAGCATGTATGCCAAGTATCAAGGCATCCCATAAACGGGTATCACGGTGACACCCCTGGTCGTGGGCCAACAGGGGGCGCACACACATGTCAAAATCCAGTTCAGCCACCGTCCTGTTGGATAGGCAGACATCCATGGGCCACTCGAATATGCACGATCGACAATGCAACACAGGCTGGACGCAGGTGACGTTGGCAAGGCGGAAGCTTAGCCGGTAACTGATCCGCAGCACTGCCAATGGCAGTGCCCCCAGTAAATGCAGCATACGTGCACGGTACAGTTCCCCGTGACAGGGGTTGTGCATGGGTCCGGGATGTTCTGCCATTGCGTCAGTGGCTCTGGTTGAAGCGGCACTGTTCTGACCTGCGCCAGTTCTGTGGATGAGATGTCACAGCTCGGATCAATGAGTTGTTTCAGTGTGCAACGGTTGTACGCCTGGGATGGTGTGGGAGTAAGTGTGAAGGCCATGCCATGCAAGATAACTTCGAGCAAGGACTTCTGTGTGTGGGGTGTGTATACGTTGGTCTTTCGTCAGGCTGTGCATAGTGTGGGAGTCATCATCAGCTGCTATAGTATCTGTCAGGGGGTGCCGGGCACATGCAATTCCGAGGTCGGAGGTGCAGATGTGCTTCCGCCTGATAGTTCAGACAATGGAGCTTTCATCCCTAATGTTAGTTTGTCATCTGCTTGCATTCAGGAAATGTGATGTGGCTTGTTGGGGGTGGGATGCGTGCGACTTTGGGATTCATGTTTGACATGACTTGCATGTGGCAAATGAGCGGCATCACCGTGTGTTACATTGCCTCACAGCTGCTCCTCCCTCCCCCGAGCCTATTTACTTGTGTGCGCTGCGCGGTTGCATCACTTGCACTCCTACGGCACATCATTGTCATGCCTGTCTGCGCATGTCCACAAGCCTGACAACAACACTGTGATGTTGGCCATTGATGGTGGGCGGCCACGTGAGTGTAGGCCTATGGTAAGGATATGGCGGACACAGATGTAGAGTTCATGCCTGGCTGAACTCGCGCTGCGATCAAGGCTAGGCATTTGGCACATGCTGCGGCAATACAGATACACACAACACTTGGCATGCATGAGCCAAGACCCCCAGCAGTCTTGCACGCCTTCATTGCTCCGTTTGTGCGAGCCTGCCCTCCGGGTGCATGCTACATTGCAACATTGTCGATTGCGGGCCGGGTGGCGCAGACACTACAACAGAGACACACGCATTAGTTACTTCCTTGTCTAGGCCAGAACTGAACCACGCCCAGAGCCCCGGGCAAATTCTTCACACCCCTACGCTGGACTGGCGTACGCCGGCCCAGCCCACTCTGCTTACGCTTACAGGGTCGGACGACAGAGCTACGTGTCCAAGGTCTTACCCACTGCCTGAGGTGACATGGTTGCGGCCGCTGTCCACAGCACAATGTGATGTGGTGGGCCCGGGGCCATCATACATACATAATGACCACACGGACACACTTAGATAGATAGTGGAACTGGCTACGGGCATGTGCGCCCGGCCCCTTTTTATTACCAGGGTCACATGTCCAGTGATGCCTGTGCTGGATGGGTGTGGGGTGAGTGTAAGCCAGCCCTCAGGGAGTGGTTGGTGCTGGCAACAACTAGAACAGTGATCAACGTTTCACACTCACAAGACTCAATCATGAAGGGTCCATGACTTGTGGTGCACTGAGGTAGGGGCACCAGCTCTGACATCACACCCACGAGACTCAATCATAAAGGGTCCATGACTTGTGGTGCACTGAGGTAGGGGCACCAACTCTGACATCACACACAGAAGATTCAATCATGAAGGGTCCATGACTTGTGGTGCACTGAGTTAGTGGCACCTGAAGCGCTCAGCGGGTGTGCAGCCAGCGATGATGCGTCGTCCGGGCGGCCCCCACTGGAAGCAATGTCTGTTGCCTACTGAACTGCGCAATCCATGAACAAAGACTCTATTTGAGTTGGAGGACCTGCTGACCGCAGTGTAGGCCGGAGGCAGTGGTCAGCAAGTGCCCACAGCCACGTGGCGTTGACTTGAGCTGCACAGAGTTAGTGGCACCTGAAGCGCTCATCTGGTGTGCAGCCAGCAATGATGCATTGTTCGGGCGGCCCGCACTGGAAGCAATGTCTGTTGCCTACTGAACTGCGCCATAAATAAATCAAGACTGAATTTGAATTGGGGGACCTGTTGACCGCAGTGTAGGCCGGAGGCAGCGGTCAGCAAGGGCCCACAGTTACGTGGCGTTGACTTGAGCTGCACAGAGTTAGTGGCACCTGAAGCGCTCAGCGGGTGTGCAGCCAGCGATGATGCGTCGTCCAGGCGGCCCGCACTGGAAGCAATGCCTGTTGCCTACTGAACTGCGCCATAAATAAATGAAGACTCAATTTGAATTGGGGGACCTGCTGACCGCAGTGTAGGCCGAAGGCAGTAGTCAGCACACACATAACTCCGCGGTGCTGTGCCGCTGGGTGCTCTGGGGGCCTGTGTCGCGGAAGCAAGCGTTCGGCTGAGGAGGCTGGCGGTCATGGCGGCGGAGTCAATGCAGGGTGAGGGGCGCCGCCCTGGCAGACGCGTTGGCCTTCCCAGAAGTGAACCATGCCCAGAGCCCCGGCCTATTTATTCACACTCCTACGCTGGACTGGCGTACGCGGGACCAGCCCACTCCGCTTACGCTTCCAGGGGGGGGCGACACAGCTACATGACCGAGGTCTTCCCCACTGCCTGAGGTAATATGGTTGCGTCCACTGTCCACAACACTACAAACACCAGCAGTATATGTCCACATGGACATGTCTGTGCTCTGCATACTGATGTCTGTCCAGCACATCACCCCCACACTTGGCATTGTGTACATTCTTATTCATGGGTGACTTGCCTCCTTCACACATACTTGGTTCCCGCCTCTCCCCACATTCTGCAATTGTGTGGCTGAATGGCCATGCCGTTTTCGGAAGGTCAGCTGTTTTGTTCTGCGCTGCCTGGGTGGTAGTCCGGGGTGGGGGCATGGGGGTGGTGGCGGTGGGTGTTGTGGACCTCTTGGGTCTCCGAGCTGCATGATCAGTAGCTCCATGACATGTGTTGGTCTTCAGATGTGGCTCTGGGCTGGACTTCCTTTCATACTGCAGGTTGTCGTCCTGCTTAACACCAGTCAAAGGCAGGTGTTAAATCCCTGCTGCTAACGCACCTTATCGCCTGTTTTTGGATCGCATCGCAGATCTGGCTGGTCGTTGAGAATATCGCGAAGTGGTGTTTTCGTGTGTTTTTGCACGGGTACGCCTACTCTGCATATCATTAGCGTTAGTTGTCACTCTCATCCGTGGCGATGTTTTTTGCGGCAGCTATCGCTGGAATGTGACACAATTTTATTAGTTTAAAAGGCACTATGTTGAGGCAAGGCATGCTCTAGTTTTTCTTTAGTTTCTTCTGAAGGGCTTGCTCACACCATCCATGCCCTTTATAAATAGGGCAGAAAAGTGAACGCACAGTGAAAGTGTGCAGCGGGAACACTGCTAGCCCACTGCTGTTGCGTCAATGTCAAGCGTGTGTACTCTTGTCCACACTGAGATCGCTCCTGAGCCAGACATGCTACCCACTCTTCTACTACCCGGTCCAGGCTAAGCAATACACAAGGCAAGAGTTAGTGAATATTATTAGGGGAGTGAAGTGCCTTCATAGATTCGACTGTGCTATGCTTGTTAATACATTCATTTGCCTGAACTTTCAGCATATTTTCATAGTGTACACCCAAACACATAGTCTCCCTCAGAATACTACCAATACTCCAAGGGCTTGGAGGGTGGATTTTGCACATTTTCCCCATGCTTTATAAACGTTAGATCCTTACCAGAACATGCTATAATTGTATTTGACCTTCTTTCCCCTGCTTTCTGGGATATTGTTTTTCCATATGGAAACCTGGATAATTGACTCTTCTGTCCCTGATATTGCACATGCCATATCTGATTTTCCATTGTGATTGACAGAATCATAGATGACATGTAATCACAATTGTATACCATTGTTCTGAAAGGACCAGGCCCCTACGTTCTGGACCTATTCTAGAATCACAATCCGATGGTTCTATTTAGCAGTATGGAGGTGTAGAGGGGAGAAAATTTGGTATTAGTGCCAATCAATTAAACGAGAAATCTTTTGGACACATAGTAAACACAGACAACTACGTAAAGTTAGTTAATTTATTACAAAGCCAAACGTAACTGAACTTAAAGACACCTCATGATGAGAGTGTAGAAATACATCGGAATCAGCATCATGCCAAATCTGCGTATCCAATTTAGACGATGTAACATAAGTAAAACAATTTGTTCAAGAAATAAGATGCAGAGGATCAGAAAGCATAAGTCCAAGTTTCCCTGCATCGCGGGGTGATGAATATAGAGCATTAATCTATCCCTACTCTATCACTAAGCTGACCTTTCTACTTAGACATCTCAGAAAATGGATGAAAAAGGTATCAGCATATGGAGTCTTCCTAAGAAGTCTCTCCACCATTGATGGGTCAGTTAGCAAAAAGCTATCGAGAAAGAGCTTGTTCTAAGATGCTCTCTCCCCGAAGGCAAAGGAAGAAGTGGGCACTTTCCCTGCTCCCAACATTGCATTATTTTAGGTATCTTTCCCAAGAGTCTTTGCGAGACACGTCATCTGCTCTGGGTACAATCCTAAAGATAGTTTTCAATGGGATAACAGTGTTCTTCTTTTGCTACAGTTTGTCCTTAATTCCCAGGCCTTCTCCTGTGTGAAGCACAACAGCCTTCCTTTATTGGCTCAAGTTTGCGATGTAACTACTTCTCTCCTTGCCTGACTAGTAAAACAAAGACATTATTCTAGCTAACAAGAACTCTTCTTTCACCTGCAATGCAAAGCCTGAGAAAGAACAAATTCCACAGCCCACATGAAATTCAGCTAAGAAATTCTAAAGCAAGAGTTTCCAGGAAAATGCATTTCAGGCCTACAAGATTCAGCTAACATAAGAACTTTACGAATTTGCTTAGGAAAAATAAGGCACATTCAATTAATGCATTTACTTACATGTAAAATGACATAGTTAATAAACACATTGAGTACATGAATAATTGTCCATTTCTTTATACAAGTTCTTCACGTTAATGTTTTCTGCTAGTTTCATTCTCTTTCTACATTAATTGTCCATGTTACTTTTCAATAGCCTAAGCACATCACGTTTCGAGTTAATACATTTCACGAGTCTAGCACCTCATGTTAATACGACATAAGATTATATGTGGATGCGCTCTACACGTGTGAATATAATACACCCCAACAAATAAAATGCCATTTCAGCTACATCAGTTCCTTATATATATCAGTTTAAATCAGCTAGCCACAGTAGAAAGAGCAGTTTTCACCATTAAACGTACGGCTAAGTGCTCTTCCTTGGTTCCTGATTTGTCACCCTCTGGTCACTCCATGGAGTTCATGCATTCACTTAGAGATATCATTGCCCCCTATCACATTCAGTATTCTAATTTTATGGTGTTAGGAGATTTTAAACTCCGAAGAGATAACTCAAATAATGTACAGGCCCGCCCATTGATTGATGCTTTCCTTGCTTTGAATTTAAATCAGTTGGTTACTTCTCCCTCCACTTCACGCAGCAGGACACGCTTAATTTGATATTCTCAACCAGACAATCTAGAACAGTTGTCATGTGTCTCCTGATTACCTGGTCAGATCACCTTCTTGTGCCTTTTCAGTTGAAGGATCATGACAACCAGACTCTGCAACACTTTTATTTTAAACAGTCTTGAGCTTGGAGCACAATTTATGAGGAGTCATTTTTTTAATATTTAGCAGCATCCTCCTCCTCACCTGAGGGCTTTTTTCACGATAATATCAACTGTGTTAATAATTACCTCTTATCAACTCTTAATAACTTAGCTCCCACCCAAACAAAAAGCTTCAGATCACTGCTGCATATCAACCCCATTGTCCTCAGGGGATGCAGGAGGAAAAAGCAAGTGGAAAGCAATAGAAAGAAAATAGACAAGAAATTACCTCCTTTCGAATAAAACCATCCACAAGGAGGCATTAAAAAAATTAATTTATAAGTTTTATACACAGAAAATTAATGAGGCCGAATGGTACCTAGGAAATCTTCACAATTGTAAAACCATACCTAAATCCTTGGGTAACCCCGCCATTAATTCCTCCTTAGACCTTTCTGAATGCCTGACTGAGTTCTTTTATGACAAGATAGAGAAAATGTACCTGTTTTTTTTTTCAGTTCTTCCAGGAAATATCAAAGCTTTCCTTACTATGGGCTGGCCGTATCTCCTAAAGGGCTGCGTCAGTTTTAATTTCACATCATCTCAATCTAGGAATCAGACAGAGCTTTGCTTAAGTGTATGTCTGGTTCCCATTCGACCCTAGTCCCCCACGAGTGCTTAAAAAGGCACTGCAGAACATCAATCTGAAGCTTAACATACTGTTTACTGCTGGAAGTTACCTATATTTTACCAGTTCTAAAGTATATATTTTTTAAAACTTTGTCAGAACTTAATATCCTATTTCATTATATCTGATTTCTTTGCTTGTAGCAGCTTCAAAGGTTCTCGTAAAATTAGTCAAGTGTCAGCTGTCTAACTGTCTAGAACTACGCGGGCTTCTGCATTACACCCAGTCTGGTTTTTGCCCAAATCACAGTACAAAATCGATAGTGCTCGAATTTATGGAATTTATTACGTTCAACTTGGATCAAGGTCACTTTGCTGCTCCGGTGCTGTTAGACTTCTCTGTAGCATCTGACACAGTGTCACTGTCCATCTTTCTTGCACAACTTGCTCATTTGGGGGTCAATGGGCTAGCCCTCAGCTGGATAAAAAGTTTCCTTTGTAACAAAAGCAAATCCATCATGATCTCTCCCTCTAGGTGAAAATCTAAAGAGCTAAACTATGGAATGCAAGAGGACTCTTCTTTAAAACCAACATTATTTAATATATACATGGACCCTTTAGCTATAATTGTTCTGTGCAATGGCCTTAAGGTGGTTTTGTATGATGATAAACAGTTCATATTACCCATTGACGATGGACGGCTGATGTTCTCCTTTGATAATACTCCTGTCATTTCCGAGGAAGCCTTTACGCTACACATCACTCATATTGTTCAATAGATGAAAATTTGTTGTTTGAAATTAAATAAAGACAAAACTGAGATTTTGATCTTTGGTGCCCCTCAATCTATCTGGTCACTTGATTGGTGGCCTAAGATATTGGGAGATTCTGCTTGGCCTACTAGCATGGCACAAAATCTGGGTGTCAAATTTGACAAATTACCCTTCCACTCCTAAACATTGTCCACTGCTGGCATGTCTTTTTCTTTGTTTAGCTTTTTAAAGAGTATTTTGGACATCATGCATGCTCCGATTACACCCAGATTTTGATTATGCTAACTCACTTTATCTTCCTCAGTGTTTGGTTACGCAACTTCAACTGGTGCAAAACGCTGAAGCCAGGTAGATTTTGAAGATACCATGCTATCCGCATATAACACCACATCTTAGATACATTTACTGGCTCCGAGTGAGCAAGAGAATTTATTTTAGAAGCTTAGTCCTTACAAGACAGACTTTTCTTGGTAGGGATCCCAAGTTTCTAATTGAACATGTCAAATATTATTGTCTCATCAGGAAGTTGAGATCATCCAATACACAACCATTAACAATTCCTATGATCAAGTGAGTGCAGAAACGTTGGACGTTCCTTTGCCATTTTGCCGGATCACTTTGGAATGATTTCTTTTCTGTTATTTTCTGTGGCATTGCCAACAAGATTTGCCTAAAAAACAATTGAAAAACTGGCTCTTTATATCTGCCTAACAAATGTTCACATTCTCTCTCATTGTGCCTCCTCCTACTTACTGTAACACCGGGATGGCTCTTTTGGATAGCTGTCATGCTTTACAAGTGACCCATTAATTCATTCATGGGTCTCTCTAGACTCGCCTTGATAGTGAAACGCAAAAGCACAGATGAAAATTCTCACAGAAGAGCCAGAGAAAGTGGGGCCCAAGGGTTCAGGTAAAGGTAGCAGAACATCACAGAGGGTGGTGTGAAAGAGTGGTAGACATCCGGCATTTTATTTTTTACATTTGGATGAGGGAAAGGGGGTTAATGTCCTCGCTAGAAATATTATTTTCCATTTGGTGAAATTCCTTATCCTGCACTCCTGGAAAAGATGAGTGTGTCTCAGTCACTTTCTCACACTGCCACACCTAGAGCTAAATTTAGTAGGTGTAAGTATAGAAGTGCAGTGGGTGAATGACAAGACTTTGCTCAATTTTTACTTAAAAATATCCCATATTTGTAGATGTTTACCCACACGTTAATGATATTCCCTATGACCCTTCCATAAAACACTAATTTCCACGCCTCATCCCCAAGCCATAATTTAGCATCTGGGATTTGCAAGCCAGGTGCAACATTTTGCATTCCTCGGTTTCACTTCGGTGCACAAAAAAGTTTAAATATTAACACCTTTAATGTTCACTTACCAATTATGCATCTCTCACCCAAGTCAGAATGACGCAAAACAAATGAACAGGGCTCATAAATGTAGTTTTGTTTTTGCCCTAAAACATTGTATCAACATTTTCATGTGCAGTTGCATTGTACGTTGACATTCTCTTAAAATAAGCTCATAATTGTAATCTGCTGAGCTGGTTTCCTTATCATGGTACACTCTGTCATATTCAAATCATAGTGAAAAACAGAGCAGACAAATTACAGTCCCTTTCCAACTACTACCCGTCCCTTCCAGAATTCAATATTTTATTCTTTAGCTCATACCTATCACTTTCAACACAAAGAGGGTATTCTTTGTCTTCTCAATAATTGCATCTTGTCAATAAAAAAATCTAGGACATCTCACTTCCCTGTGACCCCCCTTCATGTGTAGTAAAATAAGACTCCAAATGGTTAGAAAATCATCCCTGCTTACAAGAATGTGTGCTGACAGCCTCTCAACTGCCCTCGTCACCACAATTTGCTGTGATGAAGCATCAGTTGTCACCCCAGCTTTGTGTGTATGTTAACTCACCATTACAATGTTAATGAAGGCCTGTCCCACTCCAGAGCTTCCCATTGCCTCCTCCGAAAAAAAACCTCACCCTTTTGAAGGCTTTCTCAGAATCTAGCTCCAACAGCACCACTTATTCTCTTTCATGTCCGTTTTTCAACAAGGTGGGCTATTCTGCGAATATTGTCCAATGACTTCTGCCCTGCTACAAATCTTGCCTCAATTTTCTGGATGATGTTATCCTATTGTGTTCTGTAATTGACTGAACCACTTCCTTCAGATTACTCAATTTGAGATTTTAATGACAGGAGCAATCTCCCTTTTCTTTCAAGGCCTTAAAATATCAGCTTAATATTTTGACTTCCTAATAAATGACAATCTGAACAGAAACAAGTTACTCTGGCTCTGCTCGACATTGCCTCTAGAGTATACGTTGGAGTAGAAGGAGCAGACAACATTTTCTTTGGCTCCACTCTCAAAAAGCAGGTCCCAATTCGCCTTCCTCAAGTTATAAATGGCATCCATATTCCTTTCAGCCTTGAGTTTATCTTCTAAGTCTTTGTGGGCTTTGTTCCATTCTAATAGGCTGTCTTTAGTGCTATCTTTGTCATTTAAGATTTCTTAACCAAGTGCACTCTCAATTAGCCCCTAGTAGTGTTCAACACTATGAGGTTTGCTCTAGAGCCAGAGTTTTTCTGTTTGTCCTCCTCAATTTCAAATATGCTTCTAGTCAGGTGTGCACTGGCACCCACTTGCTTTTACAGTGGCAGTCAATGCAAATAGGAAGCCTTGTAACACAGCTGTTAAAGCATCTTAGAGCATTTCCTTTGATATGTCAAGAGTGTTCTACTATCTATGTCCTCACTATGTGTAAAGATTTGAGCTACACTAGCTCTTTCAGCTCTTCATCTTGAAGAGTATAGCTACCCAACCCACTGTCTTCTTTCTCTTGTGGGGACTGTCATGCCCTTTACTGTCTCCCACACCAATGCACAATCTGATATCAAGATCATGGCAATCAATGCTTTTGTAAGAAACCAATGTCTGTTCTGGAGAATGTGTGATGCACAGATCAGTAGAAAGTGAAACATCTTTCGTCTGGGTGTTTCACTCTCCACCTGTCAACCAATTCCAGTTCTTCAAACCACTTCTTAGGCTGAACTGCTGTGTCTCTAGCATGACCTCTTATATGTATTTGTGTATGCAACACCCTAATTCTCAATTAAGGCCAAAGTGCCATAATAAAGCCTTTAATTTTACACAGTATATTATCCTATAGATTTGTTCTGTTTCCTTATATGGGTATATTGAGCAACACTATGAGGATCTCCCTCATCACCCTGCCCTTAAAATGCCTTGTCACCTTACCTGTCATTGTTTCCAATACTGCCAGCTTGAAGCCCCGTGAAACCAGATTGACATCTTGCATACTGCTGAGGTATGAATCTGGGTGCCATAGATCTTATATTTAAATCTCCCTGGCATGCCCTAACACAGGTGTGTTTTCTAAAGTTTCACTATATCTGTCTTTTGTGACTGCAACTAAGATTGAATCATCATCTGCTTAGAAAGAGAACCCTAGCATTGATTATGACATTCATCTGCCCGTGGATGTGATCTGCCTATCATCCCCACTGTTTGTTTCTGTTCTCAATCCCTTTTACCACAATCCCTCAACGCCCCCGTTCAAAGAACATAATGTCTTATTTAATATCTTAAAAGAAGAAAAATTAGAAGAAAACAAGTACTTAATCAGACACTTGGCCATTCCTCTTAATTGCTAAGCATCCACTGGTCTTGTTGTGGAAAGATTTAGGCTCCATTGTCTGGTCAGGCTCCGCCCAGTTCATTGACATTTTTATTGGGGATACAGGTCTCAGTGGAAAAATGTCACAACCTAGCAAGATCAGTATCTAGAAAGAGTTTGAATCCTTCCATTCTCATCAGGACAGGTCATCAATCTTTGTACCGTTTTGACTTTAAATTGCAGAGGGATCTGTTGTCACTTTTTCCACAGTCTTTTGATCGAACTCATCTTCCAGAGTGGTGTCTGTCCATGGTCCCTGGGGGAATATCTGTCATCTTGTTCACATTATGTAGACCTCCTTTCAATGCCTGCCCTCTGACTTTTGACTGCAAATTTAGCACCTCATGTTCCTCCTGAAGTGTGTGAACATGATGATTTTCAATCCATGCCAGGAACTGCATTACATATGGGAATGTATGCCATATTGTCAGAAGACATTTCAGTGGAAAATACCGACAGACAGGCTGGGACCTGGACATCGAGATAGTAATCCATACCTATGCTGCTTGGTAGCCTTCCTTCAAAAGGCTAACTTAG
Source organism: Calotriton arnoldi (assembly GCA_963921515.1). NCBI lineage: Eukaryota > Metazoa > Chordata > Amphibia > Caudata > Salamandridae > Calotriton > Calotriton arnoldi. The sequence goes on along the minus strand of CAWUFW010004983.1, from coordinate 939,488 downwards.
ATCCTAAATTCGAGAGAAGAGCATTTGTAAAGGCTGCTGTACAGTAAATATCTACAATAATGAACAGACAGAAGTATGAGTCATAAGCCTTAACTGCTAAATTGGTAGAAATTATAAATTCATCTATAATGAGTTAATTTTGAGTTATACCTTTTAATAGTATTGTTAGTCTGCATAGCCACAGACTGTACCAATATCTTCCAAAGTTTGGATATAGCAAAACCTTCAAACACAAACTGGGCTAAATATGCTAATTAATGGCTCAATCTTCATCAGAACAAAACCACCGCAAACCTGATGAGTACTGTTCAACATATCAAAAGGTGCGGCAACTAGCCACAAAAGTTCCAGATACAGTTTTGAGTTATTGAGGAATAAGAATATTAAACGCTGAGCTAAAGATAGATTAACAACACTAAATCTCATCATGAGGCTAGATTGAGCTCTGCACCATAGCAAAGGGTAGAGAGCAGTTGGGGCTGGAGAAAATTTGGAGTTGAAAACAGGAATGGTAACAGATAAAATAATCGCTAGCTGGCCAGTGCATTTAACTAGTTGTTAAAAATAGGCCTACTGTGGTAGGACAATTGGCAAAAATCAAGAGCAGTAAAAGATGTGCCCTGAATAAGAGGTATCATAGAATCCAACCTCACGATTCTGGGACTGCATCTGCCTTACAAAGCAATTTGGTAAAGAAAACTTAGTCCTTTAGAAAAGGTAATTTGTGAAGTTAAAATAAAATTAACACAATAAAGCATTCTCTTAACTACGATATCTAAACTGTTAATATGTTAAGATTTTGTCCAATAGTACTTTGCCTTGCATGTACTAACACTGTGAACTCATGTACAAGTAGCGGGAAACAACGTTTACAACGCGGTTGTTACACCGCGTTACATTTACAATGCGGTCGTTACAACGACCGCGTTGTTACAAGCAATGCCATTACAACACAAGTCATTAGATCGACTTGCTCTAGATGGCGCTCCAACCTAAGGAATAGTATGATTTACTATTCCAACACCTTCCCTACTGTTGCGTAGGGTGGAGTTGGAATAGGAAATTATAGTATTCCTAAGGTTGGAGCGCCATCTAGTGCAAGTCGATCTAATGACTTGCGATGTAAAGGTATTGCGTTCTAACAACGCGGTCGTTACAATGACCGCGTTGTAATGGAACGCGATGTGAAAGCATGCGTTGTAGCATGCTATATTCACAAGTAGCACTTCAGAGCTCATGGTGAATTGTGGGATTCACTCTGTCCCAGTAAGGGTTGCGAATAACTTTTCCATGTGTGCAGATTCTAGGTTCTTACTAGAGTTTGTGCAAGGTTAGCATCTTTTGAAGATCTAATTTTGGTCTGATCACCATTTCATGAATTTTAATGAGTACTGTTGTTAGTTTCTGTATTTATATAGCTCAGGAAAAATAAGGATTAAATAATATGATTTTGAGTCCTACAATCACCCTTTTTATCCTTGGCATCTGTAAAAAGGAAGTCATTTGGGCAGAGGAAAAGCTACTTTTTACAGTGTCTTTCAGTTCTCATTTTATCACTGTTCAGAAATGCTGAATGGGTGAATGGATTGACTTCTTTGGCTGGGGCAAGGGTTAGGGCTGGGAGAAGGAAGAAGAAAGCTTTGTAAACATCTGGTCATTGATGAAAAGAATGACTTAACAATAGTAGTAATAAATACCTTATTATAGAAACTTAATTAAAAATCAATTACTATTTAAAAGATCATACAAATGTATGCCTATCATTATCAAATTTTAACATGCTTGACCATTGTATTAATAGTAGAGAAAGCTAGAAAAGAAATGTGTTTAGAATATTAAAACCTATTATTTCAACCAGTTACAAATCTGTTAAAAATACATTAACATTTGGCAAAGATGATTGGATTATAGACGGATCACCATCACACGTGTGTGGGGGGGTAATACCACAAGGGGGTGTGGGGAGGTATTAACAATGTACTGCGCCTTGTTTCAATGTTACTGTATTGTGACACTCTTATTACTAAAACCAATAAAATGTGTTTCCCCAAAAAATCGTTACAAATAGTTGTTTGCCCCATTAACAAACTTCATTCGCAACCAATAAAACTATTAGATATACCTTTAAGACAGTAAAGGATAGCCTCCTTTACTGCTCTAACATTGTCAGCCATGAAGGGACGACACACATATTTTTTTGTGACAGGCTAGCAATTTCAAGCATACGTAAATATTATGTTTGACTGTTTCTTCCTTCTCCTTAGATTTGTGGTATAGTCTTTGGTCATTAGTTAGCTTCTTCCAAACACCCTCTATTTGCATATTCAAAATATTAAATAGTCTTACGCCCATATATGCCATCTTTGTTTTTGCCATCTGGTTACAATCAAGGTAAGGCTGCCTTTTTATAGTATACAATGTTGTGTCCAGTGTTTATGTGCATAGAGACTCTAGTGGCCCTCAACAGATTCCTTACAAGTATTATGTAATCTGATAGGTGTGGTTAACAAGGTTTGTGACGCAGTATGTTCAGTCAGTGGTTGCATGCTGAAGAATAAAGCGTGTAAACCAGAGCTCTGTTTGTGGTGTGGCCTTTTAAGTACTACCGGGCTGAGGAGGATGCTACATACATGTCTTGAGTTAACATTGAATTATTCTGCGTTAATGATTTCACTAAATCATTCAAATTAATACTTTCATTAATATTGCCCCCTATTAAAAATATATGTTGTCGTCTGTTCATAGATCAAGACATTTTATCCTTGGCTTCTGTAAAAAAGCAAGTCAGTTGGGCAGAGGAAAAGCTACTTTTTACAGTGTCTTTCAGTTCTCATTTTATCACTGTTCAGAAATGCTGAATGGGTGAATGGATTGACTTCTTTGGCTGGGACAAGGGTTGGGGCTGGGAGAAGGAAGAACAAAGCTTTGTAAACATCTGGTCATTGATGAAAAGAATGACTTAACAATAGTAGTAATAAATACCTTATTATAGAAACTTGATTAAAAATCAATTACTATTTAAAAGATCATACAAATGTATGTCTATCATTATCAAATTTTAACATGCTTGACCATTGTATTAAAAGTAGAGAAAGCTAGAAAAGAAATGTGTTTAGATTATTAACACCTATTATTTCAACAATTACAAATCTGTTAAAATTACATTAACATTTGGCAAAGATGATTGGATTATAGACGGATCATCGATACGCACGTGTGGGGGGAATACCACAAGGGGGGTGTGGGGAGGTATTAACAATGTACTGTGCCTTGTTTCAGTGTTACTGTATTGTGACACTCTTATTACTAAAACCAATAAAATGTGTTTCCTCAAAAACGTGTTACAAATAGTTGTTTGCCCCATTAACGAACTTCATTAGGCAACCAATAAAACTATTGGATATTCCTTTAAGACAGTAAAGGATAGCCTCCTTTACTGCTCTAACATTGTCAGCCATGAAGGGATGACACACATGTTTTTTTGTGACAGGCTAGCAATTTCAAACATACGTAAATAATATGTTTGACTGTTTCTTCCTTCTCCTTAGATTTGTGGTATAGTCTTTGGTTATTAGTTAGCTTCTTCCAAACACCCTCTATTTGTATATTCAAAATATTAATTAGTCTTACGCCCATGACATGCCATCTTTGTTTTTGCCATCCGGTAACAATCAAGGTAAGGCTGTCTTTTTATAGTATACAATGTTGTGTCCAGTGTTTATGTGCATAGAGACTCTAGAGGCCCTTGACGGATTCCTTACAAGTATTATGTAATCTGATGGGTGTGGTTAACAAAGTTTGTGACACAGTATGTTCAGTCAGTGGTTGCATGCTGATGAATAAAGCGTGTAAACCAGAGCTCTGTGTGTGGTGTGGCCTTTTAAATGCTACCGGGCTGAGGAGGATGCTACATACATGTCTTGAGTTAACATTGAATTATTCTACGTTAATGATTTAGCTAAATCATTCAAATTATCACTTTCATTAATATTGCCCCCTATTAAAAATATATGTTGTCTTCTGTTCATAGAACAAGACGTTTCTAATGAGGGTAACTGGTGTTAATTTATAATTGTGTCAATCCGTCTACCAATTGAAGGGTGCAAATTGCTGTTTGTTTATGTAACTTCTTTGTAGATTTGTTTTTCAGAATATCTTCCTCTACATTCCTGCAATTTCTAATTAGTACATGAAGGAACTATTATCCTGTGAGAATAAAATGATGAGGTTCAGTGCAAGCCTTAGTCTGGCGTGCAGTATAGATGATCTAATTTGAATAATTATTGAGTGTTCTTGATAAATAAGTTATAAAGTCTTTTTAAAATTTTAGTGTGTAACACCAGTGAGCTGTAGAACATGAAAGGAAGCAATTGTGACTTTACAGCATGGATAATTAGTCCAAGTCAGTAGCGGCCCGTGGTGGGAGTGTTGCCGGGCGGTGACGCGGGGCGGGAGAGGGTCAGGGTGGGGGGTAGTAAACTACGGAATACGGCCGCACAGAGGTAAGTAAACAAACAAATAAATAAAACGAATTTCGTTGAGCGCGCTGCATCGCCAAATGCGATGCAGCGCACTCAACGAAACTCGTTTTATTTATTTGTTTGTTTACTTACCTCTGTGCGGCCATATTCCGTAGTTTACTAACCCCCACCCTGCCCCTCCCCCGCCCCGTGTCACTGCCCGGCAGCACTCCCACCACGGGCCGCTACTGGTCCAAGTGGGCTACCCCCAATTTTTGGGTAAAAAATAGTTTAGTGCAATAGTGATGCTACAACGTTGGCTGCCGAGTTTTGCAACATGCTCTTGCCAACTTAGATTTTTATTAAAAGTTACTCGAAAATAGGAATAACTATTTGCTTGCTCAGTTGTCAGTGTTCCAAATAAAGTGTCTGAAGACCCACCAAAAGGCGTAGTTTTGGTATTTGCTAAGGTTCACCGTTAAGCCGTTACTAAAATTATACTTGTGTAAATGACGTAGTTGATGTTGGAGACGCACTTGAGTTAGAGGAAAAAAAACAAGATTGTCTGCTTCTGCTAAGAGGCTAGTTTTTTTTAGTTCAGCCAGTTTCTGAGCATAACCATCGGTCACATATCTGTTTTTTGATAGATCTGCAATGTATAAAGAAAATATTAGAGGTGCAAGAATGCTGCTCTTTTGTAAGCCATTTTAGTGAAGCTTTTCGGGATTAAACCAGTGCCATTAGACAAATTCACTTGCACCCTTGTGTCTTTGTGAAATTCGACTGAGAAATGCAAAAGAATCTTGTCTATCCCACATAAGTGCAGTTTTTGCCAGATAGGATTGCTGTTGGCTTTCTCAAAAGCTGTGGAATAGTCAAGGTATCGTACAAAGAGTTTATAATCCTCTCTTTTCTTTTTTTGGCAAGCAAACGTAAGACCATGGGGCATATTAGGAAGGAATAGCGATATTTATCGCTAACCGCGCTTAGCGCGACTTTGGTTAACGCCGCCTATCGCTGGAAAATATCGCTGAGATAACACCCTATTAACAAGGTTTATCTCCATAGCGATATAATTTCCAGCGATAGCGGCAAAATGTGAGAATATCGCTGGAAAAGCAGCGATATTCTCACATTATCGCTAAGGTGGATTCAGCATTAGAATCCACCTCCTATACTTTAAACAGGTAAGTCATCCTCACTAGCAGGAGATAAAATATAGCGATAAACGCGCTTAGCGCGAATTATTTTATCGCTTCGCCTGCCTTGCTAATAGGGGGTAGTGGAGTTAGCAACTGTTTCCAGTCGCTTTTAGTAGGGAACGCCTTCCTTGCATGTCATTAGCGATAATTATCGCTGACATGCAAGGCGATGGAAAACGCGGCCTCTAACGCCTGAAAGCTGTCGCTAACGCCTAAAATCTAAAAAGACATTAAACTGCTAGCTTTTTGGTTCAGACAGTAGGTCTTTTTCATGAATAGCTTATAATATCGATCCTTTGCAGGATGCCTTCTCTTGACCCGTTTGTAACACAATTGTGCTTATTATTTTCAGTAATGTGCTCCATAAAAATGAATTGTGCTTGAAGATGTCAGTTGGAATACCATTAGGCACTGGAGAGTGAGAACATCATCATATATTAATTAATGGTAACATTTCTGTTCTAGTGTTGGAATAAGTACGGTTGCAATCTACATTAGTAAACGAGGCATAGAAAGAACAATATGACATATACCTCATGTATAAACAGTCCGCATTTATTGGAGCAGATGTCATAATCACATTTTTAAGACATAGGGGCCGATTCCGATTCCGGACGGAAATCTCTCCGACCGAGCCGGACCCGGAGAGAATTCCGACCGAATCGGACCCTAGCAGTCCGACCGGACGAGTACGATGCATTCGCATGCTATCGGACTCGAGTCGCTCGGACTCCCATTGAAGTCAATGGGAGCCGGTCGTACAACGCGTACGCGGGCTCCCATTGACTCAATGGGTGCGAGGCGAACAAGGGCACCCCCTACAGCGGGTACGCATCCATGTGCATCGCGGCGTACATGCACAGGTAGGGGGGACCCATGGGTCCCCCCTGTGTGCGACTCGCGCGCCTATGGGTACAGGGGGGTCCGACGCGGACCCCCAAAGTCTGGCTCCGACAGCTTTTTCGAGCCGGACGGCACGAGTCGGTCGGACTGCTCGCGGCGCGCATCGTACTTACCCGGCCGGGAAACGTCTCCATAGCGCGGTGCGAGTCGTGTCCATGCGAGTCGGTCGGAGCGTGTTGAAGCCACGTTCGAGTCGGTCGGCGATTTCACGGGAGCTTGCATCGTACTCGCTCGGCCGGAGCCGCGTACGATTCGGTCGGGAAACAGGGCTCCGAATCAGATTCGGTGAATCCGAATCCGATTCGGAGCACTACCGGCCGAGATCGGAATCGGCCCCATAGTGCCAAAGCCAATTAACACCAACCTAGGATTGAATCCTTTATTTTTATGGATTCGTGCAAGGGCCTCCAGGATTCCTCTCGCTTTGTTTGGTATATGCCAGTCAAGTACATTTTATAGCTGAATTTTAGCTGCTTGGTCTTGGAGCCCCTGTTTTTTAGTAGGGAAGTTTCAGAAGAGACCTTAATCCTTTCCTGTAATTCCTCTCTCCTGACAGAGTTTCATGTTTATTGAAGCAGTGATTATTTTGTCTGGTCCCTTTGTGTTTACAACATGCACAAGAAAGAAAGGGAACACAATTGAAAGAAGATTTTCCCTGTCGTCAATCCATGAGTGGGATGTCTTCAAACTCTGCTGGTCACATTACCAAAATTAATTAGAAAATCTTGGTCCCAGAGTAGATTCATTTTATGTAACAGATCACAGCAACATTTTATTCAGCTATTATTGTAATTAGAACTTGCTCTGTTTCTGAAATGTTAGATTTACCATATGACGTATGACTCAAGATCAAGTTAGTTTATTGGAGGTTATAAGTGCTTTCTTTTCTAGATATTACCTTAAAACTCATACACGTGCTAAATTAAGCCACATGAAGATGTGTATAATCAATGCAGAGCTGATGCTCTTGAGTCAAATACTCAATTTAATTGTCCTAAAGCCCAAGTCAATAAAAAAATATTTAAAAAAATTCCATGTATTTTCTGACCTCCTTCAATTATTAAAGGATCCGGTATGTTATAAAAGAAATCGGTTGACTCTTCATGAACAATTGAATTTATTTTGAACAGTAGTTTTACTTTAAAATCGCCTGGTATTAAAATGTTAGCTTGTGAGTTATATAAATGAAGTTCTCTAATTCTTGAAGGATTAAGTTGATGCTTGTATTTTTCTTTACGAACTTTAGAGGAAATCAGACATTTATAATTAATAACTGTCTTGTGTGCTACTTATTAAAAGAACAGAATGTAAGTGTATAGAGTTTACCTTTATTTTTGTTCCTTCCATGACTAGAATTTTGTTGACAAGTCTTAATTAACCTCCACTTTATCTTCTCATCTTGTTTTTGCATTGCAAATAGGTCAATGGTAGCATAGCTACTGAAACAGAAGCTAGACATTTCCCATTCTCCTCAGCCATATGATGTGATAAGTGCTGTAAAAACATATTCATTCCATTTAGTTTTAGTTGTATATTTATACTGGCAGGATAAAAATTGAATGTCGTCTTTAAAATTGCAATTATAATTAAGAGCAGGGTTCTTGATTAGGAGCACGGTGGCCAATTGTTAGTAATTTAATGATCCAATACCCATCAAGAGTTGGTTTGCTGCAGAAATCGATATGCCAAGATCCTTGTCAATATTTGTTGCAAGGCCTGTGCTATTAGGTGCAGAGGTTAGGTGGCAGCGAGATAAAAGGGTAAGGGTAATGGTCTGGCTAGAAAAGCAGTGTGAAAAATAGTTGCGGAGGGGATAAGAGAATGCTCTAGAAAGAAGATACATGGATGGACCCTGGAGAAAGTAGATCTCACAGTTAAGGTGGTGAGGACAAGTTTCTCAACGACTTCATGGGGTGCCTCTGTTACACAAAGGATAACGTTATCCATAATAAAGAATGTTCCAGCGCCTAATGTTGAGATTTCATTGAGTTGAAATGATAGGTCCTACAAGAACTCGTTACCTAAGCCTTTTGGCCTACAAATGATGTTAAATATGAAAGTATGTCATCAAGTGATCATTTGGCTGGAATATGTTTGAAATTGCTGAGTTTCAAAAAAAGAGAGGCGGATGAGGCTTGGCTTAATCTGAAAGCAGCCTGTCTTCTCATTTTCATTGTCTGTTGTTCAAAATATTGTTTGACTGATTGGATGTCAACTTTCTGAACATGTTGAGGTTGTGGTTTAAATGCCATACTTCATTACCACAAAATAATTGTATTTTTTTGTATGACAGCAGGCATTGTTCTTTTTCTTGATCATAAGTTTAGAGTTGATTAGATCATTGTGAGGTCATACAAAGGGCTAAGGTCGTTTTGAAAAGGAGGTTCTGTTCTGTTTGTGAATTAAACTGAAGGAAATGTCAGGGGAGAGTTTGACAAGAGACATAAACCGGGAAACCCTATGTGGGTAGCTGTTGTGCTTTATAAGATTATGAATATAAGATTATAAATAAATAACCATCCTTGAGAATTCAGGTGAAGCCTCTTAGGAATGCTTTCATTGTTTTTATATGGAAAAGACCTGGAACTTTCTCAGAAAGTGTGCATCATTTTGAATGAAATATAAAAGTGACCACTTGAACACATAGAAATTGTGACCATTCTCTTGAGGTTTCTGACTCTATATGGTGAATAGACTTGTGACTGAGTTGACAGAACTCAATGTAGGGCACATTGGAACAGAATTAAATCTTACTAGGCTTCCTGATGCAGCTTCACTGTGGAGAATAAAATGCACATTAACCTTCGAGTCTTCTAAGCCCTCAGACACTTCAGTTTCCTCACTCATGGTGCATCATTTAACCAGGCATTATGTTATTGAGTGAAATGCTGCAGTGTTCCTCTGTCAATATAGGTCAAGCAAATGTACAGTATTCCTGAGAACTGCAAACACTTCCAGAGATACGAAAGACTGCTTTTGATCCCCCTCTCTTCACCTGCAGATCCCACGAGGTTTGATGCAGCAGTGGGACTCATTCCTGTAGGTTTCACATGTGCGTGCTAACTTTAGCTGACGGCTTGAGATTTTAAACTTAAATCATTCAGTATGTTCTTCTCAAATGCCCAAAATCTTAGTGCATGCATAAGACAGGGAAGCATGCTATGTAAAGTGGGTGAATGAGTAGTCTACGGTAGTTTTCTTCCTCTCTCTTTTTAACCCTTTCTGTGCGCACGACGGCCGGGAGCCCTCTGGTGCAGGCACCAGAGGGATTTCTTTTCTCCCCCAAAGCCTCGGGAGCTGGGGAAGAGCTTCCTCAGCTCCCGAGGCCCCCCTGGTTTCTATGAAATGACGATCAGCGCGCACGTCGCCTATAGGCTCATTTCAGTTTCGCTTTCTATGTGCTCAGGGGGCTATCTCAGCCCCCTGAGCACGTAGAATGACAGGAGAGGTATCATTGGAAAGGGGATAATCTCCCCTTTGCAATGGTACACCTCCCCAGTGGATCCCTGCTTGGGGATCACCCCAGGAGTGCAATCCCCAAGCAGGGATCCACCCACTAGACACCAAGGAGGGGAGAGCGGCCCCTTGGGCAAGGGCCTTTGCTCCCCCCAAAAAATTTGGCTCCCCCGGGTGTCTAGTTTTCAGAAATGTGTGGGTTTGGTAGTTTCTCAAGATGGCCGCCGAACCCGGGGCCAAAAACCCAGGTGACCCCCCTTGCAAAACCAGGTTGTTTTGTGATAGGTAATTTTGATGTCTCCTCAATATGTTTTGGGCCGTTGCCTGTCGCGGGTACTTGACCAACCCACGCGAGTGAGGTACAATTTCTATCGGGAGACCTGGGGGAACGCTGGGTGGTAGGAAATTTGTGGATCCACGTAGATTCCCGAACTTTCCCACACAGAAATTTGAGAAAAAAGTAATTTTTTTCAGCTAAATTTGAGGTTTGCAGGGGATTCTGGGTAGAAAAACGTTAGGGGACCCACGCAAGCCATACCTCGCTGGACTCCCCCGGGGGTCTAGTTTTCAGAAATATGTGAGTTTGGTAGGTTTCCCTAGATGGTCGCCGAGCCCGGGGCCAAAAACTCATGGGAACCCCCTTGCAAAACCAGGTTGGTTTGTGATAGGTAATTTTGATGTCGCCTCAATAGGTTTTGGGCCATTGCCTGTCGCGCGTACTTGACCCACCCATGCGAGTGAGGTACCATTTTTATCGGGAGACCTGGGGGAACCTTGGGTGGTAGGAAATTTGTGGATCCACGCAGATTGCAGAACTTTCCCACACAGAAATTTGAGAAAAAAGTGATTTTTTCAGCTAAATCTGAGGTTTGCATTGGATTCTGGGTAGGAAAATGTTAGGGGACCCACACAAGCTATACCTCGCTGGCCTCCCCCGGGTGTCTAGTTTTCAGAAATGTGTGGGTTTGGTAGGTTTCCCAAGATGGCCGCCTAGCCCGGGGCCAAAAACTCAGGTGACCCCCCTTGCAAAACCAGGTTGTTTTGTGATAGGTCATTTTGATGTCTCCTCAATACGTTTTGGGCCCTTGCCTGTCGCGGGTACTTGACCCACCCACACGAGCGAGGTACCATTTTTATCGGGAGACCTGGGGGAATGAACTTTCCCACACAGAAATTTGAGAAAAAAGTGATTTTTTCATCAAAATGTGAGGTTTGCAGGGTATTCTGGGTAGGGAAATGTTGGGGGACCCACGCAAGCCATACCTTGCTGGACTCCCCCGGGTGTCTAGTTTGCAGATATGTGTGGGTTTGGTAGGTTTCCCTAGATGGCTGCCGAGCGCGGGGCCAAAAACTCATGGGACCCCCTTGCAAAAAAAGGTTGCTTTGTGATAGGTCATTTTGATGTCGCCTCAATAGGTTTTGGGCCCTTGCCTGTCGCTGGTACTTGACCCATCCACACAAGTGAGGTACCATTTTTCTCGGAAGACTTCGGGGAGTGCGGGGTGGGTGGAATTTTGTGGATCCACACAGATTCCAGACCTTTCCACCACAGAAATGTGAGGAAAATTTGTTTTTTTGGACAAATTTTGAGGTTTGCAAGTGATTCTGGGTAGCAGAACCTGGTGAGAGCCAGACAAGTCACCCCATCCTGGATTCCCCTGGGTGTCTAGTTTTCAAAAATGTATAGGTTTGCTAGTTTTCCCTAGGTTCTGGCAGAGCTAGGGTTCAAAATCTACAGCTAGGCACTTTGCAAAAAAAGGGTCAGTTTTCACAGTAAAAAATAAATTGTGTCCACATTGCGTTTTGAGCTGTTTCCTGTCGCGGGCACTAGGCCTACCCACACACGTGAGGTACCATTTTTATCGGGGGACTTAGGGTAACACAGAATTGTACAGCATCTGTTATTACCTATTGAATTTCGAAGCATTTCTGAGTTCCAAATGAAAGACAATGTGTAAAAATGAAGTCACTTTGAAAAATGTCCTATAATTCTCATGCTAGTATGGGTACTCACAATTTCGGAAATGGGCAAATATCTACTGTTTCTAAACTCTATATTTTGTTCCAATTTCAGAAATACATAGGTGTCTTTCATACCGATTTTTCCATGTATATATTTTTCCAAATTAATTGCTATATACCCGGTACATAATAAAAAACCATTGCAAGACGCTGCTCAGTTATTGGCTCTGGGTTCGTCAGGTTCTTGGTGAACCTATAAGTCCTATATATCCTCACAACCAGAAAGGTCCAGCGGATGTAACGGTATATTGTTTTTAAACAGCTGTCATAATTAGGAGAAGTTACAGGTGAAAACGTTGGCACAAATGTTTTTTTCAACTAATTTTCAATTTTTCCTATATTCAACTGTTAGTTTCTATAAAGAAACCTTCAAGGATCTACACAAATGACCCCTTGCTGAATTTAGAATTGTGTCTACTTTTCGAAAATGTATAGCTTTCCAGGATCCATTATTGCTTTCATACCCATTTCTACCATTAACTGGAAGAAGGTTCAAAGCACAAAAAATAGCAAAAATAGGCTATGTCCCAGTAAAATGCCAAAACTGTGTAAAAAATGTTGGTTTTCTGACAAAAGTCTGTCAGTCCCTAAAAACTGGGACAATGGTGATATCAGCCCCACAAACTCTTTGTTGATACCATTTGCAGGGAAAAAACGAGACGCTTTCATTTGCAGCACTTTTTTCCCATTTTTCCCAAAAAAGAATTTAGCTGTATTTTGGCTACTTTCTGGGTCCCCTCCAGGGGAATCCGCAAATCCTGGGTACCTTTAGAATCCCCATGATGTTGGAAGAAAAGGACGCAAATTTGGCATGGATACCTCATGTGGTCAAAGAGTTACAGGGGCCTAAGCGCGAACTACCCCAAATAGCCAAAAAAAGGCTTAGCACAGGGGGGGGAAAGGCCTAGCAGCGAAGGGGTTAAGGCTTTGATTAGGCATCAAAATTGTTAAATTCTATTCTAAGGGTATTATTACAAAGGAAGGGGAAGCTGGGGGAAGTGGTCATCTAATGTACCGTTACCTTAAGGAATTAATCAGTACTGGTATTGTAGTCATCTGCCTATTTTCTTCATTGTGTTTAATCCCTACATAATGCATATGTGTATACACTGCATTTACACCTGCTTGAAGAATTTTTGACTGGCAGAAATAGCTATTTAGGGTTAAAACACATATATCTTGTGATATGTTTCTTATATATGTGCAACATGGGAGGTAAATATCACCTACCATCTGCTTTCATTCCACACTAGATGGCCATATGTTATTTGGGTAAATCATGCCATGTTGGAAGCCTCTCACCACCCCTTGCTTTGAAAGGTGTCAATTTAAACTGCCTCTGTGTGAACACCTATGTGATTGCTGGGTACAGAAAATTACAAAAGCAAAATGACAGACTATGTGATCTGTCTTCACAGGCCACATCTTATGAAGTGTGTTACACTGATATGAAAACCTCATTACTGGGATGATTTTAAACCTCTCCATCTTCACAAATGATATTGATGGGGGGTTGAAAGCATTGCTTCAACATGTTCACCTTTCCATATTATATTCTGAGCAATTTGGAGGATATACTTTTGAACACCATCCCCAATGATGTTTTTAGTGATTTGATATTTTCAACAAAAAGCACATAGTAAGCATTACATTTCAAACAAGCTCGCTGCTCATAAAGACAATTGCATATGTCTGATGGGAGAAGTTCAAATCAAGTTTGAGTGGCAGTGACATTTCATTGTTAACTTTAATGTTATATTATTCAGCTTTAGTTTAATTCTTACATTATGTGCAGAACATGTTGCCTGGGTATCACTTCAGACTCCTTTGGCTACAATTATACATATGCGATCGGGTAGCGTATCAACTAGGCTGCCAGAAGTACAGAAGCAACAATAGTAGAAACAGTATCCTTTGGCGATCTGAATGAGGTCATCATATCATTTAATTAGTACTAGAAAGATTGTATACTGTGATGGTATGTCTAATTATGTTACTATACCTTAATGAAGCAGGATGGGATACTATTCAGCTTCATTAAATTACCACTTGCAATGGTACTTGTCCAGTTTACTTTAACACAAATCCTCGAAAGAGAAGGTTTTTCATGCTCTCCAAATGATGGATTGAGAGTTGTAAAAAGTATATTGCAATACTCATTACATATTTTTAAGTTGAGCCTCCAAGACAGCCGTTGAGCCTCCTAGACGCTGTCGGTCGCGAGGCATATTGTGGCTTAACATGGAGGGGTTTGGAGTCTGCTCATTGCCAGTAGCGGCTCGTGGAGGGAGTGCCGCGGGGCGGGGGGTAGTAAACTACAGCATACGGCCGAACAGAGGTAAGTAAACAAATAAATAAATAAAACAAATTTCATTGCGCGTGCTGCATTGCCAAATGCGATGCAGCGAGCGCAACGAAATTCGTATGCCGTAGTTTACTACCCCCCACCCTGCTCCTCCCCCACCCCGCCCCACCGCCCCGTGGCACTCCCTCCATTAGCCACTACTGCTCATTGCTTAGCATTGGATGGCTTTCCTTGTCACTCTCATTTACCTGTTTCTTATTTGTGTCCCAGCTTCCCAACCTTGTGTTTGTCCCTCTTATGGTGCTTTGCCTTTTTACCATATGTGTGTTTGCTCTGCATGCTTGATGATATGAAACTACTTTTTACTTTCTGTGTAAGCTCTCACAGACATTGCATGTGTTTGCTAATGATTGTTATATTTTTTGTTGCTCACACATTGAAACCAGTTATAAACTCCAATCAGGAAAGCATGCAGTTCATCTTGTACGCTCTTTTTTTTGGTTTGATTTTGTTAAGAGCTATTCTAGCCATCAGATTTAGAACTATCCACAAATATTTGTTACGTTGCAGTGGGAGCGATGCACAATATGGGTTTTAATAAACCACATTTGTTTATGTTGTTTTATGAATAGAAGGACCTTTGTGAAGAAAGTGCTTTAGATCACCCCATGTAATTCAGGGAGAGAAGGTAAAGTGTGAGTCTAAGACAACAGTGACGTTTAAGGAGTACAAACTGATAAAATGCATTGGGAACACAATCTGTTCCCAATACATTTATCAGTTTGTAATCCTTAAACTTCAAGAAGGGGGACTGCCAAACTGGTAAGGGGGAAAAAATGAGACAACTAAAAAAGTACTTCAGTGAACCCCCTGCAATATCGGAGGGTCCTAATCCCTAATTGCTAGCTTATTATCCCCCTCAGGGACTGCTGGTATGTTTTCTTATGGCCAGAAAGGGGTGGGCTGAAATGCAAGTCAACTCCAACATTGATGCTGCCTGCGAAAAGCTAAATACCCTTTTGGAGGAACCACACCTAGAAGGGGACAGGGATCAGGGTGCTTACAGGAAGGTGACTCTGGCTCTTGGCTATGAATAAATGAAGAGACCGTCCTAGAGGCATCCGCCCAGGCCCCTTGAAATGGGACAACATGAATCAGGCGACTGGAGAAGTAGCACCTGGTGATGCTGATAAAGCTATCAAGAGCAAGCTAGAAAGTGTCCCTAGAGATCGTGCTATGTCCCCCGATGTGCCTGAGAAGTTTTTCTCCCTGACAGATGACTCAGACATCTCTGATGCCAGTATATCTGTGTCAAGTGGAGAAGGCGGTGCCAAATGGAATTGCAGCTCCGGGAATGAAGATTCACTGTGTCTTGTACAGCGAAGGAAATCTCTCTCTAAAAGGAGTAAGAAAAGGAAGGAAAAGACTCCACGGGAAGTGTACGAGAGAGGTAGCACAGGGGACCTGAAGTGGGATTATTCTACCACACAGCTTTCCACTCCGGAAAAAGGCGTGACAATGGCAGAGAATTGGCTGAACTGGTCCCGGCAGGTGCTTGTGGTATATCTGAAGGTGGGAGCATGAGGGATCCCTCCCTGGCTATGATTTTTCAGTCTATTGAACACTTCCAGGAGGAAGACAAGAGTGATAATCATCAAGCCCGATTAACTGCTAAAAAACTCCAGGGTGCAGTTAGGAAGATTTGGAAAACTTGTACAGATATTGCAGAGAGAATAGTCATGGTGGAAGGTCAGACGGAAATCCTCGAAACTGAAGTGGTGTCCCTTAAGTCTCAGGGTGTAACGCAGGATGGGATATTGAAGGATATAATGTGGAAGCTCGAAGATTAAGAAAACCAGCAACGCAGTAATAACCTACAATTCCTGGGGGTACCGGAAGGGGTAGAGGGAAATGACGCCAGGAAATAAATGGTGACCTTATTAAGCGGTGCTTTCCCTGAGATGCCCTCATGGGATTGGGACAAAGAAATTCAGCGGGCTCCCAGGTTTCCACTAATGTTGTCAAAACGTACCTCTAAAGAACCAGAACGATCACGGGCAATGCTGGTATACTTCAGCAACTTTCTGTTATGCCAAGCAGTTTATGACCTGGCCCGTCCCATTGCAAAAAGAGAGCATGAGGGAGTAACCTTTTACACCAGACCCGACTTCTCTCATGCCACAGTAGACCGAAGGTGGCGTTTAAGGCAGGCCTTTGCTCTGTTCCAAAAACTGGGATCCGAGGTTTATCTGCAAGGCCTGGCTGAAGATTGTTTTCAGGGGGAAACTCGCAGTTTCACCTCTGGAATTCAGGCTCAGGCATACCTAAAAGATATCATGGGTTGGTCCGGGAGTGGGGTTTAGTGAAGCCAGGTATCATATAGGGTTAACCTTGTCACCCTTGATGGAAAGAAAAAAAGAAAAAGGAAAGTCTGGGAGGATGGTGCTGGAAAAGACAGTCTCCCTTTTTTTTGATGTTGTCAGATGGCAATTCGATGAATAATTGATTCAATCTTTTTGGGTGGCTGGTGAGAAGGGAGGGAGCGGTGGCATTGTGTTGGATGTCATCATCCTGGCTCAGGCAAGGGGCCTGGTTGCCTTTGTTTTTGGTGGTGGGTGGGGGAGGCTGGGTGGGGCTGGGTGGGACTGGGTGGGACTGGGGGATCTGATGGGTGGGTGTGTACAGGCTTATGGGGGGGCTCTGTGTATCACAGTGTTTATTTTTAGAAGCAAATATGGTCTTAAGGAGTAAGATGATATACACTAGAAATGGGTAAATTACGCATAGCTACCATTAATATCTGGTAGGCTTAAAGACATTAAGAAGCGATGAAATGTTGCAATGGGGTAACAATTGCTAGCAGCAGATATTATATGTATGCAAGAGACCCATATTGAAGTTACTCAACTCCACCTATTAAACTCGATGGGACATAGGCTGATTTTGGGGACAACACAGAATACCTGGACTCGTGGTGTGACTTTCTTGGTGTGTAATACCAGCCTGCAATTTACTTGCACACTTGCCGATAAATTTGGCCGATGGGTTATATCTGAATGCCAGTTATGTAATGGGGAAACGTATACTATATGCTCAATTTATGGAAGCATTGTAAATGACCCAGGGGTATTTGATAGGGTGACCGGGGAGCTATCAATGTGGCCTATCCTAGTAGTCCTTTTGCTGGGATTTTAACATTAATATACTGGCCAACTGGACCCGAATGCTGAAGCAGACTGGGTCTATACCGGGAGGAAACCTAAGGTATTTCACTCTTTGAGGGCTCTGTGTAAAGACCATGGCCTGATTGATTTATGAAATTGGCAAAAAGCCTTCAGATCCAGGGTACACCTTTTTCTCCATACCACATCTTGTCCATACCCGATTGGACTATGTGTTTGTCTCCCAGTCTTTAATCCATGTCTGCTCAATGAAAAAAACTCCTTGTATATTCTCGGATCATAACCCACTAGTGGTAGAAATCAAGGGGGAAGGTTTCAAGCCTAAGGGAATTGCTTGGAGTTTTTAGCGAGCTTTACTAGTCAATGAAGATTACCGCAACCACATGATGAAGTGGATCCCTATTTTTTTTTAAGATAACTTGGGAAGTGCAGTAATAGGCATTTTGTGGGATGCCCCGAAGGCAGGTATAGGGGGGAGACTTTAAAGTTCTCGCTGAATCTCAAAAGGCAAGGGCGACATCTATTACGGGATCTTCAAGCAGATTTGGCTCAGGCAGAAGAAGATCTGGGTATGGCCTTACAACAGAGAGGGGCGAAGTGGGGGAAGCTCAGGTAAAGGTGGTAGTGTCTAAATCTGCTATTCAGGAAATCATGGCTAAAAAGCCGCTGATAAGCTTACTGTTTTGAAAGAAAAGTCCTATGAATGCAGTGAGCAGATTGGACACCAACTGGCTATTTGAACTAGTCAACGGAGTATGCAAAACCTAATCCGGGAGATCTGGGTACCTATTATGGAATTTATCACTGACCCAGTCAAAATTAGGGCACCTTTTCATCAATATTACCAAACTCTATACTTGGCTAATGTCATGAGGAGCCCCGGGGAGATTAAGGAATACTTAGATGCAATACCCCACATTCAATGTTCTCTTGAAGAACAGGAGCAGTTAGAAGAACCCCACAGTGGATAGAGATCCTTCTGGGGAAGAATAGTCTTCCAAGTGGTAAAGCTACTGGTACAAATAGTATTCCCATTGAATTTTATAGGATATTCGCTCAACAACTTAAGGAGTGCATGATCAACCTGTTTGATTATGTTTTCAAGGGAGGTAGGCCTCTGGGTTCCTGGTCCTCTGCCAAAATTGTGGTATTGCTCCCAAAAAACAAGCCAATAGTGGAACTTGGATCCTACCGCCCAATCACCTTGATCAATAGTGACTTTAAAATATACTCTAAAATCCTGGATTCTCGTTTAGCCCCAAAGATACATAAGGTTGTATCCACCTGACAAAATGGATTTATTCCAGGAAGGGGGACAATAGATCATGTACGGAGGGTGATCTCGCTTTTTGATGCCACCTGTATAACAGGAGATCCAATGGCCTTAATTTTACTCAACACAGAAAAAGCCTTTGACAGCGTCTCCTGGCAATTTTTGTGGGCAGCCCTGTCAAGGGTGGGTATCAGTGAAGGTTTCGTCCAAGCAATTAAAATGTTATATCACCACCCGACGGCTATGGTATGTGTGAATGGTGCACTGTCAGACCCATTTTTAATATTGCGTGTAACTCAGCAAGTCTGTCCGTGCTCTCCACTCTTGTCCGCTATTTATATCGATCCCCTGATATGTCGGCTCGAAAACAGCTGTGCAATTTCACCGATCCAGACACAAGGGTGGGAAACAAAGGTGTTGGCTTATGCCAACGATATTGCTCTTGTGACTACTGATCCCCTAAATGCGCTCAAGGAGGTAGACGAAGAGGCTGAAAAGTTTGGGAAACTGTCGGGCTATGCCTTTAACCAAAATAAAACTCAGGTTGTTATTAATGAGAAAATAATAATACAGGATGCACGAGTTGTAGAGAAGGCAGTATATTTGGGAGTTAGTATATCGGCAGAAATAGACAATATAGTTAAAGACAACATAGAACCCCTTTTAAATAAAACTAAACAGGATTTGACTAGATTGAATAATCTTCATTTATCCATAGTCGCCAGATGCAATATTGTTAAAATGCTTTTCTTCCCTATATCTCTTTAGGGCAAGTACTGGATTTTGCAGCCCACTGGATAAAGAAAATGGAAGATAAATGTTCATGGTTTGTATGGGCCTACACCAGACCTAGAAGAGCGTTTAAATTCCTTACACTACCAAAAAAGAGAGGGGGTTGGGCGCTGCCTAATGTGAGACTATATTACTGGGCTACCTCTCTGTTGCAAAGCGCAACTCTGTTGTACGAATGCCCTGAGGCAGGGGTTGTATATGAAGTTCCTTCATCTTACGAAATTGAAATGGAGAAAGAGGTGTGGGGATGTTTATGGTGTCAGCTAAATGACAGCTATTATAAGAAAGTATGCTTCAAGACTCTATATGCGGTTTTTAAAGTATGGAGTACTGTCCGCAGATTATTGGGCATTGGAAGGCTCAAGTTTTATACGCCTTTGGAAAACAATCCAAATTTACTAGGGATCTTCAGGGATCAACTTATAAGGAGATGGGCAGAAATGGGACTTGATATATTGGGCTTTTTTTTCTCTCCCACGGGCACAACCTCTTTTGACGACCTCAAAAATAAGTTTGGGATCGGTTGGAGGGACTTCTTTACATTTCTTCAGGTGAGCGATTTCCTATTTAAAAAAGGGGTTGGGCCAATTGGATTTGCCAAAAGCGCGTTAGTTGATAGCTTGGTAGATACTAAGGAAACCTCAATCTGGGTTATTTACAATCTCTTTAACTCTTTGATTTGGAGAAATGCTCTCAAAATTGGCAAGAGAAAGTTGGGATAACAGATACAATGTTTTTCAAATCTTTTGATTCTGTTCAAAATATTTTGATACCTGCCCGACTGCAAGCACAGTACTATAAGACCTGTTTTTCCCCTTAATTACACTCTATACAAGATCGCTAAATGGGGGAAGGGAAAAGGAGCATGCTACCCCTGATGTGTATTACCCCGAGCTGATATTGTTAATCTTTTTGCATCATGTTGCATGCGCACAAATCTGAAACAAGAAATCACTAAATTATTTGGGGAGGCGATGGAATTGGAAGTCACCCTGTCTCCTGCTACGATTAGGAGTAGCAGGAGAAGAGGTAGATGTGGCAGGGCAAGATTTGATCTTTATAGCTATGGCTGTCCTGAGGCTGTGTATTGCTTCAGCATGGTTCGATCCAAACCCTCCGGAATTCCAGCAATGGCTGGCCTGGTTTCTGGCAGACTATAACTTGGAGAAAGCTGTGTACGCACGTAAGGGGAGTTGCGCACGGCACAAAGGCCTGAGAATCTGAGCACCTCTGACAGAGTGGGTTGTGAGAGATCGAAATGGTGGTATGGTTAGGCCTGAATACCAGTAGATTGCTGCTATGGCACGGGCACTTTAGGATAATGGGGAGGATTGGGTGAGTTTAGACATTTGCTGCTTTTTCTAGTTTTTTACTTGAGAAGGTTTTATGGATCTTATGCAATGTTATGTCTTATACAGGAGTTTTTTTTTCTAAGAATTAATTATATATCTGTAATTATGATATCTCACCAACTGTTGGGGGGGCGGGGACCAAATGGTGGGGTTATGTTCGGTCTGTTAAAAAAATCTAAAATGCATAATAAAGATTTTTTGTAAAAAGGAAACACTATCAGTATTCTTTGTTTAAACGGCAAAGCACTGACATTTTCCAAGCCTAAGTGGTGATGTTTGCAGCAGTGAAGGTTCCCTATGTTGTACCCGCAATAGGAACAATAAAAATACCTACACCGTAAAACACATTCAATCGTTAAATTATTATTGGCTTTTGGTCAGCGATTCCATATTTAGGGTCGAGCCTGCTATAGCATGCGCTCGCGCATGCGTATCACTTGCAAGATGCTGTTGTTAACAAAAAGGGCTTAATGCCCGCCCTGTTGCTTACAATTTGTTGGCTCGCATGGCACTTTTCTTTACAGCCTCATAACTGGTCACTGCAGACCTAAAATCATTTCCTTTTCTTTGTGTGGAGCACTGATTGATTCAACTTATTCAGTGCTCGTCCGCTGCTCCCGATGTGATTGAGGTACTATTTTGTTCTTTTTAACTTACATTGCTCTGCACACAGAAGGTGTGTGGCTTGAAAAAACTTTCTTTTACTTTGCCAATGCTTCTTTTCTCACTTTGCACTCATATTTTGTTTTGATTTTTGCTCCTGGGCGCTGTTCTCAAATGATGACGATTATCTTGCTCTATATATTGCCAAGCGACATTGTTTCTTTCTTATTTGTAATTTTCAAAATAATGCAGTGCAGTACACCCCAATCCACCCCAATCCAATCCAATTCGCTCCACTCCAATCCACCCCACCTCACCCCACATCAATCGACTCAATCGAATCCACTGCACTCAAACCAGTCCAAGCCAGATCAATCCAGTACACCCCACTCACTTTATTGTACCACACTCAAATCCTCCCAGCCCAACCCACCCCACTCCAATCTGCTACACTCCAATCCAAATCAATCTGCCCCACTCTAATCCGTCCCACCACAATCTGCTCCACTCCAATCCAATCCAAAACAACCTGCACATCTCCAGTCCAAACAACCTACCCACTCCAATCCAAAACAATCAGCCCTACTCCAATCTGCCCCTCTCCAATCTGCCCCACTTCAATCCAGTCCACCTCACTCCAATCCTATCCACCTAACTCATCCCAATTCAACCCCCCATCCAGCCCAATCCAATCTATCCCACTCCAATCCAATCCACCTCTCCCCACTCCAATTTGCCCAAATCCAATCTATCCAACTCCAATCCAAAACATTCTGCCCCACTCAATCCCAAAAAATCTGCCCTACTCCAATCCCCAAAAATCTGACCCACTCTAATTGGCCACACTCCGATCCAAAACAATCTGCCCCACTCCAATCAAAAACAACCTGCCCCACTCCAATCCAAAACAACCTGCCCAACTCCAATACAGTCTGCCCCACTCCAATCCAAAACAATCTGCCCCAACCTAATCTGCCCCACTCCAATCCAAAACAACCTGCCCAACCCCAAATCAAACAATTTGAGCCACTTCAATCCAAAACAATCTGCCCCGCTCCTAGCCGCCCCACTCCAATCTGCCCCAATCAATCCACCTCACTCCAACCCACTTTACCTCCCTAATCCAATCAATCCCAATTCAGTCAACCCCATTCCAATCCATCCACCTCACCCAACTCCAATATGCACCACTCCAATCCAAAACAATCTGCCCCACTGCAATCCAAAACAATCTGCCCCACTGCAATCCAAAGCAATCTGCCCCACTCTAGTCCAAAACAATCTGCCCCACTCCAATCCGAAACAATTTGCCCCACTCCAATCTAAAACAATCTGCCCCACTCCAATCAAAAACAATCTGCCCCACTCCAATCTGTTGCACTCTAATCCAAAATAATCTGCCCCAATCTAATCCAAAATAATCTGCCACATTTCAACCCAAAGCAATCTGCTCCAAAACAATCTGCCCCACTCCAATCCAAAACAATCTGCCCCACTCTAATTCAAAACAATATTCCCCTTCCAATCCAAAGCAATGCACTCCTAAATAACCTGCCCCACTGCAATCCAAAACAATCTGCCCCACTCCAATCCAAAACAATCTGCCCCACTCCAATCCAAAACAATCTGCCCCACTCCAATCCAAAACAGTCTGCTTTGCCTCAATCTAAACAGTCTGCACCACTCCAATCCAAACCAATCTGCCCCACTCCAAAACAATCTGCCCCACTCCAATGTATCTTGCCCCACTCCAATCCAATCTGCCCCATTCAATCCAATCCACCCCAATCCAATCTGCCCCTCTCCAATCCAATCTGCCCCTCTTCAGTCCAATCTATCTCTCCCCAGTCCAATCCGCCCCTCTCCAATCCAATCCGCCCCTGTCCAATCCAATCCGCCCCACCCCAATCCACCTCACCCCAAACCAATCCAGTTGATCTCACCCAAATCCAATCCTCCCCACTCCATCTCAAACTACCTCACTCCTTCCCAACTCACCCCACTCCAATCTGCCCCACTCCAATCCAATCCACCCACCCCACACCTATCCAATCCAGCCCAATCCAATATACCCCACTCCAATCCACCTCACCCAAATACAATCCACCCCACCTCACCCCACTAAACCCCAATCCAGTCCACCCCAATCCAATCCACCCCACTTTAATAATCTGCCCCACTCCAATCCACCTCATCTCTATCCAATCTAGTCTACCCCAATCCACCCCACACTACCCCAATCCAGCCCACGCCAATACATTCCACCCAAATCCAATCCACCCCAATCAATCCAATCTGCTGCACTCCAATCTTCCCCACTCTAGTCCAAAACAATCTGCCTCAATCCAATCCAAAACTATCTGCCCCACTCCAATCAGCCCATTCCAATTCAAAACAATCTGCCTCACTCAAATCCAGAACAATCTGCCCCACTCTAATCCAAAACAATCTTCCCTACTGCAATACAAAACAATCTGCTCCACTCCAATACAAAATAATTTGCCCCACCTCAGTCTAAAACAATCTGCCCCACTCCAATCCAAAACAATCTGCTCCACTCCAATCTAAAACAATCTGCCCCACTCCAATCCAAAACAATTTGCCCCGCTCCAATCTGCTCCACTCTAATTCAAAATAATCTGACACATTCCAATCCTAGTCAATCTGCTTCAAAACAATCTGCCCCACTCCAATCCAAAACAATCTGCCCCTCTCCAATCCATCCCGCCCGCCCGCCTGCCCCACTCAATCCAATCCACCCCTGTAAGTTCAGTCCACCCCTCTCCAGTTCAATCTGCCAATTTACCCCTCTCAATCCAATCTGCCTTTCTCCAATCCAATCCACCCCACTCCAATCCAAGCCAATCCACCTCACCCCAATCCAATCCATATCACCCCAATCCAATCCTCCCCACTCCATCCCAACTTACCCCACTCCATCCCAATTCACCCCACTCCAATCCTCCCCACTCCTATCCAATCCAGTCCAATTGAATATACCCCAGTCCAATCAACCTCACCCAAATGCAACTCACCCCACCCCAATCTACCCTACTCCAATCCAATCCACCCCACCCACTCCATTCCAATCCATCCCTCTCCAGTCTGACCCACCCCACTGCAATACACCCCACTCCAGTCCAACCCACCCTACTCCAATCCAACCCACCCAACTCCAATTCACCTCATTCCAATCTAACCAACCACACTCCAATCCAGCTCACCCCACTCCAATCCAGCCCAGCCCACTCCAATTCACCCCTTTCCAATCCAACCCCCCCACTCTAATCCAATCCAAACCAATCCACCCGCTCAAAACCCTTCCACCTCATTCCAATCTACCCCACTCCAATCAAATTCACCACAACCCAATCCACCCACCCTACTCCAATCCATCCCACTCCTATCTAATCCATCTTAATCCAACCCAATCCAATCGACTCCCCAGTCTGCCTTTATTCACCTCACTCCATCTTAATCCACCGCACTCCAATCCAATCCACCTTAATCCACCCCACCCCACTCTAATCCAATCCAAACCAATCCACCCGCTCAAAACCCTTCCACCTCATTCCAATCTACCCCACTCCAATCAAATTCACCACAACCCAATCCACCCACCCCACTCCAATCCATCCCACTCCTATCTAATCCATCTTAATCCAACCCAATCCAATCGACTCCCCAGTCTGCCTTTATTCACCTCACTCCACCTTAATCCACCCCACTCCAATCCACACCACTCCACACCAATCCAACCCACCCACTCCAATCCAATCTACTCCAGCCCACTCAAATCCAGTCCAATCCACCTCAATCCAAACCACCCCAATCCAATCCACCCCACTCTAATCGACCCCACTCCAACCCAACCACCCCACCTCAATGCAATCCACCCCACTCTAATGCACCCCACCCCAATATAATCCAACCCATCCCACCCAATCCAATCCACCTCACCCCACTCCAATTCAAACCAATCCACCACAACCCACTCCAGTCCAGTCCACTCCAATCCAACCCACTCCACTCCAATCCACTGCATTCTATTCCAATCCACCCCACCCGACTCCAATCCACCCCACTCCACTCTACTCCAATCCACTCCACTGTACCCCAATCCAATCCACCCCACCTCAGTTCAGAAGGTTTTTATTATGCACATGGCTTTTTCATCCTGTGACCTTCTCTGGAGAGACCAGCACCCTTCACACTTATTAAGGGGAACACAAACTACTAGATGGTGTCACCCATTCCACATTCAGCCAAAGTACCGTTAATAGGAGTAACCTTTGCATCCGGCATTTGAAAGGTTGTTGCATCCCTCAAGCATGATGGAAGAGCTAAACATGAAATATAAGTAGAAAAATACATTTATTGAGAGCAAGGTGAAAGGTCAGGAGAAGCTTACTTGCATCACTACAGGAAAAAATAGACAATGGTAACATTGTTTCCATTCAGGAAATAAAGGCCACGTAGTCACATCAAAGACAGTAATGACACATTCTTAGAATAGTATTCAAAGCTGTATGAGGAGACCTTTCAACCAATGAATAATTACATTAATCAATTCTTTCCCAAAATAGCCCTGCCTAAACTCACACAAAATTAAAACACTCTCTTAATTGACAAGATCTCAACTGAAGAGGTATTTTAAGCAATAGAAAAATTGAAAAGAAATAAGGTACCGGGTTGGTTGGCTTCGCTGCAGAGTTTCAGCAATCTTTTTTTAAGTTAGCTTCATTTTTATGTGAGCTTTTTAAGTGTTGTACAAGGAACGGTTTGTGATGTACACGGTCATGTAGCAAAATGGAAAACTTTTAGCATAATATTTTAGATAGAATAAGCCTAGTCATTGGTATTGTGTTTTGAAAGTCACCTATGATGAAGTTATTTCACCTATTTGCCATCAAGTAATCAACAACTTATTTTAAAGCATTGGAAGTCCAAATAATCACCTTCTATTGAGTAATGAATTGACAATCTACTACTACTCTCAAGATATGGGCATATAATATACTTGAAATTAGATGAGAAAGATAAATATAATGTAATATGGTCGGCTTGTGATTTGTATGCTTAGAAATCAAACCCTAAGAGACACTCTTTCCTTTTCCCCTATTCTTATTCCACATCTTTTGCGTCTCTTTATCTCTCAGTGAATTTTGGTTATTGTTTACATTTTTAGGATAATATTTTCTGCAGAATTAATGCAGTATATATGGATTGTGAATCGTTACTATATTATTGTGTAGTCATCTGATGGTATACATTGTATAATTAAAACAAATAATTCACAGATCCAAGGCCATGCATAAGTGAATAATATGGCAGTGGTTATGACCCTAGTATCTATCTCGACCGAAAAAGAGGTGATCGTAAGACACCCATGCATTTGCTGCACTGTACCAGGCTTTCTGGACTGGATGCTCAAAGAGGAGGCTTTAGAGTGGTCAGGTGCACTTTGAAGGACAGAGATGACCAACTGAGGAAAGCGTTCCAGAATGAGAGAGACCAAATAATAGGTAGAAGGGGATGACCATGGACAAGACTGTAATGTCCTGCCAGCCTAGGCAATAAGCCAGTAAGTACTCCACACACAGAGATTAGTTTTACATGTCTTTATTCCGTTGTGTGTAAGTCAGAACTTAACAATCTAAACCTGCCTTCAGCTCATCCCTTCAATGATTACGTCACAGGCCTACAGTATGCAGTGGGCACCACAAGAGTTCCAGTGTTATTTTATTACAAGACTGTACAAACACCAGGAGCACGTACATGACATGAAGACAACTAGGAAGGAAACCGCCAACAATGTTGTGTAGTAAAACAAAATAAAAGCAATACAAAGCAGCGAAGCTCCACAGGAATAATCTAGATATCAGACAAAACAGCAATAAAAATTAGCCAACCTCATCTGTATGGCCACTCAACCAAGTGACACAGATAAGTTCACAGGTATGCAGCTCTGGTCAGTTCTGTAGCTCCCTTAATGTTACCAGGGTCGGGCTGGAAACCAAATTAGGCCCGGTGAAGGAAAATGTTCAAATGACCCCACTCCCCAGGATTCTGGAGATAGAATGGGGCTAACAGGGATATCATTGGGTCATGGCAGCTTATTGTGCTCTGAAAGCAGCACCCTAGCCTGCGCCTAGCAAGAAAATGCTGAAGTGGCTTAATGGCCAGTCTGATCTTGCAAATGACCAACAGATGTAAGTGTTTTTCTGTAGAGATAATGTGTTATTCTTTCCTCAGCCACTGCTGATCCAGGACTGTATTCTTGCAGAGATGGATTACATCCATGATGAGATAAGGCAAGAGCTGGGAGTCTATCCCAGAAGACATATGCCTGCATCTTTGAGGTTCTAAAACGATGTATTTGCAGATCAGGTGCCTTATCCCTGCTGAGTCAATTCTGTGACCCTGCAGAGGTGTGATTGTCCTCTTGAACTGAGAGTGCTCTTGCAGACACATATCAAAAGATGCCCCAGTTTGGCTCTGTTTCTGCTGCACTATGGTGTTGTCATGCAGAACTTGCAGTGCATTTCTTCAGCACTGTGAGATATGATCCGATAGATATACTGGTCTCTTTCCACTGAGCCTAAAGGTATTGTAAAAAATAATTGTTTCACAGAGCTAGGACAGTATTTGAACATTGCAAAAAATCTATTACTGCAGAGTAAGGGCTGCGTTCATGCAGAGCAAGAATTATATTGCTGAAAAACTAGCTTTTTTCTGAAGTTTAAGGCTATATCCTGCCAGAATTCATAATGTGTTGAAGCAGAACAGTTCTTATAATTTCCATGAACGGTTCGGAATGTGCAGAGCCCATGCAGTTTGAAACAACATAGAAGCATAATATGTGCTGAATTGAAAAAGAGTAACAGAGAAAACACCTTTTGGTGCCCTCATTGTGGCTCACATGATCCTAAGGCCACATTATGGCCCCACATATCCCTGACAACACCGTACAAAACCTGCAGCCAGGCCACCATACCTGGGGTCTCACATCACCCCCACAGAACCCCCAGTCTGGCGAAAGCACTGCCACAGAATCCCTAGTTGGACACATTGCCCCATCTGGCCACTCATGAGGCCATAGCGGGCGTCGGGGGGTTAGCGACTCCGGAAGGGAGCATAATAAAATAAAAAAATAATAACTTACCTTGCCGTCGGGTCCCGCGTCTCTGCTCCTGCTCTCCTGCCTCTGACTTCAGGAACAGGAAGCAGGCAGCCAGGCTTCCTCCCCTAAGCCAATCACAACACTGCAATGCAGCGTTGTGATTGGTCTGAGCGCTGTGACACAGTGATCAGCCAGGGGCTGGACGGGTGGGCATGTTCTCCATGCAGGCTGTAATGCAACCTGCATGGAGAACAGGGAAAGTGCGCATGATTGGTTTGGGTGGCCCGAGAGGGCTGACCAAACAGTCACTGCGCACTTAGGAGTGGGCAAACCACTCCTCCCCTGTCCGGCTCCCAGAGCAGAGCAGCCCCAAACCGCCCGCCCGCCAAGCATCACAGAGTCTCCATTTAGGCTACAGCACCCCATAGAACATTTTTTTCTGGTTACAAAAGCCCATCAAAGTTGTCATTGTAGCCCACATTACCAGACATCTCTTTCTAATGTTTGTCTAGCATTGAACAACCACAGAGCATATAGTCAGGTCATTGCTCTTTCAAAGATCCATGGTCAGGCCACTACACACTGAAAGAATCTTTGTTAAGCTATTGCACCACAACAGAGCTTCAAACCAGATTCAGCATCCACAGAGAGCACTCAGTCTGGCCACAATACCCCAAAGAGGCTGCATAAGGATATCCAAGGATGTCACTGTACTTCATTGGCTGATTGGCTCCTACCACACAGTTAAGATCAGGATCAAAGCAGATCAGCAAAGCTTAAGCATTGAGGGAGTGAGCAGCACATAGATCAACATTCAGAAGGCACCACATTGTCTGTTGCAATTTAGGTTTTTGAATTGCTGGAGGTAGAATCCTTGTCACTTTAATTGGCATTCACAATCAAGACATCGTGGAGGATCACCTGACTTGACGCTACAAAATGTAGGAAGGGGAAATCTAGATGCCAGGCCATCTCATTCTATGCCAGGGAGTATAGAATGCCAGCCCGATTTGAAGTTGGCCAGGCGCCCTCCATCCCCTATTTCAGAAAAGAGGTAAAAACCCTGCTCACAAATCACCACTCTTCAACATGGGATTTCTTGATGGTACAGCTACATGAGGAATGGCCCATCTTGCTTGGCATGACTAACCCTCCCCTCTCTACATAGGGACTACTTTGCCACTGCTTCTCAATTATCTTTACCTCGTAGTGCCCATAACAGTCTTTCAACCACTGCATAACCATTCCTTCAAATTCAGTTTACACGGCTGTACATTAAACTGCTGCTTTGTAGCTAGATTCACACTCTGTATATCCAGACACTTACATGCGTACCTGCTACAGCATGTATTCGCAGTCCCTAACAGCTCAAATACACAACTATTGGGGAAGTTTCAGGTTTTTCCTTGCCATATTAAATGCAGGATGGAGCAGGCTTTCCCTGCGTTTTATGGACTGGCGTCTATGTTACTGACACCAAGCAAGCTCATTCAACATGGGTCAGCCTTTAGCAGCAAGACTTGTGTATTCCTTACAGACAGACCCGGAAGACAAAGGAGGAAGAGCGAGGAAGAAAAAGCAGGGGGGGGATGTTCTCTCTTTTGTGTCAATATGGACTGTACCAACGCTCCATCTCCCATTCAGCACGTATGCAAAAAGCAGCTTTAAATCATATTTTTTCTTTTCTTGTTTGCTCGGTCTGTAATAAAACAAGATAAACAGTGGAGTACTAATACAATACATTCAGACTCCTATCTCCACAAATCAAATTGTCAGATTATAATCGCTACTAAATTAGTTAATGGATGAATAAATAATCGAGGCATTAAATAACATCTCATCTAGCCGTATTCGTAGGGCCAAAATGTCCGGACTTGGAAGAACTTCATTATAACTCAAATAACACATCTTGCCTTTTTGGAGCTAAACACTATTAAATTAAAACAATCATTCTGTTCAAAAGCATCAAGGGTTGCCCACTGAAGTTAAAACGTATGCACAAAAATTAAATAAGGCCAGACCTCCTATCATTATAAGAAAGTGTAGGCAGTGTATTGCTTACTGTGCTTATCTATGGCGCTGAGTAAATTATGATGCAGCTGAATCTAACTTATGCAAGAAGGAAGGAGGAACATATATTTAATTGCCATAAGGACTGGTGCAAGGAAGGGGTAATAAAGCTCAGTCACCGAATGGAAGTCCTTTCAATGTTCATAATCATTGTGGCTAATGAAATCCAGATAATGGTTGCGAATATTACCAATCATTTAAAACCATATACACACCAGTGTCCTTGTTTCCAGAGACAATGGACTTAATTTACTTGGATGGCCAGTCTGCAACGAAGTAATGACCCCCAAGATTTTAAAATTGCTGTTACTAGCTATGAGATCAGGGAAGGATTTTGAGACGTCTGACCAAGCTGCAAACAAAATGACCACATGAATCTGTGCCCCAAGCCCCTGCAAGGATTTTTTTTTTTTGATCCTGTCTCAAGACCTCTTGGTCTCTGCAGCTGCTCTAGCTGCTTGAAGGAGGGCATTGTCCATGATTGAAGTTCAGCAGGGCCCAAGAAGGCCTTTTTCATGACCCCATCTCGCGGTTGCATGTCAGAACACCCTACACAGGTTCATGTGACATAAATATTGTTTACTAAATATTACTCACAAAAATATCGTCCCATTGGGTGTAGACTTCTAGCCCCTTCGCCGCGGCGCGAATTCCGCCGCGGTGCGGGGGGGCTAGGGGGTGGGCGTGGTGCTGCGGTGCTCATGACGGCTCCCGGGCATCATAAATCACGGTGGGCGTGTGCTCATGACGGCCGGGAGCCGTCCGAACTCCGCCCACTAATTAATTCTCCCGCACAGGCGGGGAATTAACACCGTTTGGGAGGAGTGGCAACATTCGGACGGCTCCCGGCCGTCATGAGCACATGCCTACTGTGACTCCGAAGAGGTTAAATCTTTATTATCCTGGTTCACCACCTTCCCTGTCTCTTCTGCTTCCCATTCTCCGTTCTTAGGGCAAGAATCACAAAGGTTTAGCGTTACATTTTTAACACTAACCCGACGCTAAAACTTTTTGGGGATTAACTAACCAATGCAAATTAGTATTTGCGTTGGTTTGTAAGGAAAAGTAACACAAAGCAGACGCGAAATGCTGCTTTGCATTACTTTGCATCAAGGGGGCGTTACATGGGCGTTCCCATACAACAACCTATGTTTTTTTAGGCTAAACCCTATCTACTAACATTAGTAGACAGGGTTTAGTGCCAAAAATTAATGCCTCTGAAGAGCAGGCGTTAAAAGGGGAAATGTTTTCATTTCTCCTTTCTTTTCCGACTTTGCATGCATGCTTCACTGTGCAGCACATATATAAAGTAGAAAAAGCTTTGAAGTGTGTTTGCGCTTAGTATTTTGTACAGGAAGGATACCCTTCCTGTATAAAACATATGCTAGACTCAGGCCACACCTTAGCACTATGGCACTAAGGTGTGTGCCTGGCGCAGGGCAGCACAAATCAGCGCTAGGGAGAGGGGAGGAGAGAGCCATATCTCTGTGAATATGGGGCTCTCCTGCTCCCTCCCTGCCATACAACCCAACACTGCATTTTTTCTGCTGTGCTGCGTTCCGTAACACCTTTGAGAATCTTGGCCAAAATTTGTCAGTCCATTGGGTAGATATGTATTCTTTATTAGAATGTGTTGTTGGTTTGAAGAAAACAGAGATTAGTTGGTGGCTGGATCTGAACCTTTTACACCGTAGCTCAGTAAACGTCGAGTTGTATACTGGATGACTACGAATGGACGTGTACACCATAAGATATATAAACGTAAACTAATAGGTTAAAATGTTTATTGTAATGGAAAAATATCTCCAAATACATGGCATTCACATACTAACGCCTGATTTTCTTTTAGGGTTACCCATGAACATTAGTTTCTCTTTCAACATAGGATTTCCCGTTTGTCTTTTATTCTTAGCTGCTTTTCTCAGTGGTGAGGAATTTGCGAAAATAATGTTTTGGAGGCATTGACGTTGTAGTTTTCTGTATATTGGCATTTGTGCTTAATTATACCAGAACAAAACAGTAAGGGGCATATTTACGTTCCCTGGCGCATCCCTGGATATCAGCAGGGATGCGCCAGGAAAATGCGTCACGCAAGTTTACCCTTGCGCCACGTCCGATGCGCCGCATTTACAATGCGGCGCATCGTGGCATGAGATAAGCAGATGCGTGACGCATCTGCCAGCGGAAGGTTGGCGCAGTGCTGAAGTTGTGTCGCAAGCGCGGCGCAACTCCAGCACTGTTCCAACCTTCCCTATCCCTAACATGGTGCGCCAATCCTTACGCCTGCTTGAAGCAGGCGTAAGGATTGACGCACCAGCGTCGGAAAAGTGACTGCGTGAAATCTTGTAGATTTCACTACGTCACGTTTCCGAGGCGTTCCTGTGCCAGAACGCCCCCCCCTGCGCCGGTACGCCCACATGAAACCTGACGCAGGTTTCATGTGGCGCAGGGGTTTACTACGTGACGCATCTCCCTAGATGCGTCACATTGTAAATATAGCGCAACGCGGCGCATGGTTTGCGTCGCCGCTGCGTCACATGCGTGACGCAACGGCGGCGCAAAAGTGGCGCAAGGGGCTTGTAAATATGCCCCTAAGTCTTTCTGTCAGACTACAGGGAAATAATTCCAATGGATTCTCAACAATTCTGTTGCTGTGGATGAGTGAAGTGATCTTGTTTTTTCTTTTAGGGCCTTCGTGGTCAGGCAACCGACGTCCCCTTGAGTGAATGAAAAAAATCACCCAGTAAAGTATACATTTCATTTTTAGATTATATCTTTTCCTATTTCTCTTCTCTCTTTCTTACTTCTTTACTTCCTTCTTGTTTTCCCTTCTACTTCTACTGGCAATTCAAAGGAGAGAACAACCACAAAGAAAACAAGTATTGGCAATGCCAATAGGTCTCACATTTGCGAGAGTTAGAGCTATTGGCATTGTAAATGACAATCAGGCACATGCATCAAGGTAGGATTTTGCGAGTCCTTAATTGCGATTATTAAGGAATCGCAATTAAGGACTCGCAAAAGCCTATGCATGTAGGAATCACTATAAAAATAGCGATTCCTACACATTCCTTATCTGCGACTCGTAAATTGCGAGTCGCAAATAAGAATACCTCCCCATTCATTCCTATGGGCCTAGAGGCCCATAGGAATGAATGGGAAGACATTCTCAATTTGCGATTAGCAATTAGAGAATCGCAAATTGAGAATGCAATTTCAAGGTTGAAAGGGTGTCAAAGGACACCCTGTTGCACCCTGAAATTGTGGTGTGCACAAATGTTGCGCACACACATGTCCCAAGGACATGTGTGTGTGTAACCTACAACTTTGAAAAATGCACTTTAGTGCATCTTTCAAAGTTTTTGCAAATTACCATCAAGTTCAACTTCATGGTAATTTGCGCCCCTAGTAGCGAAATCGCTACTTCAAAGTGGTTCTTGCATTGCATTTAAGGAATCGCAAAATGCGATTCCTTAAATGCTATCGCAATTTGAGAACTCGCAATTAATTGCGAATTCTCAAATTGCGAGTGCCTTGAACCTTGATGCATCGCAAATGCCATTTTTGCGGGCGCAAACGGCCGATTTTTGCGAATTGCACCGTTTGCGCTCGCAAAAATGGTTGATGCATGTGCCTGAATGTCTTTTACCTATGTGTTTTGGTTTGGAGTTGATGTATGTGGTGTGGTGTGGAATAGAATGGAATTGTGGGTTGCATTGGAATTGTTTGTTGTAGAATTGTGTGTGGTGGAATTGTGTGGTGTGGATATGTATAGTGGAATGATGTGGCCTGGTGGATAGATAGGGGTGGGAGCTGCACAGAATAGATAGCCCATTTCAGGATGTAAGGACACCAATATATACTGATGTCAAGATATGCTGATGTCAAGCTACACCAACATTAAGGTATGCCAATGTCAAGATAGGCTGATGTCAACATATGCCGATGTCAAGATATGCCTTTGTCAACATACGCCTTTGTAAAGACATGCCAGTTTCCGCATAAAGCAACATCAGAATATGCTGATGTAAAAGCCTGAAAAGGTTGTGTGCTAGTGCATGCATGTCACCTATATTTAATCCCCATTAGGTACATATTTATATTTGCATATTATACAACTGCACAGGAAATAAATGGACAGAAGGGAGGAGGGTGTTAGAAAGACATTGGGTGGGTAAATGGACGGATGGATGTAGATGGTTGTTGGAAGGACAGTGTGAGGGTGACCAATGGAAGGAGTTGGGTATTTGAAGGACAGTAGGAGGGTGGATGGACAGACAGATGGTGGTGTTTGTTGGAAGGACAATGAGTGGGAGGACGGAAAGACGGAGGTGGGTATTGAAAGGACAGAGGGTAGGTGGATAGATGAGCGTGGGAATGGATGGATAACAAAGGCTGCATGTTGTAACATATAGTGGGTGTGTGTGTTTGTGTCTCATTATGTACATAATTATGAAAGTGAGTCAATTTGATACTCTTTCGTCACAGTACATGCTACCTCTATTTCACATCCATGTGCGCTATTCTGAGTTATCGCACCTGCTTCTTGAGCTAGTATGGTCCATACTAATGACAGTGTATGCACTATATACATAAGATGCTGGAAGGAGAAGGTGCTTCTGACGTAGTGATCTGATCAGTGCCGTTTGCCTCTCTTGAATCTGAGGGATCCACCACCGGCGTGCTGGCCCTGCAGACTCCTTGCTACAGGGAGCGGAGATGTTTGCTGTGTGTGCTCATATTGCACCGGAAAATGCCGGTCAGTCATCAGGTCCCTCTGAGCCAAGATGTGGGCCTTGTAAAGCACTGCAGAAGTCCATCTGCTGTAATATCACTTGCAAAGCATCTATGTGCATTGTACCAAAGTGCTTGGGAATAAGAAAGCATAACTTCACAACATGTATAGAGAAAGGTACAGAAACAAGAGGGGAGAATTAGAGCCAAAAATAAATATATAAGAATTTTTAATATATAAATATCGTATATAAAAATGGGAACATATAGAAAAGGCAAGGGGTGTGAGGAGGCTGACAGTTGGAGTGTTAGAAAAAATTCTAGTAAAGTAAGAAAAGAAAGAAGGTGCACACTTAGAAAATGGGAAAAGTTGGGTAGAACGATAAAAGAGACTGAGTGCTTAAGTGACACAAAAGGTTGGCAGAAAAGATTAAGATAGATAGTAAATGAGAAAAGACAGACAGAAAGCAAAGGTAACAAGGGAGACACGCAGATAAAAAATAAAAATGACAGCAAGGAGACAGATACAATGAGCAATGGCTAAAGAAGAGGCACGCAGATAGAGAAAAAGCAAAAATATGAACAAATATTTGGATGGGCACATGCCACACGACCAAGAGACACAGTAACGCAGATAAAAGGTCTAGAAAAACTAGCCACGGGAGAAGTAAAAGTACAGAGAGAATGACAACAAGGCAGGCAGACAGTTATAGAAGGGATACACACAATTAAAAGAAGAGGGGAACATTTACACACCAATCACAAAAATGACATATTTGTAGAACCGGCCTGAAATGCTACTTATAAAGATCACAAATAAGAAAAAAACGGGGAATAGCTCAAAGGTGCAGAAGGTCAGATAGTCCTGTAGAGCTTGTATCAGCACATGGTGATCTATGGTGCATTTCCACAGACCATCACTAGAGGTTCCCGAATAGGAATATACAGCACTGTGCGAACTATGGAGCACTACCACAGGCCGCCACTAGAGGTTCCTGGATAGGACTAAACAGCACATAGACATAGCTTAAGCAAAACATGAAGCGTTACATATCAAAATGCATTATGAAACTGGCCATGTCCCATTCGAAATTGGCAAAAATCTGAGACTCCTGGTCACCCTGCTGGAGCTGCACTTGGGTATACTGTGCTATACTAAGAAATGAATGCTTGAAAACCATGCAGTGTAGCCTGTAGCGTTTTTGAGCATCAGGACACTTTGTGCTAGACATTTGGTTACAGAACACTTTTTCAAGTGTTAAGAAGATTTTAGAGCTGAGAAGAGTCACCTGAAAGTATATGCAAGTTGCCCTTTTCAATGAAGTAAAACGCTGTCTTTACACAGGGAACAACTAAAATAAAACTGAAAAATGCAATGTGCTCCATGCTTTATCCGTGTACAGTTTGCTCAATTAGAATTTAGAACTTAACAGTTCCTTTTGGTGGAGAGATGGAATCCTTGCCAAAACTTCTATATCCTTTCACTACTGCACACTTATAGTATAGTATGAATGTATCTTATAACTAATTGCAGTCAAGCTACATACCAAAGACCTGGATTAACTGAATCCCTGTTTGCGTTTGTTTACAGCAACATGACCAACCATGATTATTCAGAAGCTAAGGTGTGCCAGCTTGTGCAGTTTCGAGTTCTTTTTGTCGAAATGGATTTGTTTAGCTTCACTGGTTGATAGCATGGGAACATCAGCAGTGTGTAGAACATATTAAGGGAAAGCAGAGAGGTGTATTACCGATTCATAAAAGGTTGACAGTTTTGCAAACACATCACAGGAGGAATCTAGCTCTAAACTGTGTGAAGAATGTTTTTTAGGATTAGATGTGATGCACCAGTGCCTTCATCTTCCTAAGGCATATTAAAGATGCAAATCAATAGCAAGAGGAAGCATGCAAAAGCATGCTTCCAAATGCAGGTCAAGATGATAGTGCCTACCATGCACACAGAACAAGTCAATGAAACTCACGATAGCCAGTCTTAAATAAATTCTGATCTTTCAATCACCTACAAATCTATGCTTATAAAGCGATCACAACACAGCTATTCAGAAAACAATTATCCCTTGCTATACAAAGGACACCCTGCACCCTTAAAATAAAGCCTACTGTATTTATGCACAATACCCCTCCAGGGTATATGGTTCAAGCAGCCAAGCCAACATTCCATATCACAAATGTCCATTTAATCATGAGGTCTTTAAATAAAATGCGCATGAAGAGCAGATTATAAACATAATACCATTAAACTAAAACTATTGCCAGACTCTACCTAACTGCCTAAAAGCGATTTTTTAAAGCTACATTCACACCTCAAACAGTGACCGTGATCCAAAGTGGGTATTCGGCGAACATCACTGCACATGTAGACCGCACCCTCGCCGACCAGATAACGTTTGAAGCTTAAATAATGGCATCACCAGGCAGGCACTGACAGAGACATCTTCCAACAGTTTCATTATCAGTATCTAGAGAGCCTACAAAGAGCATTTAAAGGGGCGGAACATCAATGATGCCATGACAAGAGTTTCTTATGTATGTACGCATCCAACTCCGGGGCCACATGGCCAAACAACAACACTCTGCAAGGAGGCATGGGGAGCAAAGAATGCATGTAAGCCTACGGTAAACTCGCTGGCAGCCATTTTGTGCATCCAGCCAATGTGGTTTTTCCATAGGCTTGAATGCTTCCTTTGTTCCCCATGCCTCCTTGCTCAGTGCTGTTGTTTTACCATGTGGCACTGGCTGGCAGCAATTTTGTGCATCCAGCCAGTGTGCTTTTGCCATAGACTTGCATGCATTCTTTGTGCCCCATGCCTCCTTCCTCAGTGTTGTTGTTTGACCATGTGGCACTAGCTGCAGACATTTTGTGCATCCAGTCAGTGTGGCTTTGCCATAGGCTTGCATGGATGGATGTGATATCAGTTTAATAGTATGCTTGAGGATTATTGTAGTATGTATATTAAGAATAGGATTTTGATGAACATTGTTTATATATTTCATTCATATTTTCATTTTATTTTTACTTTGCATCTCTTTGCCTCACAATAGGTTTCACTTCATCCTCCCATAAAAACATTGGCAATTGCTATTTTTTTAATTACATTTTTATGTTATCTTTTGAATTTGTTGTATTTTAATTTTAATTTTAATTTTTGAAACATTTTTTGAAAGTAGTAATTTTTTTAACATTTTAAAAAGCAATTAAAAAAAAGTATTTTTGTTTTATTTTGATTTGGGCGATCCATTTATCCACCCACCCATCCATCCACCATAGGTACAAAGCCCGCAGCAGCATTCAGTTTTTTTTAGGTATAACTCCATTTCTTCCTGGACACCCTGGCTACGGTGCACTGCAGACACATCAGCATCATCCATTTTTTTTAAAGATTATTCTATTTTCCCGGACCACATTGCCTGCCATATGCGCACAAACTTAACAGCTTTTTTTAAAAGATTATTATTCCATTTACCCATGCAGTTCCCTGAGGGCTACAGGTGCCTTCTTTATGGACATAAAGGAAAGAGCTCTCTCTGTCTATTGTGTGTGTTATCCTGATGGGGAATTACATTTTATGGTATGGTGTTATGGTTTGACTTTAAAGTGGTTATTATTTATTACCTAAGTAACCAACCACACTCATTTTGCCTTTATCTGTACTAATTCAAACTGCATCAATGTCATGTTTCACTTAATGTTTTTCTTGCTTGTTTGCTTTTAGGTGCACAAGAGACGAGACATGACATCACCGCAGTACTACCAAACAGAAGGCCTGTTCAGTGACGTTACATGTCAGTCTCCCAATCTCCTCCGCTTGAGCAGATTAATGCTACTGCCAACTGCGAGCTTTAGGATGTCCCCAAAGAAAGGTGCTCAAAAAATATCAGTGGGAAGAAGCAGCTTGCAACCAGTGGCATGTCGCCCGAAACCTTTTTCGGACAATGTCATGTGCCTGCTGCACTGGCCTCTGGGGAGCAAGCTGGGGGCAGCACTCCTGCATCAACAGCACCACCCCATACCTAAGCCCAGGACCATATCTTTCAGTGAGGCAGCCACTGCAATCATGGCGACGCCGATGAGCAGAGACTTTGAATTGGATTTATCCCTTTCACAAAGTAGTACACAGCAGCTTCAGGAAACAGAGAAAACTGGACTGCAGCTGCAGCCAGTAATAGTGGATCTACCTGAAGTTGGAGCAGTAGAGGAGGTTAAGCTTCCTGTCACCAAGAACCTCCTCTTGTAGACCCATTGGCTCCCAGATCTCCAACAAGGAAAAAAAAGGCTACTAGTCCACCCTCTTCTTCAAGCACCACTTTGGATGATGGTGATACCGACTTGTAGTGGACCATGGCAGAGTCTGGGAGACGCGCAGAGAGGCAAGGGAAAAGAAATGTTCCTGAAAGCCTTAGAATTATGGAAGGGGATGAGGATGACAACGAGCTAGTCATTGGGGAAGGTGACAGAGAGGGGTCTGATATTGCTATACAACCTACTCCGAGGGATGTGGCACAGACAGGACCACCAGCTCCATATTTGCAAATCCGAGGCTGAGACCTGCACCAACCCCTACCTCAGTAGAAGTATTCACTGCAGAGAAGCAATCAACAACACGCCTACCTACCTCCAGTTCTCCTTCAGGCTTTGGCAGTGGCACAGTAAAAAAAGTACTTCTCCCTAGTTTGGGACTTTTTTATGGTTAGCAAAGAGGGAGAGCACATTGCAGTATGCACCATTTGCCACACAAATTAACGTCAAGGTAAGCCTGGTTCACATTATGGTACTGGAGACCAAACGACCCATATAAAAAAAAAACACCCAATCAACTGGGAGGAGCACCTAAAAAAACTGCTGAACGTGGTTGTGAGGAGAGCTGGGGAACATCAGCTACAAGTCCAGTCATGGTGGGGGGTTATGATGATGAAGAAGAGGGTGACATCCTCACACAAAGAAGCCCTGTCCCCAGCAGAGCACCAGCAGAATCACCTTCGTCAGTGACTTCACAATGGCACAAGAAAACTCAGAGTGAGATGGCGACACCATGGCATACATTGACTGCCCCACCACAACGCACAAGTCACCTGTGCTAGTGTCCCCAGAAAAGAAGAAAATCCAGGCTACTGTTACGGGCATGTTTAGGCAGGAGGGGCCCTATAAGGCCAACCACCCAATGGCAGGTTTGTACAATGGAAAGCTGGCAAAAATGTTAGCGCTGGACCGCCTCCTTTTTTCTTTTGTGAAAGGAGTGGGATTCTTACACTTTGTGGCAGCCATCTGCCAGAAATGGAAGGTTCCAAGTCAGACCTATTTTGCCAGAGTAGTTGTTCCAGTGCTGCATCACAATGCGCTGCAATTAATTGGACAAGCTTTGCAGCAAAGTGTTGTTCACACTGTCCACCTGACGACAGACATGGGTAGCAGTTGTCGGGAGACTGATTATATGTGCATCACTGTGCAATGGATCTCCTTTGCAGGCTAAGGTAAAAGATATCTACAGTTCTTGGACCTGAAGAAAGTTTTAGGAGCATTC
Source organism: Calotriton arnoldi (assembly GCA_963921515.1). Lineage (NCBI taxonomy): Eukaryota > Metazoa > Chordata > Amphibia > Caudata > Salamandridae > Calotriton > Calotriton arnoldi. Next base: position 898,471 of record CAWUFW010004983.1, on the reverse strand, counting down.
AGTGGCATGCAACAGTGGCCATGATCGCCATTGAGAAATCATATACAACTGTAAACATCTTGGAGGAATTTGACAGCGAGGTGTCTGAATGGCTGCGACCCAGATGTCTCACAATTGGATTTGTTGCCACGGACAATGGCAGTAACATAGGCAGTAACAAGATGGCGCGCTTGGCACTTTCGTTCATCATTCAGACGGCAGGGAGGCTTGTATTTAGACGCAGTGAGACACGGTCAAGTGGGTAGGTGCAGTGCACCACACTGAACAGTGCACTTAAGAGCTGACGATTTGGCATTTTGTTTACCAGCATGGGGTATTTATATTCTCTCATTGATTCCACAGAATACGAATTGTATTATTGAGTTATTGACGACTGAGGCGTAGAACACCAGTTTCGATCGTTTCCCGCGACGGAGCAGGTATGCAGATAGAAAGAAATTTATGACTACTATCAAAACTTATCTACACTGTAGGCTTCACCATCGTTTTCTCTTTCAAATTAGGCAGGTTCTGCATCAGCAGTTACATAGTGTTTTCACATGAGGATGTAGTGGACCACTTGCGTGGCTTGATATAGAACGAGGTATGGATAATGTTGTTTGGTCCATGTGCGTATTTTTACGGGCATTATGGATCATGTACTCACCCTGGGTTGTCATCTTTTTAGACTCGAGTCAAGCAATAAGCGTATCTTTGACATGCAAGTTAGATAGCGGCAGACATCCAGTAATCGTTTAATACTGATCACTATTCAGCATCTGTACGGTGTTATAAAATCTGGGTATGCGATCTTTGGGCACATGACTGATTTCTGCCTTCGGGCATGTTGATTTGATCTTAGGTGTTTACACGCCGGGTTCTATGCGTTTCAATTGTCTTTTACAATATTTAGATGGTGATGGTATTTAACTATTTTCACCACAGCTTACTCCATAGCTTCACATGTATTGGCTTTATTGTTCATTCCTGGGGGATTTGCACTTCATTTCTATCGGTTGCGTTCCAGTCTTGCCATGCTTATGTACATTCCCGGTGATCAGGCAGCTATCCCTGCATATTAATACGACATAATATCATGAAATTCCATGTTTTACCAACAGCATTTTATTATTTTTTACAGAGGCCCCTGAAGAAGGGATTTATTATCCCGAAATGCATTGGGTAATTTTGATCCTTGGATGTTGAAGAATATTGTAATCAAGAACAGAGTTTTGTTTATGTTGCATGTGTCTTTGAATTGAAAAATAGTCTATGACTGTTCAACTTTAATTTTGATTGGTTCAAATAATTGTCTCAGGACATGAAACAATGAGCAATTACTACTAACATTAACGTTGTGATGCATGGTTCATTTTTACGTGTGACTTTGATAATGTGATTAGTTATATTTATACTTTACAACCAGACACCGAGTGAAGAGTCACTCGTTTACATTTAGTAACATAGTCAAAGCCATGGCAGTGGGTGGCTATTTCAGGGTCCTGTGTTTGGCCCATTGCATCATCCTGGTGAGGCAAGACTTATATAAAAAAGAAGACACCTGCAGAAGAATCTGCACTCATTTCAGCTATTCTTTTAAACTCCTGAAGCAGTTGCGGATTATTCAGCATGCTAATAGAGTACCAGTTAAACCGCCGATACAGGAGGAGCCAACACGTTGGAAGTAGACCTTTTACATGCTGCAATGTCTGTTTGAGCAGTAAAAACAGATCAATGACTATGTCATTCAAAGAGGATTGGATGCAGTTGGGAAAGCTATGACCATTCATGTGGAGAAAAGAAGCATAGTCAAATGCCTGACACAGATGCTACTCACTTTTGGGGTTTTCACTATGATGGGCCAAGTAATCCCATTGCTGCATCTGCTAGAGAACCAGCTGAAGAAGGTGTCTGAAAGGTTCGCCCCCGCAGGTGTGAAGGAAAACACAGAAGTGCATGCCTTGGTTGGGAGCTTACTCTCTCAATTAGCTTCCATTTCAAGACTGCAAGAGAACATCATCTCATCCTAAGAGTATATCTGTGCCACACTACTTGATCCACGGTGCAAAATAATTCTGCTTTCATTCCTTTTTCTCATTGGGGTGTTTCAAAAAACAAGAGGTTGATTTTTGAGCAAGCCAGAGACCTGGAAGAAGAAAGGCTGGAACTTAGAGTCCCACGCCACAGTTCTTAGGTGCCTCCTTTAACTTCCAGAGAGGGCAGTCTTGCCTAGGCCTGGGCGTAAAACGACACTCCGCTCACGGAGTGCAGAATTTGGCAACTCCCCGTTCCGTGGAGAACGCAAAGTTACAGATAAACTCTGCTCTCCTCAATGGAGTGGAGTCTTTTTTCCATTGGCGCACTCGTCACATTGTTTCTCGCACATGGGGAGTACAACAAGACTTGCCGGGTAATCGTGAGTGCCACCAAGATTTTCTAGCCTCCCGTAAGATTTTGTAGCTGCTAACGAGGTTTTAGGTCACACCAGAGACTTCCAGTGCTTCTTTTGTGCCATAGGTTAGCGCAATTGAGCGCGATCGACCACGGCTGCAACCTGGAGAAGATTTTCTTCTCGAGAAGCAGCTAAATCTCCTCAAAAAGACAATTTCGAGTTAAGAAACTTCTCAAATGGACCGTGCGTGTGGTTTTTTGTGCAGGGAGATGATTTTTAATTCATTTTTTTGTCAACAAGGAGGAAGTGCCCTAGAGACTCTAAATTCCTGTTCCTGTTCAGCAGGCTCCTCCCAGTGCTTTGTCCACCTCCTGGTCACTTCTCATTTGGATTTATAGCTGAAAGGATCACTCTGTTTGTCTGCTGCATATATACCATTGGATTTGAGGACTTTGCTTTTGTGACATCACAAGTAAGTTCAAAAACTGCTGCATAAGGGTGTTGTTTGTTTGCACCAGGATTAATTTGTACTTTTATTCCATTTTTAAAATTTATTTTGGTGGGTGGCCTGCAGTTTCAGTAGGGGCCTAGTTATTTTTTTGCATGTAATTTTTCTTCTTTTATAAAGGAAAATTATTGCACAGTTCAGTACATTTTTTCCATGTTTTTTAAATAAATTTGCAATATTAATTTAATTCACTTTGTGGCCTAGTCTGCCAATGGGCCTTCCAGCCAGTAGGCCCAGTTCTAGACATGGGTGCATTAAGCAACTGTTTCTGTGGTGTCTGTTGAATTGAAACATCATTTAGGTCATGGATGGCATTGGATTAAATTACAAAATGTGTTTTTTGGGGGGTAATTCACAATTTTTTCTGCAAACAGTGTATGGGTGGGGTAATATATTTGTTGCCTTTGGAGGATGTGTGTTGTTGTAAATTTGTTAAGCCCAGTTAATTTTCTTTTTTGCCATTGCTGAATTAATGCTGTTTGCTTCTATGTCACCATGTCTCCTTTGTCTGGTCAGTTTGTTTGCCATAGACCACTATTTGTCTTTGTTTCCCATGCCATGTGGCTAGGGGCCATTTTGTATAGTCCGTGTCCATAGGCCTGCATGTGTTCTTAGTTTTCCATGCCACATGCTTGCAGGTTGATCATGTGGCTGGCGGCCATTTTGTGTAGCCAGCCAGCATACTTTTGCCATAGGCTCCAAGTGTTCTTTGTTGTGGCCATGCCTTCTTGTTGGTTGTTGTTGTTTGACCATGTGGCTGATGGCCATTTTGTATTGGCAGCCAGTCTGCTTTTGCCATAGGCCTGCATGTGTTCTTTTGTTGTGTCCATGCCTCCTTGCTTGTTGTTGTTGTTTGACCATGTGCCTGGTGGCTAGTTTGTGTAGGCAGTCAGTGTGCTTTTGCCATAGGCCTGCATGTGTTCTTTGTTGTGACCATGTCTCCTCGCTTGTTGTTTGACAAGGTAGCCATTTTGTGCAACCATCCTTTTTTTTAGTTTTGAAAGCCACTTTGTATGTAGAGGCTGAAGCCTTTTTTTGTGCTATTTTTTTTAACTTTTCCCTGATATCAGTTTAATAATATGGTTGAGGCCCAGTAGCTCAATGCCCATACTAAATGTACTGTATGAACAGGGTTTTATTTTTTTTATTTTTTTGCATTTTTCACTTGCACAACTTATTGCCTCCTAAATCCCAATGGGTTTCTCATGGTAGTCCCCTAGTACATCAGCAATTATAATTTTTTTGATAATTTTTTCACATACATTTTTTTATTCAATTTTTATATTTTTATTTTTTGTTACCGTTTTTTGTTATTATTTTTTGGGTATAATTTTCATTTTAACATTTTCCCAACATCCATCAACCCCGTCTGCTATTGGGAAACAGCCGCACAACATCATTCATTTTCTAAGAATTATTCCATTGTCACATGCACTTGCCTGAGTGCCACATCCCAACTTGATATAAGGTCTCACCTTAAGTTTCCGCAGGAGTGATATGCAAGTCACAACGCAAGGTCCCAACTTTCCTCAACCAGCAAGAATGCCCAACAAGGTCAAAGCAAGAAATTATGAGATGGGGGAAGAGGGGAAAAGGGGAAGAGAAAAGACACATGTCCCACTGCGTACTCAGTAAAAAGGTATGGTTTTTCTATATGTTCCCTGCATGTAAAGAAAAGAATATACATGTTAGAGTTGATAACAAGAATTTCAATGGATGGAACATACAATTCTTTCCAAATGTATCTATGTCTTAATGCATTAGCTACCTGTTTAATTTCCCTCTTCCACATATAAGTCAGTAACTAATATACCGGAGCAGTGTACCATCTATAAATGAAGAAAAGATAAATATTTGTATACATAGCACAACAGAAAAGACAGAAGGGTAGTAATGAAAGAAACAGTGTTAACACACACCTAAAAGCAGGATAAAGCAGGGAGTCAAGGAAAGCCCCAAAAATCAAATATCCATGAGATGAACAGAGCAGGTTATCCCAACTTGAATGTTCCTCTTAGAAAACATATCAGTAGGAAAACACAAAAAATGTTCAGGGCTAAATACTAAACATCTCCTTAATCTCAGGAGAAGCTGTTGTCTCTTTACAGCTTTAATACAAATGCACAGAATGAGAATGAAATCTCCAAAATTTGGGACAATTATCAGAGAAGTATCACAGCTAAATATGAACCAGCACAAGGTGCGTTACCACATTAAAAGCTGACGACCATACTTTAATTGTTCTTTGTCCTTTTCTTGGTTTTGTAGAGATGCATGAAACAGGAATCTAGAGCGCCTTCACCGCAGAGGACAAGATCGGGACTCAGAAGCCGGAAAGGAGCCGCTGCAAAGCAGCCCAACGAGAGAACGCCGACCATGACGATTGGTGACCAGGAAGTGTAAGGCAAGTGAATTTCAGAACGGAAGAGATGCGCACGTCAACTAGAATGCGAAGCGCTCTTCCGCTTTTGCAGAGCTGCTTTATGCCCACATTGCTCTGCCCCCACCACAGAATCGGCCGGTGGTGGACCAAGTCTGACAGTTGATGCACATAAAGCAAACAGTTACATCTGTATGTTGTTGCTCTATCTTATCCTTCCTGATTGAAAATGAAAGTTTCTCTTGGTGTGGTTTTACTTTTGAATTGATACACTGCATTGTTGTTACTTATTTATAACATAAACAACCACACTTAATTATATTATTTGTACTACTAGTTCAAACAGCAACAAAGCCACGTTTCACTGATGTTCTTCATGCTTGTTTACTTTTAGGTGCACAAAAGAAGAGACAGCACCCACAGTACTGCAAGACAGAAGGCCTGTGCACGTGATGCATGACCACACAACACGGACATCTCTTCAGCTTGTGATGCTAAGTGCCACTGCCAACTGACAGATTCAAGATGCCTCCAAAGAAAGGTGCTACCAAGAAAGTGCCTGCTGATAAGGAGGAACTTACCGCCATTAATGTATGTTGCCCAGACCTTTTTCAGGCAAAGTTGCGAGTCTGACTCACCAGCGTTTGGGAAGCAAGCTGTGAGCAGCAGTCCCGCATCAATGGCCCAAGCCCATGTCTGGCACAGAGGCAGCAACTCTCATCACGGCAACACCGATGAGCAGTGACATTGATTTGGAGTTATCTCTTTCACAAAGTAGTACCCAATCATTGCCGGAAACTCAGCTAAGTGGACTACAAAGGCTGTAGCCAGCAATAGCAGTTCCTTCCGAAGTAGGAGCGCTTCAGCAGATTGAACTTCATACTGATTAAGTAGCAGAAGCCCTTCTTTCAGAAGATCCATTGTCTTCCAGATCTCCAGCAACAAAAAAGTAAGGGTACTCAACCATCTTTTTCTCCAAGCCCCCTTCTGATGATCAAGACTTCACTTGGATGCCACCTCATTCTGAGACAAGCCAGGAGATCCTAGGGAAAAGGAGGCCATAGAGTTATGGATGAAGAAGAGGAAGATGATGACAAACCAGTCATCATAGATGTCAGCGCAGCCCCAGAGCCAGCTACCATACTTGCAAGGCCCCTGCGACATACATCCAAAACCACTGTCACTAGAAGTAGGCACTGCAGAGAGGCAAATGTCAAAACACCCACCTACCACCACTTCTTCCGACATTGGCAGTGGCACCAGAAAGTTGCCCATCTCAGTTTGGGACTACTTTACGGTTAGCAATCAGGAGCCGAACATTGCCATATGCTCCATTTGAAAAGCAAGTGTTAGTCGGGGTAAGCTTGGTACAAACTGTGGTACCGGAGGCCAAACAACTCATTTCAGAAAACACCCTGCAATCTGCTGAAAGGCGCATCTTTGCCAAAAAAAGTGCAAGTGGTGTTAGTGAAGGCGATGAGAGCAGGGAATTTGATCTGATCACGGTGGAACGTTAAGGTGAAGGTAAAGAAGAGGGTGACATTTTAGTTATGCAAAGCAGCGCTGTTCCCAGCAGTGCAGTAGTATCCCCCACATCAGCAACATCGCAAAGGCACAAGACTCAGAGTGAGGTCGAGATACGAAGATAAGAGCACACAGTGACTGCCCCCCTAACACAGACATTGAGCCTATCACCTTCTGCGCTCAAGAAATAGCCTGAATCAGTGGCATCAGAAAAGAAAAAATCCATGCTACTATTCCTGGAATGTTTAGGCAGAAGAAGCAGTACGAACGCAACCACCAAATGGCATGATTGTACAATGGGAAGCTGGCTAAAATGTTAGCGCTGGACCTCCTCCCTTTTTCTTTTGTGTGGGTTTTCTAGAAGTTGTGGTGGCCATCTGCATGAAATGGAAGGTTACCAGCTGAACCTATTTTGCCAGAGTTGCTGTTCCAGCGCTACATCACAATGTGCTGGAATTGGTTAGAGAAGCTTTGCATCACAGTGCTGTTCACACTATCCACCTGACCGTAGTTATGTGGACCAGCTGCCAAGCCAGGATTACATGTGCATCACTGCACACTGGATCTCTTTTGTGGGAGTTAGAGAAATTATATCTGCAGGTGTTGACAGTGCAGAAATTTCTAATGGTGCTTAGAAGCATGCAACAGTACCCATCTTCATCATGGAGAAAACAGTTTCAGATATCTTGGATGACTTTAACAACAAGGTCTCTGAATGGCTTCAAGCCAGAGGGCTTAAGATTTGATTTGCTGCTGGGGACAATGGCAGTAATATAGTTAAAGCCATGTCAGATGGTTGCTATTTCAGGGTGCTGTGTTTGGCACACTGCATTACCATAATTGTACAGGACATTCTCAAAAAAACAGTCAAGTCAACAACTTACTGTCCACCTGCAGAGGAATCTGCACTAATTTTGTTCATTCTTTTAAAGACTGGAAGCAGATGATGATCATTCAGCGTGATAATAGAATGCCAGTTAAAAAACTCATACAGGAGTTACCAATAAGTTGGAACTCAACTTATTAAATGTTGCAACAATGGTTTGAGCAGTACTGACTGATTATTTCATGTAACGAGGGGATGCAATTGTGAAAGGCATGATCATTGAGATGGACCAATGGGGCCTAGCCAAATGCCTGACAGAGATGATGCTTCCTTTTGAGGTTTTCCCACTGGAAGTCAGCAAGGAGGACATTACCATGTGCCAAGCTATCCCATGTTGCATATGCTATAGGAACAGCTAAAGAAGGTGTCTGAAATGTACGCAGGTGTGGATAAAAAAAAGATGTGCATGAGTTGGTGGAGAGCTTAATCCTTTGCTTATCTGTTAATACTAGGCTGCAAAGAGAAATTTTGTCATCCAAACATTTCATCTGTGCCACAATTCTTGATTCATGGTACAAACAATTACTGGCCACCTTCAATCCTTTTTCAGACAGGGATGTTTCAAACTAGAATACATGGATTGCTGAGCAAGCCAGAGACCTAGAGAAATAGCGGCTGAGAATTAGAGGCCCATTGGTGGGCATAAGTTCTGTGGTGCAGCCTTCAACTTCCATGGAACATGAGAGCAGTGCTGTTGGCTCACAACAGCCAAAACCAACAACAAGAACACCAGCAGCAACAACAACAGAAAATGGAGCAACAACCCTGAAATCTGGATTTAATTGGTTTCTGAAGGCAGGGCTTAAGTCCTGTGCAGAGACAAAGGCAAAAGGGGTCAAGCAAGTTGGAGCACTAATGACTATTGAGAGCATGGTCCAGGCCTATCTGGATGACCCAACAGAGTTCTATCTAGATCAAAACCCTTTGGTGTATTGGTATGGGAAGAGCCACCAATGGGCAGTGCTCAGTAGGGTCACAATAAAATATGTGGCTTGACCAGTGGCCAATGTGTCTGCTGAGCATGTGTACAATGCAGCTGATGCAGATGTCACAGTGAGAAGGCCAAGTCTCTTGCCCCAAAACATTGAGAGATTAACCATGATCAAAATAAATCAGCACTTTATACCACTGAATTACACCACAGCTGAAGAACATCAGAAGGAGGATCAGGTGATTGGTCAGACTCAGGTCATGGTAGTGTGTTTACCAATCAACTTCTGGGTGAACCACCTGAGTTTGAGGATGAACTCTACTTCCCTGACTACTAAGTAGGCCTGGGCCACCATAGAACTTTCAATTGCTAAACTGCTTTGACAAAAAATAAAAATAAAAAAAAGAACATAGCTGGGGTGATATTATATTATTATTTTGTTTGTTTGTGTCTCACTGACTAATGCAGCCCCACCATTTTAGACACATGTATAGCCGGATTGGGGATGGACCAGTGGGCAGTAACGAAGGCTTCCCCCCATTCCCTTCAAGGACAATTGGAGAGACTATGCCTGTCTCCATCCCGTGCCTATCCTTTCTTTCATCCCCTAGCAGGACTGCCCCAGAATATTTGTTTACAAGGCTGGCCAATGTGTGTTGTGTGAATGAAAGAGGATGGGCAATGTACCACTGAGCTTGAAATAAAACAGGCAAGTAATGCACCAATGAGTTCTATATGAGTGATTGTGAGTGTTGAGATGATTCATGTGGTGGCAGACAGTGAGGGTGGGTGTTCAACTATAATTAGTAAGCTTGATTGTGCTTGTGATGATTTACAATGTTGGTGGCGTAATGGGTGATACTTTTTTTCCTGAAGGTGTTTTTTTTCCTTCCCCTTTGACACTTAGCAAGATTTGTTTACCGGGTCCACACTGCTTTGTTTTCTGGTTCACACTCCTCAAAGACTCAACCAGTCCATTTAGCCAACAAACACAGATCTAGTCTACCCAAAAAAATTACTCAATGTTTCTCTTGTTGTTCATCAACAGCATTGCACTATAGGTTGTTCTCTCTCATTTGGGACAGGAGTCAGAATGGAGTTGGCCATGTTCGTTACTCGGAGTCAGGAGTATGATAGAAGAATTCAGGTCGTGACTACCTCAACAACTACCAGAAGAAGAGAGTTATCAACTTCTTGGAAACCAACATGGTGATGACTTTAAGAGGCCTACTCAACTCTGATTACTGGTTAGAGGTGCGTTGATTACTTGATTTGGAAAATGCAATGTTGCTGTGTGTGTGTGTGTGTGCTGGCTTGCTCAAGTTTCAAACTATGTGGTTGGGGGCTTTTGTAGGTAACAGAAAACAGACATGTGATGATGTCACATCACATTATCACATTATGCACGTGCTAAGCTAAATGTTATAATGATGAGCATGACAGTTGCAAGTTTGATCAGCCGATACATGCAGCCACTTGCCAGTGATTGTTGGTTGTTGTAATTGCTCTCATTTAATTGATCGCACATGAGTCATAAAATGAATGATTGCAAAGGACTATGCTCTTGCTCTGTCTCTGAGTCTTCTCATGAAGCTTACCTTCTGTCCTTCTCCTTGACACTACAAAATCATTTCTGTTTTACAATCCACAGGCCTTTTCTTCTCCTGCACAACATTAGACAAAAGCACCATAACACTCATGCTTACCTTACCGGCCTACTTTAGCCAGGCACCCAAGATTGATAATTGATAATCCAAGAAGAATGCTGATGCACCACCCACCCACAGCAATATACAGTAAAATGTTTCTTTTAAGAATCATTTTTTAGAACTGTGTGGGTTCACTTCACTCCTCCATAATTTGTATTTACTATTTCTCAAACCTAGGTGACAGAACATTTAGATATATAATAATATAATAACTTGGGACTCTGGGGCTGATGGACTGTTTGCAATGCATTTAACGTAACTGTGTCTTACTCATTCCTTCATTTCCTTCCAGAATAGATTGATGATGGTTGGCTGCTCATCACCCAGATGAATGTTGTCTTTTTGCATTGTTTGTCTTTGTCACACCTTTCCCCAAATCCCCTTTCCCATTCATTCATCAAACCCCTAACCCGCTTCCCCCGGGCTGTGTGAATTATTGAGCTGTGGCTTAATTTAGACCATTAATTGATCACACACTTGGTGGGGCGGATGTGGTGAAAGCACCAGCAACTCACTGGAGAATCTTCAGTTCTATTACCTAAGCAATAGGCTACACTGGGCCCATTTACCCAAGCATGCATAATAAGTGATTGGTATTTTAGATATAGAAGACCATAATTCACCAGCATCATCATTCAGGTATTGTGTTGCGTAAAGACTTAATCGTGTCCCACTAACTCAGTGTTTTTATTTCAATTTAGTTGCCTGCGATGAATAATCCTTCTGATTAATCCTACTGTTGGAGTTTACCTAGGTGGGAGTGGGATCTCACTTCTGAATCCTTCACTGTCAGTGAGCTAGTCTGCTACTACTACCACCAGATGGCACCTTGGGAAACCATGCAGCCCTCGCTTCATCTATTCAGGTAAGAGAACTATGGAGCATTGTTGTAGGCAATGGCAACCTTGCCCCCTCAGTGGTCAATATAGTTGCAGACTGCAGAGACTGGGAGAGTAGTAGGACAAGAGTACAGCCTAAGTAATTTTTATATAATATAAGTAGCTTTTTAAAAACTGGCTGAGCTAAAAGGCAGCAGTGCAAAGTAAAGCACCCAATAAAAGATTTGAGGCATAAATAAAGTAAAATAAATATTTATTACCCTTTTTAAAAGGGATAAATTAGGATTTACTAGAACCCACCACTTCCACCCACAACTCGCCCACCCCTCTCCCCAAACAAATCTCCCCGTCCCCAACCAATGTTCAAAATTTCCAACAAAAAACGAAAGTCCATACTGTCCCTGCCCCAACTCCCATCATTCCCACCCTTTCCATCCCCAACTAGTCCCAACCACCAAACAAATGTTAAAAAAGTTGGTAAAGAAGAGGGCACTAGACACGGTGGGCCAGGAGCTTTCTGAGGGTCCCCTTCATCTGTTCCTGCTTGGCTTCTATGCGCAGAAGCATCAGCAGGATGCAGCGTGGAAAGGTGCAGTCTGAAAATTAGGGGGGACAGCAGTGATGGAACATCGGCAGGCGGCTGCCAACGAACTTCGTCACTGCTGTTGGGCTGGCTGGGGCTCTAGGCAGCTGCCTCCTCTTCCTCCTCCTCCTGGGCCACCAGCAGCTGGTACTCTGCCCGTAAAGCCTCCAGCTTTTACTGCTGCAGATGAGCTGCTATATCCTGCCAAGATGGAACAGCAGGAGTAACTATATCAAGAAAGACAAATTGTAAACAATTCTCTGTGCAAAGCACTTGTTTATAATTATGTAGTAGAAGAAACAATTGATGGACGGAATGCTGGACAATGCAAACATTCACCCCCAGTCACAAGGATCTGGGTTTAATCCATCATTCTTTTGCTCACCACACCACCCCAGTTTGGACCCAGAATATGCAAATCAGTCTTGACCCTGTTCCTTGTGGGAACAGTCCAGCCCGAACTGCCAAGCCAGGTCCTCCCTGGACCGGAAACAAGCATCCTGGGACCGGTTTCAGGGCATCACCCTTTACCAAGATCGCCGGGCAAGATGGCCGGGTAGACGTGTCTTACCTCGGCTCCCGGTCCGCACCGCATTCCTGAGTGCATTCGTGCCTTCACAGCTCTCCAACTCGCAGCCACGGACTCCCGACCTGATGTGGACCCTCTAGAGCAGGAGCGGGGGTCCCGTGGAACCAAGCAGACGCCCCGGTGAGAGGAGCCGGAGTCCGGGAGCGCGGCGAGGGACTTCCACAAAATGCCGGCCGCCACTAGCTGCTCGGGGAGAGCTCGCTAAGCGTTGGGAGCCCCCTCGTTGCGGCCGGATGGGTGCAGGGGAGCCCACCCCCTCTCCTTGACTCCCACTGAAGTGGTGTGCAGATGGCAGGGTGCCGCACCTAAGATCGCAGGGGCCCAGACCCGCAATCGTGGAGCTCAACAAAATGGCGGCCACCACCCGCGAGGTGCACAGACAACGCTGAGCAGCGGGGGACTCCTCCCCTTACAGCCTGGGAGGTACAGAGGGCCCATCCCCTCTTCAACACCCCCGCAATTGAGGCAGGTGGAGTGCAGCTAGAAGTGTTGAAGAGTGAGCTGCCTGGAGATTGGAGCCGCGATGCTGTGGTGCAATGGAAGGCAGCAAGAGTAGCGGACCCCTCATTAAGCGGTGAGCAGGGGAAGCCTCCTAATGGGACATAGTGACCCAATGGGTGTTGGGGGCAACCTGAATCCTCATGATCTGGGCCACACTAGAGTGTTGAGGTCAACCAGAGGTTTTGCCTGACCTGCCTGACCTTGACATGGCTGCCAATACCATAACGTTTTGCTGAATACTTGTGAGAGTCCTTGAGACACTCCCCCCAGCGGATTTCCCTGACCAGAGGCAGTAACAACAATGAGAGGAGAACGAAACCGTGTTCCCCCTGCACAGCGGGCTAATCTACGAGTTATCGAGAAGTGCAACAGTGGGAATGGGTGCCGGCTTTGGATTTTGCAGGTGCTGAACCTGGTCCCCAGTGTTGGGGAGGGGCACAAGATTGTTTCTTTTGAAGAAGTAGGAACACCCCCCGGGAAGTGGTGGAGCGGCATCACTATGGAGGTGCCTGGGGTCCCCCTACACACTTTATTCTCAGCCTAAATATTCCTTACAGAGCCCTCTCAGGACAGTGCCTGACCTCAAGATGGCGTCTGGATTTTGTTTGGACTGCGGTATCTCATCTCTCCAACTCCCCCGCTTTATTATGACATTCTCTGATTGCACCTGATCATTATCCTGACAGCGGAGTCCGAGCACTTTGTCCGATACCCGGTGGAGCTGCTCGGTTCAGCTATAGAGGAGATCGGCCCTGGTTCATCCCCTCAGCCGTCACCTACCCAGCCAGACATTGGGCACAGTTTCTCCCCGTCTCCCTGTTTTTTCCCCCTTCCCTAACAAATTTCCGTAACTTTGCTTTCTTTTTTCCTATGTTTGATTTTGCTCTTGGAACAAATGTAACTTGTAACCTGTAACTCTGATCCTCATGTAAAGTGCTCTGATACCTCCGGGTCTAGCCAGCGCTATATAAAACTCAAATAAATAAATAAATAAATCAGCCAGGCTAGCTTGAATACAGTGGTGTAGTGAGCACGGGACCCACGTCTGGGCATACCCTTCCCACTTAGGGCGACATATGCAAAAGAAACAATTGATGGACGGAATGCTGGACAATGCAAACATTCACCCCCAGTCACAAGGATCTGGGTTTAATCCATCATTCTTTTGCTCACCACACCGCCCCAGTTTGGCCCCAGCCATATGCAAATCAATCTTGACCCAGTTCCTTGTGGGAACAGTCCAGCCCGAACTGCCAAGCCAGGTCCTCCCTGGACCGGAAACAAGCATTCTGGGACCAGATTCAGGGCATCACCCTTTATCAGCCAGGCTAGCTTGAATCCAGTGGTGTAGTGAGCACGGGACCCACATCTGGGCATACCCTTCCCACTTAGGGCGACATATGCAAAAGAAACAATTGATGGACGGAATGCTGGACAATGCAAACATTCACCCCCAGTCACAAGGATCTGGGTTTAACCCATCATTCTTTTGCTCACCACACCACCCCAGTTTGGACCCAGCCATATGCAAATCAATCTTGACCCAGTTCCTTGTGGGAACAGTCCAGCCCGAACTGCCAAGCTAGGTCCTCCCTGGACCGGAAACAAGCATCCTGGGACCAGATTCAGGGCGAGCAAAAAAACGATGGATTTAGGCCCAGATCTCTGTACTGGGGTGAATGTATGACATTGTTCTGCATTCTGTCCATCAATTGTTCTTTTTGCATTTGTCACCCCGAGTGGGACGGGTATGCCCAGACATGGGTCCCGTGCTCTCCATGGCAGTAGAGTCAAGCTATCCTGGCTGATGAGGGGTGAAACCCCGAAACCGGTCCTAGGATGCTTGTTTCCAGTCCAGGGAGGACCTGGCCTGGCAGTTCAGGCTGGACTGTTCCCAGAAGGCACATGGTCAAGACTGATTTGCATATGGCTGGGTTCAAACTGGAATCGCATGGTGAGCAAAAAAATGATGGATTTAGGCCCAGATCTCTGTACTGGGGTGAATGTATGACATTGTTCTGCATTATGTCCATCAATTGTTCTTTTTGCATTTGTCACCCCGAGTGGGACGGGTATGCCCAGACGTGGGTCCAATGCTCTCCATGCCACTGGAGTCAAGCTATCCTGGCTGATGAGGGGTGAAACCCCGAAACCGGTCCTAGGATGATTGTTTCCAGTCCAGGGAGGACCTGGCCTGGCAGTTCAGGCTGGACTGTTCTCATGAGGCACAGGGTCAAGACTGATTTGCATATGGCTGGGTTCAAACTGGAATGGCATGGTGAGCAAATAAACGATGGATTTAGGCCCAGATCTCAGTACTGGGGTGAATGTATGACATTGTTCTGCATTCTGTCCATCAATTGTTCTTTTTGCATTTGTCACCCCGAGTGGGACGGGTATGCCCAGACATGGGTCCCATGCTCTCCAAGCCACTGGAGTCAAGCTATCCTGGCTGATGAGGGGCAAAACCGGTCCTAGGATGCTTGTTTCCAGTCCAGGGAGGACCTGGCCTAGCAGTTCAGGCTGGACTGTTCTCATGAGGCACAGGGTCATGACTGATTTGCATATGGCTGGGTTCAAACTGGAATGGCATGGTAAGCAAAAAAACGATGGATTTAGGCCCAGATCTCTGTACTGGGGTGAATGTATGACATTGTTCTGCATTCTGTCCATCAATTGTTCTTTTTGCATTTGTCACCCCGAGTGGGACGGGTATGCCCAGACATGGGTCCCGTGCTCTCCATGGCACTGGAGTCAAGCTATCCTGGCTGATGAGGGGTGAAACCCCGAAACCAGTCCTAGGATGCTTGTTTCCAGTCCAGCGTGGACCTGGTCTGGCAGTTCAGGCTGGACTGTTCCCAGGAGGCACAGGGTCAAGACTGATTTGCATATGGCTGGGTTCAAAATGGAATCGCATGGTGAGCAAAAAAACGATGGATTTAGGCCCAGATCTCTGTACTGGGGTGAATGTATAACATTGTTCTGCATTCTGTCCATCAATTGTTCTTTTTGCATTTGTCACCACGAGTGGGATGGGAATGGCCAGACGTGGGTCCCGTGCTCTCCATGCCACTGGAGTCAAGCTATCCTGGCTGCTGAGGGGTGAAGCCCCAAAACCGGTCCTAGGATGCTTGTTTCCAGTCCAGGGAGGACCTGGCCTGGCAGTTCAGGCTGGACTGATCCCATGAGGCAGAGGGTCAAGACTGATTTGCATATGGTGGGTTCAAACTCGAATGGCATGGTGAGCAAAAAAGCGATGGATTTAGGCCCAGATCTCTGTACTGGGGTGAATGTATGACATTGGTCTGCATTCTGTACATCAATTGTTCTTTTTACATTTGTCACCCCGAGTGGGACGGGTATGCCCAGACGTGGGTCCCATTCTCTCCATGCCACTGGAGTCAAGCTATCCTGGCTGATCAGGGGTGAAACCCAGAAACCGGTCCTAGGATGCTTGTTTCCAGTCCAGGGAGGACCTGGCCTGGCAGTTCAGGCTGGACTGTTCTCATGAGGCACAGGGTCAAGACTGATTTGCATATGGCTGGGTTCAAACTGGAATGGCATGGTGAGCAAAAAAACGATGGATTTAGGCCCAGATCTCTGTACTGGGGTGAATGTATGACATTGGTCTGCATTCTGTCCATCAATTATTCTTTTTGCATTTGTCACCCTGAGTGGACGGGTATGCCCAGACATGGGTCCCATGCTCTCCATGGCACTGGAGTCAAGCTATCCTGGCTGATGAGGGGTGAAACCCCGAAACTGGTCCTAGGATGCTTGTTTCCAGTCCAGCGTGGACCTGGCCTGGCAGTTCAGGCTGGACTGTTCCCAGGAGGCACAGGGTCAAGACTGATTTGCATATGGCTGGGTTCAAACTGGAATGGCATGGTGAGCAAAAAAACGATGGATTTAGGCCCAGATCTCTGTACTGGGGTGAATGTATGACATTGTTCTGCATTCTGTCCATCAATTGTTCTTTTTGCATTTGTCACCACAAGTGGGATGGGTATGCCCAGACGTGGGTCCCGTGCTCTCCATGCCACTGGAGTCAAGCTATCCTGGCTGCTGAGGGGTGAAACCCCGAAACCGGTCCTAGGATGCTTGTTTCCAGTCCAGGGAGGACCTGGACTGGCAGTTCAGGCTGGACTGTTCCCATGAGGCACAGGATCAAGACTGATTTGCATATGGCTGGGTTCAAACTGGAATGGCATGGTGAGCAAAAAAGCGATGGATTTAGGCCCAGATCTCTGTACTGGGGTGAATGTATGACATTGTTCTGCATTCTGTCCATCAATTGTTCTTTTTGCATTTGTCACCCTAAGTGGGACGGGTATGCCCAGACGTGGGTCCCGTGCTCTCCATGCCACCGGAGTCAAGCTATCCTGTCTGATGAGGGGTGAAACCCCGAAACCGGTCCTAGGATGCTTGTTTACAGTCCATGGAGGACCTGGCCTGGCAGTTCAGGCTGGACTGTTCCCATGAGGCACAGGGTCAAGACTGATTTGCATATGGCTGGGTTCAAACTGGAATGGCATGGTGAGCAAAAAAACTATGGATTTAGGCCCAGATCTCTGTACTGGGGTGAATGTATGACATTGTTCTGCATTCTGTCCATCAATTGTTCTTTTTGCATTTCTAATTATGTAATGACAAAGTAGCAGCCCTTTGCTGGTCGTCTAGGGCAATTCGATTTTGATGTGAATAGAGTCTCAGCCGTTACCCACACATGCCTCACATAAAACTAATGGCAAATGCACTAACTTTCTGAAAGGAATTAAGGCAGAATGAACAGCACAGCAGTATCAAATAACAGTTATTTTTTTTCTTTTGAAGGATTTCCTAATTAAAAAAACTAAACAGACTCTGTGTGGAAAAATAAAAATAAATTACCTCTCATTAATAAGTAAGGCATTATGCACTATGGAGTACAAGTATTCTCACTCTTGTGCTAAATTAATGGAGGCATGTTAGCTTGCGCACTAGTCATACTCGTTAGTCATACTTTACTACTCTCTACAGCTGGGACAGATGTAATAGACAATTTTCTTATTCCAATGGACCTGCTCTTCTCCAAAATGCTTTTCAATTTTACCCTGACTACAAGGGAGATGAAAAATAATGAATGATACTCGTCACATACAACATCATGCGGATATCCTGATGAACCATGGGAAAAGCGATGCACTGCAGTACAGAGAAAGGATTGAGGAACAGGATATAGATTGTATTTGGCATGTTTGTAACTGACTATCCCTTCCTCAAAAGTCAAGGCACTTACTTAGTCCCACTTTAATTCCTTGCCTTACCACACTTTATAATTATTTTATTCAACAAATACATTCACTTGACAGTAAGGAAGGAAACTTAACTTACTTTACTGCAGGGTAAGTTAGAGGTGTTAGGATGGGTAAGTAGATGTCTTACTGCAGATTAGTGGAGTGTCACTGATCATCAGCATGTGCCTAAGCTTTGGCTAGTGAATCACTGTGGTTGACAAATGTTGAAACGTGAAAGATTTGTACAGGCATAAATCCGTTATGGAACCCATGATGAAATATATCACTTGGCCCAAAAAATGTGACACATGCTAAGAATGGATTTTTCAAATTTATGGGAAGGCTGGGACAGAACTTACGAAAGAATAAAGAAGTGAAGTAATAGGAAGTGACTGAGTGGCCATGGGTAGGGAAGGGAAACACACCTTGTTTTTGCATTGCCATGCATTGAACATTTTGTAAATGCCACATTAACCCCTTGACCGCGATCGGAATTCCGCTCGTATGCTGGACATTCCGATCGCGGGTGGGGTCGTGACGAGCTCAGCTCGTCATGCGCACAGCGCTACCGCGCAGCATGACGAGCTGAGCTCGTCATGAGCACGGAAAGGGTTAACTGAAGCAGAAGCGCATTGCACAGCCAACACTGCAGTGCAGAATTGAACCATGCAGAAGTTAGGTCATCATGGGTGTCATTAGTGAAATGTCATGGGTAAGGATAGAGGTGAAGATTGATGATGAGTGGGATACCTAACATCTGCCTCACTTAAAAAATACTCAATGGAGTAGACTGAAATACCACCCCAAACCCTTTGAATTAAAGCTTTGATAACACCATACCAAGCAAGTGAAGTAGGTGCACACACCTATCCAGAAGAGCACCCTTGTTTCTTCATCCAAGTATTTATCCATTCATCATTTCACTGTTCAAGTATTCTTGTCAAAACTCTTACCGTCGGTGCCAGACATCCACAGGAGCAGATGACTAACTCCCAAATCCCAGCTGCCAGCAACGACTGATTAAGTCTGCACTCAGACGGACAGGGAGGAAAGGGGAATGGGAAAAGAAAGAGAGAACGCCTCCAGAATCAGGAACCTGCCAAGCCTTCCAACCTGATTTGAGATCTCTTTTTGGAGTGCAGATGCACATGTGTCTTAACTCTGAGAAGTATAATGGCAGAACCTGTAAAGGACGAGAGAAGTGTCAACTTCAAGCTATTCTATTATCTTTCAACAACTCTCATTCTCTGATTCACTCCAATCAATCACTTGTATCACTTGAGTTTCTAATAGGCCATGTAGAAACCTTTTCTTGAACTTGTTGATTCCAATTTACATTCAAACAACTTGGAAACTAAACTGAAATGACTACTAGACTAAATCTGAAATTCTCCTCAAAGAAAATTTTAGAAATCCTCAGTTGAGAAGCCTATACGTCTACTGTAGCGCTATGAAAATTCTAATCCTACTGTCCTTGAATTATCAATCAAACAAAAATGGGGAATATCCCTGGTGTGCACACCACTTCACGAAGGCGGAGACAAAATATCAGGAATTACAGCAAGTTGTTTTTTCACTTCAGAGCAAGTGCAAACACAGAACGCTGCTCTTTCTCTTCAGAAGACGGTTGAAGTGTGCGGCTCACTGAGCGTGCACGCCGGAGGGACACTGCTGCTCGAGAACACTGCAGGTAAACTAGAGTGCTGGTGTAACGTTGAATGGCGGCTGCCATCTTGGATTCCCTTTAGTCCAATAGGGGTGATCAAAAGCAGCAGTCTCTGCAAAAGCAACCAGAGATGGGGACGGTGCCGCAACCATCGGGAATATCAGGCAAATCTGAGTCTCCTCTGCTTAGGTGGGCATTTAGAAACACTTGCAATTATTTACCTGACAATTCTTCACCCTTGGCTTTGATACACACCATTTAAGCTTTACATTCTCTCATCCAGTCTTTCACGTTTGGAAACCATACACCCATATATATCCATCCATCCAAACATTGCTCTCAACGAACCTTCACCAACATCCATTTACTCACCCACGTATCCTTTCATCCATTCACCCATTCATTCATCCTGCTTTAACCCACCTGAACATTCCTTTCACCCACCCAGGCAGGCATCCTTTCACCCATATACTTTCACCCACCCAGGGAGGCCTCATTTTACCTGTATACCTTTTCATCCATCCTTTACCTGCACATGCATCCTATCACCCACCTATATGCATCTTCTAACCCACGCATCCTTTAACTCATTACTTTTCATCCATCCTTTCTCCTTCCATCCTTTTTTCCCTTTTCCATCAGCCCATCATTGACCCTGTGCCTCATGGGAACAGTCCAGACCGAACTGCCAAGCCATGTCTTCCCTGGACCGGAATCAAGCATCCTAGGACCGGTTTCGGGCTTTCAGCCCTCATCAGCCAGGATAGCTTGACTCCAATGGCTTAGTGAGCACGGGACCCACGTCTGGGCATACCCTTCCCACTTAGGGCGAATTGCAAAACACACAAGATGATGGACGGAATGTTGCACATTGGCAAACATTCACCCCCAGTCACAGATCTGGGTTTAATCCATCGTTATTTTGCTTCACCACGCCACCCCAGTTCAGACATAGCCATATGCAAATCAGTCTTGACCCTGTGCCTCATGGGAACAGTCCAGACCGAACTGCCAAGCCATGTCTTCCCTGGACCGGAATCAAGCATCCTAGGACCGGTTTCGGGCTTTCAGCCCTCATCAGCCAGGATAGCTTGACTCGAGTGGCGTAGTGAGCACGGGACCCACGTCTGGGCATTCCCTTCCCACTTAGGGCGAAATGCAAAACACACAAGATGATGGACGGAATGTTGCACATTGGCAAACATTCACCCCCAGTCACATATCTGGGTTTAATCCATCGTTATTTTGCTTCACCACGCCACCCCAGTTCAGACATAGCCATATGCAAATCAGTCTTGACCCTGTCCCTCATGGGAACAGTCCAGACCCACCGCGCTTACCTGAGCGGGGCAGGGCGCGGCAGGTGGGGAAGCCGACAGACGACGAAATAGGTATTATTCATTTATTTAATTATACCAATTCCGTTGTCTGTCGACTACCCCCCTCCCACCCCGCCCCTGCTCCACCACGTTTACCTGTGCCAGCCCACACTGGGACTATGACCATTTCAGTTGCCACTAGCAAACTGTGGAACACCTTCCCACAGGAACTTCACATGGAAGGGAGCAAGCTAAACATCTTCAGGAAAGTGAGTACCTAGCTGGATAACTTGCAGGATGATAGGCGATTTATTATATTCCATTATGATAGGTTAGCGAGCAACAAGAAACTTTGGCATATGTTTCACTTTAATAATGATGCACACATAACACATCTAAATTCGTAAAACTTGCTGTTCTGGAGCTACAAGGGATAGGAGGGTGGTAAAGTAGGCCACAACATTCACTTTTCCCTCCATTCCCCATTTTCAGGTGCTGTTGAAAGCCATGAGAGACCAAGTTTAATTATCCTTCTATTCCCCAGGACCTTAAATACAGTCAAAGTGGTTAATAATTGTCCATGCAAGGTATCTGTTATGTATTCAAGAGTTACACCCTTCAGGTGTATTACATGGAAGTAGCAGAACTTGAATTGCAGCGGGGTGGTGTTTGAGTCACATACAATTGTTTTGCAATATTAACATTGTAACAGAACGGCTACACCACTTTGCCAAATTGCACTAAATAAAGCTTTTGGCATAATTGGTATGAATGATTTTGCATGGTATTTAAACACATTTTTAAACTGTAAGTATTAGAAACGCCCCGAGGAAAGTTTTGCTAATGTTATTAATATGTGTTCTTCTTTAATGATAATATTTTGCTTTAATGTTGCACGATGGTTTATATAATTCGTTTTCAAAATAAACATAAATGACTTATTGACACTCTGTCATATAAAATGAGTTTCCTTTTCCCTTCAAGGGAACCTTTAAGTAAACTAAGATCCATATTGATGATATTCAAGCACATGCTAAATTTTCTTGAGCTGATGACTTGTATGTGTGTAGTATTTCTATAGTTCAAACTACCGAAAGGAGCACTGCACTGGGTCCAATGCAAGACACAGTCACTATGTTATTGGAGAGGTAGCTGGTCCCTAAAAGTGAATGCAGATTATTATTAGATCATGTTGTAGTGTTCTTTAAAGAGGAGTGCTTTCAGCTCTTTTCTAATGTGGAGCAGGGTTGGGACAGTACTGATGGATGAAGGGATGTCATTACAGATTTTAGTTGCATAGATGGACAAGGCCTGTTGCCTTGTTTTTCCTTCTTTGCTCTTCTTTGTCTCCATTGTGATAGTGTCCTGGCTGTGATAGCTCTTGACCCGGCATGCTGCTGCATGAAGGAGACTGACTTCTGCAATGCTAGCTTTCTAGCCAGACCATGAGAGTGAAGGAACTGTCATGACATGACTTTGCTTTCCTGAAGAGGTTTTGTTGATTAGTGAATGTTCACATCTTTGCGAGGAAGTGGATATGCAGTGTTTAATGTGTACAAAAGTAAGTGTCAGGGCACAATGAATTTCTTAGGTATCCATCGTTCCTAGCTCTATCCACTGTCCAAACCAGGGATGCTGTATGCTTATGACAGCACCACCGTCACACTAATAATAAGAAAACAAAAGATGACTCTTAAGTCCAAATTTAGCGTTTTGTGGTGGAGTAGGTACTTAGTCGCGACGGAGTACCTTCTCCATCAAACTGAAGGTCCACCCATGTCATTTAGTGCCAGATGGACCTTCAGTATGTCAACAGCAGAGTCCACTCAGTCTCTGAACCCAACATGCATCTCAGACAGCCCAACAGAGTAATGGCTGTCAGAGATTTTGCCATTTGCTCCCCCACCCTATTTTCAATGCGTGGACAAATGGCATGTTTTCACTGTTCATTTCCACCAGGTAAAACCTGATGGTATAGGGCAGTGAAAACTACAAAATGACCCCCACACCATGGAAAAAAGTCCCATAGCAAGGGGTTCGTTTAAAAAAAAATTTAAATAACAAAATCCTGCTCTTGCATTTCGTTTTTGAAAATAGGAAAAAATGTGAAAGTTTGACTTCAAAGTTTCAAAGTATTCACAGGAACCGCTGTGACAGTGTTTTTTTGAAATGCAAGAGATGTCCGCTGGTCTAACGGATATGTCTAAATTTGGACCCTCGCCATGGTGGGAGTAAACTACTCTGCCATGACGATAGCACTTAACCCATCTGCCAAAGTCTAAATTAGGACCATAGTTGTCAATCTAATAAAAATAATCAGCACAAAAGACTATATGCACGCATAACATACAATAAGGTGTGATTTTCCAAAAACTGTGCAGCAGTGCTCTTCATGAAAAAAGAAAGAGTGGCACCTTGTGGTACTGTGACATAAGATTCTGAGCCTAGAAATAAGTGCCAGAGCTAAGAGCTGGCAAATGCTGGCACAAATCAGGCCCTGTCTACTTACTAGCTTTGGGCCTGGTGTCTGCAGCTAGTAGTCCCTGCTTCAGATTTTAGATCTGCCAGAATGTACTCATATCCCACTATTTCTCTAGACTCACTGATTTTGGTGGAGGCTGCAGCCAACTGCTCAAAAGCACCATGTTTCTTCCTTCTCTCCCAGAGAGACATGGGCTGGTAAACAGACCCACACATACAGTTTAGTCCCGTATTTATGTTCTATATACGAGAAATATTTTGATGAGAGAAGCTTTGATAATGTCATTCTTATGTTATTTGTAATGATTATCCTATCTAAATGTAATCCTGTTCCAGGAATGATGTTTTATGAAGTTGTATTAAATTAATTTTGAAAAAAATCTAAATGTTTGAGATTCATTCAGTCACTTAGCTGTTTAAGATCTGCCCTTTTTTCTGTGAGGGGTGCTTGAATGAGTGAAGATTCAGTTAGATGATTTTTTGGCTTATGCAAAGTATGCTTGAGAAAAATGCAAGTTATTTACTGCTTTACTCGGGGGCATATTATCAACGGCCAGCGATAATTATCGCTGGCCGTGCTTAGCGATAATAGTCCTATCGCAGGCTATCTCTGGAAATTATCGCCCTGGTAGCGCGTTATTAACAACGCATTTCTCCAGGGCGATAAAAATTCCAGAGATAGCGAGGTTATCGCCGTTTTGCAGGGAACATCGCTGGTTTTCCAGCGATGTTCCCTGCAACGCCGATAACCTTGCTGATACGACCCTGTGGTCGTATCAGCAGAATCCACCCCCTATGTTAGGGATGGCTAAGTCAGGATTTTAGCAGACGTTAGGCCGTTTTCGCCAAAATCTAACCTCTGCTAAAATCATGTGGGCTGCCTTGTAAATATCGCGATGTGATCATCAGCGATATTTGCAACGTAGTCCATCCGGGGTACGCCCAGTACCGCCCACTTTGCATCTCATTAGAGATGCAAAGATGGGCGTTGGGGGAAAGGGCGATAATGCAAGGATTCACGCGATAGCGTGACCTTGCTGATTAGGCAATAAAATTATCGCCGCTTTTCGTCCGAAAACGGACGCAAAAGCGGCGATAATTGTTTATCGCCTCGTTGATGATATGCCCCTCGGTTTCTAATTATGTGAGAAATGTGAGAAAATGCTACAACAGTCTTGCTGTTAATTAACGAGTTATATGCTCAATGCTGAATTTTCATACTTTTTGTCAGTCATCAGACACTCAAGCCACACATGCTTTTGGGAAACTTTCTGCATCTTATTAGTTATTGGATGCAGTCTCTAAGTTCATCAGCTTGTACCTGTGTTCCTATACTTTTCTGGCCTTATTAGACGTGGAAGAGCTTGCTGCTGAACTCTCGAAGTTCCTCATTCCTACAAAAAGCTGTGCTAGTACAAGATAGCCACAGTCAAACACAGTCAGACCTCCATAGGTGTTAAACCATATTTACAAGAGTCTATAAATTATGCTGAGCAAGCAAAAGGATATTTGTGTTATTGTTACTAATGCAGATATTGCTGAGAAATATGCACTGGGTTCGTTTCTAAGACACAGTAGTTTTCTAAAGTGCCAGTTCAGGTTGAAGAAAGGCTGAAGAAAGATCAGATGCCATTGCAAATGATGTGCAGACACAGAACACTTCGAAGGATAGGAAACTACTGTTTGATTCTTCTTTTTATTGCTTTATAAAAGTCTAATTTAGCATGGTTTAACTATTGCCATAAACGTTAGACTCAACTGTGAAGAAATACAGCATATGGCTTTAAGAATGTCAAAGAAGGCACACTTTTTTCATATGGTCAATGCAAGAAGTGAATATTATTTATAGGTTCAAGTATCCCGAAACTCCGACACTCTCCCTTGCAGTTAACGTGCATGTATTTTAAATAAAGATATTGTGAGATGTATTGAACACTTGCATGAATTATCGAAGGCTACTATTTGATTTGAATGTTCTATAGATGAAAACTAGGAAAAGGTCCTAATAAATGGTGCATCAGTATTTTATTGACTCTATGTATTTGCAGTGGTGGCTGCTACCGAACGGGTGGGGGGGCTGAAGGGGGAGCAGAGGGGGGAGGGAATAAAAAACAAACCACTTACCTGGATGCAGCCAGCCGGCTACCGCCTCTCCTCATCCTCTTCTCTTCTTCTGGGGCAGCAGAAAGCATGCAGCCTCCCAAATTACCCTGACCAGTCACCACGCTGTCCTCCAGAAGCGCTGTGATTGGTCTGAATGCCGTATCTCGGCGCTCAAACAGGAACTGGAAGGCGGGACATGTTCTCCACCCAGGCTGTAATGCATCCTGGGTGGAGAACATGCAAAGTGCGCATGACATTTTGGCCAGCCCGAGACGGCCGACCAAAATGTCATGCACACTTGGGAAGTGCCTACCACTCCTCCTCCAGCCTCTAAACAGCCCAGCCCCGCCCCGCCCGACCAACTGAGCCAGTATGCTTAAATAAAATGATAATAATGTTAAGTTATTATCATTTTATTTTACTGTTTTTAATTGCTCAGTGGGGCGACGCTCCTCCGTCTAAGTGAGGAGCCCCCACTGGGTATTGGCCCTGATGATGCAACCTGTGGGTCGTGAAACACATGCAGGCCCCTTTGTATGAATTATATTTTTTGAAGGAATATTAAAAAAATATTTGAATCTTCTTTATGACTCAGCAACTGATTTTCACCACCCTATGACCGCAAGTAAATTTCTAGTCTCCTTTGTACATTATTAATAGGTAAATAATACCAATTATGTCATTTGTGATGTCATCACTGATGTCATAAATGATGTCATAGAACATGTCATAAGTGATGTAATATGTGAGGTCATAAGCAGCGCATGTTTGGAAGCAAGTTATAGTTAGATCTGCTAACTACAACTGGTGAATTTCTGTGTGCTTTTTAGTTCAAAACATAAATATTGTCAGTGGCATAGTCACCTAACTATAACATCACTTTAACCTTTGTTTTTTTCAGTGAATGTCTAGGGTTTTTTAAGCGTAAAGTAATATTTTATTACAATGCATAAAGCCACGGCGGGGTGTTGGCCACAGTGCCTGGCCTGCGCCCAGGCCCTGTGAAAAAACCCCACAGGCAGCCAAATCCATGCTGCCCATGGCCTTTCGTCATGCACCGTGTGGTGTTGGCTACAGGGCCCGGCTTGCAGACAGATCCTGTGTCCAACTCCCCACAGGCAGCCACCCAGCGGCAACCAATTCCATGCCGAGCACGGCCATTGCTTATGTGTGGTGTGAGGTTCGCTGCAGGGATTGTCTTGCAGCCAAGTCCTGTTTCCAATTCCCTGCAAGCAACCAACCCCACGCTGCATACAGCTGTAGGCTGTACACAGCGGTGTGTTGGCCACAGGGCTAAGTCCCCAAGTCCTGTAATGGCTGATGGCAACATTTTTCTCGTGTTGCTGGCAGCCAATCAGAGCGCTTGCTCCCACGGAAATCTAACTCCCGTGGGAGTGAATTGGCCCAAGGAAAATAAAGCTCACTAGGGCAATCAGAAAGCTCTATTTTTAAATTGGCGCTCCAGTAAGGGTCTTTCGAGCCCCTCGCGGACACAACCGTCCAGGGGCCGTATTATGCATTGTTATTGTTTGCACCCGGCGCACCTTTTAAAAGGTGCACCAGGCGCAAACAATGACAATGCGCCCCATTATGGTGAATGCGCTACCCCCAGGGCAGCCGCGAACAGGCACTGCCCCCAGGGCAGCGCATAGATGTGAAAACACAGAGCGTCTGCTTGCAGCCACCGCCTGCACTTTTAAAGGGGATTAGAGATGCTCTTGCAGGCAGGTGCAGTCACTGAGGACCTCCTTTCTCCCCTCCAGAGGGCTGCTCTCAGGGGACGCACTCATAATGCGCCACCTAGAAGGTGACGCACTGTGAGTGCACCCCCTTAGAGCTTCCTTGTCTCTGAACCCGCATCTGTAATATGGCATGGGCGCAGAGTCAAATGAATTCCCTCATTTGCATAGGGAATGCCCCTATGCAAATAACGGAACGCCCCCTGAAGGTAGGGCCTTTTGAAGTGGTACAAGTCAATAGGGAAAATGTTGTTTGACTCTGGACATAAAATAGCATTGATTCCACGCACGTTTTATGAGGAGAAGCTAAAAGACAAAGTTAAACTCTCGAAGCCAGACATAAAACTTCAAGGGTATGGTGGGGAACCGATAAAGATGGCTGGATATTTTTGGGGTACAGTAGAATTCAAACATCGTGCGATACCTGGGAAGATTTATGTATCAGTGAAGTGCGACTCATTAATAAGTTGGATTCATCAATGTGATCTCTATGTGTTCTTAGACCAAATACTGATCCCTCGGTTTGTTTAAAAGATGTTCCATCTGTTTGCAGCATCATGGATGGATGTGATGATTTGGTGAATGAATTCTTGGATGTTTTCAGAGAAGAGCTTGGGTGTCTGAAGAACTATGTACATGAGATTAAGCTTAAAGCCAATACTCATCCAAAACTGGCCAAAGTTAGGAGTGTGCCTTTGGCAGTCAAGGATAGTAGAAAAGAGGAGTTGGACAGGTTGATTGGTGGAGGGATAATTAAAGAGGTGGAAGCTTCTGAGTGGCTTGCTCCAGTGGTGATAGCCCTCAAGGCCAATGGTGATGCAAGGTTATGCATCGATTTGAAGGAACTGAACAAGGCTGTGATTGTTGATCATTTTCCCCTCCCCAACATCAGTGAAATGTTGTGTTTACTGAAAAGAGCTAAGCATTTTTCTTCTTTGGACCTCAGTTTGGGGTACCATCAAATTATGCTGACTGACTCTTCGCAAGACTTGACGTCGTTTGCCACGCCCTATGGAACATTTACGTTTTTGTGGATGCCCTTTGGACTTATATCAGCGGCTTCTGTGTTTCAGAGGGTGATGGAAAGGGTATTGAAGGGTTGTAACGGGTATCAAGATATATCAAGACGATATATTAGTATTAGAGTCCAATATAAGGGAGCATAATGATAGACTATGTGAGGTACTTGGAAAATTAAAAAAGGCAGGCTCACGTTGAAGCGAGAAAAATGTAAGTTTAATGTCCATGAGATGTTATGTTATGTTATGTTATGTTACAATGATTTATAACGCGCATGGCTACTCATGAGTGTCCCGGCGCGAAAAGCCAATAATGATAAATAATAATAAATATAGATAGATAATATATAATATAATATATATATATATATATATATATATATATATATATATATATATATATATATATATATCCAAGCTCCAAAGTACCCAACGTACAAGGAGCACTCGAACAGCAACATGCTCATGAAGAGCCTTTATGGTATACAATCTGCCGGCACAGCGATGTCACAGGGGTGAGAGGAATAAAAATCTTACCTGCTACTTAATCCGGGTCCGTCTCTCTCTGCTCGCCTGCTTGTTAGCGTGGAGTGATCGTTGCGAACGAATATATATATATATATATATATATATATATATATATATATATATATATATATATATATATATATATATATATTTTTTTTTTTCGTCTCATCCCTCTCTTTTTTCAATGCAGTGGCTCCTTTCTCACCTCCAAACTGGCGGTGTTATGCCTCCCAACCCCCTACAGCACTGGAAGTGGGCGTTGATCTTAAAATGGTTTTTAACAATTTCAGCATAACCAGCCATGTGTGTGCATGCACACTCTTGCAAAGCAGGCCAGCTTTGAATAGGATGTAAAAAAATAGAATAGAAAATTAATTCAAAGATTGCCACTGCAGAGGTGTACACATCCACGGTGCCCATCTATGATCTCGATAGGTAAAAATATCATAAAATGCTTTTAAATATGACTGCCATGTATGTGCACATGCCTGTGGTGGACATCTTTGAATTGATTTTATTTTTTAACAATTTGCCAGATGTGTACATGTTTGCCGCGCCCATCTAGGATACAATAAAAAGCATTGGCAAAGCCAGTGAGTGGGTTTCTGTGCTGAGACCTATTGGATTTGCCAGTGCTTCTTTGTTTAGGGCTTCAGAAGAGAGGTCCAAGAACACCCGCTTATTTTCTCTTTTGAAGCACAACGTTTAAAGAAGAGGTCAGACTGGCTTCATTAATTAGAGGTCTTAACCAAGTAGAGTAGGGTGAAGGGGGGAGAGAGTCACACAAGGATGGAGAATGGGTGAGGGAAGAGAGTTTACAATAAATTATAAATGCAAATAGAAAAAAAGAGATTTCTCTCTGTATTATCCGGTAAGTATGATGTACCCTTTAAAATGGTTAGCATCAAAATGTTTAGAGTTTAAATTAAAGAAATATTGTGACAATTTATGACTGGGGTAAAGAGTAAGTACAGGAGTGGTGCAATGGAGGTGCCCAATTAGTCCTGCTCTAGTGACCCATAGCACTATAGATAAAGTTGAAACAAATATGAGACAGAGTCATCTGCTCAGCAATTTGTTACTAACTGTGCAGTGATTTTCAGCCACAATTCTTGGGAATTTCAGACATAATCCAAATAGCCAACATATGGTGCAGTAGACTGCCAGAACTTGGGCAACCTTTCCAGCTTTTCGGAAGATAATTACTACCACTATTTCAGTATCCTCTGCCACTAATTGAGGATGGCAATTAGAATTTCCCCATAACATTCAATATAACATCTAAATACTCTAGTCCAAAGATGCCTAAAATAGACAAGTCCTAAGTGATTTTTTGGGGGACAGTACATTAAGTACTTGTCGGAGGTTTCACAACTTAAGGGCATTAGAATGTACACTGTATTGTGATAAATAAGCACAGTCCTCTCAAATAGATTACTTTTTACTGGCTGTGACCTTCTTGGAAAACGTCAAAGCAATGAACAGGTCTGCTAGACCCTATCAACCAATCGACTTTTGAAACAAAAGTTAAAATTCGGATGCCTGAAAAAGGCATCTCTAGTGCTCACTCTATACTGACTTGTGTTTGTCCTTTAATCACTGACCAGACCCTTAAAGCCGTACTTTTATAGTACTAAACATGCCACTTTCTATGGTATGTTGAAAATATGTTTTGGTGTTATTTGTGGTAACTGTTTGCTGCACTATTCAACATGGCGAGCAGTTTTCTAGAGGTAGCTGCAGAGTGTGCTTCGAGGATGATGTGCTGTTAATTTTTATGATAAGGTTAGAAAAACGGTGCACAACATTTGTACAGCACAATGTATAAACATAAAAATTGCATTTGTACCACATTTAATCTAAATATTTACACATCAGTTGTAGGAGGAATAAAGGTAAAGGGGCACATTTCTTTTAATTTTTCTCTTTCTGTCAGTTTAAAATGACAATGGCCGAACTTGCCACATGAAATGGAGAGAATAGTATCTGAATATTTAGAATTCCAACACCCTACGTAAATGCCTCATGGTTGTGCAAACACCTGCAGGGACCCCAGGTGGTTCTTATGAATGCATGCTTTTCCAGCTCATCAGATGCAGCTCTGGCAAGCAGAGGTGACCTTTCCCCAAGACAGTGTCCTGTTATTGATTTTTTTGTTTGCTGAACTTTTCATGGATTCTCTGCAAAAGGACTTAATGGGGAATCGCTAAACAGTCAACATCTGGAAGGGTGCTCATAGAAAACTGAAAATGTTTTAGCAAAGTATGCAGCTGGGAAACGATCAACAGCGATGACAAGTACTGAATGAGCACATCTTTTTGTTTCAAAGCATTGTAAGAATGCTGCTATATTTATAAAACAGTCATGGAAATAGTTTGGACAAAATCCACTCTCGCCATCAGCATTTTACTATCATTTTACATTATAAAAAAACGTTGAAAGAATGAAATACCAAACATTTTATGGCATTTCTTTTCTAACCATATTTTTAATTTGCTATACCGTTTCTAGATTTATGGTAAAAGTACGATAGAAGTGAAACTATAATGATCTACGTTGGAGAGTCAAAACATTTTAATTAAGTCCAGTTAAACTAATACTGGAAATAATGTCAATAAAATTAGTGTAATGCATTTATAGTATTTGTTAACTGTTGCTTTAAAATGTATTCTTCTCGGCAGTGATATAAAAACTGCTCTCTTTTGATTAATAATGAGGGAGTGGTACTCTAAATCATTTTAGAATCACCAAACAATGCAAACATGTCGGAATTACTTGCATTGTGCTATAGCGTTAATATAAATCGAGAGGAAAGGGCCTGACTCAATTTAGTGAATGTAAGTAACCCTCTGTAACAAATTTCAGATCCTTTTTCAGGGACAGAAGCACTGTTGGACTAGCCTTTTTTTGAGGAGCCTATCGCTGCCCGATGGGACAGTTTGAAAGGCACTTGTGTAGGCCGTTTTTTTGTCCCCTGGGCTAAAATATTAGTCAGCACACAGGGCCTTTAAAGATGACTCGTCTGGCAGTGTCACACTGCCCGAAAAACAACCAGTCCAACGCTGGACACCTGTAGCAGCCATGCAAAACAATGTAAGTAATGCAGGGCTGATCTGACAGGAAAACAATGGTGAAAGCTCATGCAAGCACTAGAGACGCACAAGGAGGGTGATATTAAGATTATAACTTCATGAGATACAGCTCCCTGACACTCTTGCTGCAATTGGGCAGCACTTGATATTGGTGTAGTGGGTAGAGTAGCATTTGGTGACATTTGTCCGGTGGTGTTGGGTCTGCTGTGGTTGCTTTCCAATTGTGCAACATGGCGTGGTAATGCTGTGTGAATTTTTAAGAGAAGTAATTCTTGTTGGGTCCTCGCTTTGGAGTTATCATAACTGTTAGATCTGACAGCCTTATGGTGGTCTTACCCCCAAAGTTTTGCCAACCTCCTCTACTTTTCTGACCTCGATTCTGCAGATAGTAGGAATCTGTGCACTTTACCACTGCTACCTGTGCTGACGTGCCTGTGCTCGCTCCTTAAAATATGGTAACATTGGCTTCTACCCAATAAGGCACATTTAATTTACTTGTAAGTCCCTAGTAAAGTTCACTACATATGCCTAGGGCCTGAAAATTAAATGTTACTAGTAAGCCTTGCAAAAAGAACAATTCATGGACGGAATGTTGAACAATGTCAAACATTCACCCCAGTACAGAGATTTGGGCCTAAATCCATTGTTTTTTTGCCATTCCAGTTTAAACTCAGCCAAATGCAAATCAGTCTTGACCCTGCTCCCCATGGGAATAGTCCAGTGCAAACTGACAGGCCAGGTCCTCCCTGGACCAGAAACAAGCATCCTGGGACCGGTTTCAGGGTCTCACCCCTCATCAGCCAGGCTAGCATGACTTCAGTGGCATGGAGAGCATGGGACCCATGCCTGGGCATACCCATCCCACTCGGGGTGACAAATGCAAAAAGAATAATTGATGGACAGAATGTTGAACAATGTCAAACATTCACTCTAGTACAGAGATCTGGGCCTAAATCCATTGTTTTTTTGCTCCCCGTGCCATTCCAGTTTAAACTCAGCCATATACAAATCAGTCTTGACCCTGCTCCCCATGGGAATAGTCAAGCCCAACTGCCAGGCCAGGTCCTCCCTGGACCGGAAACAAGCATCCTGGGACCAGTTTCGGAGTTTCACCCTTCATCAGCCAGGCTAGCTTGACTCCAGTGGCATGGAGAGCACGGGACCTACGACTGGGCATACCCATCCCACTCGGGGTGACAAATGCAAAAAGAACAATTGATGGACAGAATGCTGACCAATGTCAAACATTCACCCCAGTACAAAGTTCTGGGCCTAAATCCATTGTTCATTATGCTCCCCATGCCATTCCAGTTTAAACCCAGCCATATACAAATCAATCTTGACCCTGCTGTCCATGGGAACAGTCCAGCCCGAACTGCCAGGCCAGGTCCTCCCTGGACAGAAAACAGGCATCCTGTGACCGTTTTCGGAGTTTCCCTCCGCATCTGACAGGCTAGCTTGACTCCAGTGGCATGAGAGCACGGGACCCACGTCTGGGCATACCTGTCCCACTTGGGGTGACAAAACCAAAAAGAACAATTGATGGACAGAATGCTGAACAATGTCAAACATTCCTGCAGCACTGCTTGTGCCACCTACTTAAGTAATCCTCTAACAATATCTGAAGCCTGCACTGCAGAGCCTGTGTGTGCAGTTTTAAACTGCCATGTCGACCAGTTAAAATAAACCTAGTAAACGGGTGAGAAGGACTGGACCAGCATCACTTGAACCCAGAGTGATTCCAAGGGTTAGCTGGCTAGCCTCCTGATCTGAAGTCTAAGGGACATAAAAGACTACCAACCACCCTGTCTCTGCACCTGGACTTTGCCATCTGTGAGTCTGTCCTGCCAAGTGATGCCACCCCGCTCCTGGACCCTTGGAAGTTGGCCTAAGGTGTTTGCTCCAGTGGAACAGAAGTATCCACGCTGGACCGATGCATTGCCGTGACTGCGTGGATCAGAACTGACACATCATCACTGCTGTGTGGATCGGAACCTATGCATCACCGCTGCTGGGTGGATCGAACCTGACACATTGCCTCCAGAACCTGTACTGCAAGACACAGTGTCCTTGTATCTCCGTCGATGGCAGTCTCGCTGCTGACAATGAAACTCCACATCACAGCTTCCCTGCTAATGGTAGCCAACGCATCCTCGACACAGGTCTTCGCATCAGAAACCCAATCATCAGGATCCTCAACTCATCAGGATCTTGCACCGCAGCCTCACCACTAGGCCTTAGCGGAGTCCTGCAAAGTGACCAAAAAACTCCACCGCACTACGCAGAGTTTTGCAAGTGGTGGAGTGCATTAGGTCATGCCATTCACGCTGATTTTTAGCGTTGGTGTTTGTCCCACACCAGAAACTCAGCGCAAACAGCACCATGCGCAGCGCAAGAAGACACTGCTTCTTTCTGTCGCTCGAGTAGTGCTTTTTATCGTTCAGTGAATAACCTTGTGCACACTACTTCTGAAGGTTTCACACCTACCATTCAACCGCTGTTCATCATGCTTGCACTATCACTGTATTTCCATGTATATGTCTCGCCATACCTGCTGCCATTTGGAGGTCGTTTCTGCCACCATATTGGGTGAGTTTGAAGATTATTATCTTAGAACAGAGCTGGTCAGTCAAGTCTACTGAATGTAGCAAGTCAAGGAAAGCCAAACACAGTGACAAGCACACTTAATTGCATATACTGCTTATTTGTGCATCAAAACTTTCCTTTAGGGTACTGTGTATTCTGTAAACAGTGACAAGCACACTAATTTTCATCCACTGCAGGTAGAAAGTGTCATTTTGCTTATTACCTTAAGAAGATTACCACAGTGTCAGGCTCACTTATGAATGTCATCTGCTAGTCTATTAGCACTAAACCTTACTATTAGGTGTTTTGAGCATTTACACTGTTAATTGATCTGTTAATTCGCTACTGTCAAGCAGGCTTTTATGTAATGTTTTCTTATTTTCTCTATTTATACTATGTTTTTTACCTACATTGACAAGAATATTATTTAGTAGCATACTGTTTGTCTGCCTGCACTGTAGTATGCAGCCTATCTATATCAATTTTTTTGTATTCGCTATTATGCCATTTGCTGCGCCTCATTATTTCCAGATTCTCCTGGAGATCCACTGGTCGGGTGGTCAGTTGGGTCAATGCATTTCAGACATATTAAGGAGCAATTGGTTGTAGCAAACAATCACAGATGCGTAAGAGGTTTCACAAAGAAAGGTTTATTTCTGACACAGATATGGCACTGTCTAAGTAGTACACGCATGTACTCTTCGCTTCCCAAGTCCAACCGACCAACTGTCCAATTCGAATTGCAACATACCCAGGTCAGAATTTGGCACGCAGAACATTTCAATCCAGGCACTTAAGCCACAGATTCTAGATAAGATACAACACATCTTCCCTTCTCAACTAAATGAAAGTAACCCATAACCCCTTCTCAACACAAAAGACCATGCAAAAATGAGACACCAATGCTCACTCCCAACACAACAGATCACAACTCAACCAACAGACAACTACACCCAACGCAACACAGATAACATACAAGAATAAGATTCATGTCAGAAACCCAATAGGTTTGGTGGCCTTGCATGAACTCCTATGCAGAATAGGAACAGCCACCTCACCCATATAGTCACTGGCGGTGGAATCACCACCAGCAGAGCCCGGGGAAACAAATTCTCAGCTTGGTCCCATATCTTATTTCCAACTTTCACCACCTTCAAGAGATTCCACCAATGACCACCAGCAACTCTGACACCATTTCCACAAATTTGCTCAAGTTTTACAAGCGCACCAGACCTGTTTCTTCCTTTTTGTACATGAACATCATCTTTCACTCCTTTCTTCTGATCATACCAACATTTCTGCTTGTTCTGAGCAAAACTGACATTGTCCCTGACCAACAGCATCAGATTCTCGACATCAGACTCACTCTTCATTCATTTGGACATTCACGCTGGATGAAAAGTGGTATTAGCTTTTGTACCCCTCACCTGTTCAAATAGTGAATACTTGGCTGAAGAATGAGGTGTAGTTCTATAAAACCACAACATACTTCTCACAGATTTTACAATGACATGGGTCATTATTTTAATGAGACCCTTGGTCGGGGATGATATAAGAATCTCTTGAAATGTTTAACTCCACATGATTCAAGGAAACTCTGAAATTCATAGCTAACAAATTGGAAACCATTGTCAGAAATTAGAATTTCTGGAACACCCTCCCTAAAAAAGATCTCCCTGAGGAACTCTACCACAGAGCTTGCACCAGACAAATTTAAGCTCCCGCCACTTGGAACAGTAATCCATCAGCACAAGAATGAACTTAGTACCCTCAGGTGACGAATCATAGAGACCCATAACATCAATCCCTAACTTTATCCAAGGTCTTAACGCAACCTCAATAGATGTCAAGGGAGGGGTTGCAACCCTCAAACTTTTGTCTGCTGAAGAACATATACCACAACCTTCCACCATCTCTTTAATGTCCACATCCATCCTGGGTCACCATACAGAATCACAAATGCGCAGTTTGGTGAGAGTTGAACCAAGATGCCCCTCATGGGCATTATTAATTATACCATATCTCACCGTATGTGGAGGAACCAATTTGTCAGGCCCAAGTAACATCCCAACTTCCGTGGAAAGTTCCTCACAAACTTTAAAATATTGCTGAAGCATAGGAGATAATGCTGTTTCCGGCTGCCAACCATTTTGATGAGATCCAGCCCTTAATGTAACACCTGGTCCTCCATTAGAGAAACTATCCATTCATCCTCAGAACACACACTCAATTTGGGTACCTCGATCGACACCACCAAACAACCCTCAAAATCTTCATTCATAAGGTCAGACGAAACCAGTTCATTCTCCTCATAGCTTTTACTTGGGAATTGGGAAACAAAGTTGGCTCTGACATTCTTACCACCAGTAATGTGTACAACATCAAACTGAATCTGCAGCAGTTTAGTAAATAGCCTCAGAACTCTCGGCATACAACACTTACCCCCACTACCACCCAAGATAGATACAAGAGATTTGTGGTCTGTCTGTAAACTGAACCGCTTATCCCAGACACAGCTTTAGAACTTCTCAATTGCCCACCAACACGCAAGCAACTCTTTCTCGATAATCGAGCATTGTAATTCAGCATCACTCAGAATCCTTGAGACAAAAGCAATGGTAAACTCTACTTCCTCTTTCTTTTATGTGAGCACAGCTCCCAAGCCCTCCTTACTGGCAATTACCATGATGCAACACAGAAAAGAAGGATCGAACAGTTTGAGAGCTTTACTCTCACCCAACTCAGACTTAATCCAAGTAAAAGCTTCAGAACATGCTCCATCCCAATTAAATTTGCAACCTTTCCTGATCAAACTACTGATGGGTCTTACCTTGCATGCGTACTTAGGAATGAACCATAAGTAGAATTCACACAGCCCTAAAAAAGCCTTAACCCCACACTTATCAACAGGAGGAGGTGCTTCTACAATAACCTTTATCAACCACAGCCTGGGTTTGATGCCTTCTTTTGAAATCACATGTCCCAAATACTCAACCTCACTGCATAAAAACTGAAATTTCTCTCTCTTGAGTAAAAACCCATGGTTCTTGAAAATACTGAGAACCTTTTCCAGAATGACATTGCGTGAAACTAATTTTCCAAACCAAGACACCTTGCACCTCTTTCAACAAGTCGGACCTTATCCTTTGAAATACCGATGCTGCTGAGACGAACCTAAATGGTATATGGTGATACTGGAATGTACGTATCGGGGAGACAAAGGCCGTAAAGTGTTTTGACTCTGGATGCAAATCTACTTGGTGATAATGAGAAGCAAGAGCGAGCTTAGAAAATAAACTTGGCCCTGCTGTGTGAGGAAACATGTCAGTATTTGGGGGTAACGGGTGCGAGACAACCCAAATTTCCTTGTTTCGTGACCTTAGATCAACACGCACACACGCATTTGGCCACTTTGCTTGCATGCTATAACTAATGGGGACAACCAGAAGGATGACTCAGTAGATTCGATGATCCCCTGTTCATACAATGTTTTGAGTTCTTTCTCAAGATCATCTCTAACACTGAATGGAATCCCACATAACTTGTGCTTGGCAGGTACAGCTCTCTCCTTGACCTTAAGTTTTAAGCCTTTGATTTTACCCAGGGTATCTGTGAAAACTTCAGGAAATGTGCAGCTTCACTTCTCTACAACATCATCACACTCCACCACCAGAAATTGTTCGTATATCAAAGAGCCTGAGAACCATCCAGAATAAGCCCAGTTGAAACCACCCCAGAATGGTGTACCCCTTTATTGCAACATACATTTTTCCTTCAATTCTCCTTCCTTTAAATTCAAGTAAAACCTTTTTGTACCCTAAGAGAGCAATCTTTTGCCTTTCATAGGAAACAGGTGAACGGTCAGGTGGAAACAAACATATGTCACCCCATATCAAATGATTCACAAAAAGAGGCTGAGACCTAAATAACCGCACCTGTCACAATGTGGAGAATATTTTAAGAGAGTGGTACTCAGATCTGGAAGATCAGCCTCCTAAGCCCCCATAATCGGAAATAATCCACAAACTGATTAGTAAAAGAGACCAGCACCCACTATTTGTTACAAGTATATTCAAAGAAAATGAAACAATTCATTCATAGAAAGCACTTGGATTGAGAATTGCACAGACTCAAATCAAATTCTTCATAATTCTTTATTCATGTTGTACAAAAAGTAGCCAGCGCGTTTCGTCCCATTCCAGTGCTATCTTCAGGGCTTGGTCCTTATAGTACGATTTGCCTCATAACATCTATTCGTATTTCAGTTTTCAAAATTAAAGGTAACCTTAATCAGAACGTACTTAATCTCCGTAGTATTGGAGAAATGTTCGCAGTTGTGCAGTGAAACAGTTCTAGCCCATGTCAGCAGTCAAATCTTCATAACAACAGCTAAAGTTTCACACCTTTCATAGGAAATATGTCACCCCACATGTCCTTCAACAAACTTTGGGTGATCATAGTGATTCTTGCTCCAGAATCAACTAAGTGTTTTAAAGATGTATTACCCGCATGAATGTCCACAATAGGATCAACACATGACAAAGGATCTCCTGAAACAGGACTGTCCTTTCTATGTTTATGGGTGTGATCAGAACAGGAATCTGCGTCACCCAAACTGAGTAAAAGATCATTCAACCCTTCAATATCAGACTCAGAATTGACCTCACAATCAGATTATGTTGCACACGTTGCAGACCTGAAGGTATTTTGGGGTATATGTACAAGAACTGCTGCTAACTAGCATTAGCGTTAGCAGCAGTTTTCTTAACATGGCCTATCACCAAAAACTATCGCCCTGTTAGCAATGTATTTATTTGTTTATTTATTTATTTAAGAAGTTTTATATAGCGCGAACAAGACCCATTAGGGTATCAGAGCGCTTTACACATGAACGAGAAAGAGAAATGACCTATATAACAAACAACATAGTGGT
This sequence comes from Calotriton arnoldi, assembly GCA_963921515.1. Lineage (NCBI taxonomy): Eukaryota > Metazoa > Chordata > Amphibia > Caudata > Salamandridae > Calotriton > Calotriton arnoldi. The sequence goes on along the minus strand of CAWUFW010004983.1, from coordinate 858,908 downwards.
CAGAAATGTCAGGGGAGAGAGATTCAGTGATGGCATGGCATACGTAATCATAAACAGTCTAAGCCAAAATAGGACAGAGCAGGCATGAAGAAAGAGGGAGAAGAGTACACGAAGCATCTTACAAAGTCATAACGGGGGCCTCCAACAGATACAGTAAAAATACAAGTAAAAACAGAGAGGGGATGAGTCTTTGGGCAAGGGGTTTCTAGGGCAAGAATTTGTTCATCCGAAGTGCTTTAACTTCCTTTTTGAAAGTAACAGTTGAGGGGATTGTCCTAATTTCTGGTGGAAGGGAGTTCCAGATTCTCGGGCAATACCTGAGAAAGCTTGTTCATAAGTTTTCATTTTCCAAAATTTCTGAGGTTTCAGCAGAAGGACGCTGGCACTTCTGGAGGATCTGGAGCCACTGGATAGTGTAAGTTTTTTGCAAGCTAGAGTGGGGTGTTGTAATGTACGGCTTTGTGAGTCATGCAAGCAATTTTTAGTTGTATCCTTGCTTCGTAAGGGAGCCAATTTAGGGATTTCAGCTCCGGAGTAATATGGTGGTATCTTTTTGAGCCAGTGATGAGTCTAGCAGCCGAATTAGGAGAGGCCCTGAGTGGAGCCATCTTCGATCTCGGGAGTCCAGAGAGGGTTGCACTTCCATAGTCCAACTTGGAGATCACCAGAGATTGCACCTCAGATTTGAAGTCATTGAGGGGGGAGAAAAGGTTTTATTTTCCTGAGGATGCTCATTTGGAAGTTAGCTCCCTTGGTGAGGGCAGAAATATGTTTTTGCATGTTCAGGCTCTTTTCGAGCATTATGCCCAAAGAACTCATGGAGTCAATGATGTGTGGTATGCAGTTAAGAGCTGTTACCTGATTCATCCATTCACTGATGGAAGATGATTGATTCGGTGGGGCGATTAAAAAGAATTTCGTTTTCAGAGCATTGAGTTTGAGATGATTTAGAGTCAACCATTTTTGAGCTTTCAGTAGGGTGGTGTTGAGGGAACTGATATCGTCGGGGGAGGAGACTTTCAGGTACAGTTGGGTATCATCGGCATACGTGTGATAATGGACATTGGATAGTTTCAAGATTTCAGTTAAAGGCTCCATGAACAAGTTGAAGAGATTTGGAGAGAGTGTGGACCCTTGAGGTACCCCAAGGTTGACTGAGGAAGGGTTAGAGAGGGACTGATTGACCTAGAATCTTTGAGTTCTATTGTGGAGAAAAGATGCAAACCAATTTAGGACAGGCCCTGAAAGACCCATCCTATGCTCCAGTAGGTCAAGTAAGCAATCATGTTTGACTGTATCTAAGACTGATGATAGGTCAAGGAGGATCAGAAGACACAAATTGTTCTGATCCAGCATTTTGAGTGCATTGTCGACAATGTGGGTGATTGCGGATTCGGTACTATGACCGTGACGGAAGCCAGATTGGAATTGGTCAAGAAGTTGGAAGCATTCAATGTGATTGCAAAGCTGAACGTGGACACATTTCTCAATGAGCTTGGCCAAGGTCGGAATGTTGGAGATAGCGTGGAAGTTGTTTAGGTCTGCTTGATCCGCTGATGGTTTTTTAAAAATGGGGGTAACCTGACCTGAGTTAAGACAGCCTGGGATAGAGCCTTGAGTCAGGCATTGAATATCTTAGCCCAAAGTGAGAGTAGGGATAATTTGATCTCCTTGAAGAAATGCGATGGTAGAGGGTCATTGAAGTGGTTAGAAGGTTTCAATGCTGAGAGCGTTTTGAGAATGGTATTATCATCCAAGGTATCAAAAGTGCTCCAGGATGCGTTGTTCTTAGGGGTAGAACCTGGAATGATCGATGGTGTCAAAGATTGGGGGGGGTTCCGAAATGATAGGAGGTAAGATTGGCATGAGTAAGTAAGTAAGTAATACTTTATTTAGCTCCAAAGCAGTCTGCAAATCAAGTTCCATCTTAGTTATCTTTCTGATGAAGAAAGTGGGAAAATCTTCACAATTCGGCAATGGGCGTGATCCGGTCAGGGGGAGGTTGAGTATGCTATTCGAATGAGATTCAACAATCTCAAACAGTTTTTTTGGTCGGTTTTTAGCTAGGTTCAGTTGATTTGGGAAAAATTTAGCTTTGCAGATTCTTATGGTTTATTATAGATGTTCATTAGTGATCTCAGATTTGTGAGATAGTGAAGGGACGGCGAGGATCTCCACAATCTTTCCGCTAGTCGCAGGCTTCTTCTCTTAGCATTTAGACTGCCATTGGACCAGGGTTTGGAGACTTTGGAAGGTATTCTTTTTAACTGTAAGGGGCTATCGTGTCCAGAATGTTTGTCATGGACCCATTGTAGTGTTCAGTGAGATCGTGGATGTCAGTCATAGCCACTGGTAGGGGTAGTATGTTATTACTGAGGGTTTTCAAGGCATCAAGGTTGATTTTTCTTAATGTTCTCTGCCAATGTTTGGGGCTTTTTGGTTGAGTTTTGCTCCTACCAACAGATTCAGAGTTGAGGAAGGTGATGCAATGGTGGTCTGACCAGTCACAAGGGACAATAGAGTCCAACTGAACGGAATTCGAATTGCCAATGATTAGGTCTAGGGTAGCTCCTTTGACATGAGTGGGGCTGTCACATATCTGGGTCAGATCGAAGTCACTAAGGAAAGATTTGAGACTAACTACAGAAAGGTCATTCAAATCAATCCAGTGGAGGTTAAAATCTCCAAGGAAGATCTGAGTGCCATGATGATCTGCGTTGGTTGAAATCATTTCCATAATCTGTTCGATGAAGGAAAGGTTGTCTCTGGGGGGATATAGAAGAGGTGGAATTTGCAGACTTGTCTGGTATTGCAGGCGACGCCGATGCATAGGTATTCACACGCAGGGAGAGCAGCAGAATGAAGTTGTTTAACCACAAGATTTCTATGGTAGATGCAGGCAATACCTACAGGATCTGTCTAACCTAATAATGTCATAGCTAGGCGGGACTAGAAGGTCAAGGATTGGAGCAGAAGAGACAGTTAACCAGGTTTCTGTCAACATTAAGAGATCAGGCTCTTGGGCAAGAATGAGGGCAGCGATATCTGCTGCTTGTTTTACAGAAGATCTGAAATTGAGAAGGATGCATTTGAGCTCCGAGTTGGCATTGGCAGGAGACTTGTGAGAGGTGGGGACTAGTGTGAGGTTGTTTTTATTTGAGGCTCTAGGGTTAGCCCTGGGTTCTCTGTGCGGGTCGACTTGAATTGTCTCAATATAACAGTGATGGAGTGTATTGTCAGCAAAAGAAGGGTCATAGGAGCATTGAAGTGAGAGGATATCCTTGTCAGTCAGTGGATGAATTAATCTAATGGGACGAGTAGGGTCATTGGGGAGGGGTAAGGTTTTCCCTTTAGGTTGAGGGTGTTCGTATTTAGAGAGAGCATTGGGGGAGGATGGCGAGATGGAGGCCTAGAGCAGTGGTATGTGGGAAAGGTATGGTTTTGGTTGTTCATATCGAAATATTTGCTTAGACGCCCCTTTTTTGCCAAATCAGAGGTGAGGAGTAGAATGCTTTTAACATCAGACTTGAGTTGTTGGATTGTCGTGTAGTTCCTATATTGCCCATACAGGACCTGCGTGTTCAGATAACATAAACTGTGGGTTTGGTGACAGACTGGTTCTGAGCACCCCCAACGAGAAATGTTAGCCTGTTTGCATAAGCTAGCTCACAGTGCCACTAGTGTCTCCTCTTATCGGGGAGAGATTAGTTTCTGGCAACCTCAGAACATGACAACTCTGATCCCTCAAGATCGTGGAAACAATGTACTACTTTTCGCTCAGTCACTCGTGCTCACTTATCTTGTCTCAGAGATACACAGAATAAACAGCCTGGGCGTTTCAATAAGGATTTATTGAACAGTTGTTATTCTCGTGTAGAATATATGAGCTGCAGCAACCATTAGACAGTAGCAGAGATATATGATTAGCAGTACAGCGAATATAAAAGGATAGTACAGTTCTACCATCTTGCAATAAGCATGAATAAATACATGAATATAAAATGCATTGATAAAAGAAAACGCGAACTCCTACGATGCCTATCTAGATATACCTAAGTGTACCTAGCATGTGAGTAGGTGTAAAGCCAAGAATCCCTCTAGGATTTAGTCGAACCCCATTACCTGAAGTGTGAGAATGTAGGAGCCCTTCTTGGTCTCGAGTTGGACACCCCGCAAGGGATGTTCAGACCACTGTCAGCTGGAGCGTCTGCATGCAGGAGCCTCAGCGTCTCTGGTCAGTGTGTCGGCCTGGAAGTCTTGGTTCCCTCTAACTAACATTAGCAAGAGGTGCTATATTTATACAGAAAGTATCTAGGGCTCCTTTGTCCCTTGTTGCATGTATTAGCCATTGTTGGATTTGAGGATGACGTATGGGATGAACCGTGTACGTAGATATGGGGAGGAAGGTGGTGTAGCCCCAGCCTGGTTTCTAAGAACCCTTATGAATATTCATTCATACTGTGTGAGTCTATTGATGGAGTTATAGGACTCTATTGTTCAGGAGAAACCCTCCTTCTGCACCCAGGACTAAAACTAGGTAAAGGTTCAATCCTAAAAGGCTCGTTACAGTGTAGTTTAGGGGAGGTAATGTAGGTGAAGGGGTATGATGTTACCCGGGCCTATATTAGGGTACCTATATGAAACATAACACCCACTCCTCTTCCGAACAGTCAACAATGATAAAAATGCTAGTGAACTCTACTCTTTACTAGATAGTAGTGCAAAAAAGATTTTCAGTGAGTTCTGTAAAACCTTGTTCTAAAATCATTTTAAAAACAGTTTAAAAAGGTTAAAAAAAAAAGTTTTTACTATGAAAATCATTTTCTGGAATGGTCACTTAAGTCACAGTCCTAATTGAGTTCGTTTATATAAGTTGAGGTTCTACAAGCGTCAAAAGGCCATGCTTTTTTGCGAGAAATTGTCAATTTTTTAGGAAATGTTCCAAATTTAGTTAAGTTTAGAGAAAATTAAAATCCGAATTCTTTCCCAGCACACAATGAGCCAATTACAGATTAAATGTCCTGGCTGGGAGACGCAACATCATCGCTGCTTGCTGCTGCAGGGGATGGTCCTTGAAACACCTTGCAGAGTACGTCAATGGAGCACAGATGATATTCAGTACTGCCAATAGCTGGTGTAGAGGCAGCCGGTGCTGTAGTCGATACCTGGGTGCTAGTGGTGCTAGTGGTGGAGCTAAAGCTCACCCCAGTTGTAAAAGGCACCTGAGAATTCTCGAGGAATGCAGCAATCAAGATGGGAATACGCTGGGGACATTGCCGAGCATGGGCCCTCAGGGGTTCCAGTCTGGTATTCAAGTCAGCAGGCATGTCCGTTGCAAGTGTCAGACAGAGGTCCAACATGCATTCTTCACCGCAAAACAGGCATCGAAGAACAGGTAAGATGCAGTCCGACTGGTCTAAACGATAGGAACCAAGAGGCGCTTAGTTCCCTTAGGCGAAGTGTGCCCAGATGTTGCACCATGCGTTCATGGTATTTCTGCTCCAGGAGCGCTTTTGCCATCTCGTTGGTAATTGGGCCGTCCATTGCGTAGCAGGTAAATGACAATCAGGATTCCCGCTATTGATAGCAGGATCAGAGGTAGACCTCCAAAAATGCTTCCAAATACGGAGTGTATAAAGTTCGGAATAACTCCGAGGATTGTCTGAAAGGTGCTAAGAAGTCCTGACCCTATGATCTTAAATAGGTGTACAATACCACTCGTATCAGACATATTAAAGATATGACCCCCCATTTCTGCGAAATGAATGGGGCATTTTGTACGTAGAAGGGCCTGTATCTCAGTCGAGGTCCTTGCGATTTGAAGATCAAAGGTCTCTCGAGCGGAGGTTAAGGGTACAGTTTGCATGTAAAAGCATGGCTTTCAGTCTCCTCAAAGTATCAAATTGTATAAAGGAAACATTCAATGAAGGCCATAACGGCGCCTCCCTGACTGTACTTGTTGGGGGAAACAATACTTGCATACAGCAAGTAACCCTGGAGTTCACAGTGACCAGATAGGCAATGCCCGGAAGCATACCACAGCAACCTTGATCATTCAGCATCAAGTAACTCCCATTTGAGAGCAGCTCAAATACTGGTTTAATCACGGCAGCTGGAGTCCCTTTCATGTGGCAGGACAAGTTTGCTATTGACCCATTACACGCTCCGTGCAATGAAATGTCCCGGCACATGAGAGAACCGCTCAAAGCGTTCTTGCAGTTTGTACCACTTAGAAACACTTCTCGATCCCCACTCCAGAATCGAAATCTATATGGTAAATCCCAGGATTCCTTAAGGTATTCCTTACCCATTTTTTCATATTTGCCCGCCTGCCTTTGTTCAAGGCAATATTGAAACTGAAAAGTAGTGACCGGTAGAGTTATGTTGCCATGGATTAGCCATTCAGTAGACGGAGCTTCCGCTACTGTAAATGGTAGTCGGTCCTGTTTTTCAATACGCAACATTATATATTTAGCTCCCCTTTGTGCCACTTCAACCTGTTTATCTGTTAGATTATATTCAGAAAACAGAGACGTACTGTTTATAAAACGCCAAGGCACAAAGCCTGCACGCAAAGATTGCAGCGTCCAGCTCAATAACATGAGAGAACGTAATTGAGATTGCCCGTGTTGAAGTATGGCCAAATCTTGTTCTAGGATATCTATCGCAGAAGACACAATGTTGCCCAAAGAATATATTCTGGAGGACAAAGTTGTTAATCCATTGTCTACCACAGCCAACGATTTTTCTAAGTTAATACGGTCTATTTCCCGTATTCTCTCTGCGGCCTTTTGTTGGGATATTTTCCAATTTTCATTATAGGCAGCATAAATACCGGCATATATGAAACGTTTCTGACGTTGTTTCTTGGGACCTTGTAAAAAATCCCTAAGATCCATGTCTTGTGAGAGTAAGGCTAAGTGTTGTTTCACTTCTGTTAGTGTTGAGGTTTCTAGCCAATCAAGGCATAACTTCCCAACACTGTAGGATATCACTACCTCTGGGTGTTCTCTTTGTACATAACGCGGGTCTGGCCTGTGGATATTGAACCCTTCGGTGATACCCACAAATTGTTTATGACATATGTTTGTGTCTAAGGGCCAAACCACCCATTTTTCCCAATTAGGGTCTGATCAATTGTACTGTAAAATGTCATCTACTGTTGCCCCTTCCTGTGAAGTCGAATTTTGCCACCCTCCCATCTGTGATGGTGTTGGAAATCGAGGTGTGTTCAGGTCCTTGATCTTGGCAAATCCAAGACTGGATGTCTGTTGTACAGTTTCGTTTAGAAATATCATCTGCTGTGGAATGAGGCATGCTCTAAATAGCGCTTCTGTTCCCTGGACTTGCCAGTCCCTGGAACCCCAGACTGATTTTAAGTCTATTGTGTCCTTCCATAGGTCAAAACCCTGTTCAGACAGTTGGGCAATAAAGGAAGCAGAGTAAATCTGTTTTGTGTTTGTCAACATAATTTTCAGTGCTGATGTTGGTGTAACCTTATAATAATATGAGGTCGGGTCAGTGGTGTTAAAGCCTGAAAAGTATGAAAATTTATGTGCAAATGTGTGCAAACTACTTTTTGGTGGTGTAGGACAATGTTCCACTGATGGTACTCAAAAACATTTCTAGGTGAAATAGATTTGTGCAGAAAATGATGACCATAATATTGGTAACAGTACAAAGTGTCATAGTCTGAATTACTTTCTAACATTTCAGTGTTCGGAAATGCAGCAGTTTTTTCTAAATGAGACAACATGTTATTAACAGTTTCAGAGTCCCAATCATCAGAAAATGTACTGGAGGTAATAATATCACTTAATGAAATTTTAAATAAATGATAAATTTTTAAAAGTTCAGTCGGTCCGAATATTTCGAAATCAACCTTGTCCCAAACTATACCATCCGGTATAGGAACCGCTGTGATGTTCACTGATAACAAGTCTCTCTGTTCACAATGAGACGATTGATGTGGTTTTAAAATCAAATTAACTTTCCGGGGCTGTAGAGCTTTGTGGAAGATATCGTCCATTAATAAGCATGCTAAAAGTTATTACTAAGCCTAGCCAGAAAAGAAAAAATGAAATCCCAGTAAATACCCAGAGTTCTAACCAAGGTGATACCAGGTAAGTCTTTTTGAGAAAGTTCAGAAAGTCTTTAGCTTGCTGTTTGCGTGATTTTTGGGCTGGGGTCATTTCCGGTTCACTTGGATCCAAAGAAAACGTATCAAATTCATGAAGTAGCCAGAAGCAGTTCGATCAATTGTAGGAATTGCATCGGGATTTGTTGAAATCGCATTTTGCTCTTGTCTAGGCATGTTGACGTAGACGTCTGTATTAGGTCTAATTGCAACCTGGTTGTTATTTTGAGTTTCATTTTGAAGATGAACTTCTGGTTCAAGAGGAACGAGTTCCATAACATTGTTGCATAGTCCTTCATTCCGTACAGGTGGCTCTTCAAACGTGATGAGTCTTTCTGTTTGAACTTCTTGGATTGTAGCGAGAGTAGGGCGTCTGCTACTGTGGAGTCCACGAGGCCTACTGTTCAATATCGGCCACATAGTGTGGTTTAATTAAGTCAATTGAGACAAATCGTTTCTCCTTTTTCTCGGCAAGCGGCAGCAGAAGTACAGTTCTTGTTCCTTGTACTGCTAGGACCGGTACAGGCTTTCTGTGGGACGGCCCGAATTCTTTCTTATCCGCTATTTTCTCTCTGACCAGATCCCCGACTTTTGGGATCCAGACAGGTCTTGCCGTGACTGCCTTGACTTCCCCAGTGGTGGTCTGTTTGGTGTTGATGTTACTTTGTCTTCTCCTGGATTCATTTAGATCCTGTAAAACAGCCAAACGATCATGGATATCAAATGCTTTCCCATCCGCTACTGTGCCTTCACAATCAAGATCAGGTACCAACATTCTCGTCCCAAGTAGGACCTCATATGGAGTGACACCCCCTAGAGAACTTCTTGGCTGATTGTTGAGTGCTCTCTGAACCCCATATAAGTGATTGACCCAACTACCGCCCTTGCCTAATACCCTAGCTGCTAAAGATTGCTTTAAGTCCTGGTTTTTCCTTTCCACAACCGAATTTCCCTCAGGATGGTACGGAGAGGAGTACCGCAATGCTACACCCATACTTTCCATGGCCTCTTTGTAAGCCCGAGAGCTAAACGCCAGGCCACGGTCAGAATGTAACGTGCCAACTGCGTATGTCCCTATAAAGACTCGCAAATCTTTTATAACAGTTCGGGCGTCAGCCGAGCACTGAGGCCAAACCCATAGGAATCAGGAACAAGAATCCACTGCCACCAAGTTATACTTGTAAGCCCCATCAGATTGAAAAGGACCGCAGTGATCCAGATACACACATACAAGAGGTTTGTCAGATATCAGTAGTGGTGTCTGCGCCGGGCGTTTTATGGTGGAGCCCTTCATCTGCTGTCAGATGTCACATTTCAAGACGTAATCTTTAGCTTGTTTTGCTAGACCTGGCCACCAATAGCGCTGTTTCAGTAGCAAAATAGTCGCTGTAACGCCTGTATGTGCAGAACCCAAACCCTCGTGTGCTGCAACAATCAAACCTTGCCTACGATCCATATTTGGTATTACTCTATCCCCCACTCCAGGAATCTGAGCATATGGAATGTTTTGTGCATCTAATTTGTAGGAGTACTTGAGTGGAAATTTTTTCGGTACTGCTGAGCTGCCCTTGCGTGAAGCAATGACAGCCACCATTATCTCGCCATCTATTCTCATTTTAGAGCGAGTGATTGCAGCTACGGAAGCCGTTCGCACAGCCCCCTTTGCGGCTTCATCAGCCAATGAATTCCCTTCAACGTGAACGCCATCACGCTGATGACTCAGGGTGCGTATCACGTGAGCCCTTGGTAGTTCGTTTTTCAACTCCACTACCTATTCCCATAGCATTTTATGCTTAATTGTGCCACCTTTTGCATCTTTAAACCCGTTTAGTTCCCAATGTAGTAAGTACTCATTGTACGACTGTACACAGTAAAAGGAAGCGCACACAATTAGTGTGGGGAATTCGTGATCCGTATTTACAAGTGCCAGTATCAGTGCTTTTAACTCTGCCAACTGAGCAGTGCAGTCTCCTAGAGATTGCGTTTTTGTGCAACTCGGATGGAACCTTCCATCCCGCATGCGACCTTTAATGATAGCACACGCTGCGCTGTATTGTTGCTTACTCCCTATGGCCGGTTGAGCAGATCCGTCAGTGTAAATAATATATTCATACTGATCGAGAGGCAAAATCTCATTTGGTAGAGGATATTCTTGTTCGTATTGCAGGAATGCTTGTGTTTTTAGACTTGGATCAAATCTGTATTCAACGTCCGTTGCAGTAAGAGAATTATCCCATTGTATCCATCTCGGATGTAAGGCTTTTGCATTCGGAATGCTCGCCTTAGTAACAGCTTCTAAAGCTGGTACCAGGCTTACGACAATTATGCGTTTACCCTGAGCCAGTGCTCTTTCTCTTGCTACAGCGGTCTGAACAGCTGTCAGTATTTTTTCTGTTGAAGTGAAACGCATTTCTGCGTTTGTGTACAGGTGTGATTTGTATGCGATCGGTACTGTTTCCCCTTCTTTGAAGGTTAAGTAAGTGTACCCGCATTGACCCAATATTACACGGATCACCAAGTTGCTTACGTGTACGCGTGTCTGTAAGTGTTTGGAATCAATCATGTCTTCTTGTAATGAACGTAGGATATTTGAGTGTTCCTGTGTCCAATGTCTAACTGAAAAGTCAGGTTTTATTAAGCCATACAAAGGTTTTACTTTTTCTGCGTAATCCAAAATGTATGTTCTGCCGAAATTTAGGAATCCCAGTATTGATTGCAAGTTTTTCAATGTTTTTGGAGGTTGGAGCAGCGCACACTTTTCTAAAAAGTTAGCTGCCAGGCTTTTCCTTCACTTGAAAGCTCATATCCTAAAAATAGGACATTGAGGTGGGCTATTTTAGATTTCTTAAAATTAAATTTGTAGCCCTCAGAGGCGAATCCCATAATAATGGTGCTCACCCTGGTCAAGTGCCTTTTTAAGTCATCGTCCATCAGATAAATATCATCCACATAGGACAATGCTTCTTCATCAACATTTTGGAGTAACTCAGTTATTCTTGCTGAGAATACCCCCGGGCTGTTCTTATACCCCTGGGGGAGGCGACAAAGTTGTCGCTGGGACCCCAACGCTGAGAATGCGGTCAAATACCTGCTTTCAGGTGCTATATTTTGGCAGAAAAATCCATTTGAGATATCTAGTGTGGTTTTGTATTTTTTCCGCACCATGTTATTCATTAATGCGGCACTATGTGCATTTTGGACAGCGAAAGTCTTTGTGCATGTGTTTAAATGTCTGTAATCAAAAGCTAGACAATATGAATTATCCGGTTTTGATACGGGAAACAAAGGAGGGTTCATAGGTGAGGTGCAATTTTCGATCACCCCTTGGTATTCAAGTTGATCTAAGATCTCCCTGACCTATTTTTTAGCTTCTTGCTTTATTGGGTATTGTCTCTGTGCATTTGGTGAAACTTTTAACGGGATCACATGGTGGGTTGACCCCTCATCCCACCCTGCATGATTTTTATACAATGCTGGAGCTAGGGCTACTGCCCACTCCCGTGCATATGCATGTTTAAGGTGTATGGGAACGAGGTCGGAGAATGCTGGAAAAATTATGTTTTCCCCCCTAGGGCACTCCATAACGAATGCTGGCAGCCAATCTTGTTCTGCTAATAGGATGTCATACCCAGATGACAGATTTTCCCAAAAAAGACTCTTAACTTTCCTGGGCTTGTCCCCCGTCATTTTGAGTGTTATCTCGTGTAACTTATGTGGGACACTCACCCTGGTGTCTGGTGTTTCCACCGTGATGTAATCATTCAAGTCCGCTGTCACCAGAAATTCCTTCAGGTTCTGGCGAGCTATTGTTACCTCTGCCGCACTGTCTAGCATCGTCTGAGCCCATTCCCCGTTCAGAAGTTGCGTCCTCAGAATTCTGGGCATGTCTGATCTTTCTGCCTGCAACTTTCTATTTCTTAAATTGAGGTTTTGATTTTGGCTTGTCTTCTTTTTTGGAAGTATAGTCTTGAGCGTGCTGCTTGTCTCTGGACTTTGTACGCTCTTCTTTGTGTTCTGACCGTCCTTCTCTCTCTGAAGTTTTTGTCGAGCCCTGAAAGGAACGAGAGGAATGTGTATCAGTATCCTGATACCTGTCAGGTTTCCTAATATTATCCCTATTCCTGAGATTATACCTCTTTTCAGATTGCTCCTGTGGAGGAGATCTACCTCGGGATTGAGATCTCTTTTCTGAAACGTTTTGTTGTTTTTTATTATCCCACTTCTTTTTAGAAGAAGCAGGTGTCTGCTTGGAAGTGTCCTTTTCAGGACTGCCCATCAGTTGTGGTTTTAAAGCTTTCCCACCCAAACTGTCTCTGCCTAATTCTGCATATGCAGTTTGGATTATTTTGTGTAGTTCGTGTGGTTGGTCTAACGGACTGAACTCCCTTAGGCGTTGGCGGATTGCCACTGAAGCTGCTTCCCCTTTAATATTAGCTAGTATTATGGCTGATACCTGGTCATAGTTATTTAATAACTTCATCCCTAAGTTCAGGGCAGGCTCTGCTCCGTACTCGTTTTGTATTTGTCTTAATACATCTGATACTACCGCTAATGAAGGAATACCATGAGTTCTGGTATATATGGCAGCAAAGACTGTACCCCAAGTGGTACAATCCTCTAACTGTGGTGTTATCCCCATGGGCAAGCAGATTGTTAGCATTCTGTGTTTTTCAAACGTGGTAGTATTTGGAAATACTGCCTCGAGCTGCGTTATTTTCGGAGCTACCCAGAATGGTATTTGTTCACGTTTCGTGGGCATTTTGCCCATTACTGCAAGTAATGTTTGTGGAGTTATTTTAGTTGCTGTAACCTGAGATTGAGTTCCATTTGTTGCAACTGTTGTTGTTTGGACTGTAAAAGTCCTCATGACGTATTGCGTCAGGTTTCTGTAGATTCTAATTAAATCTTTGTGTTGTATGAGTAAGTCTGGTTGTGGCATTGTATCAATGTCAGGATGTGTTGTGTAGGCCGCTAATATTGGCCATGTTGCCCCGTCTCCTCCTAATCTTACTCTGTGTCTTATATGGGGTAGGGCACCTTTAAACCAGTATAGGTGTTCCTGGTACGTGAGTGGAACCTCTATGTCCTCGCAAGGACCATATTCCACTGGTGCATCTCCTTCTGTATACAAGTGAAATGTGTGTGTTCTTGCATCTGCTTCTGGCAATGTAACCCATGAATAGAATACCTCTGTTTTGTTTGATTTGTGTGCCTCAATCACGAAAGCTACTAATCCACCCCTAGCTGATAAACCATATTCTAGTAGTTTCAGGGTGATAGTACGTCTAAATTTAGGTGCAATGAGAATTCCATCCACCTCTTCGTCTGAGAGGGGCAGTGGCATTTGCAGTGGGTCTAAGACCTGGTTAGTCATTGTGTACAGAACACAAACTAACTTTCCCAGGAAACTATGATGAGGTTTTATGCACAATTTTTAGGAACAAAATGTCCTTCAAGCTTGATTAACCAACAGCCAATAAATAGGATATTTTGCCTACTCAGCTGTGGTGGAGTTTTGTGCCCACCCACTCCAGACGTCTCTGATGTTTGTGAGTAGAGGTCTCTGAGAATTAGCACGACTGAACTACTCAGATTCTACTGTTAGATAAGTCCCCAACCAACGTTGGCGGCGCAATGTCGTGTAGTTCCTATATTGCCCATACAGGACCTGCGCGTTCAGATAACATAAACTGTGGGTTTGGTGGCAGACTGGTTCTGAGCACCCCCAACGAGAAATGTTAGCCTGTTTGCATAAGCTAGCTCACAGTGCCACTAGTGTCTCCTCTTATCGGGGAGAGATTAGTTTCTGGCAACCTCAGAACATGACAACCCTGATCCCTCAAGATCATGGAAACAATGTACTACTTTTCGCTCAGTCACTCGTGCTCACTTATCTTGTCTCAGAGATACACAGAATAAACAGCCTGGGCGTTTCAGTAAGGATTTATTGAACAGTTGTTATTCTCGTGTAGAATATATGAGCTGCAACAACCATTAGACAGTAGCAGAGATATATGATTAGCAGTACAGCGAATATAAAAGGATAGTACAGTTCTACCATCTTGCAATAAGCATGAATAAAAACATGAATATAAAATGTATTGATTAAAAGAAAGCTCATACTCCTATGATGCCTCTCTAGATGTACCTAAGTGAGTAGGTGTAAAGCCAAGAATCCATCTAGGATTTAGTCGAACCCCATTACATGAAGTATGAGAATGTAGGAGTCCTTCTTGGTCTCGAGTTGGACACCCCGCAAGGGATTTTCAGACCACTGTCAGCTGGAGCATCTGCATGCAGGAGCCTCAGCGTCTCTGGTCAGTGTGTCGGCCTAGAAGTCTCGGTTCCCTCTAACTAACATTAGCAAGAGGTGCTATATTTATACAGAAAGTATCTAGGGCTCCTTTGTCCCTTGTTGCTTGTATTAGCCATTGTTGGATTTGAGGATGACGTATGGGATGAACCGTGTACGTAGATATGGGGAGGAAGGTGGTGTAGCCCCAGCCTGGTTTCTAAGAACCCTTATGAATATTCATTCATACTGTGTGAGTCTATTGAAGGAGTTATAGGACTCTATTGTTCAGGAGAAACCCTCCTTCTGCACCCAGGACTAGAACTAGGTAAATGTTCAATCCTAAAAGGCTCGTTACAGCGTAGTGTAGGGGAGGTAATGTAGGTGAAGGGGTATGATGTTACCCGGGCCTATGTTAGGGTAGCTATATGAAACATAACAGGATGGCCAGGGTGATCTCATCCAGCTTGGATCCAAGTGAGGAGTTAGAAGTGAGATCTAGCTGGGGCGAGGAAGGGTTATGAGTGAAAGAGGAGGGCACCGTAAGTGGGTACATGAGGATTCAGGAGTGTGAGGGGCTGTGAAGGCAAATGACTGTTGGCCGTGGTAAGAGGTTCCGTAACAGGTTGTAAGGACGGTGAGTCTGTGATGGGGGTTTTTGGCACGTTGGTCGAATCAACAATAGTGTTGTGATAGGACAGAGGTAAGGAAGGGGTGTTTGTGAGACTATTGGAGAAGTGAACCTCAGGGCTGGCTCCTCTGTGGGAGCAATGGGCGTGAGGACTGGTTTGGTGCAAGAAGGAGAGCTGCTCGGGCCCGGTAGGTGGCGATGATGGGTTAGTATTAAGTTCGAAGAAATCATTGGAGGTAGAAGGGCTGGAGAGGGACGGGCCGACAAAGCCACCTTGGTTGGGAAACGAGGTGGGGTGAGGGGCCATGGGATTAGACGAGGGTATAGGATGATTTAGGGAGGGGGTAGATTTAGTATTGTTCACCACGTTTTTGATGGTGGGGAAAAAGTATTCAAACGATTCAAGGTTGTGAGCAGAGGATTGGATAAGGATAGTTCCATTATTGTAAAGTGAGATATGAGCTTCGAACTTATAAATAGGTGAGTGGGCGACCGTGACTCTTAAGCCATGAGGAGATTTTTTAGATGTGGTGATTGTGAGTAAGGAGTAAAGAGTGTTCCTCCACTGGCCGCGTCTTTTAGTATAGAAGATAAGATCACAGAATGAGGCGCCTCTTCTTACAATATGTCGCTACATGGAGATAGTTTCAGGTAGCCGCAGTGAAAACTGCCGCTTACACTAGTGTGAAGGCGATACAAATTCTGGTGTTAGTTGGCGAAAACTGACAAAAGGCCCATTAGCAGCAAAAAAACCTCACGTTAGTCAGCCCAACGTGACTTTTTTTGCCTTTAGAGGCAAAAACAGCCTATAAGTCCACCTCCAATAAAAATTAGGATACAAAACCAATGGAATGCAGAATAGAGCAGCCAGGGCCAAGTGCAGCACAGATCAACAACCCCGCAATAGCCAGGATGACCAGCCAGAATCCCAGGGGAAGAGGAAATTCAGGGCTACAGTCATGAAAAGAGGTGCATTGCTGGGCAAAACCAGTGATGCATCACTTATAATTGCGCACTCAGGGCAACACCATGGCATCCAAAACCTTGAAAGCACGGACAGTCCCTGGGGCCTGGAGGCATCGCTGGGCCTGCGTCTGGGACCCGTAGTGGGATGTAGAGGTGCTGTGGAGTTGCTGGGCTGTAGCGGTTGACATTGAGGCATAGGCGATCACCCTTACCTGTTGGTGAAGTCTGCCAGGTCGCATGGAGACACGTTGCTGACCTGTGTGAGAAGACTGCCTGGTGCCCCTTGGAGTTGTGAATAGTAGAGGAGCTCCTGCGCACCAACGTAGGGAGGACAGCATCGCATACCACGTGCCACCACTACACCCGGGTGCGCGGAGGAGATTACCAATGGTGGCCCGCACCTCTCTGCATCACAGGACGGAGGATGTTGCGCTGGCTGGATGCTGTGGAGGGCTAGGCCTCTGAGCTCCGCTGAACTTGTGTGGCGGGAGCACTACAACTTCACGCCTTAGGGGGCCCTGTTGCATCACTTGCATCGGGAGGTTCCCCAGCAGAATTGGCGGCGACTGCTGTACCCAGGCTTGTGAAAATCCACCTGGCTGAGGCTCATGCTGGCTGAGTCACAGACTTGGAGAGAGTGCAGCAGATTGCACCACAGTGTCAATGTCCAGGTGAGGAGAAGGTGGGATGCATAGCGGAGGAGGCCTGGGTGTCGAGTCAGGCCCAGGCCTAGGACCTGTGGGTGACGCACCCCCAGTGGCGGCTCATCCGCTATGGAGGAAGAGCGTCGCCCCACTGCTTTCAATCAGTGCAAGAAGAGGAAACATAATATGATGATAACTTTCTGATGTACTTATGCTATGTTTCCTTTGTGGGCGGGAAGGTGGGTGGGGCTGCTCTACTCATGGAGCAGGGCAGGGGTGGAGTAGTATGCCCACTCAAGTGCGCAGTGACTGTTTGGTCGGCCCTCTCAGGCCACCCAAAGCAGTCATGCGCACATCCCTGTTCGCAATCCAGGCTGCATTACAGCCTGCATGGAGAACATGCCCACCCCTCCAGCCCCTGGCTGAACGCCTTGTCACGGTGCTCAGGAGCAATCACAATGCCGCATTGCAGCATTGTGATTGGCTTAGGGGAGGGAGCCTGGCTGCCTGCCTCCTGTTCCTGGCAGCAGATTCAGGAGTGCAGGAGCACAGAAGACGCTGGACCCGACCTCGAGGTAAGGATTTTTTAAAAAGATATTTACAACCCCCGCTCCCCCAACGCACCCCTCCTCCAGTGTCCTTTCCCACCTCCCAGCTGCCCAGTCCCCCCGCAGCACTACATAATGGCGGCTGCTGTGAGACATGCGCCGCGGGCATACCACTGGTGCGCCAAAGGCAATCCCGTCTGCATCCGTCTGCCCCTGGACCATGCCCAGCACCAAGGACCCTTCCTCTCGGACACTCCACCGCTACGATGCCAGCACCCTCCTCACCATCAACCCTGGACGCAACACCGTCTGATATCTAGCAACCCTGTAGTATTTTCTTGCACCCTGCGCCTGTCGAAACTGAAAATGCACCTTCTGCCACATCAGCACACCAGCACCTCCTGCCGCCCAGCCGACCAACAGCGCAGCCGACCAGCTCAACTGCTTCCTCCTCAATGTGCAGTCCCTCCACAAACACGCAACAGAAATCAGGGACCTCCTCTACGCCACCTCTTCAGACATCGCCTTCTTCACGGAAACCTGGACCAACCTCTGCTCCGGACCGGACATTGCCATCACCATCCACGACAGCTACAAATTCACCGCACGGAACACCCTGAGCGGCCAGGAGGAGGCATTGCCATTGTCTAAAAAAGGCACACTCCGACTGACCACGCACTCCAATGACCCGACAGTGACCATGGAACACCTCCACTTCCTGATCCGGACCAACCTCAACACCACCCTCCGCAGCACCCTCATCTACAGGCCCCCCAGGCCATGAACCCCCATTCACCAATGTCATTGTAGACCTCATCGCCCCCCAGGCTCTCCCATCCACCGACTACATCCTACTCGGAGACCTTAAGTTCCACCTGGACAACCTCAGTGACCAGAACTCCACCCCCTTCCTGGGGAACCTCGCCAACATCAGACTCAAGCATCTAGTCACCACACCAACCCACATAGCCTGACACACACTAGAGCCTGTCTTCTCCACCAGCGGGAACTTCAACTACAGCCACACCACAAGACTCTCCTGTACCGACCATCATTGTTTACATCACGCCATCACCACGCCCACTGTACACCATCGCCATCATTGCCTCCCCCTATTGCAGCTGGATCAAGGCCACCGAAGAGCTTCCCGCCAACTCCCTCAGCACCACCACTCCGCCAACGCTTACAGACGCCAACACAGCAGCGCGCAACCTCCACTGATGGATCTCCAACTGCACCAACACCCTGGCACCCTTCAAGAAAAGACCAGGCAAACAACACTCCAAGAAGGCCAACTGGTTCACTCCCACCCTCCACTAGTCCAGCCCCACCAGCAGGTGTCTTGAGAAGAGATGGAGCCATAAAATCAATCAATTCCGCAACACAGTCACCCTTGCACCATGGCGCAAGGGTGACTGCATTGGCGCATGGCAGCCATTGTACGCCAACGTAGTGGAAAAAGATAGGGGGGCTTATTCATGAGCCCCTTCTGACAGTTTCACCCTGCCGGTGCATCATTTTCTTGACGTACTTGCAGCATGATTCTTGCATCACGTTGCACCGTATTTGCAAAGTGACGCATCTAGGCATATGCGCGACCTTGTGAAGCCCTGTGCCACATTATACCTGCATCAGGTATGATGTATGCAGGGTGGGCGCTCCCACGCAACAAAGCCAAATAGGAGTGGCGCAGTGAAATCCATCAGATTTCATTGCAACAATTGTAGGACGCCACTGCGTCAGAACCTTACGCCTGCCTCATGGCAGGCATAAGGGTGACACAGTGCCACAGGGATAGGCTTGCCCCATGCATTACTGGAGTTGCATCATGCTTGTGACACAACTGCAGCAATGCGCGAGTTTAGCGCTGACAGATATGTCAGGATTCCAGACGTATCAATCATTAATTGTGACATGGAGTGCCGTACAGTGAATACAGCGCATCCATGGTGTCTCAAGAAGGGTGTAGTGAAAAGTGTTGCAACGCAATTTTGTTGCAGCAATGCAACACTTTTAATGAATGAGGCCCAGGAATGCGCCCTATCTTACGGATGGTGCTTATTCCTGCCCTGTAGTTTTGTCGCAGGGCAGCGCAGCAACATTCCTTGCAGCGCTGTCCAGCACCAAAATCTTCTGAAAATAGGCCCCAAGTGTTTGCACCATTTTTAAGACCAGCTATTTTCTAGTCTTAAAAGACTGCCTCTAACTGGAGTTAGAGGCAGTTTTTTGAGTTTTGCACCATACAAGGAATTCCTTGTAAATATCGCAAAGTGGGGTTAGCGGCAGTTTTTCCATGGGAACGCTTACCTTGCATCTCATTTTCGTTAAGTCCCACAAGCTGAAGTGGCGATCTTAAAAATTAGTGTTTTCGGCGGAAAAGTGCCACTAACTCCAGTTAGCGACAGCTTGTAAATATGGGGATAAAAAAAAGCTGCTGTAACGTCAAAAAATTGATGCTATGGCAGCGTTAAGTCCTTGTACATATACTCCTTTGTTTCTTCTGGCAGACCTTAGCAAAAAGCCTTAACTTTTTGCAGTAATTTCAGGTGACAACTTTTACCATGTGGAGGATTCCCACAACAAAAACGCATATTAGATAAGGGTGATTATATTTTGAAACCAGGTCTGTTACCACTATTTTTTGTGTGAATCTCTGAAATTTTCCAAGATAATTTGCCAGATTTAACCACATTTACTGAATCTAAAGGTTTCTCCTGAAGTACTTTTACTGAAATTTGAAAAATCTCTATATCTTTACTGTTTTAAGGGCATCATACAGGGATGGGTTTCCCATGGATAATAGTTTTTTACAGATCCGTTTATCTATACGCTGGCAGTCAAAATGGTCTCTAATCAACTGATCTGTGAAATTTACTAATTGACAAGTTAGGGGTCGATTCCGATTCGGGCCGGAAAAAGCACCGACCGACTCGGATCCGGAAATTATACCGACCGACACGTACCTGTGGCGCCCAACACGCCAAGTACGATGCAATGCGTGCAAAATCCGACCGACACGTACCGAACCCAAGTCGAACGACCGAGCCACACGGAAAACAGCAATCCGGTCGGAAAAACACGCGAATCCAACCGACCGACACGCACCCGGAACAAATCCGACCGAAACGTACACGCAAACTCCAAACCGCAAAGTACGATGCAAGGCGCGAAAACCACGAGCGAGTCGGACGGAGGACAAGCCGTACGACCGACACGCATAAAAAACCGAGCCGAAGCAACACAAAACACCGTGACAGACGCGTACGCAGCATAGAAAACTGCACAAACACAGCGTGAACGAAACGGAGAATACCGTACGAGATAAATGCAGGGTCCGACTCGGTCACAAGAACGTTTCCAACATACACAGACAGTACAAAGGAAAAATCACACAAAAAAATGCCAAACAAGCAATTACTAAGCCAATAAATACTGGGGGGGGTGGGGACAGAGAACAAAGACACACCCACAACTCCACCCATATAAAGGACACAAATCACAACCATGATCCTTTGCAAATGCCATTCCACTGCCAGCACCCAAGAGAAAGCAACCACACACCCACAGCTCATCCCTCACACAAGCCACACACCATCAGCACACCAACAAATACCTACCTCACATACACCCAGCAAAACACACACTCACACACCCTCACCTGCACACCAACACACACATCACTCACCATCACCACCCATCACCATGCCCCCCAAGAAGAATCACAAGTTCCTAGATTGTGAATTGGAAGTCATGGTAGATGAGATCCTCAGGGTAGAGCCACAGCTGTTTGGCACACTGGTCCAACAGACCCCCATCTCCCAGAAAACCAAGATGTGGGAGAGGATCATCAACAGGGTGAACGCACTATCACCATGTCGGCGCACAAAGAGCGACATCCATAACAGGTGGTATGACGTGCGCAGGAGGGTACGGGACCTGCTCAAGAAAGACTACATCAACAGCCAATACACCGGCAGTGGCCCTCCTGCCAAGCCAATATACCTCAGGTCCTGGGAGGAGAAGGTGCGGGCCATCCTTCCGCCAGTGAGCGTATATGGACTAGAGAACATCCCAGAGCCTGGTGAGTACACAACAAATGTACACAATATACTGCCACAAAACACACACACATCACTGTCAAGGGGAGAGTCAAACCATGCACTCATAGCAATTACACAGCAACCAGAACAGAATCATCCCAAAATGTGTATGTCAGTCAGATAAACACAACACATGCCATCAAAAAAGTCACATCCAACTGTGCCATCACATGTACAAACACAACTACAACTACAGCTAGGCAGTGGCACAAATAGAACTAACAAACACATCCAGACATGTAGCCACCACAACAACACCAACACACAGTGAAGACAACTCAAAGGAAGGAATTCTGTGTATGCTGGCCAAGTCAGTGTAGCCAATAGCATCATGGGAGTCGCAGTCACACATATTGCCCCCCCACAACTGTCCCATCAACACCACCATGAACCATGCGCACATCACAGGGAGTGGAGAAGGACTCACAAGATGGTTGACACTGGCTACTGCTGTGGGGAGCACAAGGCCCTGCTGGCAACTGTGCACCAACAAACAGCAGGAAACCACTGACTGACATCCTGAGAGACAACTTCCACTCCCTGCAATGCAAGCACGTTCCATGGTGGGATATCTGGCTGGCTGGGTGGGAAGGAGGACTTGCAGCACTGACCATAGTCACAAGCACCTCCCCTCACACACCCCCCAACACAAACTCCACAGAACCCACCTGGTAGAATGCAATGCCCCCCATCCTAACACAAGATCCCACAAAGAACCACCACCCTGGGTTATGTTGTGTGAAGCACAGGGACACTCTTGGGACTTTTAGCCAAACAACTGCCAGGACAACACTCCCAGCCATCCTGTCAGCACAGCCAGCCCACCCCACAGGGAAGCAGAGTCAAAAGGAAGGAAGCATGGGCATGCTGGGAAGGGGGGTGGAGGCAATAGCATGATGGGAGTCGTAGTCACTGATATTGGTCACCCCCACAACTGTCCCATCAACACCACCCTGAACCATGCTCACATCACAGGGAGTGGAGAAGGACTCACAAGATGGCTGACACTGGCTACTGCTGTGGGGAGCACAAGGCCCTGCTGGCAACTGTGCACCAACAAACAGCAGGACACCACTGACTGACATCCTGAGAGACAACTTCCACTCCCTGCAATGCAAGCACGTTCCATGGTGGGATAACTGGCTGGCTGGGTGGGTGGGAAGGAGGACTTGCAGCACTGACCATAGTCACAAGCACCTCCCCTCACACACCCCCAACACAAACTCCACAGAACCCACCTGGTAGAATGCAATGCCCCCCATCCTAACACAAGATCCCACAAAGAACCACCACCCTGGGTTATGTTGTGTGAAGCACAGGGACACTCTTGGGACTTTTAGCCCAACAACTGCCAGGACAACACTCCCAGCCATCCTGTCAGCACAGCCAGCCCACCCCACAGGGAAGCAGAGTCAAAAGGAAGGAAGCATGGGCATGCTGGGAAGGGGGGTGGAGGCAATAGCATGATGGGAGTCATAGTCACAGCTCTACATCCCCCACCACATGGCCCAGCAAGCTCACACTCACGCATGCACATCCCACAGAGAGTGGAAAGGCCCATCAAAGATGTCTGACACTGTTGCTGTGTCGTGGGGAGCACAAGGGCATGCTGGGAACTGCACAGCAACCAACAGCAGGACACCACTGTCAGCCATCTTGCCATTGCACACACACCCACACATACTGAATTCCCCACAAAAGCAAGTAAGTTTGGGAATGCTGACAAGTGGGGTGGAGGCAATAGCATGATGGGAGTGGCAGTCACTGATATTGGTCACCCCCACAACTGTCCCATCAACACCACCCTGAACCATGCTCACATCACAGGGAGTGGAGAAGGACTCACAAGATGGCTGACACTGGCTACTGCTGTGGGGAGCACAAGGCCCTGCTGGCAACTGTGCACCAACAAACAGCAGGACACCACTGACTGACATCCTGAGAGACAACTTCCACTCCCTGCAATGCAAGCACGTTCCATGGTGGGATAACTCTGGCTGGGTGGGTGGGAAGGAGGACTTGCAGCACTGACCATAGTCACAAGCACCTCCCCTCACACACCCCCTCAACACATACTCCACATAACCCACCTGGGAGAATGCAATGCCTCACATCCTAACTCAAGATCCCACAAAGAACCTCCACCCTGGGTTATGTTGTGTGAAGCACAGGGACACTCTTGGGACTTTTAGCCAAACAACTGCCAGGACAACACTCCCAGCCATCCTGTCAGCACAGCCAGCCCACCCCACAGGGAAGCAGAGTCAAAAGGAAGGAAGCATGGGCATGCTGGGAAGGGGGGTGGAGGCAATAGCATGATGGGAGTCGTAGTCACAGCTCTACATCCCCCACCACATGGCCCAGCAAGCTCACACTCACGCATGCACATCCCACAGAGAGTGGAAAGGCCCATCAAAGATGTCTGACACTGTTGCTGTGTCGTGGGGAGCACAAGGGCATGCTGGGAACTGCACACCAACCAACAGCAGGACACCACTGTCAGCCATCTTGCCATTGCACACACACCCACACATACTGAACTCCCCACAAAAGCAAGTAAGTTTGGGAATGCTGGCAAGTGGGGTGGAGGCAATAGCATGATGGGAGTGGCAGTCACTGATATTGGTCACCCCCACAACTGTCCCATCAACACCACCCTGAACCATGCTCACATCACAGGGAGTGGAGAAGGACTCACAAGATGGCTGACACTGGCTACTGCTGTGGGGAGCACAAGGCCCTGCTGGCAACTGTGCACCAACAAACAGCAGGACACCACTGACTGACATCCTGAGAGACAACTTCCACTCCCTGCAATGCAAGCACGTTCCATGGTGGGATAACTGGCTGGCTGGGTGGGTAAGGAGGACTTGCAGCACTGACCATAGTCACAAGCACCTCCCCTCACACACCCCCCAACACAAACTCCACAGAACCCACCTGGTAGAATGCAATGCCCCACATCCTAACACAAGATCCCACAAAGAACCACCACCCTGGGTTATGTTGTGTGAAGCACAGGGACACTCTTGGGACTTTTAGCCAAACAACTGCCAGGACAACACTCCCAGCCATCCTGTCAGCACAGCCAGCCCACCCCACAGGGAAGCAGAGTCAAAATGAAGGAAGCATGGGCATGCTGGGAAGGGGGTGGAGGCAATAGCATGATGGGAGTCGTAGTCACAGCTCTACATCCCCCACCTCATGGCCCAGCAAGCTCACACTCACGCATGCACATCCCACAGAGAGTGGAAAGGCCCATCAAAGATGTCTGACACTGTTGCTGTGTCGTGGGGAGCACAAGGGCATGCTGGGAACTGCACACCAACCAACAGCAGGACACCACTGTCAGCCATCTTGCCATTGCACACACACCCACACATACTGAACTCCCCACAAAAGCAAGTACGTTTGGGAATGCTGGCAAGTGGGGTGGAGGCAATAGCATGATGGGAGTGGCAGTCACTGATATTGGTCACCCCCACAACTGTCCCATCAACACCACCCTGAACCATGCTCACATCACAGGGAGTGGAGAAGGACTCACAAGATGGCTGACACTGGCTACTGCTGTGGGGAGCACAAGGCCCTGCTGGCAACTGTGCACCAACAAACAGCAGGACACCACTGACTGACATCCTGAGAGACAACTTCCACTCCCTGCAATGCAAGCACGTTCCATGGTGGGATAACTGGCTGGCTGGGTGGGTGGGAAGGAGGACTTGCAGCACTGACCATAGTCACAAGCACCTCCCCTCACACACCCCCCAACACAAACTCCACAGAACCCACCTGGTAGAATGCAATGCCCCCATCCTAACACAAGATCCCACAAAGAACCACCACCCTGGGTTATGTTGTGTGAAGCACAGGGACACTCTTGGGACTTTTAGCCAAACAACTGCCAGGACAACACTCCCAGCCATCCTGTCAGCACAGCCAGCCCACCCCACAGGGAAGCAGAGTCAAAAGGAAGGAAGCATGGGCATGCTGGGAAGGGGGTGGAGGCAATAGCATGATGGGAGTCGTAGTCACAGCTCTACATCCCCCACCACATGGCCCAGCAAGCTCACACTCACGCATGCACATCCCACAGAGAGTGGAAAGGCCCATCAAAGATGTCTGACACTGTTGCTGTGTCGTGGGGAGCACAAGGGCATGCTGGGAACTGCACACCAACCAACAGCAGGACACCACTGTCAGCCATCTTGCCATTGCACACACACCCACACATACTGAACTCCCCACAAAAGCAAGTAAGTTTGGGAATGCTGGCAAGTGGGGTGGAGGCAATAGCATGATGGGAGTGGCAGTCACTGATATTGGTCACCCCCACAACTGTCCCATCAACACCACCCTGAACCATGCTCACATCACAGGGAGTGGAGAAGGACTCACAAGATGGCTGACACTGGCTACTGCTGTGGGGAGCACAAGGCCCTGCTGGCAACTGTGCACCAACAAACAGCAGGACACCACTGACTGACATCCTGAGAGACAACTTCCACTCCCTGCAATGCAAGCACGTTCCATGGTGGGATAACTGGCTGGCTGGGTGGGTGGGAAGGAGGACTTGCAGCACTGACCATAGTCACAAGCACCTCCCCTCACACACACCCCAACACAAACTCCACAGAACCCACCTGGTAGAATGCAATGCCCCCCATCCTAACACAAGATCCCACAAAGAACCACCACCCTGGGTTATGTTGTGTGAAGCACAGGGACACTCTTGGGACTTTTAGCCAAACAACTGCCAGGACAACACTCCCAGCCATCCTGTCAGCACAGCCAGCCCACCCCACAGGGAAGCAGAGTCAAAAGGAAGGAAGCATGGGCATGCTGGGAAGGGGGTGGAGGCAATAGCATGATGGGAGTCGTAGTCACTGATATTGGTCACCCCCACAACTGTCCCATCAACACCACCCTGAACCATGCTCACATCACAGGGAGTGGAGAAGGACTCACAAGATGGCTGACACTGGCTACTGCTGTGGGGAGCACAAGGCCCTGCTGGCAACTGTGCACCAACAAACAGCAGGACACCACTGACTGACATCCTGAGAGACAACTTCCACTCCCTGCAATGCAAGCACAGTCCATGGTGGGATAACTGACTGGCTGGGTGGGTGGGAAGGAGGGCCGGCTGTCAACCAAACACAACCAATGCAGACCATGTTCACACCCCAATAAACACATAGAAATGCCCAAATAATGCAGGACAATGTGCCACACCAATATCAACCCCTGACTGTGACGACTTAGGACAATGCAATGTACAGGCCCGCACCCAGAGGCACAGTCACAACTGTCATGTGTGTCAACCATTGATGCCTGCAGAAACATAACATACATTGTGTGTGTCTCCCAAAAACAGGTGATGATGGGGACACAGCAGCAGACGCTGAGGAGTCCCAGTCCCAGGCTCAAGAGGATGCGGAGCTCACTGGCGTCGTACAGCCTCTGCCCTCCTCGGACGAAGAAGACCAACCTGGCACATCCGGTGCAAGTCTACATGCAGCACCAGCAGGACCACCAGCTGCAGCACCAGCAGGACCACCAGCTGCACCCCCTGCACCCACCCCTCCAACGACTGTCACCACAAATACCATCCCTGCCGACATGGACAGAACAAGGAGCAACACCAGCACAGGGACCCTGGACCAACCTGGGGCCATGGACACCACCACCACCACCCCCAAGGTGGACCAGGGTCATCTGTGCGTGCCACTGCACGCACTGCACATGTCAGCAGGGGTGGTGGGAGGGGTGGGAGACAGAGGTCGCTGCTTGCAGAGGTTGCTGGTGTGCATGATGACCCACAACTGGTACGCATAGCTGATGCGTACCAGTCCAGCACCGGAGACCTCAGCCAGGTAGTGGGGCTCCTCAGAGACATGAAACAGCAGCAGGCTGCCCATCATGCCCGCTTGGACTCTCACATGTCCCACGTGGAGTCACACATGTCCCGCGTGGACTCACACATGTCCCGCGTGGAGTCCAAGTGGGATGCACTGCATGAGATGACGGCGGTGCACAGGGACATTTTACAATGCCTCCGCCAGATGAACAGCAACCAGTCCACACCTCCCTGTGTGCCAACAACATCTGGTGCTGCCCAAACTGCAACTGCCACAGGGAGGGAGGATGACTCTGGCGGAGAGTCCCCTGCACCGCAGCAGCCTGTACTTGAGGGCCCCCCCAAGAAGAGGGGTCGTCCGAAGAGGGGCAAGTGAGAGGCCGATGGCCAAGCGCAACTCCCAGGAAGCCTGAACCTGTTCTGGATGTTCACCTTTGTGCACAGACTGTTCACCCTGTTGACGGCAACACTACTCCCACACATTGCATGGGGAGTACAAGTTGGACCAATGTGTCAGACAACTGTGGCCCTGATACTGGGGATTCTGTCTACCAGGACTTTCAATTCACCTAGGAACTTCTGATTGCAAGATTTATGTACAGCACTACCCATCCTATGCACTATTCACACAAATGTATCACAATAAACACACTAATACACCATACTTGCCTCTGTTGTGATTCCAACGTGGGTGCTGTTATGGGGATGATGAACTGCAAAATTACACTGTGTATGCGAACTGCAACAGCAAGTACAACACAGGCATGTGAGTAAAGGCAACGTGACACATATGAGGGAGACACACCACCAGGGCTACACAACACATACACACCTAGGCCATCTGACTCATTGCCTACACTGATGTTGCCAGGGAAGACGGTGCAATGCACAGACACCACACCCATTCCCAGTTGTAGTCAAGTAGCCCACAGGTGCAGTAAGCAAATGGCAGTCAAATGTGTGACCACAGACAATGCACATCACAAAGTGAAGCACAGGTTTATTACACAGTTGCAACATGTCGTAACCACTACAGATGCAAGGTAATCCCACCTGGCAGCGGGCACACAGTCAACAACTGTAGACGGAAGGAAGTCCATGGGTGTGGCGCACATCACCTGTAGGGACACAACAGCTACCAGCCTGGAAGTGCAATCACGTCGTCGGTGGACACAGTTGACCAAACGAATCTGAAAGTACCCTGTGAAGGACAGAAATGACACACAGTCAAAAGCAATGGAGTACAGGACAGAACAGCAAAACTCATGCACAATACATGTTACAAGATACCCACCCAGAACCAAGTTAGCATGTCAACACTGTTGGGGAGTACAGCCCACCTGTAAGCACACATCGCAACACACATCCAGTCAAGTAGCCCATGGACACACTCCAACAGCACCAGAGCACCACCTACACATATCATGCCAACTCACATCATTGACATGACACCTCAGGATACTCACATTCAGCTAAAGAAGTTGGTGATGAGCTGTGTGCGGACATCACCCTCATCATCATCATCATCATCGTCACTGGCATCGTGGTCCAGGCCAGGATCCTCCACAGGTGGCGGATGTTGGTCATTGTCATCCTGGATGAGAGGCAACTCCTTCCGCACTGCCAGGTTGTGGAGCATGCAGCAGACAATGATAATCTTGCACACTTTCGCAGGGGCATATGGGAGGGACCCTCCGGTCTTGTCCAGGCAGCGGAAGCGGCTCTTCAGGAGACCAAATGTCCGCTCAATCACTCTCCTGGTCCGACCATGTGCCTCATTGTAGCGCATCTGGGCTGGTGTCACAGGGTTCCTGAGGGGTGTCAGCAACCACGGCATGTTGGGGTATCCCGAGTCACCTACGGACAGACAAGTGCACATTAGCTGACTTGGAAAAGTGGGCGGAATACTACAGATCAGATCACACACAATGGCACAAAGTCAGTACACACCGACAAGCCAGGCACGCTGGTTCTGCATCTGTGCCATCATCCTGGGGATGCGACTACTCCTCATCACAAAGGCATCGTGTGCTGAACCAGGGAAACGGGCACACACGTGTGTGATGGTCATGTCTGCAAGACACACCACCAGTGCATTGACCGAGTGGTAGTGCTTGCGGTTCCTGTAGGCCTGCTCCTGGGCCTGTGGTGGTACCAAAGCCACATGTGTCCCATCAATGGAGCCAATGACATGCGGCATCCTCCCCAGGGCATAAAAGTCACTCTTCACGTCAGTGAGTCATCGCAGTCTAGGGAAATAGATGTACCGGTTCAGGAATAGCAACATTGCCGCCAAAACATCGCGGAGCACACGGCTCAACATGGTCTGTGACATCCCACCAGCAGTCGCCACAGTATGTTGGAAGGTACCGGTGGCAAAGAAGTGTAGGGCTGCCATCGCCTTCACCTTGGGGGTCAGCGCTGTAGGATACGGCCCGCCAGGCTGCAAATGTGGGGACAACTGCACTGCCAAATCCTCAATCAGCTGCCTGGTGAAGCGGTACCGTCGGATGCTGTCCCGTTCCACCATCGTTGCCAGGTCTGGGAATGGTCGATGGACAGCAGGAGCCCTGCAGTGCAGAGGAGAAGTAAGCAAGATTGTCAGTCACCCCACATATGCAGCATTGAACACACTCAATATCCCAACATACATCATTATGAGGCACAACTACATGAAGTGTGCAGTTCCGTAAGGACATGTATGGTACATACATGGCCAACATCTGTCAACACGGTCCAACAGGTGGCATCAATTAGTCCCAGGTTGGCCAATTGGATATCATGAGGCCGTGTCACAGTTCCCATCTCCTGCTGCCGTGTCACAATCACCCCCCACAGTGACATGTGAGGACAGATGTGCCCCAGGCACCACAGCTCAACGACAGGTACATTCCCAGGGACCCTGTATTGCCACATGGACACTGGCATTACATGGAGTATCATGTATACACCACAGCAAAACAACCATGACCCCCACAGGTAGTGGTCCCACTTGCCACGGCAGGACAGACATGGACGTCTGTGACACACACACGCACAACATCAAAGTCCATGCACACACAACGTGGATGTGGAGACTGTCTCCCATTGTGCACATGAAATCAGAGACATTGTAAACACTACATGCACAAAGACTGTGGAGGACCATCACTATTGTGCCACTGGGACACCCTGGCTCAAACATACCGTCCCACATGGGACTCACGGGGTATGTGACATGACATACACATACACCACCGTGAAATGTGACCATGGCACATGCACAGATATGAACAGTTGCACATCACAGTGGTCATGTACACGTAACACCCAGGATCCTGTCCCCATGAACATGTGCACAGCCTGGGGGTGGCTGCCCACAGGTGACACCCACAGGACAACATGTACACCAACATACACACAATAGGAAATGCAGCCTTACATGCCTTATGATAAAGTTTGGACAGGCTGTCGTGATGTAGGTGTGCCCCTCACTCCCTGGGAGCTATCTGTGGCTGGCATATGTCCATCTGAGACAGGCATGCTGACATATGCCAGTCACATGTACAGTGATGCGTTGAACAGCAATCGACCGATCGGTGCCCCCGGCCGGCCCATTGCATTCAATGTGTGCGGGTACGCGTTGTACCCCTGATGCAGCGTTGTACTGCAATGGACCGATCGGTGCCCCCGGCCGGCCCATTGCATTCAATGTGTGCGGGTACACGTTGTACCCCTGTATGCGTTGTACTGCAATGGACCGATCGGTGCCCCCGGCAGGCCCATTGCATTCAATGTGTGCGGGTACGCGTTGTACCCCTGTATGCGTTGTACTGCAATGGACCGATCGGTGCCCCTGGCCGGCCCATTGCATTCAATGTGTGCGAGTACGCGTTGTACCCCTGTACGCGTTGTACTGCAATGGACCGATCGGTGCCCCCGGCCGGCCCATTGCATTCAATGTGTGCGGGTACGCGTTGTACCCCTGTATGCGTTGAACTGCAATGGACCGATCGGTGCCCCCGGCCGGCCCATTGCATTCAATGTGTGCGGGTACGCGTTGTACCCCTGTACGCGTTGTA
This sequence comes from Calotriton arnoldi, assembly GCA_963921515.1. Classification (NCBI taxonomy): domain Eukaryota; kingdom Metazoa; phylum Chordata; class Amphibia; order Caudata; family Salamandridae; genus Calotriton; species Calotriton arnoldi. Next base: position 827,669 of record CAWUFW010004983.1, on the reverse strand, counting down.
CCCCTGTACGCGTTGTACTGCAATGGACCGATCGGTGCCCCGGCCGGCCCATTGCATTCAATGTGTGCGGGTACGCGTTGTACCCCTGTACGCGTTGTACTGCAATGGACCGATCGGTGCCCCGGCCGGCCCATTGCATTCAATGTGTCGCGGTGCACGCGTTGTACCCCTGTACGCGTTGTACTGCAATGGACCGATCGGTGCCCCGGCCGGCCCATTGCATTCAATGTGTGCGGGTACGCGTTGTACCCCTGTACGCGTTGTACTGCAATGGACCGATCGGTGCCCCGGCCGGCCCATTGCATTCAATGTGTGCGGGTGCACGCGTTGTACCCCTGTACGCGTTGTACTGCAATGGACCGATCGGTGACCCCGGCCGGCCCATTGCATTCAATGTGTGCGGGTACGCGTTGTACCCCTGTACGCGTTGTACTGCAATGGACCGATCGGTGCCCCGGCAGGCCCATTGCATTCAATGTGTGCGGGTACGCGTTGTACCCCTGTCACGCGTTGAACTGCAATGGACCGATCGGTGCCCCCGGCCGGCCCATTGCATTCAATGTGTGCGGGTACGCGTTGTACCCCTGTACGCATTGTACCCCTGTACGCGTTGTACTGCAATGGACCGATCGGTGCCCCCGGCCGGCCCATTGCATTCAACGTGTGCGGGTACGCGTTGTACCCCTGTACGCGTTGTACCGCAATGGACCGATCGGTGCGCACCCATTGACAATGGCCTTGCCTGGCAACGGACGCGTTTTCGAATTTCGAACGAGTCGGTTGCTGGAAATTCAGTTGGTCACCCACAACAATGTTGCAAAATCATGTATGTCATGAAGTTGAAGATTTGAAGGATGCTGTGGGCGTGTTTTGGTGCTGCTATTCCATGGATTGGCCAGATTCAGAAGATGCAAACGACTTGGACCTATCACTTTGGACACAAGGGACAGTATCTGCCTCTCCAGCACATATATATTGCTGGCTGTTCCCCTGAGAGCTCACTTGCCTGCACTACATGCTCCAGGACGACATCTGCCACTGCACTGCTGCTGTCTCTGCCCCTCTGGACCCTGCAATGGCACGTACTGTGGAGAGAGCCCCAGCCTTCAGCCTTGAGGAGAACCAGGCCCTGCTGGACAGCCTACTTCCACAGTACAGCAAGCTGTATGGGACACCAGGGGAGCAGGTGAGTGTTCTGGGCACTGCCTTTCTGAATGTGCATATTGTCTGACTAGCAAGGCTGAAAGTCTGCACGCCACTGGCTAGCAGGCTCACTGAGTAGTTGTCACCCCCCATAGTGTGTAGTGACATGCACTGGACAGGTATGGTGCAGTGACAGTGCATTTGAACAAGGTTTTACTTCCCATGCAATGATACCATGTAGTGACGTCTGGCAAACTGTCCATGGGCAGCTTTGCACTGCCTGTGTACATCATGTGCCCCTGTGATTGAGACATGTATATACAACTGTGTCATGCACGGATATGTTGCATGTGTAGTAATGGCCTTTTCACTTTGTCATCCTGACAGGTTAATGCCCATCGGAAGCAGGAGATCTGGAAGGACATCGTCCGGGCTGTCCAGTCCGTGGGGGTCTACAAGCGCCGGATCCGCAACTGCCAGAAGAGGTGGCAGGACCTTCGGGGCTGGACCCGGAGGATTGCACGGGTCCAGCTGAAGCTGTCGCCTCCTCGCAGGAGGGGCGGAACACGGACCCTGACCCCCCACATGCTCCAGATCCTGGCGGTGGTGTTTCCAGACCTGGATGGGCAGCTGAAGGCCAGACAGCAGCAAGGAGGGGGTGAGTCAAAGACTGCACTGTGAACTCTGTATTACATGCTGTGTGCCCTCCTCTGGCCTGGTTCAACTGCCATAGTGCAGCAGTCATGTTGTCCAGGAGCCATGTCCCTCTATTGTGCACTGCCCACTGCTCATCTGATACCCAGGTGTGGCCCTTACATTTAGGGAATTGTGTCACTTGGGACTGTGTCCTTGCAGTTTGCTTCACTAAAGGTGGGGGACAGCATCTGTTTCCCTAACTCTGTTGTGGGCATCATGGGTGGGTCCATTGTTCACACTACGCCTGTGTTCGGACATGTAATCTGCGTGTTGCTTTGATATGCGGTCCACTTGCTGAGCTGAGCCACCACATGTGCCTGGGGTATGTGGCACACGCCCATGCAGCGGGTGGGAACAATGTTTGGGCCCCAGGAGTGTGCAGATTACGTGTGTCACACATACATAGCCAGCTATCCACTGTCCAGGGCTCATCCCTCATTCATGTGGAGCAGGACAGTCATGCCTACTCCAGGCCATGCAATGCACTCTGTACTCCCACTCCTGTGTATCAGCTGACACATTATGCGCAGTGATTTGACCCCTCAGGTGTCTGCCTCTGTGTCAGTGTGCTGTGGATTAGTTGCCAGGACTGCTGGGGTGTTTCTTGGTAGGGGCTCAGCATGCCCCTGGAGATGTGACCATAGGAGACGGTACTTGTGTGTCACATAGGTGTTTGATCAGCTGCCCGTGCAGACTGGGGTATGCGAATGTGAAGTTCAGGCAGCTGTTCCCCATTCACAGCAGATTGTGAGGGGCTCAGGTTCAGAGGGTAGTGTCACAGGTCTCCCATATGTCCAATAGGTATGACCTGGACAGATGAGGGTTAAGATGATGTGTTGTGTGGGGGATGTACATGTGCACTTGTGCAGCTCCAGGACTTGCATTCCCCATGACCTACTATTGTGACACAGTGCATAGTGTTGTTGTCTGGCTGCCAAGTCATACATCACTGAGACAGTGATGTATGACTTAGCAGTTATGCCTCTGCCATGGCATGTGTCTACTTATTGGTGATCCTGCAGGGGAGTGACATGTGCTACATGCACACCATTGTGGCGATGGCTATCAGGACATGGGTGCATCATGGTGTCTGTCGCTGGTATGCATCACATGCATTTCCTATTTGACTCTGGGCATCCCTTTCATCCGGAAACCTGTACTGACTCAGTGGCAAGAGCTGTGATGTGTGCATGTCCACATGCCACACCGTGTCCTCTGCACTGTCCAACTACTGTGTACTTGGTGCATGTGTCCACACTGGGGTGTTGCAATCCAACAGACACCAGACAGATGGGTGCAAGGCCATGTGGGATGTGAGTGCCATGCTTGGCATCAGACTGACAATTGGCTTCTCCTGTTCAGTTAGGGCACTTTTAGCAATGTACAACTAATGATGCCAGGGCTTGCTCTGTGATGTGCTGTGCTCACAGTGGTGTGTGCGTTTGGTGCAGGTGACTGATGTCTGTCTGTTTCCCCATTGTTTGCAGATACATCCACGGCCACGGAAGGGGACAGCTCCACGGACCAGGAGGAGCCAGAGAGCCAGACTGGGTCAGCAGCCGAGGAGTGGTCGGAGGGACCCAGTGGCACGGAGGGCGAGGGGAGCCACACCGAGGAGTCCTCAGCACCATCCACCTCAGCTGAGGACCAGAGCAACTCGGAGGATGACTCCCTTATGGAGGCGGGTGTCAGCAGCCACCACACCCCAGCTAGTGTTGCTGTCCCCGCCACCACCAGCACCACCACCGCCCTCCCATCGGCTCCCATTCCCCAGGTCCGTGGAGGCTCCCATGTTCGGGAGCGTGTCTCCTTTGGGCCAGGCACCGCCCCCTGCCCCTGTGTCCCCTGCTGCCCTGAGTGAGGAGTCTGTGTACCTCCTTCGCCAGCTCCATGTAGGGCAGACAGCCATGCTGAGTGTCCTCCATGCGCACACCGCTCTGTTGACTCAGCTGGTGTCGTTCATGGAGGGCATCTCATCGGGCATGTCTGACCTACAGAGGGGCAATAGGTCCATGGAGTCCTCCCTGACAGCAGCAGTGTCCCTCCTCAGACAGTCCCTCACCCCTCCTGCCTCTGCTCCATCCACACTCCCCAGCACCTTACCCGTCCCAAGCACACACACACCGGCACAGGCACACACCAGCACTCACACGTCCAGCACACAGACACACACGCCACAAACAAAACGCACACGCACGCACAGTCAGGGGACTGAAACCAGACTCACAGGGGATGGGGCCCTGGTACACACACACGCATCCACGGGCACTGCGCAGTCCTCAGTTGCCTCTCCCTCCAAAACACCCTCCCTTGCCTCACCTGCAACCCCAAAGACCCAGCGCCTCTTCCTCAGTGACCTCGGCCTCTTCCCCTCCGATCCAGCTGCTCCAGCATCCAGGGGGAAGAGGCAGCCCCCACACGGAGCAGAGTGCCCCTCGCCCCCGGACACCCTCCCCCACGCGCAGACAGACAGAGGCCCCCACCCGCAAGTCCCCCGGAGTGGTAAGAGCAAGACCCCGCCGCCGCCCTGCAGCTCAAGCACCAGGTCTCCTTCCTCCATCCCTCAGGCCCCCACTCCACAGGTGCCCCCACCACACCCTGCCCCAGGTTCCCCCACCCACAGATATACCATCCCCAAGAGGATCCGGCCTTCTCCCCTGTCACTTGCTCTCCCGGCACCACACCCCCCGCTACGCTTGTCTGTGCCACTGATGTGGTGAGGGTGTCCTCCCCCTCTGTCCAGCCCACCTTGCCTGTTCCCCATTCTCCTCCCCTGGTGGTAGGCACTGCAGTGGAGTCCACTACCACCCTGTCTGACTTGGGCACTGCAGTGGCGGACCTGTCCACTCCATCTGCAGGGTCCACTGCAGTTGTGCCGGCACCCACAACATCTGAGTCATGCCCCCCAGTTGTGCCGGCACACACCATGTCAGACACCTCCACTGCAGTTGTCAGTGGCTCTCCAGCACCCACCACCCCTTCCCTGCTTCCTCCTGGTGAGCCCTGATCCTGTCCCTGCGGTGCCTGGCCTACCCCCCGGTTGCCCCTCCTAGTGGATTGTCCCTGGTTTTGTGCAGGCATGCGTAGGGTGACATCTGCCACTGTCACCCTGTTTGGACTTTTACAATGGACTGGCCATTGGCCTTTGTGTTTTTTCTGGACTTTGTTTTCATTCCACACATATGCTGAATAAAGCAACTTTCTGTTCTCTAGTGCTTATGCTTCTGATGTACATGTTGTTGATGATGCTAACCATGCCCTTGCTGCAGTGATGGTGATATTTGGTCTCATGATAATGAAGTGTTACTGTGCAGGAACCCATGTGGTCCAGGGGGAATGTGTCCTATCCTGTGGTGTATCCATGTCATCCATAGCAGCATCTGAGGGTGTCATGTGTTCAGTATTTGGCAATGGGATTTCCTACTTAGATTAGCTATTTCACATCTGTGGCTTCCACCCCTGCACATCTGTTGTGCCTGCCATTGTTCAATTTGTCTACTTCCCTGACCGTGTGGCCATCTCCACTGGACATGCAGGTTTGGGCATCAATGGGGAAGGACTCATCTGTGTTGTCAGTGCAACATTGCTATACAAGTGTGTTGGATCTGTGCTGATGATTCCGTTGGCACTTCCATGACCAGGCTGATGTTACGGGAGCCCTCATTTGGTGCTAATTGTTGATTGTGTGACCAAGTGCTCAGCTGACATGATGGGGCCCTACTGAGGCAACATATGGCACAGCTTTCCTCACACAGGAGTGGAGTCCCCTCATGGCAGTGTGTACTCCTGTGACATTGCCTGCGCCCAAGGTGTGTGTTGTATGTGCATGTCTGTGTGTTCACTTCCGTTTAGCTGTGCATGCTGTGATCCCTAGTGTTGTACCTGTTTGTGATGCTAGCTGAGTTGACCTATGTTCCCCCCAAGTCTTCTCCCTGGGTTCTCTGTGATGTGGGTGCATGGCACATTACTGGTCATCAGGGTGTCACCCATAGGTGTGTTTGCTGTCAGGGCTGAGTTTGTGTGCAGACGCAGATGGGTCACAGTCAGGTTTCCCCTTGGCACTTGTTGTTTGCCCCAGTCATGTGATTTCCAGTTTGTGTTATCTTTCAGTGATTGTGACACGTTGTGTGTGTGACTGCTGGCACTCCTCAGGGTCCGGGCTGCAATGTTGGTTGTTGTCTATGTGTGTTCTTTGTGGGTGACCTTGGCTTCTTCATTGGTGTGTGACTGTGGATGGGATCCCATTGGTTTGTGTGGTATTGCCGTCATGTCCATGTACAGCGTAGTGTGCAGTGTGTCAGACATTCAGGAGTCTTGTTGGGTGGCCATGTGTGATGTGTTTCTGCACCTTGGTTCCCACCCACCACCATGGAATAGTCATGGGTGCATGTGCAATGTCACCAGTGCATGTGTACTTCACTGCTGCACATTGTTGGAGGTCGAGGGGTGTGGTGTTGAGTGTGTGCAGATGAGAGTTGTTGCCCGGCTAGGCCCCTGCCTCCATGTTGGCCTTGGCTTACTGGCCATGCTGATTGATTTGTGCTTGTGTAGGTGTGATGGTAGTTTGTTGCTCAGGACACATGACTGTGGTTCACAGTGTGAACCACATTTAGCTTTGTCATCACAGTGGGATTGTAATGCAGCCCAGGGTCACCACATTGTGGGGGCCCTGGGGGTGGTGCTGTGGTGTGTCTGTGTCTTGCTGTGTCAGTTGCTGTCCCTACGTGCCTGTGTGACATGTGTGATTTGTGCTCCCTCTCATCTGACAATGCCTGCTTGCCCACATAGGGGATTTGGATCCATGAGTTACCTTTGTGTGGCACTGTATGCACATCTGTATGATTGGTATTCAGGTCTCCTCATGTGTTGTGTGGTTGCCTGGGGACACTGGCACCCCCCTCACCTGTTGTGTATGATGTGCAGTGTGGGTCTGCCTGTTTGTGTTTGTGCATCTGCACCACTGCATTGGCATATCTTGGGTGTGCCATTGGCTGTATGTAGTTTTGTGGGTTTCCCCTGCTGTCCCTGGGACTCCTAGGTCATCGGTCAGCACAATGATCATGGTTTGTGTGTCCCATTGCTGCCATGGTATGGTATCTGTTCACCTCACATCTGCAGTCTCCACAGGGTATCTGCATTTGTGTGCCCATTGGTGCAAATATGTGGGTCTGCATTCTGATGGTCACTTCTGTCATTGTGTCATTGATGAATGTTGACGGTGTCAGCCCCCATGGGTGTTGTTTGTCTGCACATGGCCAAAGGTATGTCTTATTTGCACTGCAGTATTTGGCTCACCCAATTTATGTTGCAATGGGACACATACACTACTTTGCCACTGATGTGTTTTTTGTTCTGTGACCAGGAATCATCCATGCAGTTTGGCAGTTGCACCTCTTTCTTTGTCAACACTTACCTTTTGGTCACTGTGATGATGGGGGTTTGGACCCCATTGCCACAATGTTCAAAATGTGCTTCAGCTATGGACCCCACACTTACCTTTTGGTCACTGTGATGATGGGGGTTTGGACCCCATTGCCACAATGTTCAAAATGTGCTTCAGCTATGGACCCCACACTTACCTTTTGGTCACTGTGGTGATGGGGGTTTGGACCCGAATTGCCACAATGTTCAAAATGTGCTTCAGCTATGGACCCCACACTTACCTTTTGGTCACTGTGGTGATGGGGGTTTGGACCCCATTGCCACAATGTTCAAAATGTGCTTCAGCTATGGACCCCACACTTACCTTTTGGTCACTGTGATGATGGGGGTTTGGACCCCATTGCCACAATGGTCATGGCCTGCTTGCATTGTGGGTGCCACACACATATATGTGTGGCACATGTGCTAGGGGGTCACATTGTATGTTCAAAGTCATGTTCGGTGTTGTAGGCATTTGACACAGTCTACACACGCTTGTCATGGTGTTGGGGGATGTCTTCTTCTTGCATTCCCTAGGTTGTGGTGTGCTGGTTGTGTCATGCATTGTCCATCTTATGAGTGGGGGTGGTAGTAGTGGTTGGCATCCAGCCCCCCCTGGGTGAGGGTGGTAGTAGTGGTAGGCATCCAGCCCCCCCTGGGTGAGGGTGGTAGTAGTGGTAGGCATCCAGCCCCCCTGGGTGAGGGTGGTAGTAGTGGTAGGCATCCAGCCCCCCTGGCTAAGGGTGGTGGTAGGCATCCAGCCCCCCTGGGTGAGGGTGGTAGTAGTGGTAGGCATCCAGCCCCCCTGGGTGAGGGTGGTAGTAGTGGTAGGCATCCAGCCCCCCTGGCTAAGGGTGGTGGTAGGCATCCAGCCCCCCTGGGTGAGGGTGGTAGTAGTGGTAGGCATCCAGCCCCCTGGCTAAGGGTGGTAGTAGTGGTAGGCATCCAGCCCCCCTGGGTGAGGGTGGTAGTAGTGGTAGACATCCAGCCCCCTGGGTGAGGGTGGTAGTAGTGGTAGGCATCCAGCCCCCCTGGGTGAGGGTGGTAGTAGTGGTAGGCATCCAGCCCCTCCTGGCTAAGGGTGGTAGTAGTGGTAGGCATCCAGCCCCCCCTGGGTGAGGGTGGTAGTAGTGGTAGGCATCCAGCCCCCCTGGGTGAGGGTGGTAGTAGTGGTAGGCATCCAGCCCCCCCTGGGTGAGGGTGGTAGTAGTGGTAGGCATCCAGCCCCCCCTGGCTAAGGGTGGTGGTAAGCATCCAGCCCCCTCTGGGTGAGGGTGGTAGTAGTGGTAGGCATCCAGCCCCCTGGCTAAGGGTGGTAGTAGTGGTAGGCATCCAGCCCCCTGGGTGAGGGTGGTAGTAGTGGTAGGCATCCAGCCCCCCTGGGTGAGGGTGGTAGTAGTGGTAGGCATCCAGCCCCCCTGGGTGAGGGTGGTAGTAGTGGTAGGCATCCAGCCCCCCTGGCTAAGGGTGGTGGTAGGCATCCAGCCCCCCTGGGTGAGGGTGGTAGTAGTGGTAGGCATCCAGCCCCCTGGGTGAGGGTGGTAGTAGTGGTAGGCATCCAGCCCCCTGGCTAAGGGTGGTGGTAGAGCATCCAGCCCCCCTGGGTGAGGGTGGTAGTAGTGGTAGGCATCCAGCCCCCCTGGCTAAGGGTGGTGGTAGGCATCCAGCCCCCCTGGGTGAGGGTGGTAGTAGTGGTAGGCATCCAGCCCCCTGGCTAAGGGTGGTAGTAGTGGTAGGCATCCAGCCCCCCTGGGTGAGGGTGGTAGTAGTGGTAGGCATCCAGCCCCCCTGGGTGAGGGTGGTAGTAGTGGTAGGCATCCAGCCCCCCTGGGTGAGGGTGGTAGTAGTGGTAGGCATCCAGCCCCCCTGGGTGAGGGTAGTAGTAGTGGTAGGCATCCAGACCCCCTGGCTAAGGGTGGTAGTAGTGGTAGGCATCCAGCCCCCCTGGGTGAGGGTGGTAGTAGTGGTAGGCATCCAGCCCCCCTGGGTGAGGGTGGTAGTAGTGGTAGGCATGCAGCCCCCCTGGCTAAGGGTGGTGGTAAGCATCCAGCCCCCTGGGTGAGGGTGGTAGTAGTGGTAGGCATCCAGCCCCCTGGCTAAGGGTGGTAGTAGTGGTAGGCATCCAGCCCCCTGGGTGAGGGTGGTAGTAGTGGTAGGCATCCAGCCCCCCTGGGTGAGGGTGGTAGTAGTGGTAGGCATCCAGCCCCCTGGCTAAGGGTGGTGGTGAGGCATCCAGCCCCCCTGGGTGAGGGTGGTAGTAGTGGTAGGCATCCAGCCCCCCTGGGTGAGGGTGGTAGTAGTGGTAGGCATCCAGCCCCCTGGCTAAGGGTGGTGGTAGGCATCCAGCCCCCCTGGGTGAGGGTGGTGGTGCGCATTCAGGCCCCTGTGTGCATATGTGGCATTGGTGATGGGCATCCCGCCCCTATGGTGCTGCTGTTGCTGGTGTAAGTATATTCTGCATCCCTCTGTGTGTGTGTGATGTGTCGTGTACGTGTTGTATGTGTTTTGTGGTTGGTGTCTGACTTACCTTCTGCGCCGTACGCGTCCGTGCCTGTTCCGGTAGTAAATGTAGAATATTGGTATGATCGGGACGAAGGGATTCATGGTTGGTTCGTGTCGTTCGTCCTTCTCGTTGCTTCGCGTCGTCCTCGTCGCTTCGCCTCGTCCTCGTCGCTGGCGTGTTCGTCTTGTAGCCGTGGATCGTGTTGTGGCGCGAATCGGAGCTTATGTGCGCCTCTCCCGGATGCTTTGACGTGCCGTGCGTAGCGACGGGTTCGGCACGTACGGAAAGCGCATCGTACTTGTTCGTCCGGACGGAGCTGCATTTTTCCTTCCGTGCGACTCGATTCAGCATTTCCGGATTCGCCTCGGTCGGGGAACAGGACCTGGTTTGGGTGAGTACGGCTCGGCCGGATTCTGTGCTGTTGTGCGCATCGTACTTACTCGTTGGGTGTGCTGTACGGATCGGTCGGGAAACAGGCTTTCGCATGGCTTTTTTCCCGACCGAATGGTATTGGGTGCGCCTCCGACCGAGATCGGAATCGGCCCCTAAGTCTATAAAGTGCTGTGATGTAGATAGCCACATCTTCTTCAGTCTTCTGTTTAAAAAAATGTATGCCTGAGAACTATTAAACAGGGTGGTTTATCAAATCTCATGTGAAGATGTTTGACCGCCACTTGATACTTATCAAGCACGTCACCTTCATTCAACACCAATTCAGGTAAATACTTGAATATGGATCTCCCCTCAAATCCTGAAGAGTGTAAAAGCAGAAATTCTTTCCTTTCTGCTGTGAACCTGGAGGCACCAATTGATCCTAAATATGTCTCAAATGTATCGAACCAAACTGGCTATCTGGCCGGTGGATCTCCAGGAGAGTCTTAAAATGATGGAAGCTGAGCAACTGACTGCATAGTGAATACAAGAAACTAGATATAGATAAGCTGCACGCTACAATGAAGGCAGATAAATAGTATACTACTAAATAGTATTCTTGTCAGTGTAGGTAAAAATCATAGTATAAATAGAGCAAATAAATAATTAAATATGAATACTCTTGACACTGTAGAGAAACATCAGATCAATTAACAGTGTAAATGCTCAAAATATATTATAGCACACTTTAATGCTAATAGACAAGCAGCTGACATACATAAGTGTGCCTGTCACTGTGGTATTATTATTAACGTAAGAGCAAAATAACACTTCCTACCTGCAGTGGATGAAAATTAGTGTGCTTGTCACTGTTTACAGTATACACAGTACCTTAAAGGAAATTTTTTATGCAAAAACAAGCAGTAGATGCAATTAAGAGCGCTTGTCACTGTTGTTTTGCTATGCTTGACATGCTACGTTGAGTAGACTTGGTTGACCAGTATTGTTTGAAGAAAATAACCTTCAAACTATACCAATATGGCGGCAGAAATGACCTCCAAATCACAGCAGGTATGGAGATAGGTATGCACTGAAAAGCAAAGATATTACAGGCGCGATGAACCACGGTTGAATGGTAGGGGTGAATTGTTCTGAAGTAACGCACACAAATCTATTCACTGAACAATAACAAATACTCCCAATATGGCTTGCGTGACTTATTGTGGTTAGCAGTTTCAGAGTGGTTTTATTTATTTTACTTTCCCTATACCGTCGTCTGTCAACTTCCACCGCCCCGCTCCACCGCTGTTACCTGTGCAGGCTGCGCCTGGTTTAATACCATTTATGCCCAGCACATGTGCAGTCAAAATACACAGCCCGGGCTGTACAGGGGTCTGCGAGTCAACGTTGGAATTCAATCTGCACTCTGCCAGAAGTCCCCTTGAAGCACCCAGCTAATGCCAGCAACAGTCCAGTACTCACGGAGGTGCCAGGCCCCGGAACAAATGATGAGAACACTGAGGATCTCAGCACAGGACCCTCAATCCAATTGTATAGATGTCTAAGGAGTCACTTACGCCATAAGCAGCCATACACCACGCAGACCTAGATTCCCAATGTACACACTCTGGGAAGCAGCTCAAATGAACTGGTCAGCAGAGCTCGTAAGGCAGCTCTAGTAATTGCCAATAAATATATAGTAATCGACTACAGACGTGGTAAGAGGTTTCACCAAGAAGGGTTCATTTCTAACACAAATATGGAGCTGCCTAAGTAGTTCACAATGGTACTCTTTGCTTCCCCAAGTCCCACCTCCCAACTGTCCAATTCAAATTACAACATTCCCAGGTCAGAACTTGGCACGTAGAACATCCTACTCCAGATACATGCGTCTCAGATTGTAGATAAGAAACAACAGATTTCAGATATACTTAGCTGTTCTCTTTTAAGTTATATTTTCCTAGTCCTCAAGGTCACTTTAACTCAACATTTTTTAGACCTTTTCCTCACAGGGCCCACATCACCTTTCATCCATCTGGGTCATAGAGTCCCACTCCAGAGTTGATGCCTGTATTTCTAGCTCATATCATATTCTGTGGTACATGATAACGAGTAAGTGGACCTCCGTATGTAAAGTGTTTGATTCATGATGGCTGTCTGTTTTAAATGCTTTTCTCTGGTATAGGCAGTGTTGAGCAGATTGGAAGGTTGATTCCTGGTGGTCCATTTCATCATTTCATTCATCTAACTTCGGTAAATATTAATTTGACAATATTAATACATATCTTTTAGCCCAGCTTTTACCCTGCATCTATCGCTGCTAGAGCATCTGTTCACAAACAGACTTAGCTGATATGTTAGTGTTGAGTAATGAGTACACCAATTTGTAGTGAAATCCAGGATTTATTCAGGTAGTTGAAACACCATAGGAGCTCGGCATCTACAACGCTTCTCCTCAGCACAGCATGGCATGAATGCCAGTTGCCAAGGAAAAACTTTCGGAGAACAGAACATACAAATTAAAAAAATACAATACACACGCTGCTTCACGAGATAATACAAGTAACTTTAAAGTGAAATACACAACACACCTTCCCCTTAAAGGGTATTTAACAACAACAAAAAATAAATAAAAAAATAAATAAATAAAAAAAATAAAAGGTGTTATCTGGCCAGATCATCACAGACAAAATCAGATAACCATTTTGGTTTCATACGAGTGCGTGTAAAGCGTCTTCCTTCTCCTTCCTCCACATTTTCATTACTAATATCAACCATGTTATCCTGTCTAATAGAAGATTCAGGATCAAGTTCTACATGATCCATATTAGCATCAGCGTGAACATCAGGAACAGTCCTATTGTCAGTACTTTCAGAGCTACTACTGCAATTAGGATCCTCATCAATATCAAAAAATTTGAATTTACTACTTAAGAGAGAACTGTCTTGTTCCCTACTATTTTCAAACAACTCTATGTTGCCTTTCAACACAGCAATGCGTTTAAGATTCCATACTTTTCCATCGTTTAATTGGACTGCATTACGCAAAACCTTAATTACCTTCACAGGTTTGAAAAATTGGCTCTCACCTTTCCTTACCTTCCATGGTATTTTAACTTTGACCCAAGTACCTACCTTAATGTCACAAGCTTTTGTACCATGTTTGAGGTCATACATTTCTTTGTACTTAAGATGCTTTCTCTCAATTCTGGACCTTAAAACATCCACAGGAACACTAGGCCTTGAAGTATCAAATAACCACTCAGGATTGCACTTTGTTCTGATGGTTCTCCCTCTCATCACATCAAACGGTGATAATTCTAGAGCATCGTGTGGTGTGGTGTGGTTCTGTACATCCAAAGGGTTTTAAATACTTGCATCTCCCAATCACAATTATCGATAATAGCAGATTGAATAGTATTTTTAAGGACTCTATTAAAACGTTCCACCGTGCCATTTCCGCTTGGATTGTACAAAGAAGTGGTGCAATGTTTTATACCCACCCTTTCAAAATAATCCTTCGCAATTTTAGAAGTGAATTGAACTCCGTTATCACTAATGAGAAGTGCTAGAAGCCCTTCACCAACAAAGACACTGTCTAAAAATTTTAAAACTACATCGGAATTCAATTTATGCACAATTTTGAGTACAGGCCATCTTGAGAAAATATCTATAAGTGATAATATATATTTACTTTGAGTGCCAATAGGTCCCGTGATGTCAATGGCAACAGTGTGCCAAGGTTGTCTGGGAATAATGGGATCAGACATTTTAGGCTTTTTTAAAAAATATATATATATTTTATCACCAGAAAGTTAAATATATACAAATTTCATGAGGATTAGAGAAAAAACCAAACAGCGATCTTAAAGTTACAAAATATAACAAGTAAAAACAGCAAGAACAACAAGGAAAAGAAAGAAAAGAAAAAAAAAAAAAACATAATTCAAATTAAACAGGTTACAAGATAACAAATTCATTGTTCTAGGAGACAATTGCGAGTAACCTGGAATATTGAGCATCTATCTTTACAGTGTTCCGCTAGAGTACCGGTAATATACTATATACAATTTGTTTCCTTCTTTCCATCTTTTGATGGGGGCCCAGATGGTTTCCCCCAATCTTCTTGCTCTCAAACCCTTTTTTTCATAAACCCCCTTTTCTAAATTGTAGGTGGCTAATAGCCTCCATAGCCATTGCTGAAGTCCAGGTGCCAGGGGATCCACCCAGTCTGAAGCAATACATATTCTGACCACTGCCATGGCTATAAAAAGGAAATGACGGTGGTCTTCTGATGCCTCATCATTACTAACTCCCATCATTATGAGCTGTGTGGTGAGGTTCATTTTTATGTTCAGCGATAACTTCAGGAACTTTTCGATTTCACCTAGCCAGGCACCCAACAAAGGGCACGTCGAGAACATATGCACTATGTTGGCATCAGTGCTATTGCAGAGGGGGCATGAAATCCCATCCTGCCCACCCCATTGTGCGATTCTAGCCGGGGTGTAGTATAATAAAAACAGTGTTTTGTAATGTTGTGCCTGCAAACCTGCGGAGAGGAGCACAGTCCTTCCAAGTTCTAATGAATCTAAAAATATATCATGTGATGTACCCAACTTCTGTTCCCATTTAGACCCATATCTCTCGAGATCGTCATGTGTAAGCAAAATCAGTTCCGAGTAAATTTAACTGATAGTGCACCCCTCGTCACGCTGTACCGTATCCACAACTCTATTGCTATTAAAGCCCCTTGTACCTCCCGACTTTTGCATTAAATAACTCCGAATTTGTAGATATTTGAAAAAATCCCTGGTGTGTATCCCATATCTGGCTTGAATTTCACTAAACGATGGTATCCCTGACGCGTCTAGCAAGTCTCATATCACACAGATACCTACATCCTCCCATCTTGACATAATATTATCCCTAAAGATCTCTGGCATTGTTGGATTTTTAAAAAGTTGTGTATAATAATTCAGTCTGCCAAGCCCAGTTTTTCTTTTAACGGCAGCCCAGATCTTAAATGCGGCCTGCAAAGTTTTAAATCTAACCTTTTTGTAGTAGCTTGGCTCGCTGTAGTTAAAAAAACAGCCCTGGGAGGCGTCACCTATCAGTAACTCATATACATCTTCCGTCCCAGATAAGTTCCTCTGCTCTTCCCTTTGCCCACCCAGCAACACCCGCATATATTGTAAAGCGGCGGCCCAGTAGTACAGTCTTATATCGGGAACCCCCCATCCCCCTTTCTCCCTTGCTAGTGTCATAAATTTTAGCGCCCTTCTAGTCTTACCTTTTGACCAGATAAACCTGTTGAGCATGTTGTCGATCCCTTTGAACCAGCAGCACCAAACTCAAGGGGGATGGCCCTAAACAAATATAATACCTTGGGAAGAAATAGTATCTTTATTACATTACATCTGCCAACAATAGAAAGGTGAAGATTGTGCCACCTGTCGTAGTCTTTTTTCCCTTTCCTTATTACCGGGGCGATGTTTGCCGCCACTAATTGCTCGAGGTCAGATGTCATATTTATTCCTAGATATGTAGCCATATTTGTGGCCTGTGCATCCTCCAAGACAACCAAGCTGTTAGCAACTATTTGAGTTTTCTGCTGGTTCAGCTTATACCCTGAAAGTAACCCAAATGCTACAGCTTCTTTGCCTATTGCAATAACTGCAGCCTGGGGATCAGGAGTGACAACAGCCAGATCATCCGCATTTGCAAGAATTTTGGTTTCCAGCTCCTGAAATATCATTGGTTTAATTGCTTCGTTTGCTTCAATTCTTCGGATCAGTGGATCAATATATAAAGCAAAAAGTAACGGGGAGCAGGGACACCCTTGCCTGGTACCCCTTGTGATCTGTATTGGTTCCCTATAACCTCCATTTATTCTAACACGGCCACAGGAGTCTTATTAAACCCATAATTGCTATAATAAATCCTTTTCCTTCCCCGTACCGTTCGAGGGTGCCCCCGACATTTTAGGCTTTAAAGTAACAAGGGTCTTATCAGAATTGGCACACCATACACAATTCCTTACTACTCTCTCAATACTTAAATCCATGCCTGGCCACCAATACCATTGTTTTATTCTTTGTTTTGTTTTGACAATTCCACCATGACCTTCATGGCACATTTTAATAATGCTCAATCTGAGTGATGAAGGGGGTATAATTTTCTCACCTCTTAAGATATTACCATGGAGTATGGATAATTCATCACGAATTTCCCAAAACTGTTTTAGTTCATTGGAAATACTGTTTTTTGGAGGCCATCCATCAATAGTAAATATAATTAGTTGTTGTAATTCCTTGTCAGCATGGTATAGCTTAACCCATTCATCTTTCTTGACAATGGATAACCCTTGGCCATGAACTAATGCAACCTGAACATTTTCCCATTCATGGTCAGAGCTGTCTTGCAATTCAGTAGGCATGCGTGATTAAAAATCTGCAACAACATTTTCTTTCCCAGGAACATAAACAATTTTGTAAACGTAATCTTGTAGTCTTAAAGACATTCTGGCAATCCTAGGAGAGGCATTAAACAACCTCTCAGTAGTTAATAACCTTACTAGAGGTTTGTGATCACTTCGTACAATGCAAGATTTTTCCCACACAAACGCCCTGAAATGTTCTAAAGCCCAAATGCATGCTAACGTTTCCTTTTCTATGACTGAGAATTTTTCTTCAGTGGGTGATAATGCTCGTGACGCGTAAGCGACAATACAGTCTTTACCCTCCTGATTAACTTGAGAAAGTACTCCCCCTAAGCCCCTGTTGCTGGCATCTACAGTAATACAATTATTAAGATCAGGGTGAAAACTACTTAAAGCAGGTGCATCGGCAATGGCTTTCTTAATATCCACAAATTCTTTATCACATTCTTCACTCCAAAAAAATGTGTTTCTGTCCTTGAGTAGTTGTCTTATGTTAAAAATTCTGCTCGAAAACTGTTGTACAAATTTGGAGTAAAACTCCACCAACCCAATAAAAGACCATACCTCATCTTTATTCTTAGGGTGAGGAGAATTAACAATAGAATCCACCAATGCAGGTTTGGTGGATACTCCTGTACCATTAATAATGTGACCTAAGTAAGTGATAGATTTCACGCCAAATTTGCACATCGTATGTTCAACAGTCAACCCTTTTTGTTCCAAAACACTTAGGGGCCTATTATGATGGCGGTCGGAAAACCTCCCCGACTGCCATGGTAGCGGGAAAAGATCGCCCGCATGGCCCGCGACATCACCGCCGGTCAAATTACGATGGCCCGCAGTCGAAATCCGACCGCGGCGGTCGGATCGCGGGCCTTAACATTGGGGCGGTTGCTGCTGCCCGCAGCACCGCCGCGATGTCCAAAGGAGCATGTCCTGCATTTCCCTGCACTGCGTTGAAGGCACTGCACAGTGCCTGCCACCTGGTACAGGGAAATGTAGGGGGGGACCATGGGTACCCCCCCAGTGCACCCACACCCCCCCAAAACATTGGGGGCCCGCAACGGGCCCCCGGAAGACAATCTCCGCATGCCTTTCCATGGCGGTTTGACAGCTGAGGAAAGACTGGCTACCGAGGCATCATAATCCTGCCGGCGGAGCCTGCTCTGCACCGCCGCCATTATCCCGGTCCTGCTCCGTCCACCAGGCAGGAGTGCGGATGGCAACCAGCGGAAAAGCGGCAGTCGGAATTTCCCACTGCCGCGGTCACCACTGCCATCCTAATTTGACCGGCGGTTTTCTTGGTTGCGATCGCGGGCGGATGTCCACCGCCGGTCCGGTGGTGGACATCCGACCGCCATTGTAATAGACCCCTTAAAACCTTTCTTAACACATTGTCATGTTCTTCTTTGTCTTTGCCAAAAATTAAAATATCATCTTGAAAACATCGCACTTTATCATGTTTTCCAAAAAGTTGATGCATTAGTCTTTGAAAAATAGCTGCAGCCAAAGCAAGGCCAATGGTAACCGCTTATACTGAAAACAACCTGATGGAGTAATAAACGCAGTAAGGGGCTTGATATCTTCACTTAAAGGTATCTGATGGTAAGCGGCTGACTAGTCAATGGTAGAAAACCAATTAGCGTCTTTTATGAGGGTTAACATTTCAGAAATTTTAGGTAATGGAAATCTATCAACAACTATGGGGCCGATTCCGATCTCGGCCGGTAGGGCTCCGAATCAGATTCGGCTTTACTGGATCCGATTCGGAGCCCTATTTCCCGACCGAATCGTACGTGCGTCCGGGCAAGCGAGTACGATGCGTGCGCTTGCGAAATCTCCGACCGACTCGTTCGCAGGACCCGACCGCTCCGACCGACTCACACGGGGACGACTCGCACCGCGCTATGGAGACGTTCCCCGGCCGGGTAAGTACGCTGCGCATCGCGACCGCTCCGACCGACTCGTGCAGTCCGGCTCCAAGGAGCTGTTGGAGCCGCACTTTGGGGGTCCGTGTCGGACCCCCCTGGAAGCGTAGGCACGCGAGTCGCACACAGGGGGGACCCATGGGTCCCCCCTACACGTGCATGTACGGCGCGACCCGCATCGACGCGAACACGCTGTAGGGGGCGCCCTTGTTCGCGTCGTGCCCATTGAGTCAATGGGAGCCCGTGTACGCGTCATACGACTGGCTCCCATTGACTTCAATGGGAGTCCGACCGAATCGAGTCCCATAGCATACGTGCGCATCGTACTCGTTTGGTCGGACTGCTAGAGTCCGATTCGGTCGGAAATCTCTCCGGGTCCGGCTCGGTCGGAGAGATTTCCGACTCGAATCGGAATCGGCCCCTTAATTGTTATTTAAATGGCATAGATCAATGCAAAGTCTCAATTTTCCATTACTGCGTCGAGCGACGACTATCGGAGAAATCCACTGTGAGGATTCAATAGGTTCAATAATGTCTGCTTTAGTCAACTTCTCAAGTTCAAATTCCACTTCCTTTCTAAGCTTTGGGACAAGCATCAGGTTTTAAAATGATGCAGTGTTCAAAATCATTAATTTTACCAATTTCTTTACAGAACACCTTGGGAAATTTGTTTAAGATTTCCTTACACAGTTCTGTATTGTCATCCACTATCATGACTGGATCAGAACTATTGGGATTTAGAATTATACCTAAATTACCCTGATCCTTCCATCCTAAAACAGCTGGACCCTTCTTGGCTACATATAGTTTCCCAAAGGACTCTCTCCCTTTGAATCTGAACAGCAAGGAGCGAAAACCAACCGTATCGATCTTTTCACCTGAAAAACCTTCTGGGTGAATGTCAGTTGGAAGTAATTCTTGCCCTAACTTATTGGCAAATTTGTTCATCCACGTTCCACCATCAACAACTGTGTGAATCACTGACAAAATATCGACCTCAAAAATATCGAGGTACAAAAATATTGTGACAAAAATATCGAAGTCAAGAATATCGACATCCTATCTACATCATGGTAAGTACAAAAATATCGAAAAAAAAATATCGATGTCAAAAATATCATTGTAAAAATATCGTTTTTTTAAAATGTTAAAAAAAAAATCTAAAATAAAGTAAATAATACATTTAATTAAAAGAAACATAGTTAAAATTATTTTAAAATGTTTAAAAATAAAAACTGATACATAGAGGGGTCGATTCCGATCTCGGCTTTACCGGATCCGAGTCGGAGGCTTTGTTTCCGACCGAGTCTTACAGAGGTCCGGATGCCCAAGTACGATGCGAATGAACGCGAAATCGCCGACCGAATCGTTTCCGGGTCCGAACCGCTCCGTATGGCTCGTTCGCACTCGATTCGTACCGCGCAATGGAGACGTTTTACGACCGAGCCAGTACGATGCACGATCCAGACAGCCGGATCGAGTCGGAGCCTCTGACACGTAAACGCTCTGGGAAGCGAACTTCGGGGGTCCGTGCTGGACCCCCCTTCACCCGTAGCCTTATGAGTCGGACACATGCATGTATGGTGCGGATGGCACCAACGCATACCCACTACAGGGGGCACCCTTTTGCGCAACGTACCCATTCAGTCAATGGGAGCCCATGTACGCGTCGTACGACCAGCTCCCATTGACTTCAATGGGAGTCCGACCGAACCGAGTCCGTCAGCATGCGGCTGCATCGTACTCGCTCGCTTGGAGCCAAGGGGCACGAATCGGTCGGAAATCGCTCCGGAACGTGTCGGGCGGAACGGTTTCCGACCAGGATCGGAATCGGCCCCAGAATGTTAAAATAAATTAAACATATACAGTTAAAATATAATATATATACTTACTTAATAATATTCATAAATAATTATTTTTTTAACTTATAAATTGTTAAAAATATTTTATAAATTATAAATACAGACATACACATACAAAAATAATATTACTAAAAATTTAAAAAATATATTTAACAAATTAAAAAAATTACAATATTTTAAATTTTTGTAAAATAAATGATACACAACATTAAGTAAAACAATACAGAAAAATATTGGATAGCGGAGGGAAAAAAATTACTATTCACACTCCAAAGAGTGCAACAGTAGGGAAAGTGTTGGATAGCGTAGGGGTAAAAATTACTATTCCCACTCCAAAGAGTGCAACAGTAGGGTAAGTATTGGATAGCGTAGAGGTAAAAATTACTATTCCAACTCCAGAGAGTGCAACAGTAGGGTAAGTGTTGGATAGCGTAAGCGTAAAAATTACTATTCCCACTCCAGTGAGTGCAACAGTAGGGAAAGTGTTGGATAGCGTAGGGGTAAAAATTACTATTCCCACTCCAGAGAGTGCAACAGTAAGGAAAGTGTTGGATAGCGTAGGGCTAAAAATACTATTCCCACTCCAGTGAGTGCAAAAGTAGGGAAAGTGTTGGATAGCGTAAGGGTAAAAATTACTATTCCCACTCCAGTGAGTGCAACAGTAGGGAAAGTGTTGGATAGCGTAGGGATAAAAATTACTATTCCCACTCCAGAGAGTGCAACAGTAGGGAAAGTGTTGGATAGCGTAAGGGTAAAAATTACTATTCCAACTCCAGAGAGTGCAACAGTAGGGAAAGTGTTGGATAGCGTAGGGGTAAAAATTACTATTCCCACTCCAGAGAGTGCAACAGTAGGGAAAGTGTTGGATAGCGTAGGGGTTAAAAATAACATACTTATCAATTAAATAATTGTTTTAATTAAATAATGATTCATTAATAAATTAACAATACATTGATTATAAATACCAATAAATGAAAATTAATAATTACTTTAATAACATTACATTTCTTCCCGCCCTATTCCCCAATAAACACAAAACCCACTCCACATAAAATTTAACACAATTAATATAATTATCAATTAATCAATTAATAAAAATTTATCAACAATTAATAATTAATTAACAATAAAATAATTAGCAATACCAATAAATAATAACTAATAAAAATTAATTACCAATTAATAATTAATTAACAATAAATTAATTATCAATACCAATAATTATTAATAAATAATTACTTAATTATAATAAATTACTTCCCACCCTATTCCCCTATAAACACACAACCCGCTCCTAAACTAAATTAACACAATTAATATATTTATCAATTAATTAATTAATAAAAATTAATTTCCAATTAATAATTAATAAACAATAAATTAATTATCAATACCGAAAAATAAAAATTATTAATTACTTGAGGGCCCATTACGATACCCGGCGTAAAAAAATCCGCCAGGCATGGAAGCGGCAAAAATCCGCCCGCATACACCGTCTGAACACCGACCACGCCATTACGATTACACAAACCGAAAACCGCCATCGGCGGAAAAATCACACAAGATACCGCCCGCCATCGTCCGAGTCGGAGTCAAACCGCCCGCCACGGACGGAAACACGCACGACAACACAAAACCGCCCGCCCTCACGGCCGACACACCGCACGTGAGAGTACGATCGCACCGCCATGAGCGCGGGAAAACTACAAATATACCGCCCGCCAGCGCAAACAACGCCGATGAGAATCGACACGGCAGAAGCCATGGCGCCCACGTCCCTGCACAGAAACCATCCGCTGACAAAAACAATCGCACACAACATGGCCAACAAGTCCACACAACAAGGCACGCACAAATACACAAGCACAGTACACATCCCGAAAACACCTCCCCTGGACAAACAAAAACTACAAAGGCCAGAACACCAGACACAACACACCTGAAAACAACAGACCATGAGGACACACCCACATAGGTGAGTACAAAAGCAGCACTCCCACAGACCACAACCCCTTGCTACATTGCAAACCAGAGAGGAGAGGAGAGGACACAGTGACACAGCAAGGACAGCAGCACACCACAGAAACGCACACATCACAACCACCACCACCACCACCAAACACCGGCACCACAAACCCCCTGCACATTACACAACACACACCGCACCAGCACCACAAACACCATGGCACCACAAAGAATGCCCAAGTTCACGCCCATTGAGCTGACGGTCATGGTCGACGAGATCATCAAGGTGCACCCACAAATCTATGGGAACCTGGTCCAGCACACACCACTAGCCACCAGAAAGAGAATGTGGAACCGGATCGTAGACCAGGTCAATGCAGTCGGGACCCTGCCCAGGAACAGAGTTGAAATCAACAAACGGTGGAATGACGTCAAGAGCCTGGTCAAGAAGAAGGAGAGCAAGAACAGAGAGCTGGCAGCCGTCACTGGCGGAGGGAATCCCGCGCTCTTCAAGACCTTCAAAGCGTGGGAGGAGAAGGTGCGAGTCATTATACATCTGGAGATCCTCGCCGGATTAGCAGGGGGAGTGGAGGCTGGTAAGTACAAACTAATGTATACCAGCACACCGCTATGTACTCACATGCACTACCACCATGCCACAGCTCCCAGGGACAAACACCCCCATGTCCAGCACACAATACACAACACATCACACACACATGCAACAGACACCACCACACACAGCCCAAACCGAACAACTGTAAGATACGTGGGGACATGTGTACACTCAGCCAGCCACGTAACCACCAACAGGTCCCCAAGTATGCCAGAAGCGCCACAACGAGCACCCACCACACCCATGTGTCCGCCATAGCTGCACTAACCGACAAGTAACAGGTAAGTGGCAGGAACACAAAGTGCAGTGGGTGGGAGGGTGGACAGCCCAAGTACAACACACACCAGGCCCCTAGTCCCACAGCACAGCAAGGAGGAGCATCCCCCACCCCCACAGCCACGTGTCAGCCACCGCAGTGCACACCGACAGCCGAAAGGTAGACATCACGATCCACAACAATCGGTGTCAGTGGGTGTCCAGCCACCACCACGACCCACAACACCCCCCACCCCCACAGACCTGCAACATGGAGCACCCCCGCTTAGAACCATGTGGCATCCAGTACAGTGCACGCCCGAACAACCTGCAGGTGGGAAACTGGACAGGGCTGGATTACTGGAGGCATGAGGACCGTAACACGACCAACACATGGGACATGTCACGTAGCAGACGAACACGCAGCACCGCCCACCGTCACGAACAAGTGAACAATGTGCACACGGACATGAACCACAGACTCACACCTCACATGACCCATCACAGACACAGCAACACCCAAGGAGCCACGTCTGCATGCACAAGTCACACTGAATATAGTACCACACGGCAGCCACTGTGCAACTCATCACACACAACCGAAACACCATTGAAGTCCTGTCCATGTAGCCCCTACTGCCTGTCAACCACACACCCCACAACTACGCCAATGTAAGACAAACAACACTAGACGCAACAGAGCGGAACAACATAAATGCACACGAACACCACTGAACCCATCAAACACAAAGACACACCATGCACATACAACATACCATCCATCCCATCCGTCAGCCCCAGTCTCATGAAAGGCATGTCATCCGCACAGCTGCCACACATACAGCAGTCACGCTAAGATACATGCCCATGACCAACCATGTGCCAGAAGTCAATGAAGCGCACGCCACACTGTGAGTAACAACACACAACATGGGCCACACCCCCCCACGAGCACTGCAGTGATGCACATGGCACAGGGCAGCACGCACACCAAGGAGATGGGACAACTGCAATACGTTGGCTGGCACACAACCATCACTCACTTATAACGATGCGTCCAATGCCATGTCCAGTAATCACAACAGACAGCAAATATGCAGGCCATGTCAGGCATGCACACACCTCAGACCATGCACTGTCATGCTGCCACAACACATGTCACGTTCGGCACCCATGGCTCACAGCATGTACCCCAAAAGCATATTCCCTCCCAAATGCGAATCTGGGGCATGGCCCCCATGTTGCCATATGCGTTCCTAAGCGTCCCATTTGAACACCAAAAGCATATTCCCTCCCAAATGCGAATCTGGGGCATGGCCCCCATGTTGCCATATGCGTTCCTAAGCGTCCCATTTGAACCCCAAAAGCATATTCCCTCCCAAATGCGAATCTGGGGCATGGCCCCCATGTTGCCATATGCGTTCCTAGGCGTTCCATTTGAACCCCAAAAGCATATTCCCTCCCAAATGCGAATCTGGGGCATGGCCCCCATGTTGCCATATGCGTTCCTAAGCGTCCCATTTGAACACCAAAAGCAAAGTACAAACCAGACCCAGGATGGGCCAGGAGCCCGCATACACCAGAGTCACAATAAGTAGGGGCACAGCAACACACCCATCGGCATGGCCAATCCGTCCCATGCCACATGTGCACAGCACACAGTCCCATTGCCAAGCACACACAACTACAAATGGTACAGCCACACACACGCCTCTGGGAAACCCATGTACGAGATTGCACGAACTGTTAATGTCAGACGACAAATACATACTTCGCCAGGTGCAACACAATAACAAATCTCATTCTCTCCACAGGTGACGAACTGCTGGATGCTGGGGATGGAGACAGCAGCCAGCACAGCCAGCCTACAAGCCCCCAACGAGGACACACGGATGTGGAGGATCTGTCCTCCTCTTCGGACACGGACCACCAAGCAGGCCCATCTGGTGTGGCAGGGCCCAGCCGCTCCCCAGGACCCCTCCTACCCACCAACCCATCATCCTGGGCTGCTGAACATTCCCAGCCCCCTGCTGCCACTGTCGTTGCGGCCACACCCACGGACATTGCGGCCACACCCACGGTCATTGCGGCCACACCCACGGTCATTGCGGCCACTACCACTGCCGCAACCGCCACCATCGCCGCACCGACCACCACCGCCGCCACCACCACCACGTCTTCGCTGGCACCAGCCCCAGCGCAGGTGGTGGCCCGGCCGACTGGATCCACCCTGGGAGCCACAGCGAGGACCGTGGTGAGCAATGTGGCTAGTGGGCAGGCCGGTGGCAGCAGTACTGGTAGGAGGAGCAGGGTCAGGGAAACGCAAGTCTCCCTGGGAGCCATGCCCTGCCTCAAATGGCCAGAGTCCTTGGGGCCTATGAAGAGGCCCAAGGACAATGGGCCAGGTCTGCTTCAGACACGCGGGAGGTGCTGGGGGTGCTGAGGTCCATGGACGCCCGTATGGGCCAACTCGTGGACCTCATGGGCCAGCTGGTGGTGAGGTCACAGCCAGGGACAGCAGCTCCACCACCGCCACCACCTGCCGGGGCGCAGGGTCGAGCAGCAGTGTCCAGTACCCCTGCGTCCACAGCCAGTGAGCACACCTCACCCCCACCAGCAGGTCGCCACCACACACCCCCTCCCAAACGTGGAAGGGGCCGTCCGAAGTACAAACAGATCTCCCGGGAGGACTACGCACGCTCCAGACGCAAGTGAGGCAGCCAGCCAGCCTTCCTTGACCACCCACTGCATTGACTTGGACTACGATCCCAATCCACACAGCCATCTGGATGGCATGTGTCTGTTGGACCATGGACATGGAACAAGTGGGTACACCCTGAGCATCACGCAGCCGTGACCGACAGCTCATTGTCACTGCACGCACCACTTTTGTCATCACCTCGCACACAATCACATGTCACAGTTTGAAATAAATGCACCTCTTACACAAACTGCTGTTTGTGCCCTGTGTTTTATTTGTACGGAATACAACGGCCACCTTGGGCGGAAAGGCACCTGATGCGTGGCATGGCAATGGATCCGGAGGGCCTGTAGGGACCTAGGGGTGGGAGACAGAACAGGAGCACATTCAATGAGTGTGTCACACACCCATCACACAGTACATGTCAACAACTACAAGCAATGTACACACATCGCACAGAGCAATAGGGCACAATGCCACAGCCACCAACAGTGGCATACTACCCTGGCCATGGAGCGTTGACACACAGCACGCAGTGAACAAACGGCCACCCTGACACAGCACACACACACCTGCACAGATACAGCCACATCAGCCGTCGTACATGGACACTCACCGTCAAGTGAAGTAGTGGGCGATGAGCTGCTGCCGCACATTACCAGCTTCCTCCTCTCCGCTGTCCTCCTCACTCGATCTGTCCTGGTCTGCGGGCTGGGGCCCTGGTTGATCTCCGTCATCCACGATGAGGGGGATCTGCTTCCGAATGGCCAGATTGTGCAGCATGCAGCACGCCACCACTATCTGGCACACCTTCTGTGGGGAGTACGCCA
Source organism: Calotriton arnoldi (assembly GCA_963921515.1). Taxonomy (NCBI): domain Eukaryota; kingdom Metazoa; phylum Chordata; class Amphibia; order Caudata; family Salamandridae; genus Calotriton; species Calotriton arnoldi. The sequence goes on along the minus strand of CAWUFW010004983.1, from coordinate 800,935 downwards.
GCGCACCCCGGTGCGGTCCAGGCACCTGAACCTGGACTTGAGGAGGCCAAAGGTACGCTCGACCACACGTCTGGTCCTCCCATGTGCCTCATTGTAGCGATCGTCTGCTGGGGTGCGAGGATTCCTCAATGGACTGAGCAGCCATGCCCCATTCGGGTACGCAGAGTCACCTGGGTGTGAGGGACACAGAGAACCGTTGCTATTCCAACTGGACAGGGGACAGCATCGCACAACCAGCACGCTACACCACTCCACATACTCACCGACAATACAGCCACGATCCTGTTGCAGATTGGACATCAGTCGTGGCAAGATGCTGTTGCGCATTATGTGTGCGTCATGGGCCGAGCCTGGGAACTTTGCACACACGTGGGTGATCACCATGTCCGCAAGGCACACCACTTGCACATTCAGGGAGTGCGTGTGCTTCCTGTTGCGGTACAGGTGCTCAGTGGCCTGTGGTGGAACAAGGCCAACATGTGTGCAGTCAATGGCTCCAACGACGTGTGGGATTCTGCCAAGGGCATAGAATGCACCCTTCACTGCCGCCAATTCACGAGCCCTGGGGAAGCGGATGTACCTGTTTCGGTACAGCATCATGGCTGCCAGTACATCCCTCAGCACCTTGCTGAACATGGGCTGGGACATCCCTCCTCCACTGCCCACTGTGTGCTGGAATGACCCAGTGGCGAAGAAATGCATGGCGGCCATCACCTTAGCCGTGGGGGTGACAGCTGTCGGATACACCCTGCGGGGACGGAGATGGGGTTCCAACATGGCACACAGTCGATGCAGGGTTGGCCTGTCCAGCCGAAACTTCCTAATGACCTCTGTATCGTCCATGTCTGCCAGCAATTGGTATGGGCGGTCAATGTTCGGTCTCCGCCTAGGGAAAATGGCAGTGGACACATGTCAAAGCAACACAACACATAGCAATTTCGCATACACATCACTGACATGACTGAGCAAGCACATGAGCCACAGCCCAGCTGTCAAGCTGGGACGGCACGGCCACAATACACTTACACAGGTCTCCCAACAATGGCAATGGCTAGTGATACAAACCACTGCCATGTGCATGCACATGGGGATCTAGGCCCCAATGACTTGCGGGGCGTGCTGATGGGGACTGACTGCATATTCGTCAAGCGGCAACGCCACGGCAACATGAATGTTTGCTGAGCATGGAACTGCTTCCGAGGCTGGATGAGTATGGCACACGACGACGACGATGTGGGCACAGGCTGAGCGGCCAAAACAAGTGGGACCTGTGGCACGAGGGGATATGAGACAGTAGTAGGTGTCAGCACTGCACCCTATGTACAGCACTGTACGGATCACACCTCCCGAAACATTGACAGGTGTCCACATTGACAGCCCCATGCCAAGACGGCTGTGTGCTTGCAGTCACACGTCACAGGTGAGAGGTTACATTGCACGTGCCAGGTGGCAGACGTACATAGTGGGAGCTGGCATGTGTGTGCATGTGTCTCCTGTTCAGGATCCACCAGATGGGCGCTGACTCTGTACTGACCATCGGACACAGCATGTTCCGTGGAAGGCTTGTGTGTGTGGGATGGTGGCACTGGATGTGCCTCCGTTGGGTGGGGGGCCATGCACAGGGCGGGTACGTCGATGATTGCGCATTGTTGGTCACGGTGGGTGCACCCACTAAGATGTGTTGCCCTGTGTTCAATTCCTATGTCCGCATGATGATGGACTGTAGATGTGGGCAGACTACACATTGGTCGATGTGCTGTCTATATGCATGTGCCTTCACACCAGGCACAGCTGCCCCTGCACATGTGAGCCCTGCTGGACTCGCTGCTGGGTCTGTGGAGCTGATGCACCTTCTGTGCGTGGGGCGGACAGCTCTCCTCACTTCCCTCATTGCGCATGTCATGACTTTGCCGCAGGTGACATAGATCATGGAGGGCCCACATGTACGCGTGGGTAGGCTACACATGATTGTTCACTGGTCGCCACCCCCAGTCAGTGTTTCGAATGGGAAGGTTGTCGTGCTGGTGGTATGTTCGATGTGGCGGATGGGCGGGCCTAGGTGCGGGCTTACATTCCGGACATGGGGGGTAGTTGGATTGGCGACTAGTTGCAGTACACACGGGACACGTCTCTTCCTTTCCACATCTGGGTCATCCCTTGTACTCACTGACAGTGATACAGTCATCTTCGCCCCAGCCCTCATGTCCTCCCCTCGCTCCCCCAATATGCATGTGCACCTGCGAGGCTAGCGCTTGCACAGGCAGCCCCAAGCTCGCACCAGAGAGGGCAAGGAGTGTATGTGTGGGTCCAGTTGCACGAGTGGGCTGTCTCAGGGTATGATGTGTTGCGGGACGCCGTCCACCTGCGTGGTGCCCCAAATGGAGACCCGGCCTGCATGGACTATGCATCACAGTCTTCGCCTTCCGGATCCGCCACCTGCGACACCCAGTGGCTGTGGCTGCCCTTGCGGCCAGGCCGCGTCCGTCTGTGACTGATGGCCCACACATTCACTCTTTGGCCTCTCTGGGGAGGGCTCGGGGGTGGTGGCGCACGCGCTTACACTTAGTCGCAATGGCATGTGGCGTGGTTGGTATAATGGGCAATGGATGGGATGGTGCGAGCCACCTCCCGTGACGTCAGTGCTGCTCGTGCTGTGGTGCGTCCCCCTACACTTCCATTTGACTTGTGCCATGCTAGACGTTGAGGTTCTATTGCCTGCGTGATATGACCAGGAGGAGCGCGAGGAGACCTCTCACACACCATGCTCCACTGCCATCCCGTGCCCTGTATCGCCTGTGCGGATTGACTATGTTGGGGTTACACCTGGTCGACTGGGGCTGTGTGTGCCTTGTCAAGGGGCATGGCGGGCGCACAACAGGATCCAGCTTGTCCACAGAGGGTGGGCTGAGGTGCGCCTGGTACCGCTTTGTACGTGTGCCCGGCTGCTGTGCACACACGTGTTCACTCCCCCCGACAGTTGTCCTCTCACAATGCCCAGGGAAGCGGTGGTGTACTGTTCATGACCCCTCCCAACACGGCGTGCTCCAACTTGGCATGTGCGCATCTACCCGTCACACCCACCCACCTGAGCACTGCGTCCATACGACTTCACACGACACATGTGTGTCTTCCACAGTTGTGCTACTCATTTGCGTTGACATCCAATACCAGTGGACTACATGTTCATGTCACGACTGCCGTGTACTTCACATACTCTCATCCTCTCTCATTCGTACTTGTGAAATGAGTCAGCGGAGACAGTTTTGGTTTCAAACATTATATTGAGTCTTCTGTCCTCTGTGATGCAGTATAGTGGACACTACTGGCAGCGGAATACATGTTGAGGATATACTGAGCATGATTGCAAATGGGATAGGGTGTGGGGTTACATGTGATTGGCTGTTGCATGTGGGATGTGGGCTTCAGAGTTACATCTGCTTGGCCAAGGCTGTGCTAATGTACATTTACGTATAGCTGCGGAGCTGCGGACTTTGACACAGACGGTATACATGTAGCCTACCAGACCGCTTGGCATCATGGGCACAGTCCATCTCAGTTCCATGTGACAGGTTTGCTGCGGTTGTTCCTCATGCACGCGTGCATGTGAGATGACATCAGGGCATGTGCTTGCGTGCATGCAGCGGCGTGCCACTTGTTGTTGCAATGTGGTGGTTACTGGACATGTCACAGTCACTGGGGTCGTGTTGTTGTTGTATGCACTTGTCGTCCATGCAAGGGTCCTGGTATGGGATTCCCGGGGCGGGGTGGGAGGGGTGCAGCACCCACAGACTCCAGGCGACCTATTCATGTCCACTGAGCGGTGTGTGTGTCCATGGGCGCTGGATCCATGTCGTGTCCTGGTTGTTCGTGCAGTTCCGTCCATGTGGGTGCGATACACAGACCCCATGCCACTGCCTCCCACGATGCATGCGGTGTTCCTGGATGTGATGGGGAACAGTGTGCATGTCCCGGTCATATCCGATGTCATGGCGATGTCGTTGATGGTGTGGTTACAGTTGCCGGTCGTTTGGTATGGCTGTTGTGGTGGTGACTGGCCAGTCCGTGCGGAAGCTAAGCATGGGTGCGGGGTTGGACATCATAGGTCAATCGGGGAACCTGCGTTGTGGTCCGACGAATTTACAGGTTGTCAGGTATGCGATGCCGTCCAGCAGGGCTTCCATGTCATTGGTGGTGTACATGTTTGCCAGCCAATGTAGCGGATGGTGGCTGTCAAGGTGTTGTTCGTAAGTTGTCCCTTGGAGGACCATGAGGGGGCATGCTGGGTGACATTCGATGTAGCTGTTCTCGATGATCCGTCGTGTGGAGGCACAGTGGTCCCATTTCAGTGCGGGTGCGATGTTGGCCACATACGCCATGCCCCCATAGGCAGAGCAGGCCCTGTCGTGTGCGTCCAGAGGGAGGAGTAGTGGTAGCAGGTCCGCCTTTAGACATGCCGGGTTGGAGAGGCATATCTCCACGGGATGATGGTAGGGACACCTCCGACAGTAGAAGACGGGCATGACGCAGCTGAACAATGTGATGCGGTAAGTCAGTCGGTAACTTACGTTCAGCAGGGACAGGAGATCGCATCCCAATATATGTATCAGGTTGGTTTTGTACAGCTTGAGCTGTCCGGCGTAGTTGGGTAGGTGTGTTGCGGTTGCCATTTCGCAGCGGTGCGTTGTGGTGGCGTGCTCCGGCTGTGTGTGCAGTCTGCAATGTGCACGCTCCGAGGTTGCTGTGAGCTCTTTGTAGTCGTAGGGAGACAGGACTTGTGTTCTGTTGGCTTGTGCGGAGGACATGGGCCCTCATCCCACATGCTTCTCAGACAGTTCAAGGTCAGTGATGTGTGACTCCTTCCAATTAACTTGCATGTGGCCGACATGGGGGAGTGTTATTTTTTTCCTCCCCGTCCGTTGTGTGCTTCTGTGATATGCGCTATCTGCCCTGTGGTCGGTCTCCTCGGCATGCCTGTGTTGGTCTTTTCTTGGACAATGGCTGTATTCACCGGCTTCTTTCGTAGGGCTGTGGTTTCGGAGTTGGAATGGAAGGTCATTCAGTGCTGTCTGCTCTCCCTTGTGTGGGCGGCAGGCTGCCTTTCCGCTCTGCGTTGGGCCTTGTGTGTGAATGTTATTCTTGGGCCACCTGTTGTCGGTCCCCGGGCTCTTTGGTGTTCCGTTTTATATGTCTTGTTCATATGTGCAGGGTGGTATGGGTGTTTCAGTGTGGTACTGGCGTTCCTCTTCCCGAAGGGGCCCTGCTTCTCCTAGTTGGTGTTGCCGCCGCTGTGTGCTACGCCATGTTTGTTACACTGGGGTGTGTCCTGCTGTTGCGTGACTTCACTGACATGTGTGCGTCGGTTGTGTGGCGTTGGGTGTTGTCCGTGAATTGGGCGTTGGGGACATGTCTGTGGCAGGCCTGTCACGTGTCATGTGCGTTCGGGGTGGGGCTGATGTGTGTGCTGCTTGGTTGTGTCCCTGTGTCTGTGTGCGACGCATGCATGGCGCTGCGGTTGGCCTCTGCGTTGTGCGCATGTGTGGCGGCGTCATCGCCGCTTTGGGGCCGTGACGGGGTCGTTGGTTCCTAGTCCCAGGTGGTGTGTACACATGTGTTACGCGATGTTACGATTTGGCCTGTGTGTCATATGTGGATGCAATGGTGGATGTGTAGTGTACACGCGCTGGTGGGGGTTGTCCGCTTTTTCCGCCCTTGCACTGTGTGCGCTGTTTGCGTGCACTTGTTGTGTGTGTGCCTACCTGCGTCTCCGCGGTACGTTGCGTCCTTGGTGGTGCATCAGCAAGAGCATGGGGAGGGCCTGCAGTGCTGGATTCATGCTCGGGGAGCCGCTTCTTCGTTGTCCGTGCTCGGCGTCCGTGTTACCGCTTCGGTTTGTCGTACGGTATCTCTTAGCCGTGGGAGCCGTTTGTTTGCGGCATCGTAATTTATACGCCGGGCGGGACGTGATTTCGTCGGACGGTGTGTGTCAATTGTGCTGCGCCGCTACGTGTACGGACGCACTTTGATGGCGGACGGTGTTGCTGGCTTGCCGGCGGTGTTTGGCCTACTTTTCGCATCGTAATTGGGCGGGCGTGTGGACTGCTGCGTGCCGGCGGTAACTGGTGGTTTTTGCATCCGCCAGCACGGCGGTTGTGCTTCCGCCCGCCATCGTAATGACCCCCTTAGTTACAATTAAATTACTTCCCACCCTATTCCCCTATAAACCCACAACCCGCTACAGAACTAAAATGCAAAATTTAATTAAAAATAATTAATAATTTCCAAAAATTATGAATTAATTTACTATAATTAAATTACTTCCCACCCGATTCCCCTATAAACCCACAACCCGCTACGGTACTAAAACGCAAAATTTACTTTAAATAAAATTACTAACTTCTAAATAATTAATACATATATTTAAAAAAATAATACAAAACATAACAAAACATGTGGAACACATACATATAAAATACATACTAAAATACATAACACTAACATAAACATCGATATTATTAACGTCGATATTTTTACTATCGATATTAATAACTTCGATATTAACAAAAACGATATTTCTTACCTTCAGGTCAATATTCTGGTCACCGATATTCTTGATGTCGATATTCTGTCCCTACGATATTAAAAACTCGATATTAATGTAGGTCGATATTTAAAAATCGATATTTTGACTGTGCACCCAACTGTGTAAGGTGATACTGAATCTGCATACAATAAAACATTGACCCCACCTAAAGATATGGAGCATAAGGGTTTCTTTTTGTTATCGACTTTCTTGTCAATAATATTAAGTAAAAATAGTTCTTTGGAATCATAACTTTTGGGATCATCGCAATCTGTTAAATAGTGCGAAGACAGTTTTTTTATTAATTCTTCTTCATCACTAGAATTAGACATATCACCATCTACACATTTTACTTTAACTTTTTTCCTTCATTTGCATACCTTAGCAAAATGACCTACAATTTTACAATTAGAGCATTTTTGTTTTATGGCAGGACAAAATTTGCTGGAGGCTAAGTGGGAACTGCTATCACAACGATAACATCTAAAATTACTACTTTTTTAACAGAATCATGCCTTATAGGACTATCTTTCCTTGACTTCTCTGCATTCCTATTCTTAATTTTACTAATAATGTTTTCAGACTCAATTTTGCAATCTCCTTTAAGCACTTTTGCACTGCGGCTAGATAATTCCGCCTTTCTTACAATAGCCAGGATGTCTTTCAATTCCGCATCTCCATTAATTCACAATTGCTCTTGATTGGCAGGATCTCTGGTGTGCATGACAACCTGATCCCTAATGAACTGATCTTGTAAATGGTCAAACTTACAATCCTCTGCTAATCGCTTTAGAGCAGAAACATATTCATCTATTGACTCGTTAACCTCTTGTTTCCTATGAAAAAACTTATACCTAACAATACCTATGCAGACCTTGGGAGCGAAATGGTTATCGAAATCATTAAGAATAGCTTTGAATACATTGACATTACCACTTACAACCCCTTTTTCCATTTCTTCGTAAGCTTTTAGTCCACCTGGTCCAACAGAATGTAAAAGGATAGTTTTTCTTCTTTCAGCTGACATCTTATTTTCTTCATCTATAGCATTGATGAAATTCAAAAAATAAGATTTCCATTCAGTCCATTTCATGCATGGACTGTTTCCTGCTGGCCAAAAGGCTTGAGGTGGTTGAAAAGTGAAATTCTGTGCAGCCATTGTACAAGTAAAAGAATATGTGTACTCTTCACTCAAGAAAAAATAGTTAATGATAATCCTTTCCAATGTTAAACAATGAGGAAAGAGAAAAGAAAAAAAATATATAATTATAGTACCCTGACAGAATCCTTGTGTGAGCCGGTATATGAATTGTTAACCTGGAGATAGGTGTTGAGACGATGAGAAAATGCGCTCCTTCAATTGCATGAAATCCGATGAGAGATATGCCGATCAGTAATGCCGATGAAAAGTGAAATTTTCTGTAAAGCAGCCAAGATGGCGTCACGCTGTGTGACCTTGCGTGACCTCGTCACGCAAGTACACTGACGCATGAAATTGTCCAAAGAGCTGAAGCTACAACACCCAAGATGGCGTCGCGTAACGTGACTTGCGTATCCCCGCAGTACACATAAGCTGACGCTGGGGGTTGGGCTCTGTGTGACGACACGCGGAATCCGAGTGATGAACAGAAGCTGGAACTACACTGCCGCAGGATCCTCGAGAGAAACTTCCATAGCAATGGCTCATCAGTTCAAAAGATACTTTCAATGGTAGAGAACAGCGGTGAGTCGTTCAGCTGTGCAAATACTCCGTTGCACTTACCACACCGACAGGAACAGCAATCCTTCGGTAACGCCGAAAAGTAATTCCCTCAGTAATGACGATGCGTACAACTCCGTACAGTAATGATGACCTTACGCACATAAAACAAAAGGGTAATCCTCGAAAAATAGTAAAAAGCCATTCCTGAAAGTGGGTTCTTCGATGGTGTCTCAACAGTAACTCGTCGCCAAAATTGTTGAGTAATGAATACACTAATTTGTAGTGAAATCCAAGATTTATTCAGGTAGTTGAAACACCATAGGAGCTCGGCATCTCCAACGCTTCTCCTCAGCACAGCATGGCATGAATGCCAGTTGTCAAGGAAAAACGTTCGGAGAACAGAACATACAAATTAAACAAATACAATACACTCGCTGCTGCACGAGATAATACAAGTAACTTTAAAGTGAAATACACAACAGCTAGCTTCTAGAACATAGTTTGATAGGCAGGAGCTGTGGTGGTTGTCTGAAAGGAATGTCCTTGGTGTTTTGTTGCTTGTACTGCAGTATATGTGCAGTTGTACTTCTCACCTGTAACTAGGCCTCTCATCTTTGCAGTCATTTCTGTAGCTCTTTCATGGGGTCTGACTTTTTCCATTATTTCCACATATATGTGGACATGAAGTGATGTTATGTAGCAAACCACATCTGTTGCTTGCATGCATTGATTTCCTTAGTTACCACACACCTATAATTTGGGTTTGCATCATCCCACAGAAAAAGCTCATCCACCCGCCCACAAGGATACCACCAACATCTTCATCCATTCTTCCATTCCGGAGTGCATTACCATGTATTTCCCTGTTGTCCCTAATGAAGGTTACTTTATCACGTGGGCACTTACTTTGTTTTTGGAACTGCTGGCAGAATCAGATTCTGTGCCTCACCTCTGCTCCTCTGTAGGAGTATATTCAATTCGTAGTGTGGCTCACCTAGCATTGCATGCTATGTTTTATAAGTTGCTGGTTTAGAGGAAAGTTGAGCTTCTGGATATTCTTCTTGCCAATGTGTGCATGTCTCACCTACTGGGGATAGTGTTTCCTACCATGTGCTTGTTGCTCTAGGATCTTCACCCTGCCTCAGCTTGTGTAGTCAGTCTGTTAGGTGAATGCTGCTGTATTACACTGTCTTTGGAGCTGGATATTTGCTGGGAGTATGTTCTATCATTCTATGGTGCTGTGATGAGCTCTGGTGGGTGATGAAATACCAGTTTTGACATAAATGATCATCCCACTCTTGAATGCTTTTGTGGCCTGGGAATTGGGCACTGCCTTATGTTGGATCACATCTTTTTTAAGAAGTTGATCTTAGTAAATTCAGTTGGAAAGCTATCTGCCACCTTTTATACCTCTACACTTCAGAGTGCACAAGGGGCCATTATTTCCTCTTTGCTTTTCAATCTAAGACTGGATTATGGGAATTTCGTGTGTTGGGGCTTTGAGTCTTGCCTGTCTCTGAAAACTTCAAAATGATGCAGTTAGGTTAGTCTTTAATCCGAAAAAAGTCTACCATATCACTTCTTTTTGTGATCAATGTCACTGTCTGCCAGTGAACAAGTGCATTGCATTTTAGGTCACCTGCGTCATGCACAGACCATTCAATAGCCACATGGCCTCTTTCATTTATAATTTAGGAAATACTCTCTCCCCTTCCCGCTCATTGAGATCCTCAGCAAAGCTCACCCTTTCCATTCCAAATTTCAAATTGTCCAAATAGTAAAGTAGATTCCTCAGCTTTTTAGCACCACCTCTCTAGAATTTACTTCCTTTTTACATCTGCTGTGAACCAGATCACTTCAAATTCTATAATGATCTAAAAAGAGATTTTTTCACCTCTCGCGCAGAGTACGGTATAAACTGCTTGGTTACATCAGTCTAAGCAGTTAACACACCCATGCTAAGGGACTCTGTAAATGAGTGTATGTGTGCTTTGTAAATAAACATAACAAAATAAATAAAATGAAATATATAGTGCATTGTTGCATACATCCCAACATTTTAGGGCAGACAAGTGGGAGATTTAAACAAATAATTGGGAGAATGTATTTTCCCACTGCTTTATAGTGAAACAGAGGCAATCTGCCTGATTCGAGTCTATTAGTATGTATGGTGCTAGACAGTCAGCATTTAATTTTTGCCAGTTTAATAACAGAGCACAAACAAAAACATAGTTTTAAACTCTGTTTTTGTTTGCTCTATGTAAAACTGCCAAAAATAAAATGTTGAGGCCTAGCACATGCTCTAATCTCCCCCTCCAAGAATGAAGGACAAAGCGTTAACCTTTGATGTCAGAAGCAATTCTTGGGGGGGGGGGGCGGAGATTGAAGTATGCGTGACAGGCATCAACATTTTATTTTTGCACTTTTATAAAACTTTGAGTCTGGTTTCTGCATGCAGGAATCAGGAGGCAGGAGACTAGCCTTGAAATAGGTAGTCTCCCATCTGAATCAGGAGGGTTGGCATGTATGTTGTTGTATTTATGTGTTGAGCCATTGTGCTTACACCGCTTTGTGGTACTGTCTCCAGCATCCTGACAACCTCCTAGCTTCAGAGCCACTGCACCTATCTTTATGGGATCGATGGGTTTCGCCTCCTCTTTTTTTGAAGTATATTTTATATTAAAAATCAATAAACATAAAGAGAAAACAATCTTAAACAGTTGTCTGGAACAGAGCATATTACATCAAGAATATTTGATAGACACTATGAGCCCATTTGGCCTGTACAGACAAATGTCCTAAACCAGGTACCAAAGATGTTAGGCTGCATGATTCCATCAAACAGCAAATAAAACATATACCAGTTCATTCCCTTGTTGCTTAATAAATGTTCAGGATAGTTTGTAATCACACTTCAAGGTTAATTTCAGTAGAATGTCACTATACGGTTCTTTTTTAGCCAGGATTTCACCAACTCTGTATCTATTGATATTTCTTGTATTGGGAACTACAGAATCAAACTCAGGGGCGTAGCTAGGCCTTAGGCTGCCCGTGGCGGCCCCTGCGTTTGCCGCCCTCGGCTAAATGATAGAAGAGTAGAAGAGCGGGGGGGGTGGTGGTGGTAGCGGCCGATTCTAGCGGCCGCAACGGCCGCAGGTAAGAGCGGGGGAAGGGGGGCCGGCTGCCGCCCCAAAACTCGTGCCGCCTGGGGCGGTCCGCCCCCATCGCCCCCCCCTAGCTACGCCACTGATCAAACTCCACCCATGAGTAAAATATTTCAAAAGGGTAAGTATTATGTGAATTTACAGCAGAGGTTACCCCAACCCCTGTGTTAGGGATACCCCTAGCAATGAGATTTTGTGTGACTGGTGCTCTGAAATTTACCCCATTCACAACAGGTAGCACCATTTTCAAACGGATTCAAAACATGAGATACAAAACTGAGATCAAAACAGGGAATAACCTTTTATAAGTCAGGCATGCAACAAGCCTACTGCAAAAGAAAGGAAGCAGCTATCTAAGATGAAGGAGGTATCCAGTATTACAACAGATATTCCCACTAGCTGTAATAATTGTTTTCTTCAGTGTGTCTTCCAGAACTACTCAAAGATCTAAAATAATGTGCCCCACTTTAGGCACTAATGATAAGATATTAGAGAGTACAGCCCGTAAATAGTCTTTCTCGACCCCTGACACTAAGCACATTGCCAATGTGCCAACCTGAGACAGAAAGTTGGTTGTACTGCAACCACCCCACAACCCACTGAGCAATATCTAAGATAGATGTGTTTCAGGTAACAATCAACCCTGTGATATATTACAGGGTTAATTTGAGAAACTCAAACCCTTTTTCATTTTGGAAAGAAACGCTCTGGAACACTAATGTGACAAGTAAATATTACTGTAATATATAACATATTGAAAAAGTCATAAAGTCTTTCTTTATGTCAACATTTACAATCCTACTCGCACCTCTGTGGCTAACAAAACTGATCTTCGCACCAAAGAAAGGGCCTAATTAGAGGTTCAGAGACGGTTCACAAACACAGACCTTTTCTCGAGGAAGCAGTGTTCAGGATAATAGCAGTGTCTGCTATTCTCATCTGCATTATCAGGCAGATTGAGAAGCCTGCTGAACAAATGCAAAATGTGCATCCTCTTAACCTTCAGCAAAGGGAAGGTGATAAATCTCAGTATGGCCTTGATGTCCTGGGCTCTGGTACGAAGTTATTCTATATCTTTCACATTTTGTTTGTATCTTTTCTAAAATATCTGACCATTGTTGATATTTTTTAAATCAATAATTAGCAGAAAAGGCCCTGGCAACCTCCCACATCTCTTCTGACTTCCCTTTACCTGGTTGGTCTTCATTGGAAAGCTTCTAATCCTTGCACCTGGTCTTTTTCTCATTCCTGCAAGAGCGGGTGCAACTAGGTAGTGGGTGGGAAGTAGTGACATGTGGTGTATAGCCTCCTTTGGGGTATCTGCATACTTTGGTGAGAGGCAAAGGGAAAATGTGCAGGCTCTACATTGGATGATTGGCCTTTATTTCATAGTTACATACAAGTATAATTCTAAGTGTGGTGTGCATGTTTATTTCCTGTAATGTAACCATCCTCTCAGTATTTTTAATTCTGCTTCCATTCTGGACAGCTTCTAAAGGCTAAGTAGGCCTAAGTGTTTTCTGTAACTGCTTGTTCATGCTGACTCATTCACTCTTTCCTCCACTCACCCATCCACAGAGCCACACACATACTTTACTTGCACTGCACCTGTTTGTGTTCCGGTTCAGAGAGGATCTTGCTTTGCAGTTTAGGCTGGACTGTTCCTATTGGAGTAGGGTTGAGACAGATTTGCATATGGCAGGGTCCAAACTGAGGTGAGATGATGGGCAAACAATGAAGGACTGGACTGCGGCCCGAGCAATTGCCAGTGGTTCAGATTAATTCAAGCATTCCATTGACTACCTTGTTGTTGCTAGAGTTGCCTCTCCCAGTCATTGAAAATTTACTAAGCTATAGTTAAGCCATATTGATTTTGACAGTGCTTGTTTCTAAAATCCTCCATTATAGGGATCTCTAGATACTCCATTTTGTTTGTTTTTAGAAAAGAACAAAATTGGATTTATTGCTTATCCACACACAGGGATGGTCTAAATGATGATGTTCCGTGGGTGGAATTGAATAAATAATCTTGCCATCACTGGTTGGTAGCTCATTCATAGGGCTTTAATATACTATTAAGAGAGCCATCATGCTGCATTATCATTCAGCAATGCAGAGTCACTAACGTTGATCCTGATCCATGGCAACAACAACCGCTTATGGGCATGCTTATGACAACACGCACGCATGCCCTCTCACATCAGATGGGTTCCACTATCTGCCCAATTAATTTAAGTAATCAAACTTCTATCCATTGTATAAAAGACCTTCCCTCCAAGAAGTTAGCGCATTTTTAAATGTTCAAATATTGCACCGCTAACGTGTCTGCGCTAAAGATCCGGGCACATAGATGAGTTTTCCACAACAGATGACCAGGCTTTCCTGACCATTCAGATCTCAAGCCCCTTCTCTATGGGTCTCTAATAGGTCTCTTCTGCATGTCCTAGGTTGGACTAGGTTACTGTTCTAGTCGTTAGATATCCGCATACGCGAGCGCCTACACGACGCGGAAATAAAGATGCATATCTTTCCCCCCGGGCTCTGCGTCTCCGCAAGAAAGCAGAGCTGAGGTATATCCAAAAGAGGACACCGATCCATGTCCAAGTAAGTAACAACTGAGCACTAAGGAACTCACCTCTAGAAACTTGGTAACAGTATTCCAGTTTGAAAAACATGCTACGTTTGTCCACCTTAGGACGCAATTAAGCGCTTAACGCTGCTACATCCTCCTGGGGTCCTACCTAGCCCTAATGAGGGTCAGTTGTGTTATATATATATATATTGTCTCTAAAAGCAATAACGACCTTACAACAACAAAAAAATCCTCATAAATCCTGTGTTTCATGGCACTTTTTCCACGATCGGTGATGAATGTGCAAGTTGTTTGATATCTATGTAATTCACATTGGGCATGCAGAAAATTCTACAGCACATGCTAATTATGCACCACAGATAATGTTGCAACCTTTTAACCATTTTACATGTTGTATGTAATGTTTGTTCCTTTGTGTTCTAGGTTATTGTCAGACCAGGTCCAGGTACAATTGTGCTTTGCGACCTTCTGTGTGACTGATTACTACATCCCTTATGTTTACCTATGGAATCTAGTCACTGAGTAGTGTAGGTGTATAATATTAGGTCCTGAAGAATTGCCACTTGATCCTGTGTGGACAGACAAAGGCAAGAAACATGTTGACAACATTATACCACCAATTGATGCGCCTTGCTCAGTAGACACCACTGTATCTTATTCTGATACTTACCATCACTGCACCTATTTTAATCCACCTCCAATAACCACACTACATAACACAAACCACACACCCACACTTCACCTTATCACATTCAAAAGATCTCCAGCAGAGAGTCCCCTAGTGGGTGCCCGTCGACCATTGCAGCGCCGGCCTGACAAGGAGCATGCCCAAATAATGAAGAATGCCACCTTTTGGGGGGTGTGAGGGCACGTGCTCCTATTGGAGCTTTTTTCTTTAACTTGGAACATGGGAAGCATTTGTTCCTCCCTTCATTCCCCCCTTTTGAAAGGAACTGCCCACCCTTGGTTTTGACCATTTTGTTCGTAGCCATCCAAAATATATTTAATGGCTATAAGGATGCCAACTATGGAAATCTGGTTGTGCTTGACCGGTACCTAGGCACGATTTAAGGCCAGCAGCAATGGAGCATAGATTGGATACAGAAACCAAGATAGTAGGAAAGGTTTACCTTCTGCTTTTAAAGTCAAAAGTCCTAGTAGGGCAAGACAGCAGACAATGGCTGAGAAAGGCTCCATGAGACCAGATAGCCGTAGGATGAGGTCCCGTTGAAGCCACTGACTTTTGGTGAGAAAGCTCCAAACAGGAGCAACCCGAATCTTTTGTCCCAGCGTTAATGCATCTTTGTCAGATTGACTTGGCAGATGCATCTTGGTTCTCTGGAGGTCTTGTGAACCAATAGTTTCTAAGCCCCAGGTTTATCAGGATCTTAAGAGGAGTGCACTTTGATAAAGCATAGGATCTGAGGACCTCAGGAATAGCACTTGCAGAAGCCACCAGCAGGGTCCTGTCACAAATTCAGATATACCATTCTTGTATGGGCGCCATAACCTCAGCAGTACTTTCCAACTTGTAATACCGGAATCCACTTCCTAAAAGAGATTCACTGTTGGAATGGTGGAGCCCCAGGGGTAAAAGAAATGTGGGAAGAGAAAAAAGACAGCTCTATGTCTCGTTGGACTGCTGAAATTCTAGTCTTTCTTCAGTGGAAATCTAAAACAAAAAAATAATATTTTACTAAGCATATCATATGAATGTAACTTTAGAAAGTCACTCACTTAAAAAATGGCTGTACTTTATTATTTACATCTATTCTCTCAGCTCTCTTCTCTATTGATTTAATGAATTTTGGCAATTCTGCAAAATAAACATTACCTTCTATTGTGTGAATAGAATTGAATACACTTAGGTTGTCAATAAGTGTGTTTACAGCCACCTCAATGCCAAGGATACTTGAGAGAAAAGAAAGGTTCATAACACAAACTCTGTTAAACCAATAATTCTCTCTGAAACTACTAAGAGCCAACACAGAACATCTCTAAATAATCCTCCAAAATTGTAAGTTCCTTCAGTGTCCTCCCAAATGCTAAGATTTATGGCTTGCAATCCTTTAAAAGCTGATCTTTTATTTAAGAAGGTTCATCTGCAAATTCATACAGTTGTTCTCCATTGCCATGATTTATAGCCTTCGGTACCTTGTAAACTTAAACTGCAAACTAAACAATGTTCACAAAACAAAAGTGCACTTGTAGTCTCTTATTAAATATCATTATACAGAAAACTAAACTTTACCAGCCTCATGAATGTTGTGTCCAGCTTCTTTAATTTTAGAACAGCTTAGATCAAACAAATTGTATTTTAAAACAGGGTTCAGGAAATGAGAATTCTTCTGTTTTAATGTCTTGATCCAATTGCTGAAGGTTCACACATTCAACTCCCTGCCAAAAAGAATTCAAAACAATCCTGCCAAACATGTCTTGTTCAGGGATACAACCCAAGATAACACAATATTGTTTCTTCCACTTGAAAGTTCTTTGAAGCACACAATCAGAGATGGCAATTTGAGAAAAAATAGTTAACTGGTTTGGGAAGGAAGCAGCTGCCAACTGTACTCTTAATAAAAATGTCAAAATGACTGCTCCATCAAACATTGGATGAGACAAATCTGACTTCTTGAAAAATGTGTCTATCGTCTCCCACCATTCATCAAATTTTAGCCCCATGTTGAAAGTATTCTCCTGCGTCGTTATTAAGAAAATATGATTAATAATATCTATACATACTGAAGATATCAATGTATTCCCTAAGAATGTCATTTACACAAAATTGAGAAGCTACTGTTACTAGGACCGAATGGCTGGACTTGATATTCATACAATTCAAATTTGGTTTGAAAAGTTGTGTTCCACTCACCACCTTTGCATACACAACAAGATGATATGCCCCACATAAGTCAATCTTAGTGAATACTTTAGTCTGCTTTAACTAATCAAACATTACTGAAATTGAGGGAAATTTACATCTATTCTTGATTGTGGCTTGAGTTACAGCTATGTATATTATAAAGGTGCAAAGATCTCCATCTTTCTTTGGGATGAAAATGAAAGATGATGATATTGGAGATTGAGAATGGCAAATGACCCTATTGGCCAGATATGCATCCAAATATTTTTGTTAAAATGTTTAGTTTCTGATTTGGACAGGGCGTATGTCTTACTGCATTGGGATTTTGCTCCAGATTCCAGATCCATACAGAGATCATAAGCTTTATGTGGATGAAGAGTCTCTGCATTCCTTAACTGAAAACATCAAGAAACTCATGATATTTCAAAGGGATTATGGGGCATATTAGCAAGGCGATTATCGCCACTTTAGCGGGACTTTTTCCCGCTAAAGCGGCGATAATATTATCGCCTTATCAACAAGCTGTCGCTAACTGCTGTTAACGACAGCTTGTAGGCGATAGCGACCGGGTTGGGTGCCGCTTTGCATGCCAGCGATATTTATTGCTAATGGCATGCAAAGTAGGCGTTCCTCACCTAACAGCGACTGGAAACAGTCGCTGAGGTCGCTAACGCCTATCAGCGTAGGCAGGGCGGTGATTAGCGAACCAGCGCTAAACACGTTTAGCGCTGGTTTGCTAACACCTGGTCCCACCCTGACTTAGCCATGTAATCCAATGAGAGGTGGATTACATGGCTAAGTCCCCTGCACTATCAGCAAGCAGAACTGGGAATAGTGTGAATATCGCCTGTTTTCAGACGATATTCACACTAGTTCTCCAAGGTTTCTATCGCTTTGGAGATTAGCATTGCTGATTGCACGCTAACTCCGCGATAGAAACCGGCGATGCCTGGCGATAATTATCCAAGCGCTAATTGCGCTTTGCGATAATTATCGCCAGGCATTGCTAATATGCCCCTATATTCTTTGATTTATTGAGTTCTTCCTCTTCCTTTTTTTCTGGTATAGTTTGGTATTGCCACCTCCTTCCCATAGCACTTCCTTGTTCGAATACAATTCTTCTGACACTGATCTTACTTGAATCGAACTGTGCTACTTGCGCACTCAATGGCAGGATTAAGCTTAATGAGCCAGGGCACACCCAGCATAACTTGAAATTGTGGGACATCAATATTGTCAAATGCAATTTCTTCTATTTGATTTGATAAGCTGATTAATTTTAGACAATGAGTAATAGGGCCAGAATTCAAAGGACTCCAAATGACTACTCTTACCAATTCTGGTCTCAATCTCTATCTTTCTTAATCTTGTTTCAAAATCCCTGCTGTGCACCCAATCCCAACCCACAAAATTTCCTGTTGCCCCAGAGTTAATTTCTGCTAACATGTCAGAGATTTACTGTTCATATTCAAACAAGGATACTTTCTTCTGGTTGCACTGTGTTCAATAATACTGTTATTGATAGGGCTAAATAAGGATAATTGCTCAATGAGTCGCCCCATCCACCCTTTTGAACTTTCCCATTTCCCAACCAAACTCTGTGAGGTCTCTTTGGAGAACATTTAAGGAAATGTTTATCTCAACCACAGTAAAGAAATAAATTCTTTGTTCTACATAATGTGTTTCTTCCTTGGATACAGGTGGGTAAACCCTATCTACATGGATTAAGGAGAGGGTTTTGCTTTTGTTGTGTATCTACTGCACTCACCTTCTAAAAAATCTACTTCTACCTTCATCATTACTTCACCTCTTCTCTCACTCAATCGTTGATGAATCTCTAATGTTAATTCAATTATTTTGTCACAATCTGTTGGTCTGTCTGGTTTTTGAGCGAGCATATCTTTAAGTTCATTGTTTAACCCTCAATAAAATAATGTAGCACATTTCTCTATAGGCCAAGCGGATTCTAGAACCTATAGTTGAAACTGAGTGAGGTGTTTTGCTAAATCTTTCTTCCCCTGTTTTGAAACATATTTAAAGTACCCACCTGCCCGTTATTTCGGAAATCAACATTTATTTTATCTATGTCGCAATACATTTGTTAATTTTACATAGACAGTAAATTAAACATTCAGTGTGATTTCCTTTGACAGCCACAACATGCAAATTTGCATTTTTATTAACAATACTGACAGATCCAGGGCAGGTCCAGTTAGAACTCATCAGCTCTTCAAGGAAAAGGGCTTCTTGCGGTTTGTTGTGTCCCAGAAGCTTAACAGGAGCTCAGCCATCTGACCTTTAGAATCCATGTCTTAGTCCTGGGTACCAGTGGGAGCAGATCCAGCTCTTCAGGTCTTCTCACAGGTCTCGGCAGAAGATGCAGTCCTTCTTCCACAGGTCCTGTAGAGTTATGAAGAGGGTACCCAATAGTGCCACATTATGCCAGGTACTAGCCAGTGGGTGGATGTGAATCCTGGCTATGAAATTAACCAATAGGGAAAACCTGTTACCAGGGGTAACCTGTTGCACTTGTACCTCCCTGCAGGGTCACCCCCAGACTTTTTGCCTTCTCCCCTCCTGCTTCCTGAACCTATTTTTCTTTGCATTTAGGACTCTGTGCACTTTGTCACTGCTAACCAGTGCTAAAGTGCTTCTGCTCTCCCTTTAAACATGGTAAACTTGGCTTACAATCAATTGGCACATTTAATTTACTTGTAAGTCACTAGTAAAGTGGTACTACGGGTACCAAGGGCCTGTAAATTAAATTCCACTAGTGGGCTTGCCTCACTTATTGGGCTACCCACTAAAGTAGCCTTTTAAAAACATGTCTTAGACCTGCCACTGCAGCTTGTGTGCAGTTTCAAACTGCCATTTTGGCCTGCCAAAATAAACCTTTTGCCAGGCATAGTCCTTCCTTTTTAAAACATTTAAGTCACCCTATGTTAGGCCATAAGCAGCCCACAGGGCAGGGGCAGTGTATTTAACATGTTAGACATGTACGTTTAAGTCCTAGCAGTGAAAAACTCATAAATGTGCTTGTCACTACTGTAAGGCCTATCATTCCCATTTGACAACATTGGGTTACCTTACTACAATTAATAGGTGCTAACGCTTGATTGGGAGCAGGTACGAATGTCAAGTTTATACTCAAACTAAATGTAATTTAAAATGTTCTTTAATGGTTCAATTGGATTTTAAGTCACAATTCAGAAAATACCACTTTTAGAAAGTTGTCATTCTCTTGTCCTAGCCATATGGTGTTTCCAGCCTGTGTCCTGAGTCACACGAATAAGTATAATTGACAGCTGGCCTTTGTGTTTTACTGCAAAACACACAAGATGATGGACGGAATGCTGCACATTGGCAAACATTCACCCCCAGTCACAGATCTGGGTTTAATCCATCGTTATTTTGCTTCACCACGCCACCCCAGTTCAGACATAGCCATATGCAAATCAGTCTTGACCCTGTGCCTCATGGGAACAGTCCAGACCGAACTGCCAAGCCATGTCTTCCCTGGACCGGAATCAAGCTTCCTAGGACCGGTTTCAGGCTATCAGCCTTCATCAGCCAGGATAGCTTGACTCCAGTGGCATAGTGAGCACGGGACCCATGTCTGGGCATACCCTTCCCACTTAGGGCGAAATGCAAAACACACAAGATGATGGACGGAATGCTGCACATTGGCAAACATTCACCCCCAGTCACAGATCTGGGTTTAATCCATCGTTATTTTGCTTCACCACGCCACCCCAGTTCAGACATAGCCATATGCAAATCAGTCTTGACCCTGTGCCTCATGGGAACAGTCCAGACCGAACTGCCAAGCCATGTCTTCCCTGGACCGGAATCAAGCATCCTAGGACCGGTTTCAGACTATCAGCCTTCATCAGCCAGGATAGCTTGACTCCAGTGGCGTAGTGAGCACGGGACCCACGTCTGGGCATACCCTTCCCACTTAGGGCGAAATGCAAAACACACAAGATGATGGACGGAATGCTGCACATTGGCAAACATTCACCCCCAGTCACAGATCTGGGTTTAATCCATCGTTATTTTGCTTCACCACGCCACCCCAGTTCAGACATAGCCATATGCAAATCAGTCTTGACCATGTGCCTCATGGGAACAGTCCAGACCGAACTGCCAAGCCATGTCTTCCCTGGACCGGAATCAAGCATCCTAGGACCGGTTTCAGGCTATCAGCCTTCATCAGCCAGGATAGCTTGACTCCAGTGGCGTAGTGAGCACGGGACCCACGTCTGGGCATACCCTTCCCACTTAGGGCGAAATGCAAAACACACAAGATGATGGACGGAATGCTGCACATTGGCAAACATTCACCCCCAGTCACAGATCTGGGTTTAATCCATCGTTATTTTGCTTCACCACGCCACCCCAGTTCAGACATAGCCATATGCAAATCAGTCTTGACCCTGTGCCTCATGGGAACAGTCCAGACCGAACTGCCAAGCCATGTCTTCCTGGACCGGAATCAAGCATCCTAGGACCGGTTTCAGGCTATCAGCCTTCATCAGCCAGGATAGCTTGACTCCAGTGGCGTAGTGAGCACGGGACCCACGTCTGGGCATACACTTCCCACTTAGGGTGAAATGCAAAACACACAAGATGATGGACGGAATGCTGCACATTGGCAAACATTCACCCCCAGTCACAGATCTGGGTTTAATCCATCGTTATTTTGCTTCACCACGCCACCCCAGTTCAGACATAGCCATATGCAAATCAGTCTTGACCCTGTGCCTCATGGGAACAGTCCAGACCGAACTGCCAAGCCATGTCTTCCCTGGACCGGAATCAAGCATCCTAGGACCGGTTTCAGGCTATCAGCCTTCATCAGCCAGGATAGCTTGACTCCAGTGGCGTAGTGAGCACGGGACCCACGTCTGGGCATACCCTTCCCACTTAGGCGAAATGCAAAACACACAAGATGATGGACGGAATGCTGCACATTGGCAAACATTCACCCCCAGTCACAGATCTGGGTTTAATCCATCGTTATTTTGCTTCACCACGCCACCCCAGTTCAGACATAGCCATATGCAAATCAGTCTTGACCCTGTGCCTCATGGGAACAGTCCAGACCGAACTGCCAAGCCATGTCTTCCCTGGACCGGAATCAAGCATCCTAGGACCGGCTTCAGGCTATCAGCCTTCATCAGCCAGGATAGCTTGACTCCAGTGGCGTAGTGAGCACGGGACCCACGTCTGGGCATACCCTTCCCACTTAGGGCGAAATGCAAACACACAAGATGATGGACGGAATGCTGCACATTGGCAAACATTCACCCCCAGTCACAGATCTGGGTTTAATCCATCGTTATTTTGCTTCACCACGCCACCCCAGTTCAGACATAGCCATATGCAAATCAGTCTTGACCCTGTGCCTCATGGGAACAGTCCAGACCGAACTGCCAAGCCATGTCTTCCTGGACCGGAACCAAGCATCCTAGGACCGGTTTCAGGCTATCAGCCTTCATCAGCCAGGATAGCTTGACTCCAGTGGCGTAGTGAGCACGGGACCCACGTCTGGGCATACCCTTCCCACTTAGGGCAAAATGCAAAACACACAAGATGATGGACGGAATGCTGCACATTGGCAAACATTCACCCCCAGTCACAGATCTGGGTTTAATCCATCGTTATTTTGCTTCACCACGCCACCCCAGTTCAGACATAGCCATATGCAAATCAGTCTTGACCCTTTGCCTCATGGGAACAGTCCAGACCGAACTGCCAAGCCATGTCTTCCCTGGACCGGAATCAAGCACCCTAGGACCGGTTTCAGGCTATCAGCCTTCATCAGCCAGGATAGCTTGACTCCAGTGGCGTAGTGAGCACGGGACCCACGTTTGGGCATACCCTTCCCACTTAGGGCGAAATGCAAAACACACAAGATGATGGACGGAATGCTGCACATTGGCAAACATTCACCCCCAGTCACAGATCTGGGTTTAATCCATTGTTATTTTGCTTCACCACGCCACCCCAGTTCAGACATAGCCATATGCAAATCAGTCTTGACCCTGTGCCTCATGGGAACAGTCCAGACCGAACTGCCAAGCCATGTCTTCCCTGGACCGGAATCAAGCATCCTAGGACCGGTTTCAGGCTATCAGCCTTCATCAGCCAGGATAGCTTGACTCCAGTGGCGTAGTGAGCACGGGACCCACGTCTGGGCATACCCTTCCCACTTAGGGCGAAATGCAAAACACACAAGATGATGGACGGAATGCTGCACATTGGCAAACATTCACCCCCAGTCACAGATCTGGGTTTAATCCATCGTTATTTTGCTTCACCACGCCACCCCAGTTCAGACATAGCCATATGCAAATCAGTCTTGACCCTTTGCCTCATGGGAACAGTCCAGACCGAACTGCCAAGCCATGTCTTCCCTGGACCGGAATCAAGCATCCTAGGACCGGTTTCAGGCTATCAGCCTTCATCAGCCAGGATAGCTTGACTCCAGTGGCGTAGTGAGCACGGGACCCACGCTTGGGCATACCCTTCCCACTTAGGGCGAAATGCAAAACACACAAGATGGACGGAATGCTGCACATTGGCAAACATTCACCCCCAGTCACAGATCTGGGTTTAATCCATCGTTATTTTGCTTCACCACGCCACCCCAGTTCAGACATAGCCATATGCAAATCAGTCTTGACCCTGTGCCTCATGGGAACAGTCCAGACCGAACTGCCAAGCCATGTCTTCCCTGGACCGGAATCAAGCATCCTAGGACCGGTTTCAGGCTATCAGCCTTCATCAGCCAGGATAGCTTGACTCCAGTGGCGTAGTGAGCACGGGACCCACGTCTGGGCATACCCTTCCCACTTAGGCGAAATGCAAAACACACAAGATGATGGACGTAATGCTGCACATTGGCAAACATTCACCCCCAGTCACAGATCTGGGTTTAATCAATCATTATTTTGCTTCACCACGCCACCCCAGTTCAGACATAGCCATATGCAAATCAGTCTTGACCCTGTGCCTCATGGGAACAGTCCAGACCGAACTGCCAAGCCATGTCTTCCCTGGACCGGAATCAAGCATCCTAGGACCAGTTTCAGGCTATCAGCCTTCATCAGCCAGGATAGCTTGACTCCAGTGGCGTAGTGAGCACGGGACCCACGTCTGGGCATACCCTTCCCACTTAGGGCGAAATGCAAAACACACAAGATGATGGACGGAATGCTGCACATTGGCAAACATTCACCCCCAGTCACAGATCTGGGTTTAATCCATCGTTATTTTGCTTCACCACGCCACCCCAGTTCAGACATAGCCATATGCAAATCAGTCTTGACCATGTGCCTCATGGGAACAGTCCAGACCGAACTGCCAAGCCATGTCTTCCCTGGACCAGAATCAAGCATCCTAGGACCGGTTTCAGGCTATCAGCCTTCATCAGCCAGGATAGCTTGACTCCAGTGGCGTAGTGAGCACGGGACCCACGTCTGGGCATACCCTTCCCACTTAGGGCGAAATGCAAAACACACAAGATGATGGACGGAATGCTGCACATTGGCAAACATTCACCCCCAGTCACAGATCTGGGTTTAATCCATCGTTATTTTGCTTCACCACGCCACCCCAGTTCAGACATAGCCATATGCAAATCAGTCTTGACCCTGTGCCTCATGGGAACAGTCCAGACCGAACTGCCAAGCCATGTCTTCCCTGGACCGGAATCAAGCATCCTAGGACCGGTTTCAGGCTATCAGCCTTCATCAGCCAGGATAGCTTGACTCCAGTGGCGTAGTGAGCACGGGACCCACGTCTGGGCATACCCTTCCCACTTAGGGTGAAATGCAAAACACACAAGATGATGGACGGAATGCTGCACATTGGCAAACATTCACCCCCAGTCACAGATCTGGGTTTAATCCATCGTTATTTTGCTTCACCACGCCACCCCAGTTCAGACATAGCCATATGCAAATCAGTCTTGACCCTGTGCCTCATGGGAACAGTCCAGACCGAACTGCCAAGCCATGTCTTCCCTGGACCGGAATCAAGCATCCTAGGACCGGTTTCAGGCTATCAGCCTTCATCAGACAGGATAGCTTGAATCCAGTGGCGTAGTGAGCACGGGACCCACGTCTGGGCATACCCTTCCCACTTAGGGCGAAATGCAAAACACACAAGATGATGGACGGAATGCTGCACATTGGCAAACATTCACCCCAAGGTCACAGATCTGGGTTTAATCCATCGTTATTTTGCTTCACCACGCCACCCCAGTTCAGACATAGCCATATGCAAATCAGTCTTGACCCTGTGCCTCATGGGAACAGTCCAGACCGAACTGCCAAGCCATGTCTTCCCTGGACCGGAATCAAGCATCCTAGGACCGGTTTCAGGCTATCAGCCTTCATCAGCCAGGATAGCTTGACTCCAGTGGCGTAGTGAGCACGGGACCAACGTCTGGGCATACCCTTCCCACTTAGGGCGAAATGCAAAACACACAAGATGATGGACGGAATGCTGCACATTGGCAAACATTCACCCCCAGTCACAGATCTGGGTTTAATCCATCGTTATTTTGCTTCACCACGCCACCCCAGTTCAGACATAGCCATATGCAAATCAGTCTTGACCCTGTGCCTCATGGGAACAGTCCAGACCGAACTGCCAAGCCATGTCTTCCCTGGACCGAATCAAGCATCCTAGGACCGGTTTCAGGCTATCAGCCTTCATCAGCCAGGATAGCTTGACTCCAGTGGCGTAGTGAGCACGGGACCCACGCCTGGGCATACCCTTCCCACTTGAGGCGAAATGCAAAACACACAAGATGATGGACGGAATGCTGCACATTGGCAAACATTCACCCCCAGTCACAGATCTGGGTTTAATCCATCGTTATTTTGCTTCACCACGCCACCCCAGTTCAGACATAGCCATATGCAAATCAGTCTTGACCCTTGCCTCATGGGAACAGTCCAGACCGAACTGCCAAGCCATGTCTTCCCTGGACCGGAATCAAGCATCCTAGGACCGGTTTCAGGCTATCAGCCTTCATCAGCCAGGATAGCTTGACTCCAGTGGCGTGAGTGAGCACGGGACCCACGTTTGGGCATACCCTTCCCACTTAGGGCGAAATGCAAAACACACAAGATGATGGACGGAATGCTGCACATTGGCAAACATTCACCCCCAGTCACAGATCTGGGTTTAATCCATCGTTATTTTGCTTCACCACGCCATCCCAGTTCAGACATAGCCATATGCAAATCAGTCTTGACCCTGTGCCTCATGGGAACAGTCCAGACCGAACTGCCAAGCCATGTCTTCCCTGGACCGGAATCAAGCATCCTAGGACCGGTTTCAGGCTATCAGCCTTCATCAGCCAGGATAGCTTGACTCCAGTGGCGTAGTGAGCACGGGACCAACGTCTGGGCATACCCTTCCCACTTAGGCGAAATGCAAAACACACAAGATGATGGACGTAATGCTGCACATTGGCAAACATTCACCCCCAGTCACAGATCTGGGTTTAATCCATCGTTATTTTGCTTCACCACGCCACCCCAGTTCAGACATAGCCATATGCAAATCAGTCTTGACCCTGTGCCTCATGGGAACAGTCCAGACCGAACTGCCAGCCATGTCTTCCCTGGACCGGAATCAAGCATCCTAGGACCAGTTTCAGGCTATCAGCCTTCATCAGCCAGGATAGCTTGACTCCAGTGGCGTAGTGAGCACGGGACCCACGTCTGGGCATACCCTTCTCCACTTAGGGCTGAAATGCAAAACACACAAGATGATGGACGGAATGCTGCACATTGGCAAACATTCACCCCAGTCACAGATCTGGGTTTAATCCATCGTTATTTTGCTTCACCACGCCACCCCAGTTCAGACATAGCCATAGCGCAAATCAGTCTTGACCCTGTGCCTCATGGGAACAGTCCAGACCGAACTGCCAAGCCATGTCTTCCCTGGACCGGAATCAAGCATCCTAGGACCGGCTTCAGGCTATCAGCCTTCATCAGCCAGGATAGCTTGACTCCAGTGGCGTAGTGAGCACGGGACCCACGTCTGGGCATACCCTTCCCACTTAGGGCGAAATGCAAACACACAAGATGATGGACGGAATGCTGCACATTGGCAAACATTCACCCTCAGTCACAGATCTGGGTTTAATCCATCGTTATTTTGCTTCACCACGCCACCCCAGTTCAGACATAGCCATATGCAAATCTAGTCTTGACCCTGTGCCTCATGGGAACAGTCCAGGGGTGAATGTTTGTCAATGTGCAGCATTCCGTCCATCATCTTGTGTGTTTTGCATTTCGCCCTAAGTGGGAAGGGTATGCCCAGACGTGGGTCCCGCGCTCACTACGCCACTGGAGTCAAGCTATCCTGGCTGATGAAGGCTGATAGCCTGAAACCGGTCCTAGGATGCTTGATTCCGGTCCAGGAAGACATGGCTTGGCAGTTCGGTCTGGACTGTTCCCATGAGGCACAGGGTCAAGACTGATTTGCATATGGCCATGTCTGAACTGGGGTGGCGTGGTGAAGCAAAATAACGATGGATTAAACCCAGATCTGTGACTGGGGGTGAATGTTTGCCAATGTGCAGCATTCCGTCCATCATCTTGTGTGTTTTGCATTTCGCCCCAAGTGGGAAGGGTATGCCCAGACGTGGGTCCCGTGCTCACTACGCCACTGGAGTCAAGCTATCCTGGCTGATGAAGGCTGATAGCCTGAAACCGGTCCTAGGATGCTTGATTCCGGTCCAGGGAAGACATGGCTTGGCAGTTCGGTCTGGACTGTTCCCATGAGGCACAGGGTCAAGACTGATTTGCATATGGCCATGTCTGAACTGGGGTGGCGTGGTGAAGCAAAATAACGATGGATTAAACCCAGATCTGTGACTGGGGGTGAATGTTTGCCAATGTGCAGCATTCAGTCCATCATCTTGTGTGTTTTGCATTTCGCCCTAAGTAGGAAGGGTATACCAAAACGTGGGTCCCATGCTCACTACGCCACTGGAGTCAAGCTATCCTGGCTGATGAAGGCTGATAGCCTGAAACCGGTCCTAGGATGCTTGATTCCGGTCCAGGGAAGACATGGCTTGGCAGTTCGGTCTGGACTGTTCCCATGAGGCACAGGGTCAAGACTGATTTGCATATGGCCATGTGTGAACTGGGGTGGCGTGGTGAAGCAAAATAACGATGGATTAAACCCAGATCTGTGACTGGGGGTGAATGTTTGCCAATGTGCAGCATTCCGTCCATCATCTTGTGTGTTTTGCATTTCGCCCTAAGTGGGAAGGGTATGCCCAGACGTGGGTCCCGTGCTCACTACGCCACTGGAGTCAAGCTATCCTGGCTGATGAAGGCTGATAGCCTGAAACCGGTCCTAGGATGCTTGATTCCGGTCCAGGGAAGACATGGCTTGGCAGTTCGGTCCGGACTGTTCCCATGAGGCACAGGGTCAAGACTGATTTGCATATGGCCATGTCTGAACTGGGGTCCTGTGGTGAAGCAAAATAACGATGGATTAAACCCAGATCTGTGACTGGGGGTGAATGTTTGCCAATGTGCAGCATTCCGTCCATCATCTTGTGTGTTTTGCTTTGTGTATTACTCCCAGATAGTTTTACAAAGAGGGACCGGGTATTGGCAGGATGAGCCATCCTGACTAGTTTGGTTGGGGCAGAGCTGTCACCTACGAAGCTTGCACTTCAATAGGGTCTACCTCTTACAATCACAAAGAATTTCATGATAACATTTTGTCACCCCAGACATCCTGGGACCAGAGCAGGAAGGAAGGAAATTCCAGAACCATTTGGGTCCCTGCTGAGAAGTCAAGAAGCTTCTTCCACTTCAAAGCTGGTACCAAGTATAAAAATAAGACCCTCAAACCCACTCCTCAGTACACTCCTGGACCTGCGGAAGATGACAGGACTCCCTTGTACTCCAGAGGACTGCCCGGCTGTTTGGGGCTTGCTTTATTTCTCAGAGGACTGCCCTGGTGATATCAGTGGACTGCCCTACTGCTTGAGTCCTGCCTTGTTCTTCAGAGGACTGCCCTGCTGCTTGAGGACTGCCTCGTTCTTTAGAGGACTGCCTTGCTGTTTGAAGCCGGCATTGATGCTTGAAGTATAGAGGACCATCTCCTTGAATTCAGGACTATCAGAGTGACTTCATAGGGCAGTTGGCTGACTTCTTGTTCTGAGCTACAGGAACACAAAAAGCTCCAGAGGCCTCCCTGCAACTGACCAGCTGACCTGCTGCAACTGAGCATGCCAGTACTTGCAACTGGACATGCCTGAACTTTGCTTGAATCTGCTGGAGTGAGTTCCTGATCCCCAAGAGGTGCCTCCTAGGTCCTGGATCCTTGGCTGGCATCAGTAGAGCTCCTCCTGTGAAATCCCGAAGTTTTGAACTTTGCACTGGACTTTGAGAAGGTAACTAACCTTGGTCTTGTATTCAGCCCACACCATCTTGGTTGGGCTGAACTTGTGACTTTGTCCCAGTCTAGCACAATCAGATACATACCCACAAATAGCAATTTCTGCTTCTTGTTGCTATTTTTAAAATGTATTCAGGGATGAGGGTCCACGTCGATCAACAACTGATTTATATGGAGCGATGCATGCAGTTAAACCTGCTTAGCAGACTCAAACTGCTGTGAGGTAAAAAAAAAAACAGCTATCACAGTAAAAAAACAACGATAAACAGCAAAAAACATTGTTTCCTTACAAAGTCCAAGAGGCATATAGCGTTTTAAAAAATGTTAAAGCTTTTTTACATTCTTCATTTTGGCATAATTTTAGGTGATTTTAAATTTAGATTTTAATATCTGTCCTTTTTTTCCTTTTTGAGAACAGGTCTATTTTATTTTAGGAATTTTTTTTTCTGTTCTTGGATATCAAGAGATCCAACTCCCCCTTAATGCTCTTAAGTTGGCCATAGCCAGTGTTTGAATTTATTTCTTTGTTTTTATTTCCAGAAGCGACCTGCAGTAGCTTACAGCTCTAAAATGTGCACTCTTCTTTTTTTTTCCTTTCAAGGCCAAGCTTTGGCTTACTATAATTTGGAGAGCTTCCTTCAATAATCAAAACTAAATATTGATTCACTGTAGCTAGCCAAAGCGTGGAGAAAACCTGTGATTTACAGTTTGATCAAAGGTTTGAGTGTACAGTTTTAATTATACATTTTTTAAATGTTATGTATTGACAACCAGGAATTGGAATTTAAATCTTTCAAATTCCGACACTGTTGGAAGTGTCTTTAAAGAGATGGAAACATTCATGTTCCCAATAGAAGCTTACACCAAAAAGATCTATATGTGGAAGCTCTCATCAGCAATTATTTGGCAAATAGCCATAAAAAATACTTGTTACAGCAAACAAATGATGGACGGAATGCTGACAATGCAAACATTCTCCCCCAGTCAAAAGATCTGGGTTAAATCCATCATTCTTTTGCCCACTACGCCACCCCAGTTTGGACCCAGCCATATGCAAATCAGTCTTGACCCTGTGCCCCATGGGAACAGTCCAGACCGAACTGGCAGGCCAGGTCCTCCTGGACCGGAAACAAGCATCCTGGGACCGGTTTCAGGGTATGTCACCCTTCTTCAGCCAGGCTAGCTTGAATCCAGTGGCACAGTGAGCAAGGGACCCACGTCTGGGCATACCCATCCCACTTAGGGGCGAAAAGTGTTACAGCAAACAAATGATGGACGGAATGCTGACAATGCAAACATTCTCCCCCAGTCAAAAGATCTGGGTTAAATCCATCGTTCTTTTGCCCACTACGCCACCCCAGTTTTGACCCAGCCATATGCAAATCAGTCTTGACCCTGTGCCCATGGGAACAGTCCAGACCGAACTGCCAGGCCAGGTCCTCCCTGGACCGGAAACAAGCATCCTGGGACCGGTTCCAGGGTATGTCACCCTTCTTCAGCCAGGCTAGCTTGAATCCAGTGGCACAGTGAGCAAGGGACCCACGTCTGGGCATACCCATCCCACTTAGGGGCGAAAAGTGTTACAGCAAACAAATGATGGACGGAATGCTGACAATGCAAACATTCTCCCCCAGTCAAAAGATCTGGGTTAAATCCATCGTTCTTTTGCCCACTACGCCACCCCAGTTTTGACCCAGCCATATGCAAATCAGTCTTGACCCTGTGCCCCATGGGAACAGTCCCGACCGAACTGGCAGGCCAGGTCCTCCCTGGACCGGAAACAAGCATCCTGGGACCGGTTTCAGAGTATGTCACCCTTCTTCAGCCAGGCTAGCTTGAATCCAGTGGCACAGTGAGCAAGGGACCCACGTCTGGGCATACCCATCCCACTTAGGGCGAAAAGTGTTACAGCAAACAAATGATGGACGGAATGCTGACAATGCAAACATTCTCCCCCAGTCAAAAGATCTGGGTTAAATTCATCGTTCTTTTGCCCACTACGCCACCCCAGTTTGGACCCAGCCATATGCAAATCAGTCTTGACCCTGTGCCCCATGGGAACAGTCCAGACCGAACTGCCAGGCCAGGTCCTCCCTACTTGAGCATCTTGTTGATAATTGATAATTGAAAAAGCGAATAGTTCCTATACAAACATCAACTTGTGGAGTGGTGCAGATGTTTATGTGATTGAAGTAGAGTATAGAGATGACTAATGGTTTGGTAAAAAGTGTTATGGCTGTTTTGTAGGATTACTTCTCTCTAAGTAGAGAATAAGATTAACCATAACGTTACTATAGCATTTAGTGCCATCGTCATTAGTAAACTAAAATCCTCTTATTTCCAGGATATTTTGTTTTTGCTTTTCTTAGAGGGTTTGTTTATCATATGAGCTCATCTTTGATGAAAATAGTGTTTTAAGATACATTTTAGGTTTTGACACAACTGGATATGCTCCAGGAAAAAGAGTATATGTTCTTCACAAACAATTGTATTCACAGACACAGGAAGAGCCAACATTAAATGTTTTCTCATCAAAGTCTATAATATATAGTCCTGTAAATGTTCTCACATGAGACAAAGCAGCGTGTGCCATACCCTCCTTAAAAGCACTATAGCCAATGTTAAATAATGCATAATCCAAGCTTAGTCCTTGTGATTTGTGCATTGTAGCCACAGAAGCTAAATAAAGAGGAAATTGTTCTCTGTGAATATAAAAGTCTTTGATATGTAAAAACCTTGCTGATTATCGGCTAATTCCTCTAGGTTCTTTTTCATGGTCAAATTTAACAACAATTCAATCTTGTTATTGGTTTGATAGTTAACAAAATTTCAATACATGTCCCACTCCTCTGTTTACAAGTCCATTTTCACATCCAAATTTCTGCGTAAAATTAGCCAACATTTTTTACTAAGATATAGGTGTTTTCCAATCCTGCAGTATGTGACAGAGGATTTTTCCATGCTAAAAATTTTGTAGTTAAGGCTTTACTAAAGGAATGTTTACTCCATGACTTTCAACTGTATGTTTACAAGGTAGATGTGCAATTTGTTCCTTTTCCATAGCTAGCATTTTTCATATTTAAGGCAGAGAATTCTTTGAGGGTTGACATTAAACAAACTACGGTTAGTATCTGTAAAAATTTGGAAATAAAGAAGAAATAGTTCTTCTTAGAAGCATAGTCTTTGCTTCCTCATTTATAATTCCCAGCCTAATATCTTTGAATATTTTTCCATAGTCCTCATCATTGGCTTGTCTCATATTTTGTCTGAGTTCACTGTATGAGAAATTTAACCCAATGTTGACATGAAAAGTGGCTCACATTTTACAGGAGAAATTTTGAAGCTGGTCTCCAAAAATAATGTTTCCCTCCAACATTTTGTCATAAGATGTCTTTACTATTCCTGTCTTCCGTAAGTGAATGAAAGCCATAATTAAGTTAGACACCATACCAACCTCGTCTATAATCAAAACTTGTAATTTTTTAAGAGCTCTCTGGAGTTCCTGACAGGTAGCACTGTTTATTTTTAAGTATTATAGTTTGTTATCATGTTCTACTGGTAGTAGTAGTAGAAGACGATGTATTGTATTCCTTTTATATTATGTGCTGCTAATGCGGTAACAGCTGTAACGACACATGATAAGTTAGAATTAGTAACTTTATGTACATAAGCAGTTATAACTTTTATAAGGAAACTTTTACCAGTACCAGCCTGCCCTGAGATATATTGCAATGTAGGCTGATAATTTGTACATTCACATAGTCCATGTTCATGTTCAAGTCGATGATCTACACATTTTTTAATGTGTTTGCATATTTGAAGTTGTTCATTATTCAATTGGATAGGAGGTATTCTAGATTTTCCCCATTCTTCAGAACTTCACCCATAGGAAGTTGTACCTCACCCATAGCAGCAGTAACTTCATTACCAATGTTCGGTTCTCCAAGTGAATCTGCAGGAGTGGTAGTATGAAGGTTATTACTTGCTCCAGTACTGCATAATATTTCAGATTTTATTTATTTTTTCTTCTGAGATTTCTTGCTCCAACATTTGAAGGTAAATCTGTAATTCTGGAATTGTAATGTTAATTTTATATGCAATAAAAGCTTCTTCATATGATGCAGATCTTCCGATTAATTCTTTCTCTTTTCACCATGATTTAAAAATCTGTAGAAGTGCCAAAAAATAAAATTCTTTATTTGCATCATTTTCATATGAAGCTTTCGGTGAGTAAAAACGTGTAGGTTTGGAATGATGTATCAAGCAGCCTTTTGTTCCTGCAACTTAAAATTTCCCATTATTGACATCCTCAGCACATTATTTCGATACGTATAGAATTGAGCAACTTCAGAAAGTGATAAATGTTCCAAACAAGGGCTTCTGTTAGCGTAGTAAGTGTCCAATAGATACGTTTTTAGATTGTTTTTGCCATTTGGTTCAGACTGAGCAAGATATTTAATTTCTGGTAAATGTTTAAGAACTCTTTGTCGAGACAACAATAATCCTAAACTAAGCCACGTAATGGACCGAGATTTACTGTGTAAATTTGAAAAGCTTAAATGGTCACACGCCTAACAGCTACATCTCTCTCAGTGGGATAGCATTTGAAGGCTAAATCGCTGCAGCCTTTTTGTTAAAGATTGCTCAACAGAAATCTCTTCACATACTTTTCCATCTGCTTTAGTAAAATATGAATGACATAAGATGCTACTGCTGTAGAATTATCATCAAAACATTGTATGTCCATGTTAGCATTCCACATAAGTGGTATTAAAGAGTTGTAGTCGCTGATCCGCTGTGATCCGCTGTGATGCTTGGCTTCTTTTTATAATATACGTATTTTTAGGAGACTTTCCTTTGACGACATGCCTGCCAGAAGATATAACATTGTTTAGACTCTTGCTTTATTTAGAGTTGGTCTTGGAAACCAAAACAACATTTGCTGTAGTGTTTGGATTTGTTTTTAAACTTACATAAGCAGTACTTTGCATATTTGTGACTCTGAAATTTTACAACTTGTTCAAACAGTTTAGTATTTCTTTTCTTCATTAGGGATCCCATATGTAACCTGTTGCTCAATAAAATAAAAAACAGATTAATCGGAGCCATATCCAAATTTTGAGGCATTTTTAATCCACAGATTATGAATATGAGATGCACCTCTTGCTTGGTACTCATTTCTCAAAAACAAATCAACAACCTCTCCGACAGGATCTTTTTTTAAGTGGTAAGCATAGTATTGAATTTGTGATTAAAACATCTTTAAACATTTGTAGGATCTAAAGAACATAATTCACCAGTTGTCTTGAAGGCAACATCATTAAGATTATTGTTTGTTTGAAGTAGAATACTGTATAAATCATCCCATAGGTATTGAAAAGACAAGTAGGTGTTCCTGCATTCCTCACATACATTGTAGTTCTCCATGTCTCCATGTCTTCTGAACCAATAATCATTTGCAGCTTTCTTACATGCCATAATATTGATTAAGTGAGTTATATTCAAAGTTTTTTGTCATTGGTTTCCACCTTGTGTAGAAAATCCCTAGCTGTTAAGTTTGTAAAATCAGTTCCAATTCGCATTACTTGCGCAAAGCATAAAACGTAATGGATAGTTCAATTTTATATAATAGAGTGAAGATGTAAGGAATGCTCTGACAGAAACGTTAGTCCTCGGACTATTGTCTGGTGGAACAATATTCAGAAGCAGATATTTGAACAGGATATTCATCCTATCGCCCTCCTTTTCCTGTTGGAAATAAATGTCGATAACATCTTGCTTCTAACAGTTTTTCCCAGATACAAAATGGGTGTCTTGTAGCTTCTCTCATTTGATTCAGTTATAATGCATCACCCATCATATCTCTAGAATGCAGTGGATGTATACTGTAGTGCACATAGATTTGTTCTCAGTGTTCTTCATTAGTTTCCCCTATTACGACAGACACCAACACAGCGACGGGCAACCTCCACGAATAGATCGCCAACTGCGCCAACACTCTCGCCCCCTCCAGAACACCACGAGACGACACAACAAGAAAGCCAACTGGTTCACCATGGATCTCTGAGAATCCAAGCGCTCCTGCATACGACTGGAGAAGAAGTGGAGAAACAGCAAAACCCCAGGAGCTTGCTCTGCCTACAAAACAGCCATCACAGCACACCACCAACTCATCAAATCAACAAAGAAAAACTTCACCCAAGACAGAATCCTCTCCAACACCCACAACTCCAAGGAACTCTTCGCCATAATACAGGAATTAGTCAAACCCAACAGTGAAACAACCGACGTCTCTCCCTCCCAAGACCTCTGCAACAAACTCAGCTCCTTCTTTCACCTTAATATCAAGACGCTCTACAACAACTTCGACAACCAAGACCACGGCACCGCCTCAACTCCCACCCTTCATGACGCCACCCAACAGACCCTTCTCACCTGGACCCCTCTCACCACAGAAGACACCTTAAAAACAATGAAGAGCATCCACTCAGGAGCACCTTCCGACCCCTGCCCGCTGCACATCTTCCACAGGGCCACCACTGCCATCGCACCCGAGCTACGCCGAACTATCAACAGCTCCCTCGACACAGCCACATTCCCCAACAACTGGAAGTGCGCCAAAGTCAACCCGCTCCTAAAGAAGCCCTCCTCAAACCCGATGGACCTCAAGAACTTCAGGCCCATCTCACTGCTTCCTTTTGCAGCCAAAGTAATCCAGAAGGCCATCAACAACCAGCTAGTACACTTCATAGAAACGAACAACATCCTAGACACCTCTCAATATGGATTCCGCAGCAACCACAGTGCTGAGACAGCCCTCCCCGCCCCCACCAAATGACCTCCTCGACCAAGGCCACACAGCAGCCCTCATCCTCCTAGACCTATCAGCAGCCTTTGACATCGTCTCCCACTGCACACTAGCCACCAGACTCCACGACGCCGACATCCAAGGAAAAGCCTTAGACTGGATACGATCTTTCCGCTCAGGCAGAACACAGAGAACAAGACTCCCACCCTTCCTTTCAGAACCGACAGAGATCAGATGCGGAGTACCCCAAGGATCCTCCCTCAGCCCCACACTCTTCAATGTCTACATGACCCCCCCTTGCAACCATTGTCAGAAACCACAGGCTCAACATCATCTCCTATGCCGATGACACCCAGCTCATCCTGTCCCTCACCAAGGAACGCCACATCACCAGGAGCAACTTCCAAAAACGGATGAAAGCCGTTGCGTCCTGGATGAGTAACAGCTGCCTGAAGTGCGACTCAGAGAAAACAGAAGTCCTCATCTCGGCTACACCTCCTCCGCATGGGACGACACCTGGTGGCCCCCCACCCACCCCAACAGACAATGCATGCAACCTCAGCATCAGACTCAATTTTTCACTCACCAGGAATCGCCAGATCAACGCTGTATCCTCCGCATGCTACAACACCCTCTGCATACTTTGCAAGATGTTCAAGTTGATCCCCTCGACTCCAGGAAAACCTTCACCCATGCACTCATCACCAGCAGACTGGACTACGGCAATGCCCTCTACGCCGTAATCAACAAAAAGCTCCTCTGCAAACTCCTGACAGTCCAGAATGCCGCAGCCAGACTTATCCTCGATATCCCACGGCACAATCACATCACCCAACACCTCCTCGACCTCCACTGGCTCCCCATCAAAAGAAAAATAACCTTCAAGCTGCTCACACAGGCCTACAAAGCCCTCCACAACACTGGACCCCAGTACATCAACAACCAAATCTCCTTCCACACCCCCAAGAGAAACCTCCGCTCAGCCGACCTCGCCCTAGCCGACGTCCCTCATTTCTACAGGACCAGAGCAGATGGAAGATCCTTCTCCTACCTCGCAGCCAAGACCTGGAACAAACTCCCTCTTCACTTCTGACGAAGCCCAATACTGCACCAATTCAGGAGGGACCTCAAGACCTGGCTCTTCGAATGATGCCAACGGAGCTGCTCACACCCCGGTCAGCACCATGAGACCCTCACAGGTGAGTAGTGCACTCCACAAAACCCTGATTGATTGATTGAAACTGTCCAATTTGCTTTTCATATGTGAATGGCAGCTCAGTGGTAGATATGAAGTCATTAAGCTCCATATTTTAATAGTGGGTGTTGTTTTGTAAAAGGTACGAAATGGTATCCTGTATTTTTTAAAACATAGTATTCTTGCCAAATATTTTAGTCTTTTGTTGGGTCTCCATTAACTAATACTTTTAAAGGTTGTTCTAATTTGCGCTGTACCCCAACAGTTTAAAGGTTTTGTTTAAAATTAATGACAGAAAAATAACTTTGCCATTTAGTGTACAAACTAATTCATGTGGGTGAAATGTACCCGATTTAGGTTGCATTCTAATAATAGTTTGCAATGGATGTAGAGTTTGAATCAATATACCTTTGTATAAATTTAGGTTTCTAAATTCTGAAGGTATAGGATAAAGTTTCAAATTGTTATGATTTGCCAATGAAGGCATAAACTTATGGTTGATTAGCGCAAACATCATATCTGTTTTGACAATGAGATTAATAGCAAGTTTTCTCCAAGCTACTCTGTCTTCCTTTTGTTTTTTTTTAGCAAATCTGTATTTTTAGTTTGTTTGCCATAATGTGTTCTTCTGCAGCAAATGCATATTTGATTTGATATTTCAGAAAATATTTCTTGGAATTGCAGGGATATCCAGTTCATATGTTGTATAATTGTATTTTCTGTTGTATTTTGGAAGTACAGAATATATGAAGGTACAGAATTTTCTGATTCACAACTAACGTTTTGTGGTTGTATTTATTGTGTAATTAAGAGGACCTTTTGTGGATTTGGGTGAAGAGGAGCATTATTGATTTGCTCCAATTGTATTGCTGTTCCTTTAACAAAGTATAAAGTCCATACAAGTTGCCTTACACTTAAATGACAAGTAGAAAGCATTTTAACATCATGGAAATTTGAATTACATATCTGATTTTGGAGACAGCCTAAAGAATGTCCTTGCAGGTTTGTAATATTTCTAAATGGGCAAGTATCAATTTGTTGTAAGATCTTTATTGTGTCTTGAAGATGTGAGTTTTAAATGTAGTGAGAAAGGTCCATAATTTTAGAAAAGATTTATTGAGAATATTCCACATGGAAGTTCAATTTGATTTGTACACAGGATATTTAGTAACTTTGCCCTGAAAATGCTGCGTAGACACCTGATATAGGTTTTATTTTGTTTCCAAGCCTACCACACACCCATGTAACACTTCATACCAATGTCCTTCATCAGTTACAGATAGGACCTAATTAGTGTATAGATGGTAAGCCTATTAATTAAAGTATGGTTCTGTACTGGAGGGGTCTCCAACAGTCTCCAAAAATAATACAGAAGTTTAGTGAAGTCAAATATTTTTCCCTAACGTATTTATATTATATTTACCAATTAAACATGTCAGGCTATCTGCAATTGGGCTACAACATCATAGCACAATCAGTTTTTGTGCAACAAAAACGCTTCCCTTTAACTGTTTCACACCTGCATCATATTTACACATGTAAATATACAATTAAATATGTTACGGCAATAAAGTTAATGTTCATTACATGTTTAATTAATGTCAATCAATCAATCAATCAAAAATAACTTTATTTCGCCTACCAAAATGGTGGCATAAAAAGTTTTCTAAAAACATATACAAAAACACACAGTGATAAAAATATAATTTTTACATAGCATATACAATGATATAAAAACCAAGTAATCTCATAATCTCCGACATAGGACCAGCCTTGAATAAATAAATTCGATAGCAGGTTAGGGAGTTAATCTTCTCTTTTTTAGGGCCGACAAGAAAAAGGACGCCAGTGAGAAACATGTAAAAGGGTCAGGCAATAACTGTAAATAAAAAAGGGCCACACGACACTGTCTAATATTCATTTTACGCATGAGAGGGATACTAAACTTTTTTCTCTGTTCCTGATAAAATTTACAAAAAAATAAAAAATGAAGATCATTCTGGACGGATTGGTCATCACATGTGCAAAAAGGCAATTCAGACAGTGCATAAGTTTTAGAAGGGGAACCTAACATCAAAGACATATAATTTAACCAAAATCGCACCAGTATAAATCTGTGTTGCTGATTAGTGACAAAAAACAAATAAATTGTATTAACATCCAATGACATAATACTTGGGGCAGCAAAAATGTTCTTACTGATGACAACCTGAGGCTAACATTCTGCCTCCTTACATATAGACTGGACAGTAATAGATTTTTTAATTCTTTTTTTGAAATAGAGCAACATGACAAGGGATTTTTAAAAAGATCATGTAACCCAACTCAATACACAATAGTAACAGATGTTACTTTAAGGGGTCAAGAGGAAAATTTAGAGAGAGTACATCCTCCGTGTTAGAACACTCAATTCACATAAAGTACTCCCCTATTGCCTTATACATACAGTCTTAGATGGAACCTGATCGAATAACCATAGACCCTCGCTGAAGACGACAGTTTACACCACCGGGTCCTTCTTATTTTATATACCCTCACACACCCTAGTGGTGTCATGCTTCATCATCGGGTCGCCCTGACGCCTAAAAGTCAGGGTGGGCTCAACCAATCTTTCAGGGAGCTCTTAATGATATGTTTTTGGCCAGGGGGAATAAAGATTTAAAAATCTTTATTCCCCCTGGCCAAAAACATATCTTTTAGGCGTCAGGGCGACCCGATGATGAAGCATGACACCACTAGGGTGTGTGAGGGTATATAAAATAAGAAGGACTTGCTTCCTTGCCCACCACCCGGTGGTGTAAACTGTCGTCTTCAGCGAGGGTCTATGGTTATTCGATCAGGTTCCATCTAAGACTGTATGTATAAGGCAATAGGGGAGTACTTTATGTGAATTGCATGTAACCCAACTGCCTTAAGAGTAGATTCCACATAACATAACCAACTAATCTTGCTAGCTCCATCTAACTTCTGGACATCATTTATTATGTCTCTAGTCAGCGCAAGTGTTTCCTTCCACCAAATCGAATGCCACATCAAGATAGGTGAAATACAAATGTTGTCACTTATATAGGGAACATCTAATTCCATATGGCAAATGAAGTTAGAACAAGATTTAGGTAGGGAGACTAGCTTCTTTAAAAAGGCATCTTCAATCATTTGCAATTTTGAACAGTCTGCAGTGCCCCATACTGCTGCTCCATATGTTGCAGCAGATACACTTTTAGCCTGGTAGATTTTCTTTATAGTTTCAATTGATTTTGATCCAATCTTTTTACAAATTTGGAAAGGGCCCCAATAGTCTTCTCCATCTGCAAACACCTATTTTCAATCATGCATTTCCAATTACATAAACCGTCAAACATAATCCCTAAGTAATTAAAAGAATCTAACACTTCCATCTTACCCCCTTCAATATGAATGTATGGCTGTTTCCTTTGTTTAGCACCTGCCACTAAAACAAAAGATTTGGAATAATTGATTCTCATGTCTAAATCATTCATGAATTTGATATACTCCCTTACTATCCGACGCAGTGCATTGCCGGTGCGAGCTAGAATCACTGCGTCGTCCACATATAGGAGTAATGGTAGCTGCCTAGACTTAATGTAGGGAACATCTGACGTAGTATCCATTAAGGCAGATTTGACAGCGTTGGTATACAATGAAAATAAAAATGGGGCAAGAACGCACCCCTGGCGTACGCCTCTAGCAATTTTAAAATATCTGGTACACTCGCCATTTTTTCCAAAACGGACAGAGGCTGATGCCCCACTATACAGATCCTGAATTATACGTATGATCTGGGTATCAACCCCCATTGCCTCCATGATCTGCCACAACCTATGCTGTGCCACACAGTCAAAGGCTGCGGACAGATCCATGAAGGCAAGGTACAGGTGGCCATTTTTAGCTGCAGTATATTTAGCTATCAGCAGATTCAAATTCAAACACTGGTCCACCGTTCCTTTCCCTTTCCTGAAGCCGTATTGGGTGGGGATAATGATATTCTTCTCCATTGCCCAGACCTCCAGTCTATTTAAAAGGAGCCGTCCCATTAATTTTGCTGTGCAATCTATTAAAGATATCGGCCTATAATTGATTGGCAGTGTTCTATCTCCCTTTTTAGGTCTCGCCTGAGCCAGTGCACATGCGCTGCTCTGGCGAGACTTTTAGTAAGCGGGTTTTGGAAGTGCAAACAGTGGCTTTTGCTGCGGACTAGCCTGCGTTCACGCGAGCGTGCACGCGCGATCAGGCGCCATATGGCTTCCCTCGCCATCTGGACGCTCGCGTGAACGCAAGCTGGTCGCCAGCAAAAGCCACTGTTTACACTTCCAAAACCCAAAAACATTTTTTTTGTCAAGGTCAACCCCATATTTAAACTGCAAAGATCCTACCTGCCGCAGCTGCAACAAAATTAGTAAGTACCTCTTAAACATAATACTTATTATGTGATTTGGGATTCTCAGGGGTCACAAATTAGGAGTTATGGATGCCGCTGTCCTTTTTGTTGGTGTTCAATAAATTCAAACATTCTATGCGATTGTTTCTCCACATTCGCAGTTTAACTAACTTTTGGAACACTTCCAAATTCAGCCACTGCACGTTATTTGTTCGCGGGCACATTGCAACTATTGTCTTCTACAGTATGTACGTTAACTTTATTTACAGGTAAAACAACATTACTTAAGAATGGACCAATTTTTCGTGCATGTACAAAACTACAAATGCTGCCGTTAACACTACTTGCTTTTTTTCTTGCACAAATATACAGATTTACTAAGACGACATTTTTCAACCACGCTTACGCACAGGGAGAGAGAAATCTACCAGACTCACAACACATCACACATTGTAAGTACATTTCAATTTATACATTATAATGCATTTCCTATACAGTATAGCTATTGTGCTTCCCGCTTCTCCACAGCGCACTACAGCTCCTTTCAAATGCTGCATTACATTTTCAGTGTCACATAATTCACTATAAAAACGCTCCCTTTTCTCAAGCACAAAGCACCCCAAAAACAGCACCTACATTCGGACCATCTTCACAACCTTCTAGCTCTCTCTTCTTAACTTCACTATCTAACCCCTTACCCTTCTCCGCTTCACGTGCAACACTCCTCGTAGTTTCTGCGGCTCACTGCACCAGCAGCCTCCACTACTCTAAACATCACCACAAACTATATTTTACACTCACTTTCCAATTTTACTCCCTTACCTCATGCCCTCCTCCGCTCCACATAATGCATTTGCATTTACACGTAAAACATTCACTTACTTGCCGCCACCGCCTTCAATGCTCCTCACCCATTTCACATACCGCTTCCCTCCAACGGCCTTTCCCGCATCCACTTCTCTGCTTTTCCCCATTCACACTCGTGTCTAACTTTACCCAACTGCCCTCACTGCACGCACTACTTCCATGCACACACTTCACTCCATTACAACGCGTCATTTACACAAAAAACCTTCCTGCATCAACTCCTACATCGATCAACTTTCACCCTTTCTTTTTTCGTCTGTTATTACTACTCACCAGTTCAATTCACCCGGCTAATTAACCTCCTACGGTCCGGTATAAATACTTTTGCACAAGCCACTTTATGCACACCGACACCCTCAAAATACACTACTCAAATGCTCACCCTCCCTGCTTACCCTCCCTTTCAAAACTAACTCCCTTACCTCAAACACTCCTCCGCTACGCATAATACATTAATATTTGGTCGTGCATATAATTACTTGCCAACGCCTCCTCGCATTTACCGCTCCTCACCTTCACATCAGTTCCACATTACGCTTCCCTCCAACTGCCTTTGCCACAACCACTTCTCTCATTTTCGCCGTTCACAGTCACTCTCGCGCCTCTGTCCCCAACTGCCCTCCCTGCACGCACTACTTCCTAGCACACAATTAACTCGGTTCCAACACGTCACTTACCAAAATACCCTTCCTGCATCCA
Source organism: Calotriton arnoldi (assembly GCA_963921515.1). NCBI lineage: Eukaryota > Metazoa > Chordata > Amphibia > Caudata > Salamandridae > Calotriton > Calotriton arnoldi. Next base: position 757,615 of record CAWUFW010004983.1, on the reverse strand, counting down.
CTTCTACAAACATCGTCTTTCACAGTTTTTGGGGTACTACTCAATCATACTAATCAATCCAACATCTAAGCCGTCCACACTGCGCAAAAACACAGCATCCACTTCTCTAGTTTGCATCTTTACCTCTCACTGTCACACGTCTTTACCACACTACCCTTGCTACACACACTAACTCACTACACCACAACAAACTCTTACAACGCTTATTCCACCCACCTGCCCTCACTACATATACTTTTACATTATCACCTTACAAACGCTTTTCACATTTCCCAAATTCTAATGCCCATGCTACATACCCATTTTGACCCCCACCCCCTCCACACCGCATCACCTCCTACAAAGCTCACTATACACTACCTTTTAGCTTCCCTTCCCAAATTAACTAACTAACCCCTTAACCTCCTCCGCTCCACATAATACATTTTCATTTCACCGTAAAACATTCACTTACTTGGTGCCGCCGCCATCTCGCCTTCAGCGCTCCTCGCACATTTCACATACCGCTTCCCTCCAACTGCCTTTCCCACGTCCACTTCTCTACTTTTCAACGCTCAGCTCGCTCTCGCGCATAACTTTACACAACTGCCCTCGCTGCACGCACTACTTAAATGCATTAAAACTCGTCTTTTACACAAATTTTCTTCCTGTATCCACTTCTACAAAAGTCACATTTTACATTGTTTGCTGCCTTTCCCACACCCACTTCTCTCATTTTCCACGTTCACAGTCACTCTCGCGCCTCTGTCCCCAACTGCCCTCCCTGCACGCACTACTTCCTAGCACACAATTAACTCAGTTCAAACACGTCTTTTATCAAGATGCCCTTCTTGCATCCACTCTAACGCCGCTCAACTTTCAGTCTTTTGTTTTCAGTTTTCTTACTACTCACCAGTTCAATTCGCCACGCTGCTTACCCTCCTACCGTCCTCTATATAAACACTTTTCCCAAAACCGCTTTATACCCACCTACACCCTCAAAATACACTACTCAGGTGCTCACCCTCCATACTTACCCTCCCTTTCGAAAGTAACTCCCTTACCTCAATCACTCCTCCGCTCCACATAATACATTTGGATTTGGTCGTACATTTAATTACTTGCCAACACCTCCTCGCCTTCACATCAGTTCCACATTACGCTTCACTCCAACTGCCTTTTCCACGCCCCCTTCTCTCAGTTTCTCCGTTCACAGTCACTCTCGCGCCTCTTTCCCCAACTGCCCTCCCTACACGCACTACTTCCTAGCACACACTTAACTCGGTTCCAACACGTCTTTTGCCAACATTCCCTTCCTGCATCCACTTCTAAAAAGCTTGTCTTTCACTGTTTTTTTTTTTTTCTACTATTCAATCATACTATTCAACAATTCAACATCTAAACCGTCCACACTGCGCACAAACACAGCATCCACTTCTCTACTTTTCATCCTTACCTCTCACTCTCACGCGTCTTTACCACACTACCCTCGCTACACACACTAACTCACTGCACCACAATAACTCTCTTACAACGCTTATTCCACCCAGCTGCCCTCACTACATATACTTTTACATGCTCACGTTACAACCGCTTTTCACATTTCGCCAATTCGAACATAGCTTTCAAGGTTGCACAATGCCATATGTGACATTTTCATAGATTCAGTGGGATTATATGCAACATTTAAACAGCTATAAGTGCCACTTTCTCTCAACCAACATCAAGCAATCAAAACCAGGAAAACATATAAATATCAGGTGTTACACCCATTTTAGCATCAAAACATTCAAAAACAATGTTAAAACTGCTGGAAAGAACCAGAAACTAAAACACCTTAGTTCTCTTCTAAGCTCATCGTACTGTTAAACAAAACAAGTACTCAGATCTGCACCACTCATTCACAGTGCGCGCTGTGCCATTGCAAATAAAATAATGTGTCTGGACAATTTTGCGAAGTCAGTTATTGTAATGCGGTCAAATTACCTAATGCTAAAACCGGCGCAGTGTGCTTGCAGCTTGCTCACCTCTAGCACAGGAGATAAATAATAACTGGTATCGTAGGGGAGAGAAAGAGGCGGATAAGGACTGTTTTCCAGATTTGGTCTCCTCACATAAAGATACACATCATCCCTCACTGGTGTGACCAATATTGCCACGATGCCAACTCCACTATCTAAATTTTCAAAAGGTGTGATTTAATTTCTTGTTTTGCTCAAACTTGCGTGAAATAAGCTTTACCTGATCGCTTCCTTCACTGCTCAGCCGCTATAAATCTAGCCAGTACAATAAGCAAACAGACATCACTTTTATTCCATAGCATAGTTTTATAAGTTCACCGTTTATAAAAATCACTTGCTTTAATTCCAAACAGGCAACGAGCAAATATTGCGCTATGGCAACAAGTGCCTCCCCCTAGGCTCTCACAGCTGCAGTGCATGCAGCACGCCTACAGTCAGGCCACAGTTGGTTAACCCCTTGTACACACCACAGGATCATAATTCTACCACTCCGCACACAGCAGGCAGCAGCCAAAAAGTGAACAGCAGCACCTATCTCTGCTACATGGCGGCAGCAGGCTCACAACTTAGTCACCTGCTGCCAACAATGCATCTAGCTGTACTCCCGAGTTAAACGGTTACTAATGCGGTGAGGGCTTTGCCTAAACACTGCTACCATGTATAAGTTATAATAAACAAGTAATACTATTGCAACATGTGCTGCATTACGCTGCATAAACTTTTTTTTTATTGCCATTTAATTTAACCAACCCTGTTGCATGATTTGATACTCCATTATGCATAATTCAAGTGATCCGGTCCTGCCTGCATTCTTCAAAAGAAATGCAACACTTTATTACAGTGTTTTGGCAGCTACAGTCACCACAAAATGCAGCCAAAGGGGGTTCTTGCATTAAAAGTGATCAATAGCTCTAGTAACAATACCTACCTTATATCTAGCAAGTAGGCAGGCATAATCTTGTGGAGTACCGCACAGTACTACTCTAGCAAACCAACTAAAATAGTTATTAGAACATTTTAGACAGCCTCCGTCACGCCCACATCAGAAAGTTTCTACAACTAGCTAGAAGTAAAGCTTGGCTGTACGAACCCACCAATGCTAGCTAAAGTCAGCTTTAGATATGATGCTTTCGTAGCCAGTTCTATATTCCACCTATGACTCAGGGGCAGTAAACAAGCCAGAGCACAGTACTAAAAAAGGGAGCCTTCTTACCAAATTATGCAGCTAAAAAGTTGCCCACATATGCAAATTGGGGTGGTTTTGAAATTGCCAACGCACCTGTACAGGTGTTTGGCAGCGCATTTGGAAACACGCATTTGTACTTTCTGCATACAATGCTAGTGCTAGGCCCCTCTACCCCTCTACACCATTACCACTATTCTACCCCACTACCCCTCTTTTACCACTCAAACCCTCTACTACCACTACACTAGCCCTCTTCTAACCCCTTACCCCTCAAGCCCTCTACTACCTCTCAGCCCCTCTACTATCCCTATACTACCCCTCTTCTACCCCTCTACTACCCCTCTACACTTCTAATACCCATGTGCTACCACTCTTCTACCGCTCTAACCCTCTACTACCCCTCTTTTAATCATACACCCCCTACTACCCCTTTTCTAGCCATATGCCCCTCTTCTGCCCCTCTACTACTCCTCTACCCCTCTACTACCCCTCAGCCCCTCTACTATTCCTCGTTACCCCTTTTTTAGCCCTCTACTACCCATCTACACTTCTAGTATCCCTGTGCTACCCCTCTTCTACCGCCCTCTAACCCTCTACTACCCCTCAACCGCTCTACTACCCCATATACTAGCCCTCTGCTACCCCTACACTACCCCTGTACTACTCCTCTTCTACCCCTCTACTTCTCTACAACCCCTCTTCAACCTCTCTAAACCTCTTCTACCCCTCTACCCCTCTTCTACCCCTCTACCACTGTAACTAACGAACACACTATCTCACAGCATCACTCAGCGCCACCGCAGCATCACTCAGCGCCACCGCAGCATCACTCAGCGCCACCGCAGCATCACTCAGCGCCACCACAGCATCACTCAGCGCCAACACAGCATCACTCAGCGCCACCACAGCGCCGCCACAGCATCGCTCAGCACCGCCACTGCATCGCTCAGCACTGCCACAGCATCGCTCACCGCCACCACAGCATCACTCAGGGCTACCACAGCATCACTCAGCGCCACCACAGCATCACTCAGCACCACCACAGCATCACTCAGAACTACCACAGCATCACCACAGCATCACTCAGTGCCACAACAATATCACTCAGCACCACCACAGCATCACTCAGCACCACCACAGCATCACTCAGCGCCACCACAGCATCACTCAGCGCCACTACAGCATCACTCAGCGCCACCAGAGCATCACTCAGCGCCACCACAGCATCACTCAGTGCCGCCACAGCATCACTCAGCGCCGCCAAAGCATCACTCAGCGCCGCCACAGCATCACTCAGCGCCGCCACCGCATCACTCAGCGCCGCCACAGCATCACTCAGCGCCGCCACAGCATCACTCAGCGCCACCACAGCATCACTCAGCGCCGCAACAGCATCACTCAGCACTGCCACAACATCATTCAGGGCCACCACAGCATCGCTCAGCACCACCACAGCATCGCTCAGCATCACCACAGCATCATTCAGCATCACTCAGGGCCACCACAGCATCACTCAGGGTCACCACAGCATCACTCAGCACTACCACAGCATCACTCAGCACCAAGACAATATCACTCAGCACCACCACAGCATCACTCAGCACCAAGACAATATCACTCAGCACCACCACAGCATCACTCAGCACCACAGCAGTATCACTCAGCAAGACCTGAGTATCATTCAGCATCACCTCAGCATAGCCAATAGGTCTCGCCTTTGGGACCTTATAAGTGTTTAGTTATCCAGCACAATATCCTTGGTGCAACAACATCAAGTGTTGCATGGCTAAACACTTATAAGATCCCAAAAGCGAGACCTATTGGCTATGCCAATGCTTGTTATAAATAGGGACAATTATAGTAGTTTTCCACGACTTGGGTGCTCCAGTTTGGGAAATGTTATTAAAAACATTAGTTAAAAGCGGGGCCCAAAGATCTTGGTTATCTAAAAAGAGGTCGATCGGGGAACCATCCGGCCCTGGTGTCTTCCCACGTTTACATTGGCTTAAAGCATGTTTCGTCTCCCAGGGTAAAACAGGAGTCTATTCCTACGTTATCAAATCTAGGGAGTGAAGATTGGGTAGATGCTTCCTCCAGGCTCCCAAACACACCTTCAAAGTGTGTGACCCAATCCTCCTGAGCAACATGACTATCTAAAGACATGCTCGATTCATCTTTTAGAAAGGGTGCATTTATTACAGACCAAAACGCTTTTGAACTTTTCATTAGAGCAGCCTTTTGTAAGTTATCCCACCATTCTTCCTTTAAAACAGTTAGTCTTGCCCTTCTAGATTTCTTATAGATATAACGTAAAGATGAAATCAGGATTTGGTTACGTGGTTTTACTTTAAGAGCCACATGCAAATTTCCAAGTGAATTTCGGCATTCTTCATCAAACCAGGTACAATTCTTACGGGGTCTATTATGTATGCGGCGCATAAGATTAGATTTGGCTTCCTCAAAATAGATTCAAAAGCATTAATCATACCATTGGTAATTATGGGGTCTAGGCAAAGTCTTATCTCTGGGGCACACTTTATAACTATATTAATCAGAATTCTCTCAGGATCAGCTTTCTCCCATTTTTAAAACAATTCCATTTTCCCTTCCAATCACTGGTGCTATGGGGAGGTTTGAGAAATCTTTCCCTTTCTGTAAGGAGGTAATAAAAAAGTAATCGCAGCATGATCACTAAAAATGTAAAATTTAACCTGTAATGGGGAAAAGTATTTCCTTATTGGATTAGAAACCAAAACATAGTCAAGTGTAGAGGAGAGGGAACGACTAGAAAAAGTAGAATCTAGATACCCAGTTGAACTGTCAATAGTATTTAAAAACACAAGATTCCTACTGATAAGTAATCTAGTATTTAGCCCAGCGCCATAATCAGTGTGATCGAAATGTAGGACACAATCTCTGTCATCATCTAACAACCCACATACCGGTATGTCTGCCTTATCACAGGGATGGGCATTATAGTCCCCAAGCCAGATTATATCACAGGGTTTATTATTTATTTTCTCCAAACTGGTAATATCCCTGTCCAGAGGAGCCAATACCATAGCCTGGTTGTTGCCAAAGTTATTATTATAAAAATTGACAAGTAGCCAATATTTACCTACACCCTGCTCTAAAACTATAATATGATAAAATGGCGATGTATTTAGGAATTGCTTTACTTTTAGGGGAAAAGTATTAGAGAGTAGGGTTAACAAGCTACCCTTAGCACGGCCTGATACAGAAGGTCTTGCTGGAGAGGTGTGGTGCAGCGGCCAGGGCAGCTGACTTCGGAGCACAGGGTTCACAGTTCGATCCCCGGCTCTGGCAGCAGCTCAGCTCAGCACCATGTGACTCTGGGCAATAGCTCACTTAATTTCCACTCCAGCCCCCAGCGCCTTGAGACCCGTAAGGGTGAGTAGCTGCGCTATATAAAAACGGACTTATTTACATTAAGATGTATTGGGTTAGTCTCCCAAGTTTCCTGTAGGCACACTATGTCCTGGGATGTTATAAGGGAAAGCCACTCATTATTCGTTTTCTTTTGGTTATACCCAGCAATGTTCCACGAAATCACTGCAACAGAGGCTGTGGTGTACTCTACTTAAGGCAAAGTCCGAGGCAAGATCAAACCAGAAGCCAACGTATTTAATTGTTGCTCGGGGTCCAAAGTTGGAACAAAAACGAGAGGGGATCTAATTTCCAAAGCTAAATCAGCCAATTCAGTGTATAATAGACTCTGCTCGCTCAGTCAATCACATTCTTGCATACCATCCAATGCAGAGAAGCGATTGTTGGGAGAGAGGGGTAAAACTGTCGGGACAGTACATAAGTTAGAAAAAGGACACACGGGTCTATTGCTCATATATCCTCTCTTTGACATAACCCCTGTTAAATTAGACGGTTTATAAAAAACCAAGTGGGAGTGCACAAATTTCAGACTCAGGCAAAGGAAGGCTTGGCAACATGGATAATAAACCTCCAACTACATTATAATTATCAAAATTAATAATGATGCAATCCCCTTTAAAGCTTTTGGGGCCTTACCTATCCAATTAACCCTCCTGGCCATGATAATATGTCTGTATACACTGTAATTATCACCTATATGATTAACAAGCCAGTATTGGGCTTTATGTATCAACTGCTCTGTCGATTCTAATTGGTTTACTTTTAACACAGGTACATTAGCCAACACGATAACATAGGGACAGGTTGCTGGCGGGAGATCTATCCTATCTCTAGCATTCTTAGCCACAGCTGGATACTGAGCTACCCCCCTGCCAACCCCGGTGATTGTTACGGCAATAAAGTTAATGTTCATTACATGTTTAATTAATGTGATTTTAACTTTTTCATTTTTGAATTATTAACATACTTCCAAAACATTAATTACTATATTATAATTAGGAAACATTCACACTGATTTCCACTACATTGCTTGTGTTTTTTATAATAAAAAATAGACCATCCGCCCATACATGCAATCCATTACAAAAGCCATTGAAATTAACCCCACCACCCAAATAAAAACAAAGGTTCCAAATAAGTTATACCTAGGATAAATTTCATCATTTATCCATCTCAAACCACACTTAAACTACACACACATTTGAGATTGTTTTAGTTTCTTATACTATGTTAATTTAAACATAAACGTTTCAATAAAATAAAACACACACTTGCGTCCTCATTCTTCTCACTATCACTGATACAGTGAATGAACTATTACACACACTTTCTGAATGCAATTCATCTTTATTTCAATAACATGTATTTTAAAGTATACTTATATATGTTTTCTGCAACACCATCAGCAATAGCATGACAAAATATAATAATATTCCAAAACTAGTGCATTGTAAGGTGCCGAGATATAGTTCATATAAACTCTGCATGCCTAGAGTTCTCCCCATGTAAGTACTAAAAGGTCAAACCTGTTTTTTAGTAAGTAAGTAATATATTTATTGTACAGTTAGTTAAAACCTTTACAAAAATGACCATCTCTTATAAAACAGTAAAGCTTCAATTTAAAAAGCTGGTAGCCACAATTAAAAACACAGTAAAAATTGCAAAAAGATCGAGTCCCCTGGCCTTGGTGGGCCACATTCCAGATTCTTCATTTTTTTTGTAAGCGGAGATTTAGCAGCAGTTCAGAAGGTAAGATAACCTCTCTGGTCAGAGTCTTAGCAGCAAAATGAGGGAGACGATTGAGTACGGGTTAAAGTGCGTAGTGCAGGAGCGACTTTTATGGCTCAGTGCAAAGTGGCCGAGATTAGCTTGATAATGTTTTTCTTCAAGGCTTGGATGTACAAGAGTACTTAGTACTTGGTGTGATAAAGGCGCTGTCAGAAACTTTTGCATGGTGGGTCAGCGGGCCGGCTCCAGCCCGGCTCCAATGCCACTTCTCAGATGATCTGGTTGTTTCTTTTTAAGTCTGAGATCAGCAGCAGTTAAGAATTTTACCAGGCAACAGCTTAGTTGAATATCTTCACCAGAGAAACTTGCTAGCACCGCTTGCCTACAGGTCCGTATTTGTTTCTTGTTGAAAAATGGTCTAAGTAGTGACCGGCGTTCCTGCATTAATTCCCTGCATATGATTATGATGTGCACTATGTCTTCCTCTCCTTCCCCACAGAGACGAAAAATTGCCGGCTTCGGAGGGCGTAACCACGGGGGCAAGTGATATGCAGATGGCAATATGCCTAACCGGAATCTCAGGAACTTCTCTTTTGTCATTTTAGAGAAGTTAGATTGGAGGTATGCTTGGGGGGTTGCTTTGCTGTAGGACTGTACAGTGAGCCAGCCGTGTGTGCGTTCTGACAAGACGGCTTTGTCTTGTATAATAGATTCATTTTTGACAGTGTTATTTACTATTTTTTTGACGCTTGCCATGCACCCTGATGATTCCCAAAGTTGCCGTAACCCCAGCTGGTCCAGTGCAGTGTCCAAGAAATGTCTAGCTGGGCAGGTCTCTGAGGCTTCTAGTTCCTTCCACAAGTAGGAGTTTAGCGTTTCAGGTTGCCCTTTTTTGATTTTGTACCAGATTTTAATGAAAGCTCCTTTGCGGGCCAGCTCTTATCTTTGCATCCCGAATTCGAGCCTCATTTGTGCCGGAGATGTATATCCTGGCAACCTGTAGATCATTCTCAAGGCTCTTGCAATGGTGCCGTTCAGTGTTTCCGCATCTCTCCCTCTCATGGCTTCACTTCCATAGGTGATTGATGGAATTAGTTTAGCCTGTATCACCCTGGTTAGGGGGAGAAAGCTTGGTCCAGCGGTCCTATTTTTCAGATTTCTTAATGCCACTGCCGTCATTAGTCCCCTCTTTTTATTGCCTCACATTGCGCTTTGTAGTTACCCTTGTTATTGATGATAACCCCAGGTATTTATAGTCTTGTACAACTTCCAGCTTGAATTTTGCCAGGAACCAGTTGTGTTTTATTTTTGTCTTCCGGAAGTTTACACACATGACTTTTGTTTTTTCTTGATTAATGCTTAGTCTATTGGTCTCCGAGTATTGGGTTGTAATGTCAAGCAAGCGTTGTAGACCTATAGGTGTCTGACTGATAAGCACCAGGTCGTCTGCATATAGGAGGTTGGATAGCTGACGGCCTCCTAACTTGGGGGCATGTGAATTACTTTCGTTGAGTTGGACTGAAAGCTCGGCCATAAAAAGATTGAAGAGTGTTGGGGTAAGCACACAACCTTGTTTTAATCCTGAGGTTGTGTTTATCTTTTTCGTTAAATGGTCTCCTGCCCCCAGCTTTACTTGCACCCAGGTGTTACTATGCAAAAGAATTAGTTGTTTTAGAAGCACTGATGGAATTCTTAGCCTTTTTAATTTTTGCCACAAAATATTTCTGTTTATATGGTCAAACGCCGAGCTATAGTCGATGAAGCACAGGTACAGGGGCTGTTTTATTACAAGTGCAGCATCAATCATTAGGGCTGAAATGTTAGTAGCAGTGCCCATGTTCCTGCAGAAATCGGTTTGGTTGTAAGGTATTGGTGCGATTTCTGTGGCCCATGTCGTTAGTTCTTGGAGAAGTACACCTGCATAATATTTGGCTTCATTGTCCAGAAGAGCTACCAACCGATAGCTCTTTGGATCACTCCTGCTGCCTTTTTTGTAGATGGGTACAATAATCGAGCCCCTCCATGATGATGGTACTGTTGATGTTTGCAAAATTGATTCGAAGATCGGTTTTAGAACTGAAGCCCAGAATTCTGGATCTTGTTTAAATAGTAAGGACGGGATCCCGTTTGGGCCAGGAGCCCCCTCGTGTCTGCCTTTAAGGATTCTTTTGCAAATTTGTGTATTTGTGATTATAAAATCCTGTCCCGGTATTGCATTGGAGATTAGCTGGGGTGATTGAGTTTCCAGGGTAGGCAGGAGGTTAGTTGAGCAGGTTTGGGGAATCTGTTCTTTATTAAAATGTAATTCAAGGTAGGTTGTCCAATGCCTCTTCTGTAACGTGTGAATTGATGCCCTCGCCCCGTTGACCTGTTGACATTTGCTTGGGAAAAATGACAATGAGATTTTGGTATCAAAGGCACCAAAAGCTGCATGTATGCCCCATTGCCCCATTGTGCAAGGTTCAACTTGAAATTGGAGTAACTTATTGCATTCAATACATATTGATCCCCAGGGTATCAGGAAATAACAGGGTCGATAAATATGGAATACCCCTCCTGGGTAATTGTAATCAAGGTCTACTAAATGCTACAATAGTAACAAAAACACAAAATCGTTTCCATCGGTTCTTTGGTTTGCTAAACCTTTTAGCACTGTTTAATAAATCTTCATAAAACTATTCAAAGAATGTTCATTAACCCCAGCTCCTTCCTGGAATGTTTAGAAGTGATCATGTAGCGAGGGTCGAGTAAAAGAGGGTGGCAAAATGTACATTTTCCATGTTAATTCTCAAGAAAATTTTGGAAAGCAATACACAAAAAAGGCTTAAAAATGGTTGAACAGAATTATACCAAATTTAGCAGAAAGTTAAATTTGTACTCAGAAAGCATGATTTTCATTATGAGTGATATCTGGTTGGTTTAGAATTTTAATTGACCAAGAGGGTTTTCTTCCCTTTGGCCCCTTTGATAATGCTGGACAGTACGGAACATAGTGATTTGATTGACTGAACGCTACATGAATAGAAATGTTGTGACTGCCCTTTCAGGACTTAGTCTCTGAGTCCCTTGTTTACCAAAAAAGTGAGATACAAGGGGGCAGGGTCCCTTAATACTCGGCCAAAAGTGTGCCCTTCCCAGTGTAGTATGATAATAAGATTTTAGCTTACATGTAAAAAATACAAGTTCACTTAAAAAGCAAAAGTTAAAGTGTCTGTATAGTAAAGGTGTTGTAATAATGTATACAGTAACATTTAAAACTAAAAAACAACTGACATTTACCCGTTATACTCGCCTGAGCTATCTAGAACTAGAACTAGAACTGTGCCCTCTCCATCCACTGCTTATGACCTCACATATTGCATTACTCATGACATGTTAAATGACATCATTGATCACATCACGGATCACATCAATGATGACATCATCCAACAGATAGGTGAGTTGGCTACATGCTTTTCACACTGACGAATATTCACCCATAGACCCAGTTTTCCATAACATCTGTAGTACGAATGGGCAAATTCTTTTGCAACAAGCAGAACAAGCAAGATAAGAAGCATATCTGTAAAATCACCCACATTAGGAAAATATTATGATCTTTTTTACTGGTATTGAGGTGCCTAAGAAATGCAATGGCTACCTAGACATTAATGAGACCAGCAACATATTAAACCTTGAATAACATTTAAAAACGATGTTTGCATATTACTTATCTTAATTAGATGTGTGGTTAATAACTCATCTGACAAAGAATATTAAGAGAATGACTTAATTTCTATACATTAGCCAATTATAAGGCATGCACTCCAAGCCATATGAACAACTCCCCATAGAATGTGAAAGTACCTTACACATATTCCTTAAATGAGAAGAAGCGTGTGCACCATTTTAACAAGGCTTGTGATCGTACTGCGACTTGAACTGTCTGTAAATGAATCATTCATAAATGATATGTTTTACAGCAATGTATGTCTCAGAATTTTCACTGAACGTTTGGAAATAAATATCTGCACTATAAATCTCCAGTTTATATAGAAATTGTCTATAGCACTATATGACAACTCTTTAACGTCAGCGTGTACACATGCATCCACAGGTGAATAATTTGTTATAAGGAGAAGTTTTAGTTGTTCTCATATATTGCAGGGCTCAGTATATAGGTTTGACGCAGAGATCCCAGGACAATGGCCTGCGGTGGAGTTCTACCAGACAGGATCCTAGCCCTGGGCTATTGCACCAATATAGGAAATCAGCGCTCTATGCTCCTCCAAGGCCTTCACAGCACACTGCAGATTGCCTTCTGTATACAAAGATGGGAGCTGCAGTCATAATGTACACACTTCATGCCATTATCCAGTGGGATGTCAGAGTGTTTCCAGCAGTAAATGCATGTTTGATTCCTCTGATAATCTATTAATGTTCTTTTCTTTATTTACATTGAAGCAGCATGTTTTATATATTGTCTGACAGGAAGAGCCACCATAAACGCGGCCTGTCATTAGGTCAAGGCTGCAGTGCCGTTGGCTGAATACTTCTTTTCGGTCATACGATGACATGACTTTGGTTTCTTTCTTCTTTTGAAAACATCCCATGCTTACCCTTCATTGAAAAGCCATTCATCACACACGAGAAAATGATTAAAGCTACAAGGTTACCGGCCCAGGAACTTTCCAAAGCTATTCTTCTCACTGAATTAAAATCCAAAACTAATTAGAAATCTGCTAAGTCTGTCATTCCATGCATCCTTCCTTTTTTAATTATATCAAGGGCATCAGGATAATGTGATCTGCTTTATAGGATATCACTTGATTGTTTCCAAATGTGAAAGACACAATAGTAATGATTATCTCAGAAGTAGGATGTGAGAGGACTGACTTGTCAATATTCCGGATAAGTGGTCAGTGATGGACCTCAGGCTTAAAGTGAAGATTATTTGCAGTGGCCGGGGGTGGCTCCTGGAATTAACACGCAATATACCAGGATATGTCACCAGAAATAATATCATTTGTGACTGGTGTCCTAGGTTGGTTCAAAAACTACAGCTGAGAGTGTATAAAGTCAGTAAGTTAAATTTTATGTCACAGTATATACAGAATTATACCAACGTCATCACTACAAGCAAGTGTGGGGCTTTAGTTGGTCTTTGTACTGCTCTTTGTCAGTCAACTATGGCATTGTGTGTGGTTTGAAATACACCCTACAGTTTATAGTTGCAGACTACAATATAATTCTATGTACGTTTATACGTTTATAGTTGCAGACTACAATATAAATCTCCATAAGCACAGTATAAGTTGTGAAATTTGTGACCCTATGTCAGCTTAATACTTACATACTGAGTGTTAGAAATGGAGTTTCTAGTTGGCTAGGGTACACACCTAAGCCAGGCAGAACCCATCACTCTAGTCAGGGAAAGTAAGTTACATACCAAAGATAACCTGTGCTCACCCTCTGGTAGCCTGGCATAGAGCAGTCAGGCTTACCCCAGAGTCAATGTGTGAAGCGATTGTGTCACACACTCACACCAGTGACACAATGAATACACCACAAAAGAGACTCCACACAGGATTATCTAAAAAGTACCACTGTATCATCAACACATTAGCATCATAACGACATAAATAGTAGGTATACGTTTCAAGATATCATAGATATAAATAGAACTGGTCACCTTAATAAAACCAGGGCAAAAACCAGGGACGGCTCCTCCACGTGGGCGGAGGAGCGTCACCCCACTGCTTTCTCGCAGTGCGAGAGGCAGAAACATAAAATGGTATTACGAATACCATTTCATGTTTCTGCTTCTCTCACTGCGAGAAAGCAGAAGGCTGTGTTTGGTTGGAGGCGGGTGAGTAGGCGGTCCTGCTCCAGGCAGGGGAGGAGTGACTTGCCCACTGTTGTGGGCGCTGACTGTTTGGTCGGCCCCAGGGCCGACCAAACCAGTCATGCATACTCTGCATTTTCTCTATGTAGACTGCATGCAGCCTACATAGAGAAAATGGCCTCCCCATAGACGCCTTTGGGGTCGGCATCCCAGCCAATCACAATGCTGCCATTGCAGCGTTGCGATAGGCTTAGGGGAGGAGAGGGAGGCTGCCTCTTTCCTGCTTCCTGCGAGGAGCAGTCAAGAGAGAAGGAGACGCGACGCGGGACCAGAAGCGAAGGTAAGTTTTAAGTTTTTTTTATTTAAATTAACACGCGCGACCCCCCGCCCCTCCCCACCCATGAGTCATGCCGGTCGAGACTGGCAAAAACGATCTACATCACACCAATACATTACATGTTATCATCTTTTAAAAACAGTATTCATTGCCTTCCAACAAACACAATGAAAATGCTAGAACATTGTGTTATAATCTGTGCCCACGGGGGGGGGTACACAAGCCTGAAACAATAAAAATCAGATAACTGGTTGCCAAGATATCACAATTTAAACTAGGGTAAAAGCAGAACTTAAATGAGCTTGACTGCTTTTACAAGCCTTACAGTAATGCTCTTGCCATAGAAATGACAACAGTGGTTGCAGTAGAGATGCCGAGGTACGGAAATGTGGCCTCAAGAGGTTGCGGGACTGTGGTGGAGACTACGCTGCCCCGCTATGTATGTACCTTTTGACGAGAGCGGGTGTGCTCTGCATGACCCAAAGTCCACATACAATTGAGCCGCAGTGAGCCCAGCTGTCCTCCCTCTGCAAGGTAGAATTGGGATACACACCGCCGTGGCTGATTGGGAAAAAGAGCTAGTCCTTCAGCGCTCAGACTGGGGCACTCAATCAGCTGGTCGTGCTGCTTGTGGGCTTAGCATTGCTCCATCAGTGCTCGCTTTGAATACTGCACTCGACTTAACGCTGCTGATGGTCAAGGTTGATCGGAACTGGAAGCACTGCTCCTCAGGTGCTTGTGCAGGGGAGAGCTTTTCTGATAAGGTGGGAATGTTGTTGTCAGAAAGAGTGCTTATCCTCGGGCTTGGAGGAAGCAGTTTGCTGGAAACAAGCGCTTCACTTAAGTGTGAAACAAATGCTGATTTGTTGTGTGCAACTGCAGGGGGGAGATCTTTGATGATCTCCCAATAACAGGGGGCAAGCCAACAAGTCCTTGGATTGCACTTTGGGTTCCAGTGCAGGGGCCTGGTACTAGTCTTCAGCAGGGCAAGATCAGCAGGCAGCAGGGCAGCTCAGCAAAGCAGTGAGCCAGTCCCTTAGAACAGTCAGTCCAGGCAAGGTGGCAATCCTACAGCACAGCACAGCAGTCTTTACTCCAGCAGAGTTCTTCCCAAATACAGGAGCGCACTGATTCAGTAGCACAGCATTTACAGGTCCCAAAAGTGTTGGACATTATGGGGTCAGCGCAGCTGTACTCATACTCGAAAATGTATTTGTTTCAAGGGGCAACTTAAAAAAAACTTTCAAGTGTAACACAACCCCCTTTCAACTCAGCCTTAGCTCCAGACATAAGTAGAGGGGTAAGCAAGCCCTTTGTATGAGGGAAGGACACAGTCTATACAAATGTAAGTGGACCCCGCCTCCCTCTCTCCCAGCCCAGGAAGACTATCAGTGTGCAAATGGATCCAGATGCCTCTCCTGTCACGCCCAGCACTTCCTGTGGGATGGCTGTCTGGAAAATATGCACAAAGTGTAGCTGTCACACTGCCCTAGACATGGATTGGAGTCAGGCTGCAAAACACTAGAGTCATGAGCATAGAGAAAGGCCCACTTTCTAAAAGTGGCATTTCTAAAATAGTAATGTAAAATCCAACTACCCTAGGAAGCAGGATTTATCACTACAATTCTAAACATACCTAACATGGAAACGCTACTCCGTTCACATCAGTAATTACCACTTAAGTATAGACAAGGGAATTCCCAATACTAGCCCATGAAAGGAGTAGGCCTCACAGTAGTGAGAAACAAAATAGGGTGTTAGTCACTAACAGGACATACCCCACAATAAAGGCACATGTACTACCTTTTACTTACACAGCACCCTGCTAACAGGGCTACCTAGGACCTACCTTAGGGATGACCTATGTGAAATAAAAGGGGAGTTTAAGGCTTGGCAAGTAGTTTTTAATGCCAAGTCAATGCAGCAGTAAAAGCAGTAGCAGAGACCTGAGACAGGTTTGAAAGACTACTTCTGTGGATGGTGCAATCAGCCTTGCAGGGCCAATAGTAGCATTTAATTTACAGGTCCTGGGTATACCGTATACCACTTTACAAGGGACTTAGAGGCATATTAAATATGCTAAACAGGAGTACGCTATTCATACCAAGTTTTAAGGGAGAGAACGCATGCACTTTAGTACTGATTAGCAGTGCTAAAGTGCCCAGAATCCTAAAGCCAACACAACGAGTATCAGAAAAATAGGAGGAAGAAGGCAATAGGTTTGGGGATAACCCTGCATAAAGGGCCAGGTCCAACACTGAGCGTTTTTCTAGCAGACCCTCAAGCGTACTAAGGCTTAAAAGCAAGTCCAGTCCAATACGTTTCTTGTGGCTGCACTTTCAGAAACTCTCTTCAGTGTGAACGTTCTCATTGTGTTAGTAGTGATAAATTTACTTGAACCTTTTAACCTGTTTGCATCAAAAGTCATCATCAGCAACTTATTGGATAACTCGCAAATTCCTGTCATTTTATTATTTGACATAAGTGCAGGCACAGCCCCATAATCAACTGCTATTTTTGAACGATTCACAAGGGTCAGCTAAAGCAAGTGTAAAACTGTCAGATGCCGTCATAAATAGAAATCAATCAAAACTTTCTTTCTATCGACCATAGATCAAAATGACAAAGTGCATTGAAAGTGAAGCGATACATACAACAATTCAGACACGGAGGGATACAAATGCGTTTTTCTTTGCACTCCAAGTGGAAGAGAATATCAGTACCTGTGGGTACATGGGTAGAGCTACACATCCACAGGGACTCCAGGCCCCATGTAGATAGCATGGTGCAGTTGTGCAGGATCCGTTGTAGTAGGCAGCAGTTAAAGTCTTTCAGAATTGTTTTCTTTTTCAAATATGTACTTCGTAACTCTCTTAAGAGGCAGAGATTTGCTTTGACCGTGCCATTGTTCTACACCTTTCCTTGTTCTGGGAGACTGATGAAGTCATACTGGGGTGTGTCCTAATGTAAAAGGATGCTGGCATCCGTTGTTCAGGTATGTTGCTCTTTTGTTAAGTTATCAAGGTAGAGATGTTAAGTGTTTGTACAGATGCTCCACCAGAAGCTGGATTCCCTTCTGCTCGATCTCCGCTTCCAACTGATGTTTACATTCACAGGAAGACGTCCCTAACATTCCATACAGGTTATCTCGAAAGTTGGAAAACTTACAACAATTCTCCAGAGTGACATACAGTATCCTGGAATCGAGGCCTCTTTGATTGCAAAGGGCTCTCTTCATCAGAACACCTCATGACCCATTTCAATGATTGCCTGGTAGTGTACGACATAATTTAGCAAAATGTATTTGAAGTTCAACAGAATTCAAATTATCCTTCCTCCAAAATATATATCACAAGCAAGGGGCTCGGTCTTTTGGACGCACTGTTCTCACCTGACATAGGTCTTTACATGTCCCTGAATTTGATGAAACATGATTTCAGGCCTGACTGCATCAGTTTTAAACTAGCAGACTGGCCTGTCCAACTAACGCCTTTTTGAAAGGTAGGAAACCTACTCTTAAATATTAAGTAAGTCACATCTCAGTAGGCCTTGCAGCCTACAAGGTAAGGTGTTTAGTATTTGAAAGAGGAACCTGTAAAAAGTTAAGGTAGGCATCTTCCCTCAGTGACTGACCCTCAAAACCCTAAAAAACTATAAAACAAGCTAAAGTATTATTGAAATGCTAACTCTGTAACATCTGTTTAGATCATCTGTAACATCTATTAACATCTGTTGAAATAAAGTCTGTTCAACCAGTCTTAATATTTATAAAAAATCAATTAATAGGTGAATTTGGATTTTAATAAACATACAGGAAAAAAAAATCTAGAAAGTCATGGATTCCCAGTCTGAAGCTTTATTTAGCTAAGCATTACTTTTACTCTGCATGCAGCTTGGTTGTCAGTGCTGCCATCGATGAGGTATTAAATACTAGTGATGGGCTTAACTCGTGTAATTGATTGTAGCGTAATTATGCAAACAATTACAGCAAAATTACGCGAGAGTATGCAGAATTAAACAAGGAAATAAGAAAATAGCACTAAATGTAACAGCACATGAACAGTAGCAGACAGCACAACCTGCCCTCACTAAGTTCATAGGACCTGTGCTCCTTTGGCAGTATTTTTGTGTCAAATTAGTCATACTTACTAGAACGTGCAATTGCATAATTTTCAGTAATTGTGCATCAAAGGAGTAATGCAACGTTACCGAATTTATTCCGATTACTTCTGCATAATTTAATTTTCATCCAGGCCTATTAAATACTGTTTCCAGAGCAGAGACAATGGTTTAAACCTGGCAGGATGGAAGGTTTGGATGAGGTGCGTGACACAGCTCAACCCAAGATGACAGTTAAAGAAGGTTCAGAGAACTTTCCCTGACTTGAGCTGAGGGAGACCTGTTCTTCTGGACTTTAGTGATAAAGGAAGCCTGGAGAAGAGTCATCTTTTGATCCCAGAATTCAGTTTTGCCCCCCCTGGCTTGAATCTCAGTGAAGGAAGCAGCAGGCCCCAGAACCAGTTTGGAGTGAGAGGATACTGATCAATTCCCTAGACACCCCCCTAGGTATGCCACATGCCTTTACCAGAAGCAGAAGGGTTCTGCCACATTGGATATTACTGAGAATTGTTCACTGTGGGACAGTATGCCCTGAGGCAAAGATGATGTGCTGCAAAAGTGGAAGGTTTGCCCTTGGATACTTTGTACCCATTGGTCAGGGAGTGTCACCCCTCCCCCCACTCACTGGCTAGTGATTCAAACAAAAGTAGCAACTCACTCCTAGCTCCTTAGAACACATCTTCCCCTGTGGAAGAACAGGAGAAGGCATGTCTGCAGCATGTATAGAGACCCAAAGGGTTGGACCTGCTCCCATTTCTACCCAGGACTGTGACGTGGACTTGAAGGATACATTAGCTGACCTCATCTGTGGCTGTAGAGACAAAGAGAGTGGGTAGAGGCCTTTTCCAGGAGTGACCATTTGACCAACTGTAAGTGGACCCTGATTGGACTGTTCTGGTGACCTCTACTGGAGTGGGTCCTGCACTCTACGCACTATCCTTGATGTGCTGGAAGCCTTAGAGGTGACCATCATTAACTACTTCAAAAAGTGAGAAAAGTTGGAACATGGAAAAATTTCACTATCGGAGGACTGGGACT
Source organism: Calotriton arnoldi (assembly GCA_963921515.1). Taxonomy (NCBI): domain Eukaryota; kingdom Metazoa; phylum Chordata; class Amphibia; order Caudata; family Salamandridae; genus Calotriton; species Calotriton arnoldi. The sequence goes on along the minus strand of CAWUFW010004983.1, from coordinate 737,975 downwards.
AACCAACAAAGCCTATCCGCCCAAGGTGTGGCCTCAGCGCCCAAAAAAAACTTCAGGAGACCGTTGCAGCAAAGGTATCCAGATTTGGTTTGACCTGCTCAATTACATTTTCCACGTTTGTCCCGCTGCAGATTTTTGAGCTCCAAAAAAAGGCACATGGCCCTATTTTGTGTTTGGCAGCCAGGATACTGCATCAAAATGTGGAGAATATCCTGTCTACCATATTACAGGTGCCATAAAATATTATGTATGTGTAATTCACCAGATGGGACATCTGCAACATTTTTATCAGAGTATCCCATTAACCAAACTCTAAATTAGGCCTTAAGTTCCAGCATGGCTTTCTTGACCAGACGAAGGTGCAAAAGATATCTGCCAAACAAGAGGACTTCGGCATGCAAAAAAAAAAAAAATTCCATCTTGGAGCTTAGCTCTCAAACCCAATCCTATGGCTGTCTATCTTTGAGAGGCCTTTGTCGGATACTGCCCTCAAACTTGCCTTGCTGGTGGATTTTGACTTTCACAAAGAAGACTAACTTAGAAGGTAAAAATTTGTACTGAGATGACCCACTTGTCGTATCTGCCCTCTGCTCCATCACAGTTTGTCTGAAATTGCACATAGAACCCATTCACTGTGAACAGTGACTTCTGATTAGCCCTTTACTTTTTCTTGGTGCTTTTTGCCTTAAAATTTTAAAATACATATCTCTGGTTCCTCGTTTTTGAATTTTAATAATCTTGATGTCCATTTTCTTATTAAATTTTTCTTGATTGTTAAAATTTGGTTGCAGGATTTTTATTGTGCAGTGTTTTGACTTTTTAATTGCTTTGTTACTGAATAATAATCAAACCATTTTCCCAAGTCTGTTGTGTACCATAGCTACCAGATGATGAGCCCAAGTGAAATTTATTGAAACTGTGTTTTTGACATGGAAAGATCTTGGGACCTGTTACTTGGTTGGGCTCACACCTTCAAACCCCATTTTGTATAGTATTCATAAAAAATTATATACTTTAGGAGGAGGGGGCCTGTGTGCCACGCTGTAAGCAGCAGATATTTACTTTTCTCTCAAGTAGCAGAAACAGAGGGATCAATTAACAGTGCTTCACTCTGCTCCTGAGCAGGAAAGGGGCGGAGTGGAATGATCTGCATAAATTAATCAGCTGTCACACTGTACCAGGCATGAATCTGCCCAAACCAACTGAACAAAGGAGGGAGCGCAGACCTCTGGAGCCAACACAGGGGGGGGCTCCCCTTTGAACATTTTGTGAGAAAGGCACTGGAATATATGTCAGCGAGGACTTGAGCTGAGGCCCCTAGAGGAGATGTGACCAGGGACTCTTGGATGACGCCAATTTGAACTGTCCCCATCATGCTGTGCAGGAGATTCGGGACATGGGTGTAGAGGAGGCATGGCACTCTAGGATTGGACATGGGTGCTGTGAGAGGCTGGCCTGGTATATGATGTCCACTAATTAAAGTGGGCACCTTGCACCAGTCCAGACAACCCTTAAGGTGATTTAAAAGGTCTCAGACAACCTTAGAAAGCTATCCAAGTGCTAGCTGTGGAGAGCAGCATTCAGGCTTAGTCTTGAAGGAGTGTAAAGCAGCTTGTTTTACCAGAACGCAATCTTATAGTATAGATTAAATGAAAAGAGAATCACACAGTAGTTATAAAACATATTTATTTATTATATAACACTATCTAGTACGTTACAGATTCTCCTACACAGATATAGACACAAAGCACACAATGCTGAAGCAAAGAAATGACAGTAAATAGCACTAATACACAGTGGGCCCGGGGGGGGGACCAGACCATATACTAAAAAAGTGGTATAAGAACCATGACTCGAGTCAGGACAATGTCGAGAGGACGTAGAATTGATGGGACCCCAAGGAATCACCCAAGGTGAGTAGATAGGGACCCCACGGAGTGTGTGTGCAGTGTGTGAACACGATCACATGCTCCGTACAGGTCTATGTGCAATACCCGGTTGGAATTTTAAAGATTAGGGACCCTTCCCAGTGGACTTCGAGGAAACCCCGTGGAAGACAGAAGGTTGGAGAGCCACCCCACTTGTGGATACCAAAGTACCCAAGTTACCTAACCCAGGGAAGCTGGGTGCACAGGTGTGAAGTAGCGTCGGGAACCGCCGTCGAACCCAATAGAGGACTTCAAAGAAGAGCCGCTGCTGGAAGAGGAGAAAGTGTCGGTTGGAATCCAAACGTGAATTCTTGTTGAAGAGTACCTGAAAGCAGAGGGGACAGCATCTGGGTCACTTGAAGTGACCAGGGGCTGGGTAGACGAATGCCCACCGATGTCGGGTGCTTCAGGATAGTTGACGGTGACCTTAACTCTGCAGCTGCGGGGACCAGGCGTTGTTGAGGACAACCAGGCGCCAAACGCGAACTGTCCCATGAAGGATGTCGAGTCCTGAGGGGTCGGTGTCCGACAGGAGCACAAACAAGCCTTGGCAAAAGCAACCCAGGCAGGAAGTCAAGGAAGTGTACGGCTCAGACCAGCAAGGTCCAGGGGACTCACCACAAGCAGGGGAGTCAAGGCAAGCCCAAAGCAATCAGGGGAGCCCAAGAAAAACAAGGATAACCCTCAGTTGGAACCACAGGCCGGAGGCACAGGAGTTGGGAGAGAATCAAGGAGCACACAATGCGAGGTGGTTAAAGATCTTTGTGCTAAAGGTTGCCAGAGGATGGGGCTACTTGGAGCCCAATGCACTTGTCATAGGATTTCCAACAAGCACATGCACTTGCAAAAGTACACGGTGCACAGAGGTTCGGGTATTGCAGCCCCCATGAGGGATACTGGCCTCAATCTCGGGGAGAGGGCAGCTCGGACCTCGAGGGACATAGAAATCAACCTCCTGTGTTGCGGAGCCTTTCGGAGTCCATAGGAGCTTGGGATCAGCAGACCGGTCAGCAGTGTTGATTGCCTGTGAATGCAGGGGAGTGACTCCTTCACTCCAAGGGAGATTATCTTCAGGTGTCTTGGATGCTCCACAGGTCCTACACAGATCCTGTATGGTGCACAGGCACAGACATTGCAGCAGACTGAGAGGGAGACGAAGTCAGGCCCAAATGAAGTCCAGCGAAGTCCAGAGTGCCCAGACAGTCGAAGTGCAGTAGTTTCAGTTCTGAATCTTGTCCACGATTAATCTAAGGTCCTACAGCCAGGTAAGCCCTTAAGTACCCATGGGAGAGGGTTGAAAAGATTCAGGGGACCCTCCCAGGGGAGGGTCTGGACAAGGGGAAGAGTACTCCCATGTCCGTTGTCCAGTTTTGCGCCAGAGCAGGAGCCAACGGCTCCCAAACTGTTTTGAACTGGACTATGCGCAGGGACACCAAATGTTCCCCTCCTGCAGGTTTTCAGGTGCTGGAAAGTGCACCCACCCAGCCCTAATACACTAAATCCTGTCTGGAAGGTGGTCACACCTCCCTGTGACAGGATGCCTATCCTATTGTTCTGCCTTCCCCTGCTCAAGCTGGGCCATTTTGTGCTGTCCAGAGCTAGAAGGCTGGTACCGGGAACACCGAGGCCCCCACGAAGGGCCTTCCTGGTGGGTGGAATCATACCCCCCTCACCGGTTACCGGTGTGGGGGTATGATTTCAACATGATTGACAACAAACACGATAGGGTTGGTTGCAGCCATTTTCGATATGGTCATGATGCGGTCGAGTAATGCCCCTCTATATATAGTATATGGCTGCTTCACCGACAACCTGGGAGAATGGACTTCGTAGGTTGCAGGGGTGTCCTGCTCATGCAGGGGCACCCTCTCACTTAGAACCAAGCACCCTGCCCTCAGGATTGTAAAGGCCTGCCATAGGGGTGACTTATAGGTTTTAAGTGCATTGACCCTTAGATATAGTAAACCTATATCTTAAGTAAGTGGTGCTTGCACCGACTTACACAGGCTGCAATGGCAGGCCTGTAGTTCCACTTTGAATGGTCTCTCATGGGTGGCATAATACATGCTGCAGCCCAAGGGAGACCTCTGGGGTACCTATGCCCTGGGTACATGTGTACCATATACTAAGGACTGAAAAGGGTACCCCAGTATCCAATCTGGGGTGTACCTAAGTATAGGCATAACAGTTTTAAGGAGAAAGCAGAAAGACTGGAGTCCTGATTAGCAGGATCCCAGTCAGACTAGTCAAAAACAGCATTATATCCAGCAAAAAGTGGGGTAACGATAAGAAGCAGATCCTTCTTTCCTACAAACCCCCCTCCCAAACATAAGGAGATGAGACTAACCTTGCCCAGTTGAGTCTTCATTTTCTAAGTGGAAATATCTGGAGAGTCCATCTGCATTGGCATGGTTACTCCCAGGTCTATGTTCCACTGTATAGTCCATTCCCTGTAGGGAAATGAACCACCTCAAAAGTTTGTGTTTTTCACCTTTCATCTGTTTTAGCTGCAAGAGGGGCTTATGGTCTGTCTGAACAATGAAGTGAGTGCCAAACAAGTATGGCCTCAACTTCTACAGGGCCCAGACCACAGCAAAGGCTTCTCTCTCTATAGCTGACCAACGTTTCTCTCTGGGGGTCAACCTTCTGCTAATAAAAGCTACTGGTTGATCCTGTCCCTCTGCATTTAGTTGGGATAACACAGCCCCTACCCCCAACACAGATGAATCTGTTTGGACAATAAATTGCTTGGAGTTCAGGACTCTGCAGAATGGGAGCAGTGCACATGGCCTGCTTGAGATCATCAAATGCCTTCTGACAGCTAACTGTCCAATAACCTTTCTTGGGCATTTTGTTTGAGGTGAGATCATTCAAGGGAGTCACTATAGACCCATATCCTTTTACAAAACTCCAGTAATACCCAGTCAGGCCCAAGAAAGCTCTGACCTGAGTCTGAGTAGTTGGAGCAACCCAGTCCAGTATGGTCTGGATTTTGCTCTGTAATGGTTGAACCTGGCCTCCACCCACAAGGTGGCCCAGGTACACAACCTTGCTCTGCCCTATCTGGCACTTAGTAGCCTTGATAGTGAGGCCTGCTTTCTGTAGAGCCTCCAAAACCTTCTTCAGGTGGACCAGGTGATCCTCCCAGGTGGAGCTAAAGACAGCTATATCATCAAGATATGCTGCACTATAGGCTTCCAGACCTGTGAGAAGTTTATTCACCAGCCTTTGGAATGTGGCAAGTGCATTCTTCAAACCAAAGGGCATCACAATAAATTGATAATGCCTACTAGTGGTTGAGAATGCTGCTTTTGGTTTGGCATCCTCAGCTAGTCTGATTTGCCAATAGCCAGCAGTGAGGTCAAATGTGCTCAAGAATTTGGCTGAGGACAAAGTATCAATAGGCTCATCTGCCCTTGGAATTGGATGAGCATCAGTCCTAGTGACTGCATTGAGCCCCCTGTAGTCCACACAAAACCTCATCTCTCTCTTACAACCCTGGGTGTGAGGCTTTGGTACCAGGACCACTGGACTAGCCCAAGGGCTATCTGAGGGTTCAATCACTCCCAACTCAAGCATCTTTTGGACCTCTGTCCTGATGCAATCTCTGACATGGTCAGGCTGCCTGTAGATTTTATTCTTAACAGGTAGACTCTCACCTGTGTCCACTTCATGGGTACACCAGGTGGCTTGACTGGGTGTCAAAGAAAACATGTGCCTATAATGATTGATGACCTTCCAGCAATCAATCTGCTGTTGGTCAGTGAGGCTGCCTGCCAAAGCTACACCATCAACTGACCTATCATCAGGTTTTTGTGAGCGGAGATCAGGGAGAGGGTCACTCTCTTCTTCCTGTCCCTCATCAGTTGCCATGAGCAAGCCCATGTTAGCCCTGTCTACAAAATGTTTGAGCCTGTTCACATGGAGCTCACTGTGGGGGCTCCTGGGAGTGCCAAGGTCCACCAGATAGGTGACCTCACCTTTTTGCTCAATTATGGTATGGGGTAAAGGAGGAGACCCGATTCGGGCCACCCGGGTCACTAAGACCACCTCTCGGCCTTCCGTACTAAAATAAGAGTTGGTCAGACAGTAGAGAATACAAACCAATAATTGTTTATTCAAATACACTCAGAGTGGAGCCCCATCTGCCCAGTCACAAGGAGTGCTACAGAGAGGACTGAAATCAACAAGCATAAAGATACATTATGTACGTTTCATAGTCAAGCAAAGGCATGCCCTCAATGGAATTTTCCAGGCAGGTACAGTTAGTTAGTGAAACACAAGGAAGGCAATTCAGAACTCATATCTCTGCACACAGTTGCACAACTCAAGGTCGTTCCATTTGGAGCCTGCCACCAGACAAGTGGGAGAGGGCCTCTATCTAGTGAGAAAGCTATGTGCTGACATAAACAATGTGCTCATTGCTAAAACAAAACCTATCTGGGGAAACAAAACCTAACAGGGAACGTTTCTCGGAATTACACAAGATTAGTTTCGAGCAACCTAAAATGGCGCCTGAACAGAAAATGGTGCAACGAATGCTAACTTATACAATACATCATATAAACAATTTCTATTTCATCAGGGGTCCACTCCATTTGTCTTGGAGAGTTGCTGGGGCCACAGGCTCCAGCACCCACACTTTCTGCCCTGGCTGGTAAACAGTCAGAACAGCCTTTCGGTCATGCCAAGCTTTTTGTAATTCTTGACTTGCCTCAAGGTTTTTGCTGGCCTTCTTCATGTACTCAGTCATCCTGGAGCGGAGACCAAGTACATAGTCCACAATGACCTGTTTGGGAGGTTTGAGAGGTAACTCCCATCCCTCCTTCACCAAACACAAGGGACCCCTAACTGGATGCCCAAACAGAAGTTCAAAAGGGCTGTAGCCAACCCCCATCTGTGGGACCTCTCTGTAGGCAAAGAGTAGGCAGAACAACAGAACATCCCATTTTCACCTAAGCTTTTCTGGGAGGCCCATGATCATGCCCTTGAGGGATTTGTTGAATCTCTCAACTAACCCATTGCATTGTGGGGGATAGGGTGTGGTGAACTTGTAGTTCACTCCACACTCCTTCCACATTGCAGTTATGTAACTAGACAGATGTTTGCACCTCTGTCAGTGAAAACCTACTTAGGGAAACACACTCTGGGAAAAAATCCCAGGAGGAACTTGGCCACCACAGGAGCTGTGGTGGTTCTAAGGGGAATTGCTTCTGGGTACCTAGTGCAAAAACAACAATTGATGGACAGAATGCAGAACAATGTCATACATTCACCCCAGTACAGAGATCTGAGCCTAAATCCATCGATTTTTGCTCACCATGCCATTCCAGTTTGAACCCAGCCATATGCAAATCAGTCTTGACCCTGTGCCCAACGGGAACAGTCCATCCCGAACTGCCAGGCTAGGTCCTCCCTGGTCTGGAAATAAGCATCCTAGGACCGGCTTCGGGGTTTCACCCCTCATCAGCCAGGATAGCTTGACTCCAGTGGCATGGAGAGCACGGGACCCACGTCTGGGCATACCCGTCTCACTCGGGGTGACAAATGCAAAAACAACAATTGATGGACAGAATGCAGAACAATGTCATACATTCACCCCAGTACAAGCTATCCTGGCTGATGAGGGGTGAAACCCCGAAACCGGTCCTAGGATGCTTGCTTCCGGTCCAAGGTGGACCTGGCTTGGCAGTTCGGACTGGACTGTTCCCATGAGGCACAGGGTCAAGACTGATTTGCATATGGCCAGGTCTAAACTATGGTGGCATGGTGAGCAAAAGAATGATGGATTTAACCCAGATCTCTTGACTAGGGGTGAATGTTTTGATTTGTTCTGCATTCCGTCCATCAATTGTGTGTCTTTTGCTTTCTGGGTACCTAGTGGCATGGTTCACCACCAATAGAATGTAACTGTGCCCAAATGCTGTTGGAGGGTTCATGGGACTAATTATGTCAATCCCAACCCTTTCAAAGGGGACCCCCACCACTGGTAGTGGTATGAGGGGGCCTTTGTGGTACCACCTGACTTACAAATGGCTTGGCAGGTGGTACAGGAGCGACAAAACTCCTTGGTGTCCTCAGACATGTGAGGCCAGTGAAAGTGAGGGACAAGGCTGTCCCAAGTCTTACTTTGGCCTAGGTGTCCTGCTAAGGGAATGTCATATGCAAAGGTGAGTAGGAAGCCCCTAAACTTCAAAGGTATGACCAACCTCCTGGTGGCACCAGGTTTGGGGTCTCTACCCTCTGAGTAAAGGAGTCCGTCATCCCAATAGATCCTGTGGGACCCACTGACACTCCCAGCAGCCTCAGCAGCAGCTTGCTGTCTAAGGGGTTCAAGAGAGGGGCAGGTTTGCTGCTCCAAACTCACGTCTGCCCTGGAAGGGCCCCCTTTCCCCAAGAACACAACCTGATCAGGTTCAAGCTCATCTGGGACAGTTCCTTCACTGGGACTGAGATCATCTCCCTCAGGAGACTGATCCTCACTCTGATTCTGTGGGGAAGACACAGCCTTACCCCTCCTGCTCCTTCTATTGGAAGGCCCCTGGTCCATTGTTCCAGGATCCAGGGCCTGTTCAGTGGTTGTCAGTGTAGATTGTGACCTGGTCACAGCAAACACATCTGCAGAGATGCCCAGCATTGCTGAATGAGTCCTAAGTTCCACTTCAGCCCAGGCTGAAGTCTCTGAATCATTGCCCAACAAACACACTACTGGTAGGTCTGAACTTACCACAACCTTTTTAGGGCCAGTTCCCCTCCCCAGCTGAAATTAAAAACTGCCAAGGAATGGTCAGTCCTGACATTGTTTGCATTGGTCACTTGGTACATTTCTCCAAGCATGATTTGGTCAGGGGACACAAGATTCTCTGTCACCATAGTGACACTTGCACCTGTGTCCCTTTATGCCATGGCCTCCTTACCATTTATTAGAGGCTGTTGCCTGTACTTGCCCAGATTACTGAGACTGACAAGTAAGGTGGCAAGATCCATGCCACCATCACAGACAAGCACAGCCTGAGCTGGACTAGGCCTGAACCCATCTCAGAGCCCAAGGTTAACCCTACTAATCCCTTGGCCCTGTACCACCACTTGTACTTGTGCTAGGGGGCGCAGTTGCCTTAGGGACAGGGGTGGTAGGAGTATTTCCCTTGGCTTTTGGACAATCAGCATCTCTTGTCCAATGTGTCTTCTGTTCACAGAGATAGCACCAAGGTTTCTTTTTGCCTTTCCCTTTGTTGGATTGTGACTCCCCCCCCAGATGCAGGTTTTTGGGGCCCTGATGAAGACTCTTTGTCTTTGCCCTTGTCCCCACCCTTATCTTGAGTTTTAGAAGAATCTTGTTTCTTCTGGTCACCACCATGGTTCTGAGTTTTCTGCTTCACCCTGGTTCTGACCCATTTATCTGCCTTCTTTCCCAATTCTTGGGGAAAAGTCAGATCTGAGATCTGAGTCCACCAGGTACTTATGCAATAGCTGATTTTGGCAATTATTAAGGATCTGCTCCCTCATAATCAAATTGTACAATCCATCAAAACCATGCACTTTGCTGCCAAGCAACCAAACTTCCAGAGCCTTGATAGGACTATCCACAAAGTCTACCCAATCCTGATTCTTTGTATTCTGGGTGTCTCTGAACTTAATCATATACTGTTCAGTGGTGAAGCCAAACCCATCAATGACAGCACTCTTCAGAATTGAGTAATTGTCAGCATCCTCTTCTCTAACAGTGAGGAGCTTATCTCTACCTTTGTCAGCAAAGGAGAGCCACAAGATAGCTGACCACTGCTCTTGAGGGACCCTTTGAACTTTACAGGCCATCTCTAAAGCAGTTATCTATTTATGGATCTCATCCCCAACATGGTAGGGAGGGACAATCTTGCTCAGGTTCCTATGATGAAAGGAATGTTCCTTAACTCTAGGGACACTGTTGCTGCCACCATTGGACTCTAGTCCCAACTGTTTTCTAGCTCTCTGGACTTCTAGGGACTCTTTGTCAAGAGCCAACTGCTCTTGTCCTGAGCCTAAGCCTAGCTTTCTCAAATTCAAGAAGTTGGTACTCCCTATCAAAAGAGTGGTCACTCTTGCTAGATACAGAGGTCCATACAGACTATCCTGAATGATTAGACTCTGCAGAGGGAGATCTAGATCTCGTTGGTAAACTCTGCACTTTTCCAGGAGGGATGAAGAGGGGGCCTTCAAGGCCTTCTCCATTTTCCTCTTGAAGATCGGAGTTGTCCAGGTGGGAGCCATCAGGTTCCCCCTGGTCAGGGTTAGATTCTAGGTCAAAGAGGGGTTTCCCTCCTGCCCCATCTTCATACCCTGGCTGTAGGACTTGGCCCTTTTTGGCAGGTTCACCCCTAAACTTTTTGCCTGGTCTGTAACCTAGTGTTAGTAGTTTTAAGTCTCTGGGCACTTTAGCACTGTGGTCCAGTGTAAAGTGCGTGCGCGCTGTGTGCGTGTGTGGTGAGACTGGCCTGCCCTCCCATAGGAATGCATTGAGGATGAGTGTGTCCATGGTAATTCCTGGTATGAGGGGAGTGCAGGGTCAAGTTTAGTATGTGCAAACTCGTGAGAATAAATGCTGCGCAATGGTGTGCGCAGATTTATGGTGACTGGTAGAGAAATGCCACTTCTAGAAGTTGGCATTTCTGTGTACTGTGTGTCTGCCTGCCTGATGTGAATTGCATGTCTGGCTTGTGATTGACAGGAGCTGAGAGGTGTGGGTGGCTCCAGGAGCAGGGTGAGTCAGTGCAGGGCTGAATGGAGAGATCTCCATGTAGATGGGTGGGAGGAGTTGCACCTGGGACCTGAATAGGGCTGTGCCTTCCCTCTACAATGCTGGCTCCACCTCCTGTGGTGCGTCTGATGTCCCTAGCCTACACTCTGAAAGGGAAGAGGAGCTTGCCAAAACAAAGTGCTCCAAATCCCCCCTATACCAGTTCTGACTGGTATCCCCAAGCCCTGTGCTGTGACACAAAGGGATTTTGTGTATAAAAGAAGGGGCTGTGACCCCATAATGTTGTTCTGTACTTTGGTGCTGATCCTGCAAGGCGTGCTGCTGCTGGGGGCCCTGGGGGGGGGGCTGCCTCCCTGGGCCCTGCATTGCCCCTTCATCTCTGAGGACTCTTTGCTGGGACCCTTGGGCGTTTCCCGGCACCCTTCAGGACTTTGCCTGCATCTGGCGCCCTGTGAGCGCTTTATTTAGATTTTTCCCCAGAAGAGCATGTGGGCTGCGCAGCGCGTTGCTGCAGCCCCCTTTGAGAGGGAATCCCCATCATAGGGATTCCCACCTGGTGCCTAGGACAGCGTGTGCCCACCCGCGTGGCCGTTTTCAACTTTATTTAGTGTGCGGGTGCCCACCCCGCGTCTTCGCTTTTATTTAATCGAGCAGGTGCCCACCCCGCATTGCCAGAGATCAAGATTCACTGCTGCGGCCCGAGTCGCGGCATGGGCGGAAGTCAGGCAGAGTGGCCTGGCCTTGGGCGGGACACATACAGGAAGTCCCACCCGCCGCCGGAGAAGCCCCGCGTGTACTGAAGTCCTGGTCCCCGGAGAGGGACCGGGTGAAGCGCGAGTTGCCTGGTCCGGGAAGCTGGAGGCTCCACGTTGGAGAGGTCCCGGGAGATGGAGAAGGCCTCACGGGGCTCCCGTGAGCTGTTGGGAGCCCCGGCGTCACCAGAAGAGCAGCCTGTGGTGCGTGAGACGGGCTTGAGGCACATTGCCAGCGCCTGCCCCCAGCCGCACAGGAGAATTGCTGCTGGTAGTGAGGAGAGCCGGCGAGAAGAGGAGAGAGTCCCCCGGAGAGCCCGGTGAGTGGGGCTTCCTAGTGGGTCTCTGTGTGTGCCGATCAAGGCACAGTGCCATTTCCATATTTCGAGCAGCCCCGCCTGGCAGCGGGCCGCTCCAACGAGGCGGGCATGTTTTGTTTAGCGCCCCGTGTGGCTCCCACGAGGGGCATATCCATCGTTTGAGGGGCCGGGGGGGGTCCCGGGCTTTGCCCCGCATTGGCCACTGTTCCTTCCCCAGCTGCCCCAAGAGTGAGCGGGCAGCTGCAACCTTGGTTGCGCATTGATTCAGAGGGCACATGGAGTGTCCAGGCCTCAATTGATACTTACAGCTGCCCAGCAAGTAGTGGGCAGCTGCACCGTTTAGGTTATTCTTTCTTAGGGGGACATGTCTTTTAAGTTAGGAGTGAGATGCACTCCTCGGCCCCCCCTTTTCTTCACAGCTGCGCAGCACTTAGTGCCAGCTGCACCGTTTAGGTTTGCGCAATGGCGCAATTAGATTCAGCTGCTAGGCAGCGCCCTGACTTTTGGACATAGGGCATTTGAGCCCCTTTTGAGATGGCCAGTTGGCCAGGGGGACTGTTAGGTTTGTAGGGCGCCAGGCCCTAATGTGATTTATGCCTCTGCTATGGTTCTTTTTACTAGGAGGTTATGTGCTAATGCGAGTTATGTGGTGCTAGGAAATGTGATGCATTTACCATGATTTACGCACCCTGTTTTATGCCTCTAATGTACTTTCATGATTATGAGGTTTTGCATAATGTGTTTATGCTTGTGATTTTATTATTACCTAATGCGTTTAGGTTGTGAGTTATTCTCTACTGTGAGTTGTGCCCCTAATGTGAGTTATGCTTAGGAGGTTCTGGTCTAATGTGTTTAGGCTTATGAGCCTAATGTGATACTGTGCATAATGTGGTTTATGTTACAGGAGGATGCTGAGTACAGTGGTTACCAGTGATTACTGGTTGTACGTTTATGATATGTCCTACATTTATGATATGTTCACTAAGTGATGGTTCTGACAGTGGCCCACGTGGCCCTGTCATGTGTAAATAATCCCTTGTAGATATTGCCCAGTGCCAGTTGGCACCATGTATATTATGTGATTACTATTCTAATGTGTTATGAGAATACAAAGGCTATTTTTGATATAACCTTGTGTGGAGTTCCTTTTGTGGTGTGCCTGGGATGTTGTTGCTGTGCGCGTGCGCAAACGCTTTACACATTGCCTCCGGGATAAGCCTGACTGCTCGTGCCAAGCTACCAAGGGGGTGAGCAGGGGTTATCTTTGGCGTGTAACTCCCTCGCCCTGACTAGAGTGGTGGTCTCTGCCTGGCTTTGGCGCAAGCCTTAGCCAACCAGAGATCCCATTTCTAACACTGGCCCACCCACTCTGTCATGTTCATCTGACCCAGGAGTCTTCCTTAGGTCATCTAACAGTAACACCTCTACCAGGCGTTGAGTGTTGTGCACTCCTCCCTGTCTTCAGCTTCCTAGAGGCACACAGTGCTTTCAGTTCTTGGAACGTAAGTTCACTGTATCTAGAAGGCAGAGAGCCACTGGCATCTCCTTTAGTAGACATACTAAGTGTGGTATGGTGTTGCACCTACCTAACCTAGTGGGAGCTAAACTCTCTGAGGTTGGAGAAAGGGTGTGCTAGACCCTTAACTTACCCAACCCCAAGTTCAGTAGAACTTACTATTCTAAGCTTGTATTATATGTGCCTAGTACTAGTGGTTTTTCAGTTTATTCAATACAAAGATTTATCTGGTAAAACAATGCAAGCTTGAATCCCATCCGCTGCACACCAATGTGAGAGGCTGGCCTGGTATATGATGTCCACTAATTAAACTGGGCACCTTGCACCAGTCCAGACAACCCTTATGGTGATTTAAGAGGTCTCAGACAACCTTAGAAAGCTATCCAAGTGGTAGCTGTGGAGAGCAGCCTTCAGACTTAGTCTTGAAGGAGTGTAAAGCAGCTTGTTCTACCAGAATGCAATCTTATAGTAAAGATTAAATGAAAAGAGAACCACACAGTAGTTATAAAAAATATGTATTTATTATATAACACTATATGGTAAGTTACAGTATCTCCTACACGGATAAAGACACAAAGCACACAATACTTAAGCAAAGAAATGACAGTAAATAGCACTAATACACAGTGGGCCGCGGGGGGACCAAACCATATACTAAAAAAAGTGGTATAAGAACCACGACTTGAGTCAGGACAATGTCGAGAGGACGTAGAATTGCTGAAACCCCAAGGAGTCACCCAAGGTGAGTAGATAGGGACCCCACGGAATGGGTGTGTGAATACGACTGCGTGCTCCGTACAAGTCTATGTGCAAGTCGCGGTTGGAATTTTAAAGATTAGGGACCCTTCCCAGCGGGCTTCGAGGAAACCCAGTGGAAGACAGAAGGTTGGAGAGCCACCCCACCCGTGGATACCAAAGCACCCAAGTTACCTAACCCAGGGAAGCCGGGTGCACAGGTGTGAAGTGGCGTCGGAAACCGCCGTCGAACCCAATGGAGGACTTCGAAGAAGAACCAGTGCTGGAAGAGGAGAGAGTGTCCGTTGGAATCCAAATGTGGATTCTTGTCACTTGAGAGTGACCAGGGGCTCGGTAGACGAATACCCACTGATGTCAGGTGCTTCAGGATAGTTGACAGTGACCTTGACTCTGCAGCTGCGGGGACCAGGTGGTGTTGAGGACAACCAGGAGCTGGATGCGAGCTGTCCCACAAAGGATGTCGAGTGCTGAGGGTTCAGTGTTCGGCGGGAGCACCAACAAGCCTTGGCAAAAGCAACCCATGCAGGAATTCAAGGAAGTGCACGGTTCGGACCAGCAAGGTCCAGGGGACTCATCACAAGCAAAGGAGTCAGGGCAAGCCCAGAACAATCAGCAGGGACCAATAAAAACAAGGATGACCCTCAGTTGGACCCACAGGCCGGAGGCACAGGTGTTGCGAGAGGACCTCAAGAAGCTCCACAAAACAACAGGCCACGGAGCACACGGTGCGAGGTGATTAAAGATCTTTGTGAGAAAAGTTGCAAGAGGTTGGGGCTACTCGGAGCCCAATGCACTTGTCACAGGATTGCCAACAAGCGCATGCACTTGCAAAAGTACGCGGTGCACATGGGTTCAGGTATTGCAGCCCCCACAAGAGATACTGGCCTCAAACTTGGTGAGAGGGCAGCTTGGACCTTGAGAGACATAGAAATCAATGTCCTGTGTTGCTGAGCCTTTCGGAGTCCGTAGAAGCTTGGGATCAGCTGACCTGTCAGCAGTGTTGCAGTGCCTGCGAATGCAGGGGAGTGACTGCTTCACTTTAACGGAGATTATCTTCAGGTGTCTTGGATGCCCACAGGTCCTAAACAGATCCTGTACAGTGCACAGGCCCAGACATTAGGGCAGACTGAGAGGGAGATGAAGTCAGGCCCAAACAAAGTCCAGCGAAGTGCAGAGTGCCCAGACGGTCGAAGTGCAGTGGTTTCAGTTCTGAATCTTGCCCACGATGAATCTAAGGTCCTACAGCCAGGTAAGCCATTAAGTACCCACGGGAGAGGGTTGGAAAGATTCAGGGGACCCTCCCAGGGGAGGGTCTGGACAGGGGGGAGGTTACTCCCATGTTCTTTGTCCAGTTTCGCACCAGTGCGGGAGCCAACGGCTCCCAAGACTCGTTTGAACTGGACTATGCATAGGGACACCAAATGTGCCCCTCCTGCAGGTTTTCAGGCACTGGCAGGCGCACCCACCCAGCTCTAAATACACTAAATCCTGTCTGGGAGGTGAGCACACCTCCCTGTGACAGGATGCCTATTGTTCTGCCTTTCCCTACTCGAGCTTGGCTCAGCAGCAGGAGGGCAGAAATGTGTCTCTGGTCAGCAGCAACCATTTTGTGCTGTCCGGAGCTAGAAGGCTGGTACCGGGAGCACCGAGGGCTCAACGAAGGGCCTTCCTGGTGGGTGGAATCATATGATTCCAACATGTTTGACACCAAACACAATAGGGTTGTTTGCAGCCGTTTTCGAGATGGTCATCACGCGGTCGCGTAATGCCCCTCTATATATAGTAAATGGCTGCTTCATTGACAACCTGGGAGAATGGACTCTGTAGGCTGCAGGGGTGTCCTGCTCATGCAGGGGCACCTTCTCACTTAGAACCAAGCACCCTGCCCTCAGGATTGTAAAGGCCTGCTATGGGGTGACTTATAGGTTTTAAGTGCATTGACCCTTAGATATAGTAAACCTATATCTTAAGTAAGTGGTGCATGCACCGACTTACACAGGCTGCAATGGCAGGCCTATAGTTCCATTTTGAATGGTCTCTCATGGGTGGTATAATACATGCTGCAGCCCAAGGGAGACCTCTGGGGTACCTATGCCCTGGGTACATGTGTACCATATACTAAGGACTGACAAGGGTACCCCAGTATCCAATCTGGGATGTACCTAAGTACAGGCATAACAGTTTTTAGGAGAAATCAGATAGGCTGGGGTCCTGATTAGCAGAATCCCAGTCAGACTAGTCAAAAACAGCATTAAATCCAGCAAAAAGTGGGGGTAACCATAAGAAGCAGATCCTACTTTCCTACAGGTGCCTGGCTTCTGGAACTTTCCACTCTCTTGCACAAGGGGGAGACTCTTTCTTGCCTGGTGATTTCTTTACACTTCGCTGCTGGACCCTGGGACCACCATGGAGAACAGGAAGGAGAAACTCCCTGATGCCCAGAAAGGACTAAGGACTCACTCTACCCAGTTGACCCCAGGACCAGTGGGTCTCCCCAAGGGCAAGTGAAGCTGGCCCCCTTACACCCTGAGACCAGTTGGGGAAAAGCCCTGGACTTCTGCGTTCAGAAACCAAGACCAGGGGGAAGGCTTGTACAGGGAGCCAGGAGAATCAGCACCCTGAGGGCTGCACAGCTTTGGAGGTGATGAGGTCTGCTGCATCTGCCAGTGGTGGCTAGAGCTCACCACCAGGAGTAAAAAGAGCCCAAGATTGACACAGCCGGAGAGCTGTTATTAAAATATTCACTTGTCCTGGCTGGAGCGCCCCATGATGCGCTGTGGGGCTTTCTTATTTACATGTTTTTCTTGCCTTGAACTGACCCCAGAAGGAAAGGGGCACCACTAACGATATCAAGAAAGCATTGGGGGCTGCAGGAGTGCAGCAGTTTCTCCCTCAGAGAGCTTTTTCAGGTGACTCATTCTGTTTGCGGGGTCCTGGCTTGAAACCTCTAAATTTTCCCTAATACTTTCAAAGAACTCCTCAGGCTGGAGCTACTGCTCTACAGCTGGGAGTGCTGTGCCCTCTAGGGGCTCATTTTATGGTTGCAATCATTGTGGCCTAAATAGGTTTAAAAATATATAGATGTATGGAAGCGCTCTCTGGGTACCTACGTTTGTGGTTGCATGTTAATGTATCAAAATGTGATGCTTTTATGAGTGCATTTTCAAAGTTGTGAAGGTTAAAAAAAATACACAGGCACATTTTAAATGCTTTTTTGAGGTAATAATGTTGACAATGATTATCGATCTCTATGAATATGCTTTATTAACAGTAATAAGTGTATTTACACATGAATATTATTATTGATGATTGCATTTACGTACAAAGTGATGTCCTTAACATGTGGGTTGTTGATCTTGAAACTTTGACCAAGCCAGTAGACTTACCTTATATGTTTGTGCGACCCCTTTAGGGAGTCAAAGGTGATTATGTAATGTCATCTATGGTATTTTCCATCTACCAATGTATATATTTGTACATTCAATCAATCAATCAATCACGGCATTTATAGAGCGCGCTACTCACCCGGGAGGGTCTCAAGGCGCTGGGGGAGGGGGTAAGTTACTGCTCGAACAGCCAGGTCTTGAGCTGCTTCCTGAAGGAGAGATGGTCCTGGGTTCGCCGAAGGTGAGTGGGGAGGGAGTTCCAGGTTTTGGCTGCCAGGTAGGAGAAGGATCTTCCTCCGGCGGTGGCTCTGCGGATGCGTGGTACGGTGGCGAGGGCGTGGCTGGTTGATCGTAGCTGGCGGGTGGGCGTGTAGAAGGTCATGCGGTCGTTGAGGTACTTGGGGCCCAGGTCGTGGAGGGCCTTGTGTGCGTGGGTGAGGAGTCTGAACGTGATTCTCTTGCTGACGGGGAGCCAGTGCAGGTCTTTCAGGTGTCCGGTGATGTGGCTGTGTCGGGGATGTCCAGGATGAGTCGTGCGGAGGCGTTCTGGATGCGCTGGAGTCTTTTTGAAGTTTGGCTGTGGTTCCGGCGTAGAGGGTGTTCCCATAGTCCAGTCGGCTGGTGACGAGTGCCTGGGTGACGGTCTTCCTGGTTTCAGTGGGGATCCATCTGAAGATCTTGCGGAGCATGCGCAGGGTGTTGAAGCACGAAGATGAGACGGCGTTGACTTGTCTGGTCATCGACAGGGAGGAGTCCAGGATGAAGCCCAGGTTGCGTGCGTGGTCCGTTGGCTTGGGCGCGGTGCCCAGGGCCGGGGGCCACCAAGAGTCGTCCCAGGCGGAGGGTGATGAGCCCAGGATGAGGACTTCCGTCTTGTCTGAGTTCAGTTTAAGGCGGCTGTTCCTCATCCAGTCGGCGACGTCTCTCATCCCGTCGTGTAGGTTGGCTCTGGCGGTGGTGGGGTCGTTGGTGAGGGAGAGGATCAGCTGGGTGTCGTCGGCGTAGGAGATGATGTTGAGGTTGTGTTGGCGTGCGATGGCTGCGAGGGGGCTCATGTAGACGTTGAAGAGGGTTGGACTGAGTGAAGATCCTTGTGGAACGCCGCAGATGACTTCGGTGGCCTCGGATCTGAACGGGGGAGGCGGACTCTCTGGGTTCTTCCGGCGAGGAACGAGATGATCCATTCCAGTGCTTTCTCTCGGATTCCGATGTTGCTGAGGCGCTTCACTAGGGTGCGGTGGCAGACGGTGTCGAACGCCGCGGAGAGGTCCAAGAGGATGAGGGCTGCTGTTTCCCCGTTGTCGGTTAGGGTTCTGATGTCATCGGTGGCTGCGATAAGGGCGGTCTCGGTGCTGTGGTTGGCCCGAAACCCGGACTGCGAGGGGTCGAGGATCCATTCGTCTCGAGGAAGGCGGCAAGCTGTCTGTTGACGGTCTTCTCGATGACTTTGGCCGGAAACGGAAGGAGCGAGATGGGACGGTAGTTCTTGAGGTCGGTGGGGTCCGCCGTTGGTTTCTTCAGGAGGGCGGTAAGCTCGGCGTGCTTCCAGCTCTCCGGGAAGGTGGCGGTGTGGAAGGAGGAGTTGATGATGTCCCGGAGATGGGGTGCGATGGTGGCGTCGGCTTTGTTGAAGACGTGGTGTGGGCAGGGGTCGGTTGGTGATCCGGAGTGGATGGAGTTCATCGTGCGGGTGGTGTCTTCGGTGTTGATCGTGGTCCAGTTGCAGAGGGTGGTGGTGGCGGGCGTTGGTTCGGCGGTAGGGTGCGTGGTCTGTGCGTCGAAGCTGTTATGTATGTCGGTGATCTTGCGGTGGAAGAACGCGGCGAGTGAGTTGCAGAGGTCTTGCGAGGGGGTGATGTCGTTGTTTCCGGCGCTGGGGTTGGAGAACTCTTTGACGATGCTGAAAAGTTCCTTGCTGTCGTGGGCGTTGTTGTCCAGTCGTTCTTTGAGTGCCGACTTCTTGGTGGCATGGATCAGCTGGTGGTGTTTGCGGGTGGCGTGCTTGAGGGCGGTCCTGTTGTCTGTGGTCTGGTCGAGTCGCCAGGCATTCTCGAGAGTGCGGCAGTTCTTCTTGGATTCCTTGAGTTCGTTGGTGAACCAAGGGGTTTTCTTGCTTCCGGGTCTTATTCCGGGTCTTCATTAGTCCATAGTATTTAGTACTGTGTGTGTAATAAATGTACTTCTCCTTTTTCTAAAAAATAAGTACTCACTGGGCAATCATTTATTGAGTGTTAGTATTGCATTCCAGTGAACTGTGATTGCTAGCCCACACCACAGCCCCTGAGTAGGCCTTGGACTGCTCTGCCTCACTACCCTGAGAGAGTCAAGCACTACAATGGGGTGCTTTGTTCCCAATAAGGAGAACTGTGGACCTTTTACTTGTGTAGGCCACACAACCTTCAACCCCATTTCCTACACTCTTCATTAATATTCTCAATGCGGCACTGGGGGGGTTAAATATGCTGTATGGTCTAACATCTAACAAACAGAAAATATCCCTATGTAACTATAATGAATAAGGAGATATAGGAGATATTCATTGTGAAAAGCAAATAACATCCCAGCGACATAAAAACTTGACAAGTGGCAATCAACCATGGCCTTACACTTGGTTCATGACATTTTGCCTTAATGCATCTTCAAAGTGCCTCAATAGGAAGGGAAAGAAGTTATGCAAGTCTCACAAATTAAAAATAAATAAGAAGCTCTCTTGTCCTTAATGCACATAGAGGGAAGGGAGATATGGCATATGGCTGTACCCTGAACTCAAGATTAGGTGTGTGTCTGAATTAGCTCACTGGGTTCAGTTAAAAAACATGTCTTGCAACCTGATATGGTAGGTGGAGTGGGTGTTTCCAGATTTTAGTGGTTAGTGGTTTTGAAGTTTATTAACTATGCTATTTCTTAAAATCAATTGCAAACTGCTTCTTAAAACACAAAACATTTTTTTAGAAAATAAACCTTAGAAACGTTGTTTCAAAGGCTGTACACAGCAGATTCTGGGGAAACAAAAGCTGGTTGAAAGCCTTGGTCAAATGCCATTCCTGTACCCAAAATTTAAGATTGAGATTTTACTTTGGCCAAGGGCTAAATCATGTGATCAGAAAATAGAAAACAAAAATAACTGACAAATCTTATTAAAGGCAAGTTTTGGCTCTCCATCCAGTTCATACAATAAAGTATGTTATAAAAACAAAGTAAATACTTTAAAAAGCAGTTGTTTGGATGTTATAGATGTAATCTAAAACCTCAAAGTAATTACATTTAACAGTTAGTCACTGCGTTGCTTATGACCACAAATTTGATGTCACAGATGTAAATTCTATCTATGTCATTGATAATGTGGAAGCGTTTTTTCGAACCTATATTTTTGTGCAGTAAATAATAATAAATAGACATATTTTTTCTATTGGATCCAATGTGCAAATGATGAGCTAACATGATCATGATTGAAACGAGCTTAGTATGAGGTATGGAACTGTTTATTAATATAATTTAGTTCTGCCACATTTATGTGAAAGCTCCATCTTGGATAAAATGGATGCTTTTTCTGTCCTTCACCTGCATTTACCCACTCACATCATTTCCCCCTGCACAACTTCCCTTCTCACAAGCTATGCAGAGCAAAGACAGCTAATGTAATGCTTTACTCCTACAGTTATGAATACAATGATTTCAATTAATTTACTAATGGTCCTGATATGTTGCAACATCCAGCGTTTTTCCACTGTAGTTCTGCCGCATAGATGGTTCCAGTTTGTTTGCATGAAATTATATTGTTGAAATGCTTTATATTTTCTTCAGACATCTCCGGATGGACGGAAGATGCAGGCCTGCCAAGTGTCACGCAGCAGGCGTGACGCTAACGCATTTCAGTGTGGTGTTCCCGCATCACCGCACTGAAATGCCTTGTCACGCATTTTGCCACTGACCGGGCTGCCAATGCCAGCCTGCCTGGTGCTAGCGCGGGCGCAGCGCCTCTGCAACTGTGTGCCGGGCGCAGCAGACTTCACTTGCGGCAGCCAGCAGGATCAGTAACAGTAGCCTAATGAGGTTTGTCAGTGACAGATTTTCTTTAGTTCTACAGAATGTGACGTCACGTCCTCCTACTGCAGCCACAGTTAAATGTTTGGTAGGCTGCCTGGCTGGTTTGCGTGACAGCGCGATGCTCGCACGACGCACCGCCGTCCCGCGGCCGTAAATTAAAATCAATGAGGACCCAACCCCCCCACGCACCGCGGGGGGCCGCTGCAGTCCACTGCGCAGCTCCGCTCTGAGCTGCGCCTGCTGCTGAGCCTGAGTGAGTCTGGAGGGTGGGGGCACGTTTGCCATTGCCAAGGGAGTCGAGTGAGAAGTTGTGGACGGACTCTTAGGAGGCGGGCGGTCAGCCCATAAACCGAAATTCCGTGCTCTCCTCACAAGTAAGTGTTAGAAAAGCCGAGTGTCAAATTGTCTTTTTAACGCTTGCAGAGTAAATGAAGTGTCTTAAACAGCACGTCCTCTGCACGTTCTTGCATCTTGACAGTTTATGGATGCAAGAAACTATTTATTGAAGTTTCCCGAGTGCATTTTTAACTGTCTGCACTGAGAGAGAGCTGTTGTTATGTGTTTAAATTATATCCGCTGCTCCATATGTGCAGCTACCTGTTTCCCAATTCCTAACTCTGCAACAGCTCATACTTCACGCTGGTTTCCGTCTTCCAGCTGGAGCTTTCGGTGCTACGTCTTAAAATAAAATAGCATTAGTAATAAAAATGTAAATCATAGAGCCTTTTTCTAGTAAGCGCTGTTAGAATAAATTTGGGAAAGTTGTGCCAACTCGCATGCTGCCTTCCATGCCGGTTGCACTGCGCCACGGTTCTTTCAAAAGGCAAAGGCCGGCTGGCGAGGCTTGCAGAAATGGTCTCAGCTCAGTACTGCTGCAGGAGCACGACTGTCTGCGCCACCCCTCTGAAGAGCTTAGGTCAGAGTGGTGAACCTGCTATCATTGTAAATGACGTCTGCACAGTGAGTCCGGCACTGCATTCAGCACTAAACAGGCAAGACTCGAGCACGGGACAGCAAGGAGTCTACTACTGTTGCAGCTTAGAGGCATTACAGCTGAGGTCCGTGTTGTTCATGTTGGGGCCTCACATCCTTCTGCTGTGGGCCGGGTCCCACGTGGGACAGAGAGGCCTGGAGTACACACTGATGCTCTGCATCCTCACTTGACTGATTGATTGCCAGCAGCAAGGAGGATCCAGGGGGCCCAGAGTGGGTGAAGGCTGCTATGGCATCAGCGTTTATCTGTAGTTAAGCTAACTTACTATGGCTGCTATTACTAAATAACATTAATGCTTCAATCATTCTGAGCTGCCTGCACCCCCTTGCCTGTAGTGTACTGAGTCTGAGAACTGTGCAGTCACGCAGCATGACTCTGCTCTGCTCAATTTTCAGCTGCCTGCCTTTAGCGCACTTTAGTTCATTGACTTCTTTGTTTCTTGTTGCTCAAATGGGTGTAATTTCTGATATTATTTATATGTTTACCTCGTCTAAATTGCTTGATGTTATCGTGAGAAAGTGTCACTCATAGTCCTAAAAATGTCACTCATAATTACACTGAAATTATGAAAATGTCACACATAGCAATCTGAAACCTTGGCAGCTATGAAGATGGTGGGTGCTTCCTTAAAATGGGATAATGCTTATCTGTTAAGGGAATGATGTTTACACTTCTGATTTGCTAAAGAGTTGTTACTTACAATCATGCCATGATGAATCTGCTGTTTTAGTTACTTTGATATGGAAGAATTGTGTATAAGAACCTCTTTGTTTTGTGGGTGAGACAGAAGACTTTCCTCTTCCATTAGGGATGCTGTCTGACTTTTTCCAATTTTGTGCTCATTTGGGACTTAGAATGTTTTTTGGCTATTCTGTGTAATTGTGCATTTACGCTTTTAGGGAATTTATTCTATATCACTTGATTTTTACCTTTCTGTAATAAAACCCCTTAACTTTCCCCTGTTCTGGAACTCAATTATTGAGCCGTACCAGTTACTTGTTTAATGCTCTACTAAAGTGATGTTGGGGAAGGTGCTTTTTTTGTGCACTTTCATATAGTGTTTGAACGGTTGAAGGTAAAATTTATGGGTTTCAAACATTTTGAGATGTCCTGAAGATTGGGGTAAGGTTTTGCTCCCACAATGACATCACTGGTGATATAGCATACCATACCACAGAGCAACTGACTTTATTGGTGACATCGCTGTAGACCCTCAAGGGCTTAATGT
The DNA here is from genome assembly GCA_963921515.1 of Calotriton arnoldi. Lineage (NCBI taxonomy): Eukaryota > Metazoa > Chordata > Amphibia > Caudata > Salamandridae > Calotriton > Calotriton arnoldi. Next base: position 714,314 of record CAWUFW010004983.1, on the reverse strand, counting down.
TTTGACATTCCCAGAAATTGACCTTCATCCAGGCCATGGGGAAAGCACTTCTGAGCTCTGAGGCTAACATGTCTGAGTCTAGTGGACATAGGATTTGGTCTTTGGCACGGCCTACTTACTGGTGGCAAGGGATGCAGAATCCAGAGGCTTTCTAGGACATAAACAGGGGACCCTGGGCACAGGAGAACCAGCAGTGAGTGATGGGAAAGACAGCAAAAGTATTTTCTTTGATTCATTAGATACATTAATTTTTTTTTACCAAAGATGTAATGGTAGAAAGATTTTTAGTGTGTAGTTTTTATGTATGATTTTGACCTGAATAGTTATTGAATGTACTATTTTAATATATAATAATCTTACACACTATGAATGAAAAATTGACAAATACATTACTGAGCCCCAATTACTCACCATGATGCACCAGAACAATAAATGAATTGCATAAATGTGAAGTATACCTATACAATATTCACAGTTTGCTAATAAAAAATGTACATCTAAAATCTGAGCAATATATGCAGGGTCGAAGAAATCAGATCACAATACAGCACATTTGAATGTTGGAGACAAAACTCTGAGCCTCTGCTCATTTTTTTTTATGCATATTGTTAACAAATAGGGACACTTCAGCACTTGGGTGACATAGGGTTTTATTAAAGTTTGGCAGATGCGGTACATGTCATGAATACATTGTTTAGAATATATAATTTCATCTTCCATATGTGAGCTGTCTATCTGCATTGTTCTCAGTGCTTATAAGGTTGTATACTTTTGTATTTGTTTACCTAACTGTGTTCCTGGTTAACTTATTTATTGAAACTGGTTTGTGCTTCCCTGTTTCTTTACATTTTAACAAGAGGTTGAAGTGGGTGGAATCTTTGGGGCACCTCATGCCCATACTTTCTTAATTTAACAAAAATAGTTCCTCTACTTTCTGTTAAAAGGTAATTGCCCTGAGAAGGTTAATTTCGACAAATGAGATTACTCATCTAAAGTGGAAAGGAGGGAGTCTCCTGTGAAACTGAGGGAGGGAGAGAGAGATAAACAAGCTTCTTGCCAGGGTGCTTCTTGTCTGAAAGAAATGCAAATGTGTGCAAGTAGTTAATCTGAAAATCTAAAGGCTGCTTGGAAACTGGTATTGGCTTTAATTGATGGAGTTCATTTGAAGCATCATGATGATAAAGGTTTTTTTGAAAGGTATTGTAAGGGTGTTATAGCTGAGCGGTTAGAGTGCAGGCTCACTGATTTGACATTCTGCTTTCATTGGAAAGGGCTTATCATCTCATCACATTTCTACACATTGTACTCCATCTTTAGTACCAGTTAGGGAAGCTGTTCATGTCAAAACTATCGCTCTACAAATATGACACCTCCTGAAATGCATAGTCCTTATCAAAAAGAATATATAACACACACTAGAATGAATATAACATATTTCAAAACCAATCTGATACATGGCAAAATCAATATAACATGTAGTAAAACAAATAAGATACGCAATATAATGAATACTTTACTTAGTGATTGATATGAATAACAAATATGCTAAATTGAGTAAAACATATGCTAAAAAGTCAGCCAAACTGAAATATTATGCCCTCACTGAAAAGAATACATCAAGCAATGAAATGAACATGACTTACATAAAAAATAAGTTGACATTATTTGAAGTGACTGATGTGTTATGAAGAAGAAGAACATGTTGAAATGAATAATGTGCACTGAAATATGACTATACCCTTCAATTAAATGAATATGGCACATGTGTGTGTATATATATACATATTGTTACGAAGAAGAAGAACATGTTGAAATGAATAATGTGCACTGAAATATGAATATAGTCTTAATTAAATGAATATGGCACGTGTGTGTGTGTATATATACATATACATATTATCTACTGGCGGTCGCCAGTAGATAGTTATAGTTAGGACCTTTTATCCATAGGAAATCCGCAACATTCTATTCCCAATAACTTTGGCGCCGGTTGACGAATCTTCACGAAATTTTCAAAACTCGTGGGGCGCTCCGGTCCGCTCCTATCCTGAAAGTCTCGGGATGATTCGTCAAGTGGGGGCCGAGAAAAAAGGGGGGTCCCAAAACGTGTTTTCCCCATGCAATTTTCCATAGGAACCTTTAGTCGCAGCTACAGCTCGAACTGCTGAACGGAATTACACCAAATTTGGCAAAAAGGTAGCCCTTGGTTCAGAGTCGTGCCTTTTGGTTAAATGGTGTAAATCCGTTCGGTAGTTCCTGAGAAAATCAAAAGAAAAATCACATATATATCTATGGCCTCGGAGGGTCCGCGCACCCTGAGCGCACCCTCCCGATCACGAGCTGTATGCTAATTGACTGTCAACACTCCAAACCAGGAAGTGTTGGCAGCCATCTTGTTCCTCGGTAGAACCGAGGCACAAGAAACAAGTGCGCAAAACGCAAAAAAGGGGCAGGGTAGAAACACCCTGACCCCCTAGGCCTGCTTAGGGGGTCTCACAAGAACCCCCAGGGCCAAAAACAAAAACAAAAAAATTCAAAAAAATTGGCGGGATGTGGATCCCGCCGTTAAAAAAAAACCGAAGCGCGGACTCCCGTGCTTCGTTGTTATTTGGCCCCCGGGTGGGCAAAGTCCCGGGGGCATGCGGGGGTTTATGAAAAGATTTGATGGGGGGGCCTCTAAGGCCCCCCCAAGCCCCAGGGACCGCCACCCCCCGGGGCTTTCAATAAAAAATGGTGCGGGAGGGCACTCAGCCCTCCCGCAGCCCCGGGGACCGCCACCACCCAGGGCTTCTTTTAAAAAAAAAACATTACCTGTGTGGGGGGGCTTGAGCCCCCCCACACGCCCCGGGGACCGCCACCTCCCCGGGGCACTAAGAATTTGAATGTGGGGGTCTGTTTTGGACCCCCGAGCCCCCGGGACCACCACCGCCCGGGGGCTGTGCATGTGAAGGGAGGGGGGCCGTGCGGCCCCCCTCCTGGAGCCTGTGATGGCCCTGGGGACCGCCACCCCCAGGGCCGGCTCCTGCAGTGTCCCGGGGTGCCCACCCCCAGGACACTGTAGTTTGCTATGGCAGGGTGGGAGCCTCGCGGCTCCCGCCTGCCATAGCAAACTGCTTTGGTTTTGGAAGAGAGGCAGGAAACCTGCTCTCTCTTCCAAAACCAAAGACGACTGCTTTTCCACACGGGGAGCTGCATCTTAGCAGCTCCCCGTGTGGAAAAGCAATGCCAGCTCACGAGGGACGCGGGAGCCGGCGGGACCGTGGGGGTATTGGGGACCCCCACGGTCCCCAACGGAGAGGGCCAGCCCCGGGGATGGGGTCCCCGGGATACAAGTGGCTCGGGCGGGGGCCACGCGGCCCCTACCCCAAAATTGTTATTAAAAAAAAATACAAAGGCCGGCCCCGGGGGATGGGGTCCCCGGGGCCATAAGTGGCCTGAGGAGGGGGGCAACGCAGCCCCCCTCCAAAACATTAAATAAAAAAAAAAGGCCATGCCCCGGGGGATGGGTTCCCCGGGGCCGATTAAGGCCTCGGGAGGGGGCCACGCGGCCTCCTTCCGAATTATTATTATTTTTTTTTAAATATTAGGGGGCAGGCCCTGGGGGATGGGGTCCCCAGGGCCAATAAATTAGAAAAAGAAGGGGGGCCACACAGCCCCCCTTCTTAAAAAAAAAAAAAAAAACGGCATCGCGCCGGAGGCCACACCCCTCCTTGGCAGCACTCTGCAAACGCGCCCCTGGCGCGTTTGCAGAGGAGAACGAATTCCCCTTGAATACTGGGGTCAACTAGCCCACCAGGAACCTCCAGTATGCGCCAGGGGGCTGCGTGGCAGAGAGGTGTTCTGAGGCCACGCCCCTTTTTACACCTCTCTGCAACGCAGCTATGTGGCGCTTAATGGAGGTAGCTGGTGGGCTATTTGCACCCCAGGGACCCTCAGGATTCAAGGGGAGTTAATCCCCAACTTAAAAGCGCGCCACAGGGCGCGTTTGCACAGTGGTGAAGGGAGGGGCGGGGCCTGAGGTGACATGTGTGCAAACACGCCCTGTGGCACGTTTTAAGTTGGGATTAACTCCCTTGAATCCTGAGGGTCCCTTGGGTGCAACTAGCCCACCAGCTACCTCCATTAAGCGCCACAGAACTGCGTTGCAGAGAGGTGTAAAAAGGGGCGTGGCCTCTGACCATCTCTCTGCAACGCAGGCCTGTGGCGCTTACTGGAAGTACCTGGTGGGCTAGTTGGGCCCCAGGGAACCTCAGGATTCAAGGTGACCTAATACCCCAACTTAAATCGCTTCACAGGGCGCGTTTGCACAGTGTTGAAGGGAGGGGGCGGGGCCTCAGGTGACATGTGTGAAAACACACCCTGTGGCACGTTTTAAGTTGGGGAATTAATTCCCCTTGAATCCTGAGGGACCCTGGGGGCCAACTAGCCCACCAGGTACCTCCAGTGCGTGCCACAGGGTTGCGTTGCAGAGAGGTGGTCCAGGCCACGCCCCTTTTTACACCTCTGTGCAACGCAGCTCTGTGGCGCTTACTGGAGGTACCTGGTGGGCTAGTTGGACCCCAGGGACCCTTAGGATTCAAGGGGACTTTATCCCCCAACTTAAAACGGCCAGAGGGCGTGTTTGCACACAGGTAACCTTAGGCCCCCCTCACTATACCAGTGTGCAAACGTGCCCCATGGTGTGTTTTAAGAGGAAGTTTTAATCCCCCTGCCCTATTATGTACTAGGGCCTTACAGAGGAGGTCATGCTAATCACAGGGGTACCCCAATGCATAGTGTTCCCTAGTGTATGTAGGTGTTTTCACTGTATTCTAAGTGTCTTTTAGCATAGCACTGGCTCTAGGCCTGGTTAGTCAGAGTCAGTTACCACCAGTACCCATCTGAAAAAGATGTGGGCACAGGATGATTTTGCAACAAGGCCTCTTTCTGCTCCTCTGTTGGTTCTTTCTGCACATGTCTTGCTTCTTCCTGGATTTTTCTTCGTCTTTGTGGACTTCTCTTTCTTTCGACATTTCTTTTGCTTCTTTCTGTGCGTTTTTCTTTTTTCTTCACATGTCCTACTTCTGTAGGCATAGTTACAAACTAGCATTTGAAAAACCTTTGAAATTCACTGAAAAACCATAGGTTTCAGGCACGTTATAGGTAGAAATTAGCATTTAAAAAACCTTTGAAATTCACTGAAAAAACCATAGGTTTCAGGTACGTTATAGTTAGAAATTAGCATTTAAAAACCTTACAAATTCACTGAAAAAACCATAGGTTTTAGGGACAGTTATAGTTAGTTGGACATTGCACTCGTACAAAACCCGTGAAATTCCCACGTTATAGTTAGTTCAGCTAATTATAACTCGCGCCCCCGCAATGCACTGCTGATGACGTCACATATTACATCACTCATGACATGGTCAGTGACATCACTGATGACATCACTGATGACATCTCAAATGACATCACTGATGACATCATCCATGTGATAACTTGATGCATCTTCTCACACCCTAATAAAACCTTTGATACACCCACTCTAAATTACAGACTGCTATTCTCAAAACCATAGACACTCCAACACCAATAACTACATACCCACTCACTGATTCTTAGGTCTACACACACATCCACTCACTCACCCGTACAGTCACTCATACTTACAGTCACTCAGTACAGGACTATCATATGCACTCATACACCTATATAGACACTCACACACCGCCACTCATCCATAGAGGTACTCACACACCTAGTCAGTCATGCAAATAATTAATCACACTGCCATTTACTCACCTATACAGTTATACACACACCAGCTCACTTACTCATACAAATACTAGCACATTCTTACGCTCTTATACAATCACTGATACAAGTACACACTCATCCATACAGCCACTCTCACAATCACACACTCTCACTTATAGCCATTTATATACTCCAACACACATATATACTGCCTTTCACATATGTAGTTACTCACACATGTACCACTGAGATATACATTCACTCACTAACACATCCATACACACACTCACCCACCCATACAGTCCATCACAGATGCACTCTTGAAACCATGCACCCAGTGAATCACCCACTCACACATCTATGCACAGAGTCATACACATCCCACCCACACAATCACTCAGGCACCCATACAGATACTCAGACAACCAATCAATAACTCATATAGACACTTATGTAGTTATTCACAAACCCATACAGTCACTTACACACCAACAGACAGACGGATACAGAGATTCACACAGTTTAGTCACTAACCCATGCATTCAGTAAGATACGTTTTATCACTCACTTATAGAGTCAGTCCCACACCTACTAAATCATCCATTCAGACACTTATACACCCACTCATTCTTCAATACACCTTTCCCTATATATATTAAACATATTTAAACTTTACAGAAACACACAGTCACTGGATGATGTCATCAGTGATGTCATTTGAGATGTCATCAGTGATGTCATCAGTGATGTCACTGACCATGTCATGAGTGATGTAATATGTGACGTCATCAGCAGTGCATTGCGGGCGCGAGTTATAGTTAGCTGAACTAACTATAACGGGGGAATTTCACGGGTTTTGTACGAGTGCAATGTCCAACTAACTATAACTGTCCCTAAAACCTATGGTTTTTTCAGTGAATATATATATATATATATATATATATATATATAAATATATTTATGTATATATGTATATATTTTGCCAATATCTTTGGCGCCGTTTGACGAATCTTCGCGAAATTTTCCAAAACTAATGGTTTACTCAGCTCAGCTCCTGTCTTGAAAGTTTCGGGGTGATTCATGAAGAGGGGGTCGAGAAAAAAGGGGGATCCCAAAATGCATTTTCCCCATGTTAATTTCCATAGGAACTTTAGACAAAGCTACAGCCCGAACTGCTGAACGGAATTACACCAAATTTGGCAAAAAGGTACGTCTTAGTCTAGAAAGCGTGCTTTTTTTTAAAATGGTGTAAATCCATTCAGTAGTTCCTAAGAACTTCAAAAAATAAAAATATCGATATCTGAGCACCGAGGAGGATTTGCGACTCCTCCCGAGCACGGGGTGATTCATCAAGCGGGGGTCGAGAAAAAAGGGGGATCCCAAAACACATTTTCCCCATGTTAATTTCCATAGGAATTTTAGACAAAGCTACAGCCCGAACTGCTGAATGGAATTACACCAAATTTGGCAAAAAGGTATGTCTTGGTCCAGAAAGCGTGCTTTTTTAAAAATGGTGTAAATCCGTTCAGTAGTTCCTGAGAAATTCAAAAATTAAAAATATTGATATCCGAGCACCGAGGAGGATTCGCGACTCCTCCCGAGCACGAGCCTCATTCTGATTGGCTGTCAACACTCCAAATTAGAATGTGTTGGCAGCCATTTTGTGACTCAGTTGAACCGAGTCACATCGAAAAGGTAAAAAAAGGTTATACAAATTTATAAAGGGTATAAATGTAGGAAAGGGGCCAGGGCCAAAAAAAGCATTTTAATTTGTTTTTTCGTCGGAAGTCGTGCTGGGTGGGCGAATCCCGCCAAGAAAATTTAAAAAAAATGAAGCGCGGTCTCCCATGCTTCGTTTTAATGAGCCCCCGGGTGGGCCAGGTCCCGGGGGTATTTGTAAAATTTATGCGGGGGCCCTGCGGAGGCCCCCGCAGCCACCTCCCCGGGGCAATCTTGATAACCTGGGGGGGCACGCAGCCCCGGGGCTTTGATTAATTATGGGTGGGGGGCCTCACAGGCCCCCCCCAAGCCCCGGGGACCACCACCTCCCTGGGGCTATGTTTCACATTGGGAGGGGGGCTGCGTGGCCCCCCTCCAGGAGCCCTCCATGGCCCTGGGGACTGCCACCGCCCAGGGCCGGCTCCAGCAATGTCCCGGGGTGCCCACCCCGGGACATTGCAGTTTGCTATGGCAGGGCGGGATAATGGCTCCCGCCCTGCCATAGCAAACACTGCTTTGCTTCTTGGATGCGAGAGCAGGAAACCTGCTCTTGCTTCCAAGAAGCAAAGCAGAATTGCTTTTGGACAAGGGGAGCTGCATGTTAGTAGCTCCCCTTGCCCAAAAGCAATGCCGGCTCCCGCAGGAGGTGGGGAGCCGGCTGGGACCGCGGGGGCATTGGGCTTCCCCCGTGGTCCCCAACATTGAGGCCAGGCCCCGGGGGATGGGGTACCCGGGGCCAAAAGTGGCCCTGAGAAGGGGGGCCATGCGGCCCCTCTCCCTTACTTTAAAATTAAAGACATATAAAAAAGAGGCAATGCCCCGGGGGATGGGGTCCCCAGGGCCATTATTGGCCTTAGGAGGGGGGCTATGCGACCCCCCTCCAAAATTGAAAAAAAAAATGATGGCAGGTCCCGGGTGATGGGGTCCCCGAGGCCAATAGTGGCTGAGGGAAGGGGGGCCACATGGCCCCTGTCCCTTTTTTATAAATAATATGAAGAGAGGTAATTCCCCGGGGGAAGGGGTCCCCGGGGCGAATACCGAATAATGGAAGTGGGGCGTTTTTTTTTTCTATTTTGGAGTAGTGACCCCAACGCGGCTGTCAGCACGGCCCCCCCATGTAACGTCAAGTTGGATTCGCGAATTCACCTCAAATAAATAATTTAGTAGTATATAATTTAGAAGGTAGTGTTGTATTTGTGAAGTTGTTTTAAAGAGGAACTGTGATTGAAGTTAATGACAAGATTACAATTGATAGAGTTGTTTAAAATATATAAAATTAAAAATTAATAGTTAAACCTGAAAAGTGTATTGTGTTGTACTACATTGAATTCATGCTTTTGCAGATTCGCGTCGGGTGCGCGAATCCACCAAAAATTAAAAAAAATATGTATGTGTAAAAAAAAATTATATTCAGTATTCTGTTATAGGGTGGCTCTAAAAAGAGCCCTTGTTTTCATTATGAGTTTGTTGTAGCTACATGTAAGTGCAAATGCACAGTTTTAGGTTGTTGAGAAAGACTCTGTTTCCTTGATCTGTGAAGTGTACTCCATCACTTCTGTAGATGTCATCCATATCAAAACGTAGATTGTTGTTATAGATGGAGCCCATCCTATGGTCTCTGAGGTAAGCAGAAACAGCTTTATTGACATTCTTTCTAGCTTTCTCAATCTGTGGACAGAATTGATTTGATCACTTCCATTTCTGTCTTTGGCATATATTAGAGTATACAAAGACAGTTTGAGGTAAAAGCAACTTCAATTGTGCAACGGTGTCTTTCATTAGCATTTCCAGACCTACCCCAGTCAATGTGCCTAGGTCATTGGCACCACAGTGCACAATCATGAGGTCAGGGGGTTGGAGATGCAAAAAGGTTTTAACCAAAGGCATCAATTGGTGCCACTTTAATCCTCTCTGTGCAATCCATTTAATATTTTGCAAAGCTAGGTCTTTGTCAATACCTCTGCGTTCAGCATACCTTTTGCACCAGAAAACATAGCTGTGTCCAACAATCCATACTTTTAGCATCTTGAAGAGATGTCTGGAAGTAATGAAAAGATGTCTGTAGCTGAGGTAGTCAGTTGGTAGAATGAGAGGTATCTAAAATGGTGGACAAGATGCTGTTTTTAAAAAAAAGTAGAGAATTGATTGGCTGTTTAAGAACATTGTACATTCAAAAATAGGGTGCATGTTACTTTCTTTAAAAAGCATGTTTCTTATTGGTTAGTAGAAAATGTTTGAAAGGTACAGGAGATAGGATAAGGTGATATTTTGCAAACGTCAACCACACCTGCTGTTTGCATTTGTAACCTTGTGTGCTGAACTTGAAAATATGGTGAACTTGTGACCTATCAGTTCAGTTGAATGTTCCATGAACTGTCACTATGGAAACTGGCATTAAGCAGAATGGGGGAAGGGTTGAAACTTAACTGTGGACTAAAAATGTAAAATTGTAATTTATATATAAGTGATACGTTATTAAAGTATAATTTCCCAAGTCAGTACTATCTTTAGAAGAGGTGTGTTCTTAAAAAATAGTGGTATTTTTATTTGAAATATATTTTTGAACTCCCGTATGTATTCGCGACTCCATCGCGTTGGTGCACGGTGGAGTCGCGACTCCAAAAAATTCCAGAACCAGTTTGGGCACTTTTAGAAGTCAGTTGGTAAGGGTTAATATGTCTAACCAATTGAAATGTGTTTTACAATTTGAAATTATGTAGGAAGAAAAGTGATTTGTTACTTACATTTATTTGTGTGGAGAAAGAGAGGGAAAGTTTGCCATTACTGGTTTTACATTGTTGAGAGTGGTGCATTACATTGATTGTGTACATAAGAAAATCTTTTATGAGTTTGTGATATTTCATGTTCTACAAATCAATTTGGAAGGTGAGTTATAAATTTGTGAGGTGTATTATGTATTAGCTTTATTTTTAAACTTTAAAAATTATTCAAGAACTGTGATGTTTGAAATAGATTATTAAATGTAGAGATGTGTATTGTAGTTTGTTTTATTGTAGTTAAATGTTGTTTGAAATAGATTCTGTATAGTAATATGTGTATATTGGAAGATGGATTAGTGATTATGGTAGTTTGTTTTAGTGTGTGGATATGTACATTTGTAGTATACCACATAATTTTAAGTGTCACTTTCAAATTGGAAGTGCAGTCTGTCAAGTTTTAAGGTGTGCATGGACTTGTGTCTGAAGTATGTCTCTACTTGTATATGTATTTTCATGTCTTATACATTTGAAGGTGCATGATGTATAACAAAGAGGTGTTGTTGCTTTTTATGTGGTAGGCTCAAGACTGTGAGCAGTAGTAGAATGGTGAAGATGCAGCATAAAAGTGTGGTTTAAAAGATGTTGACATAAGATATTAATGATTAGGCTACTTTTTTAAGTCTCTAGAGAGGTACAGTTGAAATATGCCACATAATTTTGGGTGTTTGCTTGAAATTGGAAGTTTGTTCTGTGAATGTTTGAGGTGTGGATAGTGTTGTGGTACAGACATATGCATGCATGCTTTTAGGAATATGGTGAGACTTTTAGCAGAGACATGTGAAGGGTTCCTGCTTTGTATTTGGCTAGGTGTAACATTATAAGTAGTTGTAGAATGGTAAAGCAGCAGCACAAAAGTGAGGTTTGAGATATGTTTGTAGAGATATTATTTATTAGAGTAATTTGTATGATGTGTGGAAAGTTACATTTCATATATACCGTATAATGTTCAGTGTCTGTTTGAAATTTGAAGTGTAGTCTGTGACGTTTTGAGCTGTGGATGGTGTTGTGACTGAGGTATGTCTCTACTTGCACATGTATTATGGTACGTGTTATGCTTCTGAAGATGATAGATGTATAAAACACAGGTATACATCTATCTGTATATTACTTTTATATATAATGCTGCTTGTAAAAGGTACACACATATGCATGCATGCTTTTAGGAATATGGTGAGACTTACAGCAGAGACTTGTGAAGGGTTGCTAGTTTATATTTGTGTAGGTCCAATAGCATAAGTAGTTGCAGAATGGTGAAGCTGCAGCTCAAAACTGTGGTTTAAAACATGTTGGCAGAGGAATTAGTGATTAGGGTATTTTGTATGAGTCTGTTGAAAGGTATGGTTGAAATATATCACATTATTTTAGGTGTCTATTTGAAATGAGAAGTGCTGCTTCTTAAGTTTTAAGATCTATATGGTTCTGTGACTGTGGTATGTCTGTACTTGCAGATGTATTTTCATATGTGTTATGCATCTGAAGATGCTAGATTTATAAAATACAGGTATGGATGTATTTGTATGTTTCTTTTATATATGATGATACTAGGAAAAGGTACACATATATGCATACATGCTTTTAGAAATATGGGGAGACTTTCAACAAAGATAAGTGAAGGGTTGCTTTGCTGTTAGCTATGCTCAATACCTGATTAGTACTAGAATAGTGAAGCAGCAGTAGTAGAAAAGTGATGTTTAAGATATGTTGGGAGAGGAATTATTGATTATGGTACTTTATAAGAGTCTGTGTAAAAGTTCACTTGAAATATGCTGCATAAATCTAGGTGTGTGTTTGAAATGTTAAGTGTACTTTGTCATGTTTTAAGGCCTTTATGGTCTTGTGAGTGTGGTTATGTTTCTACTTCACATGTATTCTGATATGTGTTAACCTTTTGGCAATAGGTACAGCTAGAAGCATGCATGCTTTTAGGAATATGGTTAGTGTTATGGTAGAGACATGTGATAGGTTGCTGCTTTATGTTTGGCTATGCCCTTTATTCGTACAATGGTGAAGCTGTAGAACAAAAGTGATTTTTCAGACATGTTGGCAGAGGGATTACTGATTAGGCTACTTTCTATGAGTCTGGGGAAAGGTACACTTGAAATACACTGCAGAAATGTAGCTGTGTCTTTCAAATGTAAAGTGCAGTCTATTTGTTTATTTCTTTTTTATATGATGATGATTTCAAAAGGTAGACACATATGCATGCATGCTTTCAGGAATATAGTGAGATTTATAGCAGACATATCTGTAGGTTTGATGCTTTATATTTGGGTACACCCAACAGCCTGAGTAGTTACAGAATGGTGAAGTTGCAGTACAAAAGTGTACACCATGTCAAAAACTTCACTTTTCTGCTGCAATTTCACTATTCTGCTGCTACTCAGGATGTTGGGCGTAGTCAAATATAAAGCAGCAATCCATCATATTTTTCACCTGTAAGTCTGCAATCACTTAGCCACTACTGATGCACTCATCCATGCACTGAGGCACTATGTATGCAGTCCTTAAATCAGCCAGGCACTACCCTTGCACTTGTGCAATCAGTCATGCTTTATGCATGCAGTCTTCAATAACCCAGGCACTATCCATGCAGTTATAAAATCACCCAGGCCCTACCTATGCACTCCTCCAATCTCCCAGGCTCTACCCCTGCACTCATGCAATCACCCATGCACTACCTATGCAGTCATGCAATAACCCAGGCACTATCCATGCAGTTATAAAATCACCTAGGCACTACCTATGCACTCCTCCCATCACCAGGCACTACCTCTGCACTCATGCAATCACCCAGGCGCTACCTATGCAGTCACTCAATCAATCAATTCAACTTTATTCGATTCAGACAGAGAATCATAAAAGCTTACATTTCAATATAAATTTAAAAAGGAAAAAGTTAATCACTTCATTAAAAACAAGTGGAATAAGAACATTTACAGATTTAGGGTGCAGCAGTTATAAGCTTCCTTCTAGTGATGACAGACCTCAAAAATCTTGCTACTACCACACATGTAAACAAGTCCGGGAGCAATTGTAAAAATAAGTAGGCTGGTCTGCATTGTCTAAAATTTAACGATTTCATTAAGGGCTTAATAAAAATAATCCTTAAGTCTGTATAAAATTTGCAGAAAAACAGTACGTGGATAGTTGATTGTTTAGAGAGCTGGTCGCAAGGACAGCTTGTTAGTTGACGAGACCAGTTATTGGTATTTGGGAAACTTGTCAAACGATGAAAAATGTCTAATCTAAAACGTGTCAGGACAAATCTATATTGAGCATTTAAAACACCAATTAAACACGGTTGCATCGTGTAACAGGTCAGTATCATTTGATTATGTTGTACGGTTGGCTTCACAAGTTCCAGTGTTAATCTCTTTTCCTCTAAGTGGTTCAAACATACTCTCTTTAATGATACTCTTGATATATGCAACAAAGATTCAGGATTTTCGTAATATTCAGAGTGACAGATATCATGCATGACATTTTTTATGTACTTCAGCCATGGTATTTTCAATGCATGATCAGCCCCACAGCAGTCCTGTACAATGTCTCTATTAAAGCCCGTGTGTTCCGATGTCCATAACTTGTGCCAAAGGAGGACTGGCTGCACCCTTATCAAGTCTTCCAAATAGGTTACGCCCAATTCCGCATGACACACAAAATTAGAACAGCTGGTTGGAAGCCCTAGAGGTTTTTAAGAAACCCATTTTCTACAAGCTGTAGGGAACCAACATCTACGTGTCCCCACAACTCAGAACCGTACTTCGCTATTGACCGGCATTTGGCGTTGTAAATGCTCAACATATCCCTGGGAAATTTGCGTCCCAATTTCCTAGAAAAGTTACTCAGACCCGCAATTGATCTAAGGAACTGCATTCTTCTCGATTTTACTGCACTTTTCCAATTACCATTGCTATCAAATAAAATTCCTAAATAGGAAAAAGTCGGTGTATGAGGTAAAATCTCGTTTCCTATTGAAATATTGCGTCCCTTGGCTAACTTTCGACCAGCATTCATGACGTACATTTTACCTATGTTAATTAAAAGACCCTAATGCTCCATAAAATTTACAAATTTATCTAAAAGATGCTGAAGGGCGTTGGGAGTGCGGGCCATAAGCACCGCGTCATCCGCATACAATAATACTGGTACTGGCCTATTGCCGATTCGAGGCAGGTCAATACCGGAGTCCACAAGGGTACTGCCCAAGCCATTGATGTATAAATTAAATAAAAACGGCGCGAGTACCTATGCAGTCATGCAATAACCCAGGCAGTACCCTTGCACTCCTCTTATCACCCAGGCAGTACCCATGCACCCCTTCAATCACCCAGTCAGTACTCATGCACTTACCAAATCACCCATGCACTACCTATGCAGTCCTCCAATCACCCAGGTACTATCCCTGCACTCATGCAATCACCCAGGCATTAGCCATGCACTCCTTCAATCACTCAGGCAGTACTCATGCACTCCTCCAATCACCCAGACATTACCCCTGCACTCATGCAATCACCCAGGCATTACCCATGCACTCCTTCACTCACCCATCCACTACGCATGCACTTATAAAATCACCCAGGCACTACCCTTGCACTCCTCCAATCACCCAGGCACTACTGCTGCACTGAGAAGTGCTTGAAATACACCATATGATTTTAGGTCTCTACTTGAAATGAAAAGTGCAGCTTCTTAAGTGTTAAGGTGTGCATCATCTTGTGATTGAGGTATGTCTGTACTTGCAGATGTATTTTTATATGTGTTATGTATCTAAAGATGGTAGATGTACAAGATACAGGCATATATCTATTTGTATGTTTCTTTTATATAAGATGGCACTAGGGAAAGGCAGAGACTCATGCATCCATGCTTTTTGAAATATGGGGAGACTTACAACAGAGATATGTGAAAGGTTATTGCTTTGTATTTTGGTAGGCTGTACATCTGAGTAGGAGTAATAGGATGGTAAAGGAGCAGGAGCACTAAAGTGATGTTTAAGATATGTTGGGTGAGGAATTACTGATTATGGTGGTTTAGAAGATTCTATGTAAAACTTTACTTGAAGTATGCCACATAAATCTAGGTGTCTGTTTGAAGTGCTAAGTGTAGTGTGTCAAGTTTTAAGGTCTGCATGGTTGTGTGTTTGATGTATTTTCTAGTTGCATATGTATTCTCATATGTGTTATGCATCTGAAGATGCTACATGTATAAAAGAGAGATATATCTGTATTTGTATGTTCCTACTATATATGGTAGTACTAGTAAAAGATGCATACATGCTTTCAGGAATATGGTGAGATTTATAACAGAGCTATGTGTAGGTTTGATGTTTTATATTTGGGTAGGCCCAATACCCTGAGCAGTTAGAGAATGGTGACGCTGTACTAGAAAAGTGTACACTTTGTCATAAACCACACTTTTGTGTTGCTATTTCACTATTCTTCTACTACTCAGGATGTTGAGTGTAGTCAAATATAAAGCAGCAACGTGAAGAGATGTCTCAGCTGTAAGTCTACAATGACCCAGGCACTACCCATGCACTCGTCCATGCACTAAGCCACTATATATACAGTTCTTCAATCAGTCAGGCACTACCCCTCCACTTATGCAATCACTCAGGCACTATCTCTGCACTCCTCCAATCACCCAGGCAGTACAGATGCACTGATGGAATCACTGAGGCACTATTGATGCACTCATAGATGCGCTCAGCCACTTCCCCTGCACTCATGCAATCACCCAAGCACTACCCATGCAGTTCTCCAATCATCCAGGCACAACCCTTGCACTCATGCAATCACCCAGGTACTACCTATGCATTGCTCCAATCAGTCAGGCACTACTCATGCATTCCTCCATGTACCAAGGCAGCATCTGTGCATTGCTCTAATCACGCAGTCATTATCTTTGCACTCATGCAATCACCCAGGTATTACCTATGCAGTTCTTCAATCACTCAGAGAGTACCCATGCGCTCCTCCAATCACCCAGGCACTATCCATGTACTCATGCAATCACCCAAGCATTACCTATGCACTTTTTCAATCACTTAGGTAGTACTCTGGCAGCCCTCTAATTTCATAGGCACTACCCCTGTACTCATGTAATCACTCAGGCACTATCCATGCAGTTATCCATGCTCTCAGTCACGACTTGTGCACTCATTCCATTTACAGATGCAGTCATTAAATCACTCAGGCAGTACTTATGCACTCATGTAATCAGCCAGTTACTATTCATCCTTTTCTGCAATTACTCAGCTAGTATTGTTGCACTCATACAAACACCTAGACACTACTGTTGCACTCATTCATTTATGTAGGCACTACTTATACACTCATTTATGCATTCAGGGTCTATTCATGCCCTTATCCATGTACAATATCTCTATGTCTGCAGTTATGCATTCCGTTAATCCATATCCAATGTCTCCTGCAATTATACAGACATTACCCTTGCACTCATACAATCATCCAGGCACTACCCATGGAGTCATGCAATCACTGAGACACACCCATCATATATCTTAGCTGTAAGTCTTAACATATTGTGGAAACCATTTATACATATTTCTGTACCTTTTGGTAGCAATATCATATATTAAACTAATGTATAAATAAATGTATACTTGTGTTTTATATGTCTAGCATCTTCAGATGCATAATATGTATCAGAATACATGTGCAAGTAGAGATATACCTTAGTTACAACCCCATGCAGACCTTAAAACTTGACCAATTGCTGTTCAGATTTGTAGCAGATAATGAAAATTATGTGGTATACTTGAAGTGTAGCTTTCCACAGACTCTTACAAAGTAGCGTTTTAACTGATTCTTCTCTTAATATGCTTTAAGCCTCACATTTGTGCTGCTGCTTCATTGTTCTATGACTACATAGGGTGTTGGGCCTAGTGAAAGATATAGCAGCAATCTTTCATATGTCTCTGGTGTAAGTCTCACCATCTTCTTTAAAACATGCATGCATATGTCTGTACCTTTTGTTAGTGGTATCATATATCAAAGAAACATACAAATAGATGTATACCTGTGTTTTATATGTGTAGTATGTTCAGATGTATAAGACAAATCACAATACATGTGCAAGTTCATACATATCTCAAACAGAAGACCATGAAGACGTTAAAATTTGAGAGAGTGCACTTCATATTTCAAAGAGACACTTAGATTTATTTAGTGCACTTCAAGTGAACTTTTCCAAAGAGTCTTACAAACTATCATAATCACTAATTTGTCACTCAACATATATTAAACATTACTTTTCTGGTGCTGCTGCTTTACCATTTTACTAGTAGTTAGGTATTGAACATAGTCAAAATAAATAACTAAGAAGCAAGAGAAGTGCAGACAGAAGCAACAGAGGTGCAGAAGGAGGCAAGAGAAGTGCACAAACAGGCAAAAGAAGTGCAGAAAGATCCAAGAGCAGTGCAGAAAGAACCAACAGAGGTGCAGAAGGAGGCAAGAGGGGTGCAGAAGGAGCCAAGAGATGTATAGAAATTTGCAAGAGAGGTTTAGAAAGAAGCAACAGAGGTGCAGAAGGAGACAAGATAACTGCAGAAAGAGGCAAGACAGTTGAAATAGGCAAGAGCGGTGGAGAAAAAGGGAACAGGGGTGCAGAAAATTCAAGAGAAGTGCAGAAAGAGGGAAGAAGGATGTAGAAAGAGGTAAGAGGGGTGCAGAAGGAGTAGCAGAAGTGCAGAAAGAAGCAAGAGTAGTGGAGAAAGAAGTAAGAAAGATGCAGAAAGAGGCAAGTGTGGTATAGAAAGAGGCTAGAGAAGTGCAGAAGGGAGCAACAGAGGTGTAGAAAGAGGCAAGTGGGGTACAGAAAGAGGCAAGAGAAGTTCAAAAAGAAGCAACAGGTGCAGAAAGAGGCAAGAGGGGTGCAGAAAGAGGCAAGAGAGTTGCAAAAAGAAGCAACAGAGGTGCAAAAAGGAGGGAAGAGAACTACAGAAAGAGGCAAGAGTGTTGCAGAAACAGGCAAGAGAGGTGCAGAGAAAGGAAATATAGGGGTGCAGAAACAGGTAAGAGAGGTGGAGAAAGAGAGAAGAAGGGTGCAGAAAGAGGTAAGAGGGGTGCAAAAAGAAGGAAGAGAGGTGGAGAAAGAAGTAAGAGTAGTAGAAAAAGAAGCAATAGAGGTGCAGAAAGAGGCAAGATGGATGCAGAAATAGGCAAGAGAGTTGCAGAAATAGGCAAAAGAGGTACATAAAGAAGTACGAGCAGTACAGAAAGAACCAACAGAGGTGTAGAAGTAGGCAAGAGGGGTGCAGAAATTTACACGAGATGTGTATTAAGAAGCAAGAGCATTGCAGAAAGAAACTACAGAAATGCAGAAAGAGGCAAGAAGACTGTAGAAGGAGGCAAGATTAGTGCAGAAAGAAGCAAAATAAGTGCAGAAAGAGGCAAGAGGGGTGCAGAAAGAGGCAACAGAAGTACACATACAAGCAACAGAGGTGCAGAAAGAGGCAAGAGGGTTGCAGAAAGAGGCAAAAGAGGTTCATAAAGAGGGAAGAAGGATGTAAAAAGAGGCAAGAGAAGT
This sequence comes from Calotriton arnoldi, assembly GCA_963921515.1. Classification (NCBI taxonomy): domain Eukaryota; kingdom Metazoa; phylum Chordata; class Amphibia; order Caudata; family Salamandridae; genus Calotriton; species Calotriton arnoldi. The sequence goes on along the minus strand of CAWUFW010004983.1, from coordinate 695,526 downwards.
ACAGAACGAGTATCAGAAGTGTAGAAAGAAGCAAGAGAATTGCAGAAAGAAGGAAGAGAGGTGCAGAAAGAAACAAGAGAGGTACAGAAAGAGGGAAGAGGGGTGCAGAAAGAAGCAAGAGGCGTGTAGAAAGAACCAACAGAGGTGCAGAAGGAGAAACAGGTATGCTGAAAGAAGCAAGAGGAGTGTCAAAATGTATCAGAAAGGTGCAAAAAGAAGCAAGACTAGTGCAGAAAGAATCAACAGAGGTGCACAAACAGACAAGAGGGGTGCAGAAAAAGGGACCAGGGGTGCAGAAAGAGACAAGAGAGGTGGAGAAACAGGCAAGAGAAGTGCAGAAAGAAGCGACAGAGGTGCAGAAAGAGGCAAGAGGGGTGCAGAAAGAGGGAACAGAGGTGCAGAAAGAGGCAACAGAGGTGCAGAAAGAGGCAAGAGGGGTGCAGAAAGAGGCAAGACATGTGCAGAATGAAGCAACAGAGGTGCAAAAGGAGGGAAGAGAACTATAGAAAGAGGCAAGAGAGTTGCAGAAACAGGTAAGAGAGGTGCAGAAAAAGGGAACAGGGGTGCAGAAAGAGGCAAGAGAGGTAGAGAAAGAGAGATGAAGGGTGAAGAAAGAGTTAATAGGGGTGCAAAAAGAAGCAAGAGAGGTGCAGAAAGAAGTAAGAGAAGTACAAAAAGAAGCAATGGAGGTACAGAAAGAGGAAAGAGGGATGCAGAAACAGGCAAGAGAGGTGCATAAAGAAGGAAGAGCAGTACAGAAAGAACCAACAGAGGTGTAGAAGTAGGGAAGAGGGGTGCAGAAATTTACAAGAGATGTATAAAAAGGCAAGAAGGCTGTAGGAGGAGGCAAGAGTAGTGCAGAAAGAGCAAAAGAAGTGTAGAAACAAGAGTAGTGCAGAAAGAGGCAACAGAGGTGCACAAAGAGGGAAGAAGGGTGTAGAAAGAGGCAACAGGGGTACAGAAGGAAGCAAGAGAGGTGCAGAAAGAGAAGCAAGAGAAGTGCAGAAGGATGCAACAGAGGTGCGGAAAGAGGCAAGAGGGGTGCAGAAAGAAGCAAGAGAGGTTCAGAAAGAAGCGACAGAGCTGCAGAAAGAGACAAGAGAAGTACAGAAAGAGGCAAGAGAGTTGCAGAAACAGACAAAAGAAGTGCAGAAACATTCAAGAGGGGTGCAGAAAGTGAAGAAAAGTGCAGAAAGAGAGAACAGGGGTGGAGAAAGAGGGAAGAGAGGTGTAGAAAGAGGGAAGAAGGATATATAAAGGGGCAATAGTTAGGTATTGAGTATAGGCAAAAACAAAGCAGCAACCCTTCACATGTTTCTGCTGTAAGTTTTATCATCTTTTTGAAACCATGCATGCATGAGTCTGTACTTTTTGAAAGTGTACTATATATAAAAGATGCATACAAATATATGTATACTTCTGTCTTATATGTAAAGCATCTTCAAATGTATGATACATATGAGAATACATGTGCAAGTAGAGACATATCTCAATCACAACACATTGCAGGCCTTAAAACTTGAAAGACTGCACTTTACATTTGATTTGGGTATCAGTAGAGAAATCCTTTAGTTGTGCTGTGTGATTCTGTTGTAGAGGTTGTGATGTCTTCTAATTGTAGGAATTGTGATGTGTCTGAAATAGGTTTGTAATGCAATTAATTTTTTTAATTTATTTATAGATGAGAATATTTGTATTTCATTATTTTAATAATATAAAATTATTTAACGAAACTATTTAAAGTTTTCTTTGTTTTTAGATATTCATCATTATTAGTAATAAAGATTGAGTATGGCAAGAAAAGATCAAAAGTAAAGAAAAGAAAAAAAACAGTACTATTTAAAGGAAAGAGAAAAGCAGAAATTAGATGAAGAACAACATGTGACATTGAAGAAAAAGACTTCTGGTAAGAGAACTAAAGAATTTGTTAAAAGACTTAAAGAACGTAATTAATTTTTAAAATGGGTAAAAGAGAAAGAAAAGTACTACAACCTATCAGAAGAAAACGAAAAAAGGACACATTAATGGAAAAACAGGTTATGGGAAAACAGTCTACGTTGAAAGAAGGATGAAAGAATATAAAGACATTAGGGAGAGAATGTATAAAAGTAGAGTACTACAAAATGTATTGAAAGATAGTAAAAATATAAAAGAAGATCAGCATTTTACAAGAAAAACAACAGATTGAAAGTGTAGTCGAAAAGGCTTTTGAATTGAAAAGAAGATTGTTTATATTAGATTTGAAGAGAATGAGAACATTGAATAAAACAATGCACTTTATGAGGGAGAAAAGTAAAAGAAAAAGACTGGTTAATAGAACTAACTTTTGCAAAACATGTTCGGGAGAATGGAAACACACTTCTAGTACTGAACCTTTTTTTAATGAAGAAAGCTATTTTCAACAAAATACATTAGTTCATGCAGTTGATACCATTGGTCGTTGTTATGAGGTTAAAAATGGTTGTCTAATTGAAAAAGAAAAGATGGTTCCTAGAAATGTGGAGGAAGTAATAGCTGAAGAAGTTCAAGGGAGACATACACAAGCTCCAGTGTATAAGTGGGATTGTAGTAGTATTTGCAGTATACAACAGGAATCTATTGATATATTAAGAAATTTCTTACGAGATTATGGTAAACAAAGTGTTAAATAGAAGATTAAGATGTTGCAAGGACTAGATCCTTGTAAAGTGAGAAAATATACTAACTTGCAGGGTCATTCTCTGGCTTGTCTTTCAAGAAAAGTGGGTTGAAGTTCTTTTCATCATTTAAGAATGTTAGCAGTACATCACTCAGAAATGCGGAAGTTAGTAAGAAGATTGTACTATGTGAAAAGTCCTGCATTATGTGTAAGTGCTATAAACACAGCTTTTTTGCATGGTTCAGTATTGGATGTAAAAAAGGTTTCTGATGATATACAGTTTCGTTTCTTTGGTCCTCAAGAGGAGTGTACAGAAAGTGAGAGTTTGATAATTGTAGGTGTTGAAGAAGAGGTGGAAGATTTTTATTTTTTTAATTTATTTTGAAGGTTTTATATAGCGCGAACAAGACCCTTGCGGGTATCAGAGCACTTTACAAAGTAAATATAGGAAATACATAGGCAAATTGTAACTAACATAGAGTTCCATAAAAATCCAGGGTCGTATAGGTATATAGGCAAATCGTAACAGGCATAGAGTTCCATACAAATCCAGGGTCGTATAGACACATATAAGCCTGGCTCAAGTGAATTTAGCCATGAGAAGAGATTTGACTTCTTTTTTAAACGATGCAATAGAAGGATATAGTCTGGTTTCAGAGGGCAATGCATTCCAGATCCTGGGCGCCATTCCCGAGAAGGTACGGTTGTATGTTTTCTTCTTGTTGAATCTTTGTGGTTTCAGTAAAAGATTGCTGACACTTCTAGAGGATCTGTTACCACATGAGAGCACCAATTTCTGAGCTAGATAGCTGGGAGTGTTATGATGAATGGCTCTGTGCGTCAGGCATGCAATTTTTAGATGAATACTGGCTTCGAAGGGGAGCCAGTTTAGGGATCTGAGGTCTGGAGAGATGTGAGAGTTTTCTTTGGAGCCTGTAATGAGTCTGTAAATGAGTCGGTAAATAGTACTACTGAGAAGTTTGTAGAAGAAATTACAAAGCTTAGGGTACTTTCTTGTGAAAAACCAAACTTAGAGGGTCATAGTCCGCCCGCCACCGTAACAGAGAATGGGACCGTCCGCCATAGGAGCGGCGGTCCCGCCATTGGGATTAGAATACCACCGCCACGGTGGCGGTGGCATTCTGCATATATTGAATTGCGGCGGGCGGTGCTGTAAGCAGCACCCGCCACAATGCAATATATGCAAGTTGTGCTTTTGCATGCACACCGTGACAGGCACCGCGCGGTGCCTGCCACCTTGTGCATGCAAATGCAGGGGGGTACCATAGGTACCCCCCATGTGCACCCCCCATCCCCCAACATCTGGGGGGGCCCACAATGGGCCCCTAACAGCAAACACCGTATGCCTTTCCATGGCGGCAACGCCACCATGGAAAGGCTGCTCTCCGCCGCCATCCTAATATGGATGGCGGTGTCTAGCAGACACCGCCACCATATTAGGCCCCTTACCGCCCGGTCCACTGTCGGACCGGTGGAAAACCGGCGGACGTTCTTTCCGTCTGCCGGGGTCCCCCCCGCCATCGTAATATGGCGGGGGGAACTGGGGCATGCGGGCGGTGAGAAATGGTGGGCGGATCGCCACCGCCATACGGGCGGTGGTGACCCACCCGTCATTATAATGACCCCCTATGTTTGTATTTGTTGTCGACGTACTCACTATAGAAGTCAAACTAGGAATGTTGATGTGTATTTAAAAAGTGAAAAGGAAAACAATGATAAGTGGGAGCAATTTGGTGCTTATTTGTTGGTGGAAGGTCGTTTTGAGTTGGGTAGTGATCAACGTATTTGTAAATATTGTTACAACAAATTAGAAGGGAACAAAATGCCAGCTAGAGCTGTACATAACAACCTAGAGTTGGTAGCTATTCCTCCGGAACTGGTAGATTTAAATACGTATGAGTCCATTCTTATTCAATCTGTGCATCCGTTTCAGGCTATAGTTCGTATGGAGCCTAAAACAGGTAAGCTGCCTCCAAAGGATTTACAAAGAGGTTTAAAGGGGAGATTTGTGTATTTAACTTTAGATTTTAAGAAAAATATTGAAACTGTTGGTATAGAGAGAGATGAAACTGAACCTGTAGTTATTCTAGTTAATGGTGTACCAACAAAGAGTCAGAAAATATGGCAAGAGTTAGTAGATGTCACCAAACTTCAAAAGGCTACATTATATCTTGTACAAAACAATATTTATTATGAAAATGTATATGTGGAAGAGCAAGAAATATCTTTAGAAGATGATAGAGAAATTTCAACTGGCCAAATAGAAAAAGTGGACAACTCCAGGAGAGAAGAAATTTATGAACATTACACTATACATCCTCTACATTCAAAAGTTCAAAAGAAGTTATAGGAAACAGTATGGAATTATTCCAAATGAAGAAAGCAAAGGGAAGTCCCATGAGTGTATGGGAAAAAAGTTTAGAAGCTTGTTTTCCACAGCTCTTCCCCACTGGAAAAGGTGGACGATATGATGAACGACCAGTACAGATTCCAGCTTCAGAATATCGTACAACAAGATTGTACTCAGAAGATCCAAGATTTCGACAGTGTATTCCATATTTATTTCATCTTCTGTTTGAAAGTGACTTGTCTGGACTTTCATATGCAGTGAACCACATATTAAAAACGGGAGTTCATCTTACACATGTTTCTGCAAAGGATTTTTTGGACAAAGTTCAACAAAGAGACGATCATTTAGAATCTCAATTAATTAATTTGATGACGTGTCAACGTGGTACTAATGAGTATTGTTATCATCGTCACGGAGAACTTAAATGTATGTTAAGAAACTTAGGAACCCCTACATGGTTTATTACGCTTAGCTGTGCTGAATACGCATGGGACGATTTACTTGAATTTCTACGACATGCAAATTCAAATGTAAAAATCCTTGAATTGAAGACAGCTGGAGAACTGTGTTCCTTGGATCCTGTAAATGTGTGCAGATATTTTAATCATAGGTTTCAAGCTATGATGTCTTTTATCTGCAATAAAAATCTTAGAGAAGTTATTGATTTCTTTTGGAGAAAGGAGTACCATCCCAGAGGTGCTCCTCATATACACATGCTATTATGGATTAAGAATGCACCTAAATTTGGAACCGATTCTGATGAAACTGTTTTGTCTTTTATTGAAGACTATGTTACCTGTGCAATTCCAAAAAAAGGAGGTGAAAACAGCTTAAGACAACAAGTTTTACGGTTTCAAAGTCATCAATTTGGAAAATATTGTCGACGAAAATACATGTTAAAGGGAACATTTTATACAAAATGTTGTTTTGGATTCCCACGTCCAGTAATTTCAAAAGGAAGAGTCAATAGTTTCATGTCAGCAGTAAGGCATACTATAACTTGAAAATCTCCGTAGAATACTTACAACATAAAAAGAACTGAAGAATCAAAGTATATTAATTACTTCAATCCAGTGATTTTGACAATGTGGAATGCAAACATGGATATCCAGTATGTTGCAGATAATTTGATTGCTGTTGCTCGCTATGTTACGTCATATATAAGAAAATCAGAAAAGACGGAGTTGAAAGAAATGTGGGAAGAAATTGCACAAGTGAAGACTCTTAGTAACAAATTGTACAGCTTTAGTTTGAAGATGCTTTCCCATCGAGAGATTGGATCCTACAAATGTTCGGATCGGTTGACCTCTGCAAGTTTTTATTCAAAGTCAAGAGGAATCATTTGGGTAAGTCTAGGTCTTGCTGCAACACAAAATCGAATATTGAAATCTCTACAAGAAAGTGAATGCTTAGCATTGAATGAACCGGAAAGTACAGATATTGTTAAAACTAATATGTTGGATATGTACTATCCCAAAAGGAGTCAACTTCTGGAAAACATATGTCTCTATGAAGTACTGCAACATTACAGTTTTAAGAGAAATGTTACAGAAAATATAAATGAAGAAAAATATGCAGTAATTGGATGTAATGGATGTTTGGTAAAACATGCCAAAGGAAATCTTATTAACCACAGGAAACTCAGTTGTGAAACTCCAGATAAAAGGGAATTTTTCTATTTAGCACTTCTGCAACTCTTCAAGCCTTCGCGTAGTGAAATGGAATTACTTGGAGATTTTGAGTGCTATGAAGATTCTTTTAATGCATGTAAAGATAGCATTCAATGCACACTTTTTCCAACTTATGTACAAATGTTAAATGAAGAGATTGAACAAGAAACTACTATTGCAGCCAAAATAGCTAGAGACAGTTCTCAAGCTAGTCAAAGTTCTGCTCCACTAAGTCAAGATCCACTAAGTCAACCAATTCTTGAAAATAAAGCAGCAGTAGCCATGAATGAAGTAGAAACGGCAATGCAACAAGCACAACAGGATATTATTGAGTTGGGAAACAGAAGAAAAACTAAATATTGAACAAAAAGAAATATATCAGCAAGTGACACAACAGATACAGCATGGTTTACTGCATGAAAAAAGAATGCCAATGCACATCATTTAAACCTATTCGAATGTACACCAGTGGGCAAGCTGGAACAGGAAAAAGTTTCTTAATTAAAGTTTTGACCAGTTATCTGCATAAAACCACTGAATCACATTTATCTTGTGTTGTAACCGCTCCAACTGGGTTAGCAGCACACAACATTAAAGGGATTACATTACATTGATTACTCATGCTACCAGTTGAACATGAGAATAAGTTGGAATATCACAAGCTATCTGGAGAAGCTTGTTATGAAGGTTCAAGAGTACTCAAGAAAATGAAACTTCTAATCGTTGATGAGGTGAGCATGGTGTCAAACGTAATGCTTGCCTTTGTACTTTTAAGAATGCAACAGATTTTAAAAAAGATTATGATGTTCTATTTGGAGGAAAACATGTAATTCTATTCGGCGACCTACTAAAACTTACTCCTGTAAAAGGACAACCTGTTTTTAAACACTTCTCCATGAAGACACTAAGAAATCTTTGGGAAGTATTGGAAATGTCAACATTTGGTCTTATTTTGAATATAAAGAACGTATTGAGAATATGAGACAAGCAAGTGATGAACATTATGGAAACATTCTTCAAGAGATAAGAATTGGTGTTTTAACAAAACATGGAAAAGAAGCTTTACAAAGTCAATTTTTAATGAACTTGTTTCCAAATTAAATTCAAAAAAATTGGAGAAAAGAAGTCTATAGTTTGCCTAATGCCTACACTGCAAGAGTGTTCTACATTCAATCAAGAACTTTTAAAATTGGAAAAACAACCAATACTGAAAATGGAAGCTATCGATAAAATGGAACACGAAGGAGTTACTATTCTTCTCTCAGAGAAATTACAGTCAAAATTGGATTCTTTGGAAAAATCGGTGTCTAAGACTGCAGGTTTAGAAAAGACTTTATATGCATGTGTGAACTGTCGGGTAATTTTACGGCGTAATTTGAATGTAGAGAAGGTTTAGTAAATGGCGCAATGGGAAAAGTTGCTGATTTTGTAAATTTTCAGAACAGAGATGGAATTGAATTTTTGAAGATTACATTTGATCAGATTGAAGAGGTAAAACAGATTGGACGTTGTAGTGTTAGTTTTTTGCTTGTAAAAGACTTGTATGTTCATAGAAAACAGTTTCCTCTTTCTTTAGCATATGCTGTAAGCAGTCATAAATCTCAAGGTTTAAGTGTAGACAGTGCTTTGGTAAATATTGGAAGTACAGTGTTTAAAGAAGGCATGGCATATGTTGCATTGTCTCGAGTAGGGACATTATCTGGTTTGTATTTGATTGATTTTGATGAGAAAATGATTAGTGCTGATGTAAATTGTGTAAGAGAGTACAATCTGTTAAGAAGACTTTATGCTCCTAACTTAGGTGAATACCCCGTATATGAGAAACGTATAATGTGTTCAAAACGGAAATATGACAAATATTTCACAGAGATTCAAAAAAAGAAAGCAATTCAAGAGAATGATGAAAGTGCAAAAAAATGAAAATGGACACAGCTGATGATATTGTAGGATACCAGTTAGAAAATAGTTCAGGTATCAACTGCTATGCTAATGTAATTGTGAATGTTGTGTTTTATCTAGAGGATCTTCATCATGAAATGATGGAAAATCGAGAAAAATGATTCTGTTCTTTACTACATTATATTTTTGAAAAGTTGATAACTGATAGAACTAAAATCCATACTGCTTCTGGCATTCGGCATCTTTTGGATGTATGTACTGGATCATTGAAATTTACATTGAATGACCAACAAGATGCACAAGAATTTCTTATGTTTATGCTTGCAGTATTGGAAGATGAAGGAATAGAAATTAAAAATTTGTTTGGACTTAGTTACAGATGGGATCACAAATGTGAAGAGTGTTCATTTTCTTCTACCACTGAAATAGACACTGAACGATTCATATATTTGACAATACAAGATTGCAAATCAGTGTCTTTTAACAAGTTACTAAAAACAGCTAATCAAGATATGAAATGTTCTCATTGTAAATCAGAAATGTTGTCAACATTATTTATAGAAAAATTTGGGAAATATGTCATTTGGGAAATATGTCATTTTGTGGCAAGTCAAGTATCAATTTCAGGAAGAACGTTTAAAGCAATGGCTATTATTTTTCATGATGGACCTACTACAACATCTGGACACTATACTGTGTATTTAAAGTGCAATAAAGGATGGACATATTGTAATGATGCCCATTTGGAATTCAAATGTCGGTTGCCTTACGAATTACCAAATTCAAATCTGATATTGTTGATGCCAAAGTTTTGAAAACATCATTCGCCCTATTGGGAAGATATGAACACGAATTAACGAGTTTATTTTGGATATTTTCAATGCAAATGGTTTTGGAAACATTATTCGGCCTATTGGGAAGATGTGAACAATTACTGTTTGGATTATTGTTTGTGCTAATTCTTATTGCATTTGCAAAATTGTGTTTGAAAGAAGTAGTTTATATATTTGATCTTTATATTATACGTGATGTAAATGAGAGTGTATAGTTTACAAAATGTAGTTCAGAGAACTAAATGATTTAATGTAGTTGAAGAATGTAATTTAAAAACTGTAGATAGGTAAACAGATAGTTGAACTTGTTATAAATATTTGCAACGCAGATTTTTTTTTTTTACAATCTCATTGATTGTATTTTTTTCCCCGCTGTTATATGATGATCTACATTGAAATCACTGTGTATGGTGAAATTCAGTAGAATCTGAGAACAGCAAAAAAGGGAAACTGAATATGTTATGTAATTCTAAAATCATGTTGTGTTCTTAAGACTACAATATTATATGCAATAACAATTTTTCTTCTTTTTTTTACAGAAAGTAATACTAAAGTTTGAAAAGATTTTAAATTCAGTTTACAACAAATCTACTGTAGAATAGTTTCACTGAGTTTTGTATCTTCTTTAATAAAAAAGGTAAGATGAAATAATATAATAAGCATGATAATATGAACTAATGTTTACAATCGCTTTTACTGCACTCATCCATTTTTTCAAACACTACCCATGCACTCATCTATACAGTTAGGCACTATTCCCACACTCCTGCCATCACCCATGCACTATCCATGCACTTCTCCAATCACCTAGCCTGTACCCATACATTTATAATATCACCCAGACACTACCTATGTACTCCTCCAATCACCCAGGCACTATCTGTACACTCATGCAATCAGCTAGACATTACCCGTACACTCTTCCAATCACCCAGGTAGTACCTATACACTTCTCCAATCCCCTAAACATTACCCCTGCACTCATGCAGTCACCCAGACACTACCCTTGCACTCTTTCAATCATCCAGGCAGTATCTATACAATGCTCTATTCACTCAGGCAGTACACATGCACTTATAAAATCACCCAGGCACTATTTATGCACTCCTACAATTACCCAGGTACTACTCCTGTACTCCTCCAATCACCCAGCCAGAATCCTTCAAGTTATAAAATCACACAGGCACTACCTATGCACTCCTCTAATCACCCAGGCACTACCCCTACACTCATGCAATCAGCAAGACATTACCCCTACACTCATGCAATTACCCAGGCATTACCTATGCATTCCTCTAATCCCCAAGACATTATGCCTGCACTCATGCAATCACTTAGGCATTACACATGCACTCCTCCAATGACCCTGACATTACCCCTGCACTCATGCAATCACCTAGCTATTACCCTGGCAGTCTTTCAATCACTCAGGCAGTACCCATGTATTTATAAAATCATCCAGGCACTACCTATGCACTCCTGCAATCACACAGGCACTACTGATGCACTCCTCAATGCACCTAGGCATCACCCATGCATACCCCCAATCAGCCATGCACTATCCATGTACTCTTGCAATCACCCAGGCACAACTCTTTCACTCCTCCAATAGCTCAGGCACTATCCCTGTACTCATATAATTACCCAGGCAATACCCATACACTTATAAAAACATACAGACACTACCTATGCACTTATGCAATCACACAGGCACTGCTAATGCACTCCTCAATGCACCTAGGCATTACCCATGCACTCCTCCAATCAGCCATGCACTATCCATGTACTCCTTCAATCACCCAGGCACTACTCTTGCACTCGTCCAATAACTCAAGCACTACCCCTGTACTCATATAATTACCCAGGCAATACCCAATAAGCTAGACATTACCCCTACACTCATGCAATTACCCAGTCATTACCTATGCACTCCTGTAATCCCCCAGATATTACCCCTACACCCAAGCACTCCTCCAATTTCCTACACATTACTCCTGCACTCATGCAATCACCTAGGTATTACCCATGCAGTCCTTCAATCATTCAGGCAGTACCCATGCACAATATAAAATCATCCAGGCACTACCTATGCACTTATGCAATCACACAGGCACTACTGATGCACTCCTCGATGCACCTAGACATTACCCATGCACTCTTACAATCACCTAGGCATTACCCATGTACTCATGCAATCACTCAGGTAGTACACGTGCACTTCTGCAATCACCCAGGCACTACACATGCACTCATGCAATCACACATGCACTACCCATACACTTCTCCATATATTCCACTTGCCACAATTCATACAACACTTACAAATTTGTCTATTTTTAACCAAATAGGCGGGTCTGAAAAGAACCATTTTTTTTCTTCCTTTTTTGTTTTATATTTTTTTGTGCTTTTTGAACTCTTTTTTTAATTCTTTTGGTGTTTTTTTTATAAAAAATAAAAAAAATAAACAGAACCAACAGTGAAAACGGTCAAAAGATTTTGCAATTAGAAAGTCATTGCATTCAAAATAAAAAATAAATTAACAGTGGTGGTTCTTAATGGCAACCACGATGGCATCCACTGATTGCTCACCAAAACATAACATCTTGCATTTAACACAATGCTGCTCCACTCTGGCAAACTCAGGGATGATATTTGGTGTAGCAGTTGCTGTGGAAGCAGATGAGGGGCTAGGTCCAGCAGCGTTCTCCTGAGTTGCCTGCTTTTGTTGCTCACGTCGCAGCTGTTCTCTTGCGAGACGCCGAGGGTGCATTGTTTGCAAATGCTTTAACATAGATGACGTGGCGCAAGAATACTTCTTCTCTGATCCTCGTGAAAGGACCTTGTCGCAAATGGTGCATGTTACTTTATGGGCATTGACCTTTTTCTCCCCAGGTGGTATGGAGAGAAATTCCCAAACGATACTCTCATACCTGGTCTTCAGGGTTCCACCAAGTCTTCTTCCTCTTCAGGTGGAAGCTGCTGAGATGGATTGCCAGCTTCCATTTTTAGATGGAAGAAAAAAACACCAAAAAAAGGCAAAGAGGAGCAAAAGACAACAGGTGTGTGTGCTGAGATGCACTTGAAAGAATGAAAAAAATGGGTGGGGTCCTTCAAGTTCTACAATCAAAAGCTTCTTAACCAATGAAATTGTTCCTTTTGAAGTCACATGGGATTCGCGCACCTGGCGCGCAACCAGCGCGCACCCGACGTGATTCCCCAAAAATATGTTTAACAATAATATAGCATTATTACAATTACAAATATATGATATTTACAATCATATTAAATAATCTCTTGTTACAATATACATATTAAAGTTATATACATATACTTTTAAAACTTAAAAATTTGCGATGGATTCGCGCACCTGGCGTGACCCCCGGAAATACTTACGTGACCTTTGAAATTCACTGAAAAAAACATAGGTTTCAGGGACGTTATAGTTAGTTGGACATTTCACTCGTACAAAACCAGAAAAATTCAGCCGTTATAGTTAGTTGAGCTAACTATAACTTGCGCCACCGCAATGCACTGCTGATGATATCACATATTACATCACTCATGACATGGTCAGTGACATCACTTGATGACATCACTGATGACTAGGTAGTTATAGTTAGGACCTAGTTTCCATAGGAAAAGCGTTTTTTGATTTGCCAATATCTTTGGCGCCGTTTGACGAATCTTCGCGAAATTTTCAAAACTAGTGGGGCGCTCTGGTCAGCTCCTGTCTTGAAAGTTTTGGGGTGATTCAACAAGCGGGGGCCGAGAAAAAAGGGGGGTCCCAAAACATGTTTTCCCCATGTTAATTTCCATAGGAAACTTTAGACAAAGCTACAGCCCGAACTGCTTAACGGAATTACACCAAATTTGGCAAAAAGGTAGGTCTTGGTTCAGAAAGAGCCCTTTTTGTTAAATGGTGTAAATCTGTTCAGTAGTTTTTTATAAATTAAAAAATAAAAAAGTTTTGATAACTCGGCACCCTCCAGGAGCCCTTGATGGCCCCGGGGACTGCCACCCCCAGGGCAGGCTCCTGCAGTGTCCCGGGGTGCCCACCCCTGGGACACTACTGTTTTCTATGGCATGGCAGGAGCCGTGCGGCTCCCACCCTGCGATAGCAAACTCTGGTTTGCTTCATTGAAGCGAGAGCAGGGAAATCTGCTCTCGCTTCAATGAAGCAAAGCAGAATTGCTTTTCCACAAGGGAAGCTGCATGTCAGCAGCTCCCCTTGTGGAAAAGCAATGCCGGCTCCTGCAGGAGGTGGGGAGCCGGCAGGGACCATGGGGGCATTGGGGCTCCCCCCACAGTCCCCAACGGAGCGGCCAGTCCCCGGGGGATGGGGTCCCTGGGGCCAGAAGTGGCCCGGGAAGGGGGCCACGCGCCCCCCCCCCCCTCCCCTGTGAAAAAAAAAAAAAAGGAAAGGCCGGCCCCGGGGGTTGGGGTTCCCGGGGCCATAATTGGCCTGAGGAGGGGGCCACGTGGTCCCCTTCCCGTTTATTTTTAATATTTAAAAAAAAATAGGGGTCAGGCCCTGGGGGAAGGGGTCCCAAGGGCCTCAAAAATGGGAAAATAAGGGGGGCCGCACAGCCCCCCTTCTGAAAAAAAAAAAAGCTGGCATCTCGCCGGAGGCCCTGCCCCCTCCCTGCAGCACTCTGCAAACGCGCCCCCTGGTGCGTTGTAAGTTGGGGAATTAATTCCCCTTGAACACTGCAGGTTCCTGGGGGCCAACTAGCCCACCAGAAACCTCCAGTATGCGCCAGGGAGCTGCGTTGCAGAGAGGTGGTCCAAGGCCACGCCCCCTTTTTACACCACTCTGCAATGCAGCTCTGTGGCGCTTACTGGAGGTACATGGTGGGCTAGTTGGCCCCCAGGGACCCTCAGGACTCAAGGGGACTTAATCCCCCAATTGACAATGCGCCAGGGGGCGCGTTTGCACAGTGGTGCAGGGAGGGTGCGGGCCTGATATTACAAGTGTGCAAACACACCCCCTGGCGTGTTGTAAATTGGGGGATTAAGTCCCCTTGAATCCTGAGGGTCCCTGGAGGCCAACTAGCCCACCAGGTACCTCCAGTAAGCACCCCAGAGCTGCATTGCAGAGAGGTGGTCCGAGGCCACGCCCCTTTTTAAACCTCTCTGCAGCGCAGCTCTGTGGCGCTTACTGGAGGTACCTGATGGGCTAGTTGGCCCCCAGGGACCCTCAGGATTCAAGGGGACTTAATCCCCTAACTTACAACGCGCAAGGGGGCACGTTTGCACAGTGGTGCAGGGAGGGGGCGGGGCCTGATATTACAAGTGTGCAAACACACCCCCTGGCGCATTGTAAATTGGGGGATTAAGTCCCCTTGAATCCTGAGGGTCCCTGGGGCCAACTAGCCCACCAGGTACCTCCAGTAAGCACCACAGAGCTGGGTTGCAGAGAGGTGGTCTGAGGCCATGCCCATTTTTACACCACTCTGCAAACGCGGCTTCTGGTGCACTGCTGGTGGGGCGATGAGGTCCTCTTGTGTCCTGAGGACCTCAGGACACAAGTGGACTTCATCGTCCGAGCAGCAGTGCACCAGAAGCCACGTTTGCAGCGTGGTGTAAAAAGGGGCATGGCCTAGGACCACCTCTCTGCAACGCAGCTCTGTGACGCTTACTGGAGGTACCTGGTGGGCTACTTGGCCACAAGGGACCTTCAGGATTCAAGGGGACTTAATATGGATGTTATAGTTAGAAATTAGCATTTATAAAACATTACAAATTAACTAAAAAAAACATAGTATTGAGGCACATTATAATTAGAAATTTTCGTTTAAAAAACCATTGAAATTCACTGAAAAAAACCATAGGTTTCAGGGACATTATAGTTAGAAATTGGCATTTGAAAAACTATTGAAATTCACTGAAAAAACCATAGGTTTCAGGCACGTTATAGTTAGAAATTAGCATTTAAAAAACCTTAGAAATTCACTGTTAAAACCATAGGTTTCAGGGACGTTATAGTTAGTTGTACATTTCACTCGTACAAAACCATAGAAATTCCGCTGGTATAGTTAGTTCAGCTAACTATAACTCGCGCCCCCGCAATGCACTGCTGATGGCGTCACATATTACATAATTCATGACATGGTCAGTGACATCACTGATGACATCACTGATGACATCTCAAATGACATCACTGATGACATCATCCACGTGAAAATCTGATGCACCTCCTCACACTCTAATATAACCTTTGAAACACCCACTGTAAAATACAGACTACCATTTTTGAAACCATCGACACACCAATACCAGTTACTACATATGCACTCACTGACTCCTAGGTCTACACACACATCCACTCATTCACCCATACAATCACTCATACATGAAGTCACTCATCAATACAACACTATCATATGCACTTATACACCTATACAGACACTCACACACCGTCACTCATCCATGGAGTTACTCACACACCTAGTCAGTCATGCAAAGAATCAATCACACTCCCATTTACTCACCTATACAGTTATACACACACCACCTCACTTATTCATACAGATACTAATGCATACTTACTCTCTTATACAATCACTGATACAAGTACACACTCATCCATACAGCCACTCTCACAATTACTGACTCTCACGTATAGTCATTTATATACTCCAACTCTCACATACACTGCCTTTTACATATGTAGTTACTTGGAAATGTACCACTGAGACATCCATTCACTCACCGATACACCCATACACACACTCACCCACCCATACAGCTGTTTCCACATGCACTCTTGAACCCATACACTCAGTGAATCAACCACTCACACATCTATGCACAGAGTCACACACCTCTCACCCACCCACACACACACTCAGTCTCCCATACAAATACTCAGGCAACCAATCAATAACCCATATAGACACTCATGTAGCTACTGACCAACCCATGCAGCAGCTTACACAACAACAGATAGACTGATACAGACATTCACACAGTTTAGTCACTAACCCATGCATTCAGTAAGCCACATTTAATCACTCACTTATACAGTCAGTCACGCACCTACTAAATCCTCCATCCAGACACTTATACACCCACTCATTCTTCAATACACCTTGGCATATATATAAAACATATTTAAACATTACAGAAACACACAGTCACTGGATGATGTCTTCAGTGATGTCATCAGTGATGTCATTTGAGATGTCACCAGTGATGTCATCGACCATGTCATGAATGATGTAATATGTGACATCAGCAGCAGTGCATTGCGGGGGCACGAGTTATAGTTAGCTGAACTAACTATAACGGCTGAATTTCTATGGTTTTGTACGAGTGAAATTTCCAACTAACTATAACGTCCCTGAAACCTATGGTTTTTACAGTGAATATATATATATATATATATATATATATATATATATATATTCACTGAAAAAACCATAGGTTTTAGGACAGTTATAGTTAGTTGGACATTGCACTCGTACAAAACCCGTGAAATTCCCCCGTTATAGTTAGTTCAGGTAACTATAACTCGCGCCCCGCAATGCACTGCTGATGATGTCACATATTACATCACTCATGACATGGTCAGTGACATCACTGATGACATCTCAAATGACATCACTGATGACATAATGCAGTGACTGTGTGTTTCTATAAAGTTTATATATATTTAATATATATGCCAAGGTGTATTGAATAATGAGTGGGTGTATAAGTGTGTGGATGGATGATTTAGTAGGTGCGTGACTGACTCTATAAGTGAGTGATTAAACGTATCTTACTAAATGCATGGGTTAGTGACTAAACTGTGTGAATGTCTTTATCCGTCTGTCTGTTGGTGTGTAAGTGGTTGCATGGGTTTGTAAATAGCTACATGAGTGTCTATATGAGTTATTGATTGGTTGTTTGAGTATCTGTATGGGTGCCTGATTGTTTGTGTGGGTGGGGTGTGTGTGACTCTGTGCATAGATGTGTGAGTGGGTGATTCACTTGGTGCATGGTTTCAAGAGTGCATCTGTGATGGTCTGTATGGGTGGGTGAGTGTGTGTATGGGTGTGTTAGTGAGTGAATGTATGTCCCAGTGGTACATGTGTGAGTAACTACATATGTGAAAGGCAGTATATATGTGTGTTGGAGTATATAAATAGCTATAAGCGAGAGTGTGTGATTGTGAGAGTGACTGTATGGATGAGTGTGTGCTTGTATCAGAGATTGTATAAGAGCGTAAGAATGTGCTAGTATTTGTATGAGTAAGTGAGCTGGTGTGTGTATAACTGTATAGGTGAGTAAATGGGTGTGTGCTTAATTTTTTGCATGACTGACTAGGTGTGTGAGTACCTCTATGGATGAGTGGCGGTGTGTGAGTGTTTATATAGGTGTATGAGTGCATATGTTATGTTATGTTATATACATTTGTAAAGCGCTCAGCTACTCCAGAGAGTGTCCCAGCGCGGTCACCTGAGCAGGTCATGAGTCCGAGCTTAAAACAAGAAGGTTTTCAACTTTTTTTTGAAGATGCGGGAATCTGAAATGCTGCGCAGAGCCAAAGGCAATGTATTCCAGCCTAGGGCCGCCTTACGAACAAGGGAACAAACACCCAGCCTTTGCCGAGAAAAACGTGGAACCTGGACCAATAATTTAGAGGAGGAGCGCAACTGTCTTGTCGGCGCATAGAAAGAGAACCTCTTTTGCAGGTAGCTAGGTCCCCGGCCATAAAGGGCATTATGGGCAATTGACAAGACTTTAAATTTGATCTGCGCCTCCACCGGAAGCCAGTGCAAGGAGCACAGATGGAGGCGAACGCTACTCCTCCTGGGAAGATCAAGTAAGAGGCGGGCCGCTGCATTCTGCACCACCTGAAGCTTGTTCAGCAGATAGCTGGGGGTCCCTACATACAGAGCATTAGCGTAGTCCAGGCGAGACAAAATCAAAGCCCGGACCACGGTTTCCCTAGCTGCCATTGGGAGCAGAGGGAGAAACTTCCTCAAAGATTTTAAAATCCCAAAGCAGGACCCCGCCAGCTTCTTGATATGGGTGGCAAAGGTTAAATTTTCCTCAAACCAAACGCCCAGGTTTTTAGCAGCAGCACCCAACAAGCATGGCAGTGGAAACGCTGGGGGCCACAATAGCTCTCTAAAATTGAAAGGAAATTTCCCATACAAAAGTATTTCGGATTTCTCTTCATTACATTTTAGCTGGGCCTGTGCCAACCAGCAGAAAACCGAGAGTAGACAGTGTTGAGCAGAGGAAACATCAGCATCGGCACCCTCCCAAGTAAACAGAAGCTGGGTGTCATCCGCATAGGCAATCACCTTAGCCCCCAGCTCCTCCGCTAGATATATCAGCGGGGTAACATAAATGTTAAAGAGGAGGGGGCTAAGGGATGAGCCCTGCGGGACTCCAGTAGCTACTGGTTGGGGGGAGGAGGCGCAAGGTGGAAGCCAGACCAGCTGTGAACGGTCCGCCAGGAAAGAGGTAAGCCAGCTTAAGGCCGAACCAGCAATACCAATCTCCGAAAGGCGAGCCAGAAGTAGGGAGTGAGGCACTGTGTCGAACGCCGCCGAGAGGTCCAGCATGATCAAAGCTGCCCTCCGCCGGCGTCCAGATACTCCTGGATAGCCTCCGACACCTCCACCAACGCAGATTCTGTGCTATATGTGGCTCGAAAGCACGACTGTGCTGGATGCAGCAGACCAGCACCTTCCACATAGTCCGTGAGTTGTCCTGTGACTACCTTCTCACACACTTTGGCAAGACTAGGCAGAAGGGAAATTGGGCGGTAGTTGCCAGGACTCAAGGCATCTAGTGAGGGCTTTTTTAAAAGGGGGAGAATCTTAGCCTGTTTCCAGGTGACCGGCACCCGGCCCTCCGACAGGGACATATTGACAATATTGTTAACAACTGTGTTAATGGTGTCAGCGGAAAGTGCTAAAAGCCTAGCTGATCATGGATCAGTGGGCGAACCTGATTTCAAACCCTTAAGAATTTTAAGGGTGCATGCCAACTCAACTGGGGAGAAGGTCGATAGTTTGGCAATAGAGCCCGGAGGGGACACAGGGGAGATGGAAAGAGCTAAAGGTCCTCTAGAGCCAACGGAAAAGGCCGCCTGGATGGTCTGAATTTTGTCCCGAAAGAACTTAGCAAGAGTATTGCACCAGGTCTCCGACACGGGCAATGAACAGACCAGAGCACAGGGAGCCACAAAACTTTGCACTATTGAAAATATTTCTTTAGTGTTATTATTAGCCTGGTCAATGCGGGCGGAATAATATCTGCTTTTAGCACCACGTAATCGCCCTATAGTAACTTTTTGTTTAGATCTAAGAGCAAGTTTTGCCAACAAACAGTAGTTATTGGAGCGCCACCGTCTCTCCAATACTTTACAATCATGTTTCAGGGAGTGGAGCTCGGGCGAGAACCAGGGTTTGGAGGGGGACTCTCTAGCCAGTCCTGGGGCGCGTGAATGAGAAAGCGCAGTCACAGAATTGGAGATCCACTCCGTAAATCCCACCAAGTTCCCTTCCAGATCCTGCGAACAGATGGGCCGAGAGGAAGCCAAAGCACTATTAAACTGCAAGGGGTCAATTTTTCGAAAGACTGGTGGAATAATGGACCGCATAGGCAGAGTCTGCTGCGGGACTTCCCAAGAAAAGCAGATGAGAAAATGGTCCGACCAAGAGACTGGGAGAGGCTGATCCACCTGAATGGAAAAGTTGGCACAAATGGGGTCTAATATATGGCCGCCCTGATGCGTGGGGTAACAAACCCCTTGTGAGAGTTGGGCCAAATTAAGCGAATCCAGAAAATCCATGGCGTCTCTGTTCTCTGTTTGATCAAGATGGAGATTAACATCCCCTAAAACCAGATAATGTGAATAGCGAAGCGCACGCTCAGCTATGGCGTCACTGCATAAATAAGAAAGGTGCTAGCCAAACTGGGGGGGACGGTAAATAAGCGAACCTCCCAGCGTAACATGAGCGGAGAGTCGGAGGCTAAAATCCAAAACCTCACTACCCGCCCAAACATTAAGGTCCTCTTTATGAAGAGACCACTTGTCCTTATAAAAAATAGCTACACCCCCACCCCTTCCAACCCTTCTGTCAAGGCGGGACAGCTTATATCCTGCGGGGGTGGCTAAAGCCACAATAGGATTAGAGGTATCATCTAACCAAGTCTCCGCGATGAACAACAAATCCAAGGCATTATCCAAAATCAGATCAAACACATCAGAATGATGCTTCCTAAGAGATCGTACGTTAATAAGAGCGGCTCGCACACACAGGGACCTGGAAACCCGACTAAGCGGGCTCCTAACCGGAAGATCAGTACTCGGTACGAAACCACATGAATCACAAACGTGGTGCGCGCAACAAGGAATAACAGTCCTACCTTCTGGTAAAAACAAAGGGGGCCGAAGCGCATTTAAGGAATCAGCAGAATATGACATCCTATCACCGGCTATCACTTTGAAAAGGGCGGCGTTACTGGCCCTGGCCGCAGTCGGGACGCTGACGGGCGCAGACGGGCTTGCTTTAAGCGCGCCTTCGGCGCGCCATCGGCGCGCCCGCTGCGCACGTCAATATAATAGTCCTGTACTGAGTGACTATAAGTATGAGTGACTGTACGGGTGAGTGAGTAGATGTGTGTGGGTAGACCTAAGAATCAGTGAGTGTGTATATAGTAATTGGTGTTGGAGTGTCTATGGTTTTGACAATGGCAGTCTGTAATTTACAGTGGGTGTATCAAAAGTTATATTAGGGTGTGAGAAGATGCATCAAATTATCACATGGATGATGTCATCAGTGATGTCATCAGTGATGTCATTTGAGATGTCATCAGTGATGTCATCAGTGATGTCACTGACCATGTCATGAGTGATGTAATATGTGACGTCATCAGCAGTGCATTGCGGGGCGCGAGTTATAGTTACCTGAACTAACTATAAAGGGGGAATTTCATGGGTTTTGTACGAGTGCAATGTCCAACTAACTATAACTGTCACTAAAACCTATGGTTTTTCAGTGAATTTGTAAGGTTTTTTAAATGCTAATTTCTAACTATAACGTGCCTGAAACCTATGGTTTTTTCAGTGAATTTGTAAGGTTTTTAAATGATAATTCCTAACTATAACATGTCTGAAACCTATGGTTTTTTTCAGTGAATTTCAAAGGTTTTGTAAATGACAATTTTTAAATGTATTAATTGTTATATTTATTTTTTTGATACTGATTTACTACATTTTTTTAAACTATTTATTTTTACATATTTAATTTTTTAAATTACATTGTAATTTCATTATACATTACATTACAAAATATACTTTCTCAGAATGAATTACTTTAGTTTAAATACTTAGCAAATAGGCAATAGACTTTTAAGTACAGTAGTTACAGTTGTTGCATTGGGCAACACAATTTCAAACACAATGCAACATTGAGCTCAATGTGAATTTCTAGTTAAATGCAATTAGTTACTTTATGGATTACTTTTCTAACCACAGGACTGGATCCTAGATTCAGTCCTGGGACATCTCCTGTAAACAGTTGAGTAAAAGCGTTTTGGTTACAGTAGTGATTTTTAAGGAATATTATTCTATTTTAAAAGTTGTCACTTAGAAACTTTTTCACATAGAATCACCAATGTTATCCTATGGGAGGAAATTCACTTAGCAGGTAAGTAGTGTTATCGTTACTTTTTCTTACTCAGTGGTGGATCCTGGATCCAGCACTGGTGCATCTCCTGTAAACAGTTGAAAGAATGCGTTTAAGTCATACAGGCGATTTTTAAGGAATATTTGTAGTTTGTGAAAATCGACACAAACTTTTCTGCTGAAAACCAGACAATGGATTCCTATGGAAGGAAATACAAGTTACTGGTAAATACGGTTAGAATTACTTTTCAGGGTCAGTGCTGGGCTAAAAGATGCAGCACTGGGTTCTCTCCTGATAACAGGTGAGTAAATCGGAATTCGTAGTTCAGCTGATTTTAGAGGAATATTATAAAGTTCCAAAACTCCACACTTAGAAGAATTTCCAAGTGAAACCAGTCAATGTTAGCCTATGGAAGGAAATTCAAGTTACTGGTAGGTACGGGTAGAATTAGTTTTCAAGGTCAGTGCTGGGCTAAAAGATGCAGCACTGGGTTCTCTCCTGATAACAGGTGAGTAAATCGGAATTCGTCGTTCGGCTGATTTTAGAGGAATATTATAAAGTTCCAAAACTCCACACTTAGAAGAATTTCCAAGTGAAACCAGTCAATGTTAGCCTATGGAAGGAAATTCAAGTTACTGGTAAGTACGGTTAGAATTACTTTTCAAGGTCAGTGCTGGGTTAAAAGATGCAGCACTGGGTTCTCTCCTGATAACAGGTGAGTAAATCGGAATTCGTCGTTCGTCTGATTTTAGAGGAATATTATAAAGTTCCAAAACTCCACACTTAGAAGAATTTCCAAGTGAAACCAGTCAATGTTAGCCTATGGAAGGAAATTCAAGTTACTGGTAAGTACGGTTAGAATTACTTTTCAAGGTCAGTGCTGGGCTAAAAGATGCAGCACTGGGTTCTCTCCTGATAACAGGTGAGTAAATCGGAATTCGTCTTTCGGCTGATTTTAGAGGAATATTTGCACAATGGTGAAGGGAGGGGCGGGGCCTGAGGTGACATCTGTGCAAACGTGCCCCGTGGCGCGTTTTAAGTTGGGGGATTAAGTCCCCTTGAATCATGAGGGTCCCTGGGGTCCAAGTAGCCCACCCTGTACCTCCAGTATGCGCCAGGGAGCTGCGTTGCAGAGAGGTGTTCAGAGGCCACGCCCCTTTTGCACCTCTCTGCAATGCAGCTCTGTGGCGCTTTCTGGACGTACCTGGTGGGCTAGTTGGCCCCCAGGGACCCTCAGGATTGAAGGGGATTTAATTCCCATCTTAAAACGCGCCACGGGGCCTGTTTGCACACATGTCACCTGAAGCCCCGCCCCTCCCTTCACCACTGTGCAAACGCGCCCCGTGGCGCGTTTTAAGTTGGGGGATTAAGTCCCCTTGAATCCTGAGGGTCCCTGGAGTCCAACTAGCCCACCATGTACCTCCAAAGCGCACAGAGCTGCGTTGCAGAGAGGTGTAAAAGGGGCGTGGCCTCTGTACACCTCTCTGCAACGCAGCCCCTGGCGCATACTGGAGGTTCCTGGTGGGCTAGTTGGCCTCCAGGGACCCCCAGTATTCAAGGGGAATTGCGTCACCATCTGCAAACGCGCCAGGGCGCGCTTGCAGAGTGCTCCAAGGAGGGGCGTGGCCTCCGGCGCGATGCCGGTATTTTTGTTTATTTGTTTTTTAAGAAGGGGGGCTGTGTGGCCCCCTTCTTTTTCTAATTTTTGGCTCTGGGGACCCCATCCCCCAGGGCCTGCCCCTAATATTTTGTTGTTTTAAAAAAAAAAATTTGGAAGGGGGCCGCGTGGCCCCTTCCCCAGGCCTTAATCGGCCCGGGGACCCCATCCCCTGGGGCATGGCCTTCTTTTTAAAAAAAAAAAAAACTTATGGAGGGGGGCTGCGTTGCCCCCCTCCTCAGGCCACTTATGGCCCCGGGGACCCCATCCCCCGGGGCCGGCCTTTGTTTTGTTTTTGTTTTTTTGTTTTTTAAAATTTACATTTGGGGAGGGGGGCCGCATGGCCCCCCTCCCAGGCCACTACTTGACCCGGGGACCCCATCCCCTGGGGCTGGCCCTATCCTTTGGGGTCCGTGGGGGGACCCCAACTCCCCCACGGACCCTGCCAGCTCCCCGCCTCCTGCGGGAGCCAGCATTGCTTTTCCACATGGAGAGCTGCTAACATGGAGCTCCCCATGTGAAAAAGCAATCTGCTTTGAATTGTGGAAGAGAGAGCAGGTTTCCTGCTCTCTCTTCCAAAATTCAAAGCAGTTTGCAATGACAGGACAGGAGCCGTGAGGCCCCTGTCCTGTCATTGCAAACTACAGTGTCCCGGGGGTAGGCACCCCGGGACACTGCAGGAGCCGGCCCTGGGGGGTGGTGGTCCCCAGGGCCATGGAGGGCTCCAGGAGGGGGGCCGCGTGGCCCCCCTCCCACCATCTGCAAAGCCCCGGGGAGGTGGTGGTCCCCAGGGCTTCGGGGGTCTGAAACGGACCCCCACATTTATTTTCTAAGTGCCCCGGGGAGGTGGCGGTCCCCGGGGCGTGTGGGAAGGCAGAGTGCCCTCACGCACCATTTTGTATTTAAAGCCCCGGGGGGTGGCGGTCCCCGGGGCTTGGGGGGGCCTTAGAGGCCTCCCCCATAAAATCTAAACCCACCCCCGCATGCCCCCGGGACTTGGGCCACCCGGGGGCAAATTAACATCGAAGCGCGGAAGACCGCGCTTCGATTTTTTTTTTTCGGCGGGATCCGCGCACCCTAAGGGCATCCGGCAATTTTTTTTTTTTTTTTTTAAATGCTTTTTTCTGCCCAGGGGGTCCTTGTGGGACCCCCTGAGCAGACCTAGGGGGTCAGGGTGTTTCTACCCTGCCCCCTTTGTGCATTTTGCGCAGTTGTTTCTTTTTTATAATCGGCGGGATCCGCGCACCCTAAGCACATCCCGCCGATTTTTTTTAAAAAAATTGCTTTTTTCTGCCCAGGGGGTCCTTGTGGGACCCCCTGAGCAGACCTAGGGGGTCAGGGTGTTTCTACACTGCCCCCTTTTTGCGCTTTGCGCACTTGTTTCTGTCCCTCGGTTCTACCGAGGGACAAATTGGCTGCCAACACTTCCTGATTTGGAGTGTTGACAGCCAATTAGCATGCAGCTCGTGATCGGGAGGGTACGCGGACCCTACTCGGCCATAGATATATATGTGATTTTATTTGTGATTTTCTCAGAAACTACTGAACGGATTTACACCATTTAAGCAAAAGGCACGACACTGTACCAAGGGCTACCTCTTTGCCAAATTTGGTGTAATTCCGTTCAGCAGTTCGGGCTGTAGCTGCGACTAAAGGTTCCTATGGAAAAATGAATGGGGAAAACGTGTTTTGGGACCCCCCTTTTTTCTCGGCCCCCGCTTGACGAATCACCCCGAGACTTTCAGGATAGGAGCGGACCGCAGCGCCCCAACAAGTTGGAAACCTTCGCAAAGATTCGTCAACCGGCGCCAACGTTATTTCAAATAGAATGTTGCAGATTTCCTATGGAAAATAGGTCCTAACTATAACTATCTACTGGCGACCGCCAGTAGATAATATATATATGTGTGTGTGTGTATATATATATTCACTGAAAAAAAACATAGGTTTCAGGGACGTTATAGTTTGTTGGACATTTCACTCGTACAAAACCAGAGAAATTCAGCCGTTATAGTTAGTAGAGCTAACTTTAACTCGCGCCCCCACAATGCACTGTTGATGACGTCACATAGTACATCACTCATGACATGGTCAGTGACATCACTGATGACATCACTGATGACATCACTGATGACATCAGCCACGTGATAATCTGATGCACCTCCTCACACCCTAATAAAACCTTTTATACACCCACTCTAAAATACATAAACACAATCCTCAGCACACGTCTTTTAAGTAATATGCAATTATCCAATTTGTTTTAGTCAACCATAAATGATACAGAGAAATTTTCGTGCTTGGTTTCTTTTCTTTATTCTCTTTGTTCTTGCTTCAGCCAACATGTGTTTCGTCGCACAAAGGAATTTTGTCCCGCGACTTTCTCAAGGCTTACAAGAGTCCAAAAAGTTCCTTTATAAGTGGTGATAATTCCATCCCACTGGAAAATTAAAATCTATGTTCCGATGTCCACGTCGCATTTAACCGTGGATCTTCGTCATGAGCCAAACCTAGAGCACTTAAAAAGGACGTGTAGGTCCCCACATCAGCGCCGTGTTCTCGAGTGCGAGAATAGATTTCACCCGTACAGTAACTCATACATGCAGTCAGTCATCAATACAGCACTATCATATGCACTCATACACCTATACATACACTCACACACTGCCACTCATCCATAGACTTACTCACACACCTACTCAGTAATGCAAAGAATCAATCACACTCATTTACTCACCTATACAGTTATTCACAGACCACCTCACTTATTTATACATATACTAACACATACTTACTCTCTTATACAATCACTGATAAAAGCACACTCTCATCCATACAGCCACTCTCACAATCACTCACTCTCACGTATAGTCATTTATAGACTCCAACATTCATATATACTGCCTTTCACATATGTTGTTACTGACACATATACCACTGAGACATTTAGCGATGCAGTGCGCGCAACGAAATTTGTTTCATTGATTTAAATGTTTACTTACCTGTATAGGTCCGTAATCCGTACTTTGCTACCCCCCACCCTGCCCCTCCCCCGCCCCACGTCACCGCCCGGCCGGCACTCCTCCACCGACCGCGACTGCATCAGTGATGTCACTGACCATGTCATGAGTGATGTAATATGTGACGTCATCAACAGTGCATTGCGGGGGCGCGAGTTATAGTTAGCTCTACTAACTATAACGGCCGAATTTCTCTGTTTGTACGAGTGAAATGTCCAACTAACTATAACGTCCCTGAAACCTGTGTTTTTTTCAGTGAATTTCTAAGGTTTTTTAAATGCTAATTTCTAACTGATCCAAGATCCAGAGTAAGGACCGCCCCCACCGCCCAGGAGGAGGACTCGCCATCGCACACAAGACCCACCTCTGACTCTCCACCTCCAGCACTAGTGACCCCCATTCCAACACAGAACACCTCCACTTCCAGATCCAGACCAGCCCCAGGACCACTCTACCCTGCACCCTCATCTACAGACCACCGGGACCTCGCACCCAGTCCACAACCACCATCGCCGAGCTAGCCGCACCCCACGCCATCACCTCCACAGGCTACATTCTACTCGGAGACCTCAACTTCCACCTCGACAGCAGCACGACCCCGACTCCACCATCCTCCTCGAGAACCTCGCCAACCTCAGACTAAAACAGCTGGTCAACATGCCCATGCTCAGAGCTGGACACACCCTCGACCCCATCTTCACAGGAGGAACCAACATCCGATTCAGCCACACCTCCCGGCCCCATTGGACGGACCACCACTGTGTCCACTTCACCTTCAACACCACCACCGCACCCAAGCCCGCCCCACGCCTGCCACGAAGGAACTGGAGCAAGGTCACAGAGGAACACCTCAACAGCACCCTCCTCCAAGACCCCCCTAGCGCCATGACCGACACCAACTCCGCAGCCAGAGCACTTCACCGCTGGATCTCCTGCTGCGCCGACAAGCTCGCACCCTTCCGCCAACCCGCCAAACAACGCCCTCTGAAGGGTGCCTGGTTCACCACAGAACTCCAAGTAGCCAGGCGCTCTTGCAGATGCCTAGAGAAAACCTGGCAAAACCAGAAAACCACGGAAGCACAGAACAACCACAGGAGCGCCCTGAAGGAATACCACCAGCTCATAAGAGACACCAAACGGACCTTTGCAAGAGACAAAGTCCAGGCCAATGCGGCCAACACCAAGGAACTGTTCAACATCATACAGCAGATCACCAAACCCCCCAGCGAAACCACGGACGTCACACCCTCCCAGGAACTCTGCGACAAGCTCAGCTTCTACTTTCTTCGTAAGATCCAGGGCCTCTACGACAACTTCAGTGAACAGATGCTGGACACCACCCCCCGCCCCGCCACTGCAGACAAGCCAACCGTCACGAACTGGAATCCCACCACCATTGAACACATCACCACTACCATGAAGAAAACCCACTCAGGGGCCCCTACGGACCCCTGCCCAGTGCACATATTCCACAGGGCTGCCGCCGCCATCGCACCCGAACTAGGATGGACCATCAATGCCTCCTTCAAATCCGGCATCTTCCCAGATGACTGGAAGTGGGCAGAGGTTAAACCCCTCCTCAAGAAGCCAACGGCAGACCCAACAGACCTGAAAATCTACCGGCCCATCTCTCTCCTCCCCTTCACGGCCAAAGTCACCGAGAGACTCGTAAACGCCCAGCTGACCGCCTTCCTCGAAGAGAACTCCATCCTCGATGCCTCACAATCTGGATTCCGCAGCAACCACAGCACCGAGACCGCCCTCGTCACCGCCACGGATGACACCCACATTCTACTCGACCAGGGACACACCGCGGCCCTCATCCTCCTAGACCTCTCTGCAGCCTTCGACACCGTCTCTCATCGCACGGTCACAGCCAGACTTCACGGCGCAGGAATACAAGGAGCCGCCCTCGACTGGATCCAATCCTTCCTCTCCGGCAGGACCCAGAGGATCAGACTCCCTTCCTTCCTCTCTGAACCCACTGACATCAACTGCGGAGTACCCCAAGGATCGTCGCTCACCCCGATGCTTTTCAACATCTACATGGCCCCCCTTGCCGCCATCGTCAGACAGCATGGGCTCAGCATAGTATCCTACACCGACGACACCCAGCTTATCCTCTCACTCACAAAGAACCCGAAGTCACCAGACTCTGCTCCCACGAAGGAATGAAGGACATCGCAGCTTGGATGAAAGACAGTTGCCTGAAGCTCAACTCAGAGAAAACCGAGGTCCTCGGCCCCTCCACCTCCGCCTGGGACAACACCTGGTGGCCCTCCACCCTCGGGAAGCCACCCACCCCTACAGACCATGCACGAAACCTCAGCATCATCCTCGACTCATCCCTCTCCATGAACCGCCAGATCAACGCCATCGCCTCCACCAGTTTCAACTGCCTGCGCATCCTCCGCAAGACTTTCAAATGGATCCCCCCCGACTACAGAAGGACCGTCACCCACGCACTCATCACCAGCAGACTGGACTACGACAACGCCCTATATGCCGGAATCAACAGAACTCTTCTACACAGACTCCAGACCATCCAGAACGCCGCAGCCAGACTCGTCCTCGGAACACCACGTCACGAGCACATGACCCAAAACCTACGAGACCTCCACTGGCTCCCATCGAGAAGAGGGTCACCATCAAGCTCCTCATCCACACCTACAAATCCCTCAACAACATCGGACCCAAATACCTCAACGAGAGAGTCTCCTTCCACATACCCAAGAGGAACCTCTGCTCCGCCGACCTTGCCCTAGCAAAGGTCCCTTGCATCCGCAGACACAGAGCAGGCGGGAGAGCTTTCTCCTACATCGCAGCCAAGACCTGGAACGAGCTCCCGGTGAACATCAGACGCTCCCCTTCCCTGCACACGTTCAGGAAGGACCTCAAGACCTGGCTCTTCGACTGATCCGGAGCTGCCCCCCCCCCCAGCGCCTTGAGACCCTCACGGGGGCTTTACAAGCCCCTGATTGATTGAATTACTATAACGTGCCTGAAACCTATGAATTTCAAAGGTTTTTTAAATGTTAATTTCTAACTATAACATAGCAGTCGCGTTTGCAGAGTGGTGGAGAAAGGTGAGCCTGGCCTCCAAACACCTTTTAGCAATCCCACTGTGTGGGGTTTAGCGAAGGTAACAGGAGGGATAGTTAGCCCCCAACGTCAACCTTGGGGGCCAACTACCCCTTTTATTACCTCCAGTAAGTCCCACACAGCAGGATTGCTAACTTGTTATATCAGGCCCCGCCCCCTCCCTGCACCACTGTGCAAAGGCGCCCCCTGGCGAATTGTAAGTTGGGGGAATTAAGTCCCCTTGAATCTTGAGGGTCCCTGTGGGCAAGTAGCCCACCAGGTACCTCTAGTAAGCGCCACAGAGCTGCGTTGTAGAGAGGTGTTCCGAGGCCACGCCCCTTTTTACACCACGCTGCAAACACGGCTTCTGGCACACTGCTGCTCGGAGGATGAAGTCCACTTGTGTCCTGAGGTCCTCAGGACACAAGAGGACCTCATCGCCCCACCAGCAGTGCACCGGAAGCCGCGTTTGCAGAGTGGTGTAAAAACTGATAGCTGTGTGTCTGCTAGCAGGCCTGTTGGCCCGTTGGTCTCCCTCTGCGAGTCAGGCCACAGCTCTCCCTCTGCGAGCCAGTACGGTGCTGTGCTTTTGCGAGCCAATGGCTCGTAGGTCTCCCTCTGCGAGCTGAGCCCACGGGCCACAGCTCTTCCTCTGCAAGCCTGCCCGACGGCCCACCGGTGTCCGTCTGCTAGCCGAACCGCAGCTGACACTCTGCGAGCCAAAATTGGGAATATAAGGCGGCTCTAAAAAGAGCCCTTGTGTTTATTAGTTGGAGCTACATGTAAGTGCGAATGCACAGCTTCAGGTTAATCAGGAAAACTCAGTTTCCCTCATCTGTGAAGTGTACTCCATCACTTCTGTAGATATCAGCCATATCAAAACATATGTTGTTGTTGTAAATCGACCCCATTCTATGGTCTCTGAGGTATGCAGACACAGCTTTGTTGACATTCTTCCTAGATTTTTCAATCTTATGACAAAATTGGTTTGACCATTTCCACTTCTGTCTTTGGCATATATTGGAATATACAAAGACAGTTTGAGGCAAAAGTAACATCAATTGTCCAAAGGTGTCCTTCATAAGCATTTCCAAACCTACCCCAGTCAATATGCCTAGGTCGTTACACCACAGTGCACAATCATGAGATCAGGGTGTTGGAGATGCAAACAGGTTTTAACCAAAGGGAGCAATTGGTGCCACTTCAATCCTCTCTGTGCAAACCATTTAATGTGCACATTTTGTAAACCTAGGTCTAAGTCAATACGTCTCTGTTCTGCATACCTCTTGCACCAGAAAACATAGCTATATCCTACAATCCACCCTAGCATTTTGAAGGTATGGCTAGAAGATATGGATAAATGTCTGTAGCTCATGCAGTCCGTTCGTAGAATAAGAGATATGTTTAAACATGGGGAACTACTTTTTTTTTTACATACAAAACGTTAACCGATTGGGAGATGAAATGTATTGTGTCCTAAAAAGTAGGGTGTATATTAGTTTTGATGAAAAGCATCTTTGTGATTGGTTAATAAAAAGCAGTTCATACGTCGAGTACATATTATAGGATGAAATTTGCTCAGCTCAACCACACCTGCTAATTGTATTTGGAAGGTGCAGTTCAAACTTGAAAGAATGGTGAACTTTTGACCTCCACGTGCCGTTAAATGTTGGAGAAAATGTTGCAAAAAAATCGGTAGGTTTAAAAAAATGATGAACTTTTAACCTGCACGTGTCGTAGAATGTTCTAGAAAGTGTTGATACAATACCTTGAACTTTTCACCTGTATGTGTCCTTAAAAAACTGTTTATATGGAAAGTTAAAAAATAACCAATAAAGAGAGGTTTTGCAATCTAAAAAAAATAAGGAAATATTCTGATTTGTTCTTTACATGGATTTATGTGTGGAGAAACAGGGAAATTGTGCTATTACTGGTTCCATTCTTGATGAAAGCGGTGCATTACATGTACTGTGTGACAAGAAAAGAATTGCATGCGTTTGTGACATTTGAAATCTGCATACCAACTAGGAAGGGAAATTAGAAATTAAGAAGGTGTGTTATGTGTTTTGTAGTAGTGGTTAAGTATTTGAGACAATATTTTTAACTTTGAAAGTATTTTTTATTTCTAAATAACATAGTGTTAGTAAAGTCTGGGGTTTTATTGATTCTAAAATATGCATAATATGTAACTAGTTGTTAATCAAGTACTTTATATATGTTTAGGAATTTTTCACAAAGAAAAAGTGTAAGTTGTCATCTGTAAAAGACTGTGGGCCATATTCTCAAGACCAGCGATAACATTATCGCCGCTTTAGCGGCGGTTTCCTGCCACTAACGCGGCGATAATGTTATCACCATTCTGGTGAATATGGCCCTGTATGGTTTTGAAAATTCGATGTAGCGTTAATTTCCATTTGTATATCTATTCCGGCGAGATAAACAGAATGTGGCACGTTTGGAAATTATGCTCAGTCTGGAAATAGTGGAGAAGGGGTGACAGTAGAAAATTCATGTGTTATTAACTTAACAGAGATGGAATGTGGATCAGTTACAGGCTCAGCTTCCGCATTGCCCACGTCACCTGCGTCCAGCCCTGGTTCCACTGCCAAACATGCACATTCGAGTGTCCCATGGATGTCTGCCTATCCAACACAACTGTTGATGAATTGGACTATGACTTGTGTTTGCCTCCCCTGTTGGATAACGAACAGGAGTGTAACCGAGACAGCCGTGCATGGGATGCCTTGACATACTGCGTATGTATTGGTAGTTGTGCATGGGAGATGGCACAATTTCTCGTGTGCAGTGACCACATCGAGGCGCTCCCCTATTGGGCTGTGTTGTGGATCGATGAGACGGCGTGGGCTGAGCACACCTGCTCTGACCACCTAGTGGATTGGCTCACCCTGGTGTTCCTTGAACACGACAACGATGTACTATTGGAGCACACTGCACATGAAGCTGCACGGGCAATCATGGACGAGTAACTACATACCTGCAGCCACATCCTATTGCCACCCACAGCACATGGCCCAACAACTTGTTGCACAGTGGGGATTGCTCACATATCCCACCAAAACAGAGGACACGTCTCCCTTCAGTCGAGCTCTGGATGCATGTGCGTGGAATAACGCGTGTGCACACACACCTGTCCAAGGCGACGCAGGTCCATGGTCCAAGCAACACAGCGTCATTAGGGAACTTTGCCAGTTTGGACACACTGCTCGGTGAGAGCACACACATGGCGATGTAGCATGACATGTGAACCTGTCGGACCCTCACACATGATCACTATTGGCAGAGCAGACAATTGCCGCACCCCGGAGGCAGAGCACCATGCAGACCCCACGTACAGTGAGTCATGCCCCCTCACACGGGGCACTGTGCAGACGCCAAATAAACCATCTGACTTATCCACAGCCCACACATAGAATCCCCTGCCTGTGGTACCCCCGCATGGGATGGCCTTGACACCCACGAAAACAGCAACCCATGTCCCACAACGTTGTACACACATTCAAATCATTTCTCAGAGCTGGTGCATATCCTCCACACAAAAAAGAAGAAATGTTATGTGCACACTTTGTGGTCTCATTTTTTACACTGAGAGGTAGATTTCAATGTCAGTCAAGGCTGGTGTGGTACTGCGAGACTTTGCATTTGGGTGTTCTTAGGAAATCTAAGTTGTTGGGGAGCAAGGCAAGGTGGGCTGTGAGCGTTGCCATATGTGATAAATCTTGTCCATTTCAGCCCCAACATCATCTGCCCCTCGACATGTACCCATGCTGCGTGTGAGTGTCTTAAGCATGTCCGTGCCTGTTGTGGCCGTTGCCTCGTCCGTACTCACACACACATGCCAATAAAGCCTATGCCACTCCACTGGTGTCTAACTGTGAGGTGTGTTGTAAAGATTGTCCACTCGTGTGCCACAATGAGCCTCGTCCCATCACAGGGAAGAACTGACTGTCGCATGTGCAACGGGAGTGTATCCCTTTGGCATGCTCCGCCTCTGTGAGCCAGACATTGTTTTTGCATAGGTGCTGGACGACATCTGATGCAGCCCCATCACCTATGCAGTCTGATGTGTCAGGGGCACACAGCCATGCAGCCATCACCCCGCCACACACACCGGACACAGAACCCGTATGAGGGGAGTTTTGTACCACATTGCCTTCAATGCTGATGTTCTGTGATTGCTATGTGTGTGGGCTGCATTGTGGGGGAATTGCATGTGCACGGATAGCGATGCACACACACATGTTGGCATGTGGAGCCAGGTGCCCGTGCGGCCTTGCGCTGCTTGTGCTATCTCACTCCGTCTCTCTCCCTTGCTCTCTCCCGCCCTGTCATAGCAAACTTGTGAAAGCGATGGGTGTGCGGCTCTCAGCGCGGCACTCGAGTACTTCTTAAGTCTTTCAAACACCGAGG
This sequence comes from Calotriton arnoldi, assembly GCA_963921515.1. Lineage (NCBI taxonomy): Eukaryota > Metazoa > Chordata > Amphibia > Caudata > Salamandridae > Calotriton > Calotriton arnoldi. The sequence goes on along the minus strand of CAWUFW010004983.1, from coordinate 661,294 downwards.
GGTATATTCTCAAAGACATATCGCCGAGTTAACGGCACTTTATCGCAACCAAAATGGTGATAAATTTAACGCACCATTCACAAGCTGGAGCAAACAGCCCATATCACCAGTTTACCAGCGATAGCAGCCTCAAAAAGCATCGTCACGGATGACTACGGCAAATATTGCTAATGAGATGTAGAGTAGGCGTTCCCGTGCAAAAAGCAGCGAACACATCACTTCGCAAGTGTCTCAACCACCAGCAAGATCGTCGAAGAGAGTACAAAACAGGCGATAAGGTGCGTTAGTAGCAGAAAGTTTACACCTGCTCTGAGCTGGTGTAAAGTCGGACTACAACCTGCAATATGAAAGGGAGCCCAGCCCAGAGCCACACGTGAATGACAACAGATGCAATGGAGCCAACGATCATGCAGCTCGGACACCCAACACTGCTCCGACACTCCCCGCCACCAACCCCTTGTCCGCCATCCCCCCTCACCTCCCCCCCACACAAACAAATGTGACAGCAACCTTAGGAAATCTGGAACGTAACAAATTGGCAGATGTCGCACAATTATAGTAAAGAAGATGCATGTGAGGTTGGACAAATAAGAATCTCAGTCATCTATGGATTTACATATAAGACATTTTATTTAAACAAAACAACAAAATAAAAGTAGGTACAGGTATGGCGTGTCATCCCTCGACAATTTGTGAATCACAGCCTGCAAGACAAAAAGAAAGATAAGATTGTGCGTCATGCGTCCATGAAAGGAGAGAGAGAGAGAGAGAAAGAGAGAAAGAGTGAGAGAGAGGAAGAGAGAGAGAAGGAAAGAGTGAGACAGAGAGGAAGACAGAGAAAGAGAGAAAGAGTGAGAGAGAGAGGAAGAGAGAGAGAAAGAGAGAAAGAGTGAGATACAAGGAAGCGAGAGAGAAAGACAGAAACAGTGTGAGAGAGAGGTAGAGAGAGAGAGAAAGAGTGAGACAGAGAGGAAGAGAGAGAGAAAGAAAGAATGCGAGAGAGAGGAAGAGACATAGAGAGAGAGAAAGAGTGTGAGTGACAGAAAGGAAGAGATGGAGAGGGAGAGTGAGTGTTGACACTGTGGAGAATATCCTCACAGCTCACCTTTCTGCCACCGGTGTGTCTCCAACCACGTGCCAGGACATAGTGCAGTCTTCAAGTTTAGTCATCTGAAACATAGTATAGAATCAGTAATGGCAGAGTACATACAACTGCACATGCCTAATTCTCTGTTTCGCCCCTGTGCACCCAGGCTGCTGCACCCCATCGACGCCCGCTGCCCAGAGGTGTCTGTCCGCCTCTGCGCACCCAGGCTGCTGTATCCCATCCACTCCCACTGCCCAGAGGTGTCTGCCTGCTGCTGTGCACCCAGGCTGGTGCACCCCATCCAGTCCCACTGCCCGGAGGTGACTGCCCATTCCTATGCACCCAGACTGCTGCATCCCATCCACTCCCACTGCCTAGAGGTGTCTGCCCGCTCCTGTGCACCCAGGCTGCTGCACCCCATCCACTCCTATTGCTCGGAGGTGTCTGCCCGCTCTTGTGCACCCAGGGTGCTGCACACTATCCACTCCCACCGCCCAGAGGTGACTGCTCGCTGCTGCGGAAACAAGCCTCTCTGCTCACCTTCTGCCACTGGCGTGTGTCTAAGAGGGTCCACCACATGCCGAAGCAACCTCCTCAGGCGTTGCGTACACGCGGTCAAGCCGAGCTCACAATTCAAAGTGGGTGTTGATTGCAGGATGGCCACGCATCATCGCAGGCTGCACACGTGCTCAGCTCTGGTGGCACTAACTCAGTGGAGCTGAAGTCATCGCCTCGTGGCGGGAGGTCCGTGTCGGGGGGGGGGTCGTCAATCTGTGAATCACAGCCTGCTAGACAAAAAGCAAGATAAGATTGTGCGTCATGCGTCCATCAAAGGAGAGAGAGAGAGAAAGAGTGAGAGAGGGGAAGAGAGAGAGAAAGAAAGAAAGAGTGAGAGGTAGACACAGAGAAAGAGAGAAAGAGAGAGAGAAAGAGAGAGAGAAACAGTGAGAGAGAGAAAGAGAGAGAGAAAGAGAGAAACAGTGTGAGAAAGTGAAAGAGAGAAACAGAGGAAGAGTGAGAGAGAGAGAAAGAGAGAGGTAGAGAGAGAGAAAGAAAAAACAGTGTGAGAGAGAGGAAGAGATCGAGTGAGAGAGAGAGGAAGAGAGAGAGAAAGAGTGTGAGGGAGAGAAAGGAAGAGATGGAGAGGGACAGTGAGTGCCCACACTGTGGACAAAACCCTCACAGCTCACCTTTCCGTCACCGGTGTGTCTCCAACCACGTGCCGGGACATAGTGGAGCCCTCAAGCTTACTAATCTGAAACATAGTATGGAATTAGTAATGGCAGAGTACATACAACTGCACACGCCTAATTCTCTGTCCCACCTTTGTGCATCCAGGCTGCACCCCCCCATCCACTTCCCACTTCCACTGCCCAGAGGTGTCTGCTCGCCACTGTGCACCCAGGCTGCTGCACCCCATCCACTTCCACTGCCCAGAGGTGTCTGCCCACTGCTGCGCGCCCAGGCTGCTGCATCCCATCCACTCCCACTGCCCAGAGGTGACTGTCCGCCGCTGCGCACCCAGGCTGCTGCACCCCATCCACTCCCACTGCCCGCTGCTGCGCTAACAAGCCTCTCTGCTCACCTTTCGCAACCTGCGTGTAGAAAAGAGGGCCTACCACGTGCCGCTGCAAGCCCCAAGCCCGGGGCCCCCGGACACGGCACCCTGCATATCATGCAGCCCCGCTCCGCAGGCCACCAAGTCTCACATTTGGTGCTGGGTCTTGATTTCGCCATGGCAGAGAACATACTAGTGCACCGGGCTTTTCATCGCAGGCTGCACACCCGCTCAGCCCTTGCAGTGCCACTAACTCTGTGACCAGCGAGGTGACGCCACATGGCGGTAGGCCTGCGCTGTCTGATGGCTCAGGCCTACACTGCGGTCCAGCAGGGCACACAAAACCTGAGCTGTCCAGACTGCCGGGACGGGCCATCACCGCAGGCTGCACACCCGCTCAGCAGTTACGGTACCCTTACCTCAGTGGACCGAAAGTCACCGTCCCGTGCCGGTGTGCCTGTGCCGGCCGCAGTGTATCTGGTGCGAGCAACTCTGAAATGGTGTCGGGCACATGCGCCCGGTCGTTTTTATTGGCAGGGTCACGTGTCCTGTGACGCCTGTGCTAGATGGGTGTGGTGTGGGTGTATACTAGCCATGAGGGAGTGGCTGTGGTGTACTGACAACTAGGGTGTGACCAGCAGATCACTGCAATGAAAATCTGGGCCATGTAGCGTTGTTGTCCTTCCCTGTAAGCGTAAGCGGAGTGGGCTGGCCTGGTGTATGCGAAGTCCTGCATGAGGCTGTGAAGAATGAGTCCGGAGCTATGGGCGTGGCTCCGTCCTGGGCTGTATGAGGAATCAACTGATGCTGGTGTCCCTGTTGTAGTGCTGACGTCACCCGGGTCGCAAGCGCCAATGTGTCACTCTGTGAGCCAAGTCCCAAAACATGGCCAACATGGAAGGTACGGGGAATCACTGACCCTACATTCATCCAAAGTTCCACACATGAAAGATGGTGGACATGACACATCTGTGTGGATATGAATGTTTATTGCACATTCAGTGGAGTGTTGCAGCTAGCAATAGAGGGCCATGCAAAGTTCAAGTTTCAGTTTTTGGCACATGTAGGGCAGCCGATTAGAGCCAAGCTTGTGTTCGGGGTTAGGCTGCGCCAACATATGTACTTATACAATTACTCTGCCAATCCCCAAGCACTTATAAATTCACTATACACTCTCCTTGCAGTACTCTAATGATCCAGTCTCTACATATGTACTTGTACAATGACCGAGAGAAAGTTACATAACCGAAGTTTTCCCCACTGCCAGAGGTAACATGGTTGCATACGCTGTCCACAGCACAATGTAATGTGGTAGGGCCCAGGGGCGGCATCTTGCATACATAATGAACACACGGACACAGATAGATAGTGGAACTGGGTACGGGCACGTGCGCTCGACTCACTTTTATTACCAGGGTCACATGTCCAGTGACGTCTGTGCTGGATGCGTGTGGGGTGAGTGTAAGCCAGCCCTCCGGGAATGGTTGGTGCTGGCAACAAGTACAACAGTAATCATTGGATTAGACACACAGATTCAATCATAAAGGGTCAATGATTTGTGCTGCACTAAGGTAGGGGCAACAGATGTGAAATAATACACACAAGATTGTATCGTAAAGGGTCCATGACTTGTGGTACACGGAGGTAGGGGCAGCATTCAGCGTGTGCGCAGCCAGCGATGATGCGTGGTGCGGGCGAGCCGCACTGGGAGCAATGTCTGTTGCCTACTGGACTGAGTCATCTACAATCGCGACTCGATGTGAATTGTGAGCCCTGCTATCCGCAGTGTTGATCGAAGGCAGTAGTCAGCACAGACATCAAAGAATGCTTTTAGTCACTTCCTGTTTACAAAATTCGAGGACATAGAGTACAATTCTCTCTGCAATAAATAAATCATGTCTCAATTTAAATTGTGAGCTCTTCTAACCGCAGTGTAGGTATATGGAACAAAAGATGAAACATTTATGGAATACACTGTCGAAATATGTAGGTTTCAGGGACGTTATAGTTAGTTGCCTACTGGATTCTGAAATTAATGAAGGAAGACTGAATTTGAATTGTGAGCCCTGCTGAGCACAGTGTAGGCCGGAGGCAGCGGTCAGGAAGGGCCTACAGCTACGTGGCGTTGACTTGAGCTTCATACAGTTAGTGGTAGGTGTGGCGCTCAGCGTGTGCGCAGCCAGCGATGATGCAATGTCTCTTGCCTACTGGATTGCGTCATCTGCAATCGCGACTCGATCTGAATTGTGAGCCCTGCTGACCGCAGTGTAGGCCGGACGCAGTGGTCAGGAAGAGTCCACAGCCACGTGGCATTGAGTTGAGCTGCATAGAGTTAGTGGTAGGTGTGGCGCTCAGCATGTGCGCAGCCAGCGATGATGCAATGTCTCTTGCCTACTAGACTGCGTCATCTGCAATCGCGACTCGATCTGAATTGTGAGCCCTGCTGACCGCAGTGTAGATCGAAGGCAGTAGTCAGCACAGACATCAAGGAATGCTTTTTGTCACTTCCTCTTGACAAAATTCGAGGACATAGAGTACAATTCTGTCTGCAATTAATAAATCAAGACTGAATTCAAATTGTGAGCTCTGCTGTCTGCAGTGTAGACTGCCATTCAGTGTTCCTTTGGACTTGCAAGAGGAATTTGGTCATTGTACTAAAGCTATAACTGATATAAAACAAGTTCTTGAAGCAAGGATACTAAAAGGATATTATGTAAGTTTTAGGGACGTAATACTTAGTTGCCTACTGGACTCTGCAATTAATGAATCAAGAGTCAATTTTAAATGTGAGCCCTGATGACCGCAGTGTAGGCCGGAGGCAGTGGTCAGCAAGGGCCCAGAGCCACGTGGCGTTGAGTTGAGCTGTACAGTTAGTGTCACCTGAAGCAACCACCGTGTGTGGAGCCTGCGATGGTGCGTGGTCCGGGCGGGCCACACTGGTAGCAATGTCTTTTGCCTAATGAATTCTGTCTTAATAAGTCCACGTGGCATTGACTTGTGGTGCACTGAGCTAGTGGCACCTGAAGCACTCAGTGTGTGCGCAGTCTGCGATGATGCGTGGTCCGGGCGGGCCGCACTGGGATCAATGTCTCTTGCCTACTGGACTGCGTCATCTGCAATCGCGACTCAATCTGAATTGTGAGCCCTGCTGTCCGGAGTGTAGATCGAAGGCAGTAGTCTGTACAGACATAAGTCTGTGGTGCTCTGCTGCTGGGTTCGCAGGGAGCCTGTGTCGAGGAGGCCGGCGGTCACGGCGGAGGCCTCGTGGCAGGGTGAGGGCTGCCGCCCTGGCAGACGCTTTGGCCTTCCCACAAGTGAACCACGCCCAGAGCCCCAGCCTATTTATTCATACTCCTACGCTGGAGTGGCGTATGTTGGACCAGCCCACTCCGCTTCCGCATCCAGGGGGGGCAACACAGCTACATGACCGAGATCTTCCCCACTGCCTGAGGTAACATGGTTGCGTCTATTGTCCACAACACTACAAGCACCAGCAGTATATGTCCACATGGAGAGGTTTGTGCTCTGCATAGTGAGGTCTGTCCACCACATCACCGCTACACTTGGTATTGTGTGTATTTTTATTGATGGGTGACTTGCGTCCTTCACACATACTTGGTTGCCACATCTCCCAAGATTCAGCTATTGTGTGGCTGAGGGACCATGCCGTTTTTGGAAGGTCCGCTGTCCTGTTCTGCGCTGCCTCGGTGGTAGTAGGGAGGGGAGTGGTCCGGGGGGGAGGTCCTGAGGGTGATGGCAGTGGGTGTTGTGGCCTTCTTGGGTGTCGGAGCTGCATGGTCAGTAGCTCTATGACATGTGTTGGTCTTCACATGTGGTTCTGGGCTGGGCTCCCTTTCACACTGTAGGTAGTCGTCCTGCTTTACACCAGTAAAAGGCAGATGTTAAATTCCTACTGCTAACGCAGCTTATCGCCTGTTTTTGGATCGCACCCCAGATTTGGCTGCTCATTGAAAATATCGGGAAGTGGTGTTTTCATGTGATTTTTGCACGGGAATGCCTACTCTGCATATTATTAGCGTTAGTTGTCGCTCTCATTTGTGGCGAATCTTTTTGCGGCAGCTATTGTTGGAAAACTGGCGATATCGGCTGTTTTCACTAGGTTGAGAATGGAATGATAATTTAAAATCACTGAAAAAACCATAGGTTTAATGAACATTATAATTAGAAATTAGCATTTAAAAAACTTTTGAAATTCACTGAAAAAATCATAGGTTTCAGGCACGTTATAGTTAGAAATTAGCAGTTAAAAAACCTTAGAAATTCACTGAAAAAACCATAGGTTTCAGGCACGTTATAGTTAGAAATTAGCAGTTAAAAAACCTTACAAATTCACTGAAAAAACCATAGGTTTCAGGGACGTTATAGTTAGAAATTAGCATTTAAAAAACCTTTGAAATTCACTGAAAAAAACCATAGGTTTCAATGACGTTATAGTTAGAAATTAGCATTTAAAAACCTTTGAAATTCACTGAAAAAACCATAGGTTTCAGGGACGTTATAGTTAGCTGGACATTTCACTCGTACAAACCATAGAAATTCCACTGTTATAGTTAGTTCAGCTAACTATAACTCGCGCCCCCGCAATGCACTGCTGATGACATCACATATTACATCATTCATGACATGGTCAGTGACATCACTGATGACATCACTGATGACATCTCAAATTACATCACTGATGACATCACTGATGACATCATCCATGTGACAATCTGATGCACCTTCTCACACCCTAATATAACCTTTGATACACCCATTCCAAAAAACAGAATACCATTTTTGAAACCATAGACACACCAATACCACTTACTACATATCTAATCACTGGTTCTTAGGTCTACACACTCATCTACTCATTCACCCATACAATCACTCATACATGCAGTCACTCATCAATACAACACTATCATATGCACTCATACACCTACACAGACACTCACACACCAGCACTCATCCAGAGTTACTCACATACCTAGTCAGTCATGCAAATAATCAATCACACTTCCATTTACTGACCTATACAGTTATACACACAACACATCACTTATTCAAACAGAAAGAAATGCATAATTACTCTCTTATACAATCACTGATACAAGTACACACTCATCCATACAGCCACTCTCACAATCACTAACTCTCACGTATAGTCATTTATATACTCCAGCTCTCACATACACTGTCTTTTACATATGTAGTTAGTTGGACATGTACCACTGAGACATCCATTCACTCACTAACACACCCATACACACACTCACCCACGCATACAGCTGTTTCCACATGCACTCTTGAACCCATACACCCAGTGAATCAACCACTCAAACATGTATGCACCGAGTCACACACCTCCCACGCACCCACAAACACACTCAGGCTCCCATACAAATACTCAGGCAACCAATTAATAACCCATATAGACACTCATGTAGCTACTGACCAACCCATGCAGCAGCTTATACAACAGCAAACAGACTGATATAGACATTCACACAGTTTAGTCACTAACCCATGCATTCAGTAAGACACATGTAATAACTCAGTTAAACAGTCAGTCACACACCTACTAAATCCTCCATCCAGACACTTATACACCCACTCATTCTTCAATACACCTTGGTATATATATAATACATATTTAAACTTTAAAGAAAAACACATTCACTGGATGATGTCATCAGTGATGTCATCAGTGATGTCACTGACCATGTCATGAATGATGTAATGTGTGATGTCATCAGCAGTGCATTGCGGGGGCGCGAGTTATAGTTAGCTGAACTAACTATAACAGTGGAATTTCTAAGGTTTTGTACGAGTGAAATGTCCAGCTAACTATAACGTCCCTGACACCTATGGTTTTTTCAGTGAATATATATATACTTAGGGTCAAGTTTCCATTGGGGCAATTTTTTTTTTGATTTGATAATAACTTTAGCACCGTTTGACAAATCCTCATGTAATTTTCAAAACTAGTATGCCAGTAACAGGGGCTGAAAAAAGGGGGGTCAGGGGGGCTTCACAAAATGTATTTTCCCCATGCAATTTCCCATAGGGATTTTAGACTCGACTACAGCCCGAATTGCTGTACAGAATTTCACCAATTTGGCAGAAATCTAGATCTTGGTCCAGAAAGAGTGATTTTTGTAAGTTAGTGTAAATATGCTCAGTAGGTTAGGAGTAATTAAAGAAAAAAGATTTATGTATATCTAGAGACTCGGATCCACCAGCCAATAGCAATGCCATGATTGTCTGAATGCAAAGTTGCGGCTGCCATTTTGTGAATTGGCACATGGTTCCATGGGGGGGGGGATAAACTAGAAATAGGATGTAAGGGATCAGGGTACACTGATGGAGGAGTCTGTGAGGGACCCCTCATGGGGAAGAAATTGTGGAAAATGTTTGTTTTGTGTGCGCGAGGATATGCAGATCCACAGTGGAGCTCAGCATGGCCCCGTGTGAATCTGTGGTGAGTCTGTGGATCCAGACCTTAATTAAAAAAACATATACCCACTCACTGACCCACTCATATACTTTCTCACACAACCACTCACACACCCACTCACACATCCATTCACCCACTCACACACCCACACAAGCCCTCACACACCCAGTCAGAGACCCAGAAATTAACTCACACACCCACTTACACACTCATACAGCCACTCACACAGCCCATCACACACCCATACAGTCACTCACACACCATCACTGATACATCCACTCAGAGACCCAGAGAACCACTCACACACCCACTCACAGACCCCCACAGGAACTCACATACCCACTCATACACCCACAGAGCCACTCACACATCCACTTAGAAAACCAGAATACCACTCGCACACCTACTCAGATACACATACACTAACACCCAGTTAGAGACCCAGAAAACCACTCATACACCCATTTACACTCACATACAGCCACTAACAAACTCACTTACACACTCAGAGAACCACTCATACATCTACACACAGACCCACTCACACACTCACGTGCACACTCATACAGCTAGTGACACACCCACTCTTAGACCCACACAGCCACTTACACACCCAGGGACCCGGAGGTTCGCTGCTTTTTTGCCAGGCCCTGCGGCCAATCCCCCGCCGTGCTGACTGAAATTTAATGAAAAAAACAAAAGGTTACAGGGATGTTATAGTTAGGAAATAGCATTAAAAAACGTAGAACAAAACAATAGAAATTCTGCAGTTCTAGTTAGTAGTAGTGGTAATACTTTATTTTGATGACAAGACCATAAAAGTGAAGTACAACAGCAACTGCAGCATTCAAAGTAGCTTATCACTTACAGTCTAAAATTATAAAATAAAACTCACATATATATAAAATGTAAAATTTAAACATAACTCTCCGCTAGACCAGCATGCACCAGGCATACTATCTCTAGCAACCTAACACAGTATACATGACATAACCACTGTGGTTACACTAACAACAAAAATGGATAGAGTGCAAGTGAAACAAGACACACGCAAGATAAAAACTGTTAAAAATGGCTAAAATCCTTCAACAAGCGAAGTGTAGCATCCCCTATCCACATGTTTTAAACCCATGGTCAGATCAAAACCAGGAAGGGTAAAAAGACACCACATAAAGTCACAACATTACTACATAGTTCAGCAGGACAATATAAACAGACTAAAAAGACAATAATACATCACCAGTAAAATCTTCCATCTTCAACCCTGAGGTGGGAGTTAAATTGAGGCCAGATGGTGCAGTTCAAATTATGCTATAACGTTAGTCGTAGAAGTTTCCTGGTAACTCTCACTGCAAGTAAAAATCTGCTGATGCAGAAAACTGTTGCCTTACTTGTGCCAGAGCTAAGAGTATGAAATCAGGAAAGTAATGCTAGACCTCCAAGTTCAGGAAGTGTGGTTTCAGCCATTTAGATCTATCATGTTTGTACAGCGGGAAACTAAACAGAACGTGTTCAAGAGTTTTCACCTGATCCACACAGGGGATGCCTTGGTCCATTCGCAGGTTTAACTATTCAATGCCAAAATACTACACCTAAACTTTATTAAAAGTGTTTTGGCCCATTGCAGATTGACCTAATCTAAATAAGTTTCAAACTTCGGAAAGGGTTTGCTAGTCAAGAACCTACCAGTGAGGCTGTTGCTATTCGGATTCCTTGTATATTCAGCATTTATATACCCCTAAAATGTTTCTTCAACCAAGCTTTCAAAGAAATGTTGATAGAGAAAGGGTTAATCCACATAATTTCTATTCCTGGGCGGTAAACTCAGCTCCATCGGCCGAGTTCACTGAGTTTTTGTGACTCCGCACTCCGCTTGGAATGCGAAGTTCAGGAAAAAAACTCTGCAATGAGGTCAGAGCGGAGTTTACCAGCGGCTCACCCATCATTTGCGGCAAGACCAGCACATTATGAGTCAGTTGAGAGTGGTGTCAGTGCAGCTAAACGACCCACTGAGGCGCGTCCCTGCTGCTACTTACTGGTGAGCAGTGATGCGTCCTGGAAATTAATCAATCAATCAGGGAATTGTAAGCGTGCTACTCACCCGTGAGGGTCTCAAGGCGCTGAGGGGGGGGTCCGCAGATCTGTTTAGGCGAAGAGCCAGGTCTTGAGGGTCTTGCTGAAGGTGTTCAGGGAGGGGGCGTGTCTGATGTCTGCCGGTAGCTCGTTCCAGGTCTTGACTGCAATGTGAGAGAAGGATCTTCCGCCTGCTCTGGCTCTGTGGATGCACAGGGTTTCGACCAGTGCGAGGTTAGAAGATCGGAGGTTTCTTTTGGGTACGTGGAAGTTGATTCTGTCGTTGAGGTATTTGGGTCCGTTGTTGTGTAGGCATTTGTAGGCGTGAGTGAGGATTTTGAAAGTGACTCTTTTCTCCACGGGGAGCCAGTGGAGACTTTGTAGGTGTTGGCTGATGTGTTCGTGTTGGGGGATGCCGAGGACGAGTCTGGCGGCGGTGTTCTGTATTGTCTGGAGTTTGCGGAGTAGGGACTTGTTGATGCCGGCGTAGAGTGCATTTCCATAGTCCAGTCTGCTGGTGATGAGTGCGTGGGTGACTGTCTTCCTTGACTCAGGGGGGATCCACTTGAAGGTCTTGCGGAGGATGCGGAGGGTGTTGAAGCAGCTGGAGGTGACGGCGTTGACCTGTCGGTTCATGGTGAGTGATGAGTCGAGTACTATGCCGAGGTTCTTGGCGTGGTCTGAGGGGGTAGGTGGGCTTCCAAGGGCGGTCGGCCACCAGGTGCTGTCCCATGCAGAAGGGGTGGTACCGAGGACGAGGACTTCTGTCTTCTCGGCGTTGAGCTTCAGGCAGCTGTTGGTCATCCAGACTGCGACGTCTTGCATTCCTTTCTGGAAGTTGAGTTTGGCAGAGGTGGGGTCTTTGGTGAGGGAGAGGATGAACTGGGTGTCGTCGGCGTAGGATATGATGTTGAGGCCGTGTTGTCGGACGATGGCTGCGAGGGGGGCCATGTAGATGTTGAAGAAGGTGGGGCACAGTGATGAACCCTGTGGGACTCCGCAGGTGATTTTTGTGTGGTCAGAGAGGAAGGGTGGGAGTCTGATCCTTTGGCTTCTTCCGGTGAGGAATGATCGGATCCAGTCCAGGGCTGTTCCTTGTATGTCTGCGTTGTGTAGTCTGGCGACTAGTGTTCGGTGGGAGATGGTGTCGAAGGCCGCTGATAGGTCGTGTAGGATGAGGGCTGTGGAGTGGCCTTGGTCCAGGAGGGTGCGGATGTCGTCTGTGGTGGCGAGTAGGATGGTCTCTGTGCTGTGGTTGCTTCGGAATCCGGATTGGGACGGGTCGAGGATGGCGTTCTCTTCAATGAATCATGTCAGTTTCCTGTTGACTGTTTTCTCTGCAACTCTGGCTGTGAAGGGGAGGAGCGAGATGGGCCGATAGTTCTTGAGGTTGGTGGGGTCAGCTGTGGGCTTCTTGAGCAGGGGTCTGACTTCTGCGCGCTTCCAGTCGTCTGGGAAGGTGCCTGTTTTGAAGGTGGTGTTGATGGTGCGTTGTAGTTCGGGTGCAATGGCGGCTGCGGCTCTGTGGTAGATGTGAGGGGGGCAGGGGTCGGTGGGGGCCCCCGAGTGGATGCTTTTCATGGTCGATGTGGTGTCTTCAGCCGTGATCGGTGTCCAGTTGGAGATGGTGGGCTGACTGGTGTTTCTGGGGGGTGGGGGGCCATCTGTGGCACCTGGTGGATGGTCGATGAAGTTGTCATAGAGGTTTTTGATCTTGAGGTGGAAATAGGTTCCAAGCTTGTCGCAGAGGTCTTGGGATGGGGTGATGTCTGTGTCTTCGCTGCGTGGGTTGGTGAATTCCTGAAGGACACTGAAAAGTTCCTTGGAGTTGGTGGAGTTGGCCAGGATTTTGTTGTGGATGAAGTTCCTCTTGGTGGCTCTGATCTGGTTGTGGTAGTCTGTCATGGCGTCCTTGTAGGTGGTGTGGTTTTCGGTTGTCTTGGTGTTTCTCCAGTTCTTCTCCAGGCGTCTGCAGGTGCGTCTGGCTTCTTGGAAAGCGGTAGTGCACCAGGCGGCTTTCCTGGGGCATTGTCTGTCTTGGTTGCGTAGCGGGGTGAGCTTGTCTGCGCAGTTGAAGATCCAGATGTGGAGTTCTCTGGCTGCGTCGTTTGCGTCGGGTGCCCAGGTGTGGTTGTCTCGGGTGAGGGTGGAGTTAAGTTGCTCGTCGGTAACCTTGCTCCAGTTCCTTTGAGGTGGGCATGGGGCTGGTTTGGGTGCCTTGGGCTTGTTGATGGCGAAGTGTACGCAGTGGTGGTTGGTCTATGGCGGCTGCGTTGTGTGGCTGAATTGGACGCTGTTTCCTGCCGTGAAGATGGGGTCGAGGGTGTGTCCTGCTCTGTGGGTCGGTGTGCTGACGAGTTGTTTAAGTCCGATGCTGGCGAGGTTGTCACAAAGGATAGTGGAGTTGGGGTCGCTGGGGTTGTCAAGGTGGAAGTTCAGGTCTCCAATGAGTATGTAGTTTGCTGAGGCGATGGCGTGGGGTGCGATGAAGCCGGTGATGGTGGAGGCAAAGAGTGTTCGGGGGCCGGGGGGTCTGTAGATGAGGGTTCCTCGGAGTGTGGCTTTGGGGGTGGTCTGGATCTGGAAGTGCAGGTGTTCGGCAGAGGGGAAGGTTTCGCTGGAGGTGGTGAGGCGGAGGGTGCTCTTGTGGGAGATGGTGAGGCCACCTCCTAGGTGGTTGGGGCGGTCTTTCCTCTGGATCTTGTATCTGTCTGGGATGGCGGTGCTGATGTCGGGGGCGGAGGATGTGTTGGTCCAGGTCTCTGTGAAGAAGGCGATGTCAGGCAAGAGAGAGTCGAGTAGATTCCAGATTTCCATGGCGTGTTTGTGTACGGAGCGTACGATGAGGAGGATGCATTTTAGGCTGGTGCTGGCGTCGGCGGTGTTGTAGGCTGGGGTGGCGGTGAGGGTCTGGCGGCAGTGGAGGCAGGAGAACTGGCCGTGGGTCGTGTTCGGCGAGGCCTGTTGGCATTCTCTAAGTCTTCCAGAGTTGAGTGCGAGGAGGGTGGTGGTGTCGTAGTGATGGGTAGTGGGAGGTTCAGGGTTCCTGGCGCTGGCCGTGGTCGGGTCGCGGACGGGCTCAGACGGGCTTGCCTTTGGCACGCCTTCGGCATGCCGGATGCACGCCGACTGCGCGCGTCCGCTGCGCGACCGCGCAGCGGCTGCCATTAAGTAGGGGAGGTGGGAGGGAGGAGAGGCTGGGAGGCGGGAGCGCGGGAATTCCGGAGGGGAATTCCGGGGGGGAATTCCAGGGGGGAGGGGCCGCAGGGGCAGCAGCGGCAAAAGGTGAAAGGAACAGGCAGGCACAAGAAAATAAAAACAGTGGTGGAATTAGAGCAAGACACAGATGGGCACAATAACAGTGGCACAACAGGGAAAAATTGAGAAAAAAAAATGGCTGAGAAAGGTTACGGTGGTTGCAGGCAGTCTGGTCCCAGTTGGAGTGGGCAGCAGGAGCGGGCTGCAACCTCGAACCTCCGAAGGAGGAGGTCGGGGTCTGGAGGCAAGAGACGGCACAGCGGAGCTGCGGGGAGAGAGTGGACCTAGACCGAGGGTCGGATATCCATGATCACAGCAGATCACGTGGTCACGGGCTGGGGCTACCAGTCACTGGGCAGAGCTGAAATGGAAGCCTGAGGCCTGGAGTGTCACGCTCCTGGTTAGGCAGATCACATGACATGATGAGTCATCATGACCTCAAAGGCTATAGTGCCGCCCAGGAGTTTGGGTATGGGTGATGACAGGCCTGCTCTCCCTTCTTCTGGGAGTACGGCTGCCTGGCTGGGCTCTTCTACCTGACTGGGAATAGAGCGGAGCAGAGGTTTGGAGAAATGGGGATCCCTGGTGCCAGCACTGGCCATGCTGGGAGATACCTCGTGCAGACAGGAGAGAGAGGAGAGGAGGACTCTCCCACAGAGCAGCGACCCTTCACGGAGCTGGGCAAGACAACACATACCTCTTGCTCTCCTTGCAGAAGGAGACGGGAAGTCGCAGATGCCAGTAAGTGCCCACTTCCTGCTTCCAACTGCATTCTGCTGTACCAAGGCTGTCTGATTTGTGAACGTGCAGGGGAGATGAAAGGGACAAGAGGGGCGATGTCCCTTACAGGTGATGTAACACACATGGGTGTGTTATGCATGTTACTTCGCCACACACGGAACTCTGCGGAATTTGCAGAGTTTTTAGAGAACCCCGCAGAATACCACGGAGTAGCACTCTGCGAGCTCTGCCCACCATTGCTCCTTTCTAAGCCCAGGGTATATAGCCATTTTTTCACATGGGACAACCAAGGGGTACCCAACTTCCTATCCAGCCTCACAAGTTCCCAGAGGCCTTGTCTATAGGATATTACTGGAATGTAAGAGGAGAGTTATACTGTGTTTATTATCCTTTATTTTTTGTTAAGTTTAAGAATGTTTCTTTTGTAGAATCTACATGGCATATAAGGAGAGAATATTTACCAAAGATTGGAGGATTATTTTCTGTTGGAATTAATGCTTGATGTAAACCAGCCTCGGTTCATGCAGGTAACAGCGATGGGGCAGTGGGGCCACGTGGTGGGATTTCAAAGGATAATGCAGAGGGAAAATTAAATAAATAATGAATTTTCCCTTGGCATCGTCCCTCGAAATCTCCCCCTATCCGGCCCCACCGCCCCACCATTGCTACCTGAATGGACCGCGGCTGATGTAAACAATTGAGTATATGAAAATAAATCCTGATTAGAGTATCACTTTTTCTTAAAATATCAGAATTATATATGTAGCTTAAGTTTTAGTTATCTCAAGAAACTATAACACTTGCCCTAAGGTAAACTATAACTCGCTTCTTCGCCATTCATTGCTTATTACCCCACATATTACATCAGTCATGACATCATTGTTAATATCACTGCAACATTTGCAATAATATTGATGAGAAAACTGTGCATGGCAGGGGCGCAGGTTATAGTTACATTAGGGCATGAGTTATAGTTTCTTGAGATAACTATAACTGCTGAATTTCTATGGTTTTATGTGTAAAATCTGAACCTAAAAATAACGTCCCTGTACCCTTTGGTTTTTAGTAAATTTCTTTATAGTATTTTAAAATTAATATAATACATGTTGAAAGAAATAAAGGAATATGACACCTTTAAATGAACATTGCATCAAATGTAATGAATGTGACAGTTGCTGAGATCAATCTGACTCACATTGAAATTAATGACACATTTAAAGTGATTATAAAACACATGAACATTAATATGACAGATGTTGTAATGCATATAAGTCACATTGAAACAAATATGACACATGTTGAAATGAATATGAAATTCAATGGAATGACTATGACAAGTTTAAAAATAATTTACTGTAAAGTTAGTATGACATGCATTGAAATTAATTTTAAATGCATTGAAAGCAAAATGATACACCTTGAAAATACTAGTATGGTATGTATTGAAATTAATATGAAATGCATTGAAATTATACCAAACACTTTAAAAATAAATATGACAATTGCTAAAATCAATATGATCTATGCTTAAATCAATGACATTTGTTGAAATGAATATGACCTACGTTGAAATAAATCTTACATAATTTGAATTGATTATGAAATGTATTAAAATTGATAGGACCCTCTTTAAAGGAATATGACACACTTTAAAATTAATATAGCTTATGCTGTGATGTATGTGAAATGCAGTGAAAAGAAAAAGACATGCATTGAAAGCGATAAGATTTCTGTTACAAAGATTTTGACATGCTTTAAAATAAATATGAAAAAGGTTGACATTTATATGACATATGTTAAAATAAATATGGTACCTATTGAAATGGTTATGGCATTGTGTCAAAATGAAAACAATCTACATTAAAATGAATAAGACAATCCTTTAGGGTAACACAAAACCCTGTTAGATAAATGTGGTATGCAGTGAAGTGAATAAGGCACTTTTTGAAATAAATATGTTCCCATTGTACATGAATATGGCATGCTTTGAAATTAATGTGCTAAAAAGGATTTGACATGTCATGAAATTAATATAACCTGCAATGAAAAGAGACAAAATCCTTTCAAAATGCAACACATGGACACGTGCATGAGGTGGTTAAGGTACAAGGACATGCAGTACGGAGGGCTTTGACACAAATAAAGACACAAACTATGGCCCTCATTAAAAGGCGTGTGGAACAGTATCATTGCATGGTTTTGTATAGTGTTACTACTCATACCAATTACAAGTAATACTGGGTCCGATTTAACAGTACCATTACAAGTTGCAGATGAAGTTGCCCGACAGGTTGAAATATCACTGAACCGTTTAACCTGCTGAGAGCTGGTAGGATCATATGACAAATGACAAAAATGTACCCATAAAAACATTTCAAAGCCAAATGTACAGAAATCACAACATACCTGGCTACAAAGCCAGAAAAAAAGCATCCCCATAGAAGATGGCTAGTGGGTGAGAACAGCACAAAACTAAACTCACACAAGTCTAAGCTGTTTAACCAGATGATTTTACAAGGATCTTTCCCCACTATATGGAAACAGGCTTGTATTTTGCCTCTTCTAAAAAAAGCTAATTTGAATTCAACTGACCCTGCCAATTATCGACCTATCGCAAGACTTCCTTTGCCTGCAAAGATAATTGAGAAAATTATAAATGCAGAACTCTCTACCTTTATTGCGGACAGCCAAGTTTTAGATCATAGCCAGTTCGGTTTTAGAGCCAATCATAGTACGGAAACGGCTTTGATTAAAACCACGGAAGAAATTCGATCCTCTTTGGATTGCGGTGGGTCAGCAGTTCTTATACTGCTGGACCTATCCGCAGCATTTGATACTGTTGACCATGCTCTTCTGGTCCAGCGACTAAAAACAATAGGGATAGGAGGAGCAGCCCTCTCCCTGTTGACATCCTTTTTATCAGACAGATCCCAATCTGTCCACCTAGGCAAATTTAAGTCGGCACCTTTTATACTGCCGTGCGGGTTCCCTCAGGGCTCATCTTTGAGCCCTACGCTTTTTAACATTTACGTGGCTGAATTGGCACCATTGATTAGAAGTTTTAATTTGATCCCTACCACCTACGCCGATGATACCCAGTTGGTAATCTCGACAATAGATAAGGATATTAATCATTCTCTAAAACTTCACGATTGTATGATTAAGTTAAGTAGCTGGATGAGCAATCACTGCTTGAAATTGAACTCAAGCAAGACGGAAGTGATCATGTTTGGTAATCTCTTTCCACCTTGGTCCCCTGAGTGGTGGCCAGACAATCTCGGCCCCCCACCTTCACCTGTAATTAAAGCTAAAAATCTTGGAGTTATTATAGACGACAAACTGAGCCTGAAACCCCAAGTGTCCACAGTGGTGTCTTCCGCATACTTCATGATTAAAACCTTAAAAAATACTTCCTTTTATTCCTAAAGAATCTAGAAAGACAGTTGTGACCTCTCTAGTCTTATCAAAACTTGACTATTGCAATGGCCTTTATATTAACATTCAATCCTCTCTCCTTAGAAAGTTGCAAATGGTACAAAATGCTGCAGCAAGACTCATATTGGACATCCCCAAGTATCAGTCAGTTGCAAAAGGGATTCAGGACCTGCATTGGCTGCCAGTCGGTCAGCGGGTAAAATTTAAGGCGCTTTGTATCGCTCACAAGGCCCTTCACAAAGAAGGTCCGAAATTTCTATGGGACCTTTTTAGGTAGTATTCCCCCAATAGATCTTTACGATCGGCAAATTTAAATTTGATGCCTACTGTCAGAATTAAAAAAACGAATTGGTGTGGGAGGAGTTTTAGTTACAATACCATAAAGGAATGGAACTCCCTCCCATTTTATCTTAGGAAAATTCCCTCCCTCCTGGAGTTCAGAAAGCAACTAAAGACATGGCTCTTTTAGGATCAGTGGTTTGTAACGTAATATGGAGACCGGAAGCGCCAAGACACCTAAGGGTATATGTGCGCTATACAAGTCATAATAACATAACATAACATAACAATAGTCTAGACATAAAATATCTTATTTCCAAGAATTGCGCGAACATAGTCTTGCATTTTAGAAAAAGCTTTTCCCAACAACCCAACCCAACAACAATAATAACTGCACTATCTATGCCCCTGGCACCCCTTACCTCTCACCCTAACCGCAACTACCTCTTCTCAAGACAGAATTAGCTCCAACTACACCCCAAAACTCAAGGAAAGAATCTTTTACACAGTCTATACTCCTAGCTATCTCATTTGTAACTGCCACAATAACTCCAACTATTAAACATCCTAAGTGGAGAATGAGGATTACTTTCTGAACTTCTTGGTCGGGGGTCTCACCATTCTCAGAAAGCTCTGCAGTTCCACTGAGGCCTGACAGTGAGACTTGATGAGAGCCATGTGAATGTGGTGAAGTGGAGAGAGGGGGCAATGCTGCTTCCCTATTTCATTATATTTAGAAAACAGTGGTTCTTGTGGATGATGTGAAATATTCAATAATATGTAGGGACAATGGCAAAATAAAACTGAAATGGAATGCCGAAGTAGAAACGTCTTACATAACACAATAAAGAGACCATATACTGTTTTGCAAAGAAATAATGTCTGTATTGAAAACATGCAGACTGGGCGTAGTGTCCCATGTGAAAAAAGAACCAGCATAACAAGAGTGACATTTTTTGCATACGTTTTTCCATTTGTTATTAGACAATGTCCAACAACAGCCTCCTCCTAAATGAGTGCCAAGTGGATAAAAACGCTTCGGTCGGTATTAAGGATAATGCCGTGGGCCACCAAAGTCAGTCGCATGGTCGGGTGCAGGATTCTTCTCTGATTAAGGTCTCGGACAGTTGGGCTCCAGGCAGCATCTATACCTCAAGCCTCTCCAAGATAAGTGTGCATGCCTGGAAGGCAGTCATAATAACAAGCTGTCCTTGGGCAATTTGGTTATGGGGTCCCAAATGCACACCTGTACCTGGACCATTTATTTGCTAGAATTCCACCGACAGCTGCTGTCATATATTTCATTGTATGCCAGTTAGCTCTTTCTGCCTATATCAAGTCAACCATGTGCAGTTCTGCATTCTTGATATCCAGCCTCAGTTGCATTTTGGGGCTATGTGCTGATCTAGCCTCTCATTCCTACATCTCTGCCAGGTAACACATGCTTCCATGAATTTATGTCAGTTCTCTCTTGGCAGTTGAATTAGCCCCTGAATTTTCCTGTAGGGCACAGTAACCCACCAGTAGGGCCCTCGAGCTCCGAACGATGCATTCTAATTCCCTTTCCATGCTGTCAACACAATGTACTAAATCATGAGTCGGGCTGTGTCCCATACTGCATATTCTATTCTGTTGAGGCATCCAGATGGTGCAAATGTTGGGAGTCATTTCTTGCAGCTCTAATTTGCCTGGCTCAGAAGCAGGAAGTGTGCCTGTCACTGGGGCTCCAAAGGGCACATAGGTAGGATCAGGTATAGTGGCAATGGATGCAGTGGTGCCTGAGGAAGGGGTTGTGCTAAAAGTGTCAGTTGTGGTAGGGGCAAAAGTGCCACTGCATACACACTGTGTTGTTTCTAGAAGGGTTCTGCTGTGGAAGGGGCAAAAGTGCCACTGCATACACACTGTGTTGTTCCTGGAAGGGTTCTGCTATTCATGGCTACTGAGTCCAGATGAAGCTGATCCCAATGTCTATATTGAATATACTAAACCTTCTTCGGGAGAACCTTTCTGAAAAACAAGTGTTGCTCTGTGGATAACCCCCACAGTGGCTTCTTGGGAGGTAAGAGTTACTACAAACTGATAAACATACAGTACTGTCACTTTGTGGATGTGCTGGATTAAGTCCATGTCTCACATGCCAAAGTGTGTCTCCACATCATACATGAATATAAATATATGCACATAACTTAGTCATAATATAATTGACTTCATGTTGGTTTTGTCCAACTTTTCAATGTCATTAGCATCCGTCTTGATAGTTTACCTTCTATGATGGTGAATTATGTTAGGTACTTGCCAAAGTCAGTGTCCCCTCCTGCATTCACACCTCCTGGTAGTCCATCCAGTCTGTTGGGGGGGTTGATTATACTTCTGACTCTGTCCTTCAAAGTCTCCAGTTGCAAATCAGGGGCCAATAAACCACATGTGGCAATGGAATCATAGTGCGGTTTGCAATTAAATCCCATACCTGACCTTCATGTAATTGAACAATTTTTTCCAATTCTCCTCTCTTCTGTTATTAGATGACATCATATTAGTCTGTTCCTCTGTGATGCTTTGTACACACGACATCGCTGCACACATAGTGCTGTTTTCTGCTCCAGGGTATAGAAAGGATATATAGGTATTTGCCACAGTGTTATTTTTCCATAACTTCACAGTAATATTGGGTTTGATACCAGATCCAGTATTTCTAGGCCTGACATATCCTGCTCTGAAATTGCCAAGACCTGTATTCCACCAAATAATAATAGATGCAATAAAAGGTATAGTAATTCCAATACCACCACACTTAAGAAAAATGTGTAATTTCTGTCATTGTGTATGAGATTATGAACAGTAATGGGAAATCAAAATGTGTAATGAGTACCTCTATATCTTGTACCAACACCTCTTATTTTTTGCATCTCCGCGTGTGCATAATGGATAATGTCACATGATGAAGTCTTATTATGCTACTATGTGTACCAGTTCATGTAACCAGCAAAATTGTGATATTGTGTCAGTTGAGTCGGACACACACCAACAGACTAACAACAACGTGTTGACAAGTAACTAACAGGAATACGAGCTGAAAAAAATATCCAAACGGACACTAAGGTCCTTAGTTTATTTTTCATATCAAATAATAAAATTACCTATTCTCCATTTATTGGTGGTCAGTCAAAAGTACAATAAATGTAATCCTGTGTTTTTTGTTGTTGCGCGCGTTGCATCGCATTTGGCGCTGCAGCGCGCGCAACGAAATTCGTTATATTTATTTATATGTTTACTTACCTCTATTTGGCCGAATTCCGTAGTTTACTACCCCCCGCCCCACGTCATCGCCCGGCAGCACTCCCACCACGGGCCGCTACTGGTGGCATGTACAGCTCTCACACGTACCAGCAGGAGCACAATCCATGTACTGCGACAGGATTTTTTTTTTAAAGGAAATAAAGAAAACGAAAGCATGCAGCATGGTACCGTCATGTTGACAGAGCCGCTTGGCACACTTTCAATACATTTACAGGAACCGCCAGTTTGGCAGTTCCTCTAAATTCAAGAGATGTCTGCTGGGCTGGTGGACATCTCTAAATTTAGTGGGCAGAGTAATCTCTCCGTGGCAAGAGTAAAGGACTCCGTCATGGCAAGGGCACTAATACAGTACACAAAACTCTAAATGAGGACCTTTGTCTTCTTAAAAAGATACACTCAGAAAAGAGCTGCAGAATTCAAAGAGGAAAAAGGAGGAAATCTACAGTATCCTTAAAACAGCTATGAAAGAGCTTCAATTTAATCCTATTGTTGTGTTCCCAGAGTTGAGGGCTTTGCAGAATAGTCCTCACTGAGTGCCAGCTGCACCTCCCCACAGACCCAAGAATAAGCCTGACTCAAGTGCCCACACTCATCACACCAAGTAACATTTCAGAACTCTAAGCCAAGTGCACAATTCCACCCACCCTGGACCAACCCACTGTATGTCTGACCTGCGTACCTGCTTCACAGATTGGACACAGAGCAAAAAAACGCAACCATTCTGGACAATTAGGGGCAGTGGCGGCTCCTCCGCTAAGGCGGAGGAGCATCACACCACTGCTTTCAGAGCAGTGGAAAAGGGAAAAATAAAAAGATAACAAAGTAATTATCATTTTATTTTTCGTTGCTGCGGGGCTGGGTTAGGGCGGGCGGGGCTGGTGGCTCAGGGAGGAGGAGTTGACTATGCAGTGTACACTAAGGCCCAAATTACTAGAATTTGGCAGAGGAGTGGCGTGGCAGTGCAAACCGCCATGTCTCCGCTCCGCCAAAGCTCGCGCAGCCCGCATGCCAAATCTCGACTTATTCGTAGTCTGGTGGGCGGGTGGCATGGCGGTTCCCATTGTGGTGCCCTTTAAAAGGCGGCAGTGCCTAAAAAGCACCGCAAAGGGATTGCTTCACAAGGTTCCTGCACGGCATGGACTCATAAGTCCATGCCGCAGGAACCTATGTGAATGCACACAGGGGGGCACATGTTATGCCCTTCTGTGTGCATCTACATATGTCTGAGACACAGGGGGGTTTCCTCTCCACCAGGCTTTTCATTGTGTGGCCTGGCAGAGAGGAAACTAGTAATATGCTTGGAGAGACCTGACCGCCGCTCCTACGTTCCCTGGCAGAGCCGGCGGACCTAGTGCGGTCCATCTGCCTGAGTAATAATCGGGCGGTCAGACCGCCAGGGCGGCATTAGCTGGATCCCCCACCACCTCGCCACTATGAGTCTGGCGGTCTGAGGACCGCCAGACTCATAATCTGGCCCTAAGTGCGCATGACTGCTTTGAAGGCTCTCTCGCGCCAGCCAAACTGTCATGCGTACTTTGCATGTTCCCCACCAGGCTGCATTGCACAGCTGGTGGGGACCATGACCAGGCCCCCAGTCACCATCTGAGTGCTAATCCATGGGGGTCAGACCAATCACAATGCTTCATTGCAGCATTGTGATTGGCTTAGGGGAGACTGTGTGCTTCCGGACTCTTCTTAAATAACGAAGGAGAGACGGAGGCTGCCGCAGCGCGATGAGGTAAGTGTTTTTTAAATATTTTGTTCCTCCCCACCCTCCTGCCCCTGCCTCCCTTCCCTGCCAGCCGCCACTGATTAGGGGCACTGCTCAGGAGGACTAACCAATGGCTGAAATTGAGGAATGATGCATAGCATAGCTACTGTGGTTAAACAGAACCTGGGGAACAGAACTAGAAAGAGTGTAGACATCAATGAGAGCACAGATGTGATGGAGTAGGTTGAGCAAGCTCAACCACTTCCGTTTCTTGAGAAAATCAGCTGGCTCAAAAAGGCACATCAATAAGTGGATAGAATACTGCACAGTACATACCCTTTATTGGCAAAACTCATGATGTCACTCTCAAGCTCTTTCGTCCCTCGAAGAGGTCGGAGAGCAGTTTGAGAAGGCCCACAAACACACAAAGTAAACTATTTCTTGATACTCCCACTTCTTGTCCCGATTCTGGGATTTACTACTACATAATTGCAAGAGGTTTTGACATACAATTAGACAGTAGTACATGCATTTACGCCTGCTATGTATGCCTTTATGGATACCTGACAGCAGAAAGGTCAGCCATTTGCAGCCATAAACATTTTTTAAGCCAAAAATGGCTTTGTGACTCCAGACTGCTTATTGTACACAAGCGCTGCACTTACACACTTGCTATGGTGTCCATTTTGTGCTCCGTCTTGCCAGTATAACAGTGCTTGTGGGAAATCAAAGTACAAAACCCATGCCACTTAGTATACTTTACACTTAACTAGTAATAAACTCTAATATAAATTTTGTAATTTTTCACGAAGTGAAGCATCCAAATTTAAAGTGTGGGGTTACCCAAGAGGGAAGACAGGATGAAGCCAGATCTATTAAGATTGATCTGCTTCTGGGGTCATCCCTTGCCTGGCATTCAAAATAAGGGGGCATATTTACAATGAAGTGGTGGAGAGTGTCGTTAGCCTCCTTGGCTTAACGACACGCTCCGCCACTTCTGAAACGCAAGGCTGCACCATATTTACAAGAATATGGTGCAGCCCTGCATTTCCCCCTGCGCTGGCTCTAAGTTTAGCAGCCTAGCGCCAACGCATGCACCCTTGCACCTTAGTGCAAGGGTGTCTGCGTTGAGGGGAAGATTGTTTATGTGCAGGAGAACCCCTTCCTGCACATAAACAATCTTTAAATGCCGTTTTGTAACTTCTATGTGTGCTGCTTAATGCAGCACACATAGAAGTTGCAAAACTGCATTTTTTTAAAATGATTGTTTATGTGCAGGAAGGGGGACCTTTCTACACATAAACAATCATAGGCAATTTGCTGTCTCTATGCGTGCCGCACAAGAAAGCACACATAGAAACAGCAAAAACAAGGATGAGTTAACCATTTCTCCTCGTTTGTCCTGTTTAAGACCAGGTTTTCCCTGGTCTTAATTTTGGTGCTGCCTCCTATTTACGCTGCCTTTGTAAATAGGAGGCAGCGTCAAAATCAATGGGTGTTGCGGTGGAACGCCAACAGCAACACCCATTGCCCTCCCCTTTCACGCTAAATACAGCGTGAAAGGGTGCCTTATTTACAAGGCAGCGTTAAGCCACGTTAAGTGGCTTAACGCTGCCTTGTAAATAAGGCGAGGCCCCTATCGCCATCACAAAGTCACAGAAAGTGACGTTGTGGTGGGGAGAGGGGCTTCTAAATATGCTCCAAGGTGGCATTACACGACGTATGGTCTTGCACTATGGTGCAGAGTTGAAAGCATGCTGCTAGCATAGGATTTGCACTGTAGGCATACTCTTCTAGTGCAAAGACGTACGCTTAGACAAACTCAAAGCTCCCAACCATGTATGTCTGTTGTACAGTGCAGTCCACACACAATGTGTTGCTTTTATTTTGAGAAATACATTTATTTCACCTTGTATCTGCCTGCCTTAGGTAGGTGTAGGATTTTTTGTCAAAACCTATTGGTGTTTGTGCTGCTCCACCCCAGTAACGCCCCTTTGATGCAAGGCGACACAAAGATGTTTTTGGATTCTGAAAAGTGCATCCTGCCAGCACAAAACAGCTTTAGTGCCGGATAATAGCAAGCATGCACAGCTTAGCACCTCTTTGGGACGTTTTGCATCATACTAGCGTTGGTCAAAGTCTTAATAGATATCGGCCAAAGTGTGAAAACGGGGGCTAAAATAATTTTCACCTTGTTTTATACTTTACATCGTGTTGTAAATGAGGCCCCCTGCTTAATTTCTCAGTAATGAAAACTTCATGTTTCAATGTCACTGTTATTAATTTACGGTCCCTTTTCTGTCTTCATTTAAAGCTTTCGAAATATAGCATAGTGAAGTGCAAGCCCTACAGAAAAACAAAACAATTGAAGGAATAAAATAAAAGTGATTTTCTATTTGCCATTTATGTTTTGCTAGCCGGGGAAAGGTGCAAACACTCATGAATGCAAAACTAGAAGAACGTGAACTTAAAACAAGATGGTTTGCTACGTTATTTACTAAAGTGATGATGTTAGTTTTAATGCTGTTGAACAGTAATTGAGGAACCAGGTCAAGTACTGTAATTCGAGCTCTAATTATCTCCATGTACGACCTCGGTGTCAATATCTACTTATAATAATAATATTAAAATCAGGCTGTAGTTTCACAGTGAAACCGAATTGTGAGTAGCATGAGTAGAGTCGTCTGATACGCGAAGCAAAGGATTCATCAGTGGCTTTTGTTGCGCTAAATGTTTAATTGCTGATCAGCAGGACCATCGACTTACTGATGAAAATCACCAGTGCAGCTGTCAACACTGCTGTCCAAAACAGTCAACAATCCTCTCAGATTGAGAAGCAAACAGTCTGTAGGGTTGCCAATGCATTCTTAA
This sequence comes from Calotriton arnoldi, assembly GCA_963921515.1. Lineage (NCBI taxonomy): Eukaryota > Metazoa > Chordata > Amphibia > Caudata > Salamandridae > Calotriton > Calotriton arnoldi. The sequence continues at coordinate 634,521 of CAWUFW010004983.1, read as the reverse complement.
GCAATCACGTACAGAGAGACACCAGTTTTTCAAAAGGTTGGTAGTCTGATCTTGTGACAAACACTGTCAATGTTGCCAGATGCATGATTATCTGCTGGCTTCAGGGATATTTGACAGGCTCCTGGCCAGTGCGCATATGGGTGCACAGATGGTGCTCTCTCACCGCAATGTACCACCGCCACTGTCACTTGTACTATGTAATGTTGGGATTATTTAAAGGAATTCTCTAGTACGTTTGATGTTGAATAACTGAAAATGAAAATATATGCACCAAAAGGCTAACTTCCTCATTAATTCCTAAAAATCTATAGATTTGTACAGTTTTTATTCACTTTGTCATAAGCACCACATGAACAAATGTTCATTTTTAAATGAAGTAGCAACATCATCTTTACAGTCATGCAGATGAGCTACCATTTTTTACGACTGTCTGTGTTTCATATGCCTATCTACTTTATCTTCCATTTTTTAGGTTATCTTAAAGTTTCTACTTTCCAAGACAATGCACTTTCAACTTTATAAACACCACTCAAAAACCACCAACGACTATCCTTCTGAGCCTCTTTCCCTCTGGATTTAAAAGCTGCTATTTCATTGTTTGCCATTATCTAAAAAACGTTCTCATGTACTTGCAACTTTCCAAAAGTGCTTTACACCCATCAATAGAGGTGCGCAAAACATGTCACCCAGAATTGACAACTATAAAACCAAATGACAGGAAAAATGTAGTGATTTATGCATTGAGCAAGAAAAACCTATGCATGTGCACATGCTGTATGTTTTTTTTTACTCACATACATATCTGTTGAGTATCCGGTGTAGGGTACACCATAGATAATTCTTTGACATACCTGGAATTGTGATTAATGAATTCTGACTTTTCCGAACTAAGGGGCTGATTACAATAGCGGAACAATCGCCACCGTCGGGCCGGCGGTGGCGATCGTTCCGCCATCAAACTGAGATTTACCCACCGCCATATTAGGATGGCAGTGGGTATCGCGGCGGAGGGAAAGTCCGTCCGCCGCTTTTCTGCCGGTGGCAATCACACCGATTGCCTGGCGGGCGGAGCAGGGCCACTAATATGGTGGCGGTGCCTAGCAGGCACCGTCCGCAATATTAGGATGTGGGTTTTAGGAGGCCTTTCCATGGCGGCGATGCCATTGGGTTTGGGTTTGGGGATTGGGTTTGGGGGCCCGTTGCGAGCCCCCTTGTGTTGGGGGGAGGTGTGGGTGCACTGGGGGGTACCCATGGTACCCCCCTGCATTTCACTGCACCATGTGGCAGGCACAGTGTAGTGCCTGCCACGGAGTGAAGTGAAATGCACAACATGCTCTTTTAGACATCGCAGCGGTGCTGCTGTCAGCAGCCACCGCTGCAATGTCAACGGTGTAGAACCAGACCGCAGCGGTGGCGGTCCCATCCTAATCGGGTAGGCGGGACCGCCGCATGCATGGCGGTCGGTTCCAAACACCGCTACGATGGCGGGCGGATCAAGTCCGCCCGCCATCGTAATCAGCCCCTGTATGTGTATTTTCCACCAGTTAAAACTTTTGTGAATCGGTATCTAAAACTGTTGTCATTTTCAACCATTCACAGTAATTGAGCTATTTCCTGGAAAATCTACCTCTTGCATTTGGTACTTTTCTTTGTGATCCTCAAAGCTTTTATTTTACCCCTAAACATAGAATATTTGGTGAAAGTTTTTTGTCAAAAATGGAATGTTTGGTGAAAGTTTTTTTTTTGTCAAAAACCATGATACCATAATTATGCCTTATAGTAAATAGATGATACTATAAGGTAATGTGTTCCATATTCCGATGCACTGTCTCTGCTAGTTGGCTGACATAATAACACATTTTTGGGAGATCAACAAGAGGGCCCCTCTATCTTCTTTCGCTTCTTTTTGCTATCTTTAATTTCTTTAATTTCTTTTTCCTCTCTTCTATACTGTGGTATGAGGATGAGTTCAGGCCTGTACTTCTCTTATGCTCCTATAGAACCCATGGTTCACTGACAGAATATCGACTACAAAAATATAGATGAAAAAAATATCGATGTAAAAATATAGAATGCATAAATATCGACTCCCTATACTTAAACAGGTAAGTACAAAAATATAGTTGTACAAAATATCGATTTTTATATATATAAAAGAAAATAATAAATATTAAATATATTAAATATTAAAATTAATTTAAAACATAAAATAGATTTAATATACATTTTAACAAATATAACAACTAAACTTAATTAAACAAAGTTAAACACATATACATAATACTTTATATATATATATATATATATATATATATATATATATATATATATATATATATATATATATATATATATATGTGATCAAGGCCGAGTGAGGCCGAAACGCGTCATGGCGAAAATGGTGGCAAAATAAACTAATTCAAGCACAAAATTGAGGTCTCGCAGTCCGTTTTTCCCAGAGGAAGGGAAGTGAGAAGGAACGGCGTTGTGGGATATATATATATATATATATATACTTGAAGATGAAGGATCACAAGAAAACAACAGCCAGCCAGGGCAAAAATCTGGATCCCAAAGGATACAATGAGTCACAAAGAAATAAAATATCCAAGAAAGAAGTGACTCAAACAGATAGATTCACCAAAGAACAAAAATATATTTCCACTACAACGTTTCAGCTTCCGCCTTCCTCCGGTAGTACAAGATGGTTTGCTCAGTGGCTGCACAGATGACACAGCTGAATTTTCAAAAAGCATCATGAGTGAAGATTCCATTTGGAATGTGGAATCAATGCAGTCCTGAGAGCTCTTGAGATATGCAGTAATCAGGTTGTATTATCAGTAATGTTCAGTCCATCTGGATGCAGTGATTTTAAACGGTACATCCAGAAGTTTTCTCTGGAGTCCAGTAGTTCTTCCTTTGAGACATGTTCCACGGGGAAAATCTTCAAATCTGATAGTAAATGATCCACAAGGTTAAAATGATTGGCTACAGGCTGGTCAATTTTCTTATTAATTATTGCCGATTTGTGGTTCCTGAATCGTGTACGGAGGTCATTCACTGTTTGGCCTACATATTGTTTTTTACAGCTTTGCCGTTGGCACTGAATCACATAAATAATGCATGTTGAGCGACATGTAAGATGCTGTCTTATTCCATAGGTCCTTCTCGTAACAGAACTAGTTACTGATGATGTTTGTAAAAGGTATTCACACGTGATGCACCTTTTAGAGTCACAGCAATGAACCCCTGCATTTGTTACAACTTGCTTGAGTTCAGCTCTCACAATAAGAGATCGTAAATTTGGAGCTCTGCGGTAAGCAATGACTGGCGGTTTTGGAAAAACCTTTTGCAATTTTTCACAAGTAGACAGTAAGGGAAATGTTTTTTGCATTATATTTCTGTAGTTGGGAGCTGATGGATGATAGTCAACCACAAATGGAGTTCTGTCACTTTTGTTTCTGCCGTTGGTATTCCAAATAAGTGCTTCTCTGGGTAACTGCAAAGACTTGTCAATTTGTTGCTGTATGATATGCAGAGGATAGCCTCGCCTTTTAAATAATGTAGCAAGCTCCTGTAGATGGTCTTTACAGGTTTCCTCATTGCTGCAGATGCGTCTTATTCTGAGTGCTTGGCTGTAGATGATGCTCAGTTTAGTGTGGTGTGGGTGACATGAAGTCCAGTTTAGATACAAATGAGCATCTGTAGGCTTGTGGTACAGATCAGTTGTAATTTTTTGTTCTTGAATGGTGAGTAGCACATCCAGAAAAGGGAGATGATGCTTCTGTTTAGTATTGCTGCTGGTAAATTTGATGGTAGGATGGATATTGTTGATATAAGCTGTAAATTGTTCCAATGCTCTACTTCCTGCATTCCATATTATAAATATGTCATCAATGCATCTTAGCCATACCAGTGGTTTGATGCTATAAGTAGCAAGTATACAGTTCTCTAGTTTGCCCATGAAGATATTTGCATAGGATGGAGCCATCCGAGTGCCCATGGAAGTCCCTTGTATCTGCAGATAGTGTTTACCATTGAATGTAAAATTGTTGGATTTAAGGATAACTCTTGCAAAGTTGGTAAGCACATTTGTTGATGGCTTTTTCACAGTTCTTTTATTAAGAGCTTCAGATAATGCCATAAGCCCATCCTCATGTGGTATATTGGTGTATAATGATGTAACATCAAATGTAGCCAGAAGAGTATCATCATCAAATGTGTAGGTTTGGTTTAATTTTTCAATAATCTGAAGGAAGTGACTGGTATCTTTAACAAATGATGGAAGTTCCTGTACAATGGGCTGGAGGTGCAGGTCGACAAATAAAGATAGTCTCTCAGTGGCTGTGTCATTGCCAGAGATGATGGGACGTCCAGGATTGTTCATTTTGTGAATTTTGGGAAGCATATAAAATCTCCCAGGTCTTGGTTTGGGATGAACAAGTATATCTGCTGTTGTTTCATCAATGAGGTTTAAGCTCCTGTACCTTACAACCATGTTCTTAATTTCTTTGTTTAAGTCTTCTGTGGGATCAGTTTCTAAAGGTTTGTAAGTGTTGGTATCCATTAGTTGTCTCATTCCTTCCTCAATATAATCACTTACTTTCAAGGCAACCACTGCACCACCTTTGTCTGCCGGTTTTATAATGACATCCATTCTCTGTTGAAGGAAGTGGAGAGCTTTTCTTTCTTCTCGGGTAATGTTATCAAAAATCCTCTTAGGTGTTGATTCCTTGATGAGTTTGTTGATGGATAAAATGTATGTATCAAGAACAGGATTTCTACCACATTGAGGAGTCTATGATTTGGGATGGCGGAACTTCTTAAATGGATCTGGAAGGTAGCTTGGCAGACCAACATTAGAATTATTGTAAAAGTATTCTGCAAGTCTGCATCTTCTCTCGAAGGTTTTTAGGTCTCGCATCATGTTGGCCATATTATGGTCCTTCGGTACAGGACAGAAATAGAGGCCTTTGCTCAAGAGGTTCAATTCACCTGGTGATAGGAGCCCTCCAGTCAAGTCAATAACTGGGTCGGATGTCTGGAAGGGTTGTAACTGGCTGATGCTATGCAGCTTTTTTTGTCTTATAAATCTTCTATTTTTTTATGCTGTTTACTCACAGGGCTTACACTGACAAGAAAATCTCCAAAAACAGAATGATTTAGGAAGTGGTGAGTTGGAAGAGGAGGTATATGAAATCTTAACATCTCTCTTTTAGTTTTGCAGATTTAATTTCAATAGCATTCCTGGCAGTGATCTTTTTACTACTGCAACCCTCTGTAGTATGTGTGCCACTTCAGAGTCACTTTTTGTGTTCTTTAAAAGTTCCAGTTCTTTTTGTAGCTTGGCTTTAAGCTTTAAGCATTTGCATTTTTTGAATGGTTACTTTAATAGATGCCAATAGTAGGGCCATTGATGAGTTATGCAGTAAAATATTCCATGTAGCGGACCATTCACTACTAGTTAGTTTAAAAGGTGGCTTAGACTTAACCTCCAACCCCATAGGATAGATGTTAAGTTTTTTATAGATTTGTAAATGTGCTATTGTAAATTGGCACTTATTGATTTTCTCCTGGATGAACAGCGCATATCTAGGATGTAGATTTGTTCTTGACATGGTGGTTGCTTCTGGCTTGAGTATATATATAAATATATATAAATATATATATATTTATTTTAAAACAATTAAATTATTAATTTTAATTTATTTTATCATTTTAAAATGATATATAAAATTTACAAAAAAATATATACCAATAACATAAAATCTGATAAAAATAGCATTCTGTTATAAATTAAAACATGAAACTATTAAAAAAACTTTAAACTTAAATTTCCCACTACAGTCAGTGCAACAGTAGGTAAAGTGTTGGATAGCGGAGCGGTAAAAATTACTATTCCCGCTCCAATGAGTGCAACAGTAGGGAAAGTGTTGGATAGCGTAGGGGTAAAAATTACTATTCCCACTCCAGTGAGTTCAACAGAAGGGAAAGTGTACGATAGCGGAGGGGTAGAATTTACTATTCCCACTCCAGTCAGTGCACCAGTACAGAAAGTGTTGGATAGCGGAGGGGTAAAAATTACTATTTCCACTCCAATGAGTGCAACAGTAGGGAAAGTGTTGGACAGCAAAGGGGTAAAAATTACTATTCCCACTCCAGTGAGTGTAACAGTAGGGAAAGTGTTGGATAGTGGAGGGGTAAAAATTACTATTCCCACTACAGTGAGTGCAACAGTAGGGCAAGTATTGGATAGCGGAGGGGTAAAAATTAATATTCCCACTCCAGTAAGTGCAACAGTACGGAAAGTGTTGGATAGCAGAGGAGTAAAAATTACTATTCCCACTCCAATGAGTGCAACAGTAGGGAAAGAGTTGGATAGCATAGGGGTAAAAATTACTATTCCCACTCTAGTAAGTGCAACAGTAGGGAAAGTGTTGGATAGTAGAGGGATAACATTTACTATTCCCACTCCAGTCAGTGCAACAGTAGGGAAAGTGTTGGATAGCGGAGGGGTAAAAATTACTATTCCCACTCCAGTGAGTACAACAATAGGAAAAGTGTTGGATCGGAGGGGTAAAAATTACTATTCCCATTCAAATAAGTGTAACAGTAGGGAAAGTGTTGGATAGCGGAGGGGTAAAAATGACTATTCTCACTCCAGTGAGTGCAACAGTAGTGAAAGTGTTGGGTAGCGGAGGGGTAATAATTACTATTCCCACTCCAGTGAGGGCAACAGTAGGGAAAGTGTTGGACAGTGGCGGGATAAAATTTACTATTCCCACTCCAATCAGTGCAACAGTAGGGAAAGTGTTGGATTGTGGAGGGGTAACAATTAATATTCCCACTCCAGTCAGTTCAAAATTAAAAACAAACAAAATATTAACAACAGCAAAAAAATATTTAAAAAAACAAAATAAATAAAAAAATATATAAATATGTCAAAAATTTAAATACAAATATATTGAATACATAGGACAAATACCTACAAATATTCTATTAAATACACGAAATAATCATTTTCAAACAAATACATATTTTGTAATTAGAAAATATTTGGAAACAAAAACATTAATTATTACATAAATTTCGTTTTTTTATTTCCCACCCTATAACATCAAACAATTCACAACCCACATCTAAGTTTAAAAAAAGTACATTTATAATTAACATAATTAATAAACCAATTAAAAAAATAATATTAATTAAAAAACAAATTAAACCTCATAAAAATGAATTAACTTCCCACACTTTACCCCTACAATCCCCACAACCCACAGCTAAAATTAAACTGTAAAAAAATTAATTAATCAATTAAAACTTATTTTCAATTAAAAAACTAATAGTATTTAACAACTAATTATAAAGTAAGTAAAATGTATTTCCTCCCCACCCGTTACCCCTATAAAAGTAAAACCCACACACAAAAAAATAAACAATTACCCTAATTAAATATCAATTAATTAATTAATATTAATGATCAACTAATTATTAATTAATTAAACATAAATTACTTCCCTCCTTTATCCCTATAAACTCCACAACCCACACCTAAAAGTAATTACACAATTTCCATATTTAATTTTCAATTAATTAATTAATATTATTTAACAACTAATTATTAATTAATGAAACATAAATTACTTCCCACCCTTTACCCCTATAAAGCCCACAACCTGCACCTAAAATTAATTACACAATTTCCATAATTATTTTTCAATAAATTAATGAATATGAACAACTTATTATTAATTAATTAAAAATAAATTACTTCCCACCCTTTACCCATATAAGCCCCGCAACCCGCACCTAAAAAATTACACAATTACCATAATGATTTAAAAATTAATTAATTAATATTAATTAACAACCAATTAATAATTAATTAATAAATTGCTTCCCACAATTAACAATGAACACCATAAAATCTCAATTAAATAAATATAAAAAAATAAAAATAAAAAATAATCATTAATTTATTATAATTAAATTACTTCCCACCCAATTTTAAACAAGTATATTTTTGCAAATGATATTAATGACTTCTAGATTTTTAAATTCGATATTACTTAACTTCAAATCGATATTCTTGACCACGATATTCTTGCACTCATTATTTCAACTCCACAATATTTCCAACTCGATATTCATGTAGTTCGAATTTTTTGGCCTCGATATTCTATCTCATTACCAGAGCCCATGTATCATTACAAAATTATGCTGCGTACTTCCTTATTTCCCATATAACTGCATACTCCAGCATTTCGATGTTACCTCTATTTGATGTTAATTTTGTTTATATAAAAATATCTCAATAAACATTTCTTGGAACAAAAAAAAAAATAATACCTTTTACAACATGGTGAGAATGATAGAGAAACGCCTCCAAACGTGGTGGAGGCCTACTGGAATGGAGAGAGAAAAAATAAAAAGTTCAAATGTTCAATTGCACTCGTATTAAAGTAGCTGTTATGCATATTACACTATGTCCAAGGTTACCTGATTAAATGTGCAAGGTGGCCCAGGAGCACTTTTGGGAACCTGTCACCAGGCCTGACTCACAAAATTAAGTTAACATAATAATTACCCGCATATAGATCTACAACTATGCCTAGCTGTAACTCTTAACTTTTTTGCTATTCACCATTTCTGACTTGGAGGTTAATACTTATGTTTAGACTCAGGAGTCACCAGCACCTGAAATGAGTAGGTGGCGATTCCTGTGACTGAATTTATGAGTGTAAAATGATTTCACGTGATTGTGGGTATCTCCACCACTGAGGTGGAGATCTCCCTACAGAAATGTTGGACTTGGCCCTTTCTGCAGGATCTTCCCCAATCTTTTTGCCTTCCCAAATACTTTTGCTGAATTCATTTTTGTTGGCCTTAGGACTAAGGGGCTGATTACGATAGCGGAACGATCGCCACAGCCGGGCCGGCGGTGGCAATTGTTCCGCCATCAAACTGAGATTTACCCACCGCCATATTAGGATGGCAGTGGGTATCGCGGCGGAGGGAAAGTCCGTCCGCCGCTTTTCCGCCGGTGGCAATCACACCGATTGAGTGGCGGGCGGAGCAGGGCCACTAATATGGTGGCGGTGCCTAGCAGGCACTGTCCGCAATATTAGGATGTGGGTTTTAGGAGGCCTTTCCATGGTGGCGATGCCGCCATGGAAAGGCTGGCGGGGATTGGGTTTGGGGGCCCGTTGCGGGCCCCCCTTGTGTTGGGGGGAGGTGTGGGTGCACTGGGGGGTACCCATGGTACCCCCCTGCATTTCACTGCACCATGTGGCAGGCACAGGAATCGCAAAATAAATTGCGATTCCTACATATTCTTTAATTGCGAGTCGCAAATTGCGAGTCGCAATTAAGGAATAGCTACCCATTCATTCCTATGGGCCTAGAGGCCCATAGGAATGAATGGGAATTGCATGCGCAATTTGCGAGTACCAAATAGGTACTCGCAAATTGCGCATGCAATTTCAAGGGTGCAAGGGTGCCAAAAGGACACCCGGTTGCACCCCTGAAATTAAGATGTTACCACATGTTGCGCACATATATGCCCCAAGGGCATGTGTGTGTGTGACATGAAACTTTGAAAAATGCACTTTAGTGCATTTTTCACAGTTTTTGCAAATTACCATCAAGTTTAAATTGTCGTCAAATTCCTCATCTAAAAGTTTGTCACCGTCATTGTCAAACGGTAGTGAGGAAGATGGGTGTGTGATGTCAATGTTGACTGCTGGACGACGTTCACATGTAGGATTAGCTCGTGCAAGGAAGAATGTCAGTTGATGCTAGGTCGACAAGTAAAAGTTCAAAATTCATTTGGACTCTGTCCCAAGATCACACTGAAAGTGAACGTGCTCCCCATACCTTTCATCATAGAGTGTTGTGTCGATAAATATTTTGCCAGTGGAAAAGTACAATGAACTGTCTCCAGTGACCTGTTTAACTCCGTTAAAAACCAAAGTGGATACGTGGACTGCTTTGATGCCACTGCAAGGTCAAGCTCCATTCAACTGTGAAGCATAAACAGAGAAAAGTACAAGCACCAATTCATGTTTTGCCAGACATTTCATCAACTGCATGTCTACTCAGTTTCAGCACTGCTGCTGACGTGGAACTGATTTCTGTAAACTACAATGTCAATGCCTATCATGAGATTGTGAATCAGTTTCCATTCTTGTTTCCTGGACTAGGAAGACTTAAGACCATGTAAGTGCAACTTCACAGAAATGAGGACATCCGTCCTGTTGCTCAAAGACATTGTCAAATTGCATTTCATTCACAACAGGCTGTTGAGAAAGAACTTTACTATTAAAGCATGACATCATTGCGCGATCCACTGGTTTGATGCCATGGGTATCACCCACAGTGGTAGTGCAAAAAAAGGATAGCGGATGAGCCCTGCACATCTGCACTGATATCGACCAACTGAACAAGGCGATTGAAAGAGAACGACATCCAGGTCCGCACATTGCTGACATGATTACACAGCTGAATGGAGCCAAGTCTTTTCCCAGCTTTGTTTGACAAAGAATATCACCAGCTTGAACTGGAAGAGAAAAGCATGCACATTACTACCTTTTCGACTCATGTTGGTTTATTTTGATACAAAAGGCTAAGTTTCCAAGTGTCGTCAGCTGCAGAACTTTTTCAGGATGTCATTTGTTGAATAATACAGCCAGTCACAATGATTTCAATTATAGTGATGACATACTAGTTTTTGGGGCCACACAAAAGGCACATGATAAAGCTCCTACACGAGTGTGTTGTGTACTTGCCAATGCAGGTTTCACTTTAAATGTGGCAAAGTGTGGGTTCCATCAAACCAAACTCAAGTTCTTTGTCATATCTTTTCTGAGGAGGGATAGTCTAAATAGTCAGGATTTGTCACTCACTTCTTTCCCACAAGATGTAAATATGCTGAGATCCATTCTTGGTATGGCCAGTTACTGTTCAAGGTATATATGTGACTTTCAATCTCACGAGGAGGGACAAGGGCTTGGAAGGTCCAGCATACAGGCCATAATCAATAGTACAAAACACAGGAGTATGCTGTTTCTAGTGGTTGGAAAGAAAAGGGAGGGAAAGGAGATAGGTGTGAAGTCCAGGCGTTAGATAGAAAGTAAGTAGTCGCACTGGGAGTGCTCCTATAAGGAGCAATGGCCCTCACACACCCCAAGGGGTGTCATGCTTCATCATAGGGCAGCTCCTCGTTGTGCCGGCGCTGCAATGCCCAACGGGCCCCGCAGCGGGGCTCTTTGCCGGAGTTCTTTTCTGATTGCCGCCGTGAAGCTAGGTGTTATGAGGGAGCCTATGTGTCGTGAGTAGAAGTTAAAGAAAGTGTTTTGTGATTAAAAAATAGCTGCAAGGAACTCCAAGGGTACTTTTATTCTCTGGGTGCCTGTGCCATGTGTTAAAAATGACTGATGAGTCGTGGACTGAAGAGAGGAGATTATACCAGCTTCGGTCTAGATAAGTGTGTGTGGTGTGTGAATGGTCAACATGTTTCTTGCCCTATTGTGTCCAAACGGATCTTGGCAATTCTTCAGGACCTAAGATACATCTACTACTCAAGGGGAAGGTTGTTCATGGGTATTGTACAAAATTAACTTCCCCTGTAGTCTGGATTCGAAGGTAATCCCAAAAGTGTGAAAGTGTGAGAGGTTAAATTTGGTCTACCTTATTGTGGATATGCACCTCATTTGAGGAATGTGACTGCCCCAACCGTGGAAGGCCAGGGTAATCGCTAATTGAGCGAAAGAGGAACCTTGACTCAGGATCCTCTCTGTACGGGACCTACCTGCACCTGGCTCGCACGGGGTGACTTTATCACTGTATGTGCCTGATTGAGAGACTTAATGAAGCTTCAAGAAAATCAAGTATGCAATTGAGAATGCCACTGAAATGGCATGCTTTCATCTGAATCTGCAAACGGAGGTTGTTGTTGATGCAAGCCCAGTGGGGTTGGGTGCCATCCTTGCCCAGCACCCTGGACATCGCAATGCCCCTAGACACATTGTGGCTTATGCTAGTCGAAGTCTGCCCTCGACAGAACGTGCCTATTCACAACCTTTAAAAGAAAGCCTTGCTCTGGGCTTGTGAACATTTTCATGTTTTCCTTTATTGTTGCAAAGTCATCCTGTGCCCTGGGCACCCCCCAGCTTTTTGCTGACTGGTACTGGTGGTAACTGACTCTGACTGACCCTGGGCTCTGCCTAACGAGGCCCAGGACCAGTGCAATGCTGAAAGAGACACATTAGAATACAGTTAAAACACCTACATACACTAGGGTACACAATGGTATGGTGGGGTACCCCTGTGATTGGCATGACCTACCCCATAAGCCCCTAGTATATAATAGGGCAGGGGGATTGAAACTACCTAGAAGTCCCTAGTACCTTAGGGCATGGCAGTTTAAGAGGCCAGCAGCCTTTCTGCACTTGCATGTGTGCACTGCTGAGGCCTGAGGTCAATTTTAAAAGCAGCCCTGGGTGCCATGACTGCTTTTACAAAGTAAATTGTGCCCAAACTCGACTTTGGGGTTTGGGGCACTTAAAAATGGATAACCTACAATGTTTTGGCATATTAGGGACCCCCAGGGTCTCCCCTAGGTATCCCAGGGGTGGGGGGTCAGATATTTATAAGGTACACCCTTATAAAATGAGTTTTTATATGCCTGGGTTAAGTGAAACTTCACATTTCACTCCCACATTGTGGTAAAGTGCTACCCAAATTCGACTTTGATGCTAGGAGCACTGTGAAGTGAGGATCTGCAATATTTTTGCAGATTCAGAACCCCTAAAGTCTCCCCTAGTTGTCCTATGGGGTGGGGGTCCTGTAGATATAAGCAAAGTACTTATAAAATATGTTTTTGTAAGTCCTGGTGCTGGAAAAATGGCCCAAGTCATTTTTCCCATTGCAAATCCCCTGTTACATAGGTTAACATGGTAGGAAGTTATTAATTAATAACTCTTGATAGGAGAGGGCTAGAGAGGCCATTCAAAGATTTCCTCGAATGGTATTAATAAATCCAACAATATGATATTGTTGAATTTCTCCTAAAGTGTACCTACAAGAAGTTATAAGACTTTCTTGTTTGTAAGTCCAGATTCAGCCTTCCAGTGGTCTGCCCTGATTGGTCAGAGTTAAGTGGATTAGCCAGCCTGCCTGGAGAGGTGATAAAGAGCCCCTGGGGTTATGCAGCTGGGCTGGGAGGGCAGTGTGCTGGTCCACAGGAATGCCAGGCCAGGGGGAGGGGTTGTAAACCATGGGCTTCAGAGGGAAAAGCAGAACCCAGTGACATTTACAACTCTGAACTTTCTACCTCAGGCAGATGGGGGGATTAAGGAAGGTATGAGCAGATGCAGGGGGGGAGAGTCTAAGTAAATTAGCCATCCTAGGGGTGTGTTTAGCCAGCTCTTGCCTCCTTGCTGGAAATTCTGCCCTTATGGATTTGGAAGTGGTCATATGTTTGAGGAGTTACCCTGCTCCCATTGGTCAGGAGTGACCTCCTGTCTGACCCAGAGAACATGGAATAAGCCTCCAGATCTGCTGCTTGAAACTTACTGAAGCAAGACATTGCCAAGCTGAGAAGATTTTGCTGTGCAAAGATTTCTAAGGCCTGACCTCTGAAAACTGCACCATCTGAAACTACAGCCCTGTGGATTATTTTGCTGAAAAGGAACTAAAGAGTGGACTCCCTGAAAGCTACAGGTTGAAAGAGCTCATCTGGAACATCACCAACTAAACCTGCACCTTGGAGAACTACCAGTGGATTTGAAAGGGTGACGTCCCAGTGGATTGTGGGAACTGAAGTCCTCAACTTTCAAGGACCATCTTGGAGCTTCCAGACCCTTGGAGTGAGTTTGAGACACTTTGGGACCCTTTGAGGAAATTCAGGAAGAAGTTCAAGAAGTTTGGAGAACTTTGGAGGAACTTTGAAAAAAAGCTCCATAGAGGGACCGACTCAACCTGGTCAGCCTTCAACCGCGAGTCGGCCAAGCCATCCAGGTTCGTCCCACTAAAAGCTCCGTCGGTCCGACTTCCAGAGTTTGACCGGGAGTAGAAGAAATCTGAAGCCGGCGAACCCTCACCGGATCCGGCTACATGAGGAGCATCGAGAGACCCCGCGAGAAAAAAGCTCCAGAAAAGTTTCTAAGTCCGCTCATAGAAAAGGTGACCGGGAGCAACCGCGAGAGCCAAGCCGCCTGTCTTCCATCGCGTGTCGGCCTGGGCTCCTGGGTTGCCCCGCTGAAGCGCTAAAGAAAAAGTTTCTAAGTCCGCTCCAGGGAAGTTGATAGGGAGTTCGTCGAAAGGCAAGCCGGCGAACCCTCACCGGATCCGCACTGGCTGGGAGCTACGAGGGACCTCGCGAGAAAAAGCTCCAGAAAAGTTTCTAAGTGTGAAGGTAGAAACTGAGACCGGGACCTGCCGCAAGCTGTAGCCGCCCAGGGCTCCATCGCGGTCGGCCTGAAATTTTGACTTTGCCCCGGTCTATTGCAAGCAGGTATCCCAATATGGTGCTATAAACTTCTAAGTGCCATATTTTATTAAATCTTTGAAAATTCATATCTCTGGTTCCCTACATTGGATTTTTGTCGTTTTGATGTCATTTTAAAGATAAAAATATCTTCTAGTTTTATAAATTGGTGTTGGATTGTTATTATGTGTTGTGTCTTAATTATTTACTGAATGGGTGTTTTTAAATGCTTTACATACCTGTCTTTGAAGTTAAGCCTGTCTGCTCGCAGCCACGTTACCAAGGGTTGAGCATAGGAATCATTTTCTAAGACCTATGCTGAGTCCTATCATGTGTTAGTGGCCTTATTGCCAGTGGCAGACCTACATTTGCCCCTACCAATAATCCACTTTCCAACATATATGGAAAGCATTTCACAGTCGTCACCGACCACCAAGCATTGCTCACCATTTTCAGCAATCCTAAAGCCAAGATGCCCCCTCGCATTGAGAGGTGGGGGTTGCAATTGCAGGAGTATGATTTCTTTTTTTTTTTAAGTTTTCAAAACCTTTATTAGAAGCACTAAGTATGGATCACAACATGGTGCTTACAACCCTGGTTGGGCCGGCAGCGTAGAGCGATGCAACATAAAGCAGCGTAGATGTGGAAGGGTTACACAGCAAGCCGCCTACAACCACTTTGGGCCGGCCGTGTCAGGTAGGACGATTTCTAATTAGGTGCATCATAGCATCGTGCTCATTACGTTCAACAACAAACAATCAAGGGGGTAACAGTGCCACTTGTATACATTGTCAGGGGGATAGGTACCCGTGTGTGTTAATAAATTCTGAACTGTGATGTACGGAGTAAGCTCGCATGGCGCCCTGTCGCCCCGTCTGAGCTGCGACTTCCGTCCTGGATGGGGACCTCAATGTTTCAATTTGATTCCCTGGGGTGTGATGTGTCTGCAGTGGGATATGGGTTACCATCTGAGTCCGTGGTGTGTTCCAATAAGTATGTTTGGAGAGGGGCCCATATGTCGCATGGGCGAGAGGAAGGGGGTAGTAGTTCCGCGTAGATGTGTAATTGTTCTTGGCAGTAGATGAGATCTTGGAGCCAATCCTTGAATTTAGGTGCCCTCCCCCGTCCCCATCTGCAAGCGATCCGTCTTTTGGCGAGGAGGAGTGCCAAGGAGGTGTACCTCCGTATCTTGACGCTCAGTGTCTCAGTGTATCCTAAGAGTGTGGTTAGGGGGTTGTCCGGGACATGTATCCCTGTCATATTGTCCAACGCTACCAGCACCTCCGTCCAAAACTCGCGAATGGGCGGGCAGTCCCAGGCCACGTGTCTAAAATCTGCTCCTGTGCCCCCGCAGCGATCACAGCGATCACTGTCTCTGAGACGCAGGCGGTGTAAGCGCGCAGGTGTGTAGTAAAGGCGATGGACGTATTTATAATGGATGATGCGCAATCTGCTGCTGGCAGAGATGCCTCCAGTTTGTCTGCAACAGTAGGACCACTGGTCATCAGTGAGGGGGGAGTCTAGTTCTTTGTCCCATCTGCACCTGGCCACGGGGGGTTTGTATGTCCTGTCTCTCTGTACCGTGCGATATAGTAATGACACCACGTGTGTGGGAGCAGTTTGTTGTAGCATGACATGTAGGGGAGTCATGGTGGGGGGCTCCTGTGGGAAGCAGGGAGTGAGGGCCCTCACAGCCTGGCGCAGCCTAATATAATAGAAGCGCTCCAGTGGGGTAGGAGGTGTGGAGCCAAAGAATTCTTCACTGGTGCGGAACTTTCCCCCAATATAAAGTTGTCCCCAGTTCTGTACGGCAAGTCTGCGGAGGAGGCGGCGGCAGCCCATCTCTTGTGTGACCGGGAGGTCCCGCCTGCCCGGAATAGGAAGGAGGGGGGAATACATCAGGGTGCAGTGTAACAGTGTAGCTAGATCATGCCAGGCACTGGTCATGCATTGTACCGTGGTGGAGGCTAATCGTCGAGGGACCGCAGGGGTGCTTAAATAGGCGGTGCATGGGGTCGGAGTCATATATCGGTTCTCTATCGCGAGATGTGGCATGTAAGTAGGAGAATTCATCCAGTAAGCCGCAAAGTGAGCCTGAGCACATACAAAGTATAATTCCAGATCCGGTATTTCAAAGCCCCCGGCCTCAAAGGGTCGCATGAGTGTGTCCCAGCTTAGTCTTGCCTGTTTTCCGCCCCAGATGAGGCATGTGAGTTGGGTTTTGACTGATTTAAAAAAGTGACGACTGGGGGCATAGGGGATATTAGTGAACAGATAAAGCAGCTTAGGGAGGACTACCATTTTGATAAGGGCCGTTCTCCCAGCCAGGGAGAGGGGCAACGCAATCCATCTGGTAAATTTCTCCGTTATTAAGTCCAGTGCGCGTCCATAATTGGACCTCATCAGTTCCTCTCGGTCGCGAGAGATGACAATGCCAAGGTAGGTGAGTGTGTTGGCACACCACGTTAGGGGGTAGTCGGGTATAAAGCGTGGGGTGGCGTCCGTGAGGGGGTATATCTGGGATTTGCCCCAGTTTATATTAACACCAGAGAGGCGGCCAAATAATATGAGTAGCCTTAGGATGGGGTTGAAACTTTCGCTCGGATTCCGTAGATATAGGGTAAGGTCATCCGCATAGAGAGAGATTAGTATTTGTCTCGTGGGATAGATGAGGGCATGTTCCCGGAAGTGTTGCCGGATTTTTGCAGCGAGGGGTTCAACAGCCAGAGCGAAGAGAAGGGGCGAGAGGGGGCATCCCTGCCGGGTGCCTCTGGCTATCGTGAAGGGGGAGGATCGGGCACCATTGATCATCACTGTGGCTCGCAGTCCCGTGTATAGCAGATTTATCCAAGCCAGGAAAGGAGTAGGGAATCCCATGCGGTGCAGTACAAAGGCAAGATAGTCCCATTCTAGGGAGTCAAACGCCTTAGTGGCGTCCAGGAAAATGGCCGCTGCATTTGCTTCAGGGTCAATATCATGGAGGATTGCAAACAGGGTGCGTAGATTGTGAGACGTGCCTCGGCTGGGTACGAAGCCAGATTGGTCGGGGAGTACCAATACGGGCATAAGGGGACTGATTCGGTTCGCAATGAGTTTGGCTAGGATCTTGGCGTCGACATTAATAAGGGACAGGGGCCGATACGAGTCACATTGCGATGGTGGTTTACCCGGTTTGGGTAGAGAGATAATGAGCGCTTCGCGCATTGTTGGGGGCAGTATGCCCGTCTCTCAGGCTTCCTCGAAGACGTGCCGCAACACGGGGATAAGAAGGTGTCGGAACGTTTTATAAAATTCAGCCGGGAGGCCGTCTGGTCCTGGGGCCTTGCCAGATTGTAATTGCATTATGGCGGATATAATCTCATCGTCTTCGTGGTGCGAAAGTAGAAATTCTCTTTGAGTGTCTCCCAGCCACGCAATGGCAGTGTCCTCGAAGAAAGGGGTAAAGGCTACTGGTTGTGCTCTGTGCGTCTTATATAGATTTGTATAAAAGCGCTTGAAAGCGTTTACTATATCTGGGGTATACCTATGGAGTCGGCCATCGTCCTCCTCAATTTCCAGAACGGTATTGGAGAATCTAGGGGGGCGAATGATAGAGGCTAGTGCTTTTCCCGGCCTTTCCCCCTCTCCGTAGCGACGCGCTTGGTGGTATTTTCCTCTGAATTTACCCTCCCGTTCGGCCGTCCCCTGATAATCGGTAAGGAGATCTCGCAAGTGTGCTTTTAGTGCCGAAGTGGGCGTGTTCTGTATTTGTGATTCAGTTTGTTTAATCTCAGTCTCTAGTTTGCGTAGCGTGGTGCGGATATCTCTCAGGACTCCTCCGCTTTTAGCTATGCAGATGCCACGTATGGTGACCTTAAAGGCCTCCCACACCGTGCAGTAGTGCGGGACTGACTTCTCATTACGGGGGAAGAAATCAGTTATCTCTTGTTCCAGTTCCGCTTTAAAAACGGGATCTAAGAGGGTCTGTGGGGCGAGGCACCAGGAAAGGTAAGGTGATTCCTCATGAGGCGGCATGAGGGCGAGGAAGACAGGGGAATGATCGGAGTATGTGCGCAAGAGGTGAGAGGTCTGTGTTAGCCAGGGCGCCAGTCCCTTGGTGAGTATCCATCCATCTATTCGCGACCAGGAGGAGTGAGCTGTGGAGTAGCAGGTCCCTTCCCGAACTTGTGGGTGGCAGGTACGCCAGGCGTCTATCAAATCATGATCTCCCATAATGCGATTGAGGGTGTGGTGTGCGTTTGAGTAGTGATGAGGTTGTGGGTGTGACCTATCCATTGCCGGGTCCAAGGTGACGTTAAAATCTCCCCCCCATACCAAGTGTGTGGAACCAATGTTGAGTATTTTGCCCCATAGTATCCGATAGAATTCCGGATCGTCGGTGTTAGGCCCATAGCAAGAGACCAGGGTGATGGATTGGGCGGATAGTCTTCCCCAGAGAATACTGTATCGGCCTTGTGGGTCTCCATAAGATCCAATGGGAGTGTAGGGAAGTGTGCGTTTTACTAGGATAACCGTGCCCCTAGCGTAGGAGGAATAGGATGAAAAACATCTGCAGGTCGCCCATCGGGATGCAAAGGTGATGGTTGTGGTGGGGGCAAGGTGTGTTTCTTGAAGCATAGCGCAGTGGATATTATGGCGGTCCAGGTAAGACAGAATGTGCCTGCGCTTGCGGGGATCGCTCAGGCCGCGGACGTTCCATATTAAAAAATTATACTTGGGGGGCCTAGGTCGGGTCTCCATGGTTGTCTAGTGTATCGGTGGTGGCATATAGTGCGTGTAATAGAATCTGAGCAGGTGTTACGGATGTGTTCGGGTGAATGGGTGTATTATCAAGTGGTAAAAAACATTCCCAATAACCCCCCCCCCACATCAGCAGCCCAAATCTGCTGTGGTGTGTCCCTCCCCCCTCCCCAAATTCCCGTTGTGCCCCGCTCCCAACAGGGGAGCTTGAGTCCAACAACATAACCATGTCAAGCTTAGTTCGTTTAGGGTTCACCTGAGTGGGTGGCAGAGAGAGGGCGGCCAGTACCACCTTGCAATAGCAAGGGTGCTCGGGAGATATTAGTGGTGATCTTTTCCAGTCCATTTCGGATGGTTCAGTTAGCGGGGGATTTGGTACCGCAGTTCAGTGTGGGACGTGCAGGCCTATGGTAAATGCGGAGAGGTCAAGGGGAGAGTTTCACCATCTCCAGTGTTACCATGTTGGGGTAGATGTAGGCATCGTGAATTCGAACCGAGTCGTCACTCCACATCTGATGTGCCTCCGTCTTCATGATTGCGTCCGGATGGGGAGGATCGGCCCTTCGGCGGTCCCGGTAGAGTTTTTAAGAAGTCGTGTACGTGTTGCGGGTTCGTGAAGAAGTGCTGTTTTCCCTGATAGTTGATCTTAAGGCGCGCAGGGAAGAGCATGGCATATTCAATATTTAGCTGCTGAAGCTTTTTCTTTACTGGGAGGAATTTGCGCCGGCTTTCTTGTACAGTTAGTGTGAAGTCCGGGTAAAGGGAGACTTCTGTGCCATCAAATAGTACCTTCTGACGTTCTCTGGCGAGACGCAGAGCGACATCCCGGTCCCGATAGTTAAGAATCCTAGCAACTATGGGACGAGGAGGGGCGCCCGGCACCGGACGGGGAGCCAGCGAGCGGTGCGCTCTCTCCACGATGAACACTGAGGAGAATGCCTCCCGGCCAAAGGCAGCCACCAGCATGCGTTCCACATAGTCTTCCATTTTGCCAGTGGCGGTGGATTCTGGTACACCTAAAATTCGTAGGTTGTTGCGCCTCGAGCGCGATTCCAATTCCTCATTTTTTGCCGCTATGAGTTTCAGTACTTTCTCCATGTCTAGTGTTTTAGTGATGGTGGTGGCTGAGGTGTCGTCTAGATCGGAAATGCGCTGTTCAGTTTCTTTGATCCTCTCTTCGTGTTGGTCACTTTTATGTGCTAGGGAATCAATGCGCGCATTTGTGGCGTCCAGTTTTGTTTCGATGGAAGTAAGGCTTGATTGTATGGCAATGAGGAGGGTCTTTAGATCTTCTGTAGACGTTGGCTGTTCAGGAGCTGTGGACTGTTCGCCCTCCATTTCAGTTTGGGAGCGAGAAGACTTCCGGGAGTCGAAGGTCAGTTTGGGCTGTTTGGCGTCCGTGCGGCCCATGTCGAGGTGTTAATTCCACGGGGGATAGAAGCGTCAGGCCGGGACGAAGAGGTATCCGCGGGTAGCACTAGAGAGGGGGCGTCGCCTGTTGCGTCTAGCGCCCCCCCGTCCCAATGGAGTCTAGCGCTGTATCTGTGTAGCGAGGCCTGCGGGCAGTGGGCAGCGGGGCCAACAGGGTCAGCCCTCTTCCTTCTTTGACCTAGTGTCCAGGTAGGTGCAGCCGGGCAAGGAGAAGCGCGCGTCAGCAAACCTGCAGGCGAGGCGGGGAGCAATTCAGCCAGGTAGGCAGCGCGCAATTCAGAATTTGCCCCCCCGCGGCTCACAGGGACCAGGAGCAGCAACAGATGGGGGTCAGTAAATCCTGGATGCTGTTTGTAGACAGTGGACGTTTCTCTGGATCCACGGAGGTGGGATGTAGGGTCGCCTGGGGCACCTCCGGCAAGCCAAGGGTCTAGCCTGTGTGGGTCCCAGCGCTATCAGTTGCTGTGTGGAGGGGGCTGGCTTGGCCTCGCGTCTTTCGCGGGGGGTGCTGAGGAGGTGTAAGCCAGCCGGCGGGGCCCGTGGGGCAGCGCTATCCACTCACCAGTGCTCCACCGGCGGCAATGTGTCTTCCTCCGCCGGGCCTCCCCACCGGCCCGGGGGGGCGTGTACTTGTGCGGCGCAGCTCCCCAGAGCCCCGGCAGGGCCGCGCTAGCTCCGGATGTCAGTTACGCTCACTCACGGCCCAGGAGCAGCGCCGGAGCGTCCCCAGTCTCCGCGCTCGCCTCACGGAGCCTCCGGGACGGGGGAGGCGTTTCAGCAATGATGCGGGCCGCAGGCAGCAACGTTCAGTCCCCTTAGGCCGCAGCGAGGTCCGGGCCGAGCATCAGCGGCGGGAGACCGGACACGCCGCAGCCAGTCCCGCAGGCACCGCGCTCCAGCCTCCGAGTCTCCAGAATCCACGCACCCGAACCGGGCCAGGCCGCAGGAGGTGGAAGGCCGCAATGCGCTGAAGAGGCGATCAGGCATCCGCGATCGTCTCGGCCGCCATGTTGCGATGTCCGGATGCAGCCAGGCAGAAGGCCGCCGCCGGAGCTCTCGGCCAGTCTTCAGCAACAGAAACGTTGTAGTGTGGCAGCTGAAGGTAAGGGCAACTACAGTGGCATTTTTCCGGTCTTTTGGGGCTGGATCAGAGGCGGATTAACGTCGGATCGTGACCCGAGTAGCAGGAGCCTCACAGCGGTGCGGCCATCTTGCTTGGCGCCCTCTAGCGCCCCCAGGAGTATGATTATACTATTTTGCATCGTTCAGATCAAAACCCTGCTGACTATGACTCACGTGTGCCAATACAGTGTCCTGGCACTGCTTCTAAAGTGGCTGATGTGTATGTTATTTTCATTGTGAAATCCAGTACCCCTGCTACTAAATTTGTAGAACAAATCATTGCTGCCACGAGTACTGACAAGGATTTGCTAATACTCAAAGACATTATTACACACCAATTGTGGCGAAACATAATCGACCTCTTCATGATGACCTTGAATACCAGAAATTAAAAAATGTGCAGGAAGAACTTTCAGTTACTGCAGAAGGCATCATCTTATGAGGGTCAAGAATTGTTGTACCAGGGAGTCTGAGACAACAAGTTATTGAACTGGCTCATGAGGGACACCGTGGAGTTGTTGCTACAAAATGAGCTCTAAGGGACCAAGTATGGTTCCCTCTGCTTGATGAAAGAGTTGAAAAGAGTTAACGGCATGTCATTTGTGCAACTGCTTGTCATCCAAGATAACCTCACATCCATTAAACATGTCTATCTTCCAAAGCATGCATAGGAGAAGATTGCAATTGATTTCTTTGGACCCCTTGATAATGGAGATCATCTACTATTCCCCTTGTGGAAGATCTGTCATTGACTACTCATAACAGAGTCATTGAGAAATTAGAAAGTATCTTTGCTACATGGAGTGTTCCTTCGATTTTTATATCTGACAATGGCCCGCCTTTCAATAGTCAAGAATTTAAAGATTTTCTCACTCTTCTAAATGTCAATGATCAGAAAAGCACACCTCTCTGACCACCAGCAAATGGTGTGGTCAAGAGATTTCTGAGCACCCTCAAGAAGATCGTTCAGCTCGCTGCGCTGAAGAAGCTTGGAATCAAATCAGTTCTTCAGTCTACACTTCATGCATACAGGTCAACTCTGCATTCAACCACAGGTAAAAGCCCTGCCACCTTAATGTTTGGGAGAGCCATAGGTACCAAGTTGCCGCAATGGACCAATGAGAGACCTAATGACATTGATAGACTTCGCACTACTGACTCGTCTCACAAATGCCAAATGAAGCATTATGCAGATAGAGTGCTGTGTTCAACAGAGGAGACCAAGTTATCATCAGGCAGAAACAGAAACCGAAGTCTGATGCTCCTTTTGATGCTGACCCACTGGGGGTTGTGACTAGTAAAGGACATACGGTGACTGCTCACCACCCTGGAAAGTCCATTATGCGAGATTTTTTGCATTTCAAGCACCTGCCTCTACTTTCGCCAGCTCCAGATTTCAGAAGTGAAATTTGTCCACCTGAGCGTCCGGAGAGCCCAATGACTGTACTGGTGTCTCTGTCACCAATGCCAGTCATGGGCACTTTTCCCGTAACTCCACAACCTGACATGACCAGATCTGGGTTATTGCTTTGAGCACCAAAACAACTTAATGAAGAGTTGAATTGTGTAGGAAAGTGCTCCTTTTGACATGGTTATCCACCACTTTTTGCCTGATGCTTCATGCCTGATGTGATTTTGAACTGCAAGTGCACTGGGTCCCTGCTAACCAGGTTCACAGTGCCGGATCTCTTTCCTAAACACTGTACCACAATTGGCACAGCTTCAGCTACCCCTGTAAGTCTGTAGTAAATGGTACCACTAGTACCTAGGGCATGGGTACTGAAGAGGGTCCACTGGGGCTGCAGCATGTATTGTGCCACTCCAGGGACCCCTTATCAAGACTATGCATACTGCCATTGTAGGCTGCTTGTCTTTGTGTAGAGAAATACAAAGAGTTGACATGGCACACAGCCCTGTGTGCCATGCCCCCACACACTGCATAAGGTATAGGTAGTTCACCCCTACTGCAGGCCTTTAGCCCTATGGCAGGGTGTGCTATATCCTATGTGTGGGCATATCAACATGAGCAGATATGTCCATACAATGTCCAGTCTATTCTGAGATATTGTAAGTGAACAGGGAAGCCATAAAGAGTACATGGGCTAGATACTCGCCAGCACGAGCGTTCTAGCTCCACGATGGCTTCACTGATTTCTAAGGTGTTTGGTACCAACATCCTCACTGATGCCAGTGGTGGATTATTAATACATTCAAACAGGAGACCCTTTTAGAGGGTCCCCTGAAAATCTACCAAGCACTAGTGTGGTCTCTGACTTGTTTTCACCAGTCTGCCACCACCAGACATGTTTCTGACCTCTTGGGGTGAGAGCCAGCGTTCTCAGAGGACAGAGACAAAGCCTACTCTGGGTGGAGGTGCTTCAATCCTCCTTCAGTACAGGATGGCCTTCCTGGGCGGGAAGCTTCAAAGGCGATGCAGCCTTTGAAATCCAACCCAGGAGCTCCAGATAGTGGGTGAGGCCAAGCACCCTTTCCTGCTCCACTTTTGGTGGGAGGAAAGGCAAGAAAATTAGTTACATTAGGAGGAGGGTTCCATCTCAGCCTACACCACCCCTAGGGTGGGACAGGTGAGGTGAAACCCTCTCCTGAAATGCCACCATCTTGGAATGATGAAGAAACAACCTATCAGGGCTAGGGTTGTGCCCCTTCCCACTGGAAGAGGACATTAGAGGGTGTCGACACCCTAAAGGTAGATAGGCCATTGGCTACTACCTGTCTCCCCTTGTAACACCCCTAAATTCAGTATTTAGTGGGCACCCTGAGACCTGAACAGCAGATTTGATGGACCAGATAAGGACAAATAAGAGTTACTACCCCAAGACTGACGCCCTCCTGCAGAAGAAATTGCAGCCAAATCCTACCTTATGCATGGAATACTCAACAATCGTGGTGTTCTGTCTCGTCCTGTGACTGTGAGGCCTCCAAGAACCTGGGAGAACGCCGGAGACCCTCCAGCATTTGAGAAATTGCCAAGAAGCTCCCTTGACGTGAAAGTATCACTCCCTTGCACATCACAGGCACCAGACTCATGAAGTCTGGTTTATCGACTTGCTGCACCCCGATGACCTCGACACAGCACCAAAGCAAGAAAAGGTACAACAGTTCCGGAGTGTCAGATCTGTCTCCTCACCATGACTGGAGACACCAGGTCCTACCAGAGCCGCGGTGTACCAATACCTGGTGTATCGGACCCCCAACGGCAAGCACCAAGAAGAAAAGTCCACTCTGGGCTCCAGCAACCCCAGAAGCAGGCCCCTGTTGAGGGACGTCAAGACCCCTGAGATCCACTTCCTGAGTGGCCTAGCTGTTCTGAGATCGCCTCTCCAAGTTTCCTGCTCCTAACCACGAGGACCCAAGATGCACAACACATGGCTGACCTATCTACTCTGCACCCAGCCCCACCAGCCCAGTAACGAAGAACCAGCTGTGTTCCCATGTTCCCCAGGCCCTTGCAACCTCCTCTTTCCAAGGAGACCCACCGGACTTACCTGTAAGTCCTCCTGTGCAGTGTGTTGTCTAGTGGCCCCCTTCGTCTTTGCGCACCATCTTCCAAGACCCTCAGCACTCTGCTACCGGCCAAACCGGGATGATCCCGAACTTCTCCTGCTGGAACTTTGAACCTGGTCCCAAAATCAACCTAAAACGAGAAGGTTAACTTTGTGAAAGCATTGCCTGATTTTATATGCATTTTTCTGCTTTTTCCCCATTAGTTTCAAGGGTGCGTAATTGCACACAGAAGTAATATATTTTCTGAATTACAAAAAAATTATTATTTTTATAAATTGGTTTTAGATTTTTCTTAAGTGTGTGTCTCATTTATTACCTCTGTGAGTACAACAAATGCTTAGCACTACTCTCTGATAATCCTAACTGCTCGCCCACACTACCACAGAAAGAGAATTAGTATTATCTTTATTTTGTCTCTGTGTACTAGTATGATATTCACTGGACTCTGCACAGTGTACTTCGTTTCAGTACACTATATAGAGAACCAGTCTCCTACATAATATATATATGTATTATTGGTACTTTTAATTTAATAAAGGAGGAGATGTAGTGTCTTGTGAGTTAGAGATGATGGGACCCTTTTGGCTCCTGATGGACTCCATTGAACAGTGATATAAGTGAGTGGGTGTGAGTAATAGAACTCATGATGTAGAATGTTCAGTTATTAGTTACAAGCTGATGAATAAAGATGTGTAATGCCAAGTCCGCGTCTGGCGTGAACATTTGCATGTGTCCAGGATGGGGAGGACACGCTACAGAATCATTATTAAACCCACCAATAAAAGAGGCAATATTATTGTTATTATGAACAAATCTATGTATGTTGAGGATGCCTTGCACGAATTAACTGATTTCAAATGCTATATCAAGGTCTCCAGACAGGATTACCTAAGTACAATACAACAACATTTTTCCAATTTGACAAACTGGAGGGATTGTGAGTAAATCTAAGTAGAAGCATAATAGTTCTTAAAGAAAGATGATCCTACATGAGCCACTATATCTTTCCTCCCAGAAAAATACAAACTAGGGGTTTGCTAAAGTAGCATAATTTGCTTTTGCGTAATTGCACAAAATTACGTGTATTTATGCAAAATGCGAATCCATTATTTCTGACTATATTTTAGCATGAAATGCACTTTTACATCAATTTTTGGTGCAAGGATACATTTGAGCGAGAGCACCGCAAACAACAGCTACTTGCATTTGCGGATTTTTTTTATCATGAATTAATCTTTTTTTTTACTGTAAAAGCCATGGAATTACGTGAAGCAGCGCAATGGCATAATTTTGGCAATTTGGCATGAAAAGAGTAACTCCAAATTCCTGAAATTAAGTAAATTACGCCCAGGCCTATTAATAATTCAAGGTACTTCTTTAGAGACTAAATGCCTCTTCTACTGATAGTTTAATGTAAAACACATCAGTGTTCTTTGATCATTATGTAACAGCTTTTGTCCATGGGTTGTCATCATATGTGAGGGAGACTATGGATTTTCTGTCTATGATCAATGACATCCCGTGCTATGAGATATATTGTATTATTGCAATTGATGACACATCAATTTGTATTTCTATAATTTTGCTATGGAGTAGCTGCATGTAAATATGTTTTTGCATTTGAGCTCTACTTAGTCTCTTATGCAAACTTAAATGCTGTTGAAAATGTGAATAACATCTTTATTTTTCAGAAGACATGACACTAAATGACAATGGGTAGTGCAATGGGCCCCTACTTCGACCTTAGCTATGCAAATATGTTCATGGGCTGGTGGGAGGAGAGGTGGTATGAACAGACATTTGACTAGGTTTACAGGCAATGTAGTTCTATGGTTGACATATATTGATGATACATTTGTAATCTGGAAAGGTGATTTTTCTGCAGAAAAGAATTTCTGATGTGGCTCAATGATAATGCTTTGAAACTTGAATTGCAGTACATTATAGATAAATATTAAGTGACATACGACAATGTGAAAGTGACAGTAAAAAATGACAGGATAATGATAGGTTATGTACCACAAACCCATAGCTCGTAACAGCTTACTCCATGCTTAAAGTTGTCATCCTAAGATAACATGAAGTGTACCTGAAGGGGAGTTGATTATAACTCGCGGGAACTGCAGTAACGATGATGACTATGAGAAGGAACAGATAGTGCTTCTGTCTGGTTTAGGAGAAAGGGAATTTCCCGAACATGTTTTAATGGAAGCAGCCAAGAAAATGAGTAAGAGCAAGAAGGAAGAACTCCTAACCCCTGTGATTATATCAGATGCAGACAGTACTTCACGATTTATAACAACCAATAGTTGGCAATCCCCACAAATAAAAAAGGATGATGAATAAACACTGAGGCTTCTTATGCACTGACAGCAGGCTGCTGCAAATTATTGGGAGCTACCGTTTGATCACTTACACAAAGGCAAAATCATTGAGGAACACTTTGTTTAGCAGTTACCTTCCCCGGATAGAAAAGTTATTTTCATTGATGAGGTATCAGGATATCAAGGGTGCCACAAATGTAACACATGTCGAAATATGACAGAGCCACATATTATTTTAATGGCATAAAGGAAATTAGAAGGATCAGCATATTTGTAATTTGTAGAAAACCGTATGCAGTATATGTTTTGGAATTCCCTTGTAGTAAGTGGCATGTGAGCAGTGTGGAGTTCCCTGATAAAAAAATGATTTTGTAGCAATGGAAAGTGATCACCACGAATGATCATTCATATCCTGTTAAGAGGCACTTTTATAACAGAGATGGAGTTGAATATGTTCAGTTGCTACAGTTTGGAATTAGTAGGATTACAAATAATCCTAGAGGCGTCAATAGGGATTTTTTTTTATAGTAAAGCTTTTAATGCATTTTAATATATTGGGTATTGCTCTCTTGAGGCTATCACAATGTATACAAAGCATAGTATGTAAAGTTGCTTCCCATATCAGTTCCCACATTTAAAAAACATTAAGTATTGAATATTTATCAATCTCAGCCCTGTCATTTCCACCGCTTTCTCTACATCTTGTCATATTTACTGGGACATCTGCGTGCTCTGTATGTTGTCTCTTCTTGTTTCTCACAGCATGCCTGTCCTCCATTCCGAGATGGAGGGAGCCTCAGGGGATTTCCAGCATCTAATAATGTCTCTCTTAGCCAACAACATACCCAGCCTACCAGTATCCTATCTCCTCCGGGTCTCCCAAGTCCTCTAGGATACCTAGCAAAGCGACTTTAGGCGTGACTTCAATGTGTGTTCCCACCACTCTGGATAATTGAGTGAATATTTGTGTCCAATAGTGTTTCATGACTGGACAAGGCCACGTCATATGACAGAAGACCCTGTTGCGTTCTGGGCATCTAACGCAAGTGGATGTTGTGAGTGCATGGTCTCTCCATGGTCGGAGGGGGGTGAGTTAGGCGTGGTGAAGGCAATTAAATTAAATGAGCCTAAAGTTTGCAGTTATTTCTATACTGCAGGGTGCCATGCAGGCATCGCTTCTTTCTACGTCTTCTAAGGGCCCACCCACTCCTCCCACTTCTCTCTCAGAGGTCCCATCAGGTCGGGAGAGTGTATTACCAGGGTCCCGAATATTTGGTAAACCCCCCCTTCTCCCAGGGGTTTCATAAGCAATCGCACCTCCAGTGGGCTATGTTCAAGGACATTGCTGAGGTCCTCTTGAAAGTCAGAGAGGGGGTTTCTGAGTTGTAAGTATCAGTAGAATTGGGAATTGTGCATGTGGAACTCAGGGGTATATTTACAAGCCCCTATCTCCACAGGAACATCACTTTTAAAGACGTTCCTGTGGCGATAGAGGCTTCACCTTATTTAGAAGGTGGCGTTTAGCCACTTAACGTGGCTTGACGCTGCCTTGTAAATAAAGCAAAACCAAAGGGGATGATGGACGGAGTGTTGAACATTGCAAGCACTCACCCCCAGTCAACTGATCTGGGTTTAATCCATCATCATTCTTTAGCTCACTCCGCCACCCCAGTTCAGACATGGCCATATGCAAATCAGTCTGACCCTGTGCCTCATGGGAACAGTCCAGCCCTAACTGCCAAGCCATGTCTTCCCTGGACCGGAAACAAGCATCCTGGGACCGGTTTCTGGCTAACAGCCGTCATCAGCCAGGCTAGCTTGAATCCAGTGGCAAAGTGAGCAAGGGACCCACGTCTGGGCATACCCTGCCAACTTGGGGCGAACAAAGCAAAACCAAAGGGGATGATGGACGGAGTGTTGAACATTGCAAGCACTCACCCCCAGTCAACTGATCTGGGTTTAATCCATCATCATTCTTTAGCTCACTCCGCCACCCCAGTTCAGACATGGCCATATGCAAATCAGTCTGACCCTGTGCCTCATGGGAACAGTCCAGCCTGAACTGCCCGGCCATGTCTTCCCTGGACCGGAAACAAGCATCCTGGGACCGGTTTCTGGCTAACAGCCGTCATCAGCCAGGCTAGCTTGAATCCAGTGGCAAAGTGAGCAAGGGACCCACGTCTGGGCATACCCTGCCAACTTGGGGCGAACAAAGCAAAACCAAAGGGGATGATGGACGGAGTGTTGAACATTGCAAGAACTCACCCCCAGTCAACTGATCTGGGTTTAATCCATCATCATTCTTTAGCTCACTCCGCCACCCCAGTTCTGACATGGCCATATGCAAATCAGTCTGACCCTGTGCCTCATGGGAACAGTCCAGCCCGAACTGCCAAGCCATGTCTTCCCTGGACCGGAAACAAGCATCCTGGGACCGGTTTCTGGCTAACAGCCGTCATCAGCCAGGCTAGCTTGAATCCAGTGGCAAAGTGAGCAAGGGACCCACGTCTGGGCATACCCTGCCAACTTAGGGCGAACAAAGCAAAACCAAAGGGGATGATGGACGGAGTGTTGAACATTGCAAGCACTCACCCCCAGTCAACTGATCTGGGTTTAATCCATCATCATTCTTTAGCTCACTCCGCCACCCCAGTTCAGACATGGCCATATGCAAATCAGTCTGACCCTGTGCCTCATGGGAACAGTCCAGCCCGAACTGCCAAGCCATGTCTTCCCTGGACCGGAAACAAGCATCCTGGGACCGGTTTCTGGCTAACAGCCGTCATCAGCCAGGCTAGCTTGAATCCAGTGGCAAAGTGAGCAAGGGACCCACGTCTGGGCATACCCTGCCAACTTGGGGCGAACAAAGCAAAACCAAAGGGGATGATGGACGGAGTGTTGAACATTGCAAGCACTCACCTCCAGTCAACTGATCTGGGTTTAATCCATCATCATTCTTTAGCTCACTCCGCCACCCCAGTTCAGACATGGCCATATGCAAATCAGTCTGACCCTGTGCCTCATGGGAACAGTCCAGCCCGAACTGCTAAGCCATGTCTTCCCTGGACCGGAAACAAGCATCCTGGGACCGGTTTCTGGCTAACAGCCGTCATCAGCCAGGCTAGCTTGAATCCAGTGGCAAAGTGAGCAAGGGACCCACGTCTGGGCATACCCTGCCAACTTGGGGCGAACAAAGCAAAACCAAAGGGGATGATGGACAGAGTGTTGAACATTGCAAGCACTCACCCCCAGTCAACTGATCTGGGTTTAATCCATCATCATTCTTTAGCTCACTCCGCCACCCCAGTTCAGACATGGCCATATGCAAATCAGTCTGACCCTGTGCCTCATGCGAACAGTCCAGCCCGAACTGCCAAGCCATGTCTTCCCTGGACCGGAAACAAGCATCCTGGGACCGGTTTCTGGCTAACAGCCGTCATCAGCCAGGCTAGCTTGAATCCAGTGGCAAAGTGAGCAAGGGACCCACGTCTGGGCATACCCTGCCAACTTGGGGTGAACAAAGCAAAACCAAAGGGGATGATGGACGGAGTGTTGAACATTGCAAGCACTCACCCCCAGTCAACTGATCTGGGTTTAATCCATCATCATTCTTTAGCTCACTCCGCCACCCCAGTTCTGACATGGCCATATGCAAATCAGTCTGACCCTGTGCCTCATGGGAACAGTCCAGCCCGAACTGCCAAGCCATGTCTTCCCTGGACCGGAAACAAGCATCCTGGGACCGGTTTCTGGCTAACAGCCGTCATCAGCCAGGCTAGCTTGAATCCAGTGGCAAAGTGAGCAAGGGACCCACGTCTAGGCATACCCTGCCAACTTGGGGCGAACAAAGCAAAACCAAAGGGGATGATGGACGGAGTGTTGAAAATTGCAAGCACTCACCCCCAGTCAACTGATCTGGGTTTAATCCATCATCATTCTTTAGCTCACTCCGCCACCCCAGTTCAGACATGGCCATATACAAATCAGTCTGACCCTGTGCCTCATGGGAACAGTCCAGCCCGAACTGCCAAGCCATGTCTTCCCTGGACCGGAAACAAGCATCCTGGGACCGGTTTCTGGCTAACAGCCGTCATCAGCCAGGCTAGCTTGAATCCAGTGGCAAAGTGAGCAAGGGACCCACGTCTGGGCATACCCTGCCAACTTAGGGCGAACAAAGCAAAACCAAAGGGGATGATGGACGGAGTGTTGAACATTGCAAGCACTCACCCCCAGTCAACTGATCTGGGTTTAATCCATCATCATTCTTTAGCTCACTCCGCCACCCCAGTTCAGACATGGCCATATGCAAATCAGTCTGACCCTGTGCCTCATGGGAACAGTCCAGCCCGAACTGCCAAGCCATGTCTTCCCTGGACCGGAAACAAGCATCCTGGGACCGGTTTCTGGCTAACAGCCGTCATCAGCCAGGCTAGCTTGAATCCAGTGGCAAAGTGAGCAAGGGACCCACGTCTGGGCATACCCTGCCAACTTAGGGCGAACAAAGCAAAACCAAAGGGGATGATGGACGGAGTGTTGAACATTGCAAGCACTCACCCCCAGTCAACTGATCTGGGTTTAATCCATCATCATTCTTTAGCTCACTCCGCCACCCCAGTTCAGACATGGCCATATGCAAATCAGTCTGACCCTGTGCCTCATGGGAACAGTCCAGCCCGAACTGCCAAGCCATGTCTTCCCTGGACCGGAAACAAGCATCCTGGGACCGGTTTCTGGCTAACAGCCGTCATCAGCCAGGCTAGCTTGAATCCAGTGGCAAAGTGAGCAAGGGACCCACGTCTGGGCATACCCTGCCAACTTAGGGCGAACAAAGCAAAACCAAAGGGGATGATGGACGGAGTGTTGAACATTGCAAGCACTCACCCCCAGTCAACTGATCTGGGTTTAATCCATCATCATTCTTTAGCTCACTCCGCCACCCCAGTTCAGACATGGCCATATGCAAATCAGTCTGACCCTGTGCCTCATGGGAACAGTCCAGCCCGAACTGCCAAGCCATGTCTTCCCTGGACCGGAAACAAGCATCCTGGGACCGGTTTCTGGCTAACAGCCGTCATCAGCCAGGCTAGCTTGAATCCAGTGGCAAAGTGAGCAAGGGACCCACGTCTGGGCATACCCTGCCAACTTAGGGCGAACAAAGCAAAACCAAAGGGGATGATGGACGGAGTGTTGAACATTGCAAGCACTCACCCCCAGTCAACTGATCTGGGTTTAATCCATCATCATTCTTTAGCTCACTCCGCCACCCCAGTTCAGACATGGCCATATGCAAATCAGTCTGACCCTGTGCCTCATGGGAACAGTCCAGCCCGAACTGCCAAGCCATGTCTTCCCTGGACCGGAAACAAGCATCCTGGGACCGGTTTCTGGCTAACAGCCGTCATCAGCCAGGCTAGCTTGAATCCAGTGGCAAAGTGAGCAAGGGACCCACGTCTGGGCATACCCTGCCAACTTAGGGCGAACAAAGCAAAACCAAAGGGGATGATGGACGGAGTGTTGAACATTGCAAGCACTCACCCCCAGTCAACTGATCTGGGTTTAATCCATCATCATTCTTTAGCTCACTCCGCCACCCCAGTTCAGACATGGCCATATGCAAATCAGTCTGACCCTGTGCCTCATGGGAACAGTCCAGCCCGAACTGCCAAGCCATGTCTTCCCTGGACCGGAAACAAGCATCCTGGGACCGGTTTCTGGCTAACAGCCGTCATCAGCCAGGCTAGCTTGAATCCAGTGGCAAAGTGAGCAAGGGACCCACGTCTGGGCATACCCTGCCAACTTAGGGCGAACAAAGCAAAACCAAAGGGGATGATGGACGGAGTGTTGAACATTGCAAGCACTCACCCCCAGTCAACTGATCTGGGTTTAATCCATCATCATTCTTTAGCTCACTCCGCCACCCCAGTTCAGACATGGCCATATGCAAATCAGTCTGACCCTGTGCCTCATGGGAACAGTCCAGCCCGAACTGCCAAGCCATGTCTTCCCTGGACCGGAAACAAGCATCCTGGGACCGGTTTCTGGCTAACAGCCGTCATCAGCCAGGCTAGCTTGAATCCAGTGGCAAAGTGAGCAAGGGACCCACGTCTGGGCATACCCTGCCAACTTAGGGCGAACAAAGCAAAACCAAAGGGGATGATGGACGGAGTGTTGAACATTGCAAGCACTCACCTCCAGTCAACTGATCTGGGTTTAATCCATCATCATTCTTTAGCTCACTCCGCCACCCCAGTTCAGACATGGCCATATGCAAATCAGTCTGACCCTGTGCCTCATGGGAACAGTCCAGCCCGAACTGCCAAGCCATGTCTTCCCTGGACCAGAAACAAGCATCCTGGGACCGGTTTCTGGCTAACAGCCGTCATCAGCCAGGCTAGCTTGAATCCAGTGGCAAAGTGAGCAAGGGACCCACATCTGGGCATACCCTGCCAACTTGGGGCGAACAAAGCAAAACCAAAGGGGATGATGGACAGAGTGTTGAACATTGCAAGCACTCACCCCCAGTCAACTGATCTGGGTTTAATCCATCATCATTCTTTAGCTCACTCCGCCACCCCAGTTCAGACATGGCCATATGCAAATCAGTCTGACCCTGTGCCTCATGCGAACAGTCCAGCCCGAACTGCCAAGCCATGTCTTCCCTGGACCGGAAACAAGCATCCTGGGACCGGTTTCTGGCTAACAGCCGTCATCAGCCAGGCTAGCTTGAATCCAGTGGCAAAGTGAGCAAGGGACCCACGTCTGGGCATACCCTGCCAACTTAGAGGTGAACAAAGCAAAACCAAAGGGGATGATGGACGGAGTGTTGAACATTGCAAGCACTCACCCCCAGTCAACTGATCTGGGTTTAATCCATCATCATTCTTTAGCTCACTCCGCCACCCCAGTTCAGACATGGCCATATGCAAATCAGTCTGACCCTGTGCCTCATGGGAACAGTCCAGCCCGAACTGCCAAGCCATGTCTTCCCTGGACCGGAAACAAGCATCCTGGGACCGGTTTCTGGCTAACAGCCGTCATCAGCCAGGCTAGCTTGAATCCAGTGGCAAAGTGAGCAAGGGACCCACGTCTGGGCATACCCTGCCAACTTAGGGCGAACAAAGCAAAACCAAAGGGGATGATGGACGGAGTGTTGAACATTGCAAGCACTCACCCCCAGTCAACTGATCTGGGTTTAATCCATCATCATTCTTTAGCTCACTCCGCCACCCCAGTTCAGACATGGCCATATGCAAATCAGTCTGACCCTGTGCCTCATGGGAACAGTCCAGCCCGAACTGCCAAGCCATGTCTTCCCTGGACCGGAAACAAGCATCCTGGGACCGGTTTCTGGCTAACAGCCGTCATCAGCCAGGCTAGCTTGAATCCAGTGGCAAAGTGAGCAAGGGACCCACGTCTGGGCATACCCTGCCAACTTAGGGCGAACAAAGCAAAACCAAAGGGGATGATGGACGGAGTGTTGAACATTGCAAGCACTCACCCCCAGTCAACTGATCTGGGTTTAATCCATCATCATTCTTTAGCTCACTCCGCCACCCCAGTTCAGACATGGCCATATGCAAATCAGTCTGACCCTGTGCCTCATGGGAACAGTCCAGCCCGAACTGCCAAGCCATGTCTTCCCTGGACCGGAAACAAGCATCCTGGGACCGGTTTCTGGCTAACAGCCGTCATCAGCCAGGCTAGCTTGAATCCAGTGGCAAAGTGAGCAAGGGACCCACGTCTGGGCATACCCTGCCAACTTGGGGCAAACAAAGCAAAACCAAAGGGGATGATGGACGGAGTGTTGAACATTGCAAGCACTCACCTCCAGTCAACTGATCTGGGTTTAATCCATCATCATTCTTTAGCTCACTCCGCCACCCCAGTTCAGACATGGCCATATGCAAATCAGTCTGACCCTGTGCCTCATGGGAACAGTCCAGCCCGAACTGCTAAGCCATGTTTTCCCTGGACCAGAAACAAGCATCCTGGGGCCTGTTTCTGGCTAACAGCCGTCATCAGCCAGGCTAGCTTGAATCCAGTGGCAAAGTGAGCAAGGGACCCACATCTGGGCATACCCTGCCAACTTGGGGCGAACAAAGCAAAACCAAAGGGGATGATGGACAGAGTGTTGAACATTGCAAGCACTCACCCCCAGTCAACTGATCTGGGTTTAATCCATCATCATTCTTTAGCTCACTCCGCCACCCCAGTTCAGACATGGCCATATGCAAATCAGTCTGACCCTGTGCCTCATGCGAACAGTCCAGCCCGAACTGCCAAGCCATGTCTTCCCTGGACCGGAAACAAGCATCCTGGGACCAGTTTCTGGCTAACAGCCGTCATCAGCCAGGCTAGCTTGAATCCAGTGGCAAAGTGAGCAAGGGACCCACGTCTGGGCATACCCTGCCAACTTGAGGTGAACAAAGCAAAACCAAAGGGGATGATGGACGGAGTGTTGAACATTGCAAGCACTCACCCCCAGTCAACTGATCTGGGTTTAATCCATCATCATTCTTTAGCTCACTCCGCCACCCCAGTTCTGACATGGCCATATGCAAATCAGTCTGACCCTGTGCCTCATGGGAACAGTCCAGCCCGAACTGCCAAGCCATGTCTTCCCTGGACCGGAAACAAGCATCCTGGGACCGGTTTCTGGCTAACAGCCGTCATCAGCCAGGCTAGCTTGAATCCAGTGGCAAAGTGAGCAAGGGACCCACGTCTGGGCATACCCTGCCAACTTAGGGCGAACACAGCAAAACCAAAGGGGATGATGGACGGAGTGTTGAACATTGCAAGCACTCACCCCCAGTCAACTGATCTGGGTTTAATCCATCATCATTCTTTAGCTCACTCCGCCACCCCAGTTCAGACATGGCCATATACAAATCAGTCTGACCCTGTGCCTCATGGGAACAGTCCAGCCCGAACTGCCAAGCCATGTCTTCCCTGGACCGGAAACAAGCATCCTGGGACCGGTTTCTGGCTAACAGCCGTCATCAGCCAGGCTAGCTTGAATCCAGTGGCAAAGTGAGCAAGGGACCCACGTCTGGGCATACCCTGCCAACTTGGGGCGAACAAAGCAAAACCAAAGGGGATGATGGACGGAGTGTTGAACATTGCAAGCACTCACCCCCAGTCAACTGATCTGGATTTAATCCATCATCATTCTTTAGCTCACTCCGCCACCCCAGTTCAGACATGGACATATGCAAATCAGTCTGACCCTGTGCCTCATGGGAACAGTCCAGCCCGAACTGCCAAGCCATGTCTTCCCTGGACCGGAAACAAGCATCCTGGGACCGGTTTCTGGCTAACAGCCGTCATCAGCCAGGCTAGCTTGAATCCAGTGGCAAAGTGAGCAAGGGACCCACGTCTGGGCATACCCTGCCAACTTGGGGCGAACAAAGCAAAACCAAAGGGGATGATGGACGGAGTGTTGAACATTGCAAGCACTCACCCCCAGTCAACTGATCTGGGTTTAATCCATCATCATTCTTTAGCTCACTCCCCCACCCCAGTTCAGACATGGCCATATGCAAATCAGTCTGACCCTGTGCCTCATGGGAACAGTCCAGCCCGAACTGCCAAGCCATGTCTTCCCTGGACCGGAAACAAGCATCCTGGGACCGGTTTCTGGCTAACAGCCGTCATCAGCCAGGCTAGCTTGAATCCAGTGGCAAAGTGAGCAAGGGACCCACGTCTGGGCATACCCTGCCAACTTAGGGCGAACAAAGCAAAACCAAAGGGGATGATGGACGGAGTGTTGAACATTGCAAGCACTCACCCCCAGTCAACTGATCTGGGTTTAATCCATCATCATTCTTTAGCTCACTCCGCCACCCCAGTTCAGACATGGCCATATGCAAATCAGTCTGACCCTGTGCCTCATGGGAACAGTCCAGCCCGAACTGCCAAGCCATGTCTTCCCTGGACCGGAAACAGGCATCCTGGGGCCGGTTTCTGGCTAACAGCCGTCATCAGCCAGGCTAGCTTGAATCCAGTTGCAAAGTGAGCAAGGGACCCACGTCTGGGCATACCCTGCCAACTTGGGGCGAACAAAGCAAAACCAAAGGGGATGATGGACGGAGTGTTGAACATTGCAAGCACTCACCTCCAGTCAACTGATCTGGGTTTAATCCATCATCATTCTTTCAAGTTGGCAGGGTATGCCCAGACGTGGGTCCCTTGCTCACTTTGCCACTGGATTCAAGCTAGCCTGGCTGATGACGGCTGTTAGCCAGAAACCGGTCCAGGCTGTTCCCATGAGGGTATGCCCAGACGTGGGTCCCTTGCTCACTTTGCCACTGGATTCAAGCTAGCCTGGCTGATGACGTCTGAATAGCCAGAAACCGGTCCCAGGATGCTTGTTTCCGGTCCAGGGAAGACATGGCTTGGCAGTTCGGGCTGGACTGTTCCCATGAGGCACAGGGTCAGACTGATTTGCATATGGCCATGTCTGAACTGGGGTGGTGGAGTGAGCTAAAGAATGATGATGGATTAAACCCAGATCAGTTGACTGGGGGTGAGTGTTTGATTAGCTCAAGCGCTCCGTCCATCATCCCCTTTGGTATCGCTTTGTTCGCCCTAAGTTGGCAGGGTATGCCCAGACGTGGGTCCCTTGCTCACTGTGCCACTGGATTCAAGCTAGCCTGGCTGATGACGGCTGAATAGCCAGAAACCGTTCCCAGGATGCTTGTTTCCTGTCCAGGAAAGACATGGCTTGGCAGTTCGGGCTGGACTGTTCCCATGAGGCACAGGGTCAGACTGATTTGCATATGGCCATGTCTGAACTGGGGTGGTGGAGTGAGCTAAAGAATGATGATGGATTAAACCCAGATCAGTTGACTGAAGTGAGTGTTTGATTAGCTGAGCGCTCCGTCCATCATCCCCTTTGGTATCGCTTTCTTGCGCCTAAGTTGGCAGGGTATGCCCAGACGTGGGTCCCTTGCTCACTTTGCCACTGGATTCAATCTAGCCTGGCTGATGACGGCTGAATAGCCAGAAACCGGTCCCAGGATGCTTGTTTCCGGTCCAGGAAGACATGGCTTGGCAGTTCGGGCTGGACTGTTCCCATGAGGCACAGGGTCAGACTGATTTCCATATGGCCATGTCTGAACTGGGGTGGTGGAGTGAGCTAAAG
This sequence comes from Calotriton arnoldi, assembly GCA_963921515.1. Lineage (NCBI taxonomy): Eukaryota > Metazoa > Chordata > Amphibia > Caudata > Salamandridae > Calotriton > Calotriton arnoldi. Next base: position 595,748 of record CAWUFW010004983.1, on the reverse strand, counting down.
AATGATGATGGATTAAACCCAGATCAGTTGACTGGGGGTGAGTGTTTGATTAGCTCAAGCGCTCCGTCCATCATCCCCTTGGTATCGCTTTCTTCGCCCTAAGTTGGCAGGGTATGCCCAGACGTTGGTCCCTTGCTCACTTTGCCACTGGATTCAAGCTAGCCTGGCTGATGGCGGCTGAATAGCCAGGAACCGGTCCCAGGATGCTTGTTTCCGGTCCAGGGAAGACATGGCTTGGCAGTTCGGCTGACTGTTCCCATGAGGCACAGGGTCAGACTGATTTGCCTATGGCCATGTCTGAACTGGGGTGGTGGAAGTGAGCTAAAGAATGATGATGGATTAAACCCAGATCAGTTGACTGGGGGTGAGTGTTTGATTAGCTCAAGCGCTCCGTCCATCATCCCCTTTGGTATTGCCTTGTAAATAAGGCACCCTTTCACGCTATACTTAGCGTGAAAGGGGTGAGCAATGGATGTTGTGGTGGGCGTTCCGCCGCAACACCCATTGATTTTGGCATTGCCCCCTATTTACAAGGGCAGTGTAAATAGGAGGCAGCGCCCAAATTAAGACCAAAACAAACCTGGTCTTAACATGGCAAAACGAGGAGAAATACATTATTTCTCCATGTTTTTGCTGTTTCTATGTGCGCTGCATTGTGCAGCACACATAGAAACAGCAAAACACCATGCATGATTGTTTATGTGCAGGAAGGTGTCCCTTTCTGCACATAATCAATCATTTTAAAAATGACGAGTTGCGACAACTATGTGTGCTGCACAAGGCAGCACACATAAAAGTTACAAATTGCTATTTAAGATTGTTTATGTGCAGGAAGGAATACCTTCCTGCACATAAACAATCATTCCCACAATGCACGCACCCTTGCACTATGGTGCAAGGGTGCCTGCATTGGCGCTAGGCAGCTGTAATTAGCCCCAGCACAGGGGGAAACACAGGGCTGCAATGTATTGTTGTAAATACGGTGTAGCCCTGCGTTTCAGACGTGGCAGAGCAAAGCGTTAAGCCAAGAAGGCTAACGCCGCACTCCATCACTTCTTAGTAAATATGCCCCTCAGTTTGAAGGTCCTGAAAGGACCTGATATGGTCCACTTCCCAGACAACTCCCAGAAGCAACATTCTAATATGAAACCAACCTTGGGCCCCATCCATGTGTGCCACCCGGTCTAGCCAGTAGCACGTCCACAGTGCTATCCAGTGTTATCCTTTGATACCAACCAGTCCATCGCAATGCTGCCCTCCATGCCCAGAGCAAAAGGAACAATTGATGGACAGAATGCTGAATAATGCAAACATTCACCCCCCGGTCACAAAGATCTGGGTTTAGTCAATCGTTCTTTTGATCACCATGCCACCTCAGTTTGGGCCCAGTCATATGCAAATCAGTCTTGACCTTGTTCCTCATGGGAACAGTCCGACCCGAACTGCCAAGCTAGATCCTCCCTGGACCAGAAACAAGCATCCTGGGAACGGTTTCGGGGAATCACCCCTCATCAGCCAGGCTAGCTTCAATCCAGTGGGGCAGTGAGCACAGGACACATGTTTGGGCATACCCTTCCCACTTAGGGTGACAAAAGCCAGAGGACAAAATTGATGGACGGAATGCTGAACAATGCAAACATTCACCCCAGTCACAGAGATCTGGGTTTAGTCCATTGTTCTTTTGCTCACAACACTTCCCTAGTTTGGACCCAGCCATATGCGAATAAGTCTTGATCCTGTTCCTCAGGGGAACAGTCCAGCCCGAACTGCCAAGCCAGATCCTCCCTGACCAGAAATAAGCATCGTGGGACCGATTTCGGGACATCACCCCTCATCAGCCAGGCTAGCTGGAATCCAGTGGCGCAGTGAGCAGGGGACCCACATCTGGGCATAGCCTTCCCATTTAGGGTGACAAAAGCAAAAAAAACAATTGATGGACAGAATGCTGAACAATGCAAACATTCATCCCCCAGTCACAAAGATATGGGTTTAATCCATCGTTCTTTTGCTCATCACTGCAACCCAGTTTGGACCCAGCCACATGCAAATCAATCTTGACCCTGTTCCTCATGGGAACGGTCCAGCCCGATCTGCCACGCCAGATCCTCCCTAGACCAGAAACAAACATCCTGAGACTGGTTTCAGGACATCACCCCTCATCAGCCAGGCTAACTTGAATCCAGAGGTGCAGTGAGCACGGGACCCACATCTGGGCATACTCTTTCCACTTAGGACGACAAAAGCAAAAGAAAAAATTGATGGACGGCATGCTGAACAATGCAAATATTCAATACCAGTCACAGAGATCTGGGTTTAATCCATTGTTCTTTTGCTCACCACGCCACCCCAGTTTGGACTCAGCCGTATGCAAATCAGTCTTGATCCTGTTCCTCATCGGAACAGTCCAGACCAAACTGCCAAGCCAGATCCTCCCTGTAACGGCAAAAAGCATCCAGGGACTGGTTTTGGGGCATCGCCCCGCATCAGCCAGGCTAGCTTGAATCCAGTGGCGCAGTGAGCACAGGACCCATGTCTGGGCATACCCTTCCAATTTAGGGCAACAAAAGCAAAAGGAACAATTGATGGTCAGAATGCAGAGCAATGCAAACATTCACCCCAGTCACAAAGATCTGGGTTTAATCCATTGTTCTTTTGCTCACCTGGCACCCCAGTTTGGACTCAGCAATACGCAAATCAGTCTTGACCCGGTTCCTCATGAGAACAGTCCAGCCCGAACTGCCAAGCCAGATCCTCCCTGGACCAGAAACAGGCATCCTGGGACTGGTTTTGGGCCATCAACCCTCATCAGGCAGCTTAGCTTGAATCCAATTGCGCAGTGAGTACAGGACATACGTCTAGGCATACCCTTCCCACTTAGGGCAACAAAAGCAAAAGGAACAATTGATGCTCTCTGCCCATGGACTGTCAGATGGGGTCCCACCCTCTTGTGCCAATGACTCCTTAAAAGGGGGTCTCCATCAGGACAAAAGGAGCAACCTCAAACCCACTGTAAACAAAACAGTGGGGAACAGGAAAAGTTGGGCCCATAGGCTCCTGGTCAGAGAAATGACATACACGCAAACTTCCTCAATGGTCCGTAACGGATACAGGAGACAGTTGATGTGATTAAAGGGCTACAAGGAGCTTGAAACCCTAGTTTTCAAAAATATATATTTTTTCCATTTGGTATAGTGCCATGAAGGGCAATGTTCGTTGAGCCAGAATTAATCTGATCCAAAATCTCTTGTCTTGGAAATCATCCAGAAGCGAATCGCGTAAGACCGAGCCACGTACTCTGCTCCGCCAGCGGAGTTTACGGAGTTTTACTAACTCCGTGCTTCATTGGGAACGCAGAGTTGAGGCAAAACTCCGAATCCATGGCGGAGCGGAGTTAGCGACTTAGCCCCTGCCCAAAAAAATAGACGAAAACCCACGTATCTGCTCCCAGGCATCTGCAGGTCGCCCTCCTCCTTGCCGTGGTGTCTCCTCCTCATCTCCGTCCTCGCTGCAAACCCCTATGTTTTACGTCTTGCATGGACTGCGCATGCGCAGTCTACGCAAGACGTAAAATGTAGGCGTTTGCGACCGGCAACGAGGAGGAGGATGGCGGCGATGAGGGGACACCACGGCGAGGAGGAGGGCGGCCCACAGACGCCAGAGAGCAGGTAAGTGGGTTTTTTGTCTTTTATGTTTTTAATTTGGGGTGGGACTGGAGTGGAGCGGAGTTCCACTGAGTTTTTTTTAACTCCGTGGAACTCCACGGAGTGCCACTCAGCGTACTGCGCCTAGGGTTATTCTCACGAATAAGGAATCATTGGCCCTCCCATCCTCACTGGGGTCGAAACGTCGACTTTCTCTTAACACCAACCTGTACTAAAATATTCATCCACATGTAGATAATGGAAATTCGTTTACTGTATCTCTTCTATGTGGATTACATTAGATAAAAACTCAATAGATTGTTAGAGAGGCTGTGGCATTCTGAGCTTCTGTTGCTAAGAGCTTCAGAATGTCATGATGTCAATGAGACTGTGAGGAGTTGAAGCTGAACCTTTATTTATTTTATTTATTTATAAAGTTTTTAAAGCGCAAACATGACCAAGATTTTGGTGTCAGAGCACTGTACAACCTAATAAATGGCATCAAATATACAAGGAGCAAAATATAGAATATACAGCATGAAAACATAATACAAAGAAACATAGTGAAAACACCAGGAAAGAAATCCAGTTGGCATGGATAGTCGCCTCAGATAGGAAGGAGATTATTCAGTAGTATCATTTTTACGAACCTGCCTCCAGTCTGGAGTGTATTGATGGATGGGATCCTTACAAGGAATAAACCTCTCTGCTTTCACATGTATCTGAAGTCTTGTGAGTTCTTCACTTCGTTACATTGGCGACTGAGTATGACTGGATAGTCCATGGAAAGGATCTCAATAGGAATGGCAGAATACTACAGTAAGTTTGTCCAAGGTTTTGCCTCTCTGTGTGTTCACATGAGAACCTTGCTTCGCAAAGGATGTGAGTTTGTGTGGGATCAGATTTGTGAAAATGAGTTTTGCAGTTTGAAGGAGAGATTAAGTGGTGCACCAAAGTAGAGTAGTTTTGACCCCAAAAAGAAGCCTTTTCTAATAACTGCTGCCAGCATGAAAGGTCTGGGTGCCGTATTATTACAAAGGAATCAAGGGCAAGATGATGTAATTTTGTTTCTTTCAAAGAGTTTGAGGGGGGCTAAAATGCGCTATTCTGTTGTAGATAGAGAAGCCCTCGTGGTTTATTGGTCCATAAGAAAATTGAGGAATCTCTTGTGGGGCTCTGTGTTTGAAGTCAGGACGGACCACAAGACGTTGTGTGAAATTTTTTCAAAAAAGGTATTGATGCGATTTCAAGTAGAATCACAAAATGGGTTGTGGCGTTGCAGGAGTACGATTTTGACATTAAATATTTGCCAGGTGTGGAGAACAAATTAGCGGATGCTTTGTCTTGGTTGGTAGATGATGATGACAAAAGTCTATCTGGTGAGTGTGAACAGGAGGAGGATGTAGTCTGTTTCATTGAAGGGGTAGCATTGACAAAGAAAGATGGCATGAAGCTCTTGTTGCTGACAATGTTATGCTTAGAGTTTTGTAGTGTGTAAAGGCAGGTTGGAAGGTCAAACCCAAAGGTGAAGAATAGCTGGAAAAATATTGGCATGTCAAGGATGAACTTTCAGAACAAGGAGGTCTACTGGTCAGGGGTCTGAGGTTAATTCCCCCGGGTTCTCTTAGGGAGGAACTCATTTCTTTGGCTCATGCAGGTCATCAAGGTATGTCTAAGACAAAGGAGAGACTCAGGTTGTCTTACTGGTGGCCGTGTATGGATTTGCATGTGGAACGGGTTATCAGAGATTGTGTTCAGTGTGCGTTGAGTGAAAGAGTAGCAAAGCCTAAGGTTCAACCCATGATAATAAGGGAGCTCCCCGATGGCCCATGGAAGGAGGTTAGCTTAGATATTGTTGGCCCCATCCGTTCCTCTGGCTCTGAGTGGTACGTTCTGGTTCTTGTTGATTTATTTTCCAGATGGCCAGAAATAACCATTACACGGGGTGTAGAAACCAAGCATGTGAAGGCATTTTTAGAAGAGCTCATAGCTAGAGAGGGGATACCTGATGTCATTCTTACTGACAATGGGGTGCAGTTAGTTTCGAAAGAAATGGAACAGTTTCTGTGTGGACATGGTATTAAGCACAAAAAGTGCTCATTATACTATACAGAGACGAATGGAATGGTGGAGCGCTTTAATCGTGTGCTGAAAGAAACCATAGAAATGGCAAAATCTGCACGTTTTTGATTGGCGCAAAGAAATTTGAAAAAAGGTTGAAGCTTACAGAGCGCCTCCCCATGCCATCACCAAGAAGACTCCCTTTGAATTATTCAGGGGAAGGCGTGCCAACACCCTAGTGGACATGCAGGATAATCGTGATGTGTGTAATGAGAGGTGTGATTGGAGATTGGCTGAGGCTAAGAGAATTGAAGCTCGTAAAGAGCTTTATGACCGAAGGAAAAGACTGTTGTCAAAGTGGGTGATTGGATTTTAGTTAAAAACCCGTGCAAAAAATGTTCTTCTACAGCGTTTTTAAAACCTATGCAGGTTATAAAAGTCTTTAATAATGCTGTCAAAACCAGTGACTATCATATTTGGAATTTAAACAGAGTTGTCATGGTCAGAGATGATTTGATTCAGAATCATCCTTTGCGTGGGAAAACCCCTTTGGGAACTGATTTTGCTGACTCCTCTGAAAACACGGACTCCATTCGTAAGTCTGCGAGAGTGTCCACTCCTCCAGCCTACTTGCATGAATATGTAAAGTAATTAGCATGGCTCCTTACTATTCATGGTAATGGTTCTTGCTAATTTCTGTCTGCATTTTGTCTCTATTTATGTTAAAAAAAGGCTTTTATTTTAGGAAGTTTTTCTCTAAGCTTTGTTGTATGCATTATTCTCTTTGTTTATATTTCTTTGCAATTGATGCTTTCCTTGTATGTGGTTGATTTTAGTTTGTAAAGAAGGGAGATGTGTGGCATTCTGAGCTTCTGTTGCTAAGAGCTTCAGAATGTCATGATGTCAATGGGACTGTGAGGGACTTGAAGCTGAACCTGCCTCCTGTCTGGAGTGTAATGATGGATGGGATCCTTACAAGGAATAAACCTCTCTGCTTTCACATCTATCTGATGTCTTGTGAGTTCTTCACTTCGTTACAAAGGTTTTATTTCCATGTATTGTAAATATTGTAATTTATTGCACCTTTACCTTCATCCCCATTCTTTCACGAGCACTCCTTTGAGCACTTGCCTCTCTTCACTTATTTCGGAGCACCTGTTCTTTACAAGTATGATTTATAAATTAATTGTGGTATAACAAATATAACATAAATTGAGGAATTGAATTTCTCAAAAAATCTTTTGAATACGTGTTTATTTTGGGTGCTATAGATGTTTCAAAGTCTACATTTTCCGTTTGGACCGATTCTCTTTTGTAACTTATCTGACCCAGGTCCGGTGGATTACTGGGCTTCCCCATTGTTGTGTAATGTATAAAATAATATCCTGGAATGTCCAAAGCCTTAATAACATGTTCAAGCCCTTCAAGGTCCAGGCCTAACTAAAATACAGGAGGGTGCATATAGCCCTATTACAGGAGACCTACTTGACCAATTGGGAAGGGTTGGCCCTGCACCAATGCTGGAGAGGACACATAGAATATACTATGTACCCAGCTTTTGCCAGGGGGAAACTCATATGGGTGAAACCGTGGGTGCCCTTTCAGATTGTCATTGAGAAGGGAGACATGGGGTGAGGTACACCATCATAACTGGTCGTATCATAACTGGTCATCTAGCAGGTGGGGTTAACACGATCACCAATATATATGCTCCCAATACAGACCCGAGCACATTCCTTGACTCTATCTCCCACACTCTGTCCCATCCACATGCCACAGGAGATCCTTATTGGGTGGGGTTTCAAATGTGTGGCAGATACTGACCTGGACTGCTCACAGGGATTTTCCTACCACCCACCTAGCTGGGAAATGTTCTGCCTGGCAGACCCACTGGGGGATTGTGGATGAGTGGAGATATTTTTACCCAACAGACGTCCATCATGGATATGGAATATCTGGCGAGAACTATCTCAGACCATAACACTCTCCTCCTGTCCCTGTCTTGGGAAAGACCACTGTTAGACCTGGCATCTTTTGGCATGGTTTCCCCTGTCTTTTTACCTCTGACCTCTTTTTTTGACTGTGTGTTAGGCTTTGTTTTTGCTGGCTTTAGGACTCTATGCACTTTACCACTGCTGATCAGTGCTAAAGTGCCAGTGCCACTTGTCTAAAGTGTAATGGTATTTGGTTTTTCCAGGATTGGCATATTTGATTTACTAGTAAGTCCCTAGTACCATGCACCAGGTGTGCCCAGGGCCCGTAAGTCAAATACTATAGTGGGCTGCAGCACTGATTGTGCCACCCACATAAGTGGCCTTTCAAACCTGTCTCGGCCTGCCTCTGCAATGCCTGTGTGTGCAGTTTACTGCCACCTCGACTTGGCATTTAAAACTATTTGCCAAGCCTAATACTCCCCTTTTATTAAATATAAGTCACCTCTAAGGTAGGCCTTAATTACCCCTTAGGGGAGGGTGCCATGTAAGTAAAAGATAGGACATGTACTTGTATGTTTTGCATGTCCCAGTAGTGACAAACAGCCTATTTTATTTTTCACTACTGTGAGGCCTACCCCTCTCATAGGCCAGGATTGGTTACTCCTTAATAAACTTTTAAGCTGTAATTCCTGATCAGAGAGGAGTAGCTTTTTCATGTTTCATATGTTGGGAGTGGTAACAATAAATCCTCCTTACTGGTGAAGTTGGATTTAACGTTACTGTTTTAGAAATGCCACTTTTAGAAAGTGTAACCATTATAATGTAATGGGGTAACCCAAAAATGTCCACGGACCTGGGTATTGATTGATATAGAAGACAGTTGGTCCTAGACTTATTTGAACTACAGTCTAGTTGTAAAGGCACTATTATTCAAAAAAAGATCCTGCCACTACAATATATTATATCCTTTCTTGTTTGAAAGATTATAATTATAATGATGGTGTAGAAAAAAGTGTTAGACCCCTACAGTTATTCAAAAGGGGAACACTCTGTGTTTTTTAAAATACCCCTCACACACTGAAAATTAATTCAGTGTCATGCTTCATCATAGGGGTCTTCCCGTCCCTCTACAGGGCAGGGCGTGCTATGACCTACGTAGACGTGGGAGCACTTAATTAAGTGAGAAAAGCTATGTGTAGTGCATTTGTGGTAGGGTCTGGAAAGATAGTGGTGCAAAGTTAAAAGTAACCTGGCTAGTGGAAAAAATATATTTGTTGCCTTCCCTAGCTGGAAACATTAAAAATGGGGAGACGTAGAGAGTGTACTATTATGAGTTGCCTTCTACTGGGTCAACATGTTTCAAAAGCCATCCCCTTGGCTTTCTTCTTCAGGAAAATATTCGACGGAGCCATGAGAAGGTAATACCCGGGAGAGTGTGCAGCCTTGACTATTGTTTGACTACAGGTGCCCTCCCCCTTCCGTGACAGCTCATGAGGCAATAACTCCCTTGAATTAATGTTATAGAAAAATTCCAAATAGGTATGTTTTTTGCATGCTCATTTTTAGCATGCATTGTGACTACACATTGTTAGGCACATGAATTACACATTATTTAATGTGAGAGTGGAGTAGGGATCGCGTATGGTCCTGAAGAAGAAAGCCAAGAGGATGGCTTTTGAAACATGTTGACCCAGTAGAAGGCAACTCATAATAGTATACCCTCTACGTCTCCCCATTTTTTATGTTTCCAGCTAGGGAAGGCAATAAATTATATTTTTTCCACTAGCAAGGTTACTTTTAACTTTGCACCACTATCTTTCCCGACCCTACCACAAATGCACTACACATAGCTTTTCTCACTTAATTAAGTGCTCCCATGTCTACGTAGGGCGTAGCATGCCCCGCCCGTAGAGGGACGGGAAGACCCTATGACGAAGCATGACACTGAATTAATTTTCAGTGTGTGAGGGGTATTTTAAAAACACAGAGTGTTCCCTTTGAATAACTGTAGGGGTCTAACACTTTTTCTACACCATCATTATAATTATAATCTTTCAAACAAGAAAGGATATAATATATTGTAGTGGCAGGATCTTTTTGTTGAATAATAGTACCAAGAGGAGGACGATTCTACCCTCACCCCTCTTCACTCCCCCTTTTGTTTTTTGTTTAGTTGTAAAGGCATTCATAGTTTGAAAAACACATTAGATATGCATATGATTAGCATAAAGTCATAAATGCAAGCCAAGTTCACAAATATATAAATACGCGCATCCTCAACAGACAACAATGGCATCCATTATCGCTGCAACAGTGACTGTTTTATTTTTCAAGCACTTTTTGGTAAACAGATCACCATATTCAATAATGAGATGAAAAGGTTGCTCCAAAGGGGAGTGAGAAAGGGAAAGCGTGCTCATGTGTAAGACAGATAAGAAGGAAAGGAGTCAAAGTCAGGGTACATTTAATAGAGAATCAATTGTAATTATTGTACATCATAGCAAACCAGCTATAATTTACAGTGACGCCAGATTACATCCGGGCCTGCCCCTCATGAGTTATTCCAAATTGTCATTAGAGATTTTCAGAAAATGCACAGACAAATATCATCTGTGGAATGGACAGGGCAGGGGTGGTATCAGATACAGGCCCACTTAGGGAAAGTGTTGAGGTTTCGACCCTGGTGCATGGAGGGTAAGTTACATCCTCTGCTGACGGGTCTTCCTCAGGACACGTGGAGGGGAGACAACCTATAAGTAGGTGCAACCAGGATACAGCTCCCGTGTGGTGGTCCGTACCGTAATTGCGGCGTAGCATAAACTTATTCTTGTTAAGATGTGGCTGCCAAATAGATATAAAGAATCAATCCAGGGAGAGTCAATTGCCCAAACGATCTTGTTCTGAAGAATTATGTGCAGCCCGGGGGATCCATGCTGTACTCCTCGAGTCGATCTGTTTACCAAAAAGTGCTTGAAAAATAAAACAGTCACTGTTGCAGCGATAATGGATGCCATTGTTGTCTGTTGAGGATGCGCGTATTTATATATTTGTGAACTTGGCTTCATTTATGACTTTATGCTAATCATATGCATATCTATGTGTTTTTCAAACTATGAATGCCTTTACAACTAGACTGTAGTATAAATAAGTCTAGGACCAACTGTCTTCTATATCAACTTTTGGAAAGTAGACATTTCTCAGTACTTACTGCTCTTTGTGCCTGACAGCCTGTCTCAAATATACATCTGGGTTGGGTGACAGCTTCACTTTGTGCATTACCTCTAGACAGCCACAAACACAGGAAGGTGAAGCTCATCTGCATTCTGAGCACTCATCTGCATTCATCTGCATTCTGACGGGTCTACCTGGGGAGGTTGGAATGGGAGGGGCTGACACTTAAACTTCAATAGGTAGTGTTCTGCGCACACACAAAGCACTGATTTACCCCCCCCCACCCACCACCAAACAGGTAACCTGGCAGACAGGACTGGGTTGAGAGGGATCCTTTGTGCCCTTCAGAGAGTTTCTTTAAAGTCCTCCCCTTTATCAAAGGCACTTTGGGGAATAAGTATTGGGTCTCTGACCCCCTAAAACCAGACACTTCTGGATATTGAACTGAACCTCTAGCAGAAGGACTACTGTGCTGCTTAAAGGACTCACCTGTACTGCTTTTCTGGAAGGACTGCTTTTCAGCTTGTTGTCCTGCTGCTCCCTGACTCTGCTGAAGGAGAGCTGGACTCTGCCTTCCCTCCAAGTGATCTCCAAGGGCTTGCTAGCTTGCCTTATGTTTTCTGAAGTCTCTTGGATACAAAAGATTCCCTGCAGTTCTGCTGGTGCTGCTGGACTCTGCCTTCTGTGAGTCCTACCCTTGCCTGAGGTGCCCTCTCCAAGTTCTGGGCCTTAGAAGTGGGTTCTGCAGCTGTTTTATTCAAAACAGACGCATGAGCATGACTGCGCTGATCGGAACAGACTCATCGCCCTTCAATGCAGAGACTGTAGCCGGCCTGCCCTCCATCACAGTTGGCCTGAACTTTGGATTTGCACCTGTACCTCATGACCTCATGTAACCTTTTGACCGCTGGTGACTTCTAAGCACTATTTTTGCATTTAATCCTTAAAAATTAATATCTTGACTTCTACTGATCTGATTTTTGTTGGGTCATTGTGATACTGGGTGTGCGTTGCACAAACACTTTATACATAGCCTCAGCACAGCGGGAGGGCCGCTGGTGCACCAAAGGCAAGCCCGTCCGCGCTTGACAGTGCCAGGGGCCAGGACCCCTGCTCCGCACACCATCCAGTCCCCTGCCAAAAGGGTTGAGGTAGGTAGACATGGCCATTATTCCCGAAACGATTTATTAAAGCTTAACTGTCCTGCGAGAGACATGTGCTCCCACATTTTAAACTTATCACAAAAACCAAACAGCTGCAGTAGTTGTGATTTCCGTCTAGGTGAACCCCACACTGTGGCCTCTACTGGTAGGACCTGCCTATCCGACAATGGGAGGATGCAATGCTTATTACTCAATTGCCGTTCGCTACCCAAACATAAATTGGAAATAGCAGACCCGTATCTTAGAACTTCGGCCTGATGCCCTCTTCTTAACTGAGACAAGGATCTTAGGCAGGCCCATGCGAACTAATATGCCCTACAAATTGAACACTCGAAAAACTCCACATGGGAGCTCTTTCAGGTAATTAAGTCCCTCACCTCCCTAGAACATACCCCAGCGGTAATCCCTCCATCTACTTGTTTCCTTTTCTTTTCTATCCAGTGTTTCACCGCGTTTCACCGTTTTTTTGTTGTTTTTTTGTGTTTTTTTCTTCATTCGTTAGATATATTTTTTTAATTTGTCTGGCACGTGCACAATCACGGTTTGGGTACTTCAAGGAACATCATTTCTGTTGTATACTCACAAACTAACAGAGAGTTAACATTTCATCACCGGCATGCTTTGCATGGTAGTATTTTTTTATTTTGGTTGTCCGGAGAGCGCGTTCGCCTCATGGTATCTTTATTTGTTATTTACAGAACTTTGGCCCCTGACGAAGGGCCACACGGCCCGAAATGCATTGGGTTTGAAAAATAACTCGCCTACATACTTGGGGTTGAGAAACCATTTATATACTTATGGAATGTTCTTTTGATATGAAGACTTCAAATATCACACCTGAACAGAAAAATTAAAACATTTGGATATATTGATTATTGTGCTTATTTTCATTTCAACATTTACCCACGCTCTGTGGATCCACGTTGTGCTCAGGGGGACGCCCCTAATCAGGTGGCGCTAATTCGTTGTTACTGTATCACACCATTCGTCAGATGGTGATACCCCAGAAGCACACAACAAAGTTACAAACCATCCACCTTGGTGTGCGCAGTCTCATCTTGTTTCTTCCAAACCTGCTGAACAAACATGAGGCGGTATCATATGCAGATGACACTCAGCTGATCCTGACTTTGGCCCAGGACAACGGCAAAGCAGCAGAGGATTTTAAGCTCTGCGTGGAGGACATGGCAAATTGGATGAAACACAGCTGCCTCAGGCTAAATGCCAGCAAAACAGACATCCTAGTGGTAGGAAAACAACCCTCCATCTGGTCCTCGAGGTGGTGGCCTATGTTGTTAGGATTTCCACCTTCTCCGAGCCAGAAAATTAAAAATCTTGAGGTCTGGTTTGACTCTACCTTATCCTTCTCTGATCAGATTTCAGCTCTTACAGGTACTTGCTTCGGGATCTTAAAAATGCTGAAAGAAATCCTAGGACTTATCCCGGACGATGCTAGAAAGACAGTGATACAAGCGATCATGACAGCTAGACTGGACTATTGTAATTTCCTTTATCTGGGGGCACCAAAAAGGAGCATATATATGCTCCAACTGGTGCAATAAGCCGCAGCTCGAATGCTTCTAAACATCCCTAGATTTTCCCCAACAGGTAATGCTCTGGAGACGCTCCACTGGCTCCCTATTGAGGAGAGGATCTCCTTCAAAGCCCTGTGCTATGTCCACAGAATACAGCAGGGCAAGGGCCCGAAATATCTCCGCCCCATGATACACCCCTACCACCTCACACGCAGTCTGAGATCAGCTGGAACCGGATTGGGCTGCATTCCTAAATTCAACAGGAAACGTTTCGGAGGTATCTCTTTTAGGTACCTGGCAGCCAAGAGGTGGAATTCTCTACCTACATACTGAAGACAAGAGACATCAGATTTAGGAAGTAACTCAAAACTTGGCTGTTTAAAACAAATCTTGCTCCCTAGAATTTCTTTACCCCTCTCGTTCAATTATGATCTTAGCCTCTGAATGGAATTCAGCGCGGGGACACTCCGTAATGGAATAACCATTGCGCTGTATAAACTGCCATAACATAACACTTTGATAAGCCTGGGTGCTCTGTGCCTTGCTACCAGAGGGTGAGCACAGGTCATCTTTTAGTGTGTATCTAGCTCACCCTAACTAGAGTGGTGGTTACTGCCTGACCGCATACCTCAGCCAACCAGAAATCCTATTTCTAACAATGGCGCACTCCGGGAGAAATTACCTTGCTGCTTGTCCAATTGAAAGACAAGTGGGAAGAGAATCTGGGTATGTCATATCTGATGGGGATTGGTCTAAAATGCTAGAAGTTGCCTCTAAAATATCCCACAATGTGCGCTTCAAACGTATACATTATATTGTCTTGCATCGAGCATACCTCACCTCTAAATGCCTTAATGCCTCTTTTCCCCATTTATCCCACGAATACCCTATTTACCACTTAGAAGGGGCAGTTATGCTGCACATGATATGGAGCTGCCTCCAATTAACCACCTACTGGACAGAGATAATGTACTTTCGGGCAGATATCACAGGCGGATTCCTTGATATATCCCCTACGATGTGCATACTTGGAATTAATCCCCGTTCTCCCTAACACAGGTTAACATCCTGATTTATTGACCTGGCGTTTGTGCTAGCTAAATGACATATTACAATGTATTGGAAGGCCCCCAACGGACCGCAGGTGGCAAAATGGAAAGTTGACCTTTTAAACTGGGCCACCGGGGAGGGTGGTGCCTTACTCAGAGAGGTCCATAGGGAAAGAGGGACACTAGACTTTGCTAGGGCTTGGGAAGCATTAGCAGGTGCAAGGAAAAGTGGGGATGATGACCATGAGGACTCCGCTACCGAAGGAACCACCTTCCCCCCACCGGACCGCAGGTGGAAAACTGACCTTTTAAACTGGGCCACCAGGGAGGGAGGTGCTTTCCTTGGAGAGGTCCTCAGGGAAAGGGGGACACCAGACTTTGTAGGGCTTGGGAAGCATTTGCAGGTGCAATAAAAAGTGGGGACGACGAGGACACCCTGACAGAAGGAACAACCCCGCTCCCTCTAGACCAGAAGACAGACCCTGAGGGACCCCGGGTTTGACAATTTTTCAGCACTAGGTCACCCATTTCATACTAGACAGGGTTACACACGCCCTGGAGTGCCCAGAACAGTCAAGCCACTGGGTGGAAGGTAAGGCACCTTAACTTACATACACTTTCTGAGTTATTTCGAGGGGGGGGGCACCACAGGGACACAAGTAGGGAGGGGGGCGGGAAGTAGGGTAGGTTTTGCTTGTTCTTTTAAAGCCTCTTTCCTGGATAGGGACAATAAGAGGGTGATTACTACATATGAATCGTGTTTGATATTCGAGCATTGTGGTACTTACGATGAGCGTCATGAGCAGAGGTTCCCGCCGCTCGTCATCTACATCCGGTATTTCATGGATAACTTTGAGAGCGGTAAAAAGGGTCCTCGTGTAAATAGTTTACCCTGCTTTATTGTACCAGCACTGTGTTTAAATGAAACACAATGAAATCTGTTTAAAAATCAAAACAAAATGGGAGTCGAGGGAAAGTGCACACTTGCTGAGCGAGGAAAGGGAACTGAGAACAAGGAAAGGAAGAGAGTGGGGGAAAGTGAAAGGGACGCACTGACATGATGGGGAGAATGGCGCAGAGTGTACTGTGGGGACCCACACAGATGAGCCCTCATCGAATTAAATGCAGTACTTCACTCTCAGCGTTTATACATTTTACTGAATGACGGAGGTGGTAGCACCTCACTTTATCAATACTAGTAAATGTGACTGCAGTATTGCTCTTTTCTAGAGCAGGGTGTGAAGGCCAAGTGAGACTGCAGCTACATTTCGCCTGAAAGTAGCTGCATTTTTTAAATGTGAGACACATATATTAAAAGCATCATTTGAATAGCTAAATGTTTTGCAACAGTAAAATGCTCATAAACAGATAGATCCTTTGATCTGTATCACCCTAACTGCATATCATGTTTCTTTTTCTGTGAGATACGAGTAACTATTGCAGTGTGCAACAGAAAGAACAAACGCATGTTGATTGCATGTTTGGCTCTTTTGAGCTGTCACCATGCACCTCTAATAACAGTTACCGCAAGCAGCTTGCATGATAAAAGCGCTGTTCGCAGCCTTTCAAAACACTGATGACTTGTAAGTGCTGCATTTAGTTGATGGCTTTTTGTGCGCTTTCTGTTAATTTAAATCTAATTCCTTAGCAGGTGCAGAGAACTAAAATTATAATTAGCGTTGTTACAAGACATGCCTTATAGCTCTTCCAAAGCTTGTTTAAAAAGAGATACAAATTTCCCTTGCACATGGGTTTGTATTACACTATCAGTCACTACACAAATTCTCTGCCCCGCGAAAAATGTATGTAGCGAAACCTGAAAATCTAAAAAGAAATGTCTACGTTTTTTTCTTGTAATGAAATCAGCTTGAGCGGATGTGGGGTGAATATTAAAGCAACAGCCCTTTACATTTCTATGTTATAGATTTAAGAAGAAGCAGACATCCCACTGAGAATAAAGCAGGAATTCCAAATGGAAAACGTTTACATTCAAATGCTCTTAAATGCAAATACGCAGTTCTGAGAAATCTAACACAGAGTTCAAAAGATTAGACTTTCTAAAGCAGACAGGGAATTTCAGGCAAATCACTGCTGCATGGCATTGCTTATCATCATCACACATGCCCCAGGAAGTAGTTTACGGTACGTTGTTAAAAGCCACCCTGTATTATGATTGGTTGAGGAGATTCAGTGAGCTTTCCTGCGCTTCCTGCAACAGGTGCATCAGGCAACACCACAGCTATTGCACAGATCGTGTAACCTCGAGACAGAGACATTAATGCAGATATAACTTCAATTCTTTGTGGTCCGTTTTGCTAAACAAAGCAAAAGGCTTTAGAGTCTAAACTCCGGCACCCTATCCTGTAAGAACGTTTTTGTCGCTGGTAATATAATTTGTTGGCAGGTATTAGCTGCTGTATTTGACCTTATCAACTGTAAAATGCCATTTATTAATATATGATTGTCAACTACTTTGGGGCAGATTTACAAGCCCTTTGCGCCACTTTTGCATCACTTTTAACATGGGAAAAGTGACGCAAAAGTGGCGCAAGGGCCTTGTAAATCTGCCCCTTAATATTTTGTGTGATGCAATATAATGATAGCATCAAGCAGTGTGCAGATTAACATATTGCTGGCAGCTTATATTGAAGAGGTGTTGGCGTATGTAGATAAATGAACAGAGAAGTGAGCTAATAGTACTGCCTACGTTTTAAGATACTGAATCCATTCTCAGGAAGAGTACCAGGGACAGGGCCACATTGAAGCCATTGCTAAAGAGCAGAAACACAACCAACTGACCTAGTTTTCCTAAAGTCGGTTGCTGTGGTCTGTGTATGATTTTGCCTAAGAGATATATCTGCATACTTCAATTTCACATCAAGTAATATGATGTACGAAGCCAAGTGCAAGTGCTATAGGTTGTCAAAAATGACAGCTACCAGTTCACAGAATTCACACCTATATTGATTCCTCTGTGATTCCCTTGTAGTTCCAGTTTGTGGACATGTGTGGTGTGTAACTTACTTCATGGCTAGACTGAAGTACATTGGAGCTTGCTTGGGCTTTAGTATTTCTGGTATAGATGTTGTATCTGTGGTGACTTGCAAGTAACATACCCTATTGTAGGTCTGTATTTCCCAGTTTCCGGACACTTCCTCTTGCACTCTCACTGTGCTCATACTCGGGGCCGTATGTATGACCCGGTTTACGTCGCTCTTGCACCACGCAACATGGTGCAAGAGTGACGTAAACCTTAAGTCAGATTTTTAATACCACGCAAAGCCACTTTGCGTGGCTCTAAAAATCTGAAGTAATGCAATGCCAGGCAAATCGCTGCATTGCGTTACTTTGCCCTTGGAAGACGTTCCATGGGCATTGCGTGGCTGTTCCCATGCAATTCTCATGGTTTTTGATGCATTCCCAGACTTATAAGACCTAGTAAACCTGGGAATGCGCCAAAACTATATGCCTCCGCCGGAAAGGCGTAATGAGGAGAAATGTCCTGCAGCACACAGAGAAAGAGGAATATGTCTTGCAGGATTATTTTTGTGCAGGAAGATGTCCCTTCCTACACAAAAACAATCCTGCATGCAACCCAGGCACCCTTGCACCATGTTGCAAGGGTGCCTGCGTTGGCGTGAGGCAGCCCATTGTGCACCAGCGCAGGGGGGAAAGTCAGGAATGCACCATAAGCCTTAAATTCGGCACACTCCTGCCCTTTCCCAGTGACGCAGTGCAGCGCAACAAGGTGACTTGCTGCACTACGCCACTATTTCATAAATATCTCCATGGTCTCTGTATTTTAAAAATCATGCCTTTAAGTCTCATTTCTATCTCTAAGCAGAGAGCTGGGATAGAAGGCAGTGCTGACCACACAACCTAAATGGTGTTTGTTGCCTAACAGGATGTATTTGCAGGTGAGCTGTAAATCACCAGTGGAACTCTTAAGTAAGGTTATCTCCAAAAATAGGTCTTGTATCAAGAATAGAGCCTTGGAGAGGACTAACAGAGTGTCTGGGACAGCACAGAACTCTAAAACGTTTACATTAGATTCCATGAAGTGTCTAGCTTTTGTTGCTAGGTGATGAAATATCCCAGGAATTAAGGTGGTTTCTATCTTCTCTGCATCTGTGGGTCTTGTAAGGACATCCACCTATTTTCAGTGGTCTCCTGATTTTTCATTGACAGTACAGGACCTAAAATAGGAGGAAGCTTGTGTATATTAATTAAGAATGTGCATTACAATAATGTGCTAAGCAAGTAACCTACATGTAAATTCACATGTTTACACTGATATGATGCTTTTGTCTTTGAAACAATTATGATATAACCTGTGTAAGTTCATTTTCCTGGCTCACGCTAACAAGGCCCCGATGCCATCTTGTTCAAAATGGATGTCACATTCACTGCTTATAGTTTCTGCTGCATGTAGTCAAGCAAGTCATGTTTGTTTATTTCTGAATGACACTGTTCTCAAATAAATAGCATGGGCTTACAATAGTAACATTTTCCAAGGAACTTCCTTCTGCTTGCACGCAGTATTGCATTCATTCACAATAGTTAACTGTTGTTTTTGTAACTAGTTTATTTTGACATCTATGGATGACATTAGTCCAGAGAGAGCTGACCTAACGTAGTGGGTTAGTGCTTAGGTGGTAGGGCTGTATGATGATTTTAAAATGCTTATTCTGATTTATAGAAAACGTATTTCTTTGCTCATACAACAGTGATTCTGCACTTTTCATGCTGTTCTATTATGAGATTTCCTATATAAACCCTCGATTTTGAGGATGAGCCAGATTGATCTTTGAGTGCTATTAGTGCTCCTGTTTGATTTCTTACTGATTTTGCAGCATATTAACCCTTTCTATGCTCATGGCGGAGCGGTTCCGTCATGAGCCACGGTGGGCGTGTGCTCATGACGGAACCGCTCCGTCATGGCACCCACCCATGGGGGAAGCGCTGGTGCTCCCCCCCATGGGAAGTCCATCTAGCCCTCACAAAGGGGGATGGCAGCAGAAGAGTTTCCGCTGCCACCCCCGACCCCCCCCCTCGGGCAATCCCATGACTTCAGCGCGCACAGCGCGCGCCGACGTCATCAGGAATACCTGGACGTGCTGGAAGCCATTTGCTTCTAGGCGTCTATGTAGCAAGGTAGGTGTTCCTGCTCCGGGGTGGGGGGGTGGTTTCTTTACCCATCGAGGCATCAGGGGAGAGGAAAGAGTTTTCCTCTCCCCTGATGTCTCTTTGAAGGGCATTTGTGTAGCACGATTGTACACAGCATCGCGATCCTGCAGCATAAATGCCCCCAGTAGGCACCAGGGATGTTTTTTTGACTGCATGGAAGCGACCCCTTGGGCAAGGGTCACTTCCAAGGGGTCAATATTTTTTGGGATGTTTTTCTGCCCCCCCTGGGGGCAGATCGGCCCGTTTTCTTTTGGGCAGAAATCCCAACTAGGCACCAGGGATGTTTTTTTGACTGCATGGAAGTGACCCCTTGGGCAAGGGTCACTTCCAAGGGGGCATAATTATTTTGGATTTTTGTGCCCCCCCTGAGGGAAGATGGGCCCGTTTATTTGGCCTTTCTGCCCCCCCCTGGCAGAAATCCCTACTAGGCACCAGGGATATTGTTTCTAATGCATGGAAGCGGCCTCTTGGGCAAGGGTCGCTTCCAAGGGGTCAATATTTTTTGGGATGTTTTTCTGTCCCCTCTGGGAGCAGATCGGCCCATTTTTTTGGCCAATCCCCACTAGGCACCAGGGATTATGTTTTAAATGCATGGAAGCAACCCCTTGGGCAAGGGTCGCTTCCAAGGGGGCACAATTATTTTGGATGTTTTTCTGCCCCCCCCCCCTGCGGGCAAATCGGCCCATTTCTTTTGGCCTTTCTGAAATCCCCACTAGGCACCAGGGATGTTGTTTTTAATGCATGGAAGCGATCCCTTGGGCAAGGGTCGCTTCCAAGGGGTCAATATCATTTTGGATGTGTTTCTGCCCCCCCCGGGGGGCAGATCAGCCCTTTTTTTGCCCCACTAGGCACCAGGGATTATGTATTTAATGCATGGAATCGACCCCTTGGGCAAGGGTCACTTCCAAGGTGGCATTTTAAATTTGGATGTTTTTCTGCCCCCCCTGGGGGCAGATCGCCCCATTTCTTTGGCCTTTCTGGGGGCAGAAAACCCCACTAGGCACCAGGGATTTTGTGTTTTGATGTATGAAACGATCCAAGGCTTTCATGCAACAAAAAAACAAAATCCCTGGTCACTTCCAAGGGCGTCAAATTAACTGGATGATTTTTCCGCCCCCCCTGGGGGCAGATCGACCCTTTTTTTGGCCTTTCTGCCCCCAGGGGAGGCAGAAAACTCCATTAGGCACCAGGGATTCTTTTTATTGCAGATGGAAGCGACCCCTTGACCAAGGGTTGCTTCCAAGGGGCTTAAGTTATGTTTATGTATTTTCTGTCCCACCATGGGGACAGATTTGCCTGTTTTTTTGCCTTTTCTGCCCCCAGGCGGGAGGGGGGCTAAAAACCCTACTAGGCACCAGGGATCTATTTCTTTTGCAAGGGGGCAAATTTCTGCCTGCTGTTTTCTGCCCCACCTGGGGACAGAGTGGCCTGGCAGAAAACCCCACCAGATCCCTTGGGCAAGATCACCCCCCATTTTTCTCAGCCCTATTTGAAGGTCCATCTGGCAGATTGACCATTTAAGTAGTGACATAGCGTGTTATTATGTTAATTGTTTTATTTCTTCTGAATTGCAACTGTAACGTTTTATTTTTCCTTTTTATTCTAGTTCAAGGCTGTTGCTCTTTAGACTGATGTGCCAGGTTGCGATTTCGTTACTGTTGGTGCTGCCGTTTGTGTAGTTGCATGTGTTTGATAAGAGACTTTTTTTTGTGCTATTTACTCTAAATGAGTTTCATTTCCCTCCATGAATGTGTTTTTTGCAAATGGTGTAATAATAGCAGCAAGTTTGGCTTCTGTTTTTTGAGTGTCAAAATCTTTTTGCATTTGTGCTCAATGTGTATTTTGTTGTCTTGTGAGTAATTGGTTTTGTTTCTTCTTTCTAGTGGGATACCGTTGGTTTTTGCTGTGTCGCTGCAGAGTAGGTGCTGGTGAGTGTAGCTATCTTTGGCAAGTGAGTCATATTGTTTTTGAGTACATAGATCTTCGTGCTAAAGCCACACTTTGTTTATTACTTATTTTGCAGTGTTGGTTGTAGTTGACTCGTTTGTGAAGTCTCCTTTCTTAGTAAGGATTATGGCTAACTGCAGGATTACTGCTCAGCAGGTTGTTGCTATGCTTTTTGAGTCTTCCTCTGACCAAGGTTCAGAGACTGACTCTGCATCTGAGGCAGAGGAGGGAGTGAAAGATTCAGGCAGTGAGTTTTCTGTCCATGGGGAATCATCGAATGATGAAGCTACTCTCAGTGCGGATGAAGCTACTCTTAGTGCGGATGAAGTGCCTGTTTTAGAGGAGGACATTGATGTGCCGATAGTGCAGCAAGAGGCATCTGGGCTGCAGACTGGGGCTGCAAGGCTTCCCGTTGGAAGTGCTGACCTCTGGGTTGCCCCAGGCATGGTTCAGCCGGCATTGCCAGACTTTACTGGTGTTCCAGGGTGTAGAGTGGATACTGAAAACTTTTTGCCGATACATTTTTTACAGTTGTTTATGGACGATGTATTTTTGGCAGAGATTGTTGAGCAGACTAATTTGTATGCTGAACAGTATTTGAGAGACAACAGTGCCAGCCTTAGGCCCCACTCTAGAGCTACCCAGTGGACTCCCACAAATCTCGATGAGTTGAAGAACTTCTTGGGTTTAACTTTTTTGATGGGCTTGCTAAGGAAGCCATCAATGTCTTCATATTGGTTTACTAGTCCCTTGATGGCAACAGCTATATTTCCGGCAGTCATGAGTCGCGATAGGTATTTGCTTCTACTTGGGATGCTGTATTTTGTCGATAATGGTTTAGCGATGCCATGAGATCACCCTGATTGTGACCGTCTTTTTAAGATTCGGCCTGTCATTGATCACTTTGTAGATCGATTTTCTGAGATCTATGCTCCAGGGAAAGAAATAGCAGTGGATGAGTTTTTGGTCTTGTTCAAGAGCCACTTGGTTTTTAGGCAATACATTCCTAGTAGGAGGGCACGCTATGGAATTAATATGTATATGCTGTGTGACAGTAGGACTGGATATGTCTCTAATTTCAGGGTGTACACCGGTAGGGATTCCAAGATTGACCCCCCTGGTTGTCCGTCCACTTTTGGAGTGACTGAGAAAATTGTGTGGGAACTTGGTAGAGGACTTTTTAACAAAGGTCACCATTTATATGTAGATAACTTCTACACTGGTGTGCAGTTGTTCAGGGAATTGGCCAAAGTGGACACTGTTGCTTGTGGCACAATCCGCTCTAATTGTAAAGGTTTCCCAAAATAACTTGTTTGTCAAAAGCTTGTGCGGGGACAGTGCAGTGCGTTGCGTAGCGAGGAACTTCTAGCTGTGAAGTTTTCAGACAGGAGAGATGTCTACATGCTGACTACCATCCATGATGAAAGCACTTCACCTGTGACTGTTTGGGGTCAGGTTGCTGAAGCGCGCAAACCTGTGTGCATTTTAGACTATAATAGACTATAATAGACTATAATAGGCATGTGGGTGGTGTTGATAGAGTAGATCATCGGTTGGAACCTTACACTGCTCTTTGTAAGGCTTACATTTGGTATAAGAAGTTGGCTATCCATCTTTTCCACTTGGCAACCTTTAATGCTTTTGTTTTATTTAAGGATTGTTGTCCTGAGTCAAAGTTGACTTTTGCTAAGTGTTAGGAATCTGTAATAGGCAGCCTTGTTGTAGTGGAACAGGCAAGTGTTTCTAGAGTTGGAGTGGTGGAGGATGTGGCTAGATTAAAAGATCGCCACTTTCCTGATCACATTCCTCCCACACCCGCAAAAGACTTTCCCAGTAGGAGATGTAGAGTCTGTTGGTGAAGAGGTATGCAGAAGGAGACTCGTATGTACTGCCCTGAGTGTCCTTATAACCCTGCGCTGTGTGTGCCTGCTTGTTTTAGAATGTACCACACGCATAAGAATTTTTGGGAGCCTCCATGAGTGGTAAAGTGAACTGCCTGGTCTGTATTGTTTTATATTTTTTGTTCAATTTCAAGGATGGCATGCAATGTATTTAGTTTCAGATTTTGTGTTAGTAGATTTGTATCTATTTACAATTTGTTTGTGTTTTCTTTTTTGTATAAAAAAACCCTAAATGTGATGGCGGTGTGTGTATGCTGGCGCTTGGCTGGTGGTGAGCGTGGACTGGTGCTTGGCTGGCGGTGTGCTTGGACTGGTGCTTGGCTGGCGGTGTGCGTGGACTGGCGCTTGGCTGGCTGTGTGCGTGGACTGGCGCTTGGCTGGCGGTGCATGTGGACTGGCGCTCGGCTGGTGGTGTGAATGGACTGGCGCTTGGCTGCCAGTGTGTGTATACTGGCGCTTGGCTGGTGGTGTGCGTGGACTGGCGCTTGGCTGGTGGTGTGCATGGACTGGCACTTGGCTGGTGGTGTGCGTGGACTGGTGCTTGGCTGGCAGTGTGTGAGTTGTGACGTGCTGCTGGTAACTACACACACAGGTCACGCAATCCGTCAGCTGGTGTGGTTGCTGTGTCAGGTATGTGGGCATGTGAAAGTGATGGGCCCTTGAATGGCGCTGTCTGCTGATGTGAGTTTTGTAATGTGATGGGCCCGCAGCTGGCGCTGTGAATGGTTTGTATGTGTCACACGTATGAAAGGTGTATGAATGGCCTGTAAAGAGGTTGGTGCCTTGTCGTGGCTTTACAGCTCACGGGCTGTGAGTCAATGGTTCAGTTTCTCGTCCTTTCAATTATTAACAGTGCATTTCATGTTTGTGAAATCTCTTGTTAATACAATTGTATATACTGAACCATCACTCACCCTCATGCCAAATCCAACCGGTATGTATGTGTGCCTCACCTCACTTGTGTGGGTAGGCATTATGGGTAGGGAAATGTTGGGGGATCCACGCAAGCCATACCTCATTGGACTCCCCAGGGTGTCTAGTTTTCAGAAATGTGTGGGTTTGGCAGGTTTCCCTAGATGGCCGCCGAGCCCGGGGCCAAAAACTCATGGGACCCCCTTGCAAAAGCAGGTAGTTTTGTTATAGGTAATTTTGAAGTCCCCACAGTATGATTTGGGCCATTTCCTGTTGCAGCCACTATGCCTAACCACACAAGTGAGGTACCATTTTTATCAGGAGACGTGGGGGAATGCTGGGTGGTAGGACATTTGTTTCAGCCCGGTGATCCTACAACTTTCCCACACAGAAATATGTGAAAAATTTGATTTCTTCAGCAAAATTTGAGGTTTGCAGGGTATTCTGGATAGGGAAATGTTAGGGGATCACCACAAGCCATACCTCCCTAGACTCCCCCGGGTGTCTAGTTTTCAGAAATGTGTGGGTTTGGTAGGTTTCCCAAGATGGCCGCCGAGCCTGGGGCCAAAAACCCAGGTGACCCCCTTGCAAAACCAGGTTGTTTTTGTGATAGGTAATTTTTATGTCTCCTCAATACGTTTTGGGCCCTTGCCTGCTGCGGGTACTTGACCCACCCACACAAGTGAGGTACCATTTTTCTCAAAAGACTTTGGGGAATGCAGGGTGGGTGGAATATTGTGGATCCACACAGATTCCAGAACTTTCCACCACAGAAATGTGAGGAAAATGTGTTTTTTTTACAAAGTTTGAGGTTTGCAAGGGATTCTGGGTAACAGAACCTGGTGAGAGCCAGACAAGTCACCCCATCCTGTATTCCCCTTGGTGTCTAGTTTTCAAAAATGTATAGGTTTGCTAGGTTTCCCTAGGTGCCGGCAGTGCTAGGGCTCAAAATCTACAGCTAGGCACTTTGCAAAAAAAGGGTCCGTTTTCACTGTGAAAATGTGGTGTGTCCATGTTGCGTTTTGGGCCATTTCCTGTCGCGGGCACTAGGCCTACCCACACAAGTGAGGTACCATTTTTCTTGGAAGACTTTGGGGAATGTGGGGTGGATGGACCTTTGTGGATCCACGCAGATTCCAGAACTTTCCACCACAGAAATGTGAGGAAAATGTGGTTTTTGTTTACAACGTTTGAGGTTTGCAAGGGATTCTGGGTAACAGAACCTGGTAAGAGCCAGACAAGTAACCCCATCCTGGATTCCCCTGGGTGTCTACTTTTCAGAAATGTATAGGTTTGCTAGTTTTCCCTAGGTGCCGACTGAGCTAGGGTTCGAAATCTACAGCTAGGCACTTTACAAAAAAAAGCACAGTTTTCACTGTGAAAAGGTGGTGTGTCCACGTTGCGTTTTGGGCCGTTTCCTGTCACGGGCACAAGGCCTACCCACACAAGTGAGGTACCATTTATCTCTAAAGACTTTGAGGAATGCGGGGCAGGTGGAATTTTGTGGATCCACGCAGATTCCAGATCTTTCCACCACAGAAATGTGAGGAAAATGTGTTTTTTTGACAAAGTTTCAGGTATGCAAGGGATTCTGGGTAACAGAACCTGGTGAGAGCCAGACAAGTCACCCCATCCAGGATTCCCCTGGGTGTCTAGCTTTCGAAAATGTATAGGTTTGCTAGGTTTCCCTAGGTGCCGGCAGAGCTAGGGTTCAAAATCTACAGCTAGGCACTTTGCGAAAAAAGGGTCAGTTTTCACTGTGAAAATGTGGTGTGTCCACGTTGCGTTTTGGGCCGTTTACTGTCGCGGGCACTAGGCCTACCCACACAAGTGAGGTACCATGTTTCTCAGAAGACTTTGGGGAATGCGGGATGTGTGGAATTTTGTGGATCTATGCAGATTCCAGAACTTTCCACCACAGAAATGTGAGGAAAATGTGTTTTTTTTACAAAGTTTGAGGTTTGCAAGGGATTCTGGGTAACAGAACCTGGTGAGAGCCAGACAAGTCACCCCATCCTGTATTCCCATGGGTGTCTAGTTTTCAGAAAAGTATAGGTTTGCTAGGTTTCCCTTGGTGCCGGCAGAGCTAGGGTTCAAAATCTACAGCTAGGCAATTTTCAAAAAAAGGGTCAGTTTTCACTGTGAAAAGGTGGTGTGTCCACGTTGCGTTTTGGGCCGTTTCCTGTCACGGGCACTAGGCCTACCCACACAAGTGAGGTACCATTTTTCTCAGAAGACTTTGGGGAATGCGGGGTGGGTGGAATTTTGTGGATCCACGCAGATTCCAGAACTTTCCACCACAGAAATGTGTTTTTTTTTTACAAAGTTTGAGGTTTGCAAAGGATTCTGGGTACCAGAAGCTGGTGAGAGCCAGACAAGTCACCCCATCCTGGATTTCCTTGGGTGTCTAGTTTTCAAAAATGTATAGGTTTTCTAGGTTTCCCTAGGTGCCGGCAGAGCTAGGGTTCAAAATCTACAGCAAGGCACTTTGCAAAAAAAGGGTCCGTGTTCACTGTGAAAATGTGGTGGGTCCACATTGTGTTTTGGGCCGTTTCCTGTCGCGGGCACTAGGCCTACCCACACAAGTGAGGTACCATTTTTCTCAAAAGACTTTGGGTAATGCGGGGTGGGTGGAATTTGGTGGATCCATGCAGATTCCAGAAGTTTACAACACAGAAATATGAGGAAAATGTGTTTTTTTTTTTACAAAGTTTGAGGTTTGCAAAGGATTCTGGGTACCAGAAGCTGGTGAGAGCCAGACAAGTCACCCCATCCTGGATTTCCCTGGGTGTCTAGTTTTCAAAAATGTATAGGTTTGCTAGGTTTCCCTAGGTGCCGGCAGAGCAAGGGTTCAAAATCTACAGCTAGGCACTTTGCAAAAAAAGGGTCAGTTTTCACTGTAAAAATAAAGTGTGTCCACGTTGCGTTTTGAGCCGTTTCCTGTCGCGGGCACTAGGCCTACCCACACAAGTGAGGTACCATTTTTATCGGGAGACTTAGGGTAACACAGAATTGTAGAGCAACTTTTATTACCTATTGACTTTTAATGCATTTCTGCCTTCCAAATGAAAGACAATGTGTAAAAAAAAGTCACTTTGAAAAATGTCCTATAAATCTCATCCTAGTATGGGTACTTAAAATTTCGGAAATGTGCAAATAGCTACTGTTTCTAAACTCTATATTTTGTTCCAATTTCAGAAATACATAGGTGTCTTTCATCCCGATTTTTCACTGTATATATTTTCCCAAATTAATTGCTATATACCCGGTACATAATAAAAACCCATTGCAAGATGCTGCTCAGTTATTGGCTCTGGGTTCGTCGGGTTCTTGGTGAACCTACAAGTCCTATATATCCCCACAACCAGACATGTCCAGCGGATGTAACGGTATATTGCTTTCAAACATCTGTGATCATTAGTAGAAGTTACAGGTGAAAACGTTGGCACAAATGGCTGTTTTTTTCAACTCATTTTCAATTTTTCCTATTTTCAACTGTTAGTTTCTATAAAGCAACCTTGAAGGATCTACACATATGACCCCTTGCTGAATTCAGAATTTTGTCTACGTTTCTAAAATGTATAGCTTTCCAGGATCCATTATTGCTTTCATACCCATTTCTACCATTAACTGGAAGAAGGTTGAAAGCACAAAAAATAGCAAAAATAGGCTATGTCCAAGTAAAATGCCAAAACTGTGTAAAAAATGTTAGTTTTCTGACAAAATTCTGTCAGTCCCTGAAAGCTGGGAAAATAGTGATTTCAGCCCCAGAAACACTTTGTTGATACCATTTGCAGGGAAAAAAACAGACGCTTTCATTTGCAGCACTTTTTTCCCATTTAAAAAAAAAACCAATTAGCTGTATTTTGGCTAATTTCTGGGTCCCCTCCAGGGCAATCTACAAACCCTGGGTACCTTTAGAATCCCCATGATGTTGGAAGAAAAGGACGCACGTTTGGCGTGGATACCTTATGTGGTTCAAAAGTTACAGGGGCCTAAGCGCGAACTACCCCAAATAGCCCAAAAAAGGCTTAGCACAGGGGGGGAAAAGGCCTAGCAGCGAAGGGGTTAAAGACTTTTTATTTTTTATTTTTATTTTCAATGTAGCAAAAAATACATTTTATAATACTTCTTCCAAAATTCACACAAAGTACATATAAAGATCGAAATACATACCATAAATAATAAATACATTAAGCATAGAAAAAATCCTGCGGATTACTCTACAAAAAGCTTGATTATTTCCATTCTTTCCATATTCTGTTTAATTTAATTACAGAACCCACTCTCCTTGCATATATAGTTTCCCGTTTAAAAATTCTATGCATTTTATTTATCCATTGGGAAATAGTTGGAGTTGCTACTGTTTTCCAATTGGCCAGAATTAATTACCTTGCTACCAATGTAGCAATGAAAATAAATTGACGTTGAGATAGAGTTAATAAACTTCGAGCTTCCGCTCGACCTAGAAGAGCTGTTGAGGCCTCAAAGGGAAGATAGACTGCCAGTATTCTTCTTACTTCTGAAAAAATATTTTCCCAAAAGCTTACAATCTGGGTGCAAGTAAAACCCACATGTAGCCAATCTCCTAGAGCCTGATGGCATCTAAAACATCGAGGATCGAATGCAGGGTAGATTTTATGGAGTTTGGCCGGTGTAAAGTAATTCAGACATTTACTAAAAAACGCCATTCTCCTTAGGTTAGGTGCTCTTACTGCTTTATGACTCATTTTATTGAAACTATGCCATTGCTGAAAGTTAAGACGGCAGTCTATTGATTCAGAGATTTTTTCCAGATGGATTTGAACTATTTGGTCGTTCTGCGTAGATTTAAGCAGTTTATACCAGTTCCCAATTCCCCGAACTTTAAGTATAAAATGAGCTTTACTTAATAGTAACCCTTTGGGAATATCCAAGTTCCTCAGTCCTGAACAAAACTTATTTATCTGGAAGTAGCTAAAAAAAAGAGACACCTTAATCTTGCTGTTAAGCAAACTGATTTCCTGCCAGGTTCTCATTCTACTGTTTAGAAAAAAACCCTGAAGCTTACAGAATCCGAATTTAGCCCAGAGATCGCAAGTCCGAATGGACATATGTAGTCCCAAGAAGAGACATTCCACTAATCTCAGCTGCGGATGTAGCCAAGGGATATCAAAAGTCTCCCAGACCTTCTGAAATTGGGAGGCTACAATCTTGGGAATTTTGTATCGTGATCTCTTTGGAAGCTTAGGGATTTGCAGGAAAGGTGCTAGAGCAATCTCTGTTTCCCCAGCATTAAATCAAGGAAAAAATTAGCGGGAGACATTTCTTCCAAACTGTTGTAATTTAACCAATTAATTAGTGAGGCTTGGTAGTATAATCGTAAATTGGGTAATGCATGACCCCCATCTATGACTTCTAGTTGAAGAGTTTCCAGCTTTAGTCTAGGTTTTTTGCCTTGCCATATAAAAGATCTTATTTCAGAGTTAATTTGCTCACAAAAAGACTGAGGAACCCTGACCTTCAAGTTGGAAAATAAAAATAAGAGCAAGGGGAGTATGTTCATTTTAATAAGAGCTACCCTACCCATGATTGTCTAAGGAAGGTCCTTCCATTGGGATAGCAAATTTAGCATTTTATTAAAAGTAGGGATATAATTAAGCAGAAACAGACCTTCCAGGTGGGATGTGACAAATATTCCCAGATATCTTACAGAATGGGACCTGAGGTATTGCCCTTGCATCGAGGGAGGTAAGACCGCTGGCGAGCAATTTAAAAGGAGAGCCTTTGACTTTTGCTTGATTAATTTTATAGCCCCCAATAACTGTGAATTCACTTATTTTGGCCAAAGCGCACCGAATATTGTCTTCTTCAGCTGCCAGATATAAAGCCATATCATCGGCGAACAGCTTCAATTTAGCGGCGCCTGGGATCGGAGGTAGGATAGAACCATCTTGCCTTATTGCACATGCTAAAGGTTCCAAAAATAAGGAAAACAGTATTGGAGAAAGGGGGCAGCCCAGCAGCGTCCCCCGGCTAATGGAAATCGTGCCAGCTGTATTCCCATTTATTATTATGGACGCCTGAGCGCCCAAATAAAGATTTCTAATTGCTCGACAGAGTTCAGAAGGAAACGCCAATTTATTTAAAATAGCAAACAGTACGTTCCACTGAACTCTGTTGAACGCTTTCTCTGCGTCCAACATCATGATGACAGCTTTTGTTTTATTGGCATTGAAATAATCAATTGATTGGCAAAGATAGTGAGTATTAGTGGCTAAAAGTCTACCTGGGATAAACCCATTCTGGTTTCTGTGTACAAGAGAGGTAGACACTTGAGATAAGCGATTCGCCAGAATCCTACAAAAGATCTTATAATTATTGTTAAGAAGACTTATTGGCCGATAAGAGTTGACCTCTTCCTCCGCTTTACCTTTTTTAACGAAGCTGACTGCTACCACTTGCGTAAATGAAGCAGGGACCGTTTCGCCTTTCAAGATTTCATTGAATAGTAATTTCAAAACAGAGTTTAGCTGGGGTAAGAAAAGTTTGTAAAACTCTGTAGGGATCCCATCGCACCCACATGCTTTAGCAGAGGGTAAAGTCATCACGCAATGATTTATTTCTTCTGCTGTAATTTCTGTGATTAAACTGTCATTATTCTCCTGCGATATTAAAGGACAATTAATGCCATGAGCCAGACATCCGCTGCCTCAGATGAGCTGATAAGAGAATCAGAGTAAAGCTTCCTATAGTGCTCCAAAAAAATGACAGAAATGTCCTGGGGATGTGAAGTAGATCTGCCAGTAACTGGGTCATTTATTTTTTTGATAGTGTTCCTATTGACCCTATGTTTTGCTGACCATGCAAGATATTTACCTATATGTTCATTCTCTTCATACCTTTTTTGCAGGACCGCATCGTGCGCAAGGATTTCTTTGGAAATTAAGAAATCTTGTAAATTATGTTTAGCGGGATGCAGCTTTATTTTATTTTCCCTGGAGGGTACTGCTAGGTATTGAGCCGTAAGATTAGAAAACTGATTCTCAATCTGAGACTTCTCTTCCCGCTCTTTTCTCCTTTTATATGCGTTATAATTAATTACTTCCCCTCGAAAAAATGCATTGAGAGCCCCCCAAACTGCAAAAATCGGGGCTGTGTTTTTATTGCGTTTCCAGAAATCCTCTAACAACAAACGCATGCCTGCCACCCATTTCTCATCCACTAAGAGAGACTTGTCCAAAAACCATCTAAGCTCAGTACGAACTGGGGTTTGAATTACAAATTGGACCGAAATTAACGGATGGTCAGAAAAGGGATTTTCAATGATCTCTGATTTAGTGCTCAAAAGAGCATGTGAGACAAGAAAAAGGTCAATACGTGAAGACGAATGATATCTCTTCGAATGGCAGGTAAACTTATTCTCTTGGGGGAATTCATCCCGCCAGCAGTCAACTAATCTTAAGTCATGTATCAGCTCTTGACACAACCTGACGGATTTTGGTATAGACTGAGTTTTCTGGGGTCCTGATGAATCCATAGGTGGATTAATTAGCAAATTGAAATCCCCCCTAATAACCAAGAATCCTGCTTGAGCAGTGGCAAAATCATATAATGACTGGAGCGTCTCTGGTGAATCTTCTATTGGACCATATAAACTAACAAAATTAAATATTTGGTTTCAGATCTTCATCTGCAGCCAAAGCCATCTTGCGTTGTTATCCCTCTGGACCATTATTATATCCCCCTGTATCTTTTTACTAATTAATATGGCTACGCCTCTAATAGCCGCATTTGCGGAGGCAAAAAATTCATATTGAACAAAGGCAGGGGTTTTATCCCTTGGCGCACCCTCTTTATAATGAGTCTCTTGTAAAAATATTATGTCGACTTGAAAGGTCTTGAACCAGGCCAACATAGAATGGCGCTTCAGTCTATTATTGAAACCGTTTACATTACAGGAAATAATCTTTAATGGTCTAGCTGTCATTTAAAAATAAAAGTAGAAAAAATTATTATCTCGATCCTTTGTATTTCAATCAAAAATTCGCTACATTTTATTTTTTCACCCCCCCATGTCCCATGAGCCCAACTCCCTTCACCCCCCCTACCCTTCGTGAAACCTTTCTCCCCGCTCCCATGGATCGCCTCCGTAATGGAGCCTCCCTCGTCTGGGGCTCCCTGAGGTGACCCCCCCAGTGCACCAGAAACCCTCCCACCTTCCCCATGTGCCCCCACCCACCTCCCAACATTTGGGTGCTGTGACATGGCACCCAGGTGGTGAGCCAATAGCTGGCGGTCCAAGAACACATAGTAGAATAGAAGAAAAGAAAAAGAGAAAGAGACAGCGAGAAGAGAAACCGAGAAAAAGGGAGAAGCAGAAGAAACGCATCCAGTTTCATCTTCATTTTCAATAAGCTTTTGCTTTTACTGGCTTTGGAAGTTATTTTAACCACCCCACCCCCCTGAATGTTGTAGAGAATGGAGGAGCTCCTGCGCTTCTTGGACTGATTGAGATATATGAACTCTTCCTTTATGGAGAACTTTCAATTTTGATTGTTGAACTAGTCCTGCAGGAGCTCCAACTTGTTGAAAGCAGTTTATCATGCCTCTAAATTCCTTTCTGCGCTTAGCTGATAGGGCAGACATATCTGAAAAAATTTTAAACGGAAATTTGTCACTTGTCTGATACCCTTTATCACGGATTGCACAGGCTAAAATGTTCTCCTTTATTCTGAAGTCTCCGAAGTATACAATAATCGTTTTCGGGTATTTGGCATTTGGATATTGAACGGCCGGAACTCGGTGTGCACGCAAGATCGTAAGATCCGTCATCTGGGTAGTAGCTTCAGGACATACATATTTAGTGACCAGGTCCGTAATAACCTTGTCCATTGCTTGCCCTTTCTCAAAGCCTTCCAAGGGGTTAAAGACTTAATCTATTTTTGTTTATGCCTATTATTCTGCATTATACTATCACTGAAAGCCTTTAAGGCAATTATTTTATGCATTTAACTGAAACTTGCGGCATCAGCACTTTTTTATCTCCGTATTGTACCTGTAAATTGTTGGCATTAATCTTCTTACATTACTTACTCTGCCCTAGAGCTCAAGTATTGAGTCAGAACTTTCTTCTTTGACTGTATTGTTTATAATCTGTTATGTACCTTATCTTAGGGAAACATTGCCCGATGAAATTGAGGTTAACTTCGTCCTGTCCCACATAAACAGTGTAATGCTTTTGAATTACAAGATTTTAGGGGTGCAGCATGCCCAGACATATTTGGTAGCAGAGGATAGATTCACAAGATGTGGGGTGGCTTTAGAGACTCTCTTTGCCCTACCCATAGATTGGCTTTCGGTCTATATTCCTGAGTCTGCCTTTAGATTATTTGCTGAGCTCCTGATAATGCGGTGCTGATCCTAAGAAAGAAATGTGAGTAGTAGTAGGGGGGAATGATTCTTGAGATTGAGTGTGTTCAGTGTGCTAGTAATGCATTATGGGATGTGTAGTTGAGAGTGCGGTTTGTGTTGAGTAATGGACTGTTACACTGCATGTGAGTTTTTGCTCATGCATTGCTGATTCTCGGTTCAGTTGGTGGTTTGATAACTGTGATTTCGATGTACTTGTAATATTTGTGATTTGCATCAAAAAGATCTTGATTTTATTATTTGTTGTTTGAGAAATTGGATTTGTTGTAAGCTAAGATCTCATAATATTATTGTTGAACTTGTCTGCAAAGTGATAGTGTGATTTTTGAGGTGCCACATTCACACAGAGAGGGTTTTTTCAAAATTAACAAGTTCCTTCCATGTTTGGTGTGTTTAATTTCGGATGGCATAATTTGCTCTTTGGTTCATGGTAATAAGTACACTAATCAGAGGTGGATGACTGCTGCACAGGAGTCTGCTTTAGTTTGAATTGGTGTTTGACAAGTGCTACAAACCTACTAGTCTATTTGTAACATTAGTAATTGCAAATAATGAAAATTCCTGAGTAGAGGTGAAGATAAGTTTATTCTCAGTAAAAGTGGTCCCATCCATCCAGCAGCTTGTCAAGAGAGAAACTGACTCCCTGACCAGCTACCAGTGTTCTATCACCATGGAGTTACATGAAAGTAAACACTATGTATAAGTAATAGGTAACATGGGGAATTGAAGCATGAATGAGGAAGATACATTTAGCACAATGTTAAGCACAATGTTACAGATCTCCCTCCTATATACAAAAGGTAGACTAGACAAATTTAGCATTCATAACATAGTCCTTAAATTTTGTAGGTTTGACAATCTCTCTCTTACCTCTCCGACTAGTCTCCTCTCCTTCCAGCGCAGTGAGATCCTTATGAGAAGGAGAGGGACTGGGTGTGACTGTACTGGAGGGTGGGATGGTATTGTTTTTAAGTACAACAACCCTATTAAGGTTCCATATTCGGGAATCTTCTGTTTTTATGGCATTGGTAAGTACTTTGATGACTCTGTGTGGAATTTTAAACATTTTAAACCCTTTTCTGCCTATGGGAGCTCTGATCATAACCAAATCACCCACTTTCACAGGGGTGACTCTAACAGCCTTCCTCGTTTCAAAGTTTATTTTCCTAGTTTCAATCTTTCTGGCTTCCATGGTCTTCCACCTATCGTCAGAGATAGTCTTACCTTTCTTTAATTCCGTATCATTGACCCAGTGAGGAGCGATAATGGTATTAGGAATCCGTCCTCTGAGTAACTCAAACGGAGTTCGAGCAGTGGTGGCATGAGGGGAGACCCTATAGACCTCAACTTTCTTGTTCAACTCTTCTTTCCAATTCAAATTGTTCTGTTTGGCCATGGCTATGGTCTCTTTTAGCACACGGTTAAAGCGTTCTACTACGCTGTTTGTCTCGGGATGGTAAAGAGAACAACGCTTGTGCTTGATGGACCTACTTTACAGGAACTTTTCTATGTCATTGGATACAAATTGCACACCATTGTCAGTAAGAAGGGCACCAGGGAGACCCTCACGTGCAAAAACACTTGTAAGAAATGTAACTACATGTTTGGTGTCAATGTCTCTTGTGACCTTGATCTCTGGCCACCTGGAATATAAGTCAATGAGAACCAGTACAAAAGCGTCACAGCCATTACCTTGTATGGGCCCCAAGATGTCTAAGGCTAACTCTTCCCAAGGACCTTTGGGTCGATCTCTGATCACCATAGGTTGCACTCTTGGCTTTAAGCACTTTTCACTCATGGCACAGGCTGCACATTCCCTCACAAGCCGTTCAACCTGAATGTCCATACCAGGCCACCAATAGTTGAGTCTAAGTCTTTCTTTAGTTTTTGACATCCCTTGATGACCCTGGTGAGCTGAGTTTAACTCTTGACGAAGCAACATCGGTGGAATGAGTCTTGTTCCCCTAAAAAATAGCCCTTCAGACTCGGCAAGTTCATGTCTCACACTCCAATACTTTTCGCAGATACCTTTGACCTTGGTATTCCAACCTTCTATAAGTAGCTGGGAAAGTCCCTTAAATTCAACATCAGGGGCACAGATCTCACGCCACCTGTTCTCTTATATACCATCGTCCTCAATGTTGCACACCCATTCCTTTAAATCATGATCTTCATCTCCCACGTTTTCCTCATTGAGGGTCACTAGTCTAGAAAGCGTATCAGCAGTCTTATTCCTAACACCAGGAAGATATTCCACCGTGAAATCATAGCTTTGCAGGGCAATGACCCACTTGGAAATCCTGCTAGATATTGCATCAATACCTTTCTTTTTGAATACTTCACACAAAGGCTTGTGATCCGATCGTACAATGAATTTCGTACCCCATAAGAGATTTTTGAGTTTCTTTATTGCCCAGTGGACCCCCTAGGCCTCTCTCTCAATAACAGAATAACGCAACTCATCCCCTCTAAGACTTCTCGAGAGGAACAGAATAACGTTTTTTGAGGCACCATTCTGTTGTTGTAAGACAGCCCCCAGGCCCTTCATGCTGGCATCAGTAACTAAAATGGACCGTTTGGAGGGATCAAAGCTTTTAAGTTTTGGTGTTTTCTTTAGTAACCCTTTGATCAAGTTAAATTCGGCATCACAGTCACTGGTCCATACAAAGTCTACACCTTTACATAACAGTTTACGCATATTAGTACACTTGTCAGCAAAACCTTGTATGAACTTACTATAATACTCGGCCATGCCGAAAAACTTCATGAGTTCTTCCTTATTTGTGGGAGGAGCTAGATTTTGTATAGCATTAACCAACTCATGTTTGGGTTCCACTCCTTTGCCAGAAATGGGGTGTCCGAGGTAATCAATAGAGGCTCTCCTAAATTTACATTTGTCTATTCTAACAGTGAGGTTGTAGTGATGAAACCTTTCCAAGACCTGCCTGACCCTTAAGTCATGTTCTTGCTCATTCTTGCCGTAAATGAGAACGTCATCTTGATATATCTTGACCCCAGGTTGTCCACTCAATACTTTTTCTAAGGCCCTTTGGAATACTGAGGCTGCGGAAACTAATCCAAAGGGTAGCCTCACGAATCTGAACGTACCAAAGGGCGTTATAAAAGCTGTGTAGTCCTTGGTCTCCTCATCTAACCTTATCTGATGATAGGCCGATTTTAAATCCACCGTAGAAAAAACATTGGCTCCCCCCAATAACATGAGCATGTCGGATATTTTAGGTAAAGGATATTTATCAACAATAACTTGCTTATTAAGCTCCCTCAAATCAATGCATAGACAGAGACTACCATCTGCCTTGCGTGCGGCTACAACCGGAGCTAACCA
Source organism: Calotriton arnoldi (assembly GCA_963921515.1). Classification (NCBI taxonomy): domain Eukaryota; kingdom Metazoa; phylum Chordata; class Amphibia; order Caudata; family Salamandridae; genus Calotriton; species Calotriton arnoldi. The sequence goes on along the minus strand of CAWUFW010004983.1, from coordinate 558,490 downwards.
TTGCGTTCCCTCCACTTCTTCTATTATTCCCTCTAGCTTGAGTTTATCTAATTGAGATTTCATCTTTTCCCTTACAGCAAAGGGGACTCCACGCACTTTGCCTGCAACAGGTACAGTATCCGGAACCACGTGAATTTTGTGGACATACTCTCGTAAGCAGCCTAGCTCATTTCTAAATACGCTGGGGAATTGCTTTTCCTAAGATAAAGCATAATCAGTACTACAGTCTTGTACATCTACTGCGTTCAGCTGAAAATCTTCCTTGAGAATGATGGGAGGATCACTGTTAGGGTCAAGCATCACTCCTAGATCCCTTTGGTGGAACCAGCTAAGAATACTATCACCTCTATGTGAAACATAGACCTTTCCAGAAACGTACCTGCCTTTATATTCAATCAAACCATAAAAGTATCCTATCAGTTTTATGGTTTCCCCTCCATAGGCACTGGGTTTTATATCAGGTTTAATCATCGTTACCCTGCCATGAAGATGGGACAAATAGAATTCTTTCGACACAATGGTGATTTTGGCACCTGAGTCAAAAAGAACCTTTGTGTCTCTGCCATCCATAAGCACGTCATTTATGGGACCTTTCTTCTTATTACCTGTGATTTGGGACACAATTTGACCACAGTCAATGTCAGACAGTTTATCACTATCGGTATCACAATCATGAGAAACAACGTTGACCCTGCCTTTGCCTTTTTTAGTCCTGCAGGCTGTGGTGAAATGTCCAACCTTTTTACAATTGGAGCCGGTAACCTTGAGTGCGGGACACTTTTTATCATTGGCAAAATGACCTGGCCTCCCACACCTGAAGCATATGGGTTGGAAGTTATGAGTAGTTCTTGCCTCAGTTTTGGTATACCCCTCTTTGTGTACATCTTTATCTTTAGAATGTGCTTTATTGACATACTTATCTCTGGAGATGACCTTTATGGCATGAACACTCTCCCCTTTGGAGTCATGTTTGGTGATAATATCTACACACTTCTGAGAATGCTCGATCTGTTTGGCAATGGTAATAACTTCATCCAAAGAGGGATCATCCTTTTGCCAAATTTCTTCCCTAACTTTCTGAACATTGCACCCCAACATGAACTGATCTCTTATTCTCTCTTCAATCATTGTACCAAATTTACATGAGGACCCTAGTTTTCTAAGAGCAGTGACATAATTCTCCACTGTTTCACCCTCACTTTGCATTCTACGACCAAAATGATATCGTTCAAGTATAGTGCTTACTTTGGGTAGGTAGTGTTTATCCAATTTCGTCATGCACACTTCATACTCATTCAAACTGGGATCATTAATTTCAGGTAAATGATCAAACACTTCTTGACCTTCTGAGCCAAGGCAATGTAAGAGAAGGGCAGTCCTTCTTTCAGCGCTGAGACTAGTGCCACAGACCTTTGCATATCTCTCAAACACCTTTTTCCACTTTTGCCACCTAATGGGGGGATCACCAGGTGATGAAAGGAAAAAAGGCGGTGTGGTAACGTTTTGCATGGTGAAGAGACAATAGGCCAAGGTATAACAACAAAGAACCCTTCCTATAGTGCACCCACTCTACTGCGAGGAAAGTACTCTAAAATCAGCAGCTTAATCAGTTCCAGAGTGAAACAAGAACTCAGTAAGCAATTGTATACCAAGTCAAGTGGTGTGCATATCACCGTTGTAAACTCTTAATATGCAGTCAACGTGTACAATGTTACAGTCAAATGGTGTGCATATCACTGTTGAAGACACAAAATGTGTTTAAGTAGACATGCACTAGCGGTTGAAATGGTGTGCATATCACCGTTGAAGACACAAAATGTGTTTAAGTAGACATGCACTAGCGGTGTGGTATCACCGTAAAGTGTTATAATGAGAAGAAAATTACCGTAACCTTCGTAGAGCAGATGTGCATATCAGCGTTGAGGTTAGATGAGACCAATATGCACCAGCGGTGTGCACATCACCGTAGAAAATTTTAAAGTAAAGAAGGCAAAGTTACCGTAACCTGACAGGAAGGCGTCGCGTCAGCAAACTACTTGGAGTTGATAGGCAGCAAGAAGAGTCTTCAAAATGGCTCCCACGCAAGGTCACGCTGCGTTACCTTACGTGAAGACTCGTTGTTGAAGAAGCACGTTAAGATTCCATACTGACGTAATGTCAGCAAGAAAGCAAATGGTTGCTGGACAACAGTCGTACGGTTAAGATGCCTTCCAAATAGCAGGACACGATGACGTTCACTAAGGACCACGCACTTCGTGACTTCGAACGCAGAAGTCTTTTAGAAGATGCTGGAGAGCATTGATAAACTGCCGTTACCAACGACTCTACAGTAAGACCAGCACACATAAACCACTGTCACATATGCACAATTCACATCCACTGCAATGTTTACACAAGAGTTTCTTGAAGCACGGTCATAAGAGAGTTTCGCCAGTATGTGCAAAAGTGGCCCCGTACCGATACCTCCCAGCCTAGCAGAAAATAGTGAAAGGCGAGTTGTGCGGTGATAAAGCTCACAAATGCCAAATTAAACTCTCCTAGAGTGCAATAGAAAAGGATAATAACTCACGTGTCCAAGCTGTAATTGAAATGAATGGTTTTGGATAGAAGTTGATGATGTTGAGACCACAAATAGGATATCTTCTCCAGAACGAAGTTAATTAGAAAATGAAAATGTTGAAGCAAAATTCCATCAGGTGCTGGAGTAGTAGGTTTCTTCCGCTCGTCGTCAGTGTAACATTAGTAATTGCAAAAAATGAAAATTCCTGAGTAGAGGTGAACATAAGTTTATTCTCAGTAAAAGTGGTCCCATCCATCCAGCAGCTTGTCAAGAGAGCAACTGACTCCCTGACCAGCTACCAGTGTTCTATCACCATGGAGTTACATGAAAGTAAACACTATGTATAAGTAATAGGTAACATGGGGAATTGAAGCATGAATGAGGAAGATACATTTAGCACAATGTTAAGCACAATGTTACACTATTCCGTATTGATTGTGAGAATCTCTTCATCTAACTTGCTAACATTCTACTGTTTAAGTTGAGCAGACAAGAATATTTGTTTTGGTTAGCAAGTTGAGGAGTCACGCTAGGACTGGTGAGATGTCACAACAGAGTCACACTGTCATTGGTTGGTTGCTACTGGTAGTCACACTATGATTGTTCGTTTATTTGTTTTTTGCAGCATTTTTTTATTGATGTTGAGTATGAATAATGGGTGCTAAGTTGACAACGCTTAAAGCTCCTAGTGTACCTGTGATGGAGGGAGAGATGATCCCTCTGTAGGGATCTCCTGCGTACAAGTTATTGTGTTGGGTGATGGGCTCTATATGTGTACATGGATATGAGGTTGACATGAGTAAACTTCTAGTGACAAGGACCTCAAATTTCCCTTAGATGTAATCTTTATTATTGAAAAGCTAGATTTTTTGAGACATGCAATGAATGAAAGACAGCGATTAGCTAGACTTACACAATTTGAAGCATTGAATTAATGGAATTGAATGGCCACAGAGAAAGAAAGAAGGAAATTAAGCATCCTTGAGGTGGTTTATCCCCTAAAAAATTTCCTTCAAACCTCCTGCTTTACTGACTTCGTTTTTGCTAGCTTTAAGACTATGCCCACCTTACCACTGCTAAACAGTGCTAGAGTGGTTGGGCTCTCTCCTTAAAACATGGCATAATTGGTTTATAACCAATTGGCATATTTAATGTACTTGTAAGCCCCTATTAAAGTGGTACTACATGTACCCAGGGTCTGTAAATTACATGCCACTAGTAGACCTGCAGCACTGGTTGTGCCACCCACTTGAGTAGCTTTTTGAACATGTCTCAGGCCTGCCACTGCAGCCTGTGTGTGCAGTTTTAAACTTCCATTTCAACCTGGCATAATAAACCTTTTGTCAGGCCCAAACCTTCCATTTTTAATACATGTAAGTAACCCCTAGGGAGGTCCTGGACAGCAAATAAGGGCAGGGTGCAGTGTATTTAAAAAGTAGAACATATACTTCTAAGTTTTACATGTCTTGGTAGTGAAAAACTCTTAATTTCACTTTTCACTACTGCAAGGCATACCTCTCACATTGGATAACATTGGAGTTACCTTATTACATTTGATAAGCTGTAGCTTCCAAATGGGAACAGGTAACCTGTTCATGTTTGGTGTCTTTGGAATTGTAGCAAGATCTTCATGCTATATCGATGACCGTCCGCGACATAAGGAATAATCTATGTGGTACATCGATGACCACCCATGACGCTTCTCTGCTCTTTGTAGCCGCCTTCACCCCGAATAGGACTTTTTATGCTGGACTGAGAAGGTAAAATTTCAGCAGGACTAGCCTGGTCCCTGTATTCAGCCTGCGCTCCATCGCAGTCAGCCTGAACTTGTGACTTTCTCCCGGTCTTGCAATACCAGATAGCCGAGAGTGCCTCTTTGGACTTTTTGGTACTTTTTTTTCTCAGATCTTTAAAATTGCATATCTCTGGTTCTACTGATTAGAGTTTTGTTGTTTTGGTGTTAAATAAATTATTAAAATTCACTCGCCCGAAGTGCACCAGGTATGCCCAGATGTGGGTCCTGGGCTCACTGTGCCACTGGAATGAAGCTATCCTTGCTGCTGAGGGGTGAAACCCCAAAACCGGTCCTAGGATGCTTGTTTCCAGTCCAGGGAGGACCTGGCTTGGCAGATCGGGCTGGACTGTTTCCATGAGGCACAGGTTCAAGACTGATTTGCATATGGCCAGGTCTAAACTGGGGTGGCATGAAGAGCAACAGAATGATGGATTTAACCCAGATCTTTTGACTGGGGGTGAATGTTTTGATTTGTTCTGCATTCCGTCCATCAATTGTGTGTCTTTTGCATTAATACTTTAGACATTGTCTCTAAGTTAAGCCTGTCTGCCAAGCTACCAGACAGTTGAGCACAGGTTAGTTAATTTGGGGTTGCCTGTGTTTCACCCTTACAAGGGTTGTGGCTGCTGCTTCAGTAGGGTTTCTCCCAACATCAACCAGTTCTCACAAACAGCTTAATATTTAATTTAGTCAGTGGTTAGGCACCAAGTGGGGTACTCAGAAAAGATCTTGGAGGGAAGATATGGTAGAATGAGAGAGAGTTTTCCACATAATAGTTAGTGTGACAACAGACAGTAAGAAAACTGATGGTAACAGAGAGAAACAAGAAAAAGATAAAGATTCAGAAGAGGAGGATAATTTTTTTAATAATTTTTGTGGGCTTTTAGCCCTCCTCTATACACAGATGATATATAGACACATCCACAGAGACTATTGGCATCAGATATGGGTGCAGCATTGACCCAGGTATGAGTGCACAGGCAATAAAAGTGCTCCATCTGAGAGTGCATTGATAGCTTTCCCACTACTAGTAGAGATACTGCTGTTCTTAATGCTGTGCCTGCCGCTGTGTCTACTCCTGGTCCTGCCTATTGCCCTTCCTGGAGAGAGAGAGATTAATATTAGGCGTTGGTATAATTTCAATTACACAGGAGTATTCAGAGTAGGTTTGGTAATTCTGTGTTTTGATACAGAATTACTGATAACAACGTGATTTTGCCCGCTCGCATAATTAAGTGTACCTTGGAGAAAAAAATCCTACTGAGAGAGCACATTTTGCAAGCCCAAGTGGATGTTGTTTATGTTCTGTTGCATTTAATGCTATTTTAGTAGCAAGTAATGCATCCTCTCATCCATTTTGGACTTGAGGGTGCCTTTTGCGCTAAGAAACTAATGCAAAATGCTGGGTGTTGGGGCAAATCCTACCCCAAGTGCACATTTAGTGAGCATGAACAGCTGCTCACACTTGCTATTCATGTTCTGGTGCATTTAGCACTATTTCTTAGCACAAAATGCATCCTCGCCTCCACTTTGAACACAAGGGGTCATTTGTGAACTAAGAAGATAGTACTAAATGCAGAATTACTGTTTTCAAACAATTTTGCATCATCTAGTAGAATCTTTGGGCAATTCTACAAGATTATGCTACATGGATTTCCATGAGTTACACCCACCCCTAGATACAATTGAACTCTTAAAGATGGAATGTGGAGAAATGTTGCAGGGAACAATTGATTTAAACAGAAGACTGTCATGCAATATGGTTGAAATGAGATATTTGATGAGAAAAGCAGCAAGGTTTACAAATGAAGCACATAATAATCTTAAGAATTTAAATGAAGAATATGGGGCAGATTCAGGGAAGTCAAGGAACTTAAAGAGAAATTACAGAATGGATTTGAGTGAAGCAGAAATATCAGAGAGGGGTCAAGCATCTTTGCGAGCTCACAGTTAGCTGAGCACATAAAAGATTGGAGAGATTTGAAAAAATACAAAGAAAACTGGAAGAAGAAAACTGGGACTGAAAAGAAAAATGGAGAGACAGGTAAGAAAGCGAAAGTGCTTATTAGCGATTCAGAACCAGAATCGGGGGGAAGAACTTCTTTTAAGGGAAGTGCATGAAGGGAATTATGTGCATTGGACTAGGGGTGATCTCTATTCCTTTATGACAAAATTTCCAGAACTGAGAGAGACACCTGAAAAGTGGGATAAGGAGAGTCATTACTTGGTAACAAATTCAAAGATGCTCTAAATTGATTTGGATACATTATCTGAGGCGTCTGTTGCTTTTCCAACTAAAGAACCAGCTAGAATTCTATGTAACAATGCTCTAGCTGAGATAGTTAAAATCCAAATAAAGCGGTGGTAGAGCATGTGTAACAAAAAATAAAAGTTCCAGAGAAGGAAGTAAATTGGGCAAAAACAATGAGAGATACACAAGAGTCGAAAGAGTCAGTGAATGCTTACTATGAAAGATTTATGCAGATCTGTGGCAAGTATAGCGGAGTTTAAGAATCGGAAAAGGAAGGTGTTAGCAGATTCATATTGCCTTTTGTTTTGGGTTTGCATCCGGAGCTTAGCTTTCATATTCCATTACAAACTAATAGGGTAACCCAAAAGGTCAAAGGACCTGTGTACAATTCGATATTAGCAACAAATGATCCTATTGGCAAGGATCAAATTTGACAAGAAAAACTATATCCAATACCGCATCTGAACCAACGCAAATTGATTAATGAGAGAGAGAGAGAGAGAGAGGGAGAAAATTAATCCAATACACAAAGAACTGCAAAATCAATTAAATGTATATATATTTCTATCAATACTCTATACATCCAATATATACTGTTACGGTCATTCAATAAGGTGAATGAAAAGTGCTCATAGAGGTGCTCAAGTGTAAAGTGCCATGAAAGAAAAAAGATAATAAATATCAAAGTTACAAAAAACAGTAAACACAGCAGCGGAAGCAAGCCACTGCAGTAAGCCTGTCAGAAAGTCTTATTATGGTATTCAAGATATATCCATATGAGAGCAGGCGGCCAATGAATCAAAGCACATCCGTGATAAGGATCATGAAATTCAATTCAGGCTTGTAAAGTTTTGCCGAAGTTTCGACCCAAATAATATATGAGGTAAATTAAGACCTTGACTACGGGTCTTCATCAGGACATGAAAGAGGAGAAAAAATGGGTGCAACCTAAAAAAGCGAAAAAGTGTATTTACAAATAAAAAAAGAGAAATGAAAGAAAAATCTTCATCTTTCTCTGGCTGCAAAAAACACCAACTGTCTTAATTAATGAATAATTGTTTATTAATTGTTTGTTTGTTGTGAATTTTTTCTTTATTGTGAAGACATGTCAGTAAGGGAGACTTTGGCATATAGTGAAGATTACATCAATAAGCTTATACAGGAACAAGCCTGCTCCAATTTCTTGGGTACAGCGTCTCTGAGTATTGACTTTACCCTTAATGAAAAGATCAATAAACTAGAACGACTAGAGAAGAAATTGTAGGTCTTCAAGTAAGGAATGAACCAGACATTTTTATTGATAACCACAATTTTAAGGAACATTTCAGTTTTGTGGCCAATATCTGCTCCCGACACTGGATAGCTTTAGGAGTAGAAACAGCCCTTTAGGAGGTTCAGAAACTAATGAAAGAAATTGCTGATCTTAAAAGAGAATGTTTGGATGACAAGGCCTTAATTAATGCAAAGGAAGCTCTGGAATGCCTTGAGTAGCCAATCTGTGAGTTTTTACACCACCAGACAGGCACACAAGCTGGACAGGTTGGCCAGGGACATTAAATATTGCACCAAGAAGGTGACTTACTTCTATATACATGATGAATACTGCAAATGGGATCCACAGGGTAGATACACTAATAGGGGCAGAGGATGTTACAGGAGATATACTACTTTTTTCTGAATCTTCAGCTGTTAGTGGGGCAGACAGCGATTCAGACAGACTGATCACAAGCACTTGGTTGCACGACCAAGGCTATCACTATCAGTACCAAGCACAGGGGCCTTTTTTAGGGGACAGCCAATGGATCCCACACAGGAGGAGAGGCCAACAATGGAACAGGGACTGGGGCAAAGAACAGGGATGGGGCAGAGGCAGGAACATGGGCAGGAGACAGGTGTGCTTCCCACAGGAGTCCCATGGGGAGATACAGACATGACAACAGTATTACAGGTGGTAAATTCACCTCAGCCAGACCTTATAAACTCAAAACCCCATTGTCAATCTCTCTGACTATATATTGACACCCAATGAAGAATGAGTACTCTGCAAGGGATTCTCTTTTGTACTAATGACCTTACCCAATCCATTTAACATAAAAATGGAATTGAATCAATTTTTTCGTAAGGTTCATCTGAGACATTATTTTAACAAAAGGCTGCCCAGACCCACCTTTTCTAATACAGGATTGAGACTTCCTTACAATTTTACACCACCGGCACACCTTATGTCCCATAAGGTGCTGCCTTTTGAACAGGTAGTGTTGAGAGACATGATAAATCTTTTATCCTAAAAAAATATGTTAAATCAAACATCACAAAGACCCAGCATGAAGCCTTTGAATCACTAAACCATAACAAGGATGTAGTGATCAAGTTGGATGATTAAGGCAGTGCAATAGTGGTTCAAAACACAACCGATTACAAGAAGGAATTTTCTTTATAGTTGGGGGAAGAAGCGAATTATAAAAAACTTAAAGGTAATCCCACAAAAGAGATATCTGATTTTATCAAAAGAGTGACCGATAGTGTTTTGAACAAAGTCTTCCTTGATGATTTAGAACATGATTTTATGAACAAAAAACAACCACGGATGTCTACCATCTATACATTACCCAAAAGTTCCAAAAACATGGAGAAACCACCAGGTAGACCCATAGTCTCGGGCTGTGGCTTTATCCTGGAACCCTTGTACAAATATGTACATCTTTTTCTGAAACTTAGTGTGGAATCCACTATTGCTTATTTAAAAGACACAATGGAAACTATAAAATTGATTTATAACCTTGCATTTAATTCAGAAGAACAATCATTAGTCACCCTGGATATCAATTCACTGTAAACCAATATCCCTCAGAGACCAGCCCTAGATGTGATAAGAAAAGTCCTCAACAAAATACTCCAACCCACACAGGTCCCTATTGAATTTATACTTCATATTTTAGAGATCACTATAATCAGAAATGTCTTTTTCTTTCAAGGTAATTACAATCTCCAGACCAGAGGGGTGGCTCTGGGGCGGAGTTTGCTCCTGACCTAGTCATTCTATACCTGGATAAGTCTGAACAGCTCCATGTATTTAATGAGAACAACCCATATGATGGGAACATCACTTTGTGGAAACGCTATATTGATGATGTTCTCATGATATGGATGGGCAATGTACATGACTTACAAAGTTTCTATAGTTGGCTCAATTAAATATTCCAGGATATTAGGTTTTCTCTTGAATGTAATAACATGGCCATAAACTTCCTCGACATCACCATCACTGCTAGAGAAGGCACCTTTATACTACACTGTACAGAAAGAGCAGTGAAAGAAACACACTTTTATGGTGTTCCATCCACCACCCGAGGAATTTAAGGGAGAATTTGCCCTATGGACAATACATCAAACTACAAATGAATTGTTTACTAAAATCTGATTATTTTAAGGAATTGGATGCTTTGATTAACCACCTATCAGACAGGGAGCTTACTAAAAAATGCCCTTAAGAGAGCATGGTTTTGTCTCACAGAGGTTCTTTTGGAACTCAAACAATTCACACGACAGGATGATGTGTGTGACCACTTTCTGCGTGCATAGAGCCAAATTCAAAAAAATCATAAATCGGCATTTGTCACTTGTGGAGGATAAAGTTGATACTGCTGCTTTGCCCATGCATGCACTTAAGAAGGGCAAGAGTGTAAAGGGTCAGGTGGTGGGTTCTCTACTAGGAGGACCACAAAAAACGAATTTATTGACACAGTGGAAGATGCCTCAGATCACAGGACATTTTAAATGCGGTAGGTGTAAGGCATGCACTTTGACTCTAGAAACAAAGACGTTTGAGTATAATACCCACACATACATGTTTATAGAGCACACAATTGCAGCAGCATGGATGCCATATATTTGAGCATTTTCCCATGTGATTTTGTGTACATGGATCAGACACAATAGAAGGTGAAGGCACGTTTTTGCAGCACTGTAGTAGAATTTGGTGCAAAGTGTAGGGGGCACAATTGGTTGAGCATTTTAACACCTTTGAGCATTTAGCAGACAACTTGAAATGGTTGGTTATCGAGAAGGTGACTGCCAACCCCAGGGGTGTTTATTCTTCAAATATCCTGAATTTACGTCAATATAAATGGATATATAACTTAGATACGGTTGCCAGGGGCTGAACAAATATGAGGAGATATCGAGACAAGTATCCACTCTTAACAATGGCTAACAACTGTTAATATGATTTTCAATGCCTGCGCCTTTAAGCCTTTTAGCATCTTTACTTATTTAGATACTGTATGTTGTTGCATTGTACTACAATCTGTAATTCCTTTTCCATTATGTTGTGTGTACTCTACTAATGAATCAACAAGGACATGACACACTGTATTTCTCAAGTTTGTCCTCCTAACTGTTAAATATGACATTTATTCTATGAAAGTTTGGTTGATTCATCGTTGCGATTCATGCCTCTTCATAACTGCTGATTTATTGTTGCAATTCATGCCTCTTCATAATTGTCGAATGAAGATTTCCCCATGTGGTTTTGCCATTTTTTGACAGGCGAACAACTCTGCACATACATTAGTGTTGACAGCGGCATTTCTGAGGTCCTGCTAAGGGAACGCATTCCTTTTGGCATGCATGCTGACACTGCTCCCTTTTTAATCTCTCCTGAAAAGCCGCCAGCGCTGATACAGCTGGGAGATACTTTGTTACCAGTCAAGGTAAGTTGTGCGCTTTGACCCCCCTGTTCTTTTCCTTTCACCATGAAGTTAAAAATATACAGTTCTGATGGATTCTGGCTGTGTTCCTCACTTTTTTCAGAGACCCGGTCCGATTTTTTGAAATTAGGGCTCCTACAAACCTGCCTTAGTTTAAGGCTTACTTTTTATCGGGGTGAGTAGTTTATACATTATCTTTCACATCAGAGGCAAATAATTGTTTTCCATGAAGGTTGAATATCTTTTTCCTTCATTTATACGTTGAGCATGCCTTTGCATCACTATATTCAAGGGATCTCTCAAAAAATACTGAACGCTGGACCAGGAGCCTTTGGGCCCTTACATGTGTTTACCATTTATGGATTCCTAAGTAAGTCTAGCTATTGCACCTCTGAAGGTCAGTTGATGTTTTTTGCAGCCAGAAAGAAATGAGGATTTTCCTCTAATTACTTTTTGTAATTGTAAATACATTTTTTTCTTTTTTAGGTTGCCCCCCATCTTTTCTCCTCTTTCACGTCCTGATGAAGACCCGCAGTCAAGGTCTTAATTTACCTCATATATTATTCAGGTCGAAACGTCATCAAAACTTTACAAGCCTGGATTGAATTTAATGATCCTTATGACCGATGTGCTTTGATTCATCGGCCACCTGTTCTCATATGGATATATCTTGATTACCGTAATAAGACTTTCAGACAAGCCTACCACAGTCGCTTGCTTCTGCTGCTATGTTTACTGTTTTTTGTAATTTTTATATTTATTATTCTTCTTTCATGGCACTTTACACTTGAGCACCTCTATGAGCACTTTTCATGCACCTTATGGAGGGACCGTAATAATATTTATTGAATGTATGCATCATTGATAGAAAAATACATAAATTGAATTGGTTTTGCACTTCTTTGTGCATTGGATTGATTTTTTCTCTCTCTCTCATTAATCAATTTGTGTTGGTTCAGATACGGTATTGGATATCGTTTTTCTTGTCAAATTTTTCTTGGATAGTTTTCTTATTCAGCAGAGTGTGATGTGTAGGAAGATTAAAAGTATTGACGAGATTCTGGAGTATGCCAACTCCTGTAGTGACTATTCGGAAGCAAATCAGAAAAAAGGTCAAAGAGAAGTTGATGATAATGCAGACAAAGAAGATTCAGTGGAACAATAGAAATCAGATGATGTGTTCTGATTAAGAGTTTTTGCCACCTGGAATTTCTGGAATACATGAAATATAGAGAATACAAGCAGTGGCAATGAGAAATGAGATGGTGCAGGCTCAAGTTCAATGAAGAGAGAATTTGAATCATTCTGGAGTGGATGCAAATAATAATTTGGTGAGGAAGAAATCTGCTTGCCACATCTGCATTAAAATTGGACATTGGAAGCGTGAGTGTACACAGAATCCAGATTGAAATCAGAATGATTTTTGTTCTCCAGATGCAGCAAAATGTGAATCATATGCATATAGCAAACTGTACCCCAAATCAACAGATACTTATGCAGAATGTGCAAAATGAAGAGCAGTTCCATACGAATATGCCAAAAGCTTCAGTAATGCAGCAAAACATGAAAACTAACATGCTATAAAATCCAGGTTACTAACAGGATCCATCGATTCTGAGCAAATATTTTCCTCAGTTTTCACCAGAGACAATTTCACAGTGACAGTGTCTGAGGGGGAGGATGACGGAATGCTTGATGAAGTCCTAGAGGTATACCAGAGTGACACATATATAGGTGGTGATATGAATGGTCATCCCATAGCATTTCTGATTGATACTATTGCTACCTGTTCTACAGTTCATTCTGTGGAGGTTCCAAACCAATCCTTCTCAGGAAAGAGGTCCAAGTTGTAGGCATTAGCAATAAAGAGATTTTTAATCAGGTTACAACAGATATTTCAGTTGAAATAGGGTCAACGGAAACCAGTCACTAGTTCATGTTATGTGATTCGAGTCCTGTTAATTTATTTGGCAGAGACTTGATTTGCAAGATGAACTTTGCGATTTGCTGCACTTCAGATTGTGTTGCAATTGAAACACAAGATAAAGTTTCAGTTTTTAAAATAATATCACAAGACTCAAGAGTTCAGTTGTTCCCAGTTAATATGAAAGATGACATTCCTCTTCATTTAAGGCACACTGTCAAATGCCATTACCCCAGAATTCAGCAGTACAGACTTTTAAGGGAAGCAGAAGAAGGAATGAAGTCCGTCATAAAAAGAATGATAGAGCAGGGAATTTTGTGGGAGGTGCTTTGTCAGTCCTTGAAATTCTCCTGTAATGGCCAGTAAAAATGAGTGGTAAGCAGAGGATAGTGCAGGACCTTAGGAGGGGGTAATCAAATTGTAGCCCCATGTTGCACAGTGGTACCAAATCCTGTCATATTGATTCAGATTCCTGCAGATGCAGAATGGTATGCAGTCATTTTACTTATGCCAAGCGTTCTAGTTCCAAAATAATCATCTTTTGGTGTCAAATTGCACAGGGGTATACTGAAAGTCCCTCAAATGTTAGTCAGATCATAAAGAAAGATTTGGAAATTGTGCACTTACCATGTACTTCAGTCTTAATCTAATATACTGATGACCTATTGGTGGCATCAAAGACAAAAGAAAACTGCAAACTAGACACAATTGCCCTCCCAAATCCTCTTGCTGAAGGGTCACAAGGTCTCACCTACAAAGATGCATTACTATAAAACAAAAGTGATTTATCTTGGTCATCACATTGAGAAAGGGGCAAGGAAGGTCTCAAAAGAGGACGTTTTTGCAATCCTAAAGATAAATCCTCCACCAACCACCCAGAGGGAGGGGAGGATGCTCCCGGGAATAGTTGGCTACTGTTGTCACATGGCTTACTCACAGTGATATCAAGGATCCTGTACCATTTGATGACAAATGCATGAAGTCCTTCCGAGAATTAAGAGAAAATCTTTGTAGCGCACCTGGCCTCGGAATGCTTATGAAAAGGAATTCTATCTTTTCTGCCATGAGAAAAACAGGTGTCTACTTTCAATGCTAACCCACAAACATGAAGGTAAAATGAGACCTGTTGCTTACTGTTCTGCTACATTTGGTCCAGTAGCTGTAGCTCCTACTGGTTGTCTGAAGGGAGTTGCAGCCGCTTGCCTTGTGTTTTCCATGCTGATCATTTGTGATCTTGAAATGAAGTTTCTAAGTCCCACCAGATGATCCCTAGCTTCAGTGTGAGAAACTAGGGTGTTGGTTGAGGGGGTGAAACCCTACTCAAGCAACAGCCACAATCCTTCTCATGGTGAACCACAAAAAGTTATTAAATTATCCTGTGCTTAACTCTCTGGTAGCTTAGCACAAAAGCAGTGTGGCTTAACTTAAAGGCAATGTGTAAAGTAGTTTTGCAGCACTTAAACAGTAATAAAGTGAAAACACAACACAAGAAAAATCCCACACCAATTTAGAAAAATAGAGGGCATTGTAATACATTATTTGCCGCTAAAATGGGAAAAATCTGATCAGTTGAACCGGAGTTATTAATTTTTAAAGTTTAAAGTGCAAAATAGTGCCTAAGAGATCAAAGCACCAACCGCAGACATCTAGTTGAGTGAGACCGGGGAAAGGTCAAAAGTTATGGTTGACTGCGATGGAGCACGATTTGGATACATGAAGTGGATCAGGCCCGTCTCCGATTGCTATACAACTTAGAGGAAATTTTGAACAAAAGTAAAGTTCAGTGGGGCAAGGCAGCCAGTGGTGTGCGAGGAAGAGGTTTTGTCATTGGGGAGCCACTGACAAAGTTGCGGTGAAGGCTTCTACATTCGAAATTAGGGGCATATTTACAAGCCCCTATCGCCACCACAGCGTCACTTTTGGTGACGTTGTGATGGCGATAGGGGCCTCGCCTTATTTACAAGGCAGCGTTAAGCCACTTAACGTGGCTTAACGCTGCCTTGTAAATAGGGCAGCCTTTCACGGTGTGTTTAGTGTGAAAGGGGAGAGCAATGGGTGTTGTGGTGGGCGTTCCACCACAACACCCATTGATTTTGACGCTGCCTCCTATTTACAAGGGTAGCGTAAATAGGAGGCAGTGCCAAAATTAAGACCAGGAAAAACCTGGTCTTAAACAGACTAAACGAGGAGAAATGCTATATTTCTCCTCGTTTTTGCTGTTTCCATGTGTGCTGCCTTGTGCAGCACACATAGAAACAGCAATTTGCCTATGATTGTTTATGTGCAGGAAGGTCCACCTTCCTGCACATAAACAATCATTTAAAAAAAAAAAAGGGTGTTTTGAAACTTCTATGTGTGCTGCATTAAGCAGCACCCATAGAAGTTGCAAAACGGCATTTAAAGATTGTTTATGCGCAGGAAGGGGGACCTTCCTGCACATAAACAATCTTCCCCTCAACACAGGCACCCTTGCACTATGGTGCAAGGGTGCCTGAGTTGGTGCTAGGCAGCTTCATTTAGCGCCAGCGCAGGGGAAATGCAGGGCTGCACCATATTCTAGAAAATATGGTGCAGCCCTGCGTATCTAAAGTGACGAAGCGTGTCGTTAGCCTTCTTGACTTAACGACACGCTTCGTCACTTTCTTATAAATATGCCCCTTAGTCTCTTTTATGGAAGTCTTAAATCTCAGGTAGGATGAAGCTTCCGGCAGTGGCCGGCAGTGGCCGACAAGGGCCCCTTGAGGCCGGATACCCCTTTTGCAAGAAGCCGCTCAACAGGATTTGCTGCTGTGGAGAAGAACATAGTGGGAGCTGCATAAAGTCAGGCAGACCGGTGACGCAACTTTGGTGGCTCGACAAGCAGGTATGGTCCCCTCTCTGTTCTCAGAGCACATTTTTTCAGAACCTTTTCCAAGTCCCAAGTTTGAGATTTGGGTAATTTGGGCACCTTTAGCACCACTTCCAAGGGTCCAGGAATGGAAGGGTACCACTTAGAGGGTAAGAACTCACTGAGGCTGGGTCCAGGTCCAGTTCAAGATAGTTGTAGCCTTTTCTATCCCTGAGGCTTTGATCGGGAGGCCAGTCAATTAGCTCTTGGAGCAACACTGGATGTCTTGGGTTTAAGCAGTAAAGCAGGTCTCAAGAAGGAGGGTAGTCTTCTACGGGGACAGGGCAGGCTTCTAGCAGCAGCGTAGTCCTCTAAAGTACACAGCAGGCTGCCAGCTCCAGGTCAGTCCTCTGAGGATCCTCCAACCTTCTACAGGTCAAGAAGCTAACTGAAGACTGGGTCTGAAGGTTTTCTTTTAACACCTGGTGCCCACTCTGAAGTGGGAGAAGCTTCTGGAGTTTCCCCCTACAAAAGTGTCTGAAATTTCCTGCCTCCCTGTCCTGGTCCCAGTCTGTCTGGAGGCACACTAGGCTAGTGTGGAGTCCTTTGTGTGTGAGATGGGCCAACGCCTTTGAAGTGCAAGTGTGGTAGGTGACAGATCCACCCCATCCTGCCAGAGATGACCCATCCTGCCAACACCAATACCCTCTTTTGTGATGCTGTCTGGAAGGAATACACAAAGACCAACTGCCAACTACATCTAGTCATGTGACCTACGAGCAGGCTACAGGCATGAAATTGTTAGGAAAAGAAAATGCCATGTTTCCAAATTTGGCATTTTCAGAATTGTGATTTAAAATCTGACTTCACCGGTAAAAATGATTAAATTACAATTCCTCAAACACCAAATATGACTGTCCAATCTGCTCCCAATCAAGAGTTACCACTTATTAAATATAATAAGGGAAGGTTGAAAAGACATAAAGTGAGTTCTATAGGATAGAACAGAATAAGAAGTCAGTCAAGGTTAAACGTGACATTAAGAATTACAAGACTGAGACAACATATCCCTATTTGACTGACAATTTCTACAACAGTAGAACCTACACGGGCCCTAATACCCCATGCCCTTGGGGCAGGTACAATAAACAACAAACTATAGTTGGATTTTCCGACACATCTGAGACTCCTCTCGCGGTTCAGACCCCGGCAAGAGACCTTGTATACCTTCAAATTTTCCCAACTCATCTGCTTTTTTAGGGAGAGGCCAGGGCTGCCCCAACAAACGAGGCAGAGGCCGCCCACCACGATTGTTCAGTACTCCCGGAGAACGTCAAACCCGACAGAAGTATTACCAGTGGTAACTAACAACTGCCTGACTCTTGTATCCCTACCCCACTCAGAACCTCCACAGACAGAATCTATCCTCACATATTCTATCAGAGGATGAGATATCACTGTTGAGTAGAGGCCTTTCCTTTTACGGACTACTCAACCAACTTTTTGGAACTCCAAATTGAACTATTAAGATTCTTTCGCAAAATACGCCTACATTTCTTTTTTCAATCCAACCCCATGGCTCTCTGCACTGACAACACCAATTTCCGACCACCTTCTACCTTCTCACCCCCCATGGCTCATTGCCTGCAGAGCTGTTCATTTTTGAAAAAGTTATTCTCCAAGAATTGTCCAAATCAGAAACCACACCAAGTTTCATCCCCTACAATCTTCCGCTAAGAGAAAAGCAAGCACTCACTAAACTGAAACATAATCAAGATCTGATTGTGAAACCGGCTGATAAAGGAGGCGGTATCTTGATCCAAGACTTAAACCCATATAAAACAGAGATTCTCAAACAATTGAATAACATTGATCATTACTTGAGACTAGTCACAGACCCCACTAACGATATTCAGAACAAGATTCGTACTATCACAGAGAAAGGCGTTACAGGTGTCTATGTGTCTCACAGTGAATCTCGGTTCTTAAACACTAAATCCGCCAGTGTATCTACACACTCCCCAAAATACACAAAAATCTAGACACTCCGCCAGGCCGCCCCATTGTATCTGGATGCGGATCTATACTTGAGCCTCTTGGCTAATATGTAGATTTTTTCATCAAGGAGTTCATTCCTAAAACACGGGGCTTCAAGGCACTATGGATATGATCACGCAGGTAGAACATCTCCCCTTTGACCCCAACACTGACATCTTAAGTACTCTAGATGCGGAATCTCTCTACACCAATATTCCACAAGCCGAGGGATTAAATGTTATTGAGAAAACCCTTGACTCCAGAATTAGACCTCACCCGGTACCGACAGCATTTATCCTTCATCTTCTCCGCATTTGTCTAACATGCAATTTCTTTTCCTTTGACGGAGTTTTCTACCAACAAGTCAAAGGCACGTCCATGGGGGCAGTTTTTGCTCCCAACTTTGCCATTCTCTACATGGATGAACTCGAAATCTCTAAGATCTTAGCTCCCCTCAATCCATTTTTCACTAATGTTACCATTTGAAGAAGATACATAGATGATGTATTTATGATCTGGCACAGTCCTAAATCTACCTTAATGTCCTTCCGTGACTGGCTGAACACGAATTGCAATGGTCTCAAATTTACACTTACTCACAGTAAGGATGAGATCGCATTTTTAGACCTGATCAGACACATTGATGGCGAACTTTTAAGCAGCTTGTACTGTAAACCCACAGAGAGGAACACCCTTCTATCTTATGATAGTCATCACCCCTGAGCTCTCAAGAATTCTCTCCCTTTCTCACAATTCCTGCTTATCTGGAGGAACTGCTCCTTTAAACAAGTCTATTTTTATGAGGCCAACTATTTGGCCACCAGAGTTTATCCACGCAAACTTGTTCTCAAATCCGTCAAGAGAGCTTGGTACTGTCTACATGAAACACTACTCACACCAAAACCTAAAAAGTCTAATGACCGCATGGTTTGTGTTACAACATTTTCGCCAGTTTCTAACAAAGTCAGAAAATGCATTTTAAAACATTGGTCAATATTGAATGTAGGTGATTATAACCTTGAATGTCCACTGTTCGCATTTCGCAAGAACCGTAATATCAGAGACCACCTAGTCAGGGCCTGCCTCCCCCCCCAACAAACCCGCTCAGACCATTATTGACCTATGGGGTTTACCACCACTAGCGGGTCATTTCAAATGTGGGCATTGCACTGTATGTCAATTTACCATCGAAAGTAAGGAATTTGTGTTCAATAACGTACAAATCACTCTCAATCAATTTTCCAACTGTACACGTCGAATGTTATTTATGCAATCTTATGCCCTTGTGGCAAGATATATATTGGCCAAACATCACAGAAAATTAGCATCCATATCTGCCAACACCGCAGCCGGATTCGTTGCAACACAATCAACGCACCGCTGTGCGCGCATTTCTATGACAAAGCACATATGGAGGATGAAATTCGCTGGCAAGTCATCACTGTGGTAAAACCACCTTTGCGAGGAGCTGATATAAGCTCCATTCTGAACAAGGAAGAACTCAAACTGATACTTCGAACCAACAGCTTGAACATGGGGCTGAACCGACTAGAAGACTGGACTTCTTTAATTTAATGATTCTTGGCTCCTTATAATACAACTGCATGTAAACCTTATGTGTTCTCCTATAGTTCTGACACACTGTATATATGTAAATTACTGTAATTCATTATTTCGGATATCTTACCCCTTTATGTGTTGTCCCTTCCAATTATCTCCCCTTATCCCATACCTTGGACCCCCATTTCCAATTTTTCATTACTTTTATTTATTTTTCCCTCTCCATGCCTATTATAATGTTAGTTCATGTTCTCTGTCCTCCGTCCCCTGCTCCAATATGGCCGCCACTCTGCAACCGTCTTCTTATTGCACCACCGTTTCTGCAATTTTTTCATATTCAACATGGCCGCCGTCAACTCTACTGCTTCGTCCCAACCCGCACCAGCCACTCACTACACACCCCTAGACCTGAAGGTGTCGTATTCGTCCTTCCCTTTGATGCGCCTGCATAGCCTTAGATGGCTGCATCATCTAACACACACCCCCGCTTTAGGAAGGCGGGCAGCACGCCAATTCCTTCGGACGCACCTGCCACACACAGAATGGGCGGCACAACACACCGCTGGTAAGTGCCATGCAATCCTAACGCTCTACTTGGTTTGTTTTCGAGCCGCCCTTTCTCCGGTAACTTTTTGACACTGTCCCCGCAGGTACCTGCGGGTATACACCCACACCGCAGTATCTACTAAGGCTATCTCCTCGTCTCTCCATGAGCACTGCGGCTCACATCACTTGGCTGCCCTTGGACGCCATCCCCACGTCCTCCTTCCAGCCATCAGCTCCTATTGCAGGTATTGTGTTCTTGGCAACTCAATCATCTTGTCCCTTCCGCGCTACAGCCAATTCTTGCAACCTTATTGTGCCTTCGCTTGCAGGTAGCAGTCATACTCCCAGCCTGTTTAGGCTGCCCTATGACCTTGCTTTACCCGTACCTGATACTCGGCTCAGCTTGATCCTCGACAGACCCTTTATGACTCCAGGGATGACCCATGTTCCTCTTGGGTCTCTACGCACAGCTTTTTTCTATTTACCACGTCAGTACATTGTCCAAGCTGTGGATCACCAGGCATGCTCACTAAACTCCCTGGTACTCCTACTTGGTAACTCCACACAGCACTTGGGACTCTAATTCCCAATTGACTAGCCTCACTGTAGACCCTCTCCTAGCCTGTCGTGCACCCCGTGACTCACTTGCATTGCTTGACCCTATGACCTGATCCTAATGTTCTCAATTTTTCTTCCCTTCTCCCCCTATTTTTCTTCCCTTTTCCCTCCTTTTTGATTCTTCTTCACTGCAGGTAAACTTCTCAGGCCATACACCTGGTTTGTCCTGATGATGATCCCACTATTCTTGTAGGGCTCGAAACGCCGTGGACTTTAGCATCCTGACACAAAATTTTTATATTTAAATTACTTTATATTGGTGCTATGGTGCCCTTACTATTTTTGGCCTAACTATTTGATTAAGTCTTGGGCAACCCTGTTCTCTTATGCCTGAGTGTTTAATTTTATTTTCCCTATGTGTTTTTTGTGACACTACCCTACTTCCCTTATGTGTATTCCTGGTTCTTTATGATGAAAATGAAAATGTTTATTTTTCTATAAAAAAGTGTGTGACACAGTCATTATTATATTTCTGTGCTAATTTTGTTTTTCTGAATTGTGATTTAAAATCTGATTTCACTGGTAAAAATGATTTTAAATTAAAATTCCTCAAACACCAAATATGACTTTCCAATCTGCTTCCAATCAAGAGTTACCACTTATTAAATATAATAAGGGAACCCACTGTTATCCTATGGGAGAGGTAGGCCTTGCAGTAGTGAAAATCTAATTTAAGAGTTTTTCACTACCAAGACATGTAAAACTTCAAATTACATGTCCAACTTTTTAAATACACTGTGCCCTGCCCTATGGGCTGTTTAGTGCTTACCCTAGGGGATGTCTTATATGTACTGAAAAAGAAGGTTTAGGCCTGGCAAAGTGTTTATTTTGCCAGGTCGAAACTGCACCCACAGGCTACAATGGCAGGCCAGAAACATGTTTAAAGAGCTACCTAAATGGGTAGCACAATGAGTGCTGCAGGCTCACTAGCAGTATTTAGTTTACAGGCCTGGGTGCATGTAGTGCCACTTGACTAGGGACTTATAAGTAAATTGAATCTGCCAATTGGGTATAAGCTAAATTCACCCTGTTTACAGGGGAGCGTAGAAGAACTTTAGCACTGGTTATCAGTGGTAAAGTCCTAAAAGCTAACAAAAATGGGTTCAGAAGACATGAGGATTGAGGCAAAAAGATTGGGGATGGCCCTGAAAAGAAGGCCAAGTCCAATATGCAGTAATTAGCAAGTCAGGTAGTCTGTGTACACCTTCCTATCACTCATGTAGAATACGTGTTGTTTTCTCTACACATTTGTCATTGGATAACATTGAATGCATTTTCCAGTTATTTTCTATGGAGAATGTATTATTGTCTTTACACATTTCCAACTCTTTACACAGGTTTCTACAATTTGTGATATTTTTCCTTTTGCACATTTCTTGTTTTAACCAACTTTGTATGGAACTTTCTGTTATAATTTCTCAATAATATTTTTCTGGCACAGCTTCCTTCTGAGGATATCCTCATGAGGAGACATGGGGTTAACATTTAAATTACCTCAGTGTATTGGTGTTTAGAGTGCCCCAGCTGAGGTCTTGCACCACTCAGTTCTAAAGGTGCTAGCAATAGGCCACATCCCAGCTTTTAATGCAAAGCTGTCATGACCTGGTCACTATTGCTCTAGAAACCCATAGTTTTCATTTCTTTGCGAGAAGAGAGACCATTCTGACAGAATAGAAACCCGAGATAGTCAAATTCCAATACCCGCTCTAGTTTTGTATTATTTAGGCATAAAGCTGTCTTAAGATAGTACACGCTGCCCACTACCAATTATTTGTATTTTGTAACCTTCGCCTCTATTCTATATGACACCAATATTTCTAAATTGCTGCTAGGAGTTTGAACAGGCTACTTGTGATGTAAGCGACCAAGATGGTGTCATCTGAGTATAATAAGCAATGAGGCACTCCATTGACAAAAGAAAAATCAGTGTTAGAATTCACAAAACCTGCATACAAATCAATTATAAAAATATTAAATAGAAATGGGCTAAAAGGCATGCATGCCTGACCTACTTAGCCATTGCAAAGTGTTCTTTCTCTATCTCCTCCAGGGCCATAACACACAAGAACATTACTTGTCTGAAGGAAAATGCACTGCTGTAATCACACTCTGCTCCATCACCACCCTTCTGTTTGCAGCATCAAAAACCTCAAATGTAAATATGAGTGTTAGACTTGGCATCTTTTGGCGTGTTTCCCCTGTCTTTTTGCTTTCTGACCTCCTGGATTTGACTCTGTTTTTGCTGGTTTAGTGTCTCTGCGCACTTTCTCACTGCTGTTCAGTGATAAAGTGCAAGTGCTCCTGTTGTAAATTGTTATTATGGATTAGTGTTTCCATGATTGGCATATTTGATTTACTAGTCAGTTCCTAGTAAAGTGCCCTGAGTGTGCCACGGCCTGTAAATCAAATCCTACTAGTGGGCCTGCACCACTGATTGTGCCACCCACATGAGTAGCCCTGAAAAGGCAACTCATATCTGCCACTGCAGTATCTGTGTGCAGTTTAGTACTGCCATGTCAACTTGGCAAGTGCACCCACTTGCCAGGCCCTACCCTGCCCTTTTCTTACATATTAGTCACCCCTAAGGTAGGCCCAAGGTACCCCTGTGGGCAGGGTGCAGTGTATGTGAAAGGTAGGACATGCCCTGGTGTGTGTGGCATGTCCTGATAGTGAAATACTGCCAATTTCGTGTTTCACTATTGCAAGGCTACCTGTTCCCATAGGATAGAATGGGGAGTTGCTTATAACATCTTATGAACATAACTACCCCTACGAACAAGGTAGGAAAATAAAGTTTAGTATGCCTGAACTCAGAATGTTAAAATGCATCTTTTAGTGAGGGTGATTTTTACACATTCTGGGTTTGAAAATACCACTTTTAGAAAGTAGGTATTTTCTTGCTGAGCCATCCAGTGTGCCTCTGCTGGGATGTGTATTGACTGTCTGGCTTTGGGGTGACAGGGGCTGGGGAGGAGCAGTGGCTCCAGAGAGTCTGGATGGGTCAGGGCTGGGCTGAATAGACCTGGGCTGCATTTAGAGTAGGGGGAGGAGATTCCCTTTCACCTGAATGGGCCTGGTCTGCCTCTGACAATGCTGTCTCCACCTCCTGCCAGGAAGCTGCACCAGAGAGGACAGAACCGGTTCTGGCTGAGCAAAGACACTCTCTGTCTCCAGAGAACAAAGGATTTTGGGGTATAAATATTGGGGCCCAGACCCCAGAACTTTAGAACTCTTTTGGACCATGAAGACTGCCAAGAAGAAGAGTTGGAGAAGTTGTGCAGAGGAACTACCACTTTGCTGAGTGCTTTTCTCTATTGGCCTGCAGTGGCTGCTTCTGTCTTGGGCAGTGAAAGGACTGGACTGAACTTTCTGCAACTTCTTTATTGAGTATCTCGAAGGGCCTGAAATAGAGCTTGCCTCCTGTTCTGAAGTCTCAGGGACTGCAAAGACTTTTCCAAACCTCTGGGTACCGCTTATGGAACCGCTGTTTTAGCTGCCACAGAGAAGGGAAACGCATCTGACTCCGTTACCGATTCCGTCGCTGGCTCTGTGTCCTGACGGCACCACAGACCGCACCGTCCACATCTCGTACCGCAACCCTGGTCTCACCGACGATGACGACTGGCGCTGCCGCCACCCAGCCGCTGCTTGCACCATGACCTGTGGGCACCGCACTCTGCACCGCCTCGCTTCACTTCACCACCCTGTTCTCACCGATGCCGTCGCTGCTGCTGACTTCGAAAACCATGACCACATCGTGGCTGGGGGCACCACTTGTAAGTTTCACAACGCACCACCTCGTCCCACACAGCCGTCTGGGCCAACCGACACCAGCTCCCGCTAACAGGCTCTGTCGCCTGCACCGCAACCTGCCAGCACCGCATTGAGCACCGTCTCGCCCTGCACTGTAAGCATTGGTCTCACCGACACCGTCTGGACGATCGTCACCGAGCCTCTGCCTGCACTGCATCAAGAGGACACCGCACCCTGCACCGCTTCCATTTTGTAACGCAACCACGATGGTTGCCATGACCGGCTCGCACCACCGTGTCAGCCGCAATGAGAAAGGTACTGTTAGCGAGTCTGTCCAAGCTTTCGCTGGCACGTACCGGCGCGGTCGGCTGGAACTGTTAGACTCTGTTGTTTTCAGTATCGCAGTAGCCCCGTACTGAGCTACCGACTCGTACGAACTGTGTTTTTCAAGTAGTCTTGCAAAGTATACCTTTTAAAGTACTGTATTGTGGATTTTTATCGTTTTGGTCTTGTTTTAAGTATATATTTTTCTAAAACTGGTGTGGCGTCCTTTTGTAGGGTTTTCACTGTATTACTGTTGGTTATGTGCAAATACTTTGCACACTGCCTCTAAGATAAGCCTGACTGCTTGTGTCACGCTACCAGGGGGGTGAGCAGGGGTTATTTTAGGAGTGTAACTCCCTTATCCTGACTAGAAGTAAGGGTCCCTACTTGGACAAAGGTGCAAACCCTTGCCAACTAGAGACCCCCATTTCTAACATTGGTTGTCAGCGGTGAGGATAGGACTTGTGTTTGCACTTGACTTCCAGTGATTGGTGTGCACTACTACCATGTCGCAGACCATTATGTACCACAAACTGGTTTTTTTGGTGGTTTATTTTTGACTTTCCATCGGTCTTGAACTTGAACTTTCCAGTACAACATGCCTGAACAAATTGCATCATTTGCTGCATCCTTGGAAGTGACCTTTGAGGAGGAGAGGTTAGAAACCTACAATGTGAAAGAATTGAAGGCGATCTGCAAAAACCTAAAAGTCCAAATCAGGGGCTTCACCAGAAAAAAGGAGCTACAAAAGGCGCTGAGGGCCTGGTAGCAGCCAGACATGCTAGTGAGCTCTCTGGGGATCTTGGCATGGAGGCAGAGGAGCCTATTCCAAGGGTGGATGTGATTTTGGGAGGGGGGGCACCCTCTAAACCAGGCAGCAGTGGCTTGTCCCCAGAGTAGCCGGAGGACAGGCAGGAAGCAAGAAGAGTTGCTCTGGGACTGGAGAAGCTTAAGTTAGCCATGGAGGAGAAAAGGATGATGTTAGACCATGAGATCAGGATAAAGGAGCTGGATCAGACAAGTCGACCCAGCTCAGATGGTGGCAGCAATTCTTCAGGGCAGGCAGACAGAATTGTGCACATCCCAAAGAATGTCGGCAAGGAAAACAAGAAGGGGGATGACATACAAAGGTGGTTTCAGAGTTATGAGGTGTCTATACACATGCATGGGGTCCCTTAGAAGAATTGGGGGGTGGGATTGTGTCCTCTTTTCCCAGAAGAAGCAAGGGAATCTTTAGTGGCTTTGGGTAAGGGGTATAACCTCACCTATGCTGACATGAAGGAGGCCCTTGGTTGGAATGTGTGGATTTGTTTTGCAGGTCACTGGATGGCTGGGTGAAGGGAAGTAATGTGACAGATTATCAGGGGCTCTACAATTTGATTGCATGGGAGCACTTGTCTAGTCTATGTTTTGCAGAGCTGCGCCAGCACTTGGTTGATAGTAAGCTGACTGACCCCAGGAAGCTTGCTATGGATGCGGACCGCTGGGTGAGTACCAGAGTCCACAAGAAAGCGTTTGGAGGAGACTCAGCCAAAGGTGGGCAGGGTCCCCATCAGAAGAGTGGGGGTACAAGGGTAAAGCACAGGAGTTCCCTAAAGGGCCCCAAACTAACAACCAGGATAAAGGATCCCATCCCCCCCGGAGACAAGAAAGCAGTGGTCTCTTCAGGAAAGCCTGCAGAGACCGGCCCCACAAGTGCTTTTCCTGTGACCAGGTGGGTAACTTGAAGGGGGACCCCAAGTGTCCCAAGAGGGCACAGCCACCCACCGGTGGACAGACCAAGGTGTTGGCTAGTGTAGCGCTTGGGGAGGAGGGGTGCCCAGTGGAGGGTGGGGATCCCGCAGAAATGACCCTCGTCTCACTAGGGGACAGTGAGATGGTCCCAGGGAACCAGGTGCCCCCTAAAACAAAGAAATACAGCACCTGGGTGACCATCAATGGGAAAAGGGTAGAGGCTCTCAGAGATACAGGAGCCAGTGAGACCTCAGTCCGGCATCACCTGGTCTCTGAGGAGCAAGTAGTCCACGGGGCATTCCACCAAGTAGTTGCCGTGGACAACTCAGAGAGCCAGTGTATGGTGGTGCAGGTTCCCTTTGAATGGGGGGGTCTCAGGTCCCTTGAGGGTGGTTGTGAGCCCTGCCATGCCTGTAGATTGTCTGCTAGGTAACGACCTTGAGCAGTCCTTGTGGAAGGATGTTGTGCTCAGGTCTCACTTGAAAATGCTTGGGTTGCCAGAGTGGGCATGCGTGACCACTCGGTCAATGGCGGCCAGAAAGGGTGATCAGAAGGACCTGGAGCCTGAAACAGTGGCCCAGGTTCCTGCCAAGAGAAAGGGCAGGGTGCACGGGGAACCCGCCCCCAAGGTTCCCACGGTCCAGGAGGAGGCTGACCTTGAGGGGGACGCCCCGGTACCTACAGGGGAGCAGGTAGCTGAACTGGGGGACTTATCTGAGCTGACCCATTGGCAGCAAGAAGGTGGTCCCACCAAGAAGGAATTCTGCAGGGAGCAGAAAGAATGCCCTTCTCTAGAGGGTTTGCGGCAGCAGGCTGAAAACCAGGCAGCTGATGATCAGTCTGGATTACATTGGATCTACTGGCAGAATGGTCTCCTGTACAGCGAGCCTAAGGTCGCTGAGCCTGGGTCAGCCCGTGTGCTGGTGGTACCCCAGCGCTTCAGGACCTTCCTACTGGGGCTGGCTCACGACGTGCCTTTGGCAGGACATTTGGGGCGGGACAAGACCTTTGACAAGCTTGTCACCCACTTCTTTTGGCCCCAAATGCGGAGGCAGTCAGATGGAAATTGCAAGTCTTGCCAAACTTGCCAGGCAAGTGGTAAGAGTGGGAGGAAGTGTAAAGCTCCTCTCCAACCTTTCCCAGTTGTTGGAACCCCTTTTGAAAGGGTTAGGATGGACATTGTGGGGTCACTGGAACCCAAGACAGCCATGGGCAACAGGTACATCCTGGGCATGGTGGACCATGCCACCTGGTACCCGGAGGCAATCCCTCTCAGAACAACGATGGCGCCAGTGGTGGGCCGGGCGTTAATGGGGATCTTGTCCCGTGTGGGTTTCCCAAGAGAGGTGGTTTATGACTGCGGCACCAATTTCATATTTAAGTATATGACATCCCTTTGGAAGAAGTGTGGTGTAACCTACAAGTTCACCACTCCCTACGACCCACAAGTAACGGTTTGGTGGAGAGATTCAACCAAACCTTGAAGGGCATGATCAAGGGTCTAACAGAACCCATGAGGCGTAAGTAGGATGTCCTCTTGCCATGCCTTCTCTTTGCATACACGGAGGTACCACAGAAGTCTCTAGGGTTCAGTCCCTTTGAGCTTCTGTATGGGCACCCTGTGAGAGGACCTCTTAGTTTGGTCAAGGAAGGCTGGGAGACAGCTCCCACGAAAAGTCCCCAGGATGTATTTAGCTATATGTTGGCCTTCAGGAACCAAACTGCGTGCTTCAGGAAACTCGCTCAGGCGAACCTGGAAGCAAGCCAGGAGGAGATGAAACGGTGGTATGACCAGAATGCCACTCTGGTAGAGTTTCAACCTGGCCAAAAAGTGTGGGTCATGGCCCCAGTGGAACCTTGTGCCTTACAGGACAAGTGGACTGGGCCTTTTGAGGTGGTGGAGCGCAAAAGTGATGTCACCTACATGGTGAATTTGCAGACTCCCAGGAACCCTTTGAGGGTCCTCACATGAACCGCCTCAAACCGCACTTTGAGAGGCTCGAAGTGAGCATGCTCTTGGCGATGGATGATGGGGTGGAAGAGGAGAGTAAACCTCTCCCTGAGTTCCTGTCCACCAAGGAGCACGATGGGTCAGTGGAAGGCGTGATCCTCTCCCCTACACTGACCCCTGAGCAGCAGGGTGACTGTCACCAGTTGTTGGAACAGTTCACCACACTGTTTTCTCTGACCCCAGGTGTTACTCACTGGTGTACCCATGACGTGGACACTGGTGACAGCCCTCCTGTGAAACACAAGATTTACAGGTTGACTGACCGGGTCAGGGCCAGCATCAAAGAGGAGGTCACTAAGATGTTGTCATTAGGAGTGATAGAGCCCTCCAACAGTCCTTGGGCCAGGCAAGTGGTTTTGGTCCCACAGGCTGCTGCTCCCGGTGCCACTCCAGAACTGCAGTTTTGTGTGGACTACCGTGGGCTCAATGCCGTCACCAGGACTGACGAGCACCCCATCCCCAGGGCTGATGAGCTCATTGATCGGTTGGTAGCTGCTAAGTTACTCAGCACATTCGATTTGATGTCTGGGTACTGGCAGATTGCCTTAACCGATGGGGCCAAGGAGAGGTCAGCATTCTCAACCCCAGAAGGGCATTACCAATTCTGAATATATGATGTTGCAACGCAAGCGTTTACAAAGCATGCCTTTACAATGCGGTCAGTACAACGACCGCGTTGTTACCACGCATCCATTACAACGCAAGTCATTACAGTGACTTGCTGTAGGGGGCGCTGGAGTTTGGAATAGTATAATTTACTGTTCCAACTCCAGTCTGTGCAATGGTAGGGAAGGTGTTGGATTGCAAATCCAACACCTAAAGCCCCCTACAGCAAGTCGATGTAATGACTTGCGTTGTAATGGTATGCGTGGTAACAACGCGGTTATTGTACTGACCGCGTTGTAATGGTACCGCGTTGTACCGACAGCGTTGTAAACGCTGTTTCCCCCAATTCCAGGTGATGCCCTTTGGATTGAAGAATGCCCCTGCCACCTTCCAGAGGTTGGTCAACCAGGTGTTGGCTGAACTGGAGGATTTCAGTGCCACCTACCTGGATGACATTGCTGTGTTCAGTTCCAGCTGGGAAGAACATTTGCAGCACCTCTGGGAAGTGTTGAAGGCTCTGCAGAGGGCATGCCTCACGATCAAGGCCAGTAAGTGCCAGATCGGGCAGCGCTCTGTAGTGTACTTGGAACACCAGGTAGGAAGCGGCTAGGTGGAGCCCCTATAACCCAGGATTGACACCATTCTGGCTTGGGAGCCCCCCAAGACCCAGACAGAGGTGAGAGCCTTTTTGGGCTTCACCGGTTACTACAGGAGATTTGTTAAGGCCTATGGCACCATTGTTGCCCCCTTAACAGAGTTGACGTCCAGGAAGCAGCCCAAGAAGGTGATCTTGACTGAGTCCTGCCAGAAAGTCTTTGATGCCCTGAAGGCAGCCATGGGCACGGCGCCCTTGCTCAAGGCACCCGACTTCTCCAAGGAATTCATCGTGCAGACTGACGCTTCAGAGCATGGTGTGGGAGCGGTGCTCTCACAACTGAACAAATAGGGCCTAGACCAGCCTGTAGTCTTCCTTAGCAGGCGACTACTCCCCAGGGAACAGAGGTGGAGTGCCATAGAAAGAGAAGCTTTCTCTGTGGTCTAGGCACTGAAGAAGCTAAGACCGTACCTGTTTGGGACTCACTTCCGAGTTCAGACAGACCAGAGGCCCCTCAGACGGTTGATGCAAAGGAGGGGTGAGAACCCAAAACTGTTGAGGTGGTCCATCTCCCTAAAGGGAATGGACTTTACGGTGGAACACTGCCCTGGCACAGAACACGCCAATGCAGATGGTCTGTCCAGGTTCTTCTGCCTTAGTGAAGAGAACTCCCAGGAGGTTGGGTAGTTCTCCCTACTTTCAGCTGGAGTGGACATGTGTTAGACTTGGCATCTTTTGGCGTGTTTCCCCTGTCTTTTTGCTATCTGACCTCCTTGTTTTGACTCTGTTTTTGCTGGTTTAGTGTCTCTGTGCACTTTCTCACTGCTGTTCAGTGTTAAAGTGCAAGTGCTCCTGTTGTAAATTGTTATTATGGATTGGTGTTTCCATGATTGGCATATTTGATTTACTAGTCAGTCCCTAGTAAAGTGCCCTGAGTGTGCCAGGGCCTGTAAATCAAATGCTACTAGTGGGCCTGCAGCACTTATTGTGCCACCCACATGAGTAGCCCTGAAAAGGTAACTCAGATCTACCACTGCAGTATCTGTGTGCAGTTTAGTACTGCCATGTCGACTTGGCAAGTGCACCCACTTGCCAGGCCCTACCCTTCCCTTTTCTTACATATTAGTCACCCCTAAGGTAATCCCAAGGTACCCCTTTGGGCAGGGTGCAGTGTATATAAAAGGTAGGACATGCCCTGGTGTGTGTGGCATGTCCTGATAGTGAAATACTGCCAATTTTGTGTTTCACTATTGCAAGGCTACCTGTTCCCATAGGATAGAATAGGGAGTTTGCTTATAACATCTTATAAACATAACTACCCCTGGGAACAAGGTTGGAAAATAAAGTAAAATAAAGTAAAATGCATCTTTTAGTGAGGGTGATTTTTACATTCTGGGTTTGAAAATACCACTTTTAGAAAGTAGGTATTTTCTTGCTTAGCCATCCAGTGTGCCTCTGCTGGGATGTGTATTGACTGTCTGGCTTTGGGGTGACAGGGGCTGGGGAGGAGCAGTGGCTCCAGAGAGTCTGGATGGGTCAGGTCTGGGCTGAATAGACCTGGGCTGCATTTAGAGTAGGGGGAGGAGATTCCCTTTCACCTGAATGGGCCTGTTCTGCCTCTGACAATCCTGTCTGCACCTCCTGCCAGGAAGCTGAACCAGAGAGGACTGAACCGGTTCTGGCTGGGCAAAGACACTCTCTGCCTCCAGAGAACAAAGGATTTTGTGGTAGAAATATTGGGGCCCGCACCCCAGAACTTGAGAACTCTTTTGGACCAAGAAGACTTCCAAGAAGAAGAGCTGGATGAAGCTGTGAGGATGATCTACCACTTTGCTAAGTGCTTTGCTGTATTGGCCTGCAGTTGCTGTTTCTGTCTTGGGCAGTGAAAGGACTGGACTGAACTTTCTGCAACTTCTTTATTAGTATCTCCAAGGGCCTGAAATAGAGCTTGCCTCCTGATCTGAAGTCTCAGGGACTGCAAAGACTTCACCAACCTCTAGGTGCCGCTTCTGGAACCGCTGTTTTAGCTGCCACAGAGAAGGGAAACGCAACTGGCTCGGTCACCGATTCCGTCGCTGGCTCTGTGTCCTGACGGCACCGCAGACCGCACCGTCCGCATCTCGCACCGCAACCCTGGTTTCACCGACGATGACGACCGACGCTGCCACCACCAAGCCGCTGCTTGCACCATGACCTGTGGGCACTGCACTCCGCACGGCCTCGCTTAACTTCACCATCCTGGTCTCACCGATGCAGTCGCTGCTGCTGACTTCGACACCCATGATGGCATCGTGGCTGGGGGCACCGCTTGTAAATTTCACAACGCACCAACTCGTCTCACACAGCCGTCTGGGCCAACCGACGCCAGCTCGCGCTAACCGTCTCTGTCGCCTGCACCGCAACCTACCAGCACTGCATCGAGCACCGTCTCGCCCTGCACCGTAAGCCTTGGTCTCACCGACACCATCTGGACGATCGTCACCGGGCGGCTGCCTGCACAGCATCGAGAGGACACCGCACCCTGCACCGCTTCAATTTTGCATTGGAACTGCGACGTTTGCCACGACCAGCTCGCACCACCATGTCAGCCGCAACAAGAAAGGTACTGTTACCAAGTCTGTCCACGCTTTCGCTGGCCCGTACCGGTGCTGTCGGCTTGAACTGTTAGACTCTGTTGTTTTCAGCATCACGGTAGCCCCGGACGGAGCTACCGACTCGTACGAACTGTGTTTTTCAAGTATTCTTGCAAAGTTTACCTTTTTAAGTAGTGTGTTGTGGATTTTTATCGTTTTGTTCTTGTTTTAAGCATATAAAATATTGGATATTTTCCTAAAACTGGTGTGGTGTCCTTTTGTAGTGTTTTCACTGTATTACTGTTAGTTATGTGCAAATGCTTTACACACTGCCTCTAAGATAAGCCTGACTGCTCATGCCAAGCTACCAAGGGGGTGAGATTGGGTTATTTTAGGAGTGTAACTCCCTTATCCTGACTAGAAGGAAGGTTCCCTACTTGGACAAAGGTGCAAAACCTTGCCAACTAGAGACCCCCATTTCTAACAATGAGAATTAAGTAGGAAGGAATTTACCAAAGTAGATATAGTTGAGCTGAAGAGCCATTACAATGCATTTAAATATACTGTTTTAAAATTTGACAATAATTTTAATGAGAAAACATGCTCACATAGAGTAACATCTTTTGACAGAAACATAATGTCTTCAGCGCAAGTCACTCATAGTAAAGTGCTTGTGAATGAAAACACCACCCTAGTGATGTGTTTTAAAAGAAAAAGCAGGGAAATGGGCTCCTATTCTTAACTTTTACGTGAATGAAAAACTGATCGTGCCACTTTAATAGTTCCGGAAGCTGTCCTACCCCACTATGCATAGGTAGGGAGTCAGCCAGGAACGTATCCCGCCGCATCATCATACAGTCCAAGCTTTTTTCTAGAGATTATAAATGTACCTAAGCCCAGAAGAACCTCTAGATCCTTCCCTCCAGGATTTCGTAGGTGAACTTGACACACTGACATCTGAGTATGTGAAAAATGGTATATGTGACTCGATTGTCCACAACACCAGCTTTTAGTGTCTGGGGTGCATTTAGGCCCAGATCTTTGTACTGAGGTGAATGTATGACATTCTTCTGCATTCCGTCCATCATTTGTCTTTTTGCATTTGTCACCCTGAGTGGGACGGGTATGCCCAGACGTGGGTCCAGTGCTCTCCATGCCACTGGAGTCATGCTATCCTGGCTGATGAGGGGTGAAACCCCGAAACCGGTCCTAGGATGCTTGTTTCCAGTCCAGGGAGGACCTGGCCTGGCAGTTCGGGCTGGACTGTTCCCATTGGGCGCAGGGTCAAGACTGATTTGCATATGGCTGGGTTCAAACTGGAATGGCATGGGTAGCAAAAAAACGATGGATTTAGACCCAGCTCTCTGTACTGAGGTGAATGTATGACATTGTTCTGCATTCTGTCCATCATTTGTCTTTTTTCATTTGTCACCCTGAGTGGAACGGGTATGCCCAGATGTGGGTCCTGTGCTCTCCATGCCACTGGAGTCATGCTATCCTGGCTGACATGGGGTAAAACCCCGAAACCAGTCCTAGGATGCTTGTTTCCAGTCCAGGGAGGACCTGGCCTGGCAGTTTGGGCTGGACTGTTCCCATTGGGCGCAGGGTCAAGATTGATTTGCATATGGCTGGGTTCAAACTGGAATGGCATGGGGAGCAAAAAAACTATGGATTTAGGCCCAGATCTCTGTACTGAGGTGTATGTATGATATTCTTCTGCATTCTGTCCATCATTTGTCTATTTGCAGGTGGCTGATGAACCTGCGGTCTGGCAAGGAAGGAAGTGTACAAACCTACCTTCTTTACAAGTCTAAATCTGGTTTAAAGTTGTTGGGCCCGATTCACAAAGTTAAATGAGCCAAAAGTCTAACTTTACAGCTTTTGGTATTCACAAAGGGCATTTACTATACGTAACTGCCCTTTGTGAATACCGAAAGTCATAAAGTTCAACTGTTGGTATTCACAAAGAGTATTCACGAGAAGTAAATGCCCTTTGTGAATAACAAAAGTCGTAAAGTTAGACTTTCGTCTCAGTTTACTTTTGTGAATCGGGCCCGTTGTCTATAAAGGTATATTTGGGCATCATTACATCTTATTAGAACTGTCCTTCTAGACATCTTTTTCACAATTTCACATTATTATTTAATGGTTTCCTAGAAAGCCTAAGACAGTTTTCCTATGATTTTTCAGTCTGTCTTAAACTATTGGGTCTACCTTTCGAGGATATGCAGAAGGTTAGCCTCCAGTATACATACTGGTAAGTAGCCTTCTTGATAGTTATTGCATATCAGGTAGAAGAATCATTGAGCCTCAAGCTCTTTCTAGAGAGGGTTCTGTACAGGTCTTTTCACTGTAACAAGATTTCACTAAAGACTCTGCAAACGCAACTATCAGTTAAAGAAGCATTTGTAATGTAATAGGTCTCGCATTTGCGAGAGTTAGAGCTATTGGCGTTGTAAATGTAAACGTTTTTTACTAATGTTTTTCGGAGTGGAGTGGATGTACATTGTGTGAAGTGGAAATATGTGGTATGTTGTGCGGTGAAATTATATGGATAGAAAGTATGTGGTATTTAGTGTATGGGAATAATGTGGAGTGGGATTATGTGTTTTGGAGAGTAATTACGTGGTATTGTTGTCTGTGTTGTGGAGTGGTAACCTCAGGTTTAGTCTTCCTCGTTTCCATGGAAGCTAAACTATAAACTCAATGAGACACAAAAAAAGAAGGAACCACTGAGGAGCACTTCTGGACCTAGTCGGAGGTATGAGCAGGGCCACTGGAATTATGTGACTGTTCGGCTGCACCAATTTTCACATAATTAAACATTTTCAGCATTTGCCAAATATTCCATCATCTGGTGCCTAATC
Organism: Calotriton arnoldi; assembly: GCA_963921515.1. NCBI lineage: Eukaryota > Metazoa > Chordata > Amphibia > Caudata > Salamandridae > Calotriton > Calotriton arnoldi. The sequence continues at coordinate 523,200 of CAWUFW010004983.1, read as the reverse complement.
TGCAGATTTGAACAAAAAAAGCCTTGTTTCTAGCTCAAATGGCTGAAATGTTCCCAAAAATGCAGCGTCACGTGTTACAGCGTGGTGAAAGGCCCTTTGCAAAGCTGGAATGGTCACGAGTTACTTATTGCTAAATGTGGGTGTTAAATTGGTACTAATGGTGCACAAACCTCTCTTCTTTCTTTGCCTCTCTTGCCTCTTTCTGCATTTCTCTTGCTTCTTTCTGTACCTTTCTTCCTCTTTCTGCACCTCACTGTCTTCTTCCTGCACTTCACTTGCCCCTTTCTGCAACTCACTTGCCTCTTTCAACACCTCTGTTGCTTTTTTCTGCAGATCTCTTGCCTCCTTCTGCACCTCTCTTGCTTCTTTCTGCACCTCTCTTGCCTCTTTCTGCACCTCCCTTGCCTCTTTCTGCACCTCACTTGCCTCTTTTTGCACTTCTCTTGCTTCTTTCTATACCTCTCTTGCCTCTTTCTGCTCCTCTCTTGCCTCTTTGTACATTTCTCTTGCCTGTTTCTGCACTTCCGTTGCCTCTTTCTGTACCTCTTTTGCCTCTTTCTGCAACCCACTTGTCTGTTTCTGCACCTCACTCTCTTCCTTCTGCACCTCTCTTGCCTCTGTCTGCACTTCTCTTGCCTCTTTCTGCACTTCTCGAGCCTCTTTCTGTACCTCTCTTGCCTCTTTCTGCAGCTCAAGTGCCTCTTTCTGCAGTTCTCTTGCCTCTTTCTACACTTATCTTGCCTCTTTCTATTCCTCTCTTGCCTCTTTCTTCACGTCACTTGCCACTATCCGCTCTTCTCTTGCCTCTTTCTGAACCTCACTCTCTTCTTTCTGCAACTCTCTTGTCTTTTTCTGCACCTCACTTGCTTCTTTCTGCATCTCTCTTGCCTCTTTATGCACTTCTCTTGCCTCTTACTGCACCCCTCTTGCCTTTTTCAGCACCTCTGCTGGTTCTTTCTGCACTTCTCTTGCTTCTTTCTGCACCTCTTTTGCAGATTTGTGCATCCCTCATGCCTCTTTCTGCACCCCTCTTCCCTATTTCTCCACCTCTCTTGCTTCTTTCTGCACCTCTCTTGCCGTTTTCTGCAGTTCTCTTGCCTCTTTCTGTACCTCTTTTGATCTTTCTGCACTTTTTTTGCCTCTTTCTGTACCCCTCTTGCCTCTTTCTGCACCTCTGTTGGTTCTTTCTGCACTGCTCTTGCTTCTTTCTGCACCTCTGACTTAGAGGTAGTTTTAATCCCCCTGCCCTATTATGTACTGAGCCCTTACAGGCGAGGTCATGCCAATCACAGGGGTACCCCAACCCATAGAGTACCCTAGAGTATGTAGGTGTTTTCACTGTATTCTAAGTGTCTTTCAGCATAGCACTGGCTCAGGGCCTGGTTAGTCAGAGCCAGTTACCACCAGTACCAATCAGCAAAAAGTTGGGGCCACAGGATGACTTTGCAACAAGGCCCCTTTCTGCACCTCTGTTGGTTCTTTCTGCATATCTCTTGCTTCTTTCTGCACCTTTCTTCGTCTTTGTGGACTTCTATTGCCTCTTTCTGCATTTCCCTTGCTTCTTTCTGCTCCTTTCTTCCTCTTTCTGCACATGTCCTACCTATGTAGGCATAGTTAGAAATTAGCATTTGAAAAACCTTAGAAATTCACTGAAAAAATCATAGGTTTCAGGGACGTTATAGTTAGAAATTAGCATTTAAAAAACCTTAGAAATTCACTGTGATGTCATTTGAGATGTCATCAGTGATGTCATCAGTGATGTCACTGACCATGTCATGAGTGATGTAATATGTGATGTCATCAGCAGTGCATTGCGGGGCGCAAGTTATAGTTACCTCAACTAACTATAACGGCTGAATTTCTATGGTTTTGTACGACTGAAATGTCCAACAAACTATAACGTCCCTGAAACCTGTGTTTTTTTCAGTGAATATATATATATATATATATACATATATATTATCTACTGGCGTTCGCCAGTAGATAGTTATAGTTAGGACCTATTTTCCATAGGAAATCCGCGACATTCTATTCGAAATAACTCTTGCGTCGGTTGACGAATCTTCGCGAAATTTTCAAACTTTATGGCCCGCTCCGGTCCGCTCCTATCCTGAAAGTCTCGGGGTGATTCGTCAAGCGGGGGCCGAGAAAAAAGGGGGGTCCCAAAACGTGTTTTCCCCATTCATTTTCCCATAGGAAACTTTAGCCACGGCTACAGCCCGAACTACTGAACGGAATTACACCAAATTTGGCAAAGAGGTAGTTCTTGGTTCAGAAAGGGGACTTAATCCCCCAACTTAAAACGCACCACGGGCGCATTTGCACAGTGGTGAAGGGAGTGGGCGGGGCTTCAGGTGATATGTGTGCAAACAGGCCCCATGGCGCGTTTTAAGATGGGAATTAAATCCCTTCAATCCTGAGGGTCCCTGGGGGCCAACTAGCCCACCAGGTACCTCCAGTAAGCGCCACGGAGCTGCGTTGCAGAGTGTTGTAAAAGGGGCATGGCCTCTGAACACCTCTCTGCAACGCAGCTCTCTGGCGCATACTGGAGGTATCTGGTGGGCCAGTTGGCCCATAGGGACCCTCGGGATTGAGGAGGAATTAATTCTCCAACTGAAAACGCGCCACAGGGCGTGTTTGCAGACATGTCACCTCAGGCCCCACCCCCTTCCTTCACCATTGTGCAAATATTCCTCTAAAATCAGCCGAACTACGAATTCCGATTTACTCACCTGTTATCAGGAGAGACCTCAGTGCTGCATCTTTGAGCCCAGTACTGATCCTGAAAAGTAATTTTAACCGTACTTACCAGTAACTTGGATTTCCTTCCATAGGATATCATTGCCTGCTTTTTGCTGAAAAAGTTTCTAAGTGTCGATTTTTGAAACATCCAAATATTCCTCTAAAATCAGCAGAACTACGAATTCCGATTTACTCACCTGTTATCAGGAGAGACCTCAGTGCTGCATCTTTGAGCCCAGTACTGATCCTGAAAAGTAATTTTAACCGTACTTACCAGTAACTTGAATTTCCTTCCATAGGATATCATTGCCTGCTTTTTGCTGAAAAAGTTTCTAAGTGTCGAGTTTTGAAATATACAAATATTCCTCTAAAATCAGCAGAACTACGAATTCCAATTTACTCACCTGTTATCAGGAGAGACCTCAGTGCTGCATCTTTGAGCCCAGTACTGATCCTGAAAAGTAATTTTAACCGTACTTACCAGTAACTTGAATTTCCTTCCATAGGCTAACATTGACTGGTTTCCCTTGGAAATTCTTCTAAGTGTTGAGTTTTGGAACTTTATAATATTCCTCTAAAATCAGCTGAACTACGAATTCCAATTTACTCACCTGTTATCAGGAGAGACCTCAGTGCTGCATCTTTCAGCCCAGTACAGATCCTAAAAAGTAATTCTAACCGTACTTACCAGTAACTTGAATTTCCTTCCATAGGCTAACATTGACTGGTTTCACTTGGAAATTCTTCTAAGTGTGGAGTTTTGGAACTTTATAATATTCCTCTAAAATCAGCCGAACTTCGAATTCCGATTTACTCACCTGTTATCAGGAGAGAACCCAGTGCTGCATCTTTTAGCCCAGCACTGACCCTGATAAGTAATTCTAACCGTACTTACCAGTAACTTGTATTTCCTTCCTTGGAATCCATTGTCTGGTTTTCCGCAGAAAAGTTTCAAAGTGTCGATTTTCACAAACTACAAATATTCCTTAAAAATCGCCTGTATGACTTAAACGCATTATTTCAAGTGTTTACAGGAGATGCACCAGTGCGGGATCCAGGATCCACCACTGAGTAAGAGAAAGTAACGATAACACTACTTACCTGCTAAGTGAATTTCCTCCCATAGGATAACATTGGTGATTCTATGTGAAAACGTTTCGAAGTGTCAAGTTTAAAAATACAATAATATTCCTTAAAAATCACTACTGTAACCAAAACGCTTTTACTCAACTGTTTAAAGGAGATGTCCCAGGACTGAATCTAGGATCCAGTCCTGTGGTTAGAAAAGTAATCCATAAAGTAACTAATTGCATTTAACTAGAAATTCACATTGAGCTCAATGTTGCATTGTGTTTGAAATTGTGTTGCCCATTGCAACAACTGTAACTACTGTACTTAAAACTCTATTGCCTATTTGCAAAGTATTTAAACTAAAGTAATTCATTCTGAGAAAGTATATTTTGTAATGTAATGTATAATGTAATTACAATGTAATTTAATAAATAAAATATCTAAAAATAAATAGTTTTAAAAAATGTAGTAAATCAGTATCAAAAAATAAATATAACAATTAATACATTTAAAAATTGTCATTTACAAAACCTTTGAAATTCACTGAAAAAACCATAGGTTTTAGGGGCGTTATAGTTAGAAATTAACATTTAAAAAACCTTTGAAATTCACTGAAAAAACCATAGGTTTCAGGCACGTTATAGTTAGAAATTAGCATTTAAAAACCTTTGAAATTCACTGAAAAAACCATAGGTTTCAGACACGTTATAGGTAGAAATTAGCATTTAAAAAACCTTTGAAATTCACTGAAAAAAGATGTGTGTGTGTAGACCTAAGAATCAGTGAGTGTGTATATAGTAATTGGTGTTGGAGTGTCTATGGTTTTGACAATGGCAGTCTGTAATTTACAGTGGGTGTATCAAAAGTTATATTAGGGTGTGAGGAGGTGCATCAGATTATCACGTGGATGATGTCATCAGTGATGTCATCAGTGATGTCATTTGAGATGTCATCAGTGATGTCATCAGTGATGTCACTGACCATGTCATGAGTGATGCAATATGTGATGTCATCAGCAGTGCATTGCGGGGCGCGAGTTATAGTTAGCTGAACTAACTATAACGGGGGAATTTCTATGGTTTTGTACGAGTGAAATGTCCAACTAACTATAACTGTCCCTAAAACCTATGGTTTTTTCAGTGAATTTCAAAGGTTTTTTAAATGCTAATTTCTAACTATAACGTGCCTGAAACCTATGGTTTTTTCAGTGAATATATATATATATATATATATATATATATATGTTACAGCAGCAGTTCTTAATGTTTTGACTTCTGTGGACCCCCACTGAATCATTACTGGGATCGCCAGTAGGTATAGTTAGGACCTAGTTTCCATAGGAAAAATGTTTTTTGTTTTCCCAATAACTTTGGCGTCGTTTGACGAATCTTCGCGAAATTTGCAAAACTAGTGGGGCGCTCCGGTCAGCTCCTGTCTTGAAAGTTTTGGGGTAATTCGTGAAGCGGGGGCCGAGAAAAAAGGGGGTACCAAAACGCGTTTTCCCCAAGTAAATTTCCATAGGAAACTTTAGACAAAGCTACAGCCCGAACTGTTGAACGGAATTACACCAAATTTGGCAAAAAGGTAGGTCTTAGTTCAGAAAGAGCCCTTTTTGTTAATTGATGTAAATCTGTTCAATAGTTCCTGAGAAATAAAAAAATAAAAAATATTGATATCTGAGCACCGAGGAGGATTCGCAACCCCTCCCGAGCACGAGCTCAATTCTGATTGGCTGACAACATTCCAAACCAGGAAGTGTTGGCAGCCATCTTGTGACTCGGTAACCGAGTCACAAGAAATCAGGAAAAAAAAACATGAAAAAGAAGAAAAGGGGGCAGGGTAGAAACACCCTGACCCCCTAGGCCTGCTCAGGGGGTCCCACAAGGACCCTCAGGGCCCAAAAAAGCATTTTTTTTTAAACAGCAGAATTCGCGTTGGGGTCGTGAATCCTGCCGTGAAAATTTAAAAAAAACTAAGCGCGGACTCCCGCGCTTTATTTTCAAAAAGCCCCTGGGTGGGCCAGGTCCCAAGGGCAATCATTGATTTATTTGTGGGGGCCCGCAGGGGCCCCTGCAGCCTCGGGGACCGCCACCTCCCCGGGGCATTCAATATTTAAAACGAGGGGGGCCTCGCTGGCCCCCCAAACCCCGGGGACCGCCACCACCCCGGGGCTGAAATTAAAAAACAAAACTGTGTGGGGGCTCCTGCCCCTCCCCACACTGCCCCGGGGACCACCACCTCCCCTGGGCTTTGAAATGGAGGGAACCCTCGATGGCCCTGGGGACCGCCACCCCCCAGGGCCGGCTCCTGCAATGTCCCGGGGTACCCACCCCCGGGACACTGCTGTTTGCTATGGCAGGGCGGGAGCACGCCCTGCCATAGCAAACTCTGCTTTGCTTCCTTGAAGCGAGAGCAGGGAAACCTGCTCTCGCTTCAAGGAAGCAAAGCAGAGTTTGCTTCTGAGCTCAAAAGCAATGCCGGCTCCCTCAGGAGGCGGGGAGCTGGCGGGACCATGGAGGCATTGGGGCTCCCCCCACGGTCCCCAACGGAGCGGTCAGTCCCCGGGGGATGGGGTCACCGGGGCCAGAAGTGGCCCGGGAGGGAGGCCACGCGGCCCCCCGTCCCCTGTGAATAAAAAAAAAAAGGAAAGGTCGGCCCCGGGGGATGGGGTCCCCGGGGCCATAATTGGCCTGAGAAGGGGGGCCACAGGGCCCCCTCCAAAGAATTAAATAAAAAATAAAAAACGACTGGCCATGCCCCGGGGGATGGGGTCCCCGGGGCGAAATTGGCCTCGAGAAGGGGGCCACGCGGCCCCCTTCCCGATTTTTTTATTTTTTTTAAATGAATAAAAAGGTGTCATGCCCTGGGGGATGGGGTCCCCAGGGCCCCAAAAATGTAAAATAAGAGGGAGCCACACAGCCCCCCTTGTAAAAATGTTTTTTTTTTTAAAAGCCAGCCTCTAGCCGGGGGCCCCGCCCCCTTTCTCCACCACACTGCAAACACGCCCCCTGGCGCATTGTTAGTTGGGGAATTAATTCCCTTTGAATACTGAGGGTCCTTGGGGGCCAACTAGCCCACCAGGTACCTCCAGTTTGTGCCACAGAGCTGCGTTGCAGAGAGGTGGTCTGGAGCCACGCCCCTTTTTACACCACTCTGGAACGCAGCTCTGTGGCGCTTACTGGAGGTACCTAGTGGACTAGTTGGCACCAAGAGACCCTTAGGATTCAAGGGGACTTAATCCCCCAACTTACAACGCGCCAGGGGGGTGCGTTTGCACAGTGGTGCAGGGAGGGGGTGGGGCCTGATATGACAAGTGTGCAAACACGCCCCCTGGCGCGTTGTAAATTGGGGGATTAAGTCCCCATGAATCCTGAGGGTCCCTGGGGGCCAACTAGCCCACCAGGTACCTCCAGTAAGCGCCACAGAGCTGCGTTGCAGAGAGGTGGTCCGAGGCCATGCCCCTTTTTACACCACTCTGCAAACGCGCTTCTTGGCGCACTGTTGGTGGGGCGATGAGGTCCTCTTGTGTACTGAGGACCTCAGGACACAAGTGGTCTTCATCCCCCGAGCAGCAGTGCGCCAAGAGGCGTGTTTGCAGAGTGGTGTAAAAAGGGGGCGTGGCCTCGGACCACCTCTCTGCAATCCAGCTCTGTGGCACATATTGGAGGTACGTGGTGGGCTAGTTGGCCCCAAGGGACCCTCAGTATTCAAGGGGAATTAATTCCCCAACTAACAACGCACCAGGGGGCGCGTTTGCAGAGTGGTGGAGAAAGGGGGCGTGGCCTTTGTCTACCTCTCAGCAATCCCACTGCGTGGGGCTTACTGGAGGTAAGAGGTAGGCTAGTTGGCCCCTAAAAGACCCCCAGCAGCGAAGGGGACTTCAATTCCCATCCAAGAGCGCGCCAGTGAGCCCGTTTGTAGAGTGGTGGGCAAAGGGGGAGGGGCCTGGTATGAGTACTTACCAATGCTGCTGTGTGGGACTTACTGGAGGTAATAGGAGGGGAAGTAGGCCCCCAAGGATGTCCTTGGGGGCCAACTACCCCTCTTGTTACCTCCAGTAAGTCCCACACAGTGGGATTGCTAAGACGTCTTCGGAGGCCATGCCCCCCTTTCTCCACCACTCTGCAAACGCGCCTCCTGGCAGACTACGGGATGGGGGGATGAAGTCCAATTTAGTCCTGAGGGAGTTTGGGGGCCAAGAAGACCTCCTGGTACCTCCTGTAAGTCCTACGCAGCGGAATTCCTGAGCGCTGGTCGGAGGCCCAGCACCCTTTCTCCATCACTCTGCAAACGTGATTACTACTTAAAGAAGTATCTTTCTGCACCTCTGACTTAGAAGTAGTTTTAATCCCCCTGCCCTATTATGTACTAGGGCCTTACAGAGGAGGTCATGCTAATCACAGGGGTACCCCAACGCATAGTGTTCCCTAGTGTATGTAGGTGTTTTCACTGTATTTTAAGTGTCTTTTAGCATAGCACTGGCTCTAGGCCTGGTTAGTCAGAGTCAGTTACCACCAGTACCCGTCAGCAAAAAGTTGGGGGCACAGGATGATTTTGCAACAAGGCCTCTTTCTGCTCCTCTGTTGGTTCTTTCTGCACATGTCTTGCTTCTTCCTGCACTTTTCTTCGTCTTTCTGGACTTCTGTTGCCTCTTTCTGCATTTCTTTTGCTTCTTTCTGTGCGTTTGTTCCTCTTTCTTCACATGTCCTACCTCTGTAGGCATAGTTAGAAATTAGCATTTAAAAAACCTTCGAAATTCACTGAAAAAACCATAGGTTTCAGGGATGTTATAGTTAGAAATTAGCATTTTTAAAAACTTTGAAATTCACAGAAAAAACCATAGGTTTCAGGCATGTTATAGTTAGAAATTAGCATTTAAAAAACCTTAGAAATTTCCACAGGTTTCAGGGACGTTATAGTTAGTTGGACATTTCACTCGTACAAAACCAGAGAAATTCGGCCGTTATAGTTAGTTCAGCTAACTATAACTCGCGCCCCCGCAATGCACTGCTGATGACTTCACATATTACATCATTCATGACATGGTCAGTGACATCACTGATGACATCTCAAATGACATCATCCACGTGAAAATCTAATGCACCTCCTCACACCCTAATATAACCTTTGATACACCCACTCTAAAATACAGACTACCATTTTCAAAACCATAGACACACCAATACCAGTTACTACATACGCACTCACTACTTCCTAGGTCTACAAACACATCCACTCATTCACCCATACAGTCACTCATACATGCACTCACTCATCAATACAACACTATCATATGCACTCATACACCTATACAGACACTCACAAACCGCCACTCATCCAGAGTTACTCACACACGTAGTCAGTCATGCAAAGAATCAATCACACTTCCATTTACTCACCTATACAGTTATACACACACCACCTCACTTATTCATACAGATACTAACGCATACTTACTCTCTTATACAATCACTGATACAAGTACACACTCATCCATACAGCCACTCTCACAATCACTGACTCTCATGTATAGTCATTTATATACTCCAACTCTCACATACACTGCCTTTTACATATGTAGTTACTTGGACATGTACCACTGAGACATCCATTCACTCACCAACACACCCATACACACACTCACCTACCCATACAGCTGTTTCCACATGCACTCTTTAACCCATACACCCAGTGAATCAACCACTCACACATCTATGCACAGAGTCACACACCTCCCACCCACCCACACAGACACTCAGGCACCCATACAAATATTCAGGCAACCAATCAATAACCCATATAGACACTCATGTAGCTACTCACCAACCCATGCAGCAGCTTACACAACAACAGACAGACTGATACAGACATTCACACAGTTTAGTCACTAACCCATGCATTCACTAAGACACATTTAATCACTCACTTATACAGTCAGTCACGCACCTACTAAATCCTCCATCCAGACACTTATACACCCACTCATTCTTCAATACACCTTGGTATATATATATATATATATATATAACATATTTAAACTTTACAAAAACACACAGTCGCTGGATGATGTCATCAGTGATGTCATCAGTGATGTCATTTGAGATGTCATCAGTGATGTCACTGACCATGTCATGAATGATGTAATATGTGACGTCATCAGCAGTGCATTGCGGGGGCGCGAATTATAGTTAGCTGAACTAACTATAACGGCCAAATTTCTCTGGTTTTGTACGAGTGAAATGTCCAACTAACTATAACGTCCCTGAAACCTGTGGTTTTTTCAGTATATATATATATCATCCAGTGACTGTGTGTTTCTGTAAAGTTTAAATATGTTTAATATATATAGGGAAAGGCGTATTGAAGAATGAGTGGGTGTATAAGTGTCTGAATGGATGATTTAGTACGTGAGTGACTGACTCTACAAGTGAGTGATTAAATGTATCTTACTGAATGCATGGGTTAGTGACTAAACTGTGTGAATGTCTGTATCTGTCTGTCTGTTGGTTTGTAAGCGGCTGCATGGCTTTCTGAATAGCTACATGAGTGTCTACATGGGTTATTGATTGATTGTCTGAGTATCTGTATGGGTGCCTGAGTGTTTGTGTGGGTGGGGTGTGTGTGACTCTGTGCATAGATGTGTGAGTTGGTGATTCACTGGGTGCATGGTTTCAAGAGTGCATCTGTGATGGACTGTATGGGTGGGTGAGTGTGTGTATGGGTGTGTTGGTGATTGAATGTATATCTCAGTGGTACATGTGTGAGTAACTACATATGTGAAAGGCAGTATATATGTGTGTTGGAGTATATAAATGGCTATAAGTGAGAGTGTGTGATTGTGAGAGTGGCTGTATGGATGAGTGTGTACTTGTATCAGTGATTGTATAAGAGCGTAAGAATGTGCTAGTATTTGTATGAGTAAGTGAGCTGGTGTGTGTATAACTGTATAGGTGAGTAAATGGGTGTGTGATTAAGTTTTTTGCATGACTGACTAGGTGTGTGAGTACCTCTATGGATGAGTGGCGGTGTGTGAGTGTTTATATAGGTGTATGAGTGCATATGATAGTCCTGTACCGAGTGACTAAGTATGAGTGACTGTACGGGTGAGTGAGTGGATGTGTGTGTAGACCTAAGAATCAGTGAGTGGGTATGTAGTTTTTGGTGTTGGAGTGTCTATGGTTTTGAGAATGGCAGTCTGTAATTTAGAGTGGGTGTATCAAAAGTTATATTAGGGTGTGAGAAGATGCATGAAATTATCACATGGATGATGTCATCAGTGATGTCATTTGAGATGTCATCAGTGATGTCATCAGTGATGTCACTGACCATGTCATGAGTGATGTAATATGTGACGTCATCAGCAGTGCATTGCGGGCGCGAGTTATAGTTAGCTGAACTAACTATAACGGGGGAATTTCTATGGTTTTGTACGAGTGAAATGTCCAACTAACTATAACTGTCCCTAAAACCTATGGTTTTTTCAGTGAATTTCAAAGGTTTTTTAAATGCTAATTTCTAACTATAACGTGTCTGAAACCTATGGTTTTTTCAGTGAATTTCAAAGGTTTTTAAATGCTAATTTCTAACTATGCCTACAGAGGTAGGACATGTGAAGAAAGAAGAAAAAACGCACAGAAAGAAGCAAAAGATGTCCAGAAAGAACAGAGGAGCAGAAAGAGGCCTTGTTGCAAAATCATCCTGTGCCCACAACTTTTTCAGACGGGTACTGGTGGTAACTGACTCTGACTAACCAGAGCCAGTGCTATGCTAAAAGACACTTAGAATACAGTGAAAACACCTACATACTCTAGGGAACACTATGCGTTGGGGTACCCCTGTGATTAGCATGACCTCCTCTGCAAGTCCCTAGTACATAATAGGGCAGGGGGATTAAAACTACCTCTTAAAACGCGCTACAGGGCGCGTTTGCACAGTGGTGAAGGGAGGGGGGCCTGAGGTGACGTGTGCAAACGCACCCCGTGGCGCGTTTTAAGTTGCGGGATTAAGTCCCCTTGAATTCTGAGGGTCCCTGGGGCCCAACTAGCCCCCAGGTACCTACAGTTAGGACCACAGAGCTGAGTTGCAGAGAGGCGTTCCGAGGCCACGCACCTTTTTTCACCTCTCTGCAACGCAACTCTGTTGTGCTTACTGAAGATACCTGGTGGGCTAGTTGGCCCCAGGGTCCCTCAGGATTCAAAGGGAATTAATTCCCCAACTTAAAACGCACCACAGGGCGTGTTTGCGCACATGTCACCTGAGGCCCCGCCCCTCCCTTCACCACTGTGCAAACGCGCCCCGTGGTGCGTTTTAAGTTGGGGGATTAGGTCACCTTGAATCCTGAGGGTCCCTGGGGCCCACTAGCCCACTAGGTACTTCCAGTAAGCACCACAGGCCTGCGTTGCAACGCCTGTAACAAATTGTGCAGTTGTGTTTAGGTAGTGAAGAGGGTCATGCTGGGGGTAGTGTTTTAGGGTTTAGGGTAGTGCAGTGGTGTTTGTGTAGTGTAGGGGGTCATGCTGGGGTAGATTTAGGGTTTAGGGTAGTGCAGTGGTGTTTGGGTAGTGTAGTGGTTCATGCTGGGGGTAGTTTTTTAGGGTTTAGGGTAGTGCAGTGGTGTTTGGGTAGTGTAGGGGGTCATGCTGGGGGTAGTATTTTAGGGTTTAGGGTAGTGCAGTGGTGTTTGGGTAGTGTAGGGGTACTGCTGGGGGTAGTTTTTTAGGGTTTAGGGTAGTGCAGTGGTGTTTGGGTAGTGTAGTGGTTCGTGCTGGGGGTAGTTTTTTAGGGTTTAGGGTAGTGCAGTGGTGTTTGTGTAGTGTAGGGGGTAGTGTTTTAGGGTTTAGGGTAGTACAGTGGTGTTTGTGTAGTGTAGGAGGTCGTGTTTTAGGGTTTAGGGTAGTGCAGTGGTGTTTGGGTAGTGTAGGGGGTCATGTGGGGTTAGTGTTTTAGGGTTTAGGGCAGTGCAGTGGTGTTTGGGTAGTGTAGGGGGTCGTGCTGGGGGAGTGTTTTAGGGTTTATGGCAGTGCAGTGGTGTTCGGGTAGTGTAGGGCGTCGTGCTAGGGGAGTGGTTTAGGGCAGTACAGTGGTGTTCGGGTAGTGTAGGGGGTCGTGCTGGGGGAGTGTTTGAGGGTTTAGGGCAGTGCAGTCATGTTCGGGTAGTGTAGGGGGTTGTGCTGGGGGTAGTATTTTAGGGTTTAGGGTAGTGCAGTGGTGTTCGGGTAGTGGAGGGGGTCGTGCTGGGGGTAGTGTTCTAGGGTTTAGGGCAGTGCAGTGGTGTTTGGGCAGTGTAGGGGGTAATGCTGGGGGTGGTGTTTTAGGGTTTAGGGCAGTGCAGTGGTGTTCGGGCAGTGTAGGGGGTCGTGCTGGGGTGGTGCTTCAGGGTTTAGGGCAGTGCAGTGGTGTTCGGGCAGTGTAGGGGGTGGTGTTTCAGGGTTTAGGGCAGTGCAGTGGTGTTCGGGCAGTGTAGGGGGTCGTGCAGGGGGTGGTGTTTCAGGGTTTAGGGCAGTGGTGTTCGGGCAGTGTAGGGGGTTGTGCTGGGGGTGGTGTTTCAGGGTTTGGGGCAGTGCAGTGGTGTTCGAGCAGTAAAGGGGTCGTGCTGGGGGTGGTGTTTCAGGGTTTAGGGCAGTGCAGTGGTGTTCGGGCAGTGTAGGGGGCGGTGCAGGGGTGGTGTTTCAGGGTTTAGGGCAGTGCAGTGGTGTTCGGGCAGTGTAGGGGGTGCTGCAGGGGGTGGTGTTTCAGGGTTTAGGGCAGTGCAGTGGTGTTCGGGCAGTGTAGGGGGTCATGCAGGGGGTGGTGTTTCAGGGTTTAGGGCAGTGCAGTGCAGTGGTGTTCGGGCAGTGTAGGGGGTCGTGCTGGGGCTGGTGTTTCAGGGTTTAGGGCAGTGCAGTGGTGTTCGGGCAGTGTAGGGGGTCGTGCTGGGGCTGGTGTTTCAGGGTTTAGGGCAGTGCAGTGGTGTTCGGGCAGTGTAGGGGGTTGTGCTGGGGCTGGTGTTTCAGTGTTTAGGGCAGTGCAGTGGTGTTCGGGCAGTGTAGGTGGTCGTGCTGGGGCTGGTGTTTCAGGGTTTAGGGCAGTGCAGTGGTGTTCGGGCAGTGTAGGGGGTCTTGCTGGGGCTGGTGTTTCAGAGTCTAGAGCAGTGCAGTGGTGTTCGGGCAGTGTAGGGGTCTTGCTGGGGCTGGTGTTTCAGGGTTTAGGGCAGTGCAGTGGTGTTCGGGCAGTGTAGGGGGTCGTGCTGGGGGTGGTGTTTCAGGGTTTAGGGCAGTGCAGTGGTGTTTGGGCAGTGTAGGGGTCGTGCTGGGGCTAGTGTTTCAGGATTTAGGGCAGAGCACTGGTGTTCAGGCAGTGTAGGGGGTTTTGCTGGAGGTGGTGTTTCAGGGTTTAGGGCAGTGCAGTGGTGTTCGTGCAGTGTAGGGGGTGGTGTTTCAGGGTTTAGGGCAGTGGTGTTCAGGCAGTGTAGGGGGTCTTGCTGGGGTTGATGTTTCAGGGTTTAGGGCAGTGCAGTGGTGGTCGGGCAGTGTAGGGGGTCGTGCTGGGGGTGGTGTTTCAAGGTTTAGGGCAGTGCAGTGGTGTTCCGGCAGTGTAGGAGGTTGTGCAGGGGGTGGTGTTTCAGGGTTTAGGGCAGTGCAGTAGTGTTCGAGCAGTGTAGGGGTCGTGCTGGGGGTGGTGTTTCAGGGTTTAGGGCAGTGCAGTGGTGTTCGGGCAGTGTAGGGTGTCGTGCTGAGGGGTGGTGTTTCAGGGTTTAGGGCAGTGCAGTGGTGTTCGGGCAGTGTAGGGGGTCGTGCAGGGGGTGGTATTTCAGGGTTTAGGGCAGTGCAGTGGTGTTTGGGCAGTGTAGGGGGCCACGCAGGGGGTGGTGTTTCAGGGTTTAGGGCAGTGCAGTGGTGTTCGGCCAGTGTAGGTGGTCTTGCTGGGGGTGGTGTTTCAGGCTTTAGTGCAGTGGTGTTCGGGCAGTGTAGGGGGTCTTGCTGGGGGTGGTGTTTCAGGGTTTAGGGCAGTGCAGTGGTGTTCGGGCAGTGTAGGGGGTCTTGCTGGGGCTGGTGTTTCAGGGTTTAGGGCAGTGCAGTGGTGTTCGGGCAGTGTAGGGGGTCGTGCTGGGGCTGGTGTTTGAGGGTTTAGGGTAGTGCAATGGTGTTCGGGCAGTGTAGGGGGTCGTGCTGGGGCTGGTGTTTCTGGGTTTAGGGCAGTGCAGTGGTTTTCGGGCAGTGTAGGCGGTCGTGCTGGGGCTGGTGTTTCAGGGTTTAGGGCAGTGCAGTGGTGTTCGGGCAGTGTAGGGGGTCGTGCTGGGGGTGGTGTTTCAGGGTTTAGGGCAGTGCAGTAGTGTTCGGGCAGTGTAGGGGGTCGTGCTGGGGCTGGTGTTTCATGGTTTAGGGCAGTGCAGTGGTGTTCGGGCAGTGTAGGGGGTCGTGCTGGGGGTGGTGTTTCAGGGTTTAGGGCAGTGCAGTGGTGTTCGGGCAGTGTAGGGGGTCATGCTGGGGGTGTTGTTTCAGGGTTTAGGGCAGTGCAGTGGTGTTCGGGCAGTGTAGGGGGTCGTGCTGGGGGTAGTGTTTCGGGGTTTAGGGCAGTGCAGTGGTGTTCGTGCAGTGTAGGGGGTCGTGCTGGGGGTGGTGTTTCAGGGTTTAGGGCAGTGCAGTAGTGTTCGGGCAGTGTAGGGGATCGTGCAGGGGGTGGTGTTTCAGGGTTTAGGGCAGTGCAGTGGTGTTCGGGCAGTGTAGGGGGTCGTGCTGGGGGTGTTGTTTCAGGGTTTAGTGCAGTGGTGTTCGGGCAGTGTAGGGGGTCGTGCAGGGGGTGGTGTTTCAGGGTTTAGGGCAGTGCAGTGGTGTTCGGGCAGTGTAGGGGTCATGCTGGGGCTGGTGTTTCAGGGTTTAGGGCAGTGCAGTGGTGTTTGGGCAGTGTAGGGGGTCTTGCTGGGGGTGGTGTTTCAGGGTTTAGGGCAGTGGTGTTCGGGCAGTATAGGGGGTCTTGCTGGGGGTGATGTTTCAGGGTTTAGGGCAGTGCAGTGGTGTTCGGGCAGTGTAGAGGGTCTTGCTGGGGGTAGTGTTTCAGGGTTTAGGGCAGTGCAGTGGTGTTCGTGCAGTGTAGGGGGTCGTGCTGGGGATGGTGTTTCAGGGTTTAGGGCAGTGCAGTGGTGTTCGGGCAGTGTAGGGGGTCGTGCAAGGGGGTGGTGTTTCAGGGTTTAGGGCAGTGCAGTGGTGTTCGGGCAGTGTAGGGGGTCGTGCTGGGGGTGGTGTTTCAGGGTTTAGGGCAGTGGTGTTCGGGCAGTGTAGGGGGTCTTGCTGGGGGTGATGTTTCAGGGTTTAGGGCAGTGCAGTGGTGTTCGGGCAGTGTAGGAGGTCTTGCTGGGGGTAGTGTTTCAGGGTTTAGGGCAGTGCAGTGGTGTTTGGGCAGTGTAGGGGTCATGCTGGGGGTGGTGTTTCAGGGTTTAGGGCAGTGCAGTGGTGTTCGGGCAGTGTAGGGGGTCGTGAAGGGGTGGTGTTTCAGGGTTTAGGGCAGTGCAGTGGTGTTCGGGCAGTGTAGGGGGTCGTGCTAGGGTATGTGTTTCAGGGTTTAGGGCAGTGCAGTGGTGTTCGGGCAGTGTAGGGGGTCGTGCAGGGGCTGGTGTTTCAGGGTTTAGGGCAGTGCAGTGGTGTTCGGGCAGTGTAGGGGGTCGTGCTGGGGGTAGTGTTTTAGGGTTTAGGGTAGTGCAGTGGTGTTTGTGTAGTGTAGGGGTCATCTTTAGGGTAGTGCAGTGGTGTTTGGGTAGTGTAGGGGGTCGTGCTGGGGGTAGTGTTTTAGGATTTAGGTTAGTGCAGTGGTGTTTGGGTAGTGTAGGGGGTCGTGCTGGGGGTAGTGTTTTAGGGTTTAGGGTAGTGCAGTGGAGTTTGTGTAGTGTAGGGGGTCATGTTTTAGGGTAGTGCAGTGGTGTTTGGGTAGTGTAGGGGGTCGTGCTGGGGGTAGTGTTTTAGGATTTAGGTTAGTGCAGTGGTGTTGGGGTAGTGTTTTAGGGTTTAGGGTAGTGCAGTGGTGTTTGTGTAGTGTAGGGGGTCATGCTGGGGGTAGTGTTTTAGGGTTTAGGATAGTGCAGTGGTGCTTGTGTAGTGTAGGGGGTCGTGCTGGGGTAGTGTTTTAGAGTATAGGGTAGTGCAGTGGTGTTTTTGTAGTGTAGGGGGTCATGTTTTAAGATGCAACGCTCCAATACCTGACCAGTCTGCACTACATAAAACTGCAAAAACCTAAAAATAAAAAGTGTTTTGCACACTTTTGTCATTGGGCTATATGTGGGCTACATCTGGGTAATATTTGTGCTACATTTGGGCTCTTTTTTCACTGGTGGCCATCTTGGAAGACTTCTTTGTTATGAAGTTTCCTAATTTCCTCATTTACTGCAGTGTCCTCAGTAGGAAATGCTTTCAGTTTTTACTTTGATTCCATCAAGAAGGCATTCAGATGTGTCACACATTTGCCATAAATTCAGAATGTTATTACTCTAGTTGTTCATTAGATCACTGTAGTAAAGCTACTGCTCACCAAGGAGTTAACTGGAAGTCTACTGCTGGTAAAAGTGATTGTTTCAGTCTGCATGTCAGAATTTTCTAATGAAATAGAAAAGGATTTGAGATCTCACTTAAAACATGCACTAAATTTTCTTTTTGCAGCACTAACCATAATTTCTATGGCAAAATGAACCCCTCATTTTGTTCCTTTTTAAATTAAATGTTTTAAGTGTTACCAGTTTATTCCAATCAAGATGGCTTCAGGTGTGCCATACTTTTGTCATAAGTAAGGCTGTTAGCACTCTAGTTGTTCTTTAGAACACTCTGGGAAGCTGCAGTAGAACACAAAGGCATCAACTGACAGGCTGCTCCTGTTGAAATATAACAGGAAGATATTTGAGATCTCACTTAAAACATGTCCTAATTTTTCTTTCTACAGCACTAACCATAATTTCTATGGCAAAATGAACCCCTCATTTTGTTCCTTTTTAAATTAAATGTTTTAAGTGTTACCAGTTTATTCCAATCAAGATGGCTTCAGGTGTGCCATACTTTTGTCATAAGTAAGACTGTTAGCGCTCTAGTTGTTCTTTAGAACACTCTGGGAAGCTGCAGTAGAACACAAAGGCATCAACTGACAGGCTGCTCCTGTTGAAATATAACAGGAAGATATTTGAGATCACACTTGAAACATGTCCTAATTTTTCTTTCCAGAGCACTAACCATAATTTCTATGACAAGATGAACCCCATCATTTTGTTCCTTTTTAAATTAAATGTTTTAAGTGTTACCAGTTTATTCCAATCAAGATGGCTTCAGGTGTGCCATACTTTTGTCATAAGTAAGACTGTTAGCGCTCTAGTTGTTCTTTAGAACACTCTGGGAAGCTGCAGTAGAACACAAAGGCATCAACTGACAGGCTGCTCCTGTTGAAATATAACAGGAAGATATTTGAGATCACACTTGAAACATGTCCTAATTTTTCTTTCTACAGCACTAACCATAATTCTATGACAAAATGAACCCCATCATTTTGTTCCTTTAAAATAAAATGTTTTAAGTGTTACCAGTTTATTCCATCCAAGATGGCTTCAGGTGTGCCATACTTTTGTCATAAGTAAGGCTGTTAGCACTCTAGTTGTTCTTTAGAACACTCTGGGAAGCTGCAGTAGAACACAAAGGAATCAACTGACAGTCTCTGCCCTTGTTGGATGTACATGTTTTACTGAGAATGTCAGACTTCATTCTCACATGACTGAGAAAGATAATGTGAATTTACAGAGAATATGCTCTCATTTTAGCTTCTGGAGCACCTTCCAAAACTGTATGGGACAAGCATGTGAAAATAGTTTTCTCTCAAACATGATTCATGATATCCCAGCAGAAGGTTTTTCACAGGGTAAAATCACCTTAGAACACACCACAATTCCTGAAATTAGTATGGTACCATCAACAAATGAATTCTAATGTAACTAAAGTCTGTTATCACCCTTTATAGTTCTCCTTTTGGTAACCCTCAAAATCTTCGATTCACTACAATGCATTTCAATGGGGTACTATCATTTATATTGGTCCCAAGATGGCTGCCAGCAATTCCAGGATGAAGTGCTGACAGCCAATCAGATCTCACGATGACATGTGTGGTTAGGCTCCGCCCAGATATATATGTGTTTTTACTTTTGATTTTCTCAGCAACTACTGAACGGATTTACACCATTTAACAAAAAGGGTTCTTTTGAACCAAGAACTACCTCTTTGCCAAATTTGGTGTAATTCCGTTCAGCAGTTCGGGCTGTAGCCTTGCATAAAGTTTCCTATGGGAAATTGATTTTTGACTCTTATTTTTTTTATTTCTCCGCAACTACTGAATTGATTTACACCATTTAACAAAAAGGGTTCTTTCTGAACCAAGAACTACCTCTTTGCCAAATTTGGTGTAATTCCGTTCAGCAGTTCGGGCTGTAGCAGTGTCTAAAGTTTCCTATGGGAAAATGAATGGGGAAAACACGTTTTGGGACCCCCCTTTTTCCTCAGCCCCCGCTTGACGAATCACCCTGAGACTTTCAGGGTAGGAGCGGAACGGAGCGGGCCATAAAGTTTGAAAATTTCGCGAAGATTCGTCAACCGACGCAAGAGTTATTTCAAATAGAATGTCGCAGATTTCCTATGGAAAATAGGTCCTAACTATAACTATCTACTGGCGACTGCCAGTAGATAATATATTTATATATGTATATATATATATATTCACTGAAAAAACCATAGGTTTCAGGCACGTTATAGTTAGAAATTTGCATTTAAAAACCTTAGAAATTCACTGAAAAAACCATAAGGTTTTAGGGACAGTTATAGTTAGTTGGACATTGCACTCGTACAAAACCCGTGAAATTCCCCCGTTATAGTTAGTTCAGGTAACTATAACTCGCGCCCCGCAATGCACTGCTGATGACGTCACATATTACATCACTCATGACATGGTCAGTGACATCACTGATGACATCACTGATGACATCATCCAGTGACTGTGTGTTTGTGTAAAGTTTAAATATGTTTAATATATATAGGAAAAGGCGTATTGAAGAATGAGTGGGTGTATAAGTGTCTGAATGGATGATTTAGTAGGTGCGTGACTGAGTCTATAAGTGAGTGATTAAACGTATCTTACTGGATGCATGGGTGAGTGACTAAACTGTGTGAATGTCTGTATCCGTCTGTCTGTTGTTGTGTAAGCAGCTGCATGGGTTTCTGACTAGCTAAATGAGTGTCTATATGGGTTATGGATTGGTTCTCTGAGTATCTGTATGGGTGCCTCAGTGTTTGTGTGGGTGGGGTGAGTGTGACTCTGTGCATAGATGTGTGAGTGGGTGATTCACTGGGTGCATGGTTTCAAGAGTGCGTCTGTGATGGACTGTATGGGTGGGTGAGTGTGTGTATGGGTGTGTTAGTGATTGAATGTATATCTCAGTGGTACATGTGTGAGTAACTACATATGTGAAAGGCAGTATATATGTGTGTTGGAGTATATAAATGGCTATAAGTGAGAGTGTGTGATTGTGAGAGTGGCTATATGGATGAGTGTGTGCTTGCATCAGTGATTGCATAGGAGCGTAAGAATGTGCTAGTATTTTTATGAGTAAGTGAGCTGGTGTGTATAACTGTATAGGTGAGTAAATTGGAGTGTGATTAATTATTTGCATGACTGACTAGGTGTGTGAGTACCTCTATGGATGAGTTGCGGTATGTGAGTGTTTATATAGGTGTCTGAGTGCATATGATAGTCCTGTACTGAGTGACTGTAAGTATGAGTGACTGTACGGGTGAGTGAGTAGATGTGTGTGTGTAGACCTAAGAATCAGTGAGTGGGTATGTACTTATTTGTATAGGAGTGTGTATGGTTTTGAGAATGGCAGTCTGTAATTTAGAGTGGGTGTTTCAAAACTTATATTAGGGTGTGAGAAGATGCATTAAATTCTCACATGGATGATGTCATCAGTGATGTCATTTGAGATGTCATCAGTGATGTCATCAGTGATGTCACTGACCATGTCATGAGTGATGTAATATGTGACGTCATCAGCAGTGCATTGCGGGGCGCGAGTTATAGTTACCTGAACTAACTATAACGGGGGAATTTCACGGGTTTTGTACGAGTGCAATGTCCAACTAACTATAACTGTCCCTAAAACCTTATGGTTTTTTCAGTGAATTTCTAAGGTTTTTTAAATGCAAATTTCTAACTATAACGTGCCTGAAACCTATGGTTTTTTCAGTGAATTTCAAAGGTTTTTTAAATGCTAATTTCTAACTATAACGTGTCTGAAACCTATGGTTTTTTCAGTGAATTTCAAAGGTTTTTTAAATGCTAATTCCTAACTATAACATGTCTGAAACCTACGGTTTTTTCAGTGAATTTCAAAGGTTTTGTAAATGACAATTTTTAAATGTATTAATTGTTATATTTATTTTTTTCATACTGATTTACTACATTTTTAGAAACATTTTTTTTTTACATATTTTATTTTTTAAATTACATTGTAATTACATTATACATTACAAAAAATACTTTCTCAGAATGAATTACTTTAGTTTAAATACTTTGCACATAGGCAATAGACTTTTAAGTACAGTAGTTACAGTTGTTGCAATGGGCAACACATTTTCAAACACAATGCAACATTCAGCTCAATGTGAATTTCTAGTTAAATGCAATTAGTTACTTTATGGATTACTTTTCTAACCACAGGACTGGATCCTAGATTCAGTCCTGGGACATCTCCTGTAAACAGTTGAGTAAAAGCGTTTTGGTTACAGTAGTGATTTTTAAGGAATATTATTGTATTTTAAAAGTTGACACTTAGAAACTTTTTCTCATAGAATCACCAATGTTATCCTATGGAAGGAAATTCACTTAGCAGGTAAAAACTGTTATCGTTACTTTTTCTTACTCAGTGTTGGATCCTGGATCCAGCACTGGTGCATCTCCTGTAAACAGTTGAAAGAATGCGTTTAAGTCATACAGGCGATTTTTAAGGAATATTTGTAGTTTGTGAAAATCGACACTTTGAAACTTTTCAGCTGAAAACCAGACAATGGATTCCTATGGAAGAAAATATAAGTTACTGGTAAGTACGGTTAAAATTACTTTTCAGGGTCAGTGCTGGGCTAAAAGATGCAGCACTGAGGTCTCTCCTGATAACAGGTGAGTAAATCGGAAATCGTATTTCGGCTGATTTTAGAGGAATATTTTAAAGTTCCAAAACTCCACACTTAGAAGAATTTCCAAGTGAAACCAGTCAATGTTAGCCTATGGAAGGAAATTCAAGTTACTGGTAAGTACGGTTAAAATTACTTTTCAGGACCAGTACTTGGCTGAAAGATACAGCACTGAGGTCTCTCCTGATAACAGGTGAGTAAATCGGAATTTGTATTTCGGCTGATTTTAGAGGAATATTTGTATGTTTCAAAAATCAACACAGAAACTTTTTCAGCAAAAAGCAGACAATGATATCCTATGGAAGGAAATTCAAGTTACTGGTAAGTACGGTTAAAATTACTTTTGAGGATCAGTACTGGGCTGAAAGATGCAGCACTGAGGTCTCTCCTGATAACAGGTGAGTAAATCGGAATTCGTATTTTGGCTGATTTTAGAGGAATATTTTAAAGTTCCAAAACTCCACACTTAGAAGAATTTCCAAGTGAAACCAGTCAATGTTAGCCTATGGAAGGAAATTCAAGTTACTGGTAAGTACGGTTAAAATTACTTTTCAGGACCAGTACTGGGCTGAAAGGTACAGGACTGAGGTCTCTCCTGATAACAGGTGAGAAAATCGGAATTCGTATTTCGGCTGATTTTAGAGGAATATTTGTATGTTTCAAAAATCAACACTTAGAAACTTTTTCAGCAAAAAGCAGACAATGATATCCTATGGAAGGAAATTCAAGTTACTGGTAAGTACGGTTAAAATTACTTTTGAGGATCAGTACTGGGCTGAAAGATGCAGCACTGAGGTCTCTCCTGATAACAGGTGAGTAAATCGGAATTCGTATTTTGGCTGATTTTAGAGGAATACTTTAAAGTTCCAAAACTCCACACTTAGAAGAATTTCCAAGTGAAACCAGTCAATGTTAGCCTATGGAAGGAAATTCAAGTTACTGGTAAGTACGGTTAAAATTACTTTTGAGGATCAGTACTGGGCTGAAAGATGCAGCACTGAGGTCTCTCCTGATAACAGGTGAGTAAATCCGAATTCGTAGTTCTGCTGATTTTAGAGGAATATTTGCACAATGGTGAAGGTAGGGGGCGGGGCCTGAGGTGACATCTGTGCAAACACGCCCCGTGGCGCGTTTTAAGTTGGGGATTAAGTCCCCTTGAATCATGAGGGTCCCTAGGGGCCAACTAGCCAACCAGGAACCTCCAGTATGCGCCAGGGGGCTGCGTTGCAGAGACGTGTAGAGAGGCCACACCCCTTTTACACCTCTCTGCAACGCAGCTCTGTGGCGCTTTCTGGATGTACCTGTTGGGCTAGTTGGCCCTCAGGGACCCTCAGGATTGAAGGCGATTTAATTCCCCATCTTAAAACGCGCCACGGGGCCTGTTTGCACACATGTCACCTGAAGCCCCGCCCTCCCTTCACCACTGTGCAAACGCGCCCGTGGCGCGTTTTAAGTTGGGGGATTAAGTCCCCTTGAATCCTGAGGGTTCCTGGGGCCAACTAGCCCACCATGTACCTCCAAAGCGCCACAGAGCTGCGTTGCAGAGAGGTGTATAAAGGGGCGTGGCCTCTGTACACCTCTCTGCAACGCAGCCCCTGGCGCATACTGGAGGTTCCTGGTGGGCTAGTTGGCCCTCAGGGACCCCAGTATTCAAGGGGAATTACTTCCCATCTGCAAACGCGCCAGGGGCGCGTTTGCAGAGTGGTGAAGGAAGGGGCAGGGCCTGCGGGCCGATCATTTTTGTTTTTTTCCTGAAGGGGGCTGTGTGGCCCCCCTTCCTTTTTCTTATTTTTGGGCCCTGGGGACCCCATCCCCCAGGGCCTTACCCCTTTTTTTTTTTTTTTAATTTAAAAAAAAATTATTTTTGGGGAGGGGGGCCGCGTGGCCCCCTCTCGGGCCACTACTTGCCCCGGGGACCCGATCCCCCGGGGCCTGGCCTCTGGTTGGGGACGGTGGGGGTCCCCAAACCCCCACAGTCCCGCCGGCTCCCCGTGTCCTACGGGAGCCGGCATTGCTTTTACACATGGGGAGCAGCTAACATGCTGCTCCCCGTGTGGAAAGCAATTGTCTTTGGATATTGGAAGCGAGAGCAGGTTTCCCTGCTCTCTCTTCCAATATCCAAAGCAGTTTGCAATGACAGGACGGAGCCGCGAGGCTCCCGTCCTGTCATTGCAAACAGCAGTGTCCCGGGGTAGGCACCCGGGACACTGCAGGAGCCGGCCCTGGGGGTGGCGGTCCCCAGGGCCACCACAGGCTCCAGGAGGGGGCCTCGCGGCCCCCTCCCCACATCATCAAAGCCCCGGGAGGTGGTGGTCCCCGGGGCTTCGGGGTCCAAAACGGACCCCCATTTTAATTTGTTAGTGCCCCGGGAGGTGGCGGTCCCGGGCGTGTGGGGGCTCGACCCCCACACAGGAAAACTAAAAAAAAGAAGCCCCGGGAGGTGGTGGTCCCGGGGCTGCGGGAGGGCTCAGAGCCCTCCCGCACCATTTTAAAAAGAAAGCCCCGGGGGTGGCGGTCCTCGGGGCTTGGGGGCCCTTGAGGCCCCCATACATAAATGTAACACCCCCACCATGCCCCCGGGACTTGGGCCACCCGGGGGCAAAATACAATCGAAGCGCGGGAGACCGCCCTGCGTTTTTTTTTTTCGGCAGGATTCGCGCTCCCTGAGCGCATCCTGCCGATTTAAAAAAAAATGCTTTTTCTGCCCAGGGGTCCTTGTGGGACCCCTGAGCAGACCTAGGGGTCAGGGTGTTTCTACCCTGCCCCCTTTGTGCGTTTTGCGCACTTTTTTACTGCTTTCTTGTTCCTCGGTTCTACCGAGGAACAAGATGGCTGCCAACACTTCCTGGTTTGGAGTGTTGACAGCCAATTAGCAGACAGCTCGTGATCGGGAGGGTGCGCGAATCCGACGCGGCCATAGATATATATGCACTTTTACTTTTGATTTTCTCAGCAACTACTGAACGGATTTACACCATTTAACAAAAAGGGTTCTTTCTGAACCAAGAACTACCTCTTTGCCAAATTTGGTGTAATTCCGTTCAGCAGTTCGGGCTGTAGCCGTGTCTAAAGTTTCCTATGGGAAATTGATTTTTGACTCTTATTTTTTAATTTCTCCGCAACTACTGAACGGATTTACACCATTTAACAAAAGGGTTCTTTCTGAACCAAGAACTACCTCTTTGCCAAATTTGGTGTAATTCCGTTCAGTAGTTCGGGCTGTAGCCGTGTCTAAAGTTTCCTATGGGAAAATGAATGGGGAAAACACGTTTTGGGACCCCCTTTTTCTCAGCCCCCGCTTGACGAATCACCCTGAGACTTTCAGGGTAGGAGCGGACCGGAGCGGGCCATAAAGTTTGAAAATTTCGCGAAGATTCGTCAACCGACGCAAGAGTTATTTCAAATAGAATGTCGCGTATTTCCTATGGAAAATAGGTCCTAACTATAACTATCTACTGGCGACCGCCAGTAGATAATATATATATATATATATATATATATATATATATATATATATATATATATATATATATATATATATCACAAAGAAGCACGAGGCGTTCCCCTGTTACCGGAGCTCCTGGCCCTTCAGGGCGGTCTCACAACATGGGCACGGGGCAGCCCATTAACATCCTCTTGGCAAAACAAAGTGAGGCCCAATGCAGTAGGAAATGACTTTATTACAAGAGTTTCAAGCGCCTGCTTCCATCTGTCCAACGTTTCGGCATGTTGCCTTGTTCACGGACTGGATCACAAGCGCCCAGGTGCGCTCGAGCATGCTTATAAAACAATACAACACGTGACTGTGATCACCAAACTACTACTCCCATAGTGCTTTGTGCATGTTGTTAAAATGCACGGTAAAGTCCCAAGGTGTTCTAATCCTAAGTGGTGATATTTGTCTCTTGGCACAAGCACGATGTTACAGTGGAATTGCATTTTCAGACAGTCAGGTGAGTTTATCTTTGCCGCTGCTCTCATGTGATTCTTAAAAATCTGGAAAAGTCACCTTCGTACTGCACGATCATGACAGGATATCCTCCTGCCTGAATCCCTTCCACGCGCCGACCTTTTTGCTCTAGTGGCAATCCTTGGTAGGTTGGGAGGCGCGAGTGAGCCAAGCTCCTCAATTAACATCACAAAGAAGCACGAGGCGTTCCCCTGTTACCGGAGCTCCTGGCCCTTCAGGGCGGTCTCACAACATGGGCACGGGGCAGCCCATTAACATCCTCTTGGCAAAACAAAGTGAGGCCCAATGCAGTAGGAAATGACTTTATTACAAGAGTTTCAAGCGCCTGCTTCCATCTGTCCAATGTTTCGGCATGTTGCCTTGTTCACGGACTGGATCACAAGCGCCCAGGTGCGCTCGAGCATGCTTATAAAACAATACAACACGTGACTGTGATCACCAAACTACTACTCCCATAGTGCTTTGTGCGTGTTGTTAAAATGCACGGTAAAGTCCCAAGGTGTTCTAATCCTAAGTGGTGATATTTGTCTCTTGGCACAAGCACGATGTTACAGTGGAATTGCATTTTCAGACAGTCAGGTGAGTTTATCTTTGCCGCTGCTCTCATGTGATTCTTAAAAATCTGGAAAAGTCACCTTCGTACTGCACGATCATGACAGGATATCCTCCTGCCTGAATCCCTTCCACGCGCCGACCTTTTTGCTCTAGTGGCAATCCTTGGTAGGTTGGGAGGCGCGAGTGAGCCAAGCTCCTCAATTAACATCACAAAGAAGCACGAGGCGTTCCCCTGTTACCGGAGCTCCTGGCCCTTCAGGGCGGTCTCACAACATGGGCACGGGGCAGCCCATTAACATCCTCTTGGCAAAACAAAGTGAGGCCCAATGCAGTAGGAAATGACTTTATTACAAGAGTTTCAAGCGCCTGCTTCCATCTGTCCAACGTTTCGGCATGTTGCCTTGTTCACGGACTGGATCACAAGCGCCCAGGTGCGCTCGAGCATGCTTATAAAACAATACAACACGTGACTGTGATCACCAAACTACTACTCCCATAGTGCTTTGTGCGTGTTGTTAAAATGCACGGTAAAGTCCCAAGGTGTTCTAATCCTAAGTGGTGATATTTGTCTCTTGGCACAAGCACGATGTTACAGTGGAATTGCATTTTCAGACAGTCAGGTGAGTTTATCTTTGCCGCTGCTCTCATGTGATTCTTAAAAATCTGGAAAAGTCACCTTCGTACTGCACGATCATGACAGGATATCCTCCTGCCTCAATCCCTTCCACGCGCCGACCTTTTTGCTGATTTTAGAGGAATACTTTAAAGTTCCAAAACTCCACACTTAGAAGAATTTCCAAGTGAAACCAGTCAATGTTAGCCTATGGAAGGAAATTCAAGTTACTGGTAAGTACGGTTAAAATTACTTTTCAGGACCAGTACTGGGCTGAAAGATACAGCACTGAGGTCTCTCCTGATAACAGGTGAGTAAATCGGAATTCGTATTTCGGCTGATTTTAGAGGAATATTTGTATGTTTCAAAAATCAACACTTAGAAACTTTTTCAGCAAAAAGCAGACAATGATATCCTATGGAAGGAAATTCAAGTTACTGGTAAGTACGGTTAAAATTACTTTTGAGGATCAGTACTGGGCTGAAAGATGCAGCACTGAGGTCTCTCCTGATAACAGGTGAGTAAATCCGAATTCGTAGTTCTGCTGATTTTAGAGGAATATTTGCACAATGGTGAAGGTAGGGGGCGGGGCCTGAGGTGACATCTGTGCAAACGCGCCCCGTGGCGCGTTTTAAGTTGGGGATTAAGTCCCCTTGAATCATGAGGGTCCCTAGGGGCCAACTAGCCCACCAGGAACCTCCAGTATGCGCCAGGGGCTGCGTTGCAGAGACGTGTAGAGAGGCCACACCCCTTTACACCTCTCTGCAACGCAGCTCTGTGGCGCTTTCTGGATGTACCTGTTGGGCTAGTTGGCCCCCAGGGACCCTCAGCATTGAAGGGGATTTAATTCCCCATCTTAAAACGCGCCACGGGGCCTGTTTGCACACATGTCACCTGAAGCCCCGCCCCTCCCTTCACCACTGTGCAAACGCGCCCGTGGTGCGTTTTAAGTTGGGGATTAAGTCCCCTTGAATCCTGAGGGTTCCTGGGGGCCAACTAGCCCACCATGTACCTCCAAAAGCGCCACAGAGCTGCGTTGCAGAGAGGTGTATAAAGGGGCGTGGCCTCTGTACACCTCTCTGCAACGCAGCCCCTGGCGCATACTGGAGGTTCCTGGTGGGCTAGTTGGCCCCAGGGACCCCAGTATTCAAGGGGAATTACTTCCCCATCTGCAAACGCGCCAGGGCGCGTTTGCAGAGTGGTGAAGGAAGGGGGCAGGGCCTGCGGGCCGATCGTTTTTGTTTTTTTCCCTGAAGGGGGGCTGTGTGGCCCCCCTTCCTTTTTCTTATTTTTGGGCCCTGGGGACCCCATCCCCCAGGGCCTTACCCCCTTTTTTTTTTTTTTAAATTTTTAAAAAAAAATTATTTCTGGGGAGGGGGCCGCGTGGCCCCCTCTCGGGCCACTACTTGCCCCGGGGACCCCATCCCCCGGGGCCTGGCCTCTGGTTGGGGACTGTGGGGGTCCCCAAACCCCCACAGTCCCGCCGGCTCCCCGTGTCCTACGGGAGCCGGCATTGCTTTACACATGGGGAGCAGCTAACATGCTGCTCCCCGTGTGGAAAAGCAATTGTCTTTGGATATTGGAGCGAGAGCAGGTTTCCCTGCTCTCTCTTCCAATATCCAAAGCAGTTTGTAATGACAGGACGGGAGCCGCGAGGCTCCCGTCCTGTCATTGCAAACAGCAGTGTCCCGGGGTAGGCACCCGGGACACTGCAGGAGCCGGCCCTGGGGGTGGCGGTCCCCAGGGCCACCACAGGCTCCAGGAGGGGGCCTCGCGGCCCCCCTCCCCACATCAGCAAAGCCCCGGGGAGGTGGTGGTCCCCGGGGCTTCGGGGTCCAAAACGGACCCCCATTTTAATTTGTTAGTGCCCCGGGAGGTGGCGGTCTCGGGCGTGTGGGGGGCTCGACCCCCACACAGGAAAAACTAAAAAAAGAAGCCCCGGGGAGGTGGTGGTCCCGGGGCTGCGGGAGGGCTCAGAGCCCTCCCGCACCATTTTAAAAGAAAGCCCCGGGGGTGGCGGTCCCGGGGCTTGGGGGCCCTTTGAGGCCCCCATACATAAATGTAACCCCCCACCATGCCCCCGGGACTTGGGCCACCCGGGGCAAAATACAATCGAAGCGCGGGAGACCGCCCTGCGATTTTTTTTTTTTCGGCAGGATTCGCGCTCCCTGAGTGCATCCTGCCGATTTAAAAAAATGCTTTTTCTGCCCAGGGGTCCTTGTAGGACCCCTGAGCAGACCTAGGGGGTCAGGGTGTTTCTACCCTGCCCCCTTTGTGCGTTTCCGCACTTTTTACTGCTTTCTTGTTCCTCGGTTCTACCGAGGAACAAGATGGCTGCCAACACTTCCTGGTTTGGAGTGTTGACAGACAGCTCGTGATCGGGAGGGTGCGCGAATCCGACGCGGCCATAGATATATATGTACTTTTACTTTTGATTTTCTCAGCAACTACTGAACGGATTTACACCATTTAACAAAAAGGGTTCTTTCTGAACCAAGAACTACCTCTTTGCCAAATTTGGTGTAATTCCGTTCAGCAGTTCGGGCTGTAGCCGTGTCTAAAGTTTCCTATGGGAAATTGATTTTTGACTCTTATTTTTTAATTTCTCCGCAATTACTGAACGGATTTACGCCATTTAACAAAAGGGTTCTTTCTGAACCAAGAACTACCTCTTTGTCAAATTTGGTGTAATTCCGTTCAGCAGTTCGGGCTGTAGCCGTGTCTAAAGTTTCCTATGGGAAAATGAATGGGGAAAACACGTTTTGGGACCCCCTTTTTCTCGGCCCCCGCTTGACGAATCACCCTGAGACTTTCAGGGTAGGAGCGGACCGGAGCGGGCCATAAAGTTTGAAAATTTCGCGAAGATTCGTCAACCGACGCAAGAGATATTTCAAATAGAATGTCGCGGATTTCCTATGGAAAATAGGTCCTAACTATAACTATCTACTGGCGACCGCCAGTAGATAATATATATATATATATATATATATATATATATATATATATATATATATACATATATATATATATATATATATATATATATATATATATATATATGTTACAGCAGCAGTTCTTAATATTTGACTTCTGTGGACCCCCACTGAATCATTACTGGAATCCAGGAACCCCCACTGTATCATAATTGGAAGCTGAGGTCCCACAGCCTAAGCAATTTCTATTGTTTGATCTTCAAAACCATATACAAAAATAATATACACCAAACAAATGCTCAAATATTAAAATATTTTGTTTAAATGACAATCAAATATAGAAACATTTTTCACATTTTCAATTTTTATTTGTATATACTTTATAAACTTTATTGTAATAATTTTAATATTATTTAATTTGGTAACGGGACCCCCTAAATAGGCCTTGATGACCACCAGCGGTCCTCGGACCACAGGTTAAGAACCACTGTGTTACAGGATCTCGCAACACTGACTGCCGACCGGACGATAATAACAGGACTGTGTCCCCAGAGATACAACCATCAGGCACTTATCATGGTAGCCTTTAAAATGTAAATACTTGTGCGTCGACAGCAGGAATTTGAAATATCTCAGATCAAGGGCTCTTCATTGCCTCTGTGTTCCTGCGTCTTCTTCACATCACCATTTGCCCTGAAGAAGTTCATTTTATGTATGAACGAAACGCGTTGGCTGGAATTTGCACATTTTGATATTGAAAATAAAGGATTGATAAACCGCTATACAAAATGAACATTTGGATTTATTGAAGAAAATTTAGATTTTTCACAGCCTGGTGGGCAGAAAATCTGGATTTTATTAAGGACACGGAGGCTAAGATTATGCAAATCTCCTTTATTGCCACAACTCAGCAGTAACAATGAAGAGAATATAGAACTTTAAACAACATTCCGTTATAGTATATAGAGCATGAGCACACATCCATCTTCCTTCTTTGTCTTAGTCCGGTGCTGCGAACAAGAAACATAACTTCGAAATGACGTGAAGGACTTTCTTTAAATAATAGTTATCCATAGGGCGATTTATTCTGGAAGAAAAAGAGGCACAATAGGTCAAAAGGAAGAAACCCAGGGAGGGTTAACAAAGTGGTGGGATAATCTTAGCCTCCGTGTCCTTAATAAAATCCAGATTTTCTGCCCACCAGGCTGTGAAAAATCTAAATTTTATGGCATGACACGGAGGCCAACATTATGCAAGTTTAAAGTGAATTAAGCACATTGTCAATCACATTATTGATTGGTCTAAAATAACATTTTTTAAACATACTTTCATTTGACCAGTCAGCGGCTCTAAGAATATCTTGGAGTCCTCCTAACATAAAAGCTTTAGAAGCCGATGCGCCTCTGAGGGAGTGTGCACCGAAGATAGACACATCGACACCACTCTCGCTCATCACTTCTTTCACCCATCTTGCAAGCGTGGGAGATGAAACTGCTTTATGGGGGAATCTGTGAGAGATCAGAAGTTGAGATCCAGCACCCCGCAAAGAGGCAGTTCTCTTTTCATACTCTTTTAGGCATTTGACAACACACAAACTTTCATTCGAAGAGAAGAAGGGGTAGAAAATAGAAGATGACATGGTTTTGGTCCTTTTCTTAAGATAAAAACAAACTCCCTCAGGTTGATAAGCTCTGCTAGAAACATCTAAAGCCTTAACGTCAGAGGTTCATCTAAAAGAAACTAAGCAAAGCAATACAGTAAGTTTGTAAGATATACGTTTAAGAGAAAGGTTAACATTGTCTCCCCAAGAGGATATAAGTTGTAAAACATTTCTTACGTCCCATAAGGCCGTATATTTAGGGGTTGGAGGATTAAGAACTCGCATACTTCTCATAATTTTCTTTGTTAAAAGGTTTTGTCCCACCGAGACGCCATCAACTAAGGAATGACCCGCAGCTATTGCTGATCTATAGACATTAACGGTTCTGTAAGAAAGACCAGAGGCAAACAGATCCGACAGGAAATTAACTACGTGAACTAAATCAATTGAAACGGGATCGTAGTGTTGTTGAATACACCAGCGAACCCATTTGTTCCACGCCAGTCGATATGCCTTCCTTGTTCCAGGTGCCCAAGACTCAGATATGAGTTGGAAAGCATCCTGCGAAAGCCCTGGGATTTTCCATTGTCGCCTGAAATCTTCCATGCCGTCAAGGTCAATAGACCCTGGTCTATGAGAGGGTGAGATTCGCCCTCCGGACCCCGAAGTATTTGCTTGAAAGGCGGTATTAGGATTTTAAAGTCTACAGTCATCTCTAAAATGACCGGGAACCATGCCTGCGACCTCCAAAGAGGGGTTATCACTACCATGTTCTGTAAGTAACGACGGGCATGTAAGAGAAGACGTGGAAGCATGACAAACGGCGGGAAGGCATACGGCTTTAAGTCTCGCCAGTTCTGGAGGAAGGCATCCACCCCTGATGCTTGAGGATCCGGCTTCCAGCTGAAGAAGCTCTTTAGCTGGGTGTTCAGTCTGTCTGCGAAAAGATCTGTCCCGAACGGACCCCATCTGTCCTGGATTATCATAAAAACTCCTTCGTCTAGTTTCCAGTTGCTGGAATCCTTGAAATTCCTTGAGAACCAATCCGCTACGCCGTTGTTCAAACCAGGAATGTGCTCTGCTGTAACAGAGAGTCCCTTGTTCAAGCAAAAGCTCCAGAATCTTTTCGCTATTTCCGTAAGACCCTTTGAATGTGGTAGTGCACCGCTCCACTATTTTCACAGTTTTCTCTCTGCTTGGCAGCTAGCATCCAACAACGGCAGGTGCAGGAGCTGTATGTGCACACCCAATCATACTATCCATTACAATTTCTTAAACAAGAAAAGGAATAAAGCAGGGAGGTGCGGTTACTCAGATACGCCGTTGCTCATTCATTCTCTATATTCATGAATGTATCCAATAATTTATGAATTAGGAGAGAGAATACATATGGCAGAGTACTAAGCTTAAAAATAAATATATTTCCTTTTGTGTGAACAAAGGCTGTTGGCGTTGATGAATTATGATACCTTGCTAGAACTCTTTTAAAAAATGATTGTGTAAAACGGAAAGATATCTAAAAGAGGCTGCTGCCATACTCTCTCGATTGCAGTCTCATTAACACTTCTCTTTAAAGACAAGATTACCTTTATCCAGGGGCGGCTCCTCCAATAAGGCGGAGAAGTGTCGCCCTCTGCTCTCAGAGCAGGAAAAATAAAATGATAATAACTTTGTTGTTATCATTTTATTTATCGTAGCTACGGGGCTGGGTTAGTCTGGGGTGGGGGTTGGGGTGTCACAGGGGGAGGAGTGGTTTGTGCACAATGAGCGTGCATGACTGTTTGGCCTGCCATCTTGGGCTGTCCAAACAGTCATGCGCACTTAGCATGTTCTCCAGCGGGCTGTAATATACAGCCTGGGTGGAGAACATGCAAAGTCTCACAGTCCCCGTCTGAGTGCCAAACCAGAGCGCTCAGACTAATCACAACACTGCATTGCAGCATTGTGATTGGATTAGGGGAGCCTGTGTGCTTCCTGCTTCCGGGACTTGTCAGGAAATCAGGCAACGACAGATAGTGTCGCAGCCATGAGGAGCTAAGTGAATTTTTTAATATTTTGTTCCCCTCCCTCCCCCTGGCTCACCACACCCATTCCCTGCCAGCTGCCACTGCTGTCTTGTGGTTTGTGGCCTCCTGGTCTGCCTTGCTACGTTGACTTAGGCCTGGCTGCCATGATGCCTTTGTGCGCACGTTACTTTGTGCCATTGTTTTTCCAGCCTCTGCTTCTGTCCGGCTATTTTAGAACTGTCTGCATTTTTGTCTTTCACCTTTTCTCCTGTTCCCTTTGGGCTACGTCTGCACAACATGTACAAGGTCGAAAAACAACGTCCCTTGTTCTTGCTGATCTGGCCAGACCCTCGCACTTAGACATAACACTAGGTACAGCTGCCCTGGAGAAGTTCATGTGCTTTTAATATTGTGATTTCACGGTTAGAGACACTTGGAGAAAAACCTTTCCAGAGAGAAGAGCTGTGCTTGTCTGATGATGTAAACCTTGCATCTAGATATTGAGGTATGGGGGTTCGCTAGACAAAGCCCAGAGGTCTTCTTGTTATAATAAACTAGCTACTAGCACGGGAGGGTGGTAAGGTCATTTAGCCCTATATCCACTGCTTTATGAAATGCTTTCCCCGTTTGTATTCTATGGAGTTGTAACTATGCTGATTATATTATCCTTATGCATTATGTTGATAGTACTGGCACGTGTACTGTATCTTAGAGCACAGTAGTTGAAATAAACATTTTAAACTATACAGTGTCTCTTCTTACGCGCGTTGTGGACAGGTATGTGTGAGTTATGAAAGGGTGTTCTTGCTACTGCGAGTCCTGAGAGAGAGATACCGTGTTCTGTGTTGTCTAATCATTGGTAGCATTGTTGCTAATGAGACGCTACAGCTAGTCGGGTTGGGGTTTTAGGTGCTAAGGTTTCTGGTTGGCTCACCACCATATTCCGAGGTCCTATTATCCTGTGCATAGCTCTGTGTATGTGCAGAATCCCTACAACATGGCGCAACCAACGAGTGGGCTGCTTATCTGCGAGACGCTTGAGTAGTATTTGTGCTTGTCCACAACTCCCTTCGTAGACGCTTCCGGAAGCGTGTGTGACCCACATCCGCGTTATATGACAGTGGCAGTCGGTGAACTGCGTAATTTGCATTCGTCTTTGATACGAGTGCATAGAGCTTTAGTACAGTATGTTACGGGCAACATCCAGGGAGCCCCTCCTCGAGTTGCAGCCCATCCAGCTGAAGCAGGCGGTGTAACAATAAGTCCTGTCATGGTTAATTCGGTAATGGGCAAGCGCCCACAAAATAAGGATGATTTTCCTTATTGGCTTGCAGAAAAATTTGACCAACTGGAGGCAGTTTTTCCAAATACCTCTCCCGTGGAAAAACACAGAATTCTGACGATTAGTTTGCCAAAAGACTTAATCCCCGAGTTGGCAGAATGCAACAACTGGGGTAGGGTATTCGCAGCAGTATATGCGAATTGTTTCGGCACTCCTTCCATGACGGTTCTCCCCTCTGTAATTAAACGAGTGCAGGATGAACATGGCCCTGAAGCGGTTGTGGAATTAGGGATGAGACTGGTGGGAGTGTTCGACGTAGTAGCTGATTTGATCCTTGCGAATGTCAAGGGCGATGCAGTTAACTTTCAAGTAGCTAATGCTTTGGCTTTGGTCCCCGATCCGGACAAGCCGCGCGAATTACCGAAAATTATTGCTCAGGCTTACAAAACAATTGGCCGCAATAGCCTGGGAGTTAAGCCTTTTGCTAAATCGCAAACACAATCGCAACAACAACCAAAAACTCAATCTGAGAAAGATGAGAAACCAGTTTTTACTAAAAAGAGCTGGAGGTTGAAAAACAGGGTAAGCAACAGAAGAAGCCGGGGTCGCGAGGCGCATCCCCGGTTTCCGTCTCTTCTGAACGCACTTAAGATTTGCGCGATAGGGCGAGAATTAAATCTCCAGAGAGATTTCAAGTCCCTGATTCGCGTTCTCCTCGTTCTTCACAGGCACCAACAACTTCGCAAGCTGGTGGAGGAGATCGCCAGGATAGAGGAAGGGGTCGAGAGGCTCCATAGGGACGAGACCAACCTCGACAACAGGTCAGAGGGAAAGCAGAAGAATTTCAACGCTCTCGCCCACAGTTTCAGAAGAAGAAAGTTGCCGCTGTAACAGCGAGATATGCCACAGACCTTGAGAACAAGGCTCCTGTATTGGACGTGGGCAGTGACCCTCCTAGACAACACCACGGAAGTTACCATAGTGCGGGAGGCGCTACGTCCTCATGTGGACTGAAACATTCATTACTGTCGAGACAGCAGACACCAGAGTGGCACCCCCTGACAGACTATATAATATTGTTATTCAAATTGAAGGTGACATTCAGCGTGTTATTAAAGGGATTTTTGGGAAAATCTGACCTCTTCGTATGACATTCTGTTAGCGGAGGCGGATTGGCCGCCCCATTCGTACTTGCTGCGCGTAAAGGGGAGGAGGTAATCCTTCCGAGCTTTTCTCGTCATGTCCCAAAGGACAAAGCGGAGGCTCTTGCAGCTGAGTGGGCTGTGTCCCTGGCTCCAGCGTTATACCGCAACCACGTGGGCTGGGATGAAGACTCTCCCCCATGAAATACCTTTGCGGTCGTTGCCACAGCCACAACCCCAATATCCCATCAAACGGGAAGCTAAAGGTCCCGTTTCCGAAATTCTGACCCAGTTACAATATCAGGGAGTGATTGAAACATGCGTGTCACCGATGAATAATCCCCTTTTCGCGGTTTCTAAACCCGATGGATCGTACCGCTTAGTTTTGGATTACCAACATTTGAACTCTCATTGTCGGACCTTCGCGGTGCAAAACACCCACAGTTCTGCGCTTGTAGACAGTCTTGTTCGTAAGAAATATAAAACTACACTTGACCTATCCAATGGATTCTACACGCACAACTTAGCCCCGGAGAGTAGCCAATGGAGCGCTTTTACCTCCGGTGGTACATTTTTCAAATTCCAGCGTTTACCTATGGGCTACAAGAACAGTCCAGGCGTATTCGCTGCCCGTGTTGTCTCTTTGTTAGACGGCATAGACCCAGATGCATGTTCGTACGTCGATGATATCTATCTGACAGACGACAAATTATTCCCGCATCTTTCCCGAGTGGACCGCATTATTCTAGAATTTGCG
Source organism: Calotriton arnoldi (assembly GCA_963921515.1). Taxonomy (NCBI): domain Eukaryota; kingdom Metazoa; phylum Chordata; class Amphibia; order Caudata; family Salamandridae; genus Calotriton; species Calotriton arnoldi. The sequence goes on along the minus strand of CAWUFW010004983.1, from coordinate 486,353 downwards.
GTTTTAGGTTACAAGTTTAACTTTGCCAAATCTCACATTGCTGAATTTACCGTTTTGTTTTTGGGCTATGAGCTCAACAATGAAGGTAAGGCTTAGCCCCCCATTTCCTAGAGAAGTGTGCACTTTTGTGCACTCCTACCACTCTGAAGAAACTTCAGTCTTTGCTGGGTTTTCTAGATTTTGGGCGTACTTATATTCCTGAATATGCCCAGCGTATCAAGCCACTGTATGCCTTGATACAACCTAACTTTTCGAAGTCATGCTGGCTTCCGGAGCATTCCTCCTTTCTGCAGTCTTTGCAGACAGACCTTCTTGAGTCTAAATTCTTGTTGACTCGTGATAACCGCACAAACCTGGTGATTAGAATAATTCCAGGGGCAGTGGGTTTCACGTACTTAACCTTTAACGAAGGTGACACAGTACCCATCGCATACAAGTCACATCTTTACACTTCCGCAGAAATGCGCTTTTCATCTGTGGAGAAAGTTTTGACTGCAGTGCAAATGGCGATTCTAAAGGAACGCGCACTGGCACAGGGAAAACGCATTCTGGTGGTAACACCATATCCTGCCCTGGAGGCAGTGACAAAGGCAAGTGTTCCGAACTCTAAATCTTTGCACCCCCGCTGGATACAATGGGCAACATCTTTGACGTCTCCAGATGTCACTTTTATCTTTGATTCTTCTCTTCAGACTCAGAAGTTTTTACAGTATGAATTTGTTCATCCTCCTCCTCTGTCCTTGCTACTGCTTGAGGAATACGAATGTTTGTGCCCGACCTTGATGGTCTAGACATGGCGGCGCAATCCACCATCTTTGATGTAGATAACCATTCTACTATGTTACAGGACTTACAAGAAGCCCGAGACAAACTTGCAATCGCACATTTACCTTCAGCCACAGACGCTGCGCTGCAGATTCCGGTTGCTGGCTGGCTTCTGAAGATTGGAGATCTGGTTCAAGAGAAGGTGGAGAACAAAAAAGAATTTGGCCCCTCTTATCGTGGTCCTTGGCTTGAAGGGAACTCGTACAGTCATCTTACCACCGCTTCCTGGTCGCAAGGAGAACAGATACATCTCAGTGGAAAATGTCAAGCTACAACATCTGGCCGATCCTGAATAGTGTTACACCAGCGGTCTCTTGTCCTGTCATTTCCCGGACAAATGTTCGTGGCCCTCCGGCCCGAACGGTCACTGATGTTGCCATCGAGATGGTAGATTCGCCTGATTGCTTACTCGATGACCCGGACTCCCCCTGCAACGACGAGTCTGAGTATACCTACCCCGCCAACGAGTCGGTGACACACCTAGCAACAACGCCACTGAGCCCAACATGTTATTCCTTTGACTCGGATTCCACCTCATCACTTGTCCCGTCCAAATTCAGTATTTTTGTATCCTGGTTCAGAGACAATTTTTTGATTCCCTCTTGGACATACATCTGGTTGGTACTATTCCTGATTTTTTTGTTCATGTCCATTGGCTTTGTCACAGTATTTTTTCTACTCATCAATGGTCACTATTTACCAGAACGCTCTGCAGTGAACTGTGTCGCTGGAACTTTGGCTCCACATTCTTCATCTCACATCATGAAGCGGGACCACACATTAGTGAACATTTCAGCTTTTTCAGTCGCTGATGGCATCGTATGGGATGCAGTAAACTTCCAAATTCATGGACCAACCGAAATTATTAATGTACCAAATGTCCTTCGAGTCTCAATGGGTGATGTCGTAAAAAGTAATATTCATTCTGACGATTGGGATGTGCATGCAGTTGAAGCATTATTTACTGATTTGAAATATTATGCTGCTTTTAATGCTGAAGATTTGTACATGAATTCTGCAAGTTATGCTGATTTATATTGTTACCAGCATTGGGGCAACCACCTTGTCCATAAACCAAGTGCACTGCGTGGTCCTTTTAACTACACCCAATGGGAGCATTGTCCAACCCCTTTGCCAGGTAGCTCCCAAACTCTTAGAAATAAATGTACTTACTTCACAGACTTTGATAGATCGAACCCTGGGTCCCATTATTTTAAATTAAACACTCCATCCACTCAGAAAATCATGTTGACCCACACCAAATTGCTATATTCGGGTTCCTTTTTGAGCGCCTTAGCTGTGGATGGTTATGAGTACTGGAAGGACACTGTTGACTTGAAATCAATCTGGGGCTCCAAACCATGGCAGGTGCAAGGCACCGAAGCCTTGCACCGTGCTTGCCTTATCCCGGCCCAAATTTTATTTCTGAATAATACCATCTATCAAACTACGTGTTGGGGTGTGGCTACTTCCAAACAATTGATGGCACCTTCCATTCCTGCATTGTCTTCCACTCCCAACGGGAACTTGCATTTCAATGTGTCCCTTACAATTTTGCAAGCTCTGTTTCAGAACAATTCGTTTAATGTCTCTACGCTTGTTCAGTCACCCTGGTTGGCTTGGCCCATAGCGTCTAATGGCTGCCAACTGCGTTTTCATGACTCAGTTCCTGGTTACAAACAGGATAGGCCAGATCCAAGGTTTTCTGACTCTCGTACTGTAACAACATATTCTGTTGGTAAATTGTGTAAACAGTGGTTGCAGCACTCTTCCCTCGATTCTGTTAAACAACATTTATCCCTCCTATCAGGCAACATTGATCTGTCCGACTTTATTCTGGGGCCTCGTGGTCCACGACCTAAGAGATTCATTTATGAAACTTATAATGAACTCTGGAAGCTTTTGCAAATTGAAGCTGCTTCCCTTCTACGGAAAATAGATCAAGCAAATTTAGAAAAGGTGCTTGCTGTTGTTGACAATAGTATTAATACCCTGTCTTCCCGCATTTACACGTTAGAGAATATTGTGTCCTCTGTTGTTGATATTGTACAGGATGATGTTTCAGTGTTATATCATGGTCAGAATCAATTGCGTTCAGTTATGCAGTTTGCATGGACTTTGCAAACATTTAAATTGGGTAAAGTTCCTTGGCATTTTTTGAACACCTCTGCCTTATTCCTGCCCTTTAATTTAACTGACAAACAGCAGTTCATGTCCATGAAGGATGCAGCATACACTCTGTTACATATCGAGAAAATAGAGCCCTTACCATTCTCTGTTGCGGAACTGGATTCTGCCGTGTGGCTAGTTTATGGGGTTATCGCCTTGCCTTTTCTTTGTTTGAATTTAGTTCGTGCATGAAACATTATCCTGTGGGCCGTTTCCAGCCCTTGGGCAGTGCCTTCCTGCATGAACTTTGGTCCCTGCCTTTCATGTATAAATGCCTTAGAGACGGGAAGGAAGTTTTTCTCACGGGGAGTCATGCAATTCAACTGTGGGTCATTCCCTTATTTGCAAACACATTAAGTTGCACGGAGCTTGTAACGTTTCGGCTCCGAATCTTGCTTGTGTGTTAAAGGGTATTCCTGCTCCTGCTATTTCTCCTACTTTCACTGTGCTTGCTAATGGTAGCTATGTGCTTTTGAATAACCAAGACTGCTGTGGCATGCTGGCCGGCATACCCTATATTGTTAGTTTCACACAGGGTTGTCTGCTGCAAAAATTTGCTTTTTCCTCCCCCGCATGACATCATAGATAGTTCTGTTTGGCCTTCCATTCCTACTCTGAAGGCGGATTTCAATAAATTGAGCAGAATAAAGGCGCTATTATTGAACCAGGAGGTTATGCTCACATCCGCCCGGGAGACATTCATTCTCCAGGTGGCAAGTACCCACAGTGAAATACAGGCCCTTTGAACACTAACCTCCCACAACATTTCGGTGAACTGATTCACCGTGTTTTTAATGCATCACGCACTCAAGGTCTGGTGCACTTTTTTAAAGTTGTGGGCTCTGGCCTTGTGACCTCTTTTCAAACTATTTTTGGTGTAATACCGGCTTTTATTAATTCCATTTTTTCCAGCGTCTTTGGTGGCTTTCCGTTGATCCTCGCCTTAGCGGCTGGTATACTGCTGTTGGTCTGTTTACTACGCAATGGCTGCACCACCTTGGGCCCTTCTCGACCCAGGTCGACTCCAGATGCTCCGTGAGCGCATCCTCGCTGGCTTCGGCGTCCTGCCATTGGCGACACTGAGTGTGTCCTATACACTTTCTTTTCGCTTTGCGTATTTCACTTGCGTGCAACCTGTGATGTCTTGCATCCGCTGTCCTTTCTCGTGGACCATGTATTATTGCCTCTCCAATACATCTTTGTCTGTTCCGGATTTTGTTCAGTTGGTGGGTCCCTTAGAGGCCCATGAACGGGACTGTTCCTGTGCAGGCTACATGGCGCGTGCGGCTGCACTGGGGATTTTGGCACAATGGGATATCTGGGCTGCTGCTCAGAATCTCCTACAACAAAGTTATATTGAGTACCACGCAAGTTGTCCTGCAATGCTATTCGCTGCTCCCTCATGCGAGGAACATAACTGCAGCTTTGATTTATTGGACTGGATGGCGTCGCTTTTTTCCGACGATTCCAATGATGTCCTCTTGGAAGGTGTAGCGTTTTTCTGCACTTACACTCTGTTGGATTGACAGGGCTTTCGCTTTCTGCGACCTGCCGCACTGGATTTTTTTTTTCCTCTCCAATTATTTTTTCGTCTCCCATTCGTTGTCCTTCATGGGGACTGCTCCACGACGGACGTTTCTGTTCTGCTCCATCTATTTGAACTCTGTCTTCGTCCTATGTCTTGGCCGATGGACTGCCCAGGGGAGGGTGTCTTGTGGTTTGTGGCCTCCTGGTCTGCCTTGCTACGTTGACTTAGGCCTGGCTGCCATGATGCCTTTGTGCGCACGTTACTTTGTGCCATTGTTTTTCCAGCCTCTGCTTCTGCCCGGCTATTTTAGAACTGTCTGCATTTTTGTCTTTCACCTTTTCTCCTGTTCCCTTTGGGCTACGTCTGCACAACATGTACAAGGTCGAAAAACAACGTCCCTTGTTCTTGCTGATCTGGCCAGTCCCTCGCACTTAGACATAACACTAGGTACAGCTGCCCTGGAGAAATTTGTGTGCTTTTAATATTGTGATTTCACGGTTAGAGACACTTGGAGAAAAACCTTTCCAGAGAGAAGAGCTGTGCTTGTCTGATGATGTAAACCTTGCATCTAGATATTGAGGTATGGGGGTTCACTAGACAAAGCTCAGAGGTCTTCTGTTTTTATAATAAACTAGCTACTAGCACGGGGAGGGTGGTAAGGTCATTTAGCCCTATATCCACTGCTTTATGAAATGCTTTCCCCGTTTGTATTCTATGGAGTTGTAACTATGCTGATTATATTATCCTTATGCATTACGTTGATAGTACTGGCACGTGTACTGTATCTTAGAGCACGGTAGTTGAAATAAACATTTTAAACTATACAGTGTCTCTTCTTACGCGCGTTGTGGACAGGTATGTGTGAGTTATGAAAGGGTGTTCTTGCTACTGCGAGTCCTGAGAGAGAGATACCGTGTTCTGGGTTGTTTAATCATTGGTAGCATTGTTGCTAATGAGACACTACAGCTAGTCGGGTTGGGGTTTTAGGTGCTGAGGTTTATGGTTGGCTCACCACCATATTCCGAGGTCCTATTATCCTGTGCATAGCTCTGTGTATGTGCAGAATCCCTACAACACTGCTTTTATCAATAAGATGATCAATGAGGAAAGCATGCACAAATGGGATCTGTGTTTGAGATGTAGGACTTTTTTCCTGGATTGATAAACTGATCACTTTCAAACTAGGTAATAGTAACACCTGTTATTTACTTGAGAAGGAAAATCTAGTAACCAGACACTTTGTGAAAAACACTGATGACTACCTATCAACATTATCCCCTCTTGACACCACAAGAGTCTTCAGCAGTACCACCCAGGGACAATGGCAGATCTACCACTTCATTATGTTTATAAGAGTATTGTATCAGTAAAGAGGCCTTCAAGTACAGGGGCACAGCTATCAATAGTACATCAAGTGGTGGCACCGGGGACCAGGTGTCTGATGGACCCACTGCACCCCATTAGCAGCGTTTTAATTACCCTCAAACCAGGGGATAGAGGCCCATTTTCCTGGCAGGCATTAGTGCCAAGGGAGCCCCTTCTACACCACTGATTCGCTGTTGACAACAGAAAAACGTCTCTCTTTGCCACGTTTTTCTACTCAAAGAGGCATTCTAGAGGGTATGTTTGTTTGATGATGTCAGTTAAGGTTTTGTGATTTATTGTAACATCCTTTACCGAATGGGCTCCTGTACAAACACATTAGACAGTATTATGCAACATATAACATAATTTTAAATTTAAGTGTGGTATACATCACTTTTCTGATTTAGATCATTACAAAAGAAAAGAAATGTAATCATAAGCTGAACAATTCTTAACTAAATGGTTCGTCACCTACATCGCTTGTACTTCTGATTCTGACTTAGGGCTCATTTAGAGGTTGGTGGATATTGGACTTCTACCTTAAAGGGACGGTGGGCTCAATCTGTCATGCTCATGATTCTCTTGCCTCATTTATGGTTATAGCACTTGCCATATTTCTGGTGGCTGAACCTCATTTGGCACCGGTGTGTGAATTTCCTTTTCTGTGGCCTATCGGCCACTGGGCTGCCAGATCTGAATATCGCAGACTCAAATAAAACAACTTCAGTCATAGACATGAAAAACAGAGACACAATTATGGATTGTCAAGAAACCACAATACTACATTGTATCATAAAAAAGAAAATTAAATGGTAAATCCCTCCACCAATAGACCCGTGCAAAATAAAATTAATGACGTATTACACAAATTTGTAAAATTCACTGAATTCCTTGTTATGAAAGGTTTTTTTAGCCTTTATTATTTTCCATTAACAACAAAGAATACTGTTCTTAGTTCTTGTGTAAAAGTTGCAGAAATATGTGGTGCATTTATGTGCGTTACATAATAACCTCCTTACACAGGTTCTAATTAGTGTCACGTGGTCTTGGTTTACATACATACATCTCGTGATTACTCTATTCCGCCCTAATGATAGTGCCCCCATCCATAATCTAGCTTTATATAAAATGTCCATTTACCCGTTGATGGATGTTTGAGTTGTATGATTTAGTCCTTAAGACTGGGGGCCCTGGGTGTCATCCATATCTAGTAGGTATTGTCGCAGTGGCTGCCAAATGTCACGTGGTCTAGATGTGATTGGTTGTAGATTAGCATATAATTCGTAGTTAGTGTTGCCGTAGATTAGACTGTTAAGCCATGCCTTTTGTGTGGGAGTGAATCTGCTGCCCCATTTTATGGCTATTTCCCGTTTGGCAAGCAGGAGGGCAATGATAGCAAAATGACGTATGGACTTCGGGACCTCTCGTACGTATCCCAGGAGTGCCATTTCTGGTGAGGGTGTAATGGTAGTGTACACCATGTGCGATAAGACTGTGAATATTTCCTGCCAATATTTTTGGAGCTTTTCGCAGTTCCACGTCATGTACGCGAAATCCGCAAGTTGCACGTGGCATTTGGGGCATGTGTGGGTGTGGATGGGGTCAAGTTTGTGCAGTTTGGATGGTGTTGCATAGGCCCGCCTTAAGAATTTTAAATGAAGTAGTTTGTATCTGTGATTTAGGGATATCTTCAGTATCTGCGCACAGCAGTATTCCTACTGAGAGTCTGGTATTTGGTGACCAAGTTTGCGTTCCCATGCCCCACGAGTCTTGGTAACCCTAGTCGGAAGAGGGCCAAGCTTGCCTTGTATAGTTTAGATATTAAATGCTCCCCTCTGGTGTCGGAAATAAGTAGCGTTAAAGGGGGGAAGCTGTCCTGCTCCAGAGGATACCCGGGGATCTGGGCTCTCAAAGCTCCCTACAGTCTGCTCAATATAAACTGATCAATATATAGGGCTCCATGAAATCGGACATCCTCCGTTTTCGAGTATACATGCCCTCCCGGAAATAGGTCACCCATGGTGTCGAGGGAGTATTTTGTGAGGATGCGGCGCACCAGTGCTTCTTGCGTGATAGGTAGCCATGGGTTGCCGGCCAGAGGGATAGCTGAGGAGTACAGCAAGCGACCTCCAGTCAGAAGAACCAGTTTTTTCCAGGCCCAGATAGTCATTGATACGGTTTGAATGTCGCGGGGGTCCCTAGGGAGGCCCATTGGCAATAATGCTGCTAGCGGGGTCGGATCGGCAAGGTCTGCTTCTGGTTTAGCATACGGAATCCGGGCATAGGGATGATACCAATGGTGTGCAAAGCTACATTGAGCCACAATGTAGTATAGTTGAAAATTTGTGACTCCAAACCCTGCACATTCATATGGCGGGGTCATTGTGTCCAGGCGAGTTAGGGTGGTGTGTAGTGTATTGAAAAACGCATTGGTGAGCGGGATGGGGATGCTGTGAAACATGTATAGAAATTTGGGCAATACCACCGTTTTAATAATGGCGACTCGACCAGCCAGTGATAGTGGAAGTTTTAGCCAGAGCTCCATCTGCATGTTTAGTTTACTTAATGCTGGTCCATAATTCTGTTGTATTATCTGTTCTGCCTCTTTGTGTATATGTATCCCTAGATATTTAACGGACATGTTGCACCATGTAAAGGGGTATTCACAGTCTCTGCCTACCGTCGCCACCGTTAAGGGGACCACCTCGGATTTGCTCCAATTTAGGTGGAGCCCGAATAGTGTACCATACTGAATTACTTCTCTGATTATGGGCGCCAGGTTGTCTTTGGGGCGCCGGACAAAAAGAATAATATCGTCCACACATAGTGTCATCAAGAGTAGGCCAGTCTTGAATTGCAACCCCCTGTGGAGATGGCATTCCTGTAGGTGCCGTATTAGGGGGTCAAGAGTGATGATGAACAGCAGGTGCGATAGCAGGCATCCCTGTCTCGTACCACGCATCAGGGAAAAGGGGGGAGTCAGGGTCCCGTTCAGTCAGATTTGTGCCATGGGCTGAGTGTAAAGTAAGGTAATGAGAGCAAAGAAACCCGATGGTATGCGCATCTTACGCAGTGTAGCTAATAAGAAAGGCTATTACAAAGAGTTAAATGCCTTCTCAGTGTCCAACAGTGTGGCAACTGCGGGTATTTGAGGCGAGATCCTGTGCAGCACCGCGAACAGTGTGCGCAGGTTAAGGGCCATGGATCGGTGTGGGACAAAGCCCGATTGAGCCGGTGAGATTATTCGGTCAAGTTGGAGGGAAAGTCGCATCGCAATTATTTTAGTCAGAATTTTGTTATCGAAATTCAATAGTGGGAGGGGCCTATATGATCCACACATCTGTGGATCCCTCCCAGGTTTGGAAAGTAGTATGATAACCGCTGCTCGCAGTGTAGGTGGCAGGGCTTTGTTCTCGAGGGCCTCCTGATAGACTTCAACGAGGTATGGTGCAAATAGATGTTTGCATGTTTTATAAAAAATGCCAGTGTAGCCATCCAGACCAGGTGCCTTTGTGCCATCCATTGCTTCGATGGCTTGAATTATTTCTTCCGTTGTGAAGGGTTCCCCCAGAAATTGATAGTGTGCATAGCTCAACCACACCATGGCTATTTCTTTCAGATATTGCGTTCTCTCAGCAACATCATCTATGACCCGGGTTGTGTATAAATCAGTGTAGTACGTGAGGATCTCGGTCTGGATGGCTAGTGTGTCTGTTATTTGGGTGCCGTCTCTAGTACGGGGGCTGGTGATGTAGGGCTGGCACCTGTGGGGTTGTAATAGTTGCGCAAGGGTGCGCCCCCGTCTCTCCCCTTCACTGAATCTCCTGGTGATGGCGTGCTTACTTAAAAATGTGTTTCCCGTTCTGCTGCTTCACGGAACTCGGCCAGTAGGGCCCCTCGGTGATGCAGTGTCGCCTGTGCACCACGCACTTCCAGCTCCCGATCCATCATCTCTAACTGCTCCTCGAGCCGGAAGAGTGTGCGATTCAAATCTTTTAAAAATCTGGAGTGTTTGGAGATACAGATCTCTCTCATGTAGGACTTGAAGGCCTCCCATAGTGTGGCCTAGGATGTCACTGATCCTTTGTTCAAATCAAAGTATTCTACTATAGCTGCACGTATTTCAGATCGGAATCTCTAAGCGCCAGCCCCAGGAATCTCCATTGTCTCTCAAATGATATGTTGTGTCATAACCTGGCGTCATGCTGGGGGAGAGTATCCAGTAGTCGAGATGTGTCTATGTGTCATGTTGTGCTGAGTAGTGTGTGTAGGCAGACTCGGCGGGGTGCAGGTGGCGCAAGATGTCTACTAGGGTGTGTGTGTCACAAAGATCTATCATTGCCCAAGGAGTCCGTGGTTTGGAATCGGGGGTATTGGCAATGCTGTCTCGTTTGGGGCCCAATAGTAAGTTAAAAGCCCCCCATGTAGATATAGTCTGCCTCAATCTGATCTATCTGGGCCTGCAAGTTACAAAAGAATTCTGGACTATCCGTGTTGGGCAAATATACATTGATAAGGGCCATGCTGTATCCCATGAGGCGACCAACCACCAGGAGGTAGCGTCCCTCAGTGTCTGCGCGAATCATTAAGGGTTGAAAGGGTATTGGTTTGTGTACTAGAAAGGCAGTCCCCCTGGCATATGTGCTGTAGCCTGCGAAATATCGGTATATCCCCCATGTGGATGCCAACCCAGACGCTGGCTTGGGGGGAGGTGTGTTTCCTGCAAGAAGGCAGTATCAGTCTGATGTCTTTGCAGATAGTGCAGGACTTGTTTGCCTTTCGTACATTGTTTAATCCCCTGATATTCCAGGTGATTAGTGTTAAATCCAAGAATGGATGCAGCCTACTGTGTGCATTCATGAATGGTGTCTTGTGAGACAGGGCGTTTGTGAGCAGTACCTTGGTGTGTCAAGAACAGCAATCAGAACATGAAATCAGTACCAAACTTTCCATTTAAACCCTCCCCCACCCATCCCTGCTGTATCCATAACAGGGAATTTCCCACTTTGAACAGAATTTAATGTAAATAGGAAAATTTCAATTTCTTATCTGTAATTCAACAAGGTGTGATACACACTGAGGGGATGGTGATGCTACGCCAGTTACCCATGTTTGTAGAATGTTCCAATTACTGGAATGTGATGCTTCGTTTGCCATATTCAGATTACAGAGGCTTTAAGCAGCGTCTACTCTGTATGTCCTGCCGCAGCTTGGCTCACATGTGCCACGGTGGCGGCATGTCAGACGGGGTATCACTCAGAAGAAAAGAGGTCAGAGCTAGCTCTGGGGTTACTGTCCGATGGCGGTCCCCGCAGCGGCTCCCTCAGTCGTGCCCCACGAGCTTCCGAATGTGTGCAGCAAAATTCCTGCACTGCTGTTGGAGTGTCAAAGAGCCACGCTCTGCCCTCAACCATGACACGCAGCTGGCAGGATAAATCATGCCGTATCTCAGGCCCAGGTTCCACAGTGTAGCCTTGACTCCAGTGTCTTTGCGACTGGCTTGTTGTACCATGGAGGTAAAGTCTGGGTATAGGGAAATTGAGGAGCCCAGCCAGCTAAGTGTGCCATTTTGCCTGGCCAGCCATAGGGCGGTGTCCCTATCTCAGAAGTTTAACATTTGGGCGATGAGCAGCCTCAGGGGGCAGCCAGGGTTTGGACGTGGGCCCAGGGTTCGGTGGGCCCTCTCCACCAGAAATGTAGCTGTGAAGGATTCTTTGCTGAATAAATCAGTCAGGAGTGTTTCTACAAAGAGGTCCATGCAGCCCATGTTTGTGGTTTCCGGGACGCCCAGGATGCGTATGTTGTTGCGCCTACCTCTCACCTCCAAGTCTTCATTTTTCATTGCCATGGTTTCAAGAAGTTTTTCCATTGATCTATTTTCTTTGTCGACTGTGCAGCGCCATCTTCGAGGTCGGAGACCCTGCCCTCCACAGTATCCAGCCGTTTCTCACAAGTGTCTATTCGTGCCCCCAGTGTGTCCAGCCGATTTTCCAGGGAATCAAAGCGCCCATCCAGGGCCTTGAAGCCAGTTGTAAGTTCCAACATGAGGGTGTTCGCCCCCGCTGGTGTCGTATTTGCAGGGCCCTCTGAACCCCCACCCTCGGCCATCATCGCACTGGGGTTCTTCTCGCCATCTTTTGGTTTTTCAACCTGCAGACGCTGTTTGGGGTCTCCGCAGATCATTGCCTGCCCGGCCACAGTGCCTAGTGTATGTTTGGGACGGCTAAAAGCCGCTACGCAGGTCAAAAACACAGCAGTGAAGGCCAGGAGTTCCACTTGCTTTGTCCGTGGTCATAGCAAAAATGGCTGGGTTGTCCGGTTGCGTGGGTGGCACCAAAGAAGAGGCCCTATTGCGTTGTGTGCAAGCTTCCCTCTTTTTGGCTTGGGTAGGATGGGTAAATGTCCCCTCAGTTTGCTCCAAGTATCTGTGGCCCCCGAATAACTGCAGATGCCCCAATAGTGCGCCCAGGATTTCCAGCAGCTAGACCCTGCAGGGTTGCAGCACCTCCCGCCCAGTAGGCGCCAGAGGCCTGTCCCTCTCATGGCCACAGGCAGCGGCGGTGCCTGTCGGCAAGCAAACTTTGGCAGGATATGGAGGAGGGCCCAAGGGTAACAGAGGCCGCAGCACACAGTCGGCCAGTCCGAACCAGCCGGGTGGCAAGCCCACAGGCTCGCCCATGGCCCCTGTCACCGTGGGGCCTCTGGGAGCAATGCGGGCCAGCTTACCTGCAGCTCGGTGTGTACTGCTCACTTCAGCAGCTCGTTCAGGTCTCTAAGCTCCCGCGACACAGCCTCCTCTGCCAATGTCGGTTGGCCCGATTTTCGGGGTGGGAGGGTTCCGATTGAGCCCACCCTCAGGACCTGTGGCACACAGCCCGGGTCCTACACATCACGATGCAGCAGTCCGCGCACCGTTGGTCGCCTCCACTTGGCAGCAGCCCCAGTCCATAGGATACACAGCCGGCATCGGCGCAGTTTCCTTGTTTTTGAGAGTGCTGCTCCTATGTTTCTGTGCCCATACCAGTCACCTTTGCATTTAGCCATCTCAGGGGGACGGATGCTTACATTAGGATGGGAATATGACATGGATTTCGGGATGGCTGGCGGAGCTGCAGCGCTATGCAGCCATCTTGGTCGGCAGCCTGGCCATGACCCCTCCTTGTTATGAAAGTTTGTGATTGGAGGAGACTGTATCTAGCCGAAAATATTTTACAGGGAGACATTTTCTGCTCATACCAGTCTCTAACCAGTAGGTATCTTGTGTGACTTTTTTATGCAAGGTGTACTCTTGCGTGTTAAAAGGCTTTATTGGCATTCTATTCAATGTTATGATGTTATTGATTTCAGAAGGATGAAATAATGAGTAGGCCCTATTCAGATTTATATTTGAACTTGTGAACCTCGTGTCCCACAGTGATCTTTTCGGCAGGGTCATCAATACATCAGTCTGTCTCACTGAACTGAAAAGTTGAGTGTCTTGTGTACCACAAATATATCAGCACTCTCTTTTGTCCTTCTACTTATTTCCCATCATTTTTTTTACCCAACTGATCTCTCCCAATAGCTGCCATGTGGCTCCTAGTCAAGTTGGACATTTTGAGTTACTTTTGGTTTATTTTCCAGCTCGTTACACTTTTGGAAGTGCAGATTTTCTAAATAGATGCATGGCCCTGTGCATGTGAGGATGACATATCCTGTTGAGTGAAAAGCCAGTCCATGTTGACGGTCTCGGTATCATGCCTTCCTCCTTGCATCCTTTTTTTTTTGTTGAAATTGTGACTTAAAATTTACTTTCTGTGTTATCTCTACCTGAACAGGTGTTCCAGTAGAGATTTGGGGCCTGGATGCTTTGCTCTCTCCCTGAATTGATGGGGGGAAGCTGAGGGTAGGTGAAGGTTTGCAGGTCTTGTGATTCTGAAAAGTTAACCCAGGCTTCTTGTAACACACATCTCAACCCTCCTATTCAGCTGGAGAAAAACATCCGGCACCCATCTACCATCCACAGGATCCACACAAGGGTAGGACAGCTAAAGATCTTTGCCCCCGGCCAGCACTTTTAAAGGCCCTGTGCTCCTTCTACCAAATTAATTTATATAATAAGTAATAAAAAAAACAGGCCACGCCTGCTCATTCATGATGAGATAACTAAGTGGCGACAAATAATACATTTTCTTTTCCCCGGGAACAAATATCTATTTACGAGGTGAAAACCGGGGTAGGTCATGCAAAAACGTGTTGAGGCAGGCCCCTCAAAAGCTCCTGACAGGCCTGATCCTCTAACCACATCCAGGGACTTCTAAATGCTGCTTACTCTGTGTCGAGAATTTTACAATTCAGTGCTGCATTTTGTGACTAAGTCTAAGAACAGTTTTCCTGCTTCTGTGGCGCATGATTTAGCCGTATTCGCAAACACTGATGTCACTCATGCATGAAACCTGGGGACAGACTCAGTCCTAATGCTCTCTATCACTCACCATTGCCCATGTCTCCTTTAAAATTCTGCTACTTTCAGCATCCAGCCAGAATTTATGCAATATAATGGCAAAAAGTGTCTGAAATCAAAAGCAAAGGGTGCTAATTAAAATGCAAACTGGAAACAAAGTACAAGACGTATTTGCTGCGTCAGCATGAACTGCCCACACACCTTCCAGCACCTCCATTGATTCGTGGCTCGAAAGCTTTGTGAGAAGAAGATCCTTTTATCTACAAAATTATTTTTTATTTCTTCTACAGTTTTGTACTTCCTGAATGCATTAAAATGTGTCTTATCAAAAGTAGGACTCAGTGAAATAGTTTTCTCCCAGGCTCGGCTTTGCTCAGAGCTAGAAACATAAAAGAAAGATTTTAATGGGCGCTGTGTTCCAACAGAAAGGTTTTGTTACCCCTGCCAATGTTTTTTCCCTGAGAAATCTGACTAAATAAAGACCCTCCCCGGCAAGTCGCTTCTTTTCTACAAGAGTCACAAACTTGCAAAAAGAGACCAAAAAGAATGACAGCGGGCACGAGGAGGAGAGGCGCTGATTGCCTTTAACAGAAGCTCTCGCGATGCTGCTGTCAGAAGTGACAAGCCAATTTCCCAGCTAACATGTAAACTATGTTGGCTTCCTGGGAAGTAAGGAGGAAATTGCAAGTTATCGCGCGCTCTGCTGTAAGTAAAAAGGCATGGTCTTTCAAAGATACCGAGATAGGATGCGCCCAGGCTCAGTCGGACGTGCGTCTGAAACTCTCGAGGGAAATACACCCATTCCGAAATTGTAGCCTCAGACGTCCTCTGAAATATAACATTGTACCGATTCACCTTCTGCTGATTTTGCCTATCTTCTTGTGATTTATAAATAGTGTAAAGATCGAAAGAATTCTGAGCTTGAATGTGAAGATAATTTGGTTTTTCTGCATTTGAGCTAAATGATCATACCGCAAAGTTTACTTTCATGTTGGTAGAACTCGCGTCATCATGAGATGGAATTAGGGAAGTACCAGCCTATTGGCAGGATATCTTATAACATAAATAGTGTGTCCTAAATATCGTTTACAAAAATATTGTCCCATTAGAACTAATATTAGGAAATCTGCACTCAATTGCTGATCTTTTTGTGAACGATAATAAAGACACAATGTTCATGGCAGACAGATATTTCTGTGTACTATATTCTAACATGGAAGAGCTGGTAGGATAAAACGCTACACGTGTCAGCATCTACTGCAGTCAAATTAGCACCATAGTCAAAAACCTGGAGGACATACATCTGAGCATCGGGTAACTCACATAAAGAATAATGATTGAAAAGGAAAATGGATGTGAGGACCGTTGGTTACTCCGCTAAGGCAGACGAGCGTCGCCCCACTGCTCTGCAAGCACTTTAAAAAGGAAAACTAAAATGATAATAACAAATGTTATTATCATTTTAGTTTTCCGTTCCTGCTTAGGTGCAGGGCAGGGCGGAGCGGGGCTGGCCAGAGTAGGGGCAACGGGATGTGATGAAATGGATATGTTTTTGCTATTTTTTTCGTGCATTGTTCTATGTAAGTTAGCATTTGCTGCACCATTTTATGTTTAGCCACCATTTTGAATCTTGCTATTAACTGCGTATTCCCTCCTCAAGAAGCAGGCTGTGGAAAGTTTCATTTCTCCAAGGTTAGGCCTTGCTCTGCTAATGAATACACTGTTCTTATTAGCGCATACCTTTCCCACTAGATAGAGGCCTTCTCCTACTAGTCTAGCGGTACACACGGACAGAACGACCTTGGCATAGAGATAATGTGTGCCCGGCCTCAGAGTTGAAGCTCATCCTACTGTACTTCTATGTTTTAGCTGCAACTGCTCGTAAAAGTCCATTATGGGCGGGTCTTCCTTGGTTCTGAAATGTACATCATGTATCTCTATGTTTGCTGAAGTCAGTCCTCTCTGCAGCACCCCAAAGCAACTGGACAGACGGGGCTCCCCTCGAGTGTATCTGAATAAACATATACTTGGTTTGTATTCTCTACTGTCTGACCGACTCTTCATTTGTATGGAAGGCTCTGGTGGTCGCGAGTGACCCGGGTGGCCCTAATCGGGTCACTTCCTTCAGTTGGTGCCCGAACAGGGAACCCATCAGGCGAGTGACCCTTCACGGGTGGGGAGGTCGAGGCCGCCGTTGGGTTGGACGGATGGACCAGGGATCCCTGCACAAGAGAGTTCCTGAACTCGCAGCTATCCCTTCTGTCCCACTAGACGGTGCCTCAGCCAGCGGTCATCCCGACTGGGGTCCTGAACGGTGAAACCCTTGGATCTGACCGTTTGGTCCGAAGAGTCGGCAGTGGAGAATAAGTTCGTTTGACCTGTGTGCACCAGGTGAGTTTGTTTTGGTTCTTTGTGGATATGGTACCATTTTCGTTTGTATTTGGCATGGTGTGAGGACAGATTTTGGTACGAAGCGTTTGCAAACACTTCGCCAGGCAACATAACGAATTTGGCTCAACTTTTGAAAATGCCTGGATTTAGTAGGTTCTTGGTATCTTGTTGTCGTTGTTGCTCTGCAGATGCTCGATTGGAAGAAAGTCAGCCGGCGCCTCCAGAAGGCACTCCGAACTTTGATATGTGTGTGAAGCATAGCCTTGGCCCTATTATGTTTAGTTCGCTATGGCACAAATATACGAGGGACTATGCAGAGTTGTAGTGACCGTTGACGGGCACTTTTGATGAACAAAAAATTGGGTTTTTACATGAGAAGTTGTTTGCGAAAAGAAGTAGGCAGTCTATGTTTGATTCTCTTCGAACGTGGCAAAATGAGGCTAAACAGAGGCGAATGAAAGCAGAGAAAGAGGCCCAGAAGGGGAGAATGCAAACATTGACTCAGAAGGCTATAGCCCATGATAGAGAGAAACAAGAGATAGGAATTGAACGTGAAGATAGGAGATTTCGATTGAATATTGATAAATCTTATGTAGCCCGAGAAGAAAATGATACTTTTGTGGAAGAACTGTTAGATACTCGACCCCCACCCCCATATGCCCCGCAGATGATATATCCCGCTTTTCCCTCGCAGGCCCTGCCCCCTGGTTCTTCTGTCTCAGCTGTTTCTGCTTCTGTTACTGTTGATCAGACTGCCCTGGCCACGGCACCTCCTGTCCTTTCTTTGTCCTCGCCGTCTGTGGCAACTATGACTGTTAGTACTCCTGCAACACCTATTGCTTCGGCGTCTCATTCGCCAGCTCTTACACCTGCGACGCAGCCGGCAGCGATGTTGGTGCCTGCTCCTTCTGCTGCTACCCCCACTGTGTTCTTCCATCCCCCGACATTACTGAGTAGTGGGACACCAGTACGTGGATTTGAGGATAGAAACTGGACAAAATTTAAGGAACGTATGGGGCGGACGTTAGTCCGATCTGATGTGGGAGATGAGAAGAAAAGGGTAGTAGCTAATCAGGCTGCCCAGTGGGCCCGAAACCCCATTTACAGTGTGGAAGATGTGTGGAGTGTGATGAAAGATTATGAGCCTTTTGTACAACATCATGCCCTCAAGCATATGTCTGCTACTCTGATTGGTCTTTGGGAGCAGTGTTTCAAAGATGCAGCACCACAGATTTTATATGATATTAAAGATCATGTATGTGTCACTGATATGGAGCCTGGCCAAGTGTTTGGCAATGTTGCGACATTGGTTGCTTATTGGGGTAGGCTACTTGAGAAGAGTCCTACCCCAGTATCTCAGTTTCCTATGCGGGAGGTTCATCCTATATACCACCCTGAAATATCAGAGCTAAGGGATCAGCACGATAATGTTATTAGACAAAGTGTAGCAGCCCATTTCCAAGAACAATGGGTTTATACTCCGTGGAAAAGGAGTGAAGTCTTGTCTCTTAAGACTCAGTTACCTGATCCTAGGAAGAATCTGACTGCTTATTATAAAGAATTGACTGAAGCTGCCTCTTCTACAGTGATTAGCAGGTGCATGTGCCTACAAGGGATTTCTTAAGCCACATATTCACATTAATTTCTGCATTCAATGTTTACAAGCTCTATCCAGTAGCTTACAATTCAATTTCTTCAGATGTGATTTCAATTATTTCCATATGAACAAATCTTCAAAAGAATTTTAACACGGGTATATGTATTCAAAAGATAAATTAATATTAGCAAAAAATTGCAAAGGGTACAAAAAAGATAATAAATATTCCATAAAAAGCACAATGCAACCAGAAGTTACAATGTTTTGGTGTTACAGACACCTCATTGTTGCAGTTATGCACACCTTTTCAATACATTTATAGGAAAATGTGACCGACAAAACAGACAGCATGTCCTTAAATCCAATGAAACAGAAAATAGGTGTGGTTGTCGACGTTTCGGTCTAATGTAGTATAAATCCGCTAGACCATCTTCAGGACATTTGATATAAAGATGAATGACCCTTTAGGAGTGATGTGAATAACATTTATACTTTGTTCTGTAGTCCACAATCCAAGAACGTGGTGGCTCAATGGCCTCCCACTTGTACCAGCAATAAATGAGGGCAGTTAAAGAGCAGCAACCTTAAATGTGATCATTAATCAGCCCTCTTGTCCAAAATATGCAACAATCTGTATTCCAACGAGGCTCAATTGAAAAGACGTCCCGCTGACTCCACAGTCTGTTCAATTGAGCCTCGTCGGAATTGGGTGGTACCTGGAACCAAATTAAGGTATGGGATCAGGAACAGAAGCCCGGTGATAAGCCTAGACCAGAGATACTTGCTTTGCCCGGCCGTATCATTACATATACGCATTCTCTTATCCCTCCGAGAAAAGTTGATTGGGAAAAGTTATCGGCTTGCCGTCAAAAGAAAGATGAGACTGTGTCTGATTTTTCCACTCGGTTTGAAGGTGTGTTTCTAGACTATAGTGGACAGGATTTTTCGATCAAAGGTGGTGTTCGATTGTTTGTTAATAGATTTGTTTCCAATTTGCTTCCTGAGATTGCGAGCCGAGTACAGGCTTCCGAGAGCACCTGGTCTACATCTTCCCCTTCTGTTATTTTGAATAAGGCGCAGTATTATGAACACAGGGAAAATGAGGATAAGGAGAGGACAGAGAAGAAGCACAAGGATTTGAAGACGAAGGTGTTGTTGCAGCAGGCTTCTAGGGGGAATGGTAGAGGACGTGGTGGTTTGGCCTGGCAGCTTCCACGTACTAGCAGGAATACTACACCTGTAGGGCTGAATCAGTGTGCGTATTGCAAAGAGGAGGAACACTGGCGTAGCGAGTGTCCTTTGCTTTTGCAGAAGGTGGCGGTCCAGAGAGGACGAGATTCTCGTAGATGGGGTCGTGGAGCTGGTGGCCAGGACAGGGCTCAGAATGCTGTGGCCTTGCAGGGTTGTGCTGATCAAAATTATTTTGATGACACTCGGAGAGGACAGTATTATCATGATGATTACGATACAGATGAGGTGACAGGGATGTCTTACAGCTAGGACAGCCAGGGACAGAGTGAGGGACCAGTTCCCATACCTGTAGATCAACGTGATCCGTACGTTAGTGCGGATGTGCATGGTTCGGCTAAGGATTTTTTGGTGGATACAGGTGCAACAAACAGTTCTATTTCTCGTTCCTTGGTCCCTGGGGCGGCTCTGTCTGGCCATAATAATGTTTTGGTAGGTTTTTCTGGTGTATTGGTTGTGAGCCCCATTTCAAAACCCCTTGCGTTGACTAATGGTCCTTTCACTGTGGATTTGCCATTCTTGTTGAAGTCTAATTGTGGAGGAAATTTGATGGGTTTGCATTTGTTGAAGAAATTGCATGCTACGATTTATTGCTCCCCAGCAGGTGTTTACATGACAATGGGTCCGAATGTTGTGTGCGCTACACAGTGTCTGTCCAAAGATGCACCTCTTCCTGCGGAGTTTAAAGATGTGCCGCCCACTCTCTGGGCGACAGGTGACACTGATGTGGGACTGCTACAGATACCGCCAGTTTCGATCCAAGTTAAAGACAATGCTATTTTACCCCTCATCCCTCAGTATAAAATACCGCAGGCAGGTGAGCGAGCTTTATTGCAAATTATACAGGACTTGATTAAGAAAGGAGTGGTTGAGGAGACGACTGCTAATGTTTGTAATAGCTCTATTCTTCCCATTCGCAAATGGACACCTTTGGGTTCTTCTTATGATCATGCAGATGTTTATCGCTTTGTGATTGACTTGGGGGAAGTTAATAAAATAGTGAATCCCCAGTTTCCGGTGGTCCCTGACATTACTACTCTTTTGACAATGATTCCCTCTTCTGCTACATACTTTTCAGTCATTTATTTGAAAAATGCGTTCTTCAGTATTCCCATTCTTCCAGACAGCAGGTATCTGTTTGGGTTCACCCTAGCTGGTATACGCTTTAGATTCTGTCACGCTCCTCAAGGCTATACAGAGAGTCCGAGTATCTATAGTCAGGCATTGAAAGGTCAGCAGGATTCCTTGTCTCTCCCTACAGGTAATGTATTGCTTTAGTATGTCGATGACTTGCTCATCGCCTCGGATACAGAACAAGGTTGCAGAGACAGTATGGTTAAATTACTGTTACATTTAGCTCAACATGGCCATAAAGTATCCCTTTCCAAATTCCAGTATTGTCGACAGGAGGTCACCTACTTAGGTCACCTACTGTTGAAGGAGGGTAGGAGATTGACCCCTGAGTGCATCAGTACCATTGTTAAAATGCCCATTCCGCAAACTCAAAAAAATGTGCGCACTTTTATTGGCATTGCTTCCTACTGTCGCCAGTGGATTCCAAATTATTCCCTACGAACCAAACCCCTGTTTGCTCTAACTACTAAAGATGTGCATGAACCCTTGCCTTGGACGCCTGAATGTCCGCAGTCTTTTGAGCAATTAAAAAGTGTGCTTTGTTCGGCTCCAGTGCTCGGCACGCCTAACTACAGCAAGCCATTTGTATTATATGTCCATGAGACGGCTGGTTGTGCGCTTTCTGTTCTAACACAAAAATTTGGAAATAAGCAACGGCCGTGTGCTTATTTCTCTGCTGTGCTTGATCCAGTTGCACGAGCCCTCCCGAGCTGTCTAAGAGCGGTCGCAGCTGTGGCTGTCTCAATAAGGAAATCGGCTGGACTCGTACTTGATACTGACCTCACAGTCATGGTACCCCATGCTGTAGATACACTTTTGAATAAGACAAAGACACAGCACCTCACCAGTGCACGTCTGACAGGTTATGAGTTAACGCTGTTCGCTAAACATATTACGATTAAACGATGTGCCACTCTGAACCCAGCCACGTTACTACCCCTCCCTTCTGAGAATGAGAAGATTGATATACATGATTGCATCTTCCGGACGGAAGAAGAGATGAAAGGACGGGTAGACCTGACTGATGTTCCCTTATCTGACCCCCAAGGGGAACTATATGTCGATGGCTCTTGCTTTAAATTACCAGATGGCACTGCAATCGCTGCGCATGCTATTACTACGCTGCACACGGTAGTTGAGACATCACGAGTTCCCTATCAGTCGGGCCAAGCTGCAGAGCTCGTTGCCCTAATATGAGCCTGTGAATTGAGTGAGGGACTGGTTGTTAATATTTATACTGACAGCCAGTATGCCTTTGGAGTCGCCCATAATTTCGGGCTACTCTGGGCAGAGAGAGGGTTCCTTACTGCCCATGGGACAAAGATTCAGCACGGTCATCTTATATATAGGCTTCTGTCCACTTTGACACTCCATAAGAAATTGGCAATAGTAAAGTGTAGCACCCATAGGAAAGTTACCAATGATGTAGGTAAAGGGAACGCTCTTGCAGATCAGACAGCTAAGGAAACAGCCTGAACTAGGATGAAAAGAATGTTCATAGCAGGTCCCGCTAGTTCGTGCCTGAGGTCACAATGCTTGAAGACACATTTGAGAATGTGAAGGAGATTCAGAGTGAGGCCACAGTGACGGAATTAGCAGTGTGGCAAGAAAGTACAGCACAATTGAACGATGAGGGATGTTGGATTGACAAGTCAGGGAAGCAGAGATGGATGTTGCCAGATGCATATGTTCTTCCCGTAGTCACCATGGCCCATGGCCCAGCCCTTATCAGTGCTAAGGATATTTGCAAGTTGTTAGACCCTGTATGGCAGAATGATAACATATCAAGAACTTTCTATACATTTAGTGAAGTACTGCATGGTGTTCATGATGCACAATCCTGGAAAGATACCCCTACTTTTGAGGTCCTTCAGCTAGATTACATCGAATTAGACAGGGTCCATCACTTGAAGTATGTGTTGGTGGTTGTTTGCACTTTCAGTAAATGGATTGAGGCTTACCCCACCAAACATAATACAGCCATTACGACTGCAAAGGTACCCCTGAAGGAGTTCTTTCCTCGTTTCGGCTTGCCCCGTTTGATCTGGAGTGACAACAGAAGTCATTTTAATGCCAAAGTCATTCAGCTAATATGCAACGGTTTGCACATAAAACAGAAGTTTCATGCTGCAAATCACCTACAGTCAGCAGGTTTGGTTGAGAAGTACAATGGTACTCTCAAACTGAAGTTGGCAAAGATCCAGGAGACAACAGGGTTACAATGGCCAGATGCTTTACCATTAGCTCTGTTATCAACAAGAACAACAGCACACTCTAGGACAGGATTGTCACCGTATGAGGTCGTGTTTTGATGCCCGGCAAATGTCTGGGGCGTCCCGCGCCCCTGTTGGTTTTCTGATATTGAGTTCCCATTGTTGATCGACTGCCTGTGCCAGTTAACCAAAAATTTGCATTCTATTCACCAACAGGTCCGGGAGGCTCTGCCTGGTATACCAGAGGGACCCGGACATAACATCCAGCCTGGTGATTGGATCCTGGTGTGCAATTTTCAGCGGAAGAAGAGTTTAGAGCTGCGCTGGAAGGGACCTGAGCAGGTCCTTCTAGCCACAAGAAGTGCAGTCAAGGTTGCTGGCAGAAAGAACTGGATCCATGGTGCTCATTGTAAACGAGTGCCTCTACCTTCGCCCCATGACCAATGGGTCGTTGATGGAGTTTGGGATACTGAGTGTGAGACGGTGCCTCAGTTTGTCCCCTTCAGCGACGCAAAGTTAACGTGGACCCAAACGGAAGCAGGGAATGATGATGTGCTAAATGCAGCGGTCCCTCCAGAAATACGAGCCATTAAAGAGCCACTGTTTGTTGACCCCTCTGTGCCTGGAGTCACCAGGTACAATTTGCATCCTCGGGTGAGGAATAGTGCACCAAAGGAGAAGTCAGATTAGTTAAGGATGGACTGTGTAAGTTAGAGTGTACTTTGCTATAGTACCAACAGTGTTAGTTTAGGGAGTCATGAGATTGGTGCACTGTTCTGACATTGGACAGGATAGATCGAACGTACTCCCCAGGAGGGGGGTACATTATCCTGTGCGACGTGGGATTCATCGTGAGCTTAGGACTGAGCAAGCTCCACCGCCAGTGCTCAAGAGCGCCAACGTTGATGAACAATAGGAGCCTGTACCAGTGGGGCTCTGACGGACACTGGGAACACTTACCTTTGCTATCAGTTTTATTGCATTCCTCTTCTTGCTTCATAATGCATCCGTTTGGTCGACCTATTGAGGAGGAGGAAGAGCCGTTTGCACCAGCGCGTTTAGCGCGGGGGTGGTTAACAAAGTGTAAAATTGTTTGCATATTAATTGTTGTGATTACACTAATAATAATACTTGGAATATCCTGGTTTCTAGAGGAGAAGTATCCTGTGCACACTTTGGCTGGTACAATGCCCATTCCCCCTGAGCACATTCTTGTTACTTTGGCCCCTCACAAAGAAGAGCATACAAAGTCTTATACAGACAGTGTATTTATACAAATGTTGCATCAAGCTCATAATGTGTCCAATACAACTAATTGTTGGGTTTGTGGATTGCTCCCCTCAGTTACTCATAAGACCAACAATTTGTTGTCCCTGCCATTGTCATATTGGTAGCTGTGAAGGTTGGTTTGAATTGTTCATTATGGTGCACTACCATTTCCAACTCTGTACTCTGGTTATGACACCTGCTGATTCTCGCACCGTGGTAGAGTATATATGTTTCCATAATGGGTTTACTCCCATAGGACCGGCAGGACAAAGGACCTTCGGTACATTGTCCCCAAATTCCTGTATGAGCACATATGAAAAAGTAAAGAACGAAACATGGCTTTGAATGGAAATGGCTGATTTCCAGAGGTTCAACACCTCCGAGTATTTTCAATCTTTCCAAGCTCGTAATATTACTAGGGACAAACCAATGCCGGTGTCAGTGGTCAACACAACAGCTAGTTTCTGTGTCCTGGGGACCGGTGAGGTAAAGGTGGGGGAGAGTAAATGCAATTTCACCTACAGACTGAGAACGATTAATAGTCTACCTTTGATCCTACCCCATAATGTCTATTTTGTCTGTGGATCTCAAGCTCATGTCTGGCTTCCAAGGGGATGGTCAGGCAGATGTTACTTCTCTTTCCTCCTTCCCCCTGTGTATGTTGCCCCGTCCAATTATCATAAAGATCATCAGCTGCAGCGTAGGAGTACATACTTGCCCCGAGTCAGAAGTGTTGTTGACACAAAGTATATAGATCAGACAGATACCACCGCACAACAGTTTGGGAATACCATAAAGGGCCTACTACCTTATTGGGGTCCCATGGCTAATAGTCTTCAACTTCGTCGGCTAACAAGAGTTGCGGAAGGGGTTATTAATACAACTGTTGGGATCATGACAAATATCACTGCTGAGCTCCAGGCTACAAGATTAGTCACTTTGCAGAACAGGGTGGTGTTAGACGTCATCCTGGCAGATCGGGGAGGGGCCTGTCGCGTCATTGGCAGCAGCTGTTGTGTTTACATACCTGAACACGCTCCCAACGTGTATGCAGCTATACACAAATTGCATAGACTTTCGTCTCACATACACCAAGAGACAGGTACTGGGACCCTATCAAGGTGGTTCTGGAACATACTCACCTCCTGGGGTTGGAAGATCCTCACTTTTCTGGCTGTAGTTGCCGGTATCTTTTTCATGTGCTGCCTCTGCATACAATGTCTCTTAGCTTGTTGTTCCTATTGTGTCACTATCCTTATTCCCAAGCCGAAAATGCCAGTTCATGATACTAATGCAGCAGTTATGTTACAAAAACAGATTGATAAAATGATGCAGATTGATGAGGGCATCTTTGATTCTACATCATCCCTTGTAGCGTCTGTTCCTGATACTGAGTATATGGATTGTTCTGAGTACTGATGTCCTTTTGCTTATTAGAATGTTATGTCTTTTCCGCCCACCATATAAAAATTGTTAGCGAATGCTAAAAGGAGGGTCTGATGAAATGAATATGTTTTTGCTATTTTGTTCGTGCATTGTTCTATGTAAGATAGCATTTGCGGCACCATTTTATGTTTAGCCGCCATTTTGAATCTTGCCATTAACTGCGTATTCCCTCCTCGAGAAGCAGGCTGTGGAAAGTTTCATTTCTCCAAGGTTAGGCCTTGCTCTGCTAATGAATACACTGTTCTTATTAGCGCATACCTTTCCCACTAGATAGAGGCCTTCTCCCACTATTCTAGCAGTAGACACGGACAGAAGCCTTGGCATAGAGATAATGTGTGCCCGGCCTCAGAGTCGAAACTCATCCTACTGTACTTCTTTGTTTTAGCTGCACCTGCTTGTAAAATTCCATTATGGGCGGGTCTTTCTTGGTTCTGCAATGTATATAATGTAGCTCTATGTTTACTGAAGTCAGTCCTCTCTGCAGCACCCCTAAGCGACTGGGCAGACGGGGCTCCGCGCGAGTGTCTCTGAATAAACATATACTTGGTTTGTATTCTCTACTGTCTGACCGACTCTTCATTTGTATGGAAGGCTGAGAGGTGGTCGCGAGTGACCCGGGTGGCCCTTATCGGGTCACATCCTTCAATGAGTGGTGAGCACACTCTAAAGTGCCCATGACGTTTTGGCCGTCTGTCTTGGGCAGGCCAAACACTCATGCTCACTTTGCATGTTCTCCACCAGCTGTAATGCACAGCCTGGCTGGAGAACATGCACAGCCTCCTGGTCCCTCACTGAGCGCCGAACCACAGCGCTCAGACCAATCACAACCCTGCTGTAAGACAGTGTCGTGATTGGCCAAGGGAGTCTGGGAGCCGAAGAGGACCGAGAGGTGGCGGCTGGCTGGCTTGCAGGTGAGTGCTTTTATTTTTTCATTTACCCCCGCCCTGCCCCGCCACCCCTGTTAAGTAGTAGCCGCCACTAGATATGAGCAGGTAAAACCTTTTCATTTTGATATGCCATGTAGGCAGTTCAACACAACAGAAGAGATGCAAACTGTCCGTAGGTACCGCTGTAAAGTACAAACAATTTATAAGATATTCTAGATAAATCACACACCTAAGGGCATGAGTTTGTCACACGCACAGCTACACAAATAAAAGAGGGCCCCAAAAACAACACACCTTAATATATTTCATAAATCTCCTCAGGTTGGCGCAAATAGATCAGGCATAAGGGGAGAACCAACAGTTGATATAGACCATTGGTCCTAAAAACAACCACCACTGTCAAAATATGTCCTACCCACCTGTTCTGTAAAAAGCAACTCAGAGGAGTACATTTTAGATACATTTTATGCCTGTCTCTATTTTATGGTAAGATTAGAGAGGCTTCTTTAAAGTTTCACGCCTAGGGATTAAGCTAGTAGTAGCATGTTAGGTAGGTTTGAATTAGAAGGCAGTGACGCATGTGCCTCTACAGTACTCAAGACTGACGTGAGAGTTATATGATGGCAGAGAACCTCAAGTCGAGGGAAATCACTTCTGGCCTGTTCCTTTATCCACAAAGCTTTGGGTAATGGTGAAAGGTGCTTCCAAAATGGAAGTTGTGTCAGTTACTGAATGATCACAACCTCACACAGGTAAATTAGAAGGTCTTTTATTCCACAATTTCTACGCAAAGTGCCAACCTAACATGCATGCAGTTTCTTCATTCTTCCAACTGCCATCAGAATGTGGCCTTATAGAGTACTTGAGGGAAAACATTACACTAATTGAAGTTAAGAGTCATTCCCCCATACCCAAAGACCATCGAACATAAAGCCCGTTTACAAGCTTTTAAAGAGAGGATTCCACCCCTTACAAGTGGCTGGAAAGGGAAAAATAACTGTGTGATTTGGTGTTTACACATCGATTCGCGCAAGTCATCCTCACACGCTGGACCGTCTTCCCAGCACTCATTTTAGCAGGTTTTTAGTCAAATCCCTCCATGTGAAATTGTGTCACTCTTTTCTGCACTTTGGAAATTCATAAATGTGGCATAGAGTGAAAGCTCTGATTTTGGATTTTTGGACAATCATGTTTGCTTATCTAACATATATTATTTGCATCAGCCTGTATACAGAAACCAAGCTCATGTTTAATTTGAAAAGAAGGGAAATGCATATATGTAGCAAAATAGAGCAGTTTCGCATGATGTATTTGTAGCGTACCACATCTGGCATCATAGATGAGAGCCTTATTTACAGTTCGGCAGACAGAGTACTCTGCCAAAAAGTGACAATATTTCAGCCGCTGCACTACAAGTTTGATAGGCTATGGTGAACTGGTAATAAAGCGGACAGGATATGCTCTACATTTCTGATGGCACATCCAGTTCACCAAACTCCTAAATAAGCCTTAAGTAACTTTATTTAACCGTTTTTAAAACAAGGAAACGTGGGACGTCAGCCAACAAAGTTAAAGTTTATCCAGAGGGGTTCTACATCTGATATTGCCCAATTTGCAAATAAGAGGTGACCTTGGTGGCCTCAGAAAGGAGTGGCCTTTGTGCACCACTCCGGACCACCCTTTGTTTGGGTATTGGGGGGTGGGGTTGAAAATACTTTTCAGTAGAGGGCAATGAGACGATTTGTGAGACTCGATGGCAGCCAAAGACAGATGATTTCTGGACTCTGTGAAGGTGGTGTGCAGCTAAATATTGACTATGACTGCTTCACTGATTGGAAACATATCATTAATATATTTCCGCATGAAGCTGACACTTCCTCTAAACACATAACGTGAGTGAAATATTCCACAACTGCGCTCCAAAGATAAATTCTAGATCTTTTAAACCCATAGTCAAGAGATTAGATAAAGCAGAGTTCAAGGCAATGCTAAAATAACAACACAAATGGATGCTTTTTATGTAGTGTTTGTCACAATAGCCATGTAGTGCTTGGCACTGTAAATAACACGCACCAGAGAAAATGTACTCATGGACTTAAACTTGGAAGGCTCGAATGGTGAATCCCTCTGCAAGGGTGGACTGAAACCTGGGATCTCAAGATTGAACAACGATCTCTGCATCATGAGTAGAAACCAACTGAGCTGTTTCACCAGTATGTAAAGTGTGGAAGCGAGACCACTGAGTTAGAACGTAGGCAGCCTTACTCAGTGCTTTAAATGGGCCGGTACTCACCGGTACTGAGTACCGGCACTTTTTCATTTTCTCCCCTTGAGTACCGGCACTTTTTCTAGAACGAAGAGAGTACCGGTACTCATGGGACCTGACTTCAACCCAGGCAGCGCTTCCTTCATTCCTCCACTGATACCTCTGCAGCACCTTTAACAAGCACTGCACGGAATTAATCACGGGAGCTCTTGTCAACAGGAACCAGCGTGAGCTGTTTGGAAGTCATCAGAGCTGGGGGGGGGGGGGGTCTGCAGAGTGGTTATCTTATCCATTGTTCTTTTCACAGTGGGGCTGAGAGGGGGCTGTAAAATCAAATGGGTGGCGGTGGGACGCACTGTTCAGGATTGAATATTCCAGCAGCGTTTCATTTAAAAGAGGGTTTATGGCTGTGGGAGTGATGTCCACTGAGTGTTATCTAACAGCGGCACATTAAGCGCACCTGAGGACAGGCGCCAGCTGGCCTGCCCGTCTCAGCCTCGGACCCCTCCCAGGTACAGGCCTCGCTGGCCTGCCCTGGGTTTATGATCCACCGGAGGGCACCGTTCTTCAGCTCTTATTAAGCAAGTGCTTCACTGGCTACCATTACAACTTGATCTATATTTCCAGAGTCCCTCTTCATTCTAAAACTCTATCTTGTTGTGAAATGTGTTCTTTCTGTAAAGTATAATAATGCCTCATACGAGTAACGTACAGTAACTCCTTCCAGAATGAGTACACTCACGTAGAGGAACGACGAGGCACGGCTTTCGAAATTACGAAACGTGTTTCTTTATATCGGATAAGTGCCAAGTGTTTGTGTACGTGGTTGAGAAAACAAGTAGGTGCTGGAGGAAGGCACTGAACTCTGGCTGCTGTTTCAGAATGAGTCACAGGAATGAACACAGCTCACTCGGAAGAACACTCTTCGGATACCCTTCAATTTGACTAACATTTTTTTGAAAACAAATGTTCATGAAATGCTCGATTTCACTGTTGCACAAATAAAACACACACTTCACAAATAGACACGCACCGTAGGCAAACACAGTAGTGACGCACACAACACAGTAACGGATACATGCACACAAACCATAATGCACAGACACGGATGAGTACATACTGCACAGATGTACATGCACCAAAGATTCATGCCAACGCACGCACATGCAAACACTTGCGAAAACCACAAGCACGGACACACAGCACACACATTCCATCGGTAGACACACACACACACACACAACATGCACACATACAATTAAACACATACCAAACGCATACGAACTCACAAAAGAAACTATGGAGCTTCTACTGGTCACCTCACAGTATCTTGCTGCGCCTTTCTTCACAGCATAACATTTGATGACGTCACATTTCCTTTATGGTTATCTTGATAAATAACTGCCACGTATAGTGTGTGCTGTACAAACTGAGCAAAAGACACACAATATATTTATTTATTTTACTCATTTATAAGGCGCACAAATCATCCCCAAGGGGATCTCTCGGCGCCCGAGAAGGCGGCAAATGAGGGAGGCGTATGAAAATCACTCAATTAGAATAGCCAGGTCTTGAGCAGCTTTTTAAATTGTGGAAAGTTTGGGCAGGCACGAAGATGTTCAGGGAGCTCATTCCAATGTTTGGGGGCCAGATAAGAAAACGCACGACCCCCCATTTTAACCTTCCTTATTGATGGACGGAATGCAGAAGAAATCAAAACATTACTGTTTTTGTTGCATAGAGCCTTGTGTTACCTGCAGGTCAAAAGTTAAGATCCTTGTAATATAGCTTAGTGAGTTATGACCCTGCAGCAAGGACCTGCCTGCAAACAAGAAGGCATATATTTGGAACCTCGCTGTTATTTCCTCAATCTTTTCTTATTTTAAGGATGCTAAAAAAGGCTACTTTGGGTAGTAATAAACACTTATCAGTAAGTGCCATATATATAGTTATTAGTGAGATAACTAATGGACAGATACATCCGACATGCTAACAATGCATGCAGATTTTGTGCATACAACCTTGGCAAAGTCAAAAAGCTAACCCCGCCCCTTGTCCCACCTTAGCACCTCCCTAAACTCCGCCCACTGCTCCTTTTGGTGAGTACCTGCACTTATTTTTTTCCATTTAAAGCACTGGCCTTACATAGAATATAATGTGGTCTTTGTTATTTGTCTTAAAGTAACTACCACAAATATCATTTGCTACGCAAAAGTATTTCCAGCAAGACACTTCACTGTGCTTGCCTTTTGTTGCTGGAATATTCCTAGACAAGAAAAACATCTCTAATTCTTCTCCTCTCGAGCGTGTTAGGAAGAGTCTTTGATTTAGACTAGAGAGTGCTCACTGAGGCCTAAAAGGCTAGTACTGGTGTATTCAATGCACTGTAGTGCTATGAGATAAATTGAAGGTTGATCATTAAAATGAAGTCAAACTGCAATGAATATTCTTTACGAAACTATTTAATTATAGTGCTCTATATTTCAATCTGGAAGTCCTTACGCACACGGTCTGTTGCAGTATTCATAGACTTTTTAATATACACGCTCCCAAAGCGTACCCGTTGATGACAATATGCTCCTGTAAAGTGCATTTCATGTATGGTTGTTAGCACTTGTCACATTGAACTGCTGGACTGACGGCGCCTGTGATCCATGCTGAAAGTGATGAAATTCTCCAGATGAATAATTGTCTCATCCTTCCGCTCACTGAGCTTGGACTCCCCACGGATAACGTGAGGATCATAACTCTAACAGTAGCTAATGAAGGCCTGTGACTTCCAGCTCTTATACAATAGGATCCTGCAACATGCTCTATAGACTATGAGCCACTGGCAGCCAGTAAACTACAAAGGATATTTTAATTTTTGCAACTTTGTTATTGCTGATCCAAATAATTGTTGCCATTGAAAGCATCTCTAATGGAGCAGCCATGCTCCTAGTGTGTTCCAAAGGGGACTGAAGATTCCTCTTGTCTCTGTTTTCTCCAGAAAGGAACATATTTCAGTGAGCTGCACTTGCAGAAACTGCTGTCTGTAGTGACAGCTGACACAGGTAACATGTCAATACGCGCCCTGAAATGCGCAAACAGATTCAATGCTGCGCAGCAGGAGTGCAAGAGAATATGTGCAGTACTGTTATCAGGGGGGAGACTGTTCGTCAGTCCATTAACCAGAATTTAAAAGCAATGGGTAGGTGATGTGCCTGAGCAGTGGGGTCGCTTTTGTCAATGTTGACATTGATTTTGTTTTGGATTGCTTCAGTCTCAATTATGTACTCATCTATTCTAACTGATGAATGTGACACTACGACTCTGGTGCTAATTGTGTGAGGATCACAGTAGGGAGCTCCATAGCATGAATCCAACTCGCTAGTGCAGAAGGTCCTCCCATTCGAAGCCTTCAGTAGTTAGTTTCCTAGAGAAAAAGAATC
Organism: Calotriton arnoldi; assembly: GCA_963921515.1. NCBI lineage: Eukaryota > Metazoa > Chordata > Amphibia > Caudata > Salamandridae > Calotriton > Calotriton arnoldi. The sequence goes on along the minus strand of CAWUFW010004983.1, from coordinate 454,141 downwards.
TTTGGCTTTATCTTCCCGCTTGGCTCAACTTATTGGAAAACCATCAAAAATTGATAGAAATCCATCATTTTTCGAAGTCCTCATTCCCCATAATCCTCTTTTATCAAAAGTAGACAAGAGTCACCAATCATGCAGTGATTTGGTCTTTGGATAATACTGGGGGTCAGAAAGTTAGCAATATAAAGTAACCCTTCTCTTACTACATAGAACACTGTGTCCAGCTCTAGGTAAATGTTAGAAATGTGTAAATTGTTGCTCACAAACAGTAATCCATGAAATAACTCAGATCCTATGTGAAAATGGCTATATTGAGCATACAAATTGGAGTATAGCACGTGTCTGAATCTTTGTGTTATTTTTCACTAGCAATCTACCATACTGTGGGCCTCATTTAATAGGCCCTACGGGCAATTTTGCGCTGCCGAAATGTCACTTTTTTGACGTTTCGGTGCCGCAATGTTCCATGGCATATTTATAAGGCCACGCAAAGCCACTTTATGTGGCTTTTCATGGCCTTATAAATATGTGCCCCTTTCATGCCGAAAACTGCGTGAAAGGGGCTTTTCATGGGTGTTTCTGTGTGTGTTCCCATGCAACACCCATGGAACCTAACACATTCCGAGATTTACGAGAAATGTTTTTATTTATCCTCGTGCTTTCCTTTTTCTATGTGTGCTACATTCTGCAGCACACAGAGAAAAAGGAAATCGCCTCTTGTGATTGATTCTGTGCAGGAAGGTGTCCTTTCCTGCACAAAATCAATCAGCCCTGCAACACAGGCACCCTTGCACCATGGTGCAAGGCTGCCTGCATTGGCGCATGGCAGCCCATTGTGCACCGGCGCTGGGGAAAAGGACAGGACTGCGCTGTATCACATAGATACGGGCATTCCTGTCCTTTTGTTTTGATGTAGGGCAGCGCAGCAAAATTCCTTGCGGCTCTGCCCTGTGCCAAATCCTCATAAATGAGGCCCTGTATGTTTGATTTAAGAGCATAGAGCCTCTTCCTCGATTTAACCTTTCACCCCTCCTTAATGTCAATTGCCTGCCTTTACTACTTGAATTTTCAGGTATAAACTCTCTTCTGTGTGTATACTTTTCTCTCCATTCGTGCTACAAATGTCTTGCGGCTGGATTCACAAAAAATGTGTAGATCTACAAATTGTAGACTTAAGTTTAAAATATGCTCAGATTTTGAAATTCTTGCTAGTTGTGGTGTTTATCGGAAGATGAAGTGGGTAATGTTTTTAAATAATTTACGAAATAATGTTAATCTATTACTGTTTTAAATTTGATTGGTTTACGTGTCATGTAGTTGTAAATTCAATAACATTTTATTTTTAGTTCTAGGGTTTATTGAAGAATTGGTTGGGTAGTATATAGTAAAATATATATGTATTGACAACAATGTATGAAAGTATTAATTAAACTATTTTTTTCAGTTTTTAAAAATGTATATGTTTATTGTTAGAAATGGGGTCTCTAGTAGGCAGAGGTATGCACCCTGTTTAAATTGGGACCCACACTCTAGTCAGGGTAAGTGTAGTGCATGCTAAAAGTTTACCTGTGCTCACCCTATGGTAGATTAGCACAGAGCAGTTAGTCTAAACTAAAGAGGAATGTGTAAAGTATTTGTGCGCACACACACACTCACTCACACACACACACAGTAAAACTGTGAAAACACCACAAACGTACTCCACACCAGTTTAAGAATATAGCCAATATTCATCTGAATAAAACAAGGCCAAATTTACAAAAATCTGATATACACAAGGCAAGATATGAATTTGTAAAAGCTTAAATCAAAATGCAATGCCTAGAAGTTAATAGCTCCAACTGGGGCAATCTGGTCGTGCTGAATGGGCTAAAGCCAAAAGTTCAGTCTGACTGCGATGGAGCGCAGGCTGGATCCAGGAGTCATGCAGACCCCCTTACAGTACCTTGGATGCATCAGAATCCGAAGATGATTTGTGGCACAGAGCAGGTTAGGCGTCGCAAATGCAGGTGATGCTTCGGTTCCTGAAGTTGGTGCAAGGTTGTTGAAGCTTTAACGCCCAGGGACAATGCATTGCAAAGAGGAGGTGATGTGTCGGTTGCTGGTGCGAGGCCTCGGTTCCTGAAGACAACGCAGCATCCATGATGCATTGATTTCAACAGTGTGATGCATTGATTCTAGAGTGTTGAAGTCAAACCGCTGGGCTGAATGTGATGCGTTGGTTGAAAGCCACAAAGGGCCGGGGCTGCATCGGAGTTGGAGCGGTGCATCAAAGCCTTTGGTGAAGCGGTGCTCGAGACTCATGCAGTGGCGGTTCTTCAGAGGCAATGCGACAAAGTCGGGCTGTGTTGTAAGTCACGGTTCATGTGCCACGCACTCGGCGACAGGGGACCAAAGCTTTGGTGCAGGCAGTGGTAATGCTTTAAGTTCACAGGGATGTGCCGGTTCCGAACAGACGCTTTGGAGTCAATGTGTCGATTTCTTCAGCAACAGAAGGCAAGCTCAGTCAAACCCTTGGAGAACCTTAGAAAGCAGGGTGCAGAGAGTAAAGTCTAGTCCTCTAACTCCCAGGAAAGAAGCAGCAAGCAATAGGTCAACAGAGCTAAGCAAGCAGCAAAGTGGCAATCCCTCCTGGCAACACAACAGCTCTTCTTCCTTGAAGAATGTCTCTAGTGTTCAGAGTATATGGTGTCAGAGGTCCAGTACTTATACCCATTTTAGCCTTTGAAGAAGGGAGACTTCAAAGAAAGGTGTTTATAGTGCCCAAGACACTGCACTTCCTGGCCATGGCCTTGGCTCCAGACACATTACAGGGGTGGATGCAGCTCTTTGTGAGGGGACAGGCACATGCCTATTCAGGTGCAAGTGGCAACTCCTCCCACCACTCCAGCTCAGGAAGACCCATCAGCCTGGTGATGGGCCATCAGCATATGCAGGGCACACCTCAGCTCCCTTTGTGTGTGACTGTCTAGAGTGAATTCACAAAGCCCAACTGTCATCCAACCCAGACGTGTATTCTAGGAACAGGCAGAAGCACAGAGTGGCTAAAGTAAGAAAATACCAACATCCTAAAAGTGGCATTTTTAGACCTGCAATTTAAAAAACCCAATTTCATTAAAATATGTTTTTAAATTGTACGTCCAGAGACACCAAACTCCAATTCTTCATTTGCTCCCAACTGGAAGTTACATTTGTAAAGTGTTACAAGGCAGCTCCAATGCTAACCTGTAGGAGAGATAGGCCTTGCTGTAGTGAAAAACTAATTTAGCAGTTTTTCGCTACCAGGACATGTAAAACTCACAAGTACATGTCCTAGCTTTTAAATACACTGCACCCTACCCTTGGGGCTACCTAGGGCCTACCTTAGGGGTACATTACATTTTAAAACTGCACACAGAGACACAGGAGTGCCATGTCTGAGACATGTTTGAATGGCTACTCATGTGGGTGGTACAATTAGTGCTGAAGGCCTACTAGTAGCATTTGATTTACAAGCCCTGGGCACATCATGCACTGTACTAGGGACTTATTAGTGAATCAAATATGCTAATCATGGAGAAACCTTAATGCCATTTTATCTTAGACACAGAGCACATGCACTTTAGCACTGGTCAGCAGCGGTAAAGTGCCCAGAGTCCTAAAACCAGCAAAAACGAGGTTCAGCATATAGTCAAAGACAGGAGGTCAGAAGGTCAGAAGCAAAAAGACCAGGAAACCCACACCAAAAGATGCCAGGTCTAACATTTATCTAGAGGTTCATGTTTATCTATATGTTTTAGATTTCATTTCTTAACTTTTATTTTATGTTTTTGTATAGACAGTGTTGTGGATTTGCAGTTATTTAATATAAATATGAGAATGTTTATATTTTTTTTAAGGGTGGGTGGAGAACTCCGCCAGCGGAGTGAGCGGAGATTTGCCTACTCCGCGTTCTGTGGAGAACGTGGAGTATGGGGCAAAACTTCCACTCCGCAGCGGAGCGGAGTTGGCCAGCCCCCGCCTCCACCCTCCCTAAAAATATATGTACAAATTAATGTAAAAAGAAATGAAAACACACCTGTACTGCGGCGTCCCTGGGCTGCCCTCCTCCTCCTCGCCGTCTCTCTCCTACGTCGGACATACATCTTGCGAGAACTGCGCATGCTCGGGCGTGCGCGCATGCGCATTTCCCGCAAGACGTCTTGTGAGAACTGCGCATGCGCGCGCATGAGCAGTTTTTGCAAGATGTAGGTCAAACGCAGGAGAGATACAGCGAGGAAGAGGAGGGCAGCCCGGGGATGCCGCAGTACAGGTAGGTGTGTTTTTATTTCTTTTTACATTAATTTGTACATATTTTTTATTGGGCGGGGGTAGAGGTGGGTGGCAGTGCGGAGCGGAGCGAGTTCCACGGAGTTTGTTCCCAACTCCGTGGAACTCCGCGTAGTCTTGCTACGCCAGCTCCGCCCGGCCATAATATTTTTATTGGTATATTCTTTTTGTATATGGAGTATGATGTGAGAATGAGTGGTTATGTTCTTATTTAAAAATAGTTAAAATATAATTGAATACCAATTAAAATACGTTTATCATATGTTTGTTTGAGTTTTATGTTAGGGAATGTTTAAAGGATAGTGTTTATTTAATTATTTATTTATTAAAATGAAAAAAATGCAATGCTATTCTGAAATATTTGCAACTGTTTAAAATTTCTTTTATTTTTCTAATTTGTAATCTATAATATATTCAGGAATTTCAAATGTTTTGTTTGCATTCATGAAATAATTTTTAATATGTTCATTTTATATGTATGTGTTGTTGTGAGCCCTAATGTAGTCACTTGGCCCAGTGTTTGTGAGACTGAGATAAAAGAGTAAATGTGACCCTTGAACGCATGCACTTTCCCCGGAGTTTGGCAGACTGGAGTTAGAATAGTAAACTCAACGGGCCCGATTCACAGAACTAATTTACGACAAAATCCTAAACTTACTACCATTTTGGTATTCACAGAATGTACTTACTCATTTTGGTATTCACAGAATGAACTTACTCATTTTGGTATTCACAGAATGAACTTACTCATTTTGGCATTCACAGAAGGCACTTACACATTTTGGGTGAACTTACACATTTTTGTAACTTACTCATTTTGTGTAACTTACACATTTTGTGTAACTTACTCATTTTGTGTAACTTACACATTTTGGTATTCACAGAAGGCACTTACTCATTGATGAGTAAGTGCCTTCTGTGAATACCAAAATGAAAGTTCATTCTGTGAATACCAAAATGGTAGTAAGTTCATTCTGTGAATACCAAAATGGTAGTAAGTTCATTCTGTGAATACCAAAATGGTAGTAAGTTCATTCTGTGAATACCAAAATGGTAGTAAGTTCAATCTGTGAATACCAAAATGAGTAAGTTCATTCTGTGAATGCCAAAATGAGTAAGTTCATTCTATGAATACCAAAATCATTAAGTTCATTCTGTGAATACCAAAATGGTAGTAAGTTTAGGATTTTGTCGTAAGTTAGTTCTGTGAATCAGGCCCAATACTCCCAATGTATGCATATTCCCCAATGTTTCTTTGACTAGAGTAAGAATAATAACCTGTAAGAATAATAACCTCCTACCATCATATGTATATCCCAAATGTTTGTTAGATTGGAGTTTGAATATTAAATCTCCCCACCTTATGTATGTTCTTTCTCCAATGTTCAACTAGATTTAAAATGGCAAATCTACCCAAGATATGCTCCTGTTCAAAAACAGTATATTCGGCAATTTGCCAACAAAGTTAATCCACATCATAATTAGATAAAATAGTAAAATCCTGATGTTAAAATAACTTCAAATACTAATTTATTTAAAATATATTAAAATCTATACACCAATCCAGACAAGAAGTAGTTAAAAGGTAGCGAGAGAGTAAGCACTGGCATAGTGGGTAGGCTAATCATTATTAGTCCTTAGCGGTTCCAGTGGAGATGCATATATGTGTAATCCTCCATATAGCCAGCAAGAACCTGGAGACAGCAAAAACCAGCCATTGGCTTGTGTCTGATAATAGAATCTTCAGCACCTCTCTGTGTGTGTGTGCTTGACCCCTAGATTTTGGCAAAGTGGCAAAATCCATTTCCTCCTAATGCTCTGGTATGCAGGACCGACAAATAAAACATTCGCAACCGATTCATAGGGAACGATACATGATGGACACTTCCCAGCTCTAAGCTTCAGGTCTCCCCCTTAGATAGCAATGAAAGAAGTGAGCAGCAAGGATCCATATCTCAGATACAGTTACCTCGCAGCTGCTGGCTCCATTTCATCCAGAAACTGTTCTGCCTCAAAGCTATCCTTATGCTGGAGGAATGTTACGGACAGGGCACCTAAATTAGACCAGTCTTGTGCTACATTAGATATATATTGCCACAAAGCACTTTTTATTTGACTTTTGGATATCGCGCAGGCCTCGTGGGGTGCATCCCATAAATGAGCCAACCCAATATTAGCGAAGGTTAATTTCACATGCTTCAACCAAGCAAGATCGCCGGCACCTGTCGTGTAATACCTCGGCTAAACCAGTTTGGCGTAGCCCAGACTCTTTGTTGCGGGGATTCTGCACATATACAGAACTATGCGCAGGAAAACAGGACCTCGGTGTATAGTGGTGTACCAACCATACACCTTAGTACCCAAAATCCCAATCCGACTAGCTATAGTGTCTCATTCGTTCTCCGTACTACAGCAAAGCTACCAATGATTAGACATCCCAGAACACGGACTCTTACAGGAATCGCGGGAGCAAGAACACTCTTTCATTACTCACTAATACTTGTCCACAATGGGCATATTAAGAGACACAGTATAGTTTAAAATGTTTATTTCAACTAACATGCTCTAAGACACAGTACATGTGCCAGTACTAGCAGCATAATGCATAAAGACAAAACAGTAAGCATTGTTATAATTCCATAGAATACAAATGGAGACAGCATTTTATGAAGTCAGTGGATAAAGGACTAAAATGCCTTGCCACCCTCCCCGTGCTAGTAACTAGTTTATTATAAAAATAGAAAACCTCTGGGCTTTGTCAGGGGGACCCCCATACCTCAAGAACTAGATGCAAGGTTTACATCATCGGACAAGCACAGCTCTTCTCCCTGGAAAGGCTTTTCTCCAAGTGCCACCACCAGGGAGATCACAATATTAAAAGCACACAAATTTCTCCAGTGCAGCTGTATTTCATGTTATGTCTAAGTGCGAGGGGCTGACCAGAACAGCAACAACAAGGGACATTGTTTTTCGACCTGGTACCTTGTGTGCAGACAAAAACCACAGAGAACATGAGAAAAGGTGAAAGGCAGAAAGGCAGACAGTTCTAATGTGAACGGTCACAAGCAGAGTCTGGAAAAACAAAGTCACAGAGTAACATGTGCAAAGGAGGCATCACGGCAGCTAGGCCTAAGCTAACTTAGCAATGTCGACAATGAGGCCACAATCCACACTACACCCTCCCCTGGGCAGTCCATAGGTCAAGACATAGGACGAAAATAGAGTTCGAATAGATGGAGCAGAATGTAAACGTCTATAGATGGGAAATGTCCTTTTGAAGGAAAGGGAGAGTAAAAAAAAACGTTGGAAAAAAAAAATCCTAGATAGGGCCAGGCAATAGGTCACTCAAAGACAAGAAAAAAATCCAGCTATGCAGTTCATTGAGAGTCAATGCAACTAATCCATCAGAGTGTATGCGCAGAACACTGCAACACCTTTCAAAAAGACATCATTGTCATCGTTCTAAAAAAGAGATGCCATCCAATTCAACAAATCAAAACTGCATTCATGCTCCTCATAATAGGGAGCAGCGATCAGCATTGCGGGACAACTTATGTGATATTCGATATAACTTCGTTGTAGGAGATTCTGAGCAGCCGCCCAGATATCCCATTGCGCCAAGACCCCAAGTGCAGCCGCACGCGCCATTAATCCAGCACCGGAACATTCCCGTTCATGGGCCACTAAGGGGCCCATCAACTGGTCGAAATCCGGGTCCGAACAAGACGTATTGGAGAGGCATATATCCAAGGACCAAGAGAATGGACATTGTAAGCAGGACATCACAGGTTGCACGCTAGTGAAATACGCAAAGCAATAGGAAAGTCCATAAGACACGCTGAGTGTCGCCAGCGGCAGGATGCCGAAGCTGTTAATCATGCATTCACGGAGCATCTGCAGTCGCCCTGGGTTGTGTAGGCCCACAGGAGGTGCAGCCATTGCGCAACAGACAAAGTAAAAGCAATATTCAAGCAGCTAAGGCTAGGATCAATGGGAAGCCACCAAAGACGCTGGAAAAGATAGAATGAATAATCAATCAATCAATCAATCATGTCACTTATAAAGCGCACTACATACCCGCGAGGATCTCAAGGCGCTGGGGGAAGAGGGGGGTGGTGCTGCTACTGATTGAAGAGCCAGGTCTTGAGGAGTCTTCTGAAGGCCAGTAGGTCTTGGGTCTGTCGGAGGTTGGTGGGGAGGGTGTTCCAGGTCTTGGCGGCGAGGTGGGAGAAGGATCTGCCGCCGGCGGTCGTTTTCCGGATGCGGGGGACTGTGGCGAGGGCGAGGCTGGTCGAGCGAGCTGGCGGGTGGGGGTGTAGAAGCTGAGTCGTCTGTTGAGGTAGGCTGGTCCGGAGTTGTGGAGTGCTTTGTGTGCGTGGGTGAGGAGCTTGAAGGTTATCCTCTTGTTGACAGGGAGCCAGTGCAGGTCTCTCAGGTGGGGTGTGATGTGGCTGCGTCGGGGAATGTCGAGGATAAGACGTGCAGAGGCGTTCTGGATGCGTTGCAGCCGTCTCAGGAGCTTAGCCGTCGTTCCTGCGTAGAGGGCGTTTCCGTAGTCCAGCCTGCTGGTGACGAGGGCCTGGGTGACTGTTTTTCTTGTTTCGGTGGGGATCCACTTGAAGATCCTGCGGAGCATTTGGAGGATGTTGAAGCAGGATGAGGAAACGGAGTTGACCTGCTTAGTCATGGAGAGGGTGGGGTCGAGGATGACCCCTAGGTTGCGTACGTGGTCGGTGGGTGGCGGGGCTGTTCCCAGTGATGTTGGCCACCAGGAGTCGTCCCAGGCTGAAGGGTTGGAACCAAGGATGAGGACCTCCGTCTTGTCCGAGTTCAGCTTCAGGCGGCTGGTCCTCATCCATTCGGCGATGGCCTTCATTCCTTCGTGGAGGTGGGCTTTGGCGGTGTGAGGGTCTTTGGTGAGGGAGAGGATCAGCTGGGTGTCATCGGCGTAGGAGATGATGTTGAGGTTGTGCTGTCGGGCGACGTGGGCGAGGGGTGCCATGTAGATGTTGAACAGCGTTGGGCTGAGGGAGGAGCCTTGGGGTACGCCGCAGATGATCTTGGTGGCCTTGGATCGGAAGGGGGCGAGGCGGACGCTTTGTGTTCTGCCGGAAAGGAAGGATGTGGTCCAGTCCAGGGCCTTCTCTTGGATCCCGGTGTCGTGAAGGCGTGTTCGTAGAGTGTGGTGGCAGACCGTGTCGAAGGCGGCTGATAGGTCCAGGAGGATGAGGGCTGCTGTTTCTCCGTTGTCTAGCAGGGTCCTGATGTCATCGGTGGCGGCGATGAGGGCGGTTTCGGTGCTGTGGTTGCTGCGGAAGCCGGACTGGGAGGGGTCCAGGATGTTGTTCTCCTCGAGGTAGCGGGTCAGTTGTTTGTTGACGATTTTCTCGGTGACCTTCGCGGGGAACGGGAGCAGAGAGATGGGTCGGAAGTTCTTGAGGTCCTTGGGGTCTGCCTTGGGTTTCTTGAGTAAGGTGGTGATCTCGGCGTGCTTCCAGCTTTCCGGGAAGGTTGCTGTCTTGAAGGAGATGTTGATTATTTTCCGGAGATGGGGCGCGATGGCTGTACTGGCTTTGTTGAAGATGTGGTGAGGGCACGGGTCTAGCGGTGAACCGGAGTGGATGGTGTTCATGATCTCGCTGGTGTCCTCGTCGTTGATGTTGGTCCAGGAGAGCAGGCGGTTGGTGGTTGTGGGGGCAGTGGTCTCGGTGGTTGCCGGGGCGGTCGTGGTGTTGAAGCTGTCGTGGATGTCGGCGATTTTGCGTTGGAAGAAGGTGGCCAGTGAGTCGCACAGGTCTCGCGACGGCTGGATGTCGTTGGTGTTGGAGCTGGGGTTGGAGAGTTCCTTCACGATGTTGAAGAGCTCTTTGCTGTTGTGTGCGTTGTTGTCTAGGCGGTCTTTGAGTGAGGCCCTTTTGGCGGATCTGATGAGGTGATGGTGACTGCGGGTGGCGCTCTTGTGGGCGGCGTAGCTGTCCTCTGTCCGTTCGTGGAGCCAGATCTTCTCCAGTTTTCGGCATGTTCGTTTGGAGGCCTGGAGGTCTTCGGTGAACCAGGTGGCTTTCTTGCTGGTGTGGCTGTTGGGCGGATTCTTGAGCGGGCGAGGGTGTTGGCGCAGTCGTCGATCCACTGTCTGAGGTTGCGGGCGGCGGTGTCGGGGTCGGAGGGTTTGGCGGGTGGGCTCAGGGCGAGGGTTGTGGTTAGCTGGTCTTCCGTGACTCTGCTCCAGCAGCGGTGAGGCATTTGTTCGGTGCGGTGGTGCGTGGTGGGCTTCCTGTAGGTGAAGTGGATGCAGTGGTGGTCAGTCCAGTGGGGTTCGGAGGTGTGGTTGAAGGAGACGTGTGGGCTTGCGGAAAAGATGGAGTCGAGCGTGTGGCCGGCGGCGTGGGTGGGTGTAGTCACGAGCTGTCTGAGTCCGAGGGTGGCGAGGTTGTCGATCAGGGTGGTGGAGTTGGTGTCCTTGTTGTTCTCGAGGTGGAAGTTCAGGTCCCCGAGGAGGATGTAGTCCGTGGAGGCGATGGCGTGTGTGCTGACGAAGTCCGCGATGGAATCGCTGAACTGTGGTTGGGGTCCGGGGGGTCTGTAGATGAGGGTTCCTCTGAGGGTGGTGTTGGGATCGGTGTGGATCTGGAAGTGCATGTGTTCGGCGGTGCTGAGGGTGTCGTCGGTGTTGGTTGAGACTCTGAGGGTGTTCCTGTGGACGATGGCGATGCCTCCTCCGACTCCATTGGTGCGGTCCCTGCGGGTGATCTTGTATCCGTCCGGGATGGCAATGGCGATGTCGGGGGCTGAAGCGGGATTCAGCCAGGTCTCCGTCAGGAATGCGACGTCTGGGGAGGTTTAGTCGAGAAGGTCCCAGAGTTGGCGTGTTTGCGGGCGGAGCGGGTGTTGAGGAGGATGCATCTGAGGTAGTTGGGTTCTTTCCTGGGCGGTGGTTTGGCGGGGCGGGTGCTGGCGAAGCTGCAGTTCCGGTAGGTGAAGGGCCCTTGGGTGCGCTTCGGGGTGGCCTGGTAGCAGGCGTGATCTTTTCCGGGGTTGAGTGCGTGGAGGGTGCTGGCGTCGTATCGGCGTCTGTTGATGTGGCGGGCGCGGGGGATGCCCGGACCAGGGGGTCTGGCGCTGGGCGCGGTCACGGCGCGGACGGGCGCAGACGGGCTTGCCTTAGGCGCGCCTTCGGCGCGTCAGCGGCGCGCTTGCTGCGCACGTCCGCTGCGCGGCCGCACAGTGGCCGCCATAAATGGGGAGGTGGGAGGGAGGAGCAGGGAATGGGGCAGCGAATGGGCAGTGAGGGGGCGGGGCCGCAGGGGCGCAGCGGCGGGAAACAGGCACAGAAGGGAAAACGAGCACAATCAGAGGCAGCAAGGGGGGCACAGAAAGGAAAAAAACGAGCACAATCAGGGGCAGCAAGGGGGCACAGAAAGGAAAAAACGAGCACAATCAGGGGCAGCAAGGGGGGCACAGAAAGGAAAAAATGAGCACAATCAGGGGCAGCAAGGGGGCACAGAAAGGAAAAACGAGCACAATCAGGGGCAGCAAGGGGGCACAGAAAGGAAAACGAGCACAATCAGGGGCAGCAAGGGGGCACAGAAAGGAAAAAAACTAGCACAATGAGGGGCAGCAAGGGGGCACAGAAAGGAAAAGCGAGCACAATCAGGGGCAGCAAGGGGGGCACAGAAAGGAAAAACGAGCACAATCAGGGGCAGCAAGGGGGCACAGAAAGGAAAAAACTAGCACAATGAGGGGCAGCAAGGGGGCACAGAAAGGAAAAACGAGCACAATCAGGGGCAGCAAGGGGGGCACAGAAAGGAAAAACGAGCACAATGAGGGGCAGCAAGGGGGCACAGAGAGGAAAAACGAGCACAATCAGGGGCAGCAAGGGGGGCACAGAGAGGAAAAAACAAGCATAATCAGGGGCAGCAAAGGGGGCACAGAAAGAAAAAAACGAGCACAATCAGGGGCAGCAAGGGGGGCACAGAAAGGAAAAAACGAGCACAATCAGGGGCAGCAAGGGGGCACAGAAAGGAAAAACGAGCACAATCCGGGGCAGCAGCTGGGCACACAGACGGAGCTGTGTGGTGGGGGAGCGACCTACCAGTCATGGTCTGGGGTCGCTCCCCCACCACTATAAAAGTTGGAATTACACCAAATATAGTCTGAAAAGAGGTCAAAAGGCCAGAGCCCACAACTTTAAAAAAGTGTACAAGACCTTCGGTATTAGAAGCATTGAATATACGGTGAATCAGTTCACCGAAATGTTGGGGGAGGTTTGTGTTCAAAAGGGCCTGTATCTCACTATGGGTGCTGGCCACCTGGAGGACGAAGGTCTCCCGTGCGGAAGTGAGCATAATCTCCTGGTTTAATAATAGCACCTTTATTCTGCTCAATTTATTGAAATCTGCCTTCAAAGTCGGTATGTAAGGCCAAATGAAACTATCTAACTTCCCACGCGGGGTGGAAAAAGCACATTTTTGCAACACACTACGTGTTGAGAAACTGTTACAATGTAGGGTATGCCTGCCTGCATCCCACAGCAGTCTTCATTATTTAAAAGGAGATAGCTACCATTAGCAAGCATAGTGAAAGTAGGTGATATAACAGGAACAGAAATGCCCTAGAACAAGGAACAAGCAAGATTCGGGGCAGAAACATTACAAGCCCCGTGTAATTTAATGTCTTTACAAACTAGGGAATGACCCACGGTAGAATCGCAAGTCTCCCCTGTGAGAAATACCTCCTTGTCATCCCTAAGGCATCTGTATGTGAAAGGTAGGGACCATAGTTTGTGCGAAAAGGCACTACCCAAAGGCTCAAAACGGCCAACCGGATAATGTTTCATGCATGAACTGAATTCAAATAAAGAGACAGGCAAGGTGATAACCCCGTGTACCAGCCACACTGCAGAGTCAGTCTCCGCCACAGAGAACGGTAAAGGATCTATTTTCTTGATATGTAGAAGAGTGTATGTCGCATCTTTCATGGACATGAACTGCTGTTTCTCAGTTAAATTAAACGGCAAGAACAAGGCAGATGTGTTTAAAAAATGCCTTGGAACCTTCCCCATTTTCAGTGTTTGCAAAGTCCATGCAAACTGCATTACTGAACGCAATTGATTCTGACCATGATATAACACAGACACGTCATCTTGTACAATATCAACAACAGATGAAACAATATTCTCTAATGTGTAAATGCGGGAAGACAGGGTGTTAATACTATTGTCGACAACAGCAAGCACTTTTTCTAGAATTGATTGATCTATTTCCCGTAAACGGGAAGCAGCTTCTATTTGTGAAAGCTTCCAGATTTCATTGTAAGTCGCATAAACAAATCTTTTAGGTCTTGGACCTCGAGGTCCTAGAACAAAATCGGCCAGATCGATGTTGTCTGATAGGAGGGATAAATTTTGCTTTACGGAATCTAATGTAGAGTGCTGCAACCACTGTTTACATAATTTACCAACTGAACATGTCGTAACCGTACGTGATTCAGAAAACCGTGGATCTGGTCTATCCTGTTTGTAACCCGGAGCAGAGTTATGAAAACGTAGTTGGCATGCATTAGATGCTATGGGCCACACCAACCAGGCCAACCGATCTAGTGCAGAGGCATTAAATGAATTATTTTGAAACAACGCTTGCAAAGTTTCAAGGGAAATATTTAAATGCAAGCTTCTGTTCGGCCAGGAAGACAACGCAGGAGTGGAAGGTGCATTCAATTGTTTGGAAGTTGCCAAACCCAAACAAGTGGTTTGATATATAGTATAGTTTAAAAATAACATTTGTGTGGGGATAAGGCAAGCACGGTGCAAAGCTTCTGTACCGCGTACCTGCCAAGATTTAGTACCCCAAATAGATTTCAAGTCAATGGTGTTTTTCCAGTGCTCATAGCCACCCACAGCTAATGCGTCCATAAAGGAACTGGAATATAGCAATTTGGTGTGGGTCAACATTACTTTTGGAGGTGAAGAAAAGTTCTATTTAAAATAATAGGACCCTGGGTTAGATCTGTCAAAGTCTGTAAATGAAGGTACATTTATTTATCAGTGTTTGCGAGCTACCTTGCAGAGGGGTTGGGCAATGTTCCCATTGGGTGTAATTGAAACTACCTCGAATTGCACTGGGTTTATGCAGAAAGTGGTTGCCGTAGTGCTGGTAACAATACAAATCGGCATAATTAGCAGAATTTAAGTACAAATCCTCAGCGTTAAAAGCAGCATAATATTTCAAATCAGAAAATAACGATTCAATGGCATGCACATCCCAATCATCTGAATGAATATTCCTTTTCACCACATCACCCATGGAAACACGAAGCACATTAGGAACATTAATAATTTCTGTCGGTCCATGAATTTGGAAATTCACTGCATCCCATACGATGCCATCTGCAACTGGAAAGGCGGAAATGTTCACAAATGTGTGGTCACGCTTCATGATGTGAGAAGAAGAATGCGGAGCCAAAGTTCCAGCCACAGAGTTCACCGCAGAGCGTTCTGGCAAGTAGTGACCATTGATGAGCAAGAAAAAAACTGTCACAAAGCCAATGGACATGAACAGAAAAATCAGGAATAGCACCAACCAGATGTATGTCCATGGAGGGACCAAAAAATTGTCTCTGAACCAGGATACAAAAATACTGAATTTGGTCGGGATAAATGATGAGGTGGAAGACGAATCAAAGGAAAAACGAGTTGGGTTCAGTGGTGTTGTAGGCAAATGAGCCACTGACTCACTTGCGGGGTAAGTATACTCGGTTTCCTCGTTGCAGGAGGAAGCCGGGAGGTTGAGCAGGCGATCTGGCAAAGCGACCATCTCAATGGCAACATCAGCGCCTGTGGAGACTGGAGGGCCACAAACAGGATTTCTTGAAATTGCTGGACATGATACCGCAGGTGTTACACTATTCAGGACCGGCCAGATGTTGTAGCTTGACATTGTCCACTGAGATGTATCTGTTGTCCTTGCGACCAGGAAGCGGTGGTAAGATGACTGTACGAGTACCCTTCAAGCCAAGAACTGGAACCGGTGCACGATAAGAGGGGCCAAATTCTTTTTTGTTCTCCACCTTCTCTCGGACCAGATCTCCAATCTTCGGAAGCCAGCCGGCATCCGGAATCTGCAACGCAGCGTCAGTGGCTGAAGGTAAGTGTTCGTTTGCAAGTCTGTCACGGGTCTCTTGTAAGTCCTGCAACATAGTAGAATGATTATCTATGTCAAAGATTGCGGCATTCGCCGCCAAGTCTAGACCATCAAGGTCTGGCACAAACATCTGTATGCCAAAGAGCATTTTGTATGGGGTCCGCCCACCCAGAGATCTTCTAGGGAGATTATTAAGTGCACGTTGCACGCCATACAAGTGGGCCAGCCAGTTCCTGCCAGTACCTAAGACTCTTGCTGTCAAGGATTGCTTTAAGTCATGGTTCATTCGCTCCACAATTGAGTATCCCTCAGGCCTGTATGGAGACGAAAATTGCACCAGCACCCCCATTGACCTCATCACATCCATGTACACCGTAGAGGCGAACGCTGGACCTTGGTCGGAATGGAAGGTGCCACAGGCAAAAACTCCCACAAAGACACGCAAATCCCTGATGACATTTTGAGCGTCAGCACTGCGTTGTGGCCAAACCCAGATGAAATGTGTGCATGAATCAACTGCAACTAAGATATATTTATATGCAGTATCAGAAGAAAATGGACCGCAGTGATCAAGGTATACACAACCAAAAGGTTTATTAGAAATGCAGAGCTGTGTTTGTGGCGGACGTGTAACCGCAGAGGGCTTAATTTGCTGACAAATGTCACATGAAACGACATAAGTACGGGTCTGTTTATACAAACCACATCACCAGTAACGCTGCTGCAAGAGTGAAACAGTTGCAGACACGCCAGCATGGGCCGAAGCCAAGCCTTCGTGTGCGGCTGTTATCAAATACTGTCTGCGGTCCGCGTTGGGAATCAGCCGATCACCAACGTCCGGAATTCTTACATAAGGAACATGGTCGGGATTTAAGTGATAAGAGTACTTGGAAGGGAAACCCCGTGGGTAATTAGAGCCTACCTTGGTTGCAGCAATAGCTGCCAAAATCTTATTATCTATTTTTGTCATGGATGTTGTAACAGCTGCTACTGAGCATGTGGCTACTGCTGATTTGGCAGCTTCATCCGCCAAACTGTTACCGACCGCGTGTGCGCCCACACGCTGGTGGCCAAGAGTGTGAATCACCTGTGTGAGAGGCAGACGTTGTTTAAGATCTGCTACTCGAACCCAAAGCATTTTATGCTTAATTGCGCTGCCCTTAGAATGTCTATAGTCGTTTTGAGACCACAAGAATAAGTTGTCATTAAAAGACTGGACACAGTAGTAAGAATCGCATACAATAAGTGTAGTCACATCCGGATCTGCAAACTCAAGTGCGAGCACCAAAGCCCGCAGCTCGGCCAATTGTGCGGTACTGTCTCCCAGTGCCTGCGTGTGCACAACACTCGATTTGAACTCACCGTTCACCATGTGACCTGCCACAAAAGCACATACTGCTGAGTACGCATGCTTAGAACCCGTGGCCGGTTGCGCCGAACCATCGGTGTAAATGATACATTTGTACTCCTCAAGTGGCAGCAAAGACAGAGGAGGGGGATGAACAAATTCATACTGCAAGAACTCCTGTGTCTGAAGAGAGGAATCAAAGATAAAGGTGACATCCGGAGATGTCAAAGAAGTAGCCCATTGTATCAAATGGGGGTGCAAAGCCTTAGAGTTTGGTACACTTGCCTTTGTCACTGCCTCCAGGGCAGGATAGGGTATGACAACCAAGATGCGTTTTCCCTGTGCCAGTGCGCGTTCTTTAAGAATCGCCATCTGCACTGCAGTCAAAACTTTCTCCACAGTTGAAAAACGCAACTCGGCAGAAGTGTACAGATGCGACTTGTAGGCAATAGGTACTGTGTCACCTTTGTTAAACGTCAAGTACGTGAAACCCACTGCCCCTGGCACAATTCTAATTACCAGGTTCGTGTGGTTATCACGAGTCAACAAGAACTTAGGTTCAAGTAGATCAGACTGCAAAGATTGCAGTATAGTGGAGTGTTCCGGAAGCCAGCACGACTTCGAAAAGGTTGGTTGTATCAAGGCATAAAGAGGCTTGATACGCTGGGCATATTTGGGAATGTAAGAACGCCCGAAGTTCAAAAATCCCAGTAAAGACTGAAGTTTTTTCAGGGTCGTTGGAGGGTGCAAAAGTGCGCACTTCTCCAGGAAGTGGGGAGCTAAGCCCCTACCTTCATTGTTGAGCTCATAGCTCAAAAACAACACAGTATATTCTGCGATGTGAGATTTGGCAAAATTAAATTTGTATCCTAAGACCGCGAACTCAAGAATAATGCGGTCTACTCGGGAAAGATGCGGCCATAGTTCGTCGTCTGTCAGATATATATCATCCACGTACGAATACGCATCTGGGTCTATGCTGTCCAACAAAGAGACAACACGGGTGGCGAAGACCCCTGGGCTGTTCTTGTAGCCCATTGGCAAATGCCGGAATTTATAGTTTTCCACCAGAAGTGAACGTGGTCCATTGACTGCAATCCGGGGACAAATTGTGAGTGTAAAAACCATTGGAAAGGTCAAGTGTCGTTTTACATTTTTTACGAACAAGACTGTCTACGAGCGCAGAACTATGGGTATTCTGTACCGCAAAGGTTCAACAATGAGAGTTCAAATGCCGGTAGTCTAAAACCAAGCGGTAAGACCCATCGGGTTTAGAAACCGCGAAAAGGGGATTAGTCATTGGTGACACGCATGTTTCAATTACTCCTTGATATTCTAACTGTGTCAGAATGTCGGAAACAGGACCCTTAGCTTCCCGCCGGAGGGGATATTGGGGTTGAGGCTGTGGCAGAGACCGCAATGGTATATCATGGGGGGGAGAATCCTCATCCCAGCCAACGTGATTACGGTACAGTGCCGGGGCCTGGGCCACAGCCCATTCAGCTGCTAACGCCTCCGCTCTGTCCTTGGGGACATGACGCGAAAAGCTCGGAAGGATGACTTCCTCCCCTCCCGGAGCAGCAAGTAAAAATGGGGGCGGCCAATCTGCCTCCGCCAACAAAATGTCGTAAGAAGAGGTCAGATTTTCCCAAAGAATCCCTTTAATAACACGCTCAATGTCACCTTCAATTCGAAGGACAATATTAAATAGTCTGTCAGGGGGTGCCACTCGGGTGTCAGCTGTCTCGACAGTAATGAAAGTGTCAGTTGCTGTCGCCTCCACATGAGGACGTAGTGCCTCCCGCACTATGGTAACTTCCGCGGCGCTGTCTAGCAGCGTCACTGCCCACGTCCAATTCAGGAGTCTCGTTCTCACCATATGTGGCATATCTCGTTGTTAAAGCTGCAACCTTTTTCTTCTGAAACTGTGGGCGAGAACGGGGAAATTCCTCGTTTCCCTCTGCCTGGTTCTCGAGGTTGGTCTCGTCCCTGTGGGGCGTCACGACCCCTGCCTCTTTCGTGGCGATCTCCTCCACCAGCCTGTGAGGTCAACGGTGCCTGTGAAGAACGAGGAGAACGCTGGTCAGGGACCTGAAATCTATCAGGAGATTTAATTCTCGCTCGGTCGCGCAAATCATAAGTGCGTTCAGAAGATACGGAAACCGGTGACGCAGCACGCGACCCTGGTTTTGGCTGTTGCTTTCCCTGTTTCTTCAACTTCCAGTTCTTTCTAGACAAGAACGGTTTCTCGTCTTTATCAGACTGAGATTTTTGTTGTGGTTGTGTTTGAGCTTGCGTTTTAGCAAAAGGCTTAACCCCCAAACTATTGCGGTCAATGGTTTTATAAGCCTGTGCAATAATTTTTGGCAATTCGCGAGGCTTGTCCGGCTCTGGGACTAAAGCCAAAGCATTAGCGACTTGAAAGTTGACTGCATCACCCTTGACGTTCGCAAGGATTAGATCAGCCACTACATCGAACACACCCACCAGTCTCATCCCCAATTCCACAGCCGCTTCAGGGTCATGTTCATCTTGTACACGCTTAATCACGGTGGGGAGGACCGTCATGGATGGAGTGCCAAAACACTTCGCATACACCGCTGTGAATACCTTGCCCCAGTTGTTGCATTCTGTCAACTCGGGAATTAAGTCTTTTGGCAAGCTAATAGTCAAAATTCTGGGTTTTTCCAGAGGAGAGGTATTTGGAAACACCGCCTCCAGCTGGTCAAATTTTTCTGCAAGCCAATAAGGCAAATCATCCTTATTTTGTGGGCGCTTGCCCATCACCGAATTAACCATGACGGGACTTATGGTCACACCGCCAAGCCCAGCTGGATGCGCCGCAACTCCAGGAAGGGCCATCTGGACGTTGCCTGTGACATACTGTACTAAGGCTCTGTGTACACGGACCAAAGACGTATGCAGCACGCGCAGTTCATCTACTGGAACCGCTAAATAACATGGATGCGGGGTATACCCGTCCAAAACAGGCCAAGCGGCCCCATCTATCGATAAAGGGCCTAATCGAATCGGGGTGACCGGGTGTGGGAGGGCGCCATTAAACCAAATACGGTGTTGCCATGCCGTGAGCGGTACTTCAAGAGCCTGATAAGGCCGATAAACATTAGGAAGGGCGGTGGGAGCGTAAACGTGGAACAAATTGTCAGCTCCTTCCACCGCCGGAAAAGTGACCCATGAGTAAAACACCTCAAAGTGGTAAGCCGGATCAGCTTGGACCACAAAGATGAGGGCGACACCCGCGTCAGGCACTCCATACGCTGTCAAATGAGCTCGGAGCGCAGCGCGGCTATGTGCCGGGATATTTATATTCACAGCCATTAAGACCAAGAATGAAAAACAACCTAGTGTGTGGCAGCGCAATATAGGGTTAACATTAAAGAGAACACCTTCTAATAACTTCAAGCTTGAAATAACCTATAAAAACATCAATATAGGAGGTTACACCCTCATATATGTTTCCGGAAACATAAGTGAAGGGAATTGTGGACAAGCACAAGTACTACTCAAGCGTCTCGGAGATAACAAGCCCACCACGTTGGTGGCGCCATGTTGCGGGGATTCTGCACATATATAGAACTATGTGCAGGAAAACAGGACCTCGGTGTATAGTGGTGTACCAACCATGCACCTTAGTACCCAAAATCCCAATCCGACTAGCTATAGTGTCTCATTCGTTCTCCGTAATACAGCAAAGCTACCAATGATTAGACATCCCAGAACACAGACTCTTACAGGAATCGCGGGAGCAAGAACACTCTTTCATTACTCACTCATACTTGTCCACAACGGGCGTATTAAGAGACACAGTATAGTTTAAAATGTTTATTTCAACTAACGTGCTCTAAGACACATTACACGTGCCAGTACTAGCAGCATAAAGCATAAAGACAAAACAGTAAGCATTGTTACAATTCCATAGAATACAAACGGGGACAGCATTTTATGAAGACAGTGGATAAAGGACTAAAATGCCTTGCCACCCTCCGCGTGCTAGTAACTAGTTTATTCTAAAAATAGAAGACCTCTGGGCTTCGTCAGGGGGACCACCATACCTCAAGAACTAGATGCAAGGTTTACATCATCGGACAAGCACAGCTCTTCTCCCTGGAAAGGCTTTTCTCCAAGTGCCACCATCAGGGAGATCACAATATTAAAAGCACACGAATTTCTCCAGTGCAGCTGTATTTCATGTTATGTCTAAGTGCGAGGGGCTGACCAGAACAGCAACAACAAGGGACGTTGTTTTTCGACCTTGTACCTTGTGTGCAGACGAAAACCACAGAGAACATGAGAAAAGGTGAAAGGCAGAAAGGCAGACAGTTCTAATGTGAACGGTCACAAGCAGAGTCTGGAAAAACAAAGTCACAGAGTAACGTGTGCAAAGGAGGCATCATGGCAGCTAGGCGTAAGCTAACTTAGCAATGTCGACAATGAGGCCACAATCCACACTACATCTTCTGCAGTACAGTAAAGGCCTTAAGCAAGCTTTATATCAGACATTCTTGAGACCAAAGACCAGCCTAAGGGGGAGCAGTGGGGTCCTAGTGGGGAGTCCTGTCCATTCAGGATGAATCGGTTTTCAACTGCCGCTAGAGTGGACATATGCTTATGGCCCCTTAGCTCAATGCCATATAGGGCAGATCCGAATGCCTGCTGATTATATACTCATGAAGGAAATGGCCTGATTCGGGTCACTCGGGTCACCAATGACTCTCGGGATAAGGGGTCCTAGTTTGTAAAAATACCCCAGTGGCAATACCACAATTTTCTTGCTGCTTGCTCATGTACCGAAAGAGAAGGTGATAGACCAAAGAAGTGGACTTAAAGTTAACAATGATGCAATCTCCTTGCCTATCCACAGGCCTTGCACCAATCCAACCCACCCTTCTTGTCTACAAAATATTATTTGCCAAATGAAGCGGGTGGTAAACCAGCCAATTCAGAGTCTTATTGAACAGGTCATTGTGGGATCCCCACTGATACGAGCGCAAAGGTGGTACTCCAGTCAAGATTATCACAGGACAGGAGGCAGGAGGAAGATTGATCACAGGTTGCGATGCCAGTTGAACAGCTGCTTGCGCCCTAACTGGTCCTGAGTCCTGAGCATCATGAGTGGAATATAGCCGATTTTTGCCATTGCTTATTTGGTTGTCAATAGAAAATTGGCCTTTAGGGTAGGATATGACCTTGAGCTTGACAATGCTGTCCTCAATTAGGCTTCTTGCCCCAGAAAAAGCGAGGAGTCAACCACTCGAACCTCTCCTCCACTGGTGGATGATTTACTAGTGCTGCCACTTTGACTGCAATAAGACACATCTGTGGGATCTCAGTCTGAACAGCCACCTTCACAGCTCAGTATTTAGTTGCCCGCTTTTGGCGCTTAGCTGGAACTAGGGGAAGGTGGCTGAGGACTGTGCAGGGCACCGCTATGTGCTGTGCAGCACTTGGGTTAGCCACAGGGGTTAATAAGGACGGTTGTTCAGGCACACTTTCAGAATGGGCACCTGGGCCAGGAGAATCAACAACAGGAGAGTCAACAAGTATGCTTTTTGGGCCCATCGCTTTTGAGGAGCTGAGAGATAGTCTTTCCCTGTATGATCAATCTCGTTGCTGATGACAATGATGGCTCACCGAATCAGCTGATCAATTGAAATTGTTGTGGCAGGAGAGGTAGGAGTATTTTGGGGTCCACCCACTTTCCTCTTCCCCACTGTGTTTAGTCACACAGTCAACACAATCCACGATGGTGCTACAGCTAGAGGCAGTGAGCGTTTTAGACCATGGATGTTGACATATCGAGGAAAAAATCCCTGTGCCCCATGTACCTCAAAAAACAAAATAAAACCCAAGGACCCAGCCACCAGCAGTCTCCAACGAGCGCATCGAAAAAGAAAAAACAGAAAGGTGCAGGAATGCGTCAATTTTGGCTCGGGTGAGTCAGTCCCTTCTCCTGGTGCTAGTACTCCTTGTACTTAGTAATCTGGGGCAACAAGCCCCTTTGCAAATTCCCTTCAATGATGGATTATGGTATATGGCAAACGATGGGTCGTATGAGAATGCCGAATAGTGGCCTCAAGGCGCGGTGCTCAGAGTTAACTGCCCCATATTTGCCACAGTTGGTCTGCTTGTGGGTAGCTTAAACCACAAAGTCTGCTCCCCCGCAGCTCAGAGGACTGCTTAAGCTAGATGGTTCAAAGAGTCTCACAGCAGGGTTCACAACCTTCCCCCAACCATCTTCCAAGGCTCCTCTCTCAGTTGTGGCGTGTGGGCGGGCACGAGCACCGCATCAGGGGGAGGGGCTCTGTTGGGCTGTTTCAATAAAAGCAGGTTCCCCATTGTAGAATTTAAAAAAAATCCCTCCCCCAATTTATGTACTTTCCCCGATGTGGTTGTTAGATATGAGTTAGAATAGTAAATCTGACCTCCCAATGTATGTGTTTTCCCCAATTTTTGTTAGGCTGAACTTACTATGGTAATGTTGAACCCCACTCCTACCTGCAATGTATGCAGGTGCTGAGGTGGAGCCTCCAACCCACTTACCTGGGACTGGTCCACTAACCGGTCTAGGCCCTTTGGTACCCAGCCTTCCCCGGAGGACTCCTGCCTCACCCTCTCTGCATTCTCCCCTCCTTCTTCCTTCTCACACAGCTACCTCTCTCCTTTCCTCTCTTCTCTCTCTCATTCGGTTTCTCTCTGACATCTTCACTCTCATGCTTTTTTCCCACTCTTTTTTTACCACTTTCACCTTTGTGTCCGTCTCTTCTTGGTGCATTCTCTGTTTTGTGCTTTTTTTCCATTTTGCGTAGCTATCTCTTTGTGCCTTTTCTACAATTTTCTCTTTTTGTTCACCTTTTCTATTTTTGTGCGTCATTCTCTTTGTGCCTCTTTTCTATTTTTGTTCATTTTTTTCCTTCCCACTTTTCCCCCCATTTCGGGCTCGCTCCCCAAAGCATTTTACACAAATCCCGCCTAACTCTGCTCCTAACCTTCTCCCCACACATTACCTTCCGCCTCATCTTCCCACTCCTAGAAGGCCTGCACACCTCTCCCTTTGTTCCCCCCCTTCCAGGACTTATTTAATGGTGGCTGCTGCACAACCCAACAGCCGGCATAATGTGGCGCACCTAAGGCACATCAAAGGCAAGCCTGTCTGTGCCTATCAATGCCTAGACTGCACCCAGTGCCAGAAACCCTGGTCCAATTACCACCCAGTGATAATCAACTGCCTTCCTTGGGTCAATCGACCCAGGATGCCACACGCCATGCTGCTGCCCCACCACGTCACACAACACAGCAGGAACCTTCCCCTGCACACACTATCACTCAGCAAACACGTGACCGAAATATGGGACTTCCTAAGCAGCAATGCGCCAGACCTACTCTTCATCACAAAAAGATGGCTCATCTCCATATCAGCACCCATCATTGCCACGGGCATACCTCCAGGCTACAAGATTGCACACCTGGATCGCAACCTCAGGCCGGGAGAAGGACTCACCATCATCGTTAAAGAATCCATCAAGTGCTTGACTTCCATGGAAACTGCTGCCTCATTCATGGCACACCTACACTTCAAACTACAAATATCCAATATCTTCACCCTGCATGGGACCCTTGCCTACCAACCACCCTGACCGTGAACCACCTTTACTAACCTCATCACCGACTTTGTCGCCTAGCTCACCATTGACTCCAGAGCATACTTACTGCTCTGAGACGTTCATCCCTCCGGAAGATAGGAATGACCGCTGCTCCACAGCACTTCTCGAAAGCCTGGGCAACATCTGGCTGACCTAGCTCATCCCAGATCCCATACACACACCTCAAGACATACACTGGACCCTGTTTCCAACTCTAGCAACAGCATGAAATACATAGCCACAACGCCACTCACATAGACCGACCACTCCATCATCCACTTCAAGTTCAACACACGGCAAGTCAAAGCACCCACCAGCACCAGCAGCGATCTGAGCTAAATCTCCAAAACAGACTGGCTCAGTGTCCTCTCCACGGAATAACCCAACCCCATGAATGACCTCAACAAGCACATCACAAACTTCAACAACTGGATCTGGAACTGCACAGACTCCCCACGCCCATCAAACCTAACAAAGTAAGAAGATCCAACAAGCAAGCCAGTTGGTACATAGAGGACCTCTGAGAATCAAAACAACACTGAAACACAACTAGAAAGGAAATGGAGAACCAGCCACAAAACCGCCAACAGATACACCTACAGTGCCCCTCTCAGACATTACCACCAGCAATTACGACACATTAAGAAACATGCACTAGCTGAATGCACCGAAGGAAGCTCCAACAGCAGCAAGATCTTCTCAATCACAAAGGTCTTCACCACACCTTCACAACTGTCAACAACATCCTCCCCTTACTATGACCCTGCAAAGACCTTTCAAACTTCTTCCAAAGTAAAATCACCAACATCTACAGTAAATTCCCACACCTACCAGACCCTGCCGACCTCAGTGCCAAGCTACCAACCATCAACCAAGCCAACCACATGATCGAATGGACATCCCTCACCAGAGAAGAAAGAGTGTCAATCATGCAAACCATCCACTCAGGGGCCACCAAGGACCCATGCTCCCATCACATCTATAACTTAGGAGCTTCCCCAATTAGCACCACCCTCTCTCATATCAATACCTCCATCTCATCTGCCACATTCCCAGATGACTGGAAACATACAGAAGTCAACGCTCTCCTCAAACAAACATCAGCTGACCCAAACCAACTATGCAACTTCCATCCAATATCCCTGCTCCTGTACCCAGCCAAAGTGCTGGAAAAGGCCATCAACAAACAACTCTCAACCGACCTTGAGACCCACCACCTACTGGACTATACCCAATCTGGCTTCCGAAGGAATCACAGCACCAAAACAGCACTTATTACAGCCTCCAACAACTTTACGACCATCCTGGACCACAGAGAAACAGCAGTCTTCACCCTACTTGACCTATCCGCAGTCTTCAACACAGTCTCCCACTACAGTGTGATTTGGAGGACTCCACGACATAAGCATCCAATGACACACACTCCTCTGGATCTGCTCCTTCATTACGAGGAAAAACCCAAAGAGTTAGTATGCCACCATTCACATCAGAAACTAAGAAACTGATCTGCAGAGTCCCACAAGGACATAGATAGACTTGTAGAGCACACAATCACCCGTGAGGTTATGTAGGTGCTTGAGCAGGTGAGTTGCTGAAAGATCCCTGTGGAGTTATTCAAAGAGCCATGACTTAAGCCTCCAGTTTTGTTCTCGTGAATGAAGGGGTGTATGCAGGCGAGAGTGAGGTAGAGCGTAGATGTCTGGTTGGCTGGTTAAAGTGTTTGAGGATGTTGAGGTCTGATGTGCCGATGTTGTGTAGGGCTTTGTAAGTATGACTGAGTACTTTGAATTGGCTGCATTTTCAAATGGGGAGCCAGTGGAGTTCCTTGAGGTCTGTTGTGATGTGTGATGTCTAGTATGAATCTTGCAGTGGCCTTCTAGATGGTCTGGAGTCTTTGTAGGATTTGCTTAGAGATTCTGGTGTAGTGCGTTGCCGTAATCAAACCTGCTTGTGATGAGTGATTGGGTGACGTCTGTCTGGTGTTTTGTGGCAGCCACTTGAATATCTTACGTAGCATGCATAGGATGTGGAAGCAGGAGCTGCTCACTGCGTTGACTTGTGCCATCAAGGAGAGTTTATCAGCTAGGATGATTCCCAGGTTTCTAGCATGGTCGGTGGGTGTTGGTCCTAGCTCTGACAGCCACCCGGTGAAGTCCAAGGGGGAGGTCTTTTTACTGAAAATCAGAACATCCTTCTTATCGAAATTGAGCTTCAAGCAGTTTATTCTCATCTTCATTTGCTACCATGGTCATGCAGTTGGGGAAGTTGATTCTGTAGGTGGTAGGTTTGTCTATCAGGGAGAGGATGAGTTTGGTCTTGTCGGCATATGAGATGATGGAAATGCCTTGAGATCGGATGATGCTGGCTTGTAGTGTCATGTAGATGTTGAACAGCATTGGGCTGAGGAAATATGGCATGCATTTTCCCCAGTATTTTTTATATTTGAGTTAAACTATGAAATCTGCTACCCCGAAAGTGTGCTCTTTCTGCTGTGTTTATTAAACTAAAGTTAGAAAATTAAATCTGCTGCAATGTATGCACTTTCTCCCATGTTTCTCAGATTGGAGTTAAAAAGTTAATTTGACCCTCTCAATCTACAAACTTTTCCAAATGTTTGTTAGATTGGAGATGGAATAGTATTTGTGAATCTCCAATGCATGTATTTTCCACATCTTTTGAATAATATTTTAAGTAGACGAGTATATTTGTTTTTTTAAGTAATTATGGATTTTAATTAGGCTACAGCATATTACTTTATCCAGTACTACATTTTAAAGTATTGTGAGCATATTTACTTTAAAATTATATTTTTGAAAACGATTTTAAATTTATTTTCTATTATTTTCTCATGTTTTTTTTTTTTTATTATTTATTATAACTTCTATTTTTTATATATTTTTAAAATATTCACTTCTGGTACACATTCTTGAATATTATTCATAATGGTTGGATACATTTAAAATATGGTTGTTTTTACAGAATAGGAATTGTATGTTTATGTAATGTTTTGTTCCGTAATTTAAATTACACTTTTTATTTATTTTTAATTAAGAATTATTTTGTATATAATGTATTGTAATTCATAACGTGATATTAGATTATATTGTTTCATTATTTGCAAAGGGTTTTAGAACATTGTGTGTATTTTTTTATTTGTTTAAAATTAATACATTAATAATAAAATGCAATTTTTTAAATATATTTAAGAATATTACATTTGTAAAAAAAATAGCGTAACTTTTATTTGAAATTTGAATATGTTATGTTATGTTATTTTATTTTTGTATAGCACATATACACCGACAGGTCTCTTAGCGCTTTGGAAGAAGCGGGACAGCATCAAGGCGGGGAGGTCTTCATGGTGTTGAGAGATCTTATGTCGTATCTAATGCTTCCCTAAAGAGAATAGTTTTTAGCTGCTTCCGGAAGAGAAGCAGACCAGGTTCTTTCCGAAGAGTATCGGGCAACTGGTTCCAAAGTTGTGGCAGGAGGACCGAGAACGCTCGACCCACTTTGGAAACCAGGTTACCCCGAGGGCAGACCAGCTGGACGGCTTCTGCTGACCGAAGGGCCCGCCCTGGCACGTATTTGATTAGGCGTTCCTTTATGTACCCTGGGGCATGTCCGTATAGAGCTTTGTGGACAATACAAAGTCCCTTGAATTTCGCTCTCTGCTTAACAGGCAGCCAATGCAGTTTTCGCAGCAGTGGAGTGGCATGAGTTCTTCTAGGCAACCTGAAGATCAGCCTAGCTGCGTCATTCTGTACCACCTGAAGTTTCTTCGTGAGTTTCTGGGGAGCCCGACATATAGCGCATTGCCATAGTCGAGTCGTGAAACAATAGTTGCTGATACTATAGTTTTCAGAGATGACACTGAAAGCAGAGGAACCAATTTCCTCAGCTGTCTTAGAAGACCAGTACATGTGCCCACCACTGAGTTGACTTGATGGATCATAGAGAGCTCAGAGTCGATCTTAATTCCCAGGCTTTTTACAACTGGCGATGGGCTAGGGGGGGCCCCTAACTCTCTGGGCCAAAACAGGCTGCTCCAGGGATTGTTTTTTGATGGGAAGGCTAGTACTTCGGTTTTATCTGGGTTGATTTTTAGGGAGTTTGCAGTCATCCAGTTGACTGTAAACCTGAGGATGTTCTGGACTGATACTTGGGCACAGACCGAGTTATCGATCCTCAGGATGAGCTGGGTATCATCCGCGTAGTTAAAAACCCGGCAGTCCATATTGGTTAGTGCAGCTACCAGGGGCTGCAGGTATATGTTGAAGAGGAGCGGGGACAGTGCAGAGCCCTGAGGGACTCCGCAGAAGATATTGCCCTTTTCCGATACCTGGGCACCAAGTTGGACCCTCTGTGAGCGACCTGATAGAAAAGATTCTAACCAATTATAAGCGTGCCCTCGAAAGCCCAGGGCCGACAGCCGGGTCAATAGTGTAGTGTGGCTGACCGTGTCGAACGCCGCAGAAAGATCTAAAAGAATCAGGGCGCTCGGCTCTTTGTTATCGGCCTTCATCCTGAGATCATCAAGTACAGATAGCATGACTAGCTCCGTGCTATGCTGGGCTCTGAACCCAGCCTGGCGAGGTTGGAGCAACTCATGTTCCTCCAGGAAAGCTGAGGTTGTCTTCAGGACATGTTGCTCCACAACCTTCGCCAGGAACGGGAGTTGGGAGATGGGTCTATAGTTTTTGAGCTCGGCCTTGTCTGCTCCCAGTTTCTTTAATAAGGGCATAACTCTTGCCTCCTTGAAATTAAGGGGGACTTGACCACTCGCCAAAGAGTTATTCAGGAGAGTGAGGATCTGACTCTCCAAGGCCGGCAAAGCCAACCGAAAGATCTTAGGCGAGCATGGGTCGGCCGGGGAGCCTGATTTGGTTCTGTTAATCAGAAGCATCAAAGATTCTGGGTCCAGTGGAGGGAAGCTGGTGAGGAGCTGGCCGGTAGGAAGCGGGGGTGTAAGCAACTCCACGGAGCTCAAGGTGATGGGGATTTTTTCAATCTCCAGGAGGATATCTGTTATCTTCTGGAGAAAAAAGGACTGCAGTGCATTGCAGTCTAGGGGTGCTACTGCAGAATTTACATCTGGCTTTTTACTGAGTTCATTGAGGATCTTAAAAGTCTCCTTCTGTTTATTTGGAGCTTCAATTATGCGAGCCTCATAGTACTCGGCTTTCCTAGTTGTGATAGATTTTTTATAGAGAGCTAAAGTAGCTTTATAGTTTGTTAAATCCGTGGGGTCGTAGGCTTTCCGCCACTGTCTCTCAGCTTTGCGGAGACTCTGTTTACTTTCCCTCAGTGCCTCATTAAACCAGGGGGCCACCTTCCCTTTAAGTCTGGTTCTTTCTCTTCGTTCCGGTGCTATTTGATCGATGGCTGTTTGAAGAGTATTACTGAGGGTTTGGCTTTCTGTGTGAATGTTGCCCTCCTCCAAGTTTGGTGGGGCTAGCCTCTGTAGTGTGTCCGCTAGATTGTCTGCCTGAATTTTGTGCCATTTCCGCACTCTCCTCCACTCAGGCGGGAGTAGTGCAGGAGCACTATCCAATGGGACCCAACAGGAAATTAAAGAGTGATCAGACCAGGCACATGGTTGAATACTTGTTAGTCTGACAAGATGGTTAGATGACCAGACTAAATCTAGGGTATGCCCTTTAGTGTGAGTGGGGCAATCCACCAATTGATGGAGCCCCAGATTAGACATTCCCATGTCAAACTGCCTAAGCTGGGGTTCCCGTGGTTCCTTCTCCCAGTGGTAATTGAAATCTCCAACTACCATGAGTCTTTGATATCGTGTACTGAGATCAGCCATGATCTCAGCAAAGTGATCATTGAAACCAGAGGTTGTATCCGGGGGCGGTAGACTACCAGGAGAAGGAGGCAGGAGGATTTGGAAGTAATTTTTACTCCCAGAATATCTGTGTTATCCATACTCTCTGCTATTATCTTGGTGGCCATGAGTCTGGTGTTAAAAAGGATCGCCACTCCCCTCCTCTCCTGTTGTCCTGCCTGTTATGCCAGAAGGCATCAAAATTGCCTGGTAGTGCAGCAATGATGTCGGGGGTCAATGCGTCCCCTAGCCAGGTTTCTGTAAGTGCCAGTATGTCAATATCCCCCTCCTTGAGGAGTGCAAAGATCTCTAGGTGGTGTTTCTGTAGAGATCTTGTATTCAGGACAGCCACTTTTAATCCAGGGGGGTTCCCTGGCATAATCATGGGGGGACGGGTTAGCCCCGGGGTCTTAAGGATGTCTGTCCCGGGGTGTCTCAGGAGGTTTTCTGACCTCAGTTTGGCAATCACATGTGGCTTCAGCCCAGAGTTACATGTGGCTAAGGATTGCAATATCCTTGCAGAATATTGTTTCGGCGGACCAGGGGCCCTGGCCCCTTGACCCGGCTGGACGCGGACGGGCGCAGACGGGCTTGCCTTAGGCGCGCCTTCGGCGCGCCAGCGGCGCGCCCGCTGCGCGCGTCCACTGCGCGTCCGCTCCAGCGTCCCTGTTATGCTGCCCCCTTCCGCCCACCAGCCAATCAGCTCTGCTGAGCAGCAGCTGAACTTCCTCCCAGCACTAGACCGCGTTGAGGGATGCGGAAGTGCTCTAACCCGGATTCGCAGTAAAATCATGAGAACAGGTGAGCCCAAGGCAAGAACTCTCCCCAAAATGTGCAAAATAGCGTTTTTTTAAAATTACGTTACTATCTTAAAAGGAATAATGTGAACTGGGCATAAATATAAGTACACAGTATAAGGTCAGTCTTTTAAACCACAATATTTTTGTACTATATATTATAAGTATAAACAGTCTATATTTGTGTGGTCAGTTTTTACCACATTAACTTTTTTATATTTTTGTCATCGATATTTTGTCATACAACTGTGCAAGGTAGGGTGCAGGATTTTAAGGGGTACTTAGGATGCAATGGGAGAGCATGGACGTGCAAGGGGAAATCAGAGGGTGCAATAAGGGTGATCTTAGGATGCACAGGGGAGCAAAAAGAGAGCCAGGCTCAAAGTTGGAGTACAAAAGAGAGTGAAAGGGGGGACTGAAAATTGCAGTAGGGGAAAGTAGAGTGTAAATTGGGAGTTCAGAGTACAAATCTAGAGGGAGCACAGGGTGCAAGACGAGTGCAGCGTGCAAGGAAGGAAAGCACATCGTGCAAGAAGGAAAACATTATGCAAAGGAAGTGGAGGATTTAAGGAGGAGCCCTGGCTGTAAGTGAGTGCAATGTGAAAGGGGGGGCGCATGATGCCAGGTGGTGTGACAGAGGAGTACATGGTGCAAGGAGAAGTGCAAGTCTAAAGGGAAGCATGTGAGACAAGGGGAATGCAGTGTGCAGGGAGGAGCAAGGTGTGCAGTGTTTACATGCAGGTTGCTGTGGTGGAATACAGGGTGAAAGGGACGGGGATAACTAGAAATCGTCCTACCCTTGCTCCGGAACTCCGGAGCAAGGGTAGGACGATTTCTAGTTGACTGCCTACACCTCAACCGGAGCAACGATGTGCTCTGGTTACCCCCGTTAGCCTTGAACCTTGCTACTAGGGGTCTACGGTACTCCCCAGTACAAGTTTACTAGGGCACCCCTACCGCTTCTGGTAATCTATATCATAAAATTCGATACCAGACGGTAGTGCACAATTCACACGTAGTTTTCGGTCCTGATGAAGTGCCATTTGACCCGTTAGGGGCATACTGGGCACGAAACATGTTGACCATACACCTAGCCCTTTAGGAACATTATTTCCACATAGGGGCACATACACAGTTTTTATCTAGGCTAGAGCTACAAAAATACATTAAACAATTTATTCCGGTAGGACTGCTCCAGACCTATTTTACCTTTACTTATCTCACTTCACGTGCACTACCCAGCCCCCACACCCGCACACACCTTACGGCTTCTTCTAAAAGATCCCCGATAAAGAGCCCCGATTTCGGGAGCCCGTCAGGCATTGCAGCGCCGGCCTGACGAGGGGCAAACGCCCTATGATGAAGCATGACATCTCTCGGGGTGTGTGAGGGCAACATGAAGAAAGACCTGTCTTCCCCCATGTCCAGATAGGAACTGCACTTTCCCTTTAGACTACAACTGCATACAGCCATTAATCCAAGGGGATTTTCCAAGTCAGTAGGACTAATCTGTGGGCACACATGTCATGATCAGGGAACTTCCTCAGTCAGATCTTTTTTTTGCCCGTTTTGTAATTTTGGTATTTTACTTTCTTGATTACTGTTCTTATTCCATGGCCTTCTTTTTGCACTTTCTTGCAAGTCACAGGTGTAATAGTACACC
The DNA here is from genome assembly GCA_963921515.1 of Calotriton arnoldi. NCBI lineage: Eukaryota > Metazoa > Chordata > Amphibia > Caudata > Salamandridae > Calotriton > Calotriton arnoldi. Next base: position 421,393 of record CAWUFW010004983.1, on the reverse strand, counting down.
TGGAAGGCCAGGTCAGGCTCAGGTTTCCAGGCATGCTATTTCTCCTGTTATGTGACCTTCTGAATGAAGACGGCCTATTCTCCTGTGATGAATTGTACATAGTGTAGAATTCAGCACAGTGGGAAGGGCAACCAAATGTGCAAAAGCATTTGTTTTCCACTGTGAAAACATATTTTACCTTTGGATAAAGCCCTCCCCTACAGCCCCACCAAACCTGAGTTTGATCTTTCCCATTCTCGTCTTGGAAGATGGGTTACTCGTGCACTTGCCTGGAGTACCTTTACAACCATTTCCAGGGTGGGAAGGATTCAAAATCAGTTTGTGAATGTCCCCAAACATTCACATTTGTGCGCATTCAACAATTTACAAGGCAAACCAAGCCTTATAATGCCGACCTCCTACCAGCTTCTTGGGACTTACTGTTGCAGATTTCTCAGGACTCTTCCTGTCCAGCATAAATGATGAATTTATTTCGGTCGCTAAAATTGGTTTGCAGCTAAAAATAACTTTTTTAATTCTGCCATCTATCTTTAATGCTCACATTTGTATCCTTCGAAAACTACCTTCCCTTGCACACATGACTTCGTTTTCTTTGGGCACACAGGTAAGTAGCTGCCCCAGCAGAGATTATGCCAGCAAACAGTTTACTTATCTCTCTGCATGACATAAACTGAGAGCTATGACGAAATTCAAAAATTTGCAGAGTCATGTTTGTTGGTCACTTCCTGATTCAGAGATATCAATCTGGTCAAAAGTTAAATATCTTCTATACTTTCCTCTCAGCATCACATGGGTTCTATATTTACCACACCCCCTGCACACGTTTAGAATTACAGAGGGGACACCGGCTGCCTCTGCCTGTCAACCAGCACATCATGTGACCTTTCAGCACATTGGTGTAGTGTCCTCCCCAGGCTGGGCACCCGCCAGTGACTATGCCACACAGGAGCTTAGTATCACGTCTTTGTTCTTCCGCGTGTAACTGGAAACTCTACATTATAAAACAAGCTTTCATTGTATTCCACTCTGACACCTACGTCACTAGTCAGTTAGGACCGTCATACAACATGCAAGACACCACACAGCGGCGGTGCGTCCATTTAGGCGCTGGGGCGTCGCCCCACTACTGCTCATGGCCCCATTTCATCGACATCATCAACATCATTACAGCAGTAAAGAAGTAAATGTTAGGTTCAAATGTCTGGAGTATTATTTATTATTACATGAATTCCGGGCCGGGGCCGGTCGGTGACGGTCACCGGGCCACGGCCGAGCAATCATCAGGACGCTGAAGGGGGTGGTGGCATTTAAGCAAGGGTGGTGCGTGGTGACGTCGGGTCTAGCGCACTAAGCGCAGCAGCAATAGTGCTCATGTTCGGTTTTGGGCTGGTCATTTTTCTGACCAGCCCGAACATGCGCACCAGAATGCACATTAGGAGAGCGAGGTTTGCTTCATGGCGCAGCCCCCGGTCTCCTAATGAGTGGGGAGTATCCCCTGCTCAAGCCAATCCTGGTGCTGCTGGAGCCGCGTCTGGATTGGCTCAGAGTCAGAGCGAGGCACGCAACGCGTTCACGCAGCAGAAGCAGACTGCGCCACACACACGACGACATGACACACCTCGTGTTCTGGTGCCACCGTGCCTGCTACTACTGCTCATCGTGGGTGGCTCATGCTCGGGTAAAGATTGAAGATCGGGATCCCGATCATCGACTTAGACGACGTCACTTAAGTTGTTAATCAAAGTAGTGATTACGCTGATCGATGACCATAATATACTATTTTCCTGCTTTCACTCACGCCACCAAGCTGATTGTTGTAACTTGTAAGTACATTTTAAATTACTTACAGCAATCAGCTTGGTGGCGCAGGTGAAAGGGAAATAGTATATTAATGGTCAGGTCATCAGCGTGTGACGTGATGATCATGTACATGTGCATGCATGTTGCTGCGGCACGCGGGGCAGCAGTGGCACCGTGATTTCCAGCGCAAGGAGGGGCCCAGGCAACTGGGCTCGACATGGTGCCCTGCCTGCTGCTGGGCCGCTGATTACCCAACAGCAGAATGTGTACAGTGAGCTGTGTGCTGCCTCTCGGCTGCCATGTATGTACGCAGGCCCAATTACACTGTTTTTGCCAGTGTAGTGTCTCGCTATTTCGAGTGGGTATAAACGCCTTGCATTGTTCCCTGCTTAGCACCTTCCATTCAGTTACAGCAGCCCCTTCCACGAGGTCTTCCACAAAAGCGCCTCTTTTTGTGTTCACGCACTTGCTCATTTTCGAAAATGCAGCCCTGCGATATCGTTAACAAATACTTATTACCCACATGCAGTCTCCAGCGACCGCAGAGATGTGCAGCGATGTGCCTGTCGGGACATAATGACCCTTCTGGCTCTGCCCTATACAATGATGTCACCGGCCATGCTTCCCGGGCTCGCATTGGGCCTAGCTGGGGGGAGGTGTGGGGGGCTGTCGGGGTTAGGGGAGAAGGGGCAAGGACTGCGGCCCTGGGCAACAAGACTTAAGTTTGCACTGATGTCAGAACAAAGTCAAAAGCCATTTGCGGCTTTTTTTGCTGCTTGCTTGATATGGAGCGGAGAACGCAGGTGCACATGAACGGTCAAGGTAGGTACATTCTGTGCCCCGACACAACCGTGCACTGTTTGCTTCTTTTGTAAAATAAACTGACCCATCTGCCGAAATTGCACATTTGAAAAGTGGTGGAAAATTAGTTTGTGCCATTCCCTGAACGTATGCAGCATAACAGTGTAAACAGGGACAGGCGCTCCACACAGCATTAAGTAACAGATTCATAGCTGGCATTAGACTGAAAATGATCTATTGCACGGTGTCGCGGAGAAGCACCATTTTGGTTTTGCAATCCTTGTGTGCGAAAACATTCTTAAAATGTGTTTGCATTATGTTCATGGAGAAATGTTAGTAACCATATACGTAATCACAAGTTTATCCACTATTAATCAAATCTGAATTGTGCTTTCTGTTTGTTTGAAGCTTCCCGTGGCACTGGGTTAATTACAAACCTTCCAGAGCCTTTTGCAGGCATCTGAGCCCTAAAGCTCAAGATTGTCGTTGCACATTATTCAGTAAGTGTAATCTAAGGGTGTGTGAAACTGTTGTAATTTCGTTTTGCATAATTATGTAAAATTATAGTAAAATTACTTGGAATTAAGCAAAATGCAAATCTGCCTTTTACCCTTAGCACAATATGCGCCCTCTACAGAGTTTGCCAGTGAAGCAGTACTTTTTGTTTTCTTGTCTTTTTTTGAACAGCATTGTTTTCCCGGGTGGGGGAGTGCACCAATCCTGGGGTACTGCAATGACTGATTGATGGGTGGATTGGTAACCATGTTCTTCCTGCTTATATTTCACATGCTTTATTTTGCTTTTTCCAGGATGTTGGTACTTTTTATTTAGGCAGCATATTGCTCTCCTCTTGTCTAGTGCGTAATTTGAATGGAGTTGCAAGTATATTATGGTTCTAAAAGCACTCACTACCACCTTACTGGCCTCTAGCAATTTTCACAAACAATCTCTTACAGAGACAGTGGCTTTACTAAAAATTGTCATTACCACTCCTATGACAACTGCAGAGTCGGAACGATGTTTTTCCACCTTGAACAGAATTAAGACATTCCTGAGGAACACAATGATTCAGGAAAGACTGAATGCTTTAGCAATGCTCTCTATAGAGAGCGACCTAGTTAAAAGAATCCCAGACTTTAACGTTCAAGTTATTGAAAAGTTTGCTGCTCTTAAAGACAGGTGTGCTGATTGTAACTACAAAAAGTGAACAATGTTGAATGCTGCAAGTTTGCGAACTGTTTAGTGGTTTGTTAAATAAAAAACATCTGTGAGGTACTCAGAAATGCATTGTATCTCTAAGTCTGTTATGAAGCTCTGTGGTTATGCTGAATAAGCAGCTACCTATGTTATATAACATCTCTTCATTAATGTAATAACTGCACTTTCACAATTGCTTTATTAACCTTCCTGCTTTCTCAAATTTGCTTGAAAATGCACCATTTCTCCACTTTTTTTCAAAATGTTCTCGGGGGGAGAGCCTTCCCGAACCGACCTTAGGTTGTTCGGGCTCGCTCGCTACGCTCGCTCGCTCGCTACGGTGCAGTATGAAAATCATTTTACGGCACTCCACTTTCAAATGTCACCAGCCGCCACTGACCACAATTGGTTTAAAAGGTTTTGTCAATCTCTAATAGGTCATTCATTCTGGGAGACACTCTTCTGCTAAAAAGCAATTTATTAACACATTAACAAAACTTAAATGATGTACCTTCTATGTACATTCACAACAAGCTGCGCTCATGATTAATTTACAACCCAGGCAATGATTATACCATGAAATGATTTGTTAAGGCTTTTTTCCACATCTACCCTGCCCGTTGTCAGTATTCAGTTGAGAGTGAAGTCCACTTATTTGTAAGAAAATGTTTATAAATGCCATCTTCGTAAATCCATTATGTACCTATGGGACAGAAAAAAAGCACTGGACTCCAAGTAGCTCGGTATGTTGATCAGTGCCACAGAGGAGAGCCAATATAAAGCCTTCCTTCTTTTCTTCTATGCCCAGGCTATGCGAAAGTCGATTGTGATTGTGCGCGGTCTCGGAGCCAATCCGGTTCTGACGACAGACAACTCAGCACAGTAACGCAAATTTCAAAATACAGAGGTATGCAAGGCTGCAGTTAGAAATGCTACTCTGTGCGGTTGTGGTGCGCGGGCGTGTTCCGTGGCCACTGGCATGCATTCCTGTTGTTTTGTTGTTGAGTCAGGAGTGAAAACACATTATCACAGATTTATGCTGATTCATCAGGCTCTTCAGTCCTTTGGGACATTTCTAACCGTATAAGACCTATAGTAAACAGTAGGTTGGCACTCCAAATGAAATATGTGCCCACACGACTGTCCAGATTCCAGGTCTTGGGTGTATGTGTCCCTCAAAAGGCGAGACACTACTGTCTTATCCTTACACTGGCCACATGCTCTGATATATTGCTACACGCACCATTTCAGTGGAAAATGTTGTTTGTTTGTTTATTTATTTATGTATGTATGTATGCATTTATATATAGCCCGTACTTTACCCGAAGGTGTCAGAGCGCTTTACAATAGAACCAGTTACATTACATAAGGACTTCAGAGTACATGAATTACATATGGGATACGAAACAAATACATGCGCCTAAACACAAAAAGAAAACATTACAATGGTATGTATGAGATATGTGCAATTGTGTTTCTGTCATCAATAAACCAATATGGATCATATCTCGCATACTAAGCGAAATCACAGTCTATTGCCTCCAAGTAAATCGATGCCATGCTGGGACTATTGCATATGCAGAACACGAATATGTTTACATATTTATGAACATCGCCTCAAATAACCTGCGTTGTTTTCATTTGTTAATTATTTCCATAAATATTTGCCACCTTTTTGCACCTACTTGCTGCATTGCATCCCATCTGTTGTTACAGTCCAGAGCCTCCGTGCATAGAGAATGACAATTATGCAAAGCAGTGCAGTTGTCTGGTGAATTAATGATGTGTAAAAAGTGTCCACTGGGAACTAAGTTGGAACGCTCAATTAAATATAATCAGTACTGTATCCCAGCCTGCCATTATGTGCGCTATGCGTAGAGAGGTGAAAGGTGAGAGCTTTAAGCTATCACCCCATCCGGAACCAAGTAAAGTGCAACTTTTGTTGAATATTGACTTCACGGAGACGAAGCAGAGAAAATAGGTCCTTTCTTCCCATGCTAAAGTCGTATACAAATGCCAATAATATATTCACTACATTCCTTAAATCTTTGTCTGACGTCCCTCGTTGACTTCTGTTGTGCTCTTGCACAGGTAATGGAAAAAGGCTGGTTGATTTAATGTCTGCAAACTACATTAAGTCCTAACTTCAGAATGTTTTGCTCGATTGCGTTAGAAATATTAGTAATGGGCAATACATGACATTGCTTCTCACCACCCTTCCTCGTCCCGTGTTTGTGTATGAGCAGTCCCACCTCCCAGACAGAACGCCTGTAGTGAGAAATGTTACTTTAGCATGTCTCCTCCTTCCAGGTAGGCCTCATAAAGGAGACATCAACTCAGAAACCCTCCTACTCTTTTTTCTGTCTGCATGGGCATACTTATGTTGTTGTTTGCCATGCTGTATACCTGTCAGAGGAGGTTCTGTGGACTCACTTGCTCGCCTCCATAAGCCCTGGTGTAACGATCAGGCTGGGGTTTAATCCAGTGTCCCTCTGGAGTCTTCCCCAGGTCACTTTCTGCGTCTGGGTTAGGGCATATGGTGCTGGTTCCCTGGTTTGGGTACAGGGCACAAGTCCTATAAAAAGAAGTGGGGGGACTGACCAAGTTAGGCAGTATGCACGTGACATCATGACGCGTGCCATCACAGCACAACTGCTTTACTTTGGTACCGATTCCTCTATCCCCGTTTTCTGCTCTCCACTTTCTCTCTCATTCTTTACTCACATCCTTTGTGCCCATTTTCCTCTCTTCACTCTCTCGCTCACTCTTTTTTCCTTCTTACCTTTGTGCCAGGTTTCCTTTTTATCTGCTCTTCCTTTGTTCCGGTTTTCCTCCCCGCTTTCCCCGGAGACTCTCCTCTCATCAACTTCTCTTCCCCTCAGAGGCTGGGCCTCAGCACGGTGCTGAAAAGAGTTGACATAGACTGGTCATATGGAGATCCTTATCCGGAGACAGTGAGTTTCACGCTACACCCCTTTCCACTTTACCTAAATAAAACTATTCAGATAAACTCTACATTTTCCTTCACCTTCAACTTGTAGAAAATGAAACAAATGTGTAGTCTTGTGGTGGCACTTTCCAGGTGAAAGTATAGTGAGGCCACAGGGACCCCCCTTAGGACACACACTTCAGTTGGCAGTGTGGGGAGCTCAGGTCCAATTAAGGCAGAGGCAGGTGCAACCAGGGGCTGTGCAGAGCTGGCTGCTCGTTTGCTTTATTTCGATGTGTTTGTCCTCCCTTGAAAGAACTGGTGACCAGGCGTCAGAGTGCCAGCCTGCGGAGTGAAACCTCACTGCTCTTATGGCAGACATTGGCATAGCAATATTGTCACCTCCTCTTGATTGTGAGGCAGTCCTCTCCTTGTTAACTATAATTTTCTTATTTCAGAAGTCATCTTTAGTTTCTAGTTCCTAAAAAGGATCTAATCCAAATTCTCGTTTGTGAATCTGTACAGCTGCATGTCTCCAAGGATGGAATGCTGATGTTTAGATTTTTCATTAAGTCTTGTGGAACCTGGGATTTGAAGTCCTGATTCACTTCAGTTAATCTACTGAATTGAATCTGAACTACAACTCACAGACTGCATCCAGACTGCATCCACTCATCAACAGACACAGAAATGAAAACAAATATTTTAATAAGAAACACCCAGCCAAGTCCTTACTGATGTCAATTCCCTTGATTAAGTTGCCATTTTTATAGACCTTTACATACCCTTTAGCTATTCCTAAAGGTCTTTCTGGTTAGTCTGATTAAATTATATATTAAGATTAGGCATTTGCGGAGCTCGTGGAATTTCACTCAGTGGAATTCCACAGTTACCAAAAAAGTCAGCGAGGAGATTCCACGGAGTTCCACGTGTGGGTGGAGTCAGTACAAGTATTGTTTGGGTATGAGCAAAGGTAAGGGAGAAACAATGCGCTGCTGGGCTCAAAGCTGTTATATTGTGGCAGTCCATTAGGAAACGAGGTGGTGAGGTGAAGGAGAACTTCTGTTCAGCAATGTTCAGCACTGGGGCATGTGTTGTTATTTGGCGTGTTGGAGCGGTTTAGTTAGTTTACCACTCAGATTTTTAGCAGTGAGGCAGTGAAGTCAAACTGTCTATTCACAGTCAGTGCCCCACGTGGATCCAGAGGGGTGCTTGCCTACTGTGACTACACAGGGTGATTAGCCCCCAAGACAGACACTCTGGTAGTGGTCAGCAGTTTAAAGTTTTGTTTTTCCTGGTGCATTCTTCCACTGCTGGAGTAAAAGGGTTGCCTTTAGTTTTCTGCAACCGTGACAGAGGTCACGCTATTTTGGCACCTCACGGAATACAAGACATCAGAACAGAAGCAGAAGATGTTGCTGAGGGCCATGGCCACCACCTGACACTGTCTATCTGGCAGGCATTGAATATGATGGTCACTGGAGGATCACCTTAGTGACCTATGCCCTCATATTGGGGGTCCAGGTGCACCCGTCGTCCCCAGGAGCTGATAGATCTCATCACCTGGTGATCTTCCCACATGCTACAGGTTTGGGGGCACACACACACTTGTTGTCTGGTCACACAGGTCCCAGCAGCACTGTGATGCCTTTAAAAGATTTGGATGCGTGCTCTGTTACAGATTCCTCTGCAACCTCCAATGATGATGACTGCAAACAATCTGTTGCAGGCAGCAAACAGTGTTTTCACTCTCTCCTGAACCCCAGGTCAAATCAAGAGAGAGAACCCTCTGCAGCTGCTGCCTAGCGCAATGCCAGCAGCAGAGCACCATTAAAGGAGTCCGCAAATGGGACCTGGCCATATCATATCATATTTACATATCAGCGTTTTTTACCTGCATACACACCCTTCATGTGTCTTTACTGTGTGCAGCTGATTAATGTGCATGCGAAAGGGTGCTACGATTCGTTGAATTATGTAATGCCTCTATGTCCCTTGTATGGGACTTTGCCCTCTCCCTCCGATGTGATGATACGAACTGTCCCACGGCTTATTACCGTCCGATGATACGAAATGTCCCACGGCTTAGCAGCCACCCTCACTGTTGTTCATGAATTGCACCTCGGACACGATTATATTGTCCTTCAAAACAGAGCCACAGCCCGTGGACACAGCATTGCAGGCCTGGTCCACATCTATATTTATTATCACAGCCACAATTCTGGTACATCAGCCCCCACTCATGGTGGCAGGCTACTGGGGTCCGAACACCTAGCGGCCCGAAATTACCCTTTCAAAACAATACTCGTCACCTTAGCCGCTCTGAACAGAGCACACCTGTGTGCTTAAAGAACCCCTGTCTTTCCGTTCCCGCAAGGCTCTTGCATTTGCCAACCAGCACTTCGCAGGTGAAGCACACAGCGCTGCTTTCGAGCATCAGCACTGTTGTAACTAGTTGAACTAAATCCGACCCAGCCAAATCCAACTGCTCTTGCAAGAGCCTGGACGTCGCAGCAACTCAAGCTGAAGACACATAGGAAGTAGAAGGCAGAACACAAAAAAGGAAGAGAACAGCACTACAGATAAAGGCTCCATAGCAGTGGGCACCCGTAAATGCCACAATGCGGCAGTTAGCGGACTTTTTGCCAACCTCCGCACTCCAAGCAGAGCGTGGAGTGGAAAAACTCTGCGAATTCCACCAGCGGAGCGGAGTTCACCGCACACCTCTCTCTACCCTGAGAGGTGGAGCTAGGAGACAACGACGATGGTGTCTCACTGCTGAAGCTCAGTGGAGGCATCATCTTTAAGCCTGGGCGTAGTTCGCGAACTAGCGCTACGCGAAGCTACGCAAAGTGCAGTTCGCACTACGCGAGCTACGCGTAGCACTATGCGAACTGCGTAGTGCACTGTTCGCAATGATTGCACAGTGCCGGATGCTTGTCCGCACTGTGCAATCATTGAAAACGGCATCTTGCACAGTGCGAGCTGTCTTTTACTGCCGCTCGAGTAGATTTTTACTCGAGCGGCAGCTTTCTCAACGCGGACTGGTAGTTTCTCATCGCGAGCGGTCGCGAGCATACGCGACCACTCGCAATGAGAAACCTGACCTCCCCGCGTTGAAAATCTCGCCGGGAGGTTTATTTTCCACGCTCGCGATCGGCAACTTGATGTTGCTGATCGCGAACGAGGAAAAAGTCTCGCCGGGATGTCATTTTGCTTGCTCGCGGTCGCCAACTTGACGTTGAGGACCGCGAGCAAGCAAAAAATGACCGCTACGCTACGCTACGCGTGTTTGCACTGTGCTACGTGCAATTCGCGTTGTGCGAAGTAGCGCAAACTTCGCAAACTACGCGAGCGTAGCGTAGTGCTTTGCCCAGGGTTAATCATCTTACCTTCCCCTCCAAAATTACTTGTGAGTCAACCTATTGTCAAATGCTCACCTGGTCGCTTAGGGAAGAGTTACCAACTTGTGATGCAGCGGGTTGAGTGACACTGCAGCCTGCTACGGTCGACGACCATGCAACCCACACAACAAAGGCAAGGGGCGAAGGACACCCACTGTAGAGAACCTCTGAGTAAGCTACTATCCCCTGGCTCCACCACTGCTGCACAAGGGCTCTCCCAGTGAATATTGGACTCTCCAAAGGAGGTGACGAACAGCACTTTTGCGATCGGAAATCCTCAGACCAGGAATTTCCATGAGCAACCTCGGATTGAGTTGGAGGGAGAAAATGCTAGGGGCCAGATTCTGAAAGACAATATGAATACCTCATCCTCTTTAACCCCATGCCCCCCCTAAGAGGGCCAAGAATCGCAACCAGACCCTTGACTCTCATTACTAAGCACTCACAGATCATACAGAGATAAATCATTATCAGGCTGCATCATAGGGTGTTCCTTTGAAAGGCTATGACTGGAACAAGCCTGCAATTATTTGTTCATTTCCCTCACTGCAGGCTGGGATTATTGTCTCTCCTTAGTAGCCCGTTTACAAATGAGGACTAGGCCACAGCAAAATCTGAGCATTTAGATCGTAATTTTAGACACGCTGCCACTGGGAGCTAGATCAGCGTAAGGCCAGAGTGCTTCAGCACATATCTGTACAACTCTGTACTAGAATATATGACGTCTACTAAATCTTCAGCCCACCAGCTTTTGTTCTCGGAGGCGTGGGACCTCACAAGCCAGCCCTGGAGGCATATACCCCAACACCATCCGACCCCACAATAGATACGCTCTTAAAGCAAATATTGGCTATTGATATAACTCTCTCCACTTTAGACACTAAAATGACAGATCTGCCATCAGAGGTGAAATGAATGCATCCAGAGATTTCCACCTTCCGAACCCAACTGGACAACGTAGATAAGAAGCTAAAGTAGGTAGAATCACAATACAAGCAACTCCTTGACTGGGGGCAGGACACTGATTACCTACGACTCAAGGTCACTGAGCTGCACAACGTGACAACTGCCCCATGTATAGCATACTGGAGAATGCAGAGAAAGGAGATGCGTTTGGATTTCTTAGGGACATGCTTCTGAGGCTCTTTATCATACAACTCAGGAAACACTTGAAATTACAGACAACTCATCCGGCCACCGCTATGATTCATTCAGATGCTCCACACCCAATCATAGCATGCACACTACACCAGCAATATACCAGGTCAATACTTCTGGCTGTGAGATGGTCCAAGCAGCCACTCCTCTTCCAGAGTCACCGCATTTCCTTTTCGGCGTATTACTCTTCAGCTGCTAATGTCAGAGGCAAACAGTTCCTTGCACTTCAGCCTAGACTAAAGCGGTGGGGCCTCAATGTTGGGCTCCTATATCCTGCACACATAGTAGTGACCATGGACGCTAAGTCAAAAGACTTTTTTGATCCATGTGTTTTAAAGTAATTCCACAGCACACTGGATGTCTCTGATATGGATATTACAACTCTGAATGACTCTCCTGTCCTTCACAAAAATACACTATGCCCTCAGACACACAAACTAGACAAAGTACCAACGTTCAGCATGTGTGACTAGTCGAGAGTCCGATCGAACTGGACTCCACTAGAATGTGACACCACTACATAAAGACAGGGACAGAGATAAGTATAATATTTCAGTTGAAATCGATGCCCAATGGGATGACTGCTGAGGTGGAGTGTTAACTGAGATCTCATTATAGTGCTTATGTTATAGCCATGGAGCAATCATGCCTCTTAACCACACTATTTCCCTGTTTCCTTCCTTCCACAAACTCGCTGTAATGAACTTCTGCACTAGACACCCCATTACTTGGACCTTGACAATGGTCCTACACTATACGATCGTTTAAAACTCGCACTCCCTCTTCCCTAGTGTAGGGATTTGCAATAAATTCAGGTCCCATCTACCCACCCATGCACACTCCGGTCCTTATCATATCACCTGCTTTACAACTGCTATGGACCCAGAGAATACTCTGCCATGGCAAAGTTGACCCCTCTTACACTTTACACTGTAGAAATCATGGCAGTGTTGGAAGATAGAGCAGCACAGGACAGCACAGCAGTTAACTCAGGATTCAAAGTTTAGAGACTCTCCTTACCCCCTTCCTCACACACTGAGCTCCACATCTCACCCTTCAGGGGGACTTGCCTCCCCTCCCCTCTATCAACTGATTTCATTGTCCCATAAGCTCCAATCTTAGGGCTAGTCGACTTAGTCCCGACTGTGGGGAGCCTCCTTCCTCTTTCATCATTCTCTCTCCACATCTCCCAGGACCTAGCACCTGAACAACATATTAAGACCTAAATCCTCTGCACTAGGTCTCCGATTTTCACCAACTCACTCGTGGCTTTCCACAGTCTTTGTGAATGCAAGGCCAATGATACACCTAGATTGCTATTATAATCCAGACAATTCTCTAGTGATGATCCACGCTATGAATGTTAATGGACTATCCCACTCCACTGTACGTAAAAAGATATTACATTATCTACAGAAAAAGCAAGTAGACACTGCCATCATTCTGGACACAAAACAATCATCAGAAGAACTGCAGAAACTTGAAAGAGACTGGATGGGAACTGCTAATTGCAGCAGCAGTTTAGTTGATAGCCTGGGTCATGCCTGGGTTGTGCCTCCCCTCCTGCAGTTACTTTAAAAAATGTAGTGTGGCGATTCTTATATGGAAAAAGACTTCCTTGCAAGATTCTCAAAACCTGGTCAAACAATGAGGGCCAAATTGCATATTTTAGCAAATACCATTATCATAGGATCCACCTATTCCCATAATACGGACTAGGCCCACTTCCTGGCCCATCTGGCCAGACATATGATAGCTTTTGAGAAGACATCTATCCTATTGGATGGAGACTGGAACTTGGCAGACAGATAGGCAGATCTGGGCAGACAGAAACTCACAACTGGCCTGATAGTGCTTTACTTTAAAATGTTCTAGGAGAATATACCCTACAGGACTATGGTGCTCACCTCATTCAACAGACAAGAAATACGCCTTTCTCTTTTGCCTGCACGGCAGTGAATTCTGTATAGATTATTTTCTTCTTCAAGGACAAAAACTTCCAAATGTGACACACTGTAACATATTGGAGGCAAGGTTATCTTATCTCATCCCTTTGTGATTGGGTCTTGACCTAGTGCTATTGGCTCCCTCTTTGACTAGATGGCAGATAAAAGTATTTGCATACAAATTTCCCAAAAATAACAAGAAACTCTGACATCATATATGCTCTTATCTTGATGACAAAGAAGCCTCTGTTTCCTCCAATAGGGTTTTATGGGCCGCAGGTAAAGCTTCACTAAGTCCATCTGTTACCTTACTAGATGTTATACAGCCTTGCCTTGCCCTACAGAAGAACCGAGAACTAGCAAAATTGCACTTGAATACGTTCTTCATGGGAGCAAGAGAGAAGGCCCTAGTTAAGTTAACAAGATGGACGTGTGATCGCAGGGAGGAGCTGGAAGATTACCGGCTACACACTTGCGAAAGAGAGTCACAGCTGGCCATACAGGCATTTTGTGATTCAAATGGGAACTTGTTAACTCACCTCTTCAATATTGTAGGCCATTTTACCTCCTATGACTCCTTCCTTTACACCTCAGAATACAAACACTGAGACCATATCAGTTCCACCCACGTGCAATTCTTCAGGGGAGGACGGATATCCTTGTGAGTTCTACAATATGGGCAAGCCCCTCCTTGTATCTCTTTCAACTCAGGCTTAGCAGTGGACTCTGGCTCTCTGGGTGTCATATCTAATAAAGCCACTATCACCCTGTCACTCCAGGAAGGCATTCTGGTGGCAGGGGAAGCTCATGCAGGTGATGTTAAAAAGGTTGCAGAAATTTGGAATAGTAGCCAATGAGAAAAAATGTGAGTTTGCCAAAAGTAGCATAGAGTATTTAGGCCATGTTATTTCTGAAAAAGGGGTAGAGCCAAGACCTGGTTTGGTGGAAGCAATAACAAGAGCTCCTGATCCCAAATCCAAAGAACATGGATTGAATAATCACAGTAACACCACACAATATGTATTACCCAAGAGATACGTTTATTGTCCACAGCCTTCTCCAGCTCCTGGCAGCAACTTCCAGACATAAAATCCCCACATAATCATCTTCCACTCTACATTTCACATTCCATGGAATTAGAACCTAGAATGTGGAATGTAGAGAGAAGATCACATCACCACAACGTACCTACAGGAATAGGAGAGGTAATGGCTTTATTGTATGCTGACAATATTTTGCTCCTACTAACCAGCCCAGAGACTTTGACCACAGCAGTCATGTCCAGCATTAATACCGTTTTCATCTGGTTCCAAGATTAACTGATTCAAATGTGAAGTCCTGCCTCTGTCGAGAGTAACCACTAATGCCAGCTTGCAAGGCTACAATATACATTGGGCTCTTGAGGCACCTCACTGCTTGGGTATTCGCATCAATAAGGGTCTCATAAGCATGGTAGAGGACAATCTTCCCCCTCTTGATAGCCAGTACTAAGCAAGATTTTCTGACATGGTCACACCTGAGCACTTCATTATGGGAGGGTACACATGATTGAAATGATGGTAGTCCCCAGGTTCATGAAACATTTTGGAATGTTCCACCAGTGTGTCCCACGACAGCTACTGTAGCGGATATAAGCCAACACCAGATAATATAACTGCAATGGGTGCAAACACAGATGTAGACAATCCAGGCTTTGGTCTGACACCATGGCAGGGGGCTTGTACCTAACGCATATGACTGTATCTATATATTCTAACCTTGGACCTCTCACAGCTGTCCTCATGTGCGATCCAATTATGGTCCTGATGTGGGTCTTGATTGAGTGTCTCCCACTGGGCTACCTGAATCTACCCTACCTGTTTATTTAGCCACCACTAACTGAGTAGTAACCAGGAACTCAGTCCTCATTACATCTGTCACAGCATGGCGTACTGAACATAAACTTAAGGCATCCCATATAGGTACACTATGGAGCCACTGTGGTACAACATGGCGTTATTTATAGCAGGCAAACCATTTTATTGGGCACCCTGGCACATGAACGGACTGAAATATGTGGATCAACTATATAGCAAAGGCTATCTCAAATAATTCCAAATTCCAAAAACTTATTCTGGTCTCTGCGCCATCGACCACTGGTGGTATGATCAGTTTACCCACTGACTCTGGGCAGCACTAGGACCCCACTAGTTGACCTACCAGTATCTCATGTGCCACAATACCTACAGATCTGAAGCCAATTTAGGGGGAGATCTCCGGACTCTACGAGGATCAATATTAAAAACCTGCACTCAGGCCATATCCTCAATACCACTATGCTCACATGACAGACACTCCTGGTAAAGAGCACCCGCCAGAGGATTGGGTGATATTATTTTTTGACCAAGACAGAGTACTTGGGGAGTCCAGGCTAAATTTCTTATACTTTAGGATTCTAAATGATTGATATTGGACACCAAGGAAATTAAAAGGAGCAAAGCTTTCACCCCGTGACCATTGTTGGAGTTGTGATGGTGACAACTGTGACTTCTAACATACGATGTGGTCCTGTCTGAGTACTATTAAAAAGTGTTGTCGTCCCATCTGCAGTGCTATAGCTCCCTCTCAATATACCCATTTCTTCATGACACCCAATGTCCCATATTTAAATGCACACACACACACACACAACACACACACCACAAACACACAGCTAGCTACCTCATCACCTTTGGCCAAAACATGTATCTATTTATTGGCAACATACGTCCATACCTACAGATAAGGAGTGACTGGTTGAGTTATACAAGGTAGCCCTACACAAACAGAACGTATAAAATGAATGACAAACTCAAACCTTTAGAAGGGTCAGTGTTTTTTTTTTGCATTGGAAGGAAGTGCTCTTTCACCTGGATATCTTTGAGGTTCCACCAGGCTCCACAATGCTGCATATTTAAATGGCATTGCCTATCCCCCCACAACTTCCACAGAGGACCACCTTCTTTTTTATCATCATAATTGACAGCTGCGTGAACATAATTTAAACTTCCTAGCTGACACCATTGACTATCCTCCTCCCTGCTTCATTGTACTGCTACATCTTACCATACTGCACTGATATACATCTTTTGTCCACTAGCATGATGTCACCTGTTGCTCAGCACCACTACACTCCTCCTCCCTTCTATATCACCTAGGTATAATTGATAAGTACCAGGTTATAAGACTTTACTAGTTCCCTGTACTTGGGTTGTTTCACCTTGCACTCCTCCGGAGATATACCACAAGTGCCATATACTCTTATATGGCCGTTAGGGTAATTGTCGACATTGCTAAGCTGGCATGAGCACAGCTGCCATGATGCTGCTTTTGCGTATTTCGCTGCTGGTAGTGGCTCGCATACTGCATTATAGAGCACGATAGTTAAAATAAACATTTTGAACTATAACAATGACTCTGACCATTCTTATTGTGGACAAGTACGAGTGAGCGAGCGAAAGGGTATGTCTTGCTACCTCGATTCCTGACAGAGTCGGTAGTGTTGTGTTCTGGGTTGTCTAATCATTTGTAGCTTCAGAATTTTGGAGGAGAACAAATGAGACACTATAGCTAGTCGTTTTTGGGATTTTGGGTACTAAGGTGGTAGGTTGGTACACCCCTATACACCAAGGTCCTGTTTTCCTGCGCATAGTTCTGTGTAGGTGCAGAATCCCCGCAACAATACCCTGAGAGAAAGGAATGAATCAATGATGATGCTACTGATTACGTTTATCTCTCCTGTTCCTTTACATTCACTACATGTGATACAGTCGACTTTGCTTGTGACTAAGGTTCAGCTCCTATGTATGTTCATTTGTACCCATGTCTAGCCCTGTGGAATGTTTTCTATATTGTATGGGGCATCTATAACTTTTGCAACTAATGATTCCTTCCACCCACCTTGTCCCCTCTCTCCACAGAATTACTTGCATCAGATAGTCTGTTTTAGGATCAGTCAATCACTGAAGATTCAGGTGACTGTCCCCTGAAGTTCAGAATAGCTAAGATCGCTGGCTCTTCTCCTGCATACCCTGTATGTATAATGAGACTCTGCTGTATGTATGCAACCTACCTTGAAATCCTGCATAAACAAATGTTTGAAAAAATAGATCTTCCTACCCTGCCAAGGTAGTGATGCACTCCCTTTGTATCTGGTTCCTGCTTGCTATTTGTGCTGCATGGTTGAAAGGATGTTGTTTAAAGTTTGGCTTATATTGCACATGCTGAGTGAGGTGTGAAAGTTTGCGACTGTTTCGGAGCAAAAGAGTTTCTTTTAAGTTAAAATGGCCTTTCATTTATGTGGGACCTGTTTGGAGCGAGCTTCATCAGTGATGAAGCACTTTATGATTATATATGTTAATGATTTCACAACGGTGCAGTCTAAACCATTGAAGTCAAAACTTTCTTTCATGTGGTGTGAGCCTCTAAACTTGGAAAAGACGAACACTTGGGATCACAGTCTCATGGAGTGTGAATCTCACATCTAGGAGTGTGAGCTCACTCCTCGGGTATGAGGCTCAGGCCAGCATGCACGTAAAGCTTCTTTAGTTATTGGATCGGGCTGGGTCCACGCTCCACAAATCAATACTTTGCTTTACTGAATATATTACAGAGAATATCAAACAAGAGATGCTATACAAAGAACAGCATGTAGAGAAACAAGGGTGTGATTTTGAGTGAGGGAAAGTGACATTGTGAAAATGTGAGCTCAAGAGTGTACAGCTGAATTTTACATGTTTGCATTTATGCATTTGCAATTTCAGGTGCAGGGGGATACACTTACTTGCCCAGAATCACAGAATTACCATATTGGGATTATAAAGCGAGTCTCTAGCATTAAACAATTTACCCATCTGAAGACAGTTTTAGCACTGTCTCAATCCCTGGAACATATCACTTCTAGAATGAGACTCATGCCCTTAGCACTATTCTGTGCATCATCATTTAAATAAAAATACATTAAATTATGGAGAGTGTACCTCCTACAAATGTAATGAAGTGCTATAGAAGAAGAGGGAACCACAAATACGAGGGTTGAAAAAAGGGCTGTGGTGTGTCACTCAGTTTGAGAAAGGTGAAAGACCGTTGATAAGCATCATCACTCATAAACAGGGTGAACTAATCATCATCATTGACAGCTGTGTGGTGTTTTCCTGCTCTTATGAAGGTGTGGGGAGATGTTTTGTGGTAATACAAAGTGAGACCCGTCTTCCGCAACCAGGTAACGGAGGCGGGGAGCAGCAGTCAACAGAGACACTAACCAAAAAAAAAACAAAGGTTATTGAGACGTTATAGTTAGGTGAAATGTCAGTTAAAACATACTGCTTTAAACAAAATCACTGAAATTCACCAGTTATAGTTACCTCAAGTAACTGTAACTCATGCCTAAGGTAAGTATAAGTCGCGACCATGGCATGCAGAGTGATTGTACCCTCAATAAGCAAACCTGAATGTTTGCTCACTCCTTGGCTATAATTACGCTGTGGCTGTTCTCTTCCATATAGTTACTACCCCATTTTCCCTCCAGACCTACCTGCTGCTTTGTGGTGTAGCCGGCCAGGTAGGGCTCCCTTGGAAAGGAGATACATTCACTTGGGCAGTAGTTTTTTTGTGTGTTTTTTTTTAGTCTTTCCATTGCGCTGCTTCTACCTGCCTGTTTTGTGTTTCACTGTGCTCAGTACACTATTAGGATGCCTAGAGATGCTATTTTGGGTTTGCGCTCTATCGGATTGTCCTCACTATGTATCAGCAGCAGGAAGGAACCAGTAAAACTGATTCTGCTCCATGGCTGTGCAGTGGGTCCATGCAATCAGCACACCAAATGCTAGCCCGTTTGCGCCCGTTAGCGCTCCATCTGCACTCAGCACCAGCGATGTGGTTCATTTGTCTCAAGAATTTGAGCATCTCCCTCAGGTAAGTTATATCAGATATTTCTTGCTGGAGACCGGTTTGAGGTGGCTAGGACATGTTGATTTTGGTAAATGTATGGCCCTGCATATCAGGAGGTCGGATGGCTCTGCTAATTTGGCAGTGTTACAATCTACTGCTACTTATGAACAATCTAAGCCTGGCCTCAAAGTTTTTTCTTCCCCAATAGTGGTATAAAGCCTTTCAAATTACCTATCAAGGCTTCTCCCTGGAGTAATAATAAAACCTCTTTACATGACTCTGCCCTCCACCCTGGACTCAAACCTGCCATAAGCCGCTTGGTGAGGTGCACTTTGACCAACCTGCGCTCAGCTGTAAAACATTCTATTGAAATCCATGAGGTACTGTGACAGAATGAGTATGATGTTATATTACTTATGGAAACTTGGTTCTCTGAATCATCTGCTCCTCATACTGCTGTCCTCTGTCCCACTGGTTTTACCATTCTGTTGTATAACCGTCCAATGAAAAGAGGTGGGATGGGGTGGCCATAATTGGCAATGCCAATTACACCATAAAGGAACTTACTTTAGCTGCTTTCCCAGCAGCCGAGGTCCTCGGACTATCCCTTGCTCTGGGATCCTCCGATATAAGGAGAAGCGGGGTCTGTTGAAACTCTCCCAGCCCTTCTGAAATGTTTATCATCTCTTTTTTTAATTTTATATTGCTTCTTACCCTCTCACACTCCTACATGCTGGTTGTGGGAGACGTTAATCTGCAAGTTGACTACTTTGTAGATGCTTCTACCTCTTACTTCTTAGTGGGTATGGCCACTATGGATCTGCTTCAGGAACCTAATGGCTCCACTCATACTAAAGGTCACACCCTGGACCTTGTCATCAGGCCTCCCAATTGAGTGGAATTTGTTACCATCCTCCTTCAAGTCTGGACAGATCACTTTCTGGTCTCTTTTAACTTTATTATTGTGGTTATTATTGCAGATATCCGCCATATGGACCACTTTAAAGTTAAGATTCAACAAAACAAACGTCCTTGAAGCACATTTTCTGGAACAGACTGCCTAAGACCAAAAAGCTTTGAAGTTGCTGAGAATGGCTATACCACTTACTCTCAGTGGGTCGAATCAGCTTTAAATATTATCTCCTTAAAGAAGGCAAACTCAAAGCACCTAAAACCGTCCCTTCCTTGGTATACAGAGGCTCTGTGGGTTGCTAAAAGAGGCTGCAGAAAACAGGAACATATATGGCATTGAGCTTATTCTCTCAGAGCTTGGGCTGGCCTCAAACTGGTCCTTACTATCAAATTCAAATTCAAATTCAAAAAAGCTTTATTCGATTTTTAGTACAAAAAAATCATAAAAGCTTACATACAAATTAATACGAATCATAAAAAAATGGCCATACTTAAAAAACATCCAAATTACATTATACACATAGAAATTTTTTAAAAACTTTATCTAAAATCTATTTAGACTAAAAACATCTAGCATCAACAATTTAATTTCCAGTTCATTTAAGTATCCTAACTATTTAATATCATGATTTCATTACAACAACCTTACATATAATTAATAATTTATTAAGACAAAGAATATAAGTCTCACCAGAAAAGTTCCTAGCAAGGTCCAATCTCAATTCGTTTTCTATAATGAATCATGCTCTTCAGAAATGATGCAATATTATTAGTGACTATCTCGTTATCTAAATACTGAAGAGCAATGAACGCTGGGTGGCACTGCCTCAATCCCCATATTTTTAATATTGGTTTAATCCATCTTTTCCTTAATGCCAGATAAAATTTGCAGAATAGTACGACATGTATAGTCGATTGTGGTGACACCCCATCACAGGGGCAATTTGGTAAATTTAATGACCAGTCATTAATCATCGGAAAACTGACCAAGCGGTGAAATACACTCAGTCTAAATCGTATAAGTACAAATCTGTCGTAACTGCGTGGACTAAAAAGCAAATATGGCTGGATGAAAGGGGAAATACATATCTGTTGGTTCAATTGGACGGTTGTTTTTACTGCCTCACTAGTGAATCTAATTACTTCCAGGTGATGCATACACTGTTTTTTAAAATCACTTTTTGAAATTTTACTCATTGTCTGGGGATTTATATAAAATTCTGGTTCTCCTATATCATTCATGAATTTCTTTATATATCTTAACCATCTTATCTCTATAGTATGTTCCAAATTTAGGCTGTCCCGTAGTACAGACTGGTTGAAAGAGGATTTTTGTGAGGTCCAGATCCTGTGCCACAACATGACTGGTTGCATCTTTATAGTATCTGAAATGAATGGCAAACCAAGTTCCGTGTGGCAGATAAAAGTAGATGTTGTTTTCGGAACTGCTAAAAGATACCTTAAAAAGGCGTTCTCCACTTTCTGTATGTCGGTGACCTCACAATAACCCCAGATCCCTGCCCCATAGATAGCTGAGGTTATACACTTTGCCTTGTAAATTTTTATTAATTCGTTTGGGGGCCTCTTGCCCAATTTTTGTGCAAACTTAACAAGTGCTGTTGTAGTTCTCATAAACAAAAGCTTTCTAGTAGAAACGGCTTGACGCCATGAGCCTTTATCATCAAATAAAATTCCTAAGTAGGGGTAAGTGGGGGTTGTCATCAATTTCTTATTATTTAAAAAGATATCTTTCTGCTTTTTGCCTCCCTTTCCACAATTCATCAGATAGGTTTTAGAAGCATTAATTTTAAGATCCAGATTTTCCATGAAACCATTATAAGAATTAAGTGCTCTTTGTAGAGCTAATGGGGTCCTAGCCATTATGACGGCATCATCCGCGTATAATAACACGGGAATCGGTCGTTTTTCCAGCTGGGGGAAATCCTGGCCCCCTTCCAACATCGCTTTTCCAGGCCATTGGTATATAATGTGAAGAGAAAGGGTGCCAGGACACAGCCCTGTCTTACCCCTCTCTCCACCGGAAAAAGCTCCGTACACTCTCCATTAGATCCATAACGAACTCGGGCTTTTGCGTCCGAGTAAAGAGCTTTTAAAAAATGAATTATTGAGACCTCGACCCCCATTAATTCTAAGATTCTCCATAATTTCTTATGCGATACACAATCAAAGGCGGCGGAAAGATCGACAAACGCCAGATAGATTTTCCCCTTCTTTGCTTTTGTGTATTTCTCAATTACAATGGATAAATTTAGGCCCTGATCAATGGTACTCAAACCCTCCCTGAATCCGAACTGCAGATCTGATAGGATATTATTATCCCCTGCCCATTGTTGTAGGCGGTTTAGAATTATTCTGCCCGCTACCTTCCCTAATGAATCTAATAGAGAGATGGGTCGGTAGCATGCTGGATCCTGTCTGTCCCCTTTCTTATAAATTGGTACCATGATCGATTCGGTCCATGTTTCAATTATCCCTTTTGCACTAGCAGCATTTAGCACACATGTCAATAGTGGAGCCCAGAGTTCGATGTTATGTTTATAGATATCTACGGAGACCCCATCAGGCCCTGGGGCCTTGCTGCCCTTGCTAGCTTGTAGAGCTGATTGAACTTCTTTTAAGGTGAAGAGGACTTCCAATGGATAATTTATTGGATGTGGGTTTGATCTAAGGGAACCATCTTGATCTCCATCACAATCCCCATTGAGGCGAAAGATGGTTGAGAAGTGGTTCACCCACTGTGTTTCATCGATTGCTACTTCGATCGAGGGTATTACTTCTGAACACAGGAATGGAGATCTTACCGCACGCCAAAATGCGCAACTATCTTTATTAAGGCTTGCGTTATGCAGGTCTACCCAAGATTTTTCTTTTATTTCTAATTTCCGCATTTTAACTGCGCGGGTGTATGCCTTCCTGCACTGCTTTATTTCGTCCATATCCCTTTCCTTCTTATGTAGTGCTCTTTTTAAATCCGAGTGCGCTTTAGTGCAATCTGAGCCAAACCACCCCTTTTTACCCCTAGCCCCATGTTTTATCTCAATTTTCAGGGAATTTTGTTATTGCTACGGTAATCTGAGCAAAACCACTGAGGACCTCCTCCTGACTTATAGTTTCATTTAAACAATTCATTATAGAGTCTAGCGTTTTCGTAACCACCAGATTTGTTATTTTTCCAGGATCAACCTTTTCCCACTTTAAGGAATAACCATTCCTTTTATCCATAAGTAATTTTGGGGCCATCAGCATCCTATCATTATGTGAATTTTGCGTTGTCATTTTGAGAAATATTTTCAGACTCAGAGGGAAATGGTCACTAATAGATATCTTATGTACTTTAAAGCCTCTCACACGATGGGAATAACAATTCGAGAATAAGATAAAATCGATAATGGAACTAAAGCCTCTGCCATTAAAAGTCTGTGTAAACGGGACGGAAGGAGTCCTAAGGATATTGACAAAACCTAAATCTAGCAAAAAAAGAATCTCATTTAGTGCGTTTCCCACTGCATTATGTGGGAAATGGAAGAGGTTCCTATCTTCCTCGTCCATTAAACCACATACTACATCTTTATTAAGTGAACATAAAGTAATATTAAAATCCCCACCCCAGACAGACATCGTATTCTCCAGATTGGAATTCTGAATTTTCTGCAATGTATATCTTAGCTGCTTCAATATATCCACCACTTTTTCCTTAGCAGCATTGTTATAAAAATTCACTAAGGTCGTTGTGTTACCTTTAGCCAATTTCAGAGTAATAATTTGGTAGTTAGGTTCTGAGGCTATAAACAGAATTTCCTTTATTGATAGCATATTTGAAATATAAATCGATAGACCGCCCTTAGCCTCCCCTGAATTGATGGTATAGCAGGTGTATGGTATGTTTTGTAACCTACTATGTGCAATTCCTTTACAGACCATGTCTCTTGCAGACAGAAAATTTCAAATGTTCTTATAAAATCTAAAAAGAGATGATTCATTAACTTGGAGGCTAAACCCGCTATATTCCAGAAAAGAATTTCCCTTATACCAACCTTCGTTGATGAAGCCCTACACAATATACTGGGTAAATTAGCAGACACACTGACCTTTTCAGGTTCACAATCTATACCCTGACTGTTGATAATGGGAGTACTAGGTATAGAACTACTGTTTGATTCGACTACGCGTTTTTCACTTATTTTTTCGACATCCGCCGAACATGAGTCATCTAATCTCAGTTCTACTTGCCCCAGTTTATCAGGTACCTGTTTATTCCTCCCTGAGATCTGAGGGTTAGAAACCATCGGTATTACTAGATGGCCCAGTCAATCTATTTCCTCCAAGGATGGAAGGATGGCAAAGCGATTTTCCACCGATATGCTATATACAGACTGTATATTATCCTCATTATGTGTCGCTTGATTAAAATTACCCGTAGTTGTGCTAGGGCAACTTCTCATTGAGACAGGATATGGCTGGTAAAAGAAGCTAAGCGGTAGAATAATAATTCCTCCCCCTGCCGTATTACTAATCCTCCCCACTGTCAGTATCTTTTCCACAAGCTGGGGAGTACAAAACGTCAACACCACACAATCTCCTGGTAGACTTTTCCTATCATTACCTACCCATCTCACCCTACGTGCCATTTTAAATTCCCTGAAAAGTTGTACCGTGGGCCCTGCTCTCAAGCCTAACCAGTGCAGTGATTTGTTTCTTAACGTTTCCCATGACTCCGTCTCCTGTTTCCCCAACCTGGGTACGTTCGCCAGTACTACTGTGTACGGTATACAGGCAGGGGGCAAATCTAAGGTGGGGGGTTCAAAGAAGTTAATCTTTCCATCATGTGACCTGTTTGTTTGATCCCGGGGAAGTACGTTATGCTGTTTAGGGAGGATAGGGCCTTCCTTTGCAGTCACAGTTAATTCCTTTTGCAGAGAAGTAGGGTTGTGTGGAGGGTTATTGGTTTTATTCAAACATAAAGAGCGCGGCGGTTTAGTCTTAAGTTCATTCTGATTCCTCCGCTGAGTTGTAGCTATTTCCTCACTTAATTGCTCTGGAACTTTGAGAGGATCTAGGGAACTAATTACTTCAGCGTTACCTTTTAATCTATGTGCCATCTTAGCTTGACTATCTTCCTTTATCCCACCCGCAGTTTTTTGAATTAACACCTCCACCTGACTCAGCCTTTCCTCTATACTCGAGAAGGAACCCCTCAGGAAAAGTTCTACATTTTGTATTAAATCTATCAGCGTGACCAGCTCCTCTTTATGAGTTTTGGTTTTGGGCCTCGGACCTTGCTCTTGAGTTTTTCTTACTGTGGCCTTTTTTGCCCCGAACACTCTTTTCCCAGATTTATCTATAGTAACCTTATTAGACCCATTTTTTAAAAAATTTCCTCCCCCTGCCTATTTTATTTTCCAATTTATTATTATTTATCTTCTTTTTCCTCTTTTGCGGGGGTTGAGTGAAAGAATCTGGATCGCTTTGTATGGTTTCAATATCAGTTACTGCCACAAGGATGCAGCCATTCTGGGTTGGAACCGCCTGAGTTTCATCTCCTTGTTCAATCCTATTATTTGGAGTTGCCGATACAATTGGCACACCATTTGCTATTGACTGCTCCACCGTAGTTATTTGTTTCTCTATGGCCCCCATTGCCCCTGTCAGATAGCTCAGAAGCGTTTGATTTTTAGGTACTTTTACGTCTTTCCCCTTATTAGTATCATCTGAAATATGCTTTCTTTTCCCCATTATGTAAAATATACAATTAACTCCTCCGGTTGTAGATCATCAACACTATGCTCGTGGAATGAAAAGGCACGTATTAAATAAACAATTGTTACCGTATGTCCAGAGTCTTATTCGAACATGGCCAAATCAGTCAAGGGACCAAGAGAGTAGGCCCAGCCCGGCCTCCTTCGGCCTCTGACGGGCTCAGACGGGCCCGCCCTTTGCCCGGGCTTAGCCCGCGCGCGTCCCGCGCTGCGTTAGCCCTCCCGCAGTTTTGAGCGCTTCCAGGTGCTAGATGGTGACGCGGTGGGCGGGCGTGAGCCGCAGAGCAAGCTGGATGTTGCGGTCCTCCTGGACCGAGCGGGAGAACTGAAGCTTTGGAGTGGCAGGAGCAGAACCCGCACTGCGGTAGCCCTCCCGCAGTTTTGAGCGCTTCCAGGCGCTAGATGGTGACGCGGTGGGCGGGCGTGAGCCGCAGAGCAAGCTGGATGTTGCGGTCCTCCTGGACCGAGCGGGAGAACTGAAGCTTTGGAGTGGCAGGAGCAGAACCCGCACTGCGGTAGCCCTCCCGCAGTTTTGAGCGCTTCCAGGCGCTAGATGGTGACGCGGTGGGCGGGCGTGAGCCGCAGAGCAAGCTGGATGTTGCGGTCCTCCTGGACCAAGCGGGAGAACTGAAGCTTTGGAGTGGCAGGAGCAGAACCCGCACTGCGGTAGCCCTCCCGCAGTTTTGAGCGCTTCCAGGCGCTAGATGGTGACGCGGTGGGCGGGCGTGAGCCGCAGAGCAAGCTGGATGTTGCGGTCCTCCTGGACCGAGCGGGAGAACTGAAGCTTTGGAGTGGCAGGAGCAGAACCCGCACTGCGGTAGCCCTCCCGCAGTTTTGAGCGCTTCCAGGCGCTAGATGGTGACGCGGTGGGCGGGCGTGAGCCGCAGAGCAAGCTGGTGTTGCGGTCCTCCTGGACCGAGCGGGAGAACTGAAGCTTTGGAGTGGCAGGAGCAGTCCTTACTATCTATAGAAAGTTAGTAATTGCTACTAAATCTGAACTCTACTCTAATAAAATATTAGCAGCTGAAAATTCCACTAAGGAATTTTTTACAATACTAAGGTCACTACACTCTCCAATCCCAGGCTCTCACTGACAAGCTCTCTAACTACTCCGAGGAAAAGATCAACTCCATATTTGATTCTCTCAACCCTCCTAATTCCATAACAGATCCATGTGTGATTCTGTTGTAATCTATTACTTGATTAGTGCATCCTCCCTATTGATGTCCTCTGCCTTGCTGCTCAGTCATCGGTGATGTCTGGAGTGTTTGAGTTGGAGAGAGAGTCAGTTGGAATGGATGGGCTGAGCAGCAAGGAGGCTGCTCCTGGTGGGGCCTAATATGAATCTAACTTGTTTCCTGTAACCAACCAACAAGGAAGTAACCTGAGGAATAAATCAACTATCCTGTTCTACATAACTCGGCCTATGTATCATTCTTCCTTGCAACACTGGCGACGATCTGGAAGAACCTTACGCGTGGAGTAAGCAGGACCAAAGGAACTAAAGACTTTAAGGACTCTAAGGTAAAAGAATTTATTTTATGAGTGAAAACAACGTTTCTCAGCAAACTGGCATCCCCACCCAAGCCCCACCAGTGACCCTGTCATCGGTCGCCCACAATTCAAAGTGCCAGTTCCTGCTGCATTGTCCCTGTATTGGCCTGCTGTAACTTGCTGTAACCTGCATTGGGAGAGCATCTGTGACCTGGATATCAATTTCCTGCTACCTGCCTGTTGTCCTACTGCTGGACTTTCTACCTCCTATGACCCAACCTTAATGTACCAGCTCTCCCTGCTACATTCAGAGAGTTTCTCCTGTTACTGGTCTCTTCAAGAGGAGCGAGCGCTTCTGTTCCCTAGTGCTCAAGAGGAACATCAAGTGAGGGGCTCGCAGTGCGGGTCATGGAGTAATGTTTTGCCTCAACTGTTTCCTATGTTTGAGTTGTTTGGGGCAACGGTGGCGGAGGTCTTGGGAAGTGCCGCAGAGACGAGTTGTTAATTGGACGGTGTCAATTGCATGTTTGGATTTACTTTTGGAGGAGCATGTACCAGGGGAGTGCTGGGATCCAGTCATTTAGGTGAGATTACTGTTCTTATCGTGGCATTGCGATATTTTATAGGATGTGCACATGAGAAGACAATGGCCGTTGCGGTGCGCACTTTTTGAAAGGTCGTGACATTCTGCTGGTGAACACGCGCACACCTTACCTGAGCTCTGGTATCGCATGGAGTTGCTCTGAAGGGTTTGTGATGGTTGCGGTGTTCGTGAGGTTGCTGGACGTTTTACCTCACCTACGTGCCTGGAGCCACCCGGCACTTTTCACGTGTGCGTGCCGCCATCTTGTGGTTGGCGGCCGCTATTTCCTTTCCCCTTTTGCTGGTGCGGTTGTACGCTGCCGATGTGCCATCCAAGTTTTTCGATCATTTCAGTGTTCCAGCAGTCTTCCGGTTTACATTTTGAGGAGGACAAACTGTGAGGCGTCTTCTGATGTCTGTTGACCGCCTCCTAACCTTGTGAACCAGTTGGATAAAGGAGGAAATCGTGGATGTTTTGCAACCACGATGTTTGTTTTAAAAACTGATGAAGTTTTCTGCTGGTCATTCCTGTCGAATAAACACGGAAATTAGTGAAGCGCAGGCAAGTCAGACTTTTCTAACTTTAAATACCCTTTTATTTTTGAGTCTTTTGGGGGAAGCCGACTCTTCGTGGGATTCTTTCCTTGCCAGCATACTTT
This sequence comes from Calotriton arnoldi, assembly GCA_963921515.1. Classification (NCBI taxonomy): domain Eukaryota; kingdom Metazoa; phylum Chordata; class Amphibia; order Caudata; family Salamandridae; genus Calotriton; species Calotriton arnoldi. The sequence goes on along the minus strand of CAWUFW010004983.1, from coordinate 392,827 downwards.
TCTTTCAATCCTTGGTCTTTACAGCAATTTAGCAAGTTCCAAAAAAAAAAAGAGGAAATCTTCTATGATGGATTGGTTTTTTTTTCCCAGCTGTTTCCAGACCACGGAGACTACTTCATTTATTTTAGCTTATTGTTTTCTTGGGGCAGTGCATCTTTCATAATGTTGTTTGTACATGTTCTTATGGTTGTATCACACGTTTGCTCCATTGCTCTATATACCTGATCCTGTATTTGTATGTAATTGAGGGTGAGAGAGTGTAGTGTCTTTGTCTTGCATCTGTATGAATAGAGGGAGAGAGAGTGTAGTGTCCCTGGTCATGTTAGTGAATGCCTTTGAGTAAGTTTTGCCTCGTGTGAGGTGTTTAGTCTGTGCGCTTTGTGAGAGTGTGTCACTCTCATTGTCTGGGGTGCGCACATGAGAAGGCTTCTTCTCTTGAAGCTTCTCTCACTCACCACTATTCCGTGGTTATGAGTGTGTATTACCCTGTGTTTTGGGGTAGTGTAGTCACCACTAGTGTGGTTTGTTTTTAGCCCTTAGTTTATCACTAGCTTATGGTTGTTGGGTTGACTTATGTTGTCACTTGTGGGCTACGTGTTGGGTTGACCCCTTGTCATTGTGAGTACGTGAATCTCACTGTTTTGGGGTGCTTGTATGAGAAGACCCCTTCTTACGAAGCTTCTCTAGTTTACCACTGTTTTGTGGAATGACATAAGTTGTCACTTTGTTGGCTGTTGTTTGAGTGACCCCTCATTGTGTTGTGAGAGAATGTGAATCACTCATTGTTGGGGTGCGTGTGTGAGTAGACTCCTTCTTACGAAGCTTCTCTGGTGTACCTGTTTTGGTGATACTCTCAGAATGGTTGTTGCCTCGTGTGAGGTGCTTGGACTATGTGTTGTGGGTCCGTATGTGAGAAGACTCCTTTTTGCTAAGCTTCTCCGGTTTATCACTATTTTGTGGTTGTGGTTGTCTATTACCCTATAGTGAGTTAACGTGGGTGTGTACTCACTGATTTATAAAATGGAATGCTTTTCCTGTCTTTTCTCCATCTTTTCTAGGTGGGGTTTGGGCATGTGATTTTTAGGAATTTGTGGGACATGTGTAGTGTGTGTGTTTCATCTTGCATGCAATCAACATCTGTTACATGTCGTAAGTGTGTGCTATGAAGTTGCATACCTTAATGTTATTTTAATCATTATAGAGGGGGATGTGTTGTAATCTATTACTTGATTAGTGCATCCTCCCTATTGATGTCCTCTGCCTTGATGCTCAGTCATCGGTGATGTCATCGGAATGTTTGGAGTGTTTGAGTTGGAGAGAGAGTCAGTTGGAATGGATGGGCTGAGCAGCAAGGAGGCTGCTCCTGGTGGGGCCTAATATGAATCTAACTTGTTTCCTGTAACCAACCAACAAGGAAGTAACCTGAAGAATAAATCAACTATTCTGTTCTACATAACTCGGCCTACATATCATTCTTCCTTGCAACAGATTCCATAACAGTTGTGCCTCCTTCGGGTTCCCCACTTGGTGGCCCCCTCTCTGTTCATCTCTCAGCCGCCATTGACTGAAATAGAATTCGCTTGGTCACAAGTAGCCAGTGAAGTGATTTCAGGGCTGCTGTTTCAGAGGCACCTCATGGAAGACAATTCGGTAGCTTGTCCGTAGCAGACTAGATCCGAGCTAACTCTTAATGAGATATGTGGGAGCACCTAAAAACACGGCAATTCCATAATCAAGTCTGCACAAAATGATGCTTTGAAGTATTAACGGGTACTGCTGGTAAGGAAGTAGAGGTAACACTTGGCTTAGAATCCTCATTAGAGAAAAATGGGGGGCAGAGTGTTTATTGGCATGGAACAAGGGCGAGAGAGCACAGTGCATTTGCATCCCTAGGTTCCGAACTGAAGTTGCCCCCACTGTGGCGTAATTCTGCTCCGAGTGCCGGAAGTCTGTTGGCGGAGTATGCCTAAGTTTTCTTAAATGGCAAAATATGACTTCAGTCTTCTCACTATTGATGTAAGTGATTTGGCGTCCAACCAACTCGAGATGTCATTCATACAATCATTAAAAGTGGTAGCTAGTGAATGAGTGGTATGATCAAAGGTAAGATTAATTTGCATGTCATCAACAAATGTAATGAATTTAGCCATGTGATCTGATCAGGAGAGCCAGTGGTCTGAGATAAACCTTATCCTGCGGTAAGGAATAAGGTCTACAGGAGGACCTCTTGAATACCCTTGGTCGACAGCTTTAAAGGGGAGCGCTATGGGGGCAGGTTTATTGCTTGAAACCTGCCCTTCAAGTGCGATTTGCACCAATTTAGTGCCATTCCTGTAACTCCAACCTTTGCCAGCCTGGAAAGGAGGATGTTGTGGTTGACTGTATCGAAGGCAGCAGACAGGTCCAGCAGAAATAAGGCTACCTTGATGACCCCTGTCAACGGCCATACGAAGGTCATCCAGTACTGTAGTCAAAGCAGCCTCAGTCCATGGACTGAATGAAACCCACATTTTTCCTCGTCTAGTAGAAAATGTTCCTCCAGGTACTCCGAAGGCTTGGTATTAACACAGTTTTCTAGTATTTTGCCTGGATACAGCAAGAGTGAAATAGGTTTGAAGTTTCTAAATACTGTGGGGCTAGCAGCAGCTTTCTTAAAGAGCGGAAGAACTAAAGCCTTATTCCTTGTTACATAAACTGTACCTGATTACAATGAATGATTGCAGATAGGCAGGAGAGGGATGGCCAATTGATCAGACTTTAGGAGGGAGGGGATCAAGCGGGAGCCTGACGAGATAGAATTGGTTATGGTAATAAAGTCAGCAGTCTCCAATTGTCCCAAATTGTCTACGATGTTGGGCAAGTTATTTGTTTGCGGAATAGTGACCTTGTTCAGTTCGGACGCAGGGGATGGAAGTGAGTCTGTAAGTATTTCTTTTCAGCAAGGGATATTATAAAGCACTTAACCTTCTTTTCGAAGTAATCCGCTAGGTTATTGCAAAGTTGTTGAGTGGATGTGACCATCTGTGATGTGCAGGCAGGAGTGACAATAGAGTGAGCGATGGAAACAATTTTTTCAGTCATGAGCGGTGCCTCCAAAAAAATGTCTTTCACAAAAAGCTGTGCTTTTGCAACTTTGACAGTTTTTCATGTTTTTTTAAAGCTTCTTTAAGTTTAGGGCCTAATTTAGAATAGAGGATCTGCATTTACTATGAGCTTTACTGCGTGAGCTAGCAAAGAGCTCAATCTGCAGGAATATGAGTGGGTGATCTGTCCTAGCTCGAGGTAATATATCTAATTTTGATATAATCCTTCCAGGGTTAAGATCAAATCAGGTGTACAGCCTTGTTTATAGGTTGGTCCAAAGACTAATTGTTAGAAGCCTAAAGCTGGTAGGGAATTTTAAATTAAATATATACATAACAGGGACCTGGCAGCTATCATTTCCTTCCGGCCCACTCTGCTATTAAATTGTGGTTTCTCACTGTTTTTTAAAATTGATTTACCAATTCAAGTGGTGTCTGAGATCTTGGATCAATATTTTTTTTAAAAGAAAGAAAATGTCATACTAATCAGTACTCACACGTACACAGGTGACGCATGCATGCACATACTTCATAATGTAAGTGCAAGCTTGCTGAATGGTGGGGCTCCAGTAGCATCATAATGCGTACTTGCTTTGTATGTGTCACGTTATGACACTTTTATGTTTTTTGCTCACGGTGCTCAGCATCACCAAAATTGTTTTGCTTTTCACCGATGCTTTACATTATCAATAAAAAGCATTGACAACGCCATTAGGTCCCAAAAGTGAGACCTGTTACCTTTGCCAACGCTGGTTGAGTGCTAGCATCCTGATTCTGTTAGTCAGCACTTAGGATACATAATTACATACATGAGTCTGGTATTAATGTGACCATATTTGACAATTGAATTCTTCTGTAACTACCACGGCTGTGTGCATTGCCACGTGCCAGTCAAACCAATAAACCAGTCTATTGAGTGTCCGTAAAACATTCTAGTCTCAACAAAATATTTTCAAATCATGTCTGAGATAATTGACTGGAAAACCTCAGTTATTGAGTGCTCGCTATTTATTGCTACTTACCAGATTAAAAAGGTAACAACATATGTATAAGATGCAGCACGCACTAATTTACCACTGAGTATTAAAATCTTTCCAGTGCCCCAAAAGGTTAGTGATTTGGATGTGCACATTATAATTGGTCTAATTTTTCTGACCCCTACCTACTTCCTGTCATAGGCAGATAAAAACGCCTTACACCCCCAAAATTGGTGTGGGTGCCAGGGAGGGTGTTTCCACTGGAAAAATGTTTGTACAAGGCAGAAAAAAAAATCTAAAATGATATCAAGGGCATTGTTACTTGCTCTCATTTTTTTTAACTACAGGTTTTTTATGTGTATATGTTCTTGTATACAAAAATTGGATTCGTGAACCATTTCCTCAACCATGCCTAGAATATCGCAACTACTGCATGACCGGAGGTGTTTCCTTGACGATCTCTGTCCACTCCTAAAATTGGTAGGACTACAATCAGTCATGGTCTTAATACTCAGAGGCGGATTTCCTTAAACCGATTGAAGAACCCCTAATTCAGAAATGTAGTCAACTCTTTGATATACTAGAGACATAAACAACAGGAGTGACTTCTCCAAGATTCACTTGATTGATAAACCCTAGGATACAACATTCATGCTTTAGAATTACCCTAGTTGAAAGAAGGAGCTTATATTAAGCATTCAACCCAAATATTTTTTTGTTGTAGAGCTCCTTACATTCATTTTAAGGTTCATAGCTTACATGATCCTGAAGAAAGTTTGATTAAACTAAAGAAGGAGACAGAACTGATCGTACAGTTGTATTTGTTTTATGATTACTGATCAGCATTTTAACATAATATTGTATATGTGTAATCATGATTCCAACTAGGCCCGGAATTTAAATTATGCTGATGTAATTAGCATAATTTTAGGAATACCCACTTACACTTGTTATGCCAAACTCCCAAAACCAAGCCATATCACATAAATATGCCAATATTCATAGCAAAACTCTAGTGCAAAAGCACAGGAACAACACAATGAACAAGAATGCGAACTGTTGATAGATGAGTGACAAAAACATTGTATCAAAAATATTGTGTGACTCAAATATGGTGTGAAAAACATTGTCACTGCATAAAATAAATATCGACCAACAAAATATAGAAGAATATTGTTTTGTATGAGTGTGTGTGTGTGTGTGTGTATATATATATATTTATTGCCTACTGGCAGTCGCCAGTACGTAGTTATAGTTAGGACCTAGTTTCCATAGGAAAAGCGTTTATTGATTTGCCAATATCTTTGGCGCCGTTTGACGAATCTTCACGAAATTTTCAAAACTAATGGGGCGCTCCGGTCAGCTCCTGTCTTGAAAGTTTTGGGGTGATTCATCAAGCAGGGGCCGAGAAAAAAGGGGGTCCCAAAACACGTTTTCCCCATGTTATTTTCCATAGGAATTTTGGAACAGGCTACAGCCTGAACTGCTGAACGGAATTACACCAAATTTGGCAAAAAGGTAGCTCTTGGTTCAGAAAACGACCTTTTTTTTAAATGGTGTAAATCCGTTCAGTAGTTCCTGAGAAATTCAAAAAATAAGAATATCGATATCTGAGCACCGAGGAAGACTCGCGAATCCTCCCGAGCATGAGCTTCATTTTGATTGGCTGCCAGCACTCCAAAACAGGAAGTGTTGGCTGCCATCTTGCAACTCATTAACCGAGTCACAAGTAAACAGTAGAAACAAGATGAAAAACAAGAAAAGGGGGCAGGGTAGAAACACCCTGACCACCTAGGCCTACTCAGGGGGTCCCACAAGGACCCCCAGGCCCAAAAAAAGCATTTATAAAAAAAAGAAAATCGGCAGAATTCGCGCTGGGTACGCGAATCCTGCCGAAAAAGAAAACAAAAATGAAGCGCGGGCTCCCGCGCTTCGTTTGTTTTAAGCCCCCGGGTGGGCCAGGTCCCGGGGGCAATTTATAATTATGATGTGGGGGCCCATGGGGGCCCCCACAGCCCCGGGGACTGCCACCTTCCAGGGGCTTTTATCAAAAATATGCGTGGGAGGCTCCTGCCTCCCCACGCTGCCCCGGGGACCACCACCTCCCAAGGGCTTTGATTTAATAGGGGCGGGGGGGCTTCATGTGCCGCCCAAAGCCCAAGGGACCGCCACCTCCCCAGGGCTCCAATCTAATTAGTGGCCCCTCCCACTGACCCAGGGACCGCCACCTCCCCGGGGCTCCAATCTAATTAGTGGCCTCCCCACGCTGCCCCGGGGACCACCACCTCCCAAGGGCTTTGATTTAATAGGGGCGGGGGGGCTTCATGTGTCCCCCAAAGCCCCAGGGACCACCACCTCCCCGGGGCTCCAATCTAATTAGTGCCCCCCCCACACTGCCCCGAGGACCACCACCTCCCCGGGGCACTAATTATTTAAATACGTGGATCCGTTGCGGACCCCCGGGGACCACCACCTCCATCTAGGCCCCCCTCCTGGAGCCCTAGATGGCCCTGGGGACCGCCACCCCCCAGGGCCGGCTCCTGCAATGTCCCGGGGTGCCCACCCCCGGGACATTGCCGTTTGCTATAGCAGGGCGGGAGCACTGCTCACGCCCTGCCATAGCAAACACTGTTTCACTTCATGGAAGTGAGAGCAGGAAACCTGCTCTCGCTTCCATGAAGAGAAGCAGATTGCTTTTGGGCAAGGGGAGCTGCATGTCAGCAGCTCCCCTTGCCCAAAAGCAATGCCGGCTCCCGCAGGAGGTGGGGAGCCGGCAGGGACCGTGGGGGAATTGGGGCTCCCCCCATGGTCCCCAACTTGAGGGCTGGCCCTGGGGGTGGAGTGCCCGGGGCCAGAAGTGGCCCGGGAGGGGGGCACTGAGCCCCCCTCCCCTTTAATTAATTTTTTTTTTAAAACGGAAGGCTGGCCCCGGGGGATGGGGTCCCCAGGGCCATAATTGGCCTCAAGAGGGGGACCACATGGCCCCCTTCCAAAAAAAACAAAAAACAGAAGTACGGCCTCAGGGGATGGGGTCCCCGGGGCCATAATTGGCCTCAGGAGGGGAGCCATGAGGCCCCCTCCTAAATAAAAAAAAGTAAAGGCTGGCCAGGCCCCGGGGGGATGGGGTCCCCAGGACCAGAAGTGGCCCAGGGAAGGGGGCCACACGGCCCCTCTCCCGAATATTTAATTATTTTACACAAAAAAACAAAAAACGAGTCAATACCCCGGGGAATGGGGTCCCCGGGGCCGATAAAGGCCTCAGGAGGAGGGCCGCGCGGGCCCCCCTCCCAAAAAAAAGAAAAGGCTGGCCAGGCCATGGGGGATGGGGTCCCCAGGGCACCAAAAAATAGTAAGAGAAGGGGGACCACACAGCCCCCCTTCTAACAAAACCAAAAAATAGAAAAGCCAGCATTTCGATGGAGGCCCCGCCCCCTCCCTGCACCACTCTGCAAATGCACCCCCTGGAGCGTTCTAAGTTGGGGGATTAAGTTCACTCATTCCTGAGGGTCCCTGGGGGCCAACTAGCCCACCAGGTACCTCCAGTAAGCCCCACACAGTGGGATTGCTGATAGGTGGTCCAAGGCCATGCCCCTTTTTACACCACTCTGCAAACACGCCTCTTGGCACACTGCTGGTGGGGCGATGAGGTCCTCTTGTGTCCTGAGGACCTCAGGACACAAGTGGACTTCATCCCCTGAGCAGCAGTGCGCCAGGAGCCGCGTTTGCAGAGTGGTGTAAAAAGGGGGTGTGGCATTTGACCACTCTCAGCAAACCAGCTGTATAGGGCTTACTGGAGGTAACAGGAGGGCTAGTTGGCCCCCAGGGACCCTCAGGAGGAAAGGGGACTTCATCAGCCAACCAAGAGTGCGCCAGGAGGCGCGTTTGCAGAGTGGTGGTGAAAGGGGGCGTGGCCTGTGTCCACCTCTCAGCAATCCCACAGTGTGGGGCTTACTGGAGGTAAGAGGTAGGCTAGTTGGCCCCTAAGGACCCCCAGCAGCGAAGGGGACTTCAATCCCCATCCAAGAGCACGCCAGGGAGTGCGTTTGCAGAGTGATGGGCAAAGGGGGCGTGGCCTGATATGAGAACTTAGCAATCCTGCTGTGTGGGACTTACTGGAGGTAATAGGAGGGGTAGAAGGATGTCCTTGGGGGCCAACTACCCCTCCTGTTACCTCCAGTAAGTCCCACACAGTGGGATTGCTAAAATGTCTTCGGAGGCCACGCCCCCTTTCTCCACCACTCTGCAAACCCACCTCCTGGCAGACTACGGGATGGGGGATGAAGTCCACTTTACTCCTGAGGGACTTTGGGGGCCAAGAAGCCCTCCTGGTACCTCCTGTAAGTCCTATGCAGCGGAATTCCTGCGCGCTAGACGGAGGCCCAGCACCCTTTCTCCACCACTCTGCAAACGCGACTACTAGTTAAAGAAGCATTTGCAATGTAGGTTTTGCATTTGCGAGAGTTAGAGGTATTGGCGTTGTAAATGTAAACGTTTTTACTAATGTTTTTTGGTGTAGCGTGGATGTACGTTGTGTGTAGTGGAATTATGTGGTATGTTGTGCAGTGAAATTATGTGAATAGAAAGTATGTGGTATTTATTGTATCGGAATTATGTGGAGTGGGATTATGTGTTTTGGAGAGTAATTATGTGGTATTGTAGTCTGTGTTGTGGAGTGGTAACCTTAGTCTTTCTCGTTTCCATAGAAGCTAAACTATAAACTCATTGAGACACAAAAAAAGAAGAAACCACTGAGGAGCACTTCTGGACCTAGTCAGAGGTATGAGCAGGGCCACTGGAATTATGTGACTGTTCGGCTGCACCAATTTTCACATAATTAAACATTTTCCGCATTTGCCAAATATCATCTGCTGCCTAATCTGCAGATTTGAACAAAAAAAGCCTTGTTTCTAGCTCAAACGGCTCAAAAGTTCCCAAAAATGCAGCTTCACGTGTTACAGCGTGGTGGAAGGCCCTTTGCAAAGCTGGAATGGTCACGTGTTACTTATTGCTAAATGTGTGTGTTAAATTGGTACTAATGGTGCACAAACCTCTCTTCTTTCAGTGCCTCTCTTGCCTCTTTCTGCATTTCTCTTGCATCTTTCTGCACCTTTCTTCCTCTTTCTACACCTCACTGTCTTCTTTCTGCACTTCAATTGCCTCTTTCTGCACTTCTCTTGCCCCTTTCTGCACCTCACTTGCCTCTTTCAGCACCTCTGTTGCTTTTTTCTGCAGATCTCTTGCCTTTTTCTGCACCTCTCTTGCCTCTTTCTGCACCTCTCTTGCCTCTTTCTGCACCTCTCTTGCCTCTTTCTGCACCTCACTTGCCTCTTTCTGCACTTCTCTTGCTTCTTTATACATCTCTCTTGCCTCTTTCTGCTCCTCTCTTGCCTCTGTGCATTTCTCTTGCCTGTTTCTGCACTTCCCTTGTCTCTTTCTGTACCTCTCTTGCCTCTTTCTGCACCTCACTCTCGTCCTTCTGCCCCTCTCTTGCCTCTTTCTGCACTTTTCTTGCCTCTTTCTGCACTTCTTGAGCCTCTTTCTGTGCCTCTCTTGCCTCTTTCTGCACCTCAAGAGCCTCTTTCTGCACTTCTAGTGCCTCTTTCTACACTTATCTTACCGCTTTCTATACCTCTCTTGCCTCTTTCTGTACCTTACTTGCCATTTCTGCTCTTCTCTTGCCTCTTTCTGAACCCCACTCTCTTCTTCCTGCACCTCTCTTGCCTCTTTCTGCACCTCACTTGCTTCTTTCTGCATCTCTCTTGCCTCTTTCTGTACTTCTATTGCCTCTTCCTGCAACTCTGTTTCTTTCTGTACTTCTCCTTCCTCTTTCTGCACCCTTCTTGTCTCTTTCAGCACCTCTGTTGCTTCTTTCTGCACTTCTCTTCCTTCTTTCTGCACCCCTCTTGCTTCTTTCTGACCCCTCTCGCCTCTTTTAAGCATCTCTCCTACCTCTTTCTGCACCCCTCTTGCCTCTTTCTGCACCTCTGTTGGTTCTTTCTGCACTGCTCTTGCTTTTTTCTGCACCTCTTTTGCAAATTTTTGCATCCCTCTTGCCTCTTTCTGTACCCCTCTTTACTCTTACTGCACCTCTCTTGCCTCTGTCTGCACACATATTCCCTTTTTCTGCACCCCTTTTCCCTGTTTCTGCAACTCTCTTGCAGAAACAGGGAAAACTCTCTTGCCTCTTTCTGCAGTTCTCTTGCCTCCTTCTGCACCTCTCTTGCCTCTTTCTGCACCCCTGTTGTCTCTTTCTGTACCTCTCTTGCTTCTTTCTGCGCTTCTCTTGCTTCTTTCTGCACCTCTCTTGCTTCTTTCTGCACCCTTCTTCCCTTTTTTGCATCCCTCTTGCCTCTTTCTGCGGTTCTCTTGCCATTTTCTGTACCCCTCTTGCCTCTTTCTGCACCTCACTTGCCTCTTTCTGCACTTCTCTTGCTTCTTTCCACACCTCTGTTGCTTCTTTCAGCAATTCTCTTGCTTCTTTCTGCACTCCTCTTGCTTGTTTCTGCACCTCTCTTGCGTCTTTCTGCACCTCTCTTGCCTCTTTCTGCACCTCACTTGCTTCTTTCTGCACCCCTCTTGCCTCTTTTTGCACCCCTCTTTTCTCTTTCTGCACCTCTCTTGTGTCTTTCTGCATCCCTGTTCCCTCTTTCTATACCTTTTCTGCCTGTTTCTGCACCTCTTTTGCCTCTTTGAGCACCGCTGTTGCTTCTTTCTGCACTTCTCTTCCTTCTTTCTGCACCCCTCCTGCCTCTTTCTGTACTTGTCTTGCCTCTTTGTGCACCTCTCCTACCTTTTTCTGCACCCCTCTTGCCTCTTTTTGTACCTCTGTTGGTTCTTTCTGCACTGCTCTTGCTTCTTTATGCACCTTACTTGCCTCTTTCTGCACTTCTCTTGCTTCTTTCTATACCTCTCTTGCTTCTTTCAGCAATTCTCTTGCCTCTTTCTGCACTTCTCTTCCTTCTTTCTGTACCACTCCTGCCTCTTTCTGTACCTTTCTTGCCTCTTTGTGCACCTCTCCTACCTCTTTCTGCACCCCTCTTGCCTCTTTTTGCACCTCTGTTTGCTCTTTCTGCACTGCTCTTGCTTCTTTCTGCACCTCACTTGCCTCTTTCAGCAATTCTCTTGCCTCTTTCTGCACTTCTCTTGCTTGTTTCTGCAATTCTCTTGCACCTTTCTGTACCTCTGTTGCCCCTTTCTGCACCTCACTTGCTTCTTTCTGCACCCCTCTTGCCTCTTTATGCACCCCTCTTCCCTCTTTCTGCACCTTTCTTGCCTCTTTTTGCACCCCTGTTCCCTCTTTCTGCACCTTTCCTGCCTATTTCTGCACCTCTCTTGCTTCTTTCTGTACCTCTCTTGCCTCTTTCCGCACTTTTCCTTCTTTCTGCACCCCTCCTGCCTCTTTCTGCACCTCTGTTCCCTCTTTCTGCACCTCTCTTGCCTCTTTCTGCACTTCACTTGCTTCTTTCTGCACCTCTCTTGCCTGTTTTGGCACCTCTGTTGCTTCTTTCTGCACTTCTCTTGCCTCTTTCTGCACCTCTGACTTAGAGGTAGTTTTAATCCCTCTGCCCTATTATGTACTAGGGCCTTACAGGGGAGGTCATGCCAATCACAGGGGTACCCCAACCCATAGTGTACCCTAGTGTATGTAGGTGTTTTCACTGTATTTTAAGTGTCTTTCAGCATAGCACTGGCTCCGGACCTGGTTAGTCAGAGTCAGTTACCACCAGTACCAGTCAGCAAAAAGTTGGTGGCACAGGATGACTTTGCAACAAGGCCTCTTTCTGCACCTCTGTTGGTTCCTTCTGCATATCTCTTGCTTCTTTCTGCACCTTTCTTCATCTTTCTGGACTTCTGTTGCCTCTTTCTGCATTTCTCTTGCTTCTTTCTGCTTGTTTCTTCTTCTTTCTGCACATGTCCTACCTCCGTAGGCATAGTTAAAAATTACCATTTTAAAAACCTTTGAAATTCACTGAAAAAACCATAGGTTTCAGAGAAGTTATAGTTAGAAATTAGCATTTAAAAAACCTTAGAAATTCACTGAATAAACCACAGTTTTCAGGGACATTATAGTTAGTTGGACATTTCACTCGTACAAAACCAGAGAAATTCGGCCGTTATAGTTAGCTGATCTAACTATAACTCGCGCCCCCGCAATGCACTGCTGATGAAGTCATATATTACATCACTCATGACATGGTCAGTGACATCACTGATGACATCTCAAATAACATCACTGATGACATCACAGATGACATCATCAATGTGATCATCTGATACACCTCCTCACACCCTAATATAACCTTTGATACACCCACTCTAAAATACAGACTACCATTCTCGAAACCATAGACACACCAATACAAGTTAGTACATACCCACTCACTGATTCCTAGGTCTACACACACATCCACTCACTCACCCATACAGTCACTCATACATGCAGTCACCCATCAATACAGCCACTATCCTATGTACTCATACACCCATACAGACACTCACACACTGCCACTCACCCATAGAGTTACTCACACACCTAGTCAATCATGCAAATAATCAATCACACTCCCATTTACTCATCTATACAGTTATACACACACACCACCTCACTTATTGATACAGATACTAACACATACTTATTACTCTCTTATACAATCACAATCACTGACACAAGCACACACTCATCCATACAGCCATTCTCACAATCACTCACTCGCACATATAGTCACTTATATACTCCAACACTCATATATACTGCCTTTCACATATGTAGTTACTCACACATGTACCACTGAGACATCCATTCACTCTCCAACACAGCCATACACACACTCACCCACCCAAACAGCCCCTCACAGTTGCACTCTTGAACCCATACACCCAGAGAATCACCTACTCATACATCCATGCAGGGAGTCACACACCCCCCATCCACCCACACAGACACTCAGGCACCCATACAGGTACTCAGACAACCAATCAATAACCCATATAGACACTCTTGTAGCTACTCACCAACCCATGCAGCCGCTACACACCAACTGACAGACTGATACAGACATTCACACAGATTAGTCACTAACCCATGCATTCAGAAAAACACGTTTAATCACTCACGTATACAGTCAGTCACGCACCTACTAAATCATCCATTCAGACACTCATACACCCACTCATTCTTCAATACACCTTGGCGTATATATATATATAAAACATACTTAAACTTTTAAGAAACACACAGTCACTGGATGAAGTCATCAGCGATGTTATCAGTGATGTCATTCGAGATGTCATCAGTGATGTCATCAGTGATGTCACTGACCATGTCATGAGTGATTTAATATGTGACATCATCAGAGGTGCATTGTGGGGGCACGAGTTATAGTTAGCTCAACTAACTATAACGGCCGAATTTCTCTGGTTTTGTAAGAGTGAAATGTCCAACTAACTATAACGTCCCTGAAACCTATGATTTTTCCAGTGAATATATATATATATTGAACAAACCAAAGATTACAGGGACGTTATAGTTAGGCTCAGATTTCACTCGAACAAAACCATAGATTTCAGCAGTTAGAGTTACCTGTGCTAACTAACTATAACTTACGCCCCCACACTGCACTGCTTATTTCCTCACATATTACATCACTCATGACATGGTCTCTACTACTCTTTGTATTTGTTAGGGACATTGTTTTATAAATTCAAAGTGTCTCGTTCTTTTAAAGTGCATATGTATGAAAGAGATTAAAAATTCCCATACATTTCTACTGTTATCAGACAATACTTTAAGATATCCATTATGAGCTTAAAGTGTCCCGTGCTTCAAAGGTGCATATAGATATAGCAGCACCTACCACTGTGGGACTCCCATGACCTGCTAGATGCATCCTTACTTTGCTCTGCAAACAATATTGTGTCAAGACATGCCACTAAAATCAGAAAACCCCACATCTTAAAATTCAGAACATGTTTTCCATAAAAGTTCACAAAACAACACAATACAGTTCTACTAAACTTCCAAATCGAAGATGTACATATAACCCGCTATCCGTATTGTCTCCCCAAGGTGTCTCTGTGCCTATTGACAGGATCAACCAAGATTCTTGTCTCCTTAATTCTTTCACCCAATCTCATCCTCGTGGGTGTGCTGTAACATGTTTTATCCTACAATAGCTGAAAGTGGGTAAGGATCGATTGTGAACTTGACAAGCCATGGGGTAGTTTTTGTCTCCATTCTTTCTGGTTTGTGTGTGCTGCAATATCCTGAGCTTCAATTTGTTTATCGTGCTGCCCGCATATATCTTGTTGCAGCCACACTTGAGGGCGTATATCACATGATCCGTATTACAATTAATACGATCATAAATTTGTATTTCTCATCCCTCAAATGTCCAATAGCTCTTACAATTCTATCCATATTTTCATGCCTTGTACAAGTTACATTTGACAAAGCCTCTCATGTTGACTGATAACCAGTTTTTAAATTCATTCTTTGGATGTAGAAGCTGGAAGTCAGAATTTCTCCCAAAGATTTGACTCTCTTCGATGTAATCTGTGGGCCCATATCTACAATTTGTACTAGATGTTCATCTTTTTTCAAAACATGCCAAATTTTTGGGAGGATCTTCTTAATTTCTTTTTGGACGGCATTGTACTCCAAAAATACCCTTTTCGTTATTTTTGCTTGTTCCGCCAAGTTGTTGCTAAATGGAAACAATAATTCATTACTTGTCTTTTCATTGTATCTCTTCTTGGCATCATTGTGAACACTAATGGGGTATCCCCATTTCCGAAAGCGTTGAACCATATTGTTTAACTCACTGTTGAGCAATTCCTCTGTTGAACACACTTGCTTTGCCCTGAGCATCTGGCTATACGGAATGCTCCACTTCAATGCAAGTGGGTATTCACTATTGGCATGTAACGGAGTTCATTGCGTAGGTTTTCTGTGTATTTTTGTGGGAAGTTTTTCAATTTTCACTTCCAGGGCCACATCTAGAAATTCACATTGCGTGCGACTCTGAGTACTTGTGAATTGCAAATTCAATTCATTGTGATTCAAAATTCGTGGGTAAGCATTAAATTCATTCTCACTGCCTGCACACAAGATAAATAGGTCATCTATAAATCGAGTCCACTTGGTAATCTTTTCTGTATAGTTGTCATTCTCTTGGTCCCAGGCCACCTCCCTCTCCCACCACTCCATAAATAAATTGGCATAGGTGGGGTCAAAGGAGGTGCCCATGGCTGTGCCCTGTTCTTGCAGATAATACTTGCCATCAAAAATAAAAATGTTATTACTGAGACAGAAAGTCAACATCTCTATTAACATTTGTGTGTGGTCATACCATTCTAGGGGAAGGTCTCTCAAAAATATTCACATGCCAAGATACCTTTCTTACGTTCAATTGATGTATATAAGGAGACCACATTCAATGTTACCATCAATTAGTTCTTTTTCCAAAGAATTTGTTCCAATCTTCTTAGGAAGTCCGTGCTGTCCTTCAGGTACGAGGGTAGATCGACTACCTATTCTTGCAGGAATAGATCCAGATATCTCACATAAATATGGCAATATTCATAGCAAAACTATAGCGCAAAAGCACAGGAACAAAACTATGAACAAGAATGCGAACTGTTGATAGATGAGTGACAAAAACATTGTATCAAAAATAGTGTGTGGCCCAAATATGGTGTGAAAAATATTGTCACTGCATAAAATAAATATCTACCAACAAAATATAGAAGTATATTGTTTTGTATGAGTGTGTGCGTGTGTGTGTACATATATATATATATATATATGTATATATATATATATATATATATATATATATATATATATATATATATATATAGAAAAACAAAGGTTATACGGACGTTATAGTTAGGCTCAGATTTCACTCGAACAAAACCATAGAATTCAGCAGTTATAGTTACCTGTGCTAATTAACTATAACTTACGCCCCCACACTGCACTGCTTATTTCCTCACATATTACATCACTCATGACATGGTCAGTGACATCTCTGATGATGAGGTAATATATATATATATATATATATATATATATATATATATATATATATATATATATATATATATATATATATATATATATATATGTATATATATATATATCACAACGAAGACCACTCAGTAAAAGTAATTAGAGGACACAGCGGGAAATACACAGAATCCCTTTAATTGATCACTCTCGGCATTAATGCATTTCAGCGTAACAAGCCTTCCTCAGATGCAATTAACTCCGGGGTTATGCCCCCGCCCTGCTATGCAAGTCCTGTAGAACTCCCATTGGTGGGAGTTCAGCTGGCTCCACCTCGTTGTTCAAAGCCCTAGCTGTAGTCCAAGTCCATCGACTACGGCTCCCAGCATACAGTTCGGCCGGGTAAGTGCTAGTGGCGGAGCCCAATATTCCCTAACTGGGCGCTATTTATTCCGGGCAAAGTAGGGCTACTTGTCGATGGTAAAGCCCGGTTGAAGGAGTGACCCGGAATTCCTTCGGTCCCCAACGTCCTTCCCCAAATATGAGTGTCAGCCGGGCCATGAAACTCTGATGCAATGATCTCGTCTCCCCGTGCAGTCACGGACTGCTCCTGGCTGTGGCTGCTTGCTTGGCCCAAACTCAAGGTGGTCCGTGGCTGTTCCAATACCTTGGAAAGAGAAAGAAAACCACAGTTTTAGCCAGCAATGCCATGGACACTTAAAGGACGGGTCCTCTTAACGCGCTCCTGGCGTGCGCATGAAATGTCACAACGAAGACCACTCAGTAAAAGTAATCAGAGGACACAGCGGGGAAATACACGGAATCCCTTTAATTGATCACTCTCGGCATTAATGCATTTCAGCGTAACAAGCCTTCCTCAGATGCAATTAACTCCGGGGTTATGCCCCCGCCCTGCTATGTAAAAACATATTATCAAAAATAGTGTGTGGCCCAAATATGGTGTGAAAATATTGTCACTGCATAAAATAAATATCTACCAACAAAATATAGAAGTATAATGTTTTGTATGAGTGTGTGCGCGTGTGTCTGTGTGTGTGTGAACATATATATTTATATATATATATATAGAGAGAGAAACAAAGGTTATAGGGACGTTATAGTTAGGCTCAGATTTCACTCGAACAAAACCATAGAATTCAGCAGTTATAGTTACCTGTGCTAACTAACTATAACTTACGCCCCACACTGCACTGCTTATTTCCTCACATATTACATCACTCATGACATGGTCAGTGACATCTCTGATGACTAGGTAATATATATATATATATATATATCTGCACCACTCCACTCGAATCTCGATGCCTGTCGACGAACAGGAGCACGGACCACAACATTTTTGCTGGAACTTTAACTCTTTATTGACAGCTCAAACAGCACTGGCAGCCATTACGCGTTTCGACCCCACAAGGGTCTTGATCACATGACACGCTAGCTGGGAGGAGGTTACCTTTATATACCATTTTTTTCTTACTTTTTTTTTTTAGCATTTTTCTTAAAGTGAGAAGTGCCATTAGTTTTAAACATGGATATGGAAAACAGACTATATTCGGTTGTTCCTAGACTATTAGGGGTTGGGCTATACATAAATTAATTTACAAATTATTTTCACAAATCAATTTTAAAATTCAATTTAAAAATTTGTTTTCCAATTGTTAGGTTATACAACAATTAGAATGACATAAATGAATTGAATTAATTAAATGATTAATATAAGTATGATTACCTTCATATATATGGCCTGATTGAAGTTTAAAAACCCACATAAAAAAACCCAGAGAATCTGTACAGTACTGATCAAATTGAAATATGCTCATTAAAAAGAAACATATAGTTGTCTTTAAAAACACATATAGCTAGACAATTGGTTTTGACCATAGAACATTCAGGTATAAATACCACAATGTATTAAAACAGAGAGGTCTTATTTCATAATCAATATGTCTCTATAGAGAGTGAGCAAAATACAGTACAATATGATGTAAACATATACCATGTAAACTAGATGACAATAAGTGACTCGTGCTAGTGCAAAACATTTTTTAAAATATCTATATATATATATCTCCAACAAAGTACTTCACGTAAGCTCCAGCCTCTTAGAGTGAGGAGTGGTCGGCGAGGTAGCAAGCCTCACATATCCAACAAACGAACTGCAACATTCCCCAGTTCTGATCGCCCAGGTAAATGATTCCAGAGCCGCCACTCGATTACCAAGCAAAGCGTATGTTTTATTCACACACGAGCAACAAAGGAAAAAACCCAACGCGTTTCGGAGTTCACACACTCCTTGCTCATGGGTTAGGAGTGTGTGAACTCCGAAATGCGTTGGGTTTTTTCCTTTGTTGCTCATGTGTGAATAAAACATACGCTTTGCTTGGAAATCGAGTGGCGGCTCTGGAATCATTTACCTGGGCGATCAGAACTGGGGAATGTTGCAGTTCGTTTGTTGGATATATATATATATATATATATATATGTTAGAAATGGGGGTCTCTAGTTGGCAAGGGCTTGCACCTTTCTCCAAGTAGGGACCCTTCTTCCTAGTCAGGAGAAGGGAGTTACACTCCAAAAATAACCCCTGCTCACCCCCCTTGGTAGCTTGGCATGAGCAGTCAGGCTTATCTTAGAGGCAGTGTGTAAAGCATTTGCACCTAACCAACAGTAGTACCGTGAACACACTACAAAAGGACACCACACCAGTTAAGAAAAATATCCAATATTTTTATATATCCAAAACAAGACCAAAAACGATAAAAATCCAACATACAGTTCTCATAAATCTTCAATAATCAAAAATAGACTTGAAATACAGTTCATTGAAGTCGATAGCTCAGTTTGGGGCTTTCACAGCATAGTGAACAACAAATTCAAACAGTTCTGGTTTACCACGGCGTCGCGGGCCAGCTACAATGTTGGGAAGACACGCAAAACAGTGCCTTTAGAAATGTAGGGCAATGGCGACCTCTCGATAAGCCCCGAAGGGCCGGCATCTGCTGGTGTTGGCTCCCGAGGTCGGTGCTAGAGTTGTCGGGCCCTTGAAGTCATACGCATTGCAGATCGAACCCCTCGCAGTTGAAGTCGGTAAAGCCGGAGTCGACGGGTGTCGGGGCTGCAGTGCGAAGTGCAGCGGTGTGGTGTGCGGTGCCCTCAGGTTGCGGTGCAGGCAGCGGCTTGGTGACGGTCGTCCAGTGGCATTGGTGAGACCAGGGCTGCAGTGCGAAGTGATGCGGTGCTCGTCGTGGTGCTGGCAGGTCACAGTGCAAGCAGCGTCGTTGTTGTTGCTGAATCGCTGTTGTCGGCTGATGAACTGGAGTCGATTGCGCCGGCGTAGTTAGGCCAAGGCTGCGGTGCGGGATGAGGACTGTGCTTCGGGTAACTTATGAGCGGTGCCCTCGAACCACGGTACAAGCAGCAGCGTCGATGTCGGCATGGAGCGATGTCTTCGGTGAGACCAGGGCGGCAGCGTGAAGCGAGGCAGTGTAAATTGCGGTGCCCACAGGCCATGGTGCAAGCGGCGGCTCGGTGGTGGGGTCAGGTGGCAGCGTCGAGGAGAACAGGGTTGTGGTACAAAGTGCGGCGATGCCCTCTGCGGTGCCTTCAGGACACAGAGTTGGCAGCGGCGTCGTTGACAGCGTCGGGTTGCTTTTTCTTCTGTTGTAGCACAAAACACACCGTCTTCAGTGCTGGTAACAGATGTACTTGAAGTCTTTGCTGTTCCTGAGACTTCTTGAACAGGGGGCAAGCTCTACCTCAAGCTCTTGGAGAAACTCACAAAAAGGAAGGTGCAGAAAGTTCAGTCCAGTCCTTTCACTGCCCAAGTCAGAAGCAGCCACTGCAGGCCAACACAGCAAAGCACACAGCAAAGTGGTAGTCCCTCCTCACAGCTTCTCCAGCTCTTCCTCTTGGCAGTCATCTTGGTTCTAAAAGAGTTCTAAAGTTCTAGGGTCTGGGCCCCAATATTTATCCTCCAAATTCCTTTGTCCTCTCAGGCAGAGAGTGTCTGTGCTTAGTCCAAACCAGTTTGGTCCTCTCTGGCCCAGCTTCCCAGCAGGAGGTGGAGACAGCATTGTCCAAGGCAGACAGGGCGTATTCAGGTGCAAGGGAAATCTCCTCCCACCCATCTAAATGCAGACCTGGCCTATTCAGGTGCTAGTGAAAACTCCTCCCACTACTCTGAATGCAGCCCAGGTCAATTCAGCCCAGCCCTGACTCACCCAGACTCTCTGGAGCCACTGCACATCCCTAGCCCCTGTCACTCCGAAGCCAGACAGTCAAAATGCATCCTAGCAGAGGCACACTGGATGGCTAAGCAAGAAAATATCTACTTTCTAAAAGTGGTATTTTCAAACACAGAATGTAAAAATCACCCAAACTAAAAGATGCATTTTAACATTCTGAGTTCAGGCATACTAAACTTTATCTTTCTATCTGGTCCCAATGGGAAGTTATATTTATAAGATGTTGTAAATAAACTCCCGTTCTATTCTATGGGAAGAATAGCCCTTCAGTAGTGAAAAACGAAATGCACTGTAATTCACTATCAGGACATGTCACACACATCAGGGCATGTCCTAGCTTTCACATACACTGCGCCCTGCCTACAGGGGTAACTTGGGTCTACCTTAGGGGTGACTCACATGTAAGAAAAAGGAAGGTTAGGGCCTGGCAAGTGGGTGCACTTGCCAAGTTTGCATGGCAGTTACACACTGCATGCAGACTCTGCAGTGGCAGGTCTGAGTTACCTTTGCAGGGCTACTTCTGTGGGTGGCACAATCAGTGCTGCAGGCCCACTAGTAGCATTTGATTTAGGCCCTGGCACTCTCAGTGCACTGTACTAGGGACTCACTTGTAAAACAAATATGCCAATCATGGAAACACCAAACCATAACACAATTTACAACAGGAGCACTTGCACTTTAACACTGAACAGCAGTAAGAAAGTGTGCAGAGACACTAAGCCATCAAAAACAGAGTCAAACCGGGGAGGTCAGAAAGCAAAAAGACAGAGGAAACATGCCAAAAGATGCCAAGTCTAACACATGTCCCCTCCAGCTGAAAATAGGGAGAACTACCCAACCTCCTGGGAGTTCTCTTCACTAAGGCTGAAGAACTTGGACAGACCATCAGCGTTGGTGTGTTCTGTGCCAGGGTGGTGTTCCACCGTAAAGTCCATTCCCTGTAGGGAGATGGACCACCACAACAGTTTGGGTTTTCACTTCTCACTTGCATCAACCATCTGAGGAGCCTGTGGTCAGTCTGAACTCGGAAGTGAGTCCCAAACAGGTATGGTCTTTGCTTCTTCATTGCCCAGACCACAGCAAAAGCTTCCCTTTCTATGGCACTCCACCTCTGTTTCCTGGGGAGTAGTCTACTGCTAAGGAAGACTATAGGCTGGTCTAGGCCCTCTTTGTTCAGTTGTGAGAGCACCGCTCCCACACCATGCTCTGAAGCATCAGTCTGCACTACGAATTCCTTGGAGATGTCGGGTGCCTTGAGCATGGGCGCCGTGCACATGGCTGCCTTCAGGGCATCAAAAGCTTTCTGGCAGGCATCAGTCCAGATCACCTTCTTGGGCTGCTTCCTGGAAGTCAGCTCTGTTAAGGGGGTAACAATGGTGCCATAGCCCTTAACAAATCTCCTGTAGTAACCAGTGAGACCTAAAAATGCTCTCACCTCTGTCTGGGTCTTGTAGGGCTCCCAAGACAGACTGGTGTAAATCTTGGGCTGTAGGGGCGCCACCTGGCCGCTTCCTACCTGGTGTCCCAAGTACACCACAGAACCCTGCCCGATCTGGCACTTACTGGCCTTGACTGTGAGGCCTGCCTTCTGCAGAGCCTTCAACACTTCCCAGAGGTGCTGCAAGTGTTCCTCCCAGCTGGAACTGAACACTGCAATGTCATCCAGGTAGGCGGCAATGAAATCCTCCAGTCCAGCCAACACTTGGTTGACCAACCTCTGGAAGGTGGCAGGGACATTCTTTAATCCAAAGGGCATCACCCGGAATTGGTAATGCCCCTCTGGGGTTGAGAATGCTGACCTCTCCTTGACCCATCAGTTAAGGCAATATGCCAGTACCCAGACGTCAAATCAAATGTGCTGAGGAACTTGGCAGCTCCCAACCGATTAGTGAGCTCATCAGCTCTGGGGATGGGGGTGCACGTCAGTCTTGGTGACAGCATTGAGCCCACGGTAGTCCACCAGTACCGCAGTTCTGGAGTGGCACTGGGTGCACCAGCCTTTGGGAATAAGACAACTGGGCTGGCCCAAGGACTGTTGGAGCCCTCTATCACCCCTAACGCCAACATCTTAGAGACCTCCTCTTTGATGCTGGCCCTGACCCAGTCAGTCAACCTGTAAATCTTGTGCTTTACGGGAGGGCTGTCACCAGTATCCATGTCATGGGTACACCAGTGAGTAGCACCTGGGGTCAGAGAGAACTGTGTGGCAAACTGTCCCAACAGCTGGTGACAGTCACCTTGCTGCTCTGGGGTCAGTGTAGGGGAGAGGATCACACCTTCCACTGACCCATCGTGCTCCTTGGTAAACAGGAGGTCAGGGAGAGGTTTACTCTCCTCTTCCACCCCATCATCTGTCACCAAGAGCATGCTCACTTCGGACCTCTCAAAGTGAGGCTTGTGGCGGTTCATGTGGAGGACCCTCAAAGGGTTCCTGGGAGTCCGCAAATTCACCAGATAAGTGACATCACTTTTGCGCTCCTTCACCTCATAAGGCCCAGTCCACTTGTCCTGCAAGGCACAAGGTTCCACTGGGGCCATGACCCACACTTTCTGGCCAGGATGAAACTCTACCAGAGTGGCATTCTGGTCGTACCAGCATTCATCTCCTCCAGGCTTGCTTCCAGATTTGCCTGAGCGAGTTTCCTGAAGCGGGCAGTTTGGTTCCTGAAGGCCAGCATGTAGCTAAATACATCCTGGGGATTTTTCCTGGGAGCGGCCTCCCAGCCTTCCTTGACCAAACTAAGAGGTCCTCTCACAGGGTGCCCATACAGAAGCTCAAAGGGACTGAACCTGAGAGACTTCTGTGGTACCTCCCTGTATGCAAAGAGAAGGCATGGCAAGAGGACGTCCCACTTACGCCTCGTGTGTTCTGTTAGACCCCTGATCATGCCCTTCAAGGTTTGGTTGAATCACTCCACCAAACAGTTACATTGTGTGTGGTAAGGAGTGGTGAACTTGTAGGTTACACCACACTCCTTCCACAGGGATGTCATATACTTGTATATGAAATTGGTCCCAAGGTCAGAAACCACCTCTCTGGGGAAACCCACATGGGAAAAGATCCCCATTAACATCCGGCCCACCACTGGTGCCATCGTTGTCCTGAGAGGGATTGCCTCCGGGTACCAGGTGGCATGGTCCACCAAATCCAGGATGTACCTGTTGCCCATGGCTGTCTTGGGATCCAGTGGCCCCACAATATCCATCCCAACCCTTTCAAAAAGGGTTCCAACAACTGGAAAAGGTTGGAGAAGTGCTTTACCCTTCCTCCCTCTCTCACCACTTGCCTGGCAAGTTTGGCAAGGCCTGCAATGTCCATCTGACTGCCTTGCATTTGGGGCCAAAAGTAGTGGGTGACAAGCCTGTCAAAGGTCTTGTCTCGCCCCAAATGTCCTAACAAAGGCACTTCATGAGCCAGACCCAGTAGGAAGGTCCTGAAACACTGGGGTACCACCAGCACACGGGCTGACCCAGGAGACCATACTCCCAGTAGATCCAGTGTGATCCAGACTGATCACCAGCTGCCTGGTTTGCAGCCTGCTGCCGCAAACCCTCCAGAGAAGGGAATTCCTTCTGCTCCCTGCAGAACTCCTCCCTGGTGAGACCACCTTCTTGCTGCCAATGGGTCAGCTCAGATATGTCCCCCAGTTCAGCTACCTGCTCTCCTGTAGGTACCGGGCGTCCCCCTCAAGGTCAGCCTCCTCCCGGACCATGGGAAGACTCAGGGGCGGGCTTCCCGCGCCCCCTGCCCTTTCTCTTGGCAGGAACCTGGGCCACTGTTTCAGGCTCCAGGACCTTCTGATCACCCTTTCTGGCCGCCATTGACCGAGTGGTCATGCATGCCCACTCTGGCAACCCAAGCATCTCCAAGTGAGACCAGAGCTCAATATCCTTCCACAAGGACTGCTCCAGGTCATTCCCTAGCAGACAATCTACAGGCATGGTAGGGCTCACAACCACCCTCAAGGGACCTGAGACCCCCTCCATTTAAAGGGAACCTGCGCCACCATACACTGGTGCTCTGAGTTGTCCACTGCAACTACTTGGTGGAATGCCCCGGGGACTACTTGATCCTCGGAGACCAGGTGACACTGGACTGAACTCACACTGGCTCCAGTATCTCTGAGAGCCTCTACCCTTTTCCCATTGATGGTCACCCAGGCGTTGTATTTCTGAGTGTTAGCAGTCACCTGGGTTCCTGAGACCATCTCACTGTCCCCTAGTGAGACGAGGGTCATTTCTGCAGGATCCCCAACCTCCTGTGGGCACCCCTCTTCCCCAAGCGCTACACGAGCCAACACCTTGGTCTGCCCACCGGTGGGTGGCTGGTCCCTCTTGAGGCACTTGGGATCCCCCCTTATGTGACCCAACTGCTTACAGGCAAAGCACGTCTGGGGGCTGGTATCTTCAGGCTTTCCTGAAGAGACCCCTTGTATCTTATCTCTCGGAGGATGGGAACCTTTAACCTAGGTATTAGTTTGGGGCCCTTTAGAGAACTCCTGTGCTTTACCCGTGTCCCCCCCACTTTTCTGCTGGGGACCCTGCCCACCTTTGGCTGAGTCTCCCCCAAACGCTTTCTTGTGGACCCTGGTACTCACCCAGCGGTCCGCCTCCATAGCAAGCTTCCTGGGGTCAGTCAGCTTACTATCAACCAAGTGCTGGCACAGCTCTGCAAAACATAGACTAGACAAGTGCTCCCATGCAATCAAATTGTAGAGCCCCTGACAATTTGCCACATTACTGCCCTTCACCCAGCCATCCAGTGACCTGCAGAAAGAATCCACACATTCCAACCAAGTCTTGGCATCAGTTTTCTTACTGGACGTTAACCTTAACTGATCCCTGTACTTTTCAGGAGTGAGACCATACCGGGTGAGAAGGGCCTCCTTCATGGCAGCATAGGTGAGGTTACACTCCTTACCCAAAGCCACTAAAAGTATCCCTTGTTTCTTCTAGGAAAAGAGGCCACAATCCTGCCCCCCAATTCTTCTCAGGGACCCCATTCATGTGTATAGATGCCTCATAACCCTGAAACCACCTTTGTATGTCATCCCCCTTCTTGAGATCCTTGCCTACATTCTTGGGGATGAGCACAATTCTATCTGACTGCACTGATGAGGTGCTGCCAACATCTGAGCTTGGCCTCCTCCTTAGCTCCAGCTCCTTAAGACTACGTTCATGATCTAAGATCATCTTCCTTTCCTCCATGGCTATTCAGTTGTCTTCCCTTTCATTCTCCATCCTGAGTTTTTCCAACTCGAACTTCCTTGCTTTCTGCCTGTTCTCCAGCTCCTCTGGGGACAGGCCACTGCTGCCTGGCCTGGAGGGTTCCCCCCCTCCCAAAAGCACCTCCATCATAGGAATAGGCTCCTCCACCTCCCCACTGAGATCTCCAGACTGCCCACTGGCA
This sequence comes from Calotriton arnoldi, assembly GCA_963921515.1. Lineage (NCBI taxonomy): Eukaryota > Metazoa > Chordata > Amphibia > Caudata > Salamandridae > Calotriton > Calotriton arnoldi. Next base: position 367,088 of record CAWUFW010004983.1, on the reverse strand, counting down.
TGTTTGGCTGCTACCCAGGCCCTCAGCTCCTTTTGTAGCTCCTCCTTCCTGGTGAGTCCTTTGACTTGCACCTTTAGGTTTTTGCAAATAGCCTTCAACTCTTTCACGTTGTAGGATTCCAACCTATCCTCCTCAAAGGCAACTTCCAAGTATGCAACAGATGATGCTCTTGATTCAGGCATGATGAAGTAGGAAGTTCAAGTTCTCAATAACTGGCAAGATCAAAAATAGGCCAAAAAGAAAAAGAACCAGTATGTGGTACGTAATGGTCTGCGATATGGGAGTAGTGCACACCAATCACTGTAAGTCAAGTGCAAACACAAGTCCTATCATCACCGCTGACAACCAATGTTAGAAATGAGGGTCTCTAGTTGGCAAGGTTTTGCACCTTTGTCCAAGTAGGGACCCTTCTTCCTAGTCAGGATAAGGGAGTTACACTCCTAAAATAACCCCTGCTCAACACCTTGGTAGCTTGGCATGAGCAGTCAGGCTTATCTTAGAGGCAGTGTTCAAAGCATTTCACCTAACCAACAGTAATACAGTGAAGACACTACAAAAGGACACCACACCAGTTTAGAAAAATATCCAATATTTTTATATCCAAAACAAGACCAAAAACGATAAAAATCCACCATACAGTTCTCAGAAATCTTCAATAATCAAAAATAGACTTGAAATACAGATCCTTGAAGTCGATAGCTCCATCTGGGGCTATCACAGTGTCGTGAACAACAAATCCAAACAGTTCTGGCTGACCGGGGTGTCGCGGACCAGCTACGGTGTTGGGAAGACCTTCAATACAGTACCTTTAGAAATGTAGGGCATTGGCAACCTCTCGATGAGCCCCAAAGGGCCGACATCCAGAGGCGTCGGTTCCGGAGGCCGATGCAGGAGTCAGGCCCTTGAAGTCACACGCCTTGCAGATCGAAATCCTCACGGTTGAAGTCAGGAGCGCCGGCGTCGATGGGCATCAGGGCTGCGGTGCGAAGTGCAGCGGTGCGGCGTGCGATGCCTTCAGGTCGTGGTGCAGGCAGCGGCTTGGTGATGGTTGTCCAGTGGTGTTCGTGAGACCAGGGCTGCAGTGCGAAGTGATGCGGTGCTGGCAGGTCAGGGTGCAAGCAGTGGTGTCGTCGTTGCTGAAGCACCGTCGTCGGCTGACGAACTGGAGTCGATGGTGCCAGTGTTGGTATGCCAAGGCTGTGGTGCGGGATGAGGATGGTGTGTTGTATAACTTACGAGCAGTGCTCTCGAACCACGGTGCAAGCAGCAATGTCGAAGTCGGCATGGAGCGACGTCGTCTGTGATACCAGGGCGGCGGCGTGAAGCGAGGCGGAGTGGAGTGCGGTTCTTACAGGTCACGGTGCAAGCATCGGCTCGGTGGCAGCGTCAAGTGGCATTGTTGGTGAGACCAGGGTTGCGGTGCAAAGTGCGGCGCTGCCCTCTGCCGTGCCTTCAGGGCACGGAGTCGGCAGCAGCATCGTTGACGGCGTCGGGTTGCTTTTTCTTCTGTTGTAGCACAAAACAAAGTCCCCAGTGCTGGTAACAGATGAACTTGAAGTCTTTGCTGTTCCTGAGACTTCTTGAACAGGGGGCAAGCTCTACCTCAAGCCCTTGGAGAAAACTCACAAAAAGGAAGGTGCAGAAAGTTCAGTCCAGTCCTTTCATTGCCCCAGACAGAAGCAGCCACTGCAGGCCAACACAGCAAAGTGGTAGTCCCTCCTCACAGCTTCTCCAGCTCTTCTTCTTGGCAGTCTTCTTCGTTCCAAAAGAGTTCTAAAGTTCTGGGGTCTGGGCCCCAATATTTATACTCCAAATTCCTTTGTCCTCTCAGGCAGAGAGTGGCTGTGCTTAGGCCAAAACAGTTTGGTCCCCTCTGGCCAGTAGGTGGAGACAGCATTGTCCAAGTCAGACAGGGCCTATTCAGGTGCAAGGGAAATCTCCTCCCACCACTCTAAATGCAGACCAGGCCTATTCAGGTGCTAGTGAAAACTCCTCCCAATACTCTGAATGCAGCCCAGGTCTATTCAGTCCAGCCCTGACTCATCCAGACTCTCTGGAGCCACTGCACACCCCCAGCCCCTGTCACTCCAAAGCCAGACAGTCAGGGCACCGAATGTTTACCTGGTGGGCCACCAGGGTGGGGGCCGTGTTTTGACCCCTGGGGGGCCATTTTTGTTACTGGGGTCCGCAATATCGGCCCCCTGTAACAAAATCAGCCGAAACCAGCCCTAGCAAACAGCTCGGCCGCACCCCCGCCCCCCAGGGGGGTAGGCCACGCAGTTTGCCAGGGCCGGTTTCAGTGCCCAGTCCGGCCCTGCAGACAGTCCATACACATCCTAGCAGAGGCACCCTGGATGGCTAAGCAAGAAAATACCTACTTTCTAAAAGTGATATTTTCAAACACAGAATGTAAAAATCACCCTCACTAAAAGATGCATTTTAACATTCTGAGTTCAGGCATACTAAACTTTATCTTCCTATCTGGTCCCAATGGGAATTTATATTTATAAGATGTTATAAATAAACTCCCATTCTATTCTATGGGACAGATAGCCTTTCAGTAGTGAAAAACGAAATTCACTGTAATTCACTTCCAGGACATGTCACACACATCAGGGCATGTCCTACCTTTCACATACACTGCCCCCTGCCCACAGAGGTAACTTGGGCCTACCTTAGGGGTGACTCACATGTAAGAAAAGAGAAGGTTAGGGCCTGGCAAGTGGGTGCACATGCTAAGTCGGCATGGTAGTTACAAACTGCGTGCAGACTCTGCAGTGGCAGGTCTGAGTTACCTTTACAGGGCTACTTCTGTGGGTGGCACAAGCAGTCCTGCAGGCCCAATAGAAGCATTTGATTTACAGCCCCTGGCACTCTCATGCACTGTACTAGGGACTCACTATTAAATCAAATATGCCAAACATGGAAACACCAAACACAATCTACAACATGAGCACTTGCACTTTAACACTGAACAGCAGTGAGAAAGTGTGCAGAGACACTAAACCAGCAAAAACAAAGTTAAAACTGGGAGGTCAGAAAGCAAAAAGACAGGGGAAACACGCCAAAAGATGTCAAGTCTAACTATATATATATATATATATATATATATATATATATATATATATATATATATATATATATATATATATTACCTACTGGCAGTTGCCAGTAGGTATTATAGTTAGGACCTCGTTTCTATTCAAAAAGCATTTATTAATTTGCCAATATCTTTGGTGCCATTTGACAAAACTTCACGAAATTTTCAAAACTAATAGGGCGCTCCAGTCAGCTCCTGTCTTGAAAGTTTCGGGGTGATTTGTCAAGCGGGGGCCGAGAAAAAAGGGGGTCCCAAAACGCGTTTTCCCCATGTTAATTTCCATAGGAAATTTTAGACACAGCTACAGCCCGAACTGCTGAACGGAATTACACCAAATTTAGCAAAAAGGTAGTTCTTGGTTCAGAAAGCGACCTTTTTTTTAAATGGTGTAAATCCGTTCAGTAGTTCCTGTGAAATTCAAAAAAGAAAAATATCGATATCTGAGCACCGAGGAGTCGCGACTCCTCCCGGGCACGAGCTTCACTCTGATTGGCTGTCAAAACTCCAAACCAGGAAGAGTTGGCAGCCATCTTGTGACTCGGTAACCGAGTCACAAGAAAACAGTGGAAAAAACATTAAAAAACAAGAAAAGGGGGCAGGGTAGAAACACCCTGACCCCCTAGGGTTGGGCCAAAAAAAGCATTAAAAAAAAACCAAAACAGCAGAATTTGCGCTGGGTGCGCGAATCCTGCCGAGAAAAAAAGAAAAACAAAGCGTGGGCTCCCGCGCTTCATTATTGTTAAGCCCCCGGGTGGGCCAGGTCCCGGGGGCAATCCCAGATTATATAACGGGGGCCCGCGGGGGCCCCTGCAGCCCCAGGGAGCGCAACCTCCCCGGGGCTCTCATTGTTTTAAATTAAAAAATTGTGTGGGGGGCTTGAGCCCCCCCACACGCCCCAGGGACCACGACCTCCCCGGGGCTTTGCCGTTTAAACGCAGGGGCAAGCACCCCCCCCGCAGCCCCGGGGACCGCCACCTCCCAGGCCTCTGTTTTATTTTCAAAAGATGTGTGTGGGGGGCTCGAGCCCCACATGCCCCGGGGACCACCACCTCCCCGGGGCACTAAATATTCTAGTTAGGGGGTCCGTTACGGGCCCCGGGGACCACCACCTCCCCGGGGCTTTAGAAATGAAGGGAGGTCGGCCACGCAGCCCCCCTCCTGGAGACCTTGATGGTCCTGGGGACCGCCACCCCCCAGGGCCGGCTCCTGCAATGTCCCGGGGTGCCCACCCCCGGGACATTGCCGTTTGCTATGGCAGGGCGGGAGCATGTCTCCCGCCCTGCCATAGCAAACTCTGCTTTGCTTGATTGAAGCGAGAGCAGGAAATCTGCTCTCGCTTCAATGAAGCAAAGCAGATGATTGCTTTTGAGAAAGGGGAGCTGTATGTCAGCAGCTCCCCTTGCTCAAAAGCAATGCCGGCTCCCGCAGAAGGCGGGGAGCCGGCAGGACCGTGGGGGCATTGGGGCTCCCCCCACGGTCCCCAACGGAGAGGCCAGGCCCCGGGGGATGGGGTCCCCGGGGCCAGAAGTGGCCTGAGGAGGGGGGGCCACGCGGCCCCCTCCAAATAATTAATAAATTAAATTTTAAAAAAGTCTGGCCATGCCCCGGGGGATGGGGTCCCCGGGGCCGAAATTGGCCTCGGGAGGGGGGCAACGTGGCCCCTTCCCGATTTTTAAAAAAAAATTATAAAAAGGGGTCAGGCCCTGGGGGATGGGGTCCCCAGGGACCCAAAAATGTAACAGAAAGGGGGGCCAAACAGCCCCCCTTGTAAAAAAAAATATTTTAAAAAAAGCTGGCATCTAGCCGGAGGCCACGCCCCCTTTCTCAACCACTCTGCAAACGTGCCCCGTGGCGTGTTGTAAGTTGGTGAATTAAATCCCCAAGAATACTGGGGGTCCCTGGGGGCCAACTAGCCCACCAGGTACTTCCAGTATGCGCCACAGAGCTGCGTTGCAGAGAGGTGGTCCGAGGCCACGCCCCTTTTTACACCACTCTGCAAACACGCCTCTTGGCGCACTGGTGGTGGGGCGATGAGGTCCTCATGTGTCCTTAGGACCTCAGGACACAAGTGGACTTCATCCCCCGAGCAGCAGTGCGCCAAGAGGTGCGTTTGCAGAGTGGTGTAAAAAGGGGGCGTGGCAACGGACCAACTATCTGCAACGCAGCTCTGTGGCACATACTGGAGGTACCTGGTGGGCTAGTTGGCCCCCAGGGACCCCCAGTATTCAAGGGAAATTAATTCCCCAACTTACAACGCGCCACGGGGCGTGTTTGCAGAGTGGTGCAGGGAGGGGGCGTGGCCTTTGTCCACCTCTCAGCAATCCCACTGTGTGGGGCTTACTGGAGGTAAGAGGTAGGCTAGTTGGTGCCTAAAGGACCCCCAGCAGCGAAGGGGACATCAATCCCCATCCAAGAGCATGCCAGGGAGCGCGTTTGTAGAGTGGTGGGCAAAGGGGGCATGGCCTGCTAGGAGAACTTAGCAATCCTGCTGTGTGGGACTTACTGGAGGTAATAGGAGGGGTAGTTGGCCCCCAAGGATGTCCTTGGGGGCCAATTACCCCTTGTTACCTCCAGTAAGTCCCGCACAGTGGGATTGCTAAGACGTCTTCGGAGGCCATGCCCCCCTTTCTCCACCACTCTGCAAACGTGCCTCCTGGCAGACTACGGGATGGGGGATGAAGTCCAATTTACTACTGAGGGACTTTGGGGGCCAAGAAGCCCTACTGGTACCTCCTGTAAGCCCTATGCACCGGAATTCCTGAGCGCTGGTCGGAGGCATAGTACCCTTTCTCCACCACTCTGCAAATGCGACTAATAGTTAAAGAAGTGTTTGCAATGTAATAGGTTTCGCATTTGCGAGAATTAGAGCTATTGGCGTTGTAAATGCAAACGTTTTTTACTAACGTTTTTTGGAGTGGAGTGGATGTACGTTGTGTGTAGTGGAATTATGTGGTATGTTGTGCAGTGAAATTATGTGGATAGAAAGTATGTGGTATTTAGTGTATAGGAATTATGTAGAGTGGGATTATGTGTTATGGAGAGTAAATATGTGGTATGGCAGTCTGTGTTGTGGAGTGGTAATGTCAGGTTTAGTCTTCCTCATTTCCATAGAAGCTCAACTATGAACTCAATGAGACAAAAAAAAGAAGGAATCACTGAGGAGCACTTCTGGACCTAGTCAGAGGTATGAGCAGGTCCACTGGAATTATGTGACTGTTTGGCTGCACCGACTTTCGCACAAATATACATTTTCCGCATTAGCCACATAATTCATCATCTGCTCCCTAATCTGTAGATTTGAACAAAAAAAGCATTGTTTCTAGCTCCAACGGCTCAAACGTTACCAAAAATGCAGCGACAAGTGTTACAGCTTGTTGGAAGGCCCTTTGCAAACCTAGAATGGTCACCTGTTACTTATTGCTAAATGTGGGTGTTAAATTGGTACTGATTGTGTGCAAGCCACTCTTGCTGCCTTCTGTGCCTCTCTCTGCGCCTCTCTTGCCTCTTTCTGCATTTCTGTTGCTTCTTTCTGCACATTTCTTTCTTTTTCTGCACTTCTCTTACCTCTTTCTGCAAATCTCTTCTACGTTCAGCATCTCTCTTGCCTCTTTCTGCATGTCTGTTGCCTCTTTCTGCACCTCATTTGCTTCTTTCTGTACCCTCTTGCCTCTTTCTGCACCTTTCTTCCCTCTTTCTGCACCTCTCTTGCCTTTTTCTGTAACCCTCTTGTCTTTCTGCACCTTTTATGTCTCTTTCTGCACCTCTGTTCCTTCTTTCTGCAATTCTTTTGTTTATTTCTGCACCTGACTTGCTTCTTTCTGTACCCCTCTTGCCTCTCTCTCCACCCGTCTTCCCTCTTTCTGCACTTCTGTTGCTTCTTCCTGCACTTATCTTGCTTCTTTCTGCACCTCACTTGCCTCTTTCTGCACCCCTATTGCCTCTTTCTATACCTCTCTTGCCTCAGTCTGCACACCTGTTTCCTCTTTCTGCACCTCTTTTGCCTGTTTCAGCAACTCTCTTGCATCTTTCTGCAGTTCTCTTGTCTCCTTCTGCACCTCACTTGCCCATGTTTGCACCTCTGTTGGTTCTTTTGCACTGATCTTGCTTCTTTCTGCACCTCTCTTCCAAATTTCTGCACCCCTCTTGCCTCTTTCTTCACCCCTTTTACCTGTTTTGCACCTCTCTTGCCTCTCTCTGCACCTCGGTTACGTCTTTCTGTACCTCTTTTGCCTGTTTCTGCAACTCTCTTGTCTTTCTGCAGTACTCTTGCTTCCTTCTGCACCTCTGTTGCTTCTTTCTGCACTTCTCTTGCCTCTTTCTGCACCCCTGTTGCTTCATTCTGCACTTCCCATGCTTCTTTCTACACCTGTCTTGCTTTTTTCTGCCCCCTGTTGCCTCTTTCTGCATTCGTCTTCCCTCTTTCTGTACCTTTCTTGCCTGTTTCTGCATCTCACTTGCCTATTTCTGCACTTCTTTTGCATCTTTCTATACCTCTGTTGCTTCTTTCAGGAATTCTCTTGCCTCTTTCTGTACTTCTCTTGCTTGTTTCTGCACCTCTTTTGCAAATTTCTGTATCCCTCTTGCCTCTTTCTGCACCGTCTTCCCCATTTATCCACCTCTTTTGCTTCTTTCTGCACTTCTCTTGCTTCTTTCTGCACTGCTCATGCTTCTTTCTGTACCTCTGTTGCAAATTTCGGTATCCCTCTTGCCTCTTTCTGCACCCCTGTACCCTTTTTCTGCACCTTTCTTGCCTGTTTCTGCACCTCTCTTGCCTCTTTTTGCACCTCTGTTGGTTCTTTCTGCACTGCTCTTGCTTCTTTCTGCACCTCACTTACCTCTTTCTGCACTTCTCTTGCTTCTTTCTACTCCTCTGTTGCTTCTTTCAGCAATTCTCTTGCCTCTTTCTGCACTTCTCTTCCTTCTTTTTGCACCTCTCTTGCCTCTTTTTGCACCTCTGTTGGTTCATTCTGCAATGCTCTTGCTTCTTTCTGCACCTCACTTACCTCTTTCTGCACCTCACTTACCTCTTTCTGCACTTCTCTTACCTCTTTCTGCACTTCTCTTGCTTCTTTCTACACCTCTTTTGCTTCTTTCAGCAATTCTCTTGCCTCTTTCTGCACTTCTCTTGCTTGTTTCTGCACCTCTTTTGAAAATTTCTGTATCCCTCTTGCCTCTTTCTGCACCCTCTTCCCTATTTCTCCACCTCTTTTGCTTCTTTCTGCACTTCTCTTGCTTCTTTCTGCACTGCTCTTGCTTCTTTCTACACCTCTGTTGCTTCTTTCAGCAATTCTCATGCCTCTTTCTGCACTTCACTTGCTTCTTTCTGCACTTCACTTGCTTCTTTCAACACCTTTGTTGCTTCTTTCAGCAATTCTCTTGCCTCTTTCTGCACTGCTCTTGCTTCTTCCTGGACCTCTGTTGCAAATTTCTGTATCCCTCTTGCCTCTTTCTGCACCCCTGTACCCTTTTTCTGCACCTTTCTTGCCTGTTTCTGCACCTCTCTTGTCTCTTTTTGTACCTCTGTTGGTTCTTTCTGCACTGCTCTTGCTTCTTTCTGCACCTCACGTGTCTCTTTCTGCACTTCTCTTGCTTCTTTCTACTCCTCTGTTGCTTCTTTCAGCAATTCTCTTGCCTCTTTCTGCACTTCTCTTCCTTCTTTTTGCACCCCTCTGGCCTCTTTTTGCATCTCTGTTGGTTCATTCTGCACTGCTCTTGCTTCTTTCTGCACCACACTTGCCTCGTTCTGCACTTCTCTTGCTTCTTTCTACACCTCTGTTGCTTCTTTCAGCAATTCTCTTGCCTCTTTCTGCACTTCTCTTGCTTGTTTCTGCACCTCTTTTTCAAATTTCTGTATCCCTCTTGCCTCTTTCTGCACCCTCTTCCCTATTTCTCCACCTCATTTGCTTCTTTCTGCACTTCTCTTGCTTCTTTCTGCACTGCTCTTGCTTCTTTATACACCTCTGTTGCTTCTTACAGCAATTCTCTTGCCTCTTTCTGCACTTCTCTTGCTTCTTTCTACACCTCTGTTGCTTCTTTCAGCAATTCTCTTGCCTCTTTCTGCACTTCTCTTGCTTGTTTCTGCACCTCTTTTGCAAATTTCTGTATCCCTCTTGCCTCTTTCTGCACCCTCTTCCCTTTTTCTCCACCTCTTTTGCTTCTTTCCGCACTTGTCTTGCTTCTTTCTGCACTGCTCTTGCTTCTTTCTGTACCTCTGTTGCAAATTTATGTATCCCTCATGCCTCTTTCTGCACCCCTGTACCCTTTTTATGCACCTTTCTTGTCTGTTTCTGCACCTCTCTTGCCTCTTTTTGCACCTCTGTTGGTTCTTTCTGCACTGCTTTTGCTTCTTTCTGCACCTCACTTGTCTCTTTCTGCACTTCTCTTGCTTCTTTCTTCTCTGTTGCTTCTTTCAGCAATTCTCTTGCCTCTTTCTGCACTTCTCTTCCTTCTTTTTGCACCCATCTTGCCTCTTTTTGCACATTTGTTGGTTCATTCTGCACTGCTCTTGCTTCTTTCTGCACCCCACTTGCCTCTTTCTGCACTTCTCTTGCTTCTTTCTACACCTCTGTTGCTTCTTTCAGTAATTCTCTTGCCTCTTTCTGCACTTCTCTTGCTTGTTTCTGCACCTCATTTGTAAATTTATGTATCCCTCTTGCCTCTTTCTGCACCCTCTTCCCTATTTCTCCACCTCTTTTGCTTCTTTCTGCACTTCTCTTGCTTCTTTCTGCACTGCTCTTGCTTCTTTCTACACCTCTGTTGCTTCTTTCAGCAATTCTCTTGCCTCTTTCTGCACTTCTCTTGCTTCTTTCTGCATCTCACTTGCCTCTTTCTGCACTTCTCTTGCATCTTTCTACACCTCTGTTGCTTCTTTCAGCAATTCTCTTGCCTCTTTCTGCACTTCTCTTGCTTGTTTCTGCACCTCTTTTTCAAATTTCTGTATCCCTCTTGCCTCTTTCTGCACCCTCTTCCCTATTTCTCCACCTCATTTGCTTCTTTCTGCACTTCTCTTGCTTCTTTCTGCACTGCTCTTGCTTCTTTATACACCTCTGTTGCTTCTTTCAGCAATTCTCTTGCCTCTTTCTGCACTTCTCTTGCTTCTTTCTACAACTCTGTTGCTTCTTTCAGCAATTCTCTTGCCTCTTTCTGCATTTCTCTTGCTTCTTTCTGCACTTCTCTTGCTTCTTTCTGCACTGCTCTTCCTTCTTTATACACCTCTGTTGCTTCTTACAGCAATTCTCTTGCCTCTTTCTGCACTTCTCTTGCTTCTTTCTACAACTCTGTTGCTTCTTTCAGCAATTCTCTTGCCTCTTTCTGCATTTCTCTTGCTTGTTTCTGCACCTCTTTTGCAAATTTCTGTATCCCTCTTGCCTCTTTCTGCACCCCCTTCCCTATTTCTCCACCTCTTTTGCTTCTTTCTGCACTTCTCTTGCTTCTTTCTGCACTGCTCTTGCTTCTTTCTGTACCTCTGTTGCAAATGTATGTATCCCTCATGCCTCTTTCTGCACCCCTGTACCCTTTTTCTGCACCTTTCTTGCCTGTTTCTGCACCTCTCTTGTCTCTTTTTGTACCTCTGTTGGTTCTTTCTGCACTGCTTTTGCTTCTTTCTGCACCTCACTTGTCTCTTTCTGCACTTCTCTTGCTTCTTTCTACTCTGTTGCTTCTTTCAGCAATTCTCTTGCCTCTTTCTGCACTTCTCTTCCTTCTTTTTGCACCCCTCTTGCCTCTTTTTGCACCTCTGTTGGTTCATTCTGCACTGCTCTTGCTTCTTTCTGCATCTCACTTGCCTCTTTCTGCACTTCTCTTGCATCTTTCTACACCTCTGTTGCTTCTTTCAGCAATTCTCTTTCCTCTTTCTGCACTTCTCTTGCTTGTTTCTGCACCTCTTTTTCAAATTTCTGTATCCCTCTTGCCTCTTTCTGCACCCTCTTCCCTATTTCTCCACCTCATTTGCTTCTTTCTGCACTTCTCTTGCTTCTTTCTGCACTGCTCTTGCTTCTTTATACACCTCTGTTGCTTCTTACAGCAATTTTCTTGCCTCTTTCTGAACTTCTCTTGCTTCTTTCTACACCTCTGTTGCTTCTTTCAGCAATTCTCTTGCCTCTTTCTGCACTTCTCTTGCTTGTTTCTGCACCTCTTTTGCAAATTTCTGTATCCCTCTTGCCTCTTTCTGCACCCTCTTCCCTATTTCTCCACCTCTTTTGCTTCTTTCTGCACTTCTCTTGCTTCTTTCTGCACTGCTCTTGCTTCTTTCTGTACCTCTGTTGCAAATTTATGTATCCCTCATGCCTCTTTCTACACCCCTGTACCCTTTTTATGCACCTTTCTTGTCTGTTTCTGCACCTCTCTTGCCTCTTTTTGCACCTCTGTTGGTTCTTTCTGCACTGCTCTTGCTTCTTTCTGCACCTCACTTACCTCTTTCTGCACTTCTCTTACCTCTTTCTGCACTTCTCTTGCTTCTTTCTACACCTCTGTTGCTTCTTTCAGCAATTCTCTTGCCTCTTTCTGCACTTCTCTTGCTTTTTTCTGCACCTCTTTTGAAAATTTCTGTATCCCTCTTGCCTCTTTCTGCTTTCTGCACCCTCTTCCCTATTTCTCCACCTCTTTTGCTTCTTTCTGCACTTCTCTTGCTTCTTTCTGCACTGTTCTTGCTTCTTTCTACACCTCTGTTGCTTCTTTCAGCAATTCTCATGCCTCTTTCTGCACTTCACTTGCTTCTTTCTACACCTTTGTTGCTTCTTTCAGCAATTCTCTTGCCTCTTTCTGCACTTCTCTTGCTTTTTTCTGCACCCCTTTTGTACATTTCTGTATCCCTCTTGCCTCTTTCTGCACCCTCTTCCCTATTTCTCCACCTCTTTTGCTTCTTTCTGCACTTCTCTTGCTTCTTTCTGCACTGCTCTTGCTTCTTTCTACACCTCTGTTGCTTCTTTCAGCAATTATCATGCCTCTTTCTGCACTTCACTTGCTTCTTTCTACACCTTTGTTGCTTCTTTCAGCAATTCTCTTGCATCTTTCTGCACTGCTCTTGCTTCTTCCTGGACCTCTGTTGCAAATTTCTGTATCCCTCTTGCCTCTTTCTGCACCCCTGTACCCTTTTTCTGCACCTTTCTTGCCTGTTTCTGCACCTCTCTTGTCTCTTTTTGTACCTCTGTTGGTTCTTTCTGCACTGCTCTTGCTTCTTTCTGCACCTCACGTGTCTCTTTCTGCACTTCTCTTGCTTCTTTCTACTCCTCTGTTGCTTCTTTCAGCAATTCTCTTGCCTCTTTCTGCACTTCTCTTCCTTCTTTTTGCACCCCTCTGGCCTCTTTTTGCATCTCTGTTAGTTCATTCTGCACTGCTCTTGCTTCTTTCTGCACCACACTTGCCTCGTTCTGCACTTCTCTTGCTTCTTTCTACACCTCTGTTGCTTCTTTCAGCAATTCTCTTGCCTCTTTCTGCACTTCTCTTGCTTGTTTCTGCACCTCTTTTTCAAATTTCTGTATCCCTCTTGCCTCTTTCTGCACCCTCTTCCCTATTTCTCCACCTCATTTGCTTCTTTCTGCACTTCTCTTTCTTCTTTCTGCACTGCTCTTGCTTCTTTCTGTACCTCTGTTGCAAATTTATGTATCCCTCATGCCTCTTTCTGCACCCCTGTACCCTTTTTATGCACCTTTCTTGTCTGTTTCTGCACCTCTCTTGCCTCTTTTTGCACCTCTGTTGGTTCTTTCTGCACTGCTTTTGCTTCTTTCTGCACCTCACTTGTCTTTCTGCACTTCTCTTGCTTCTTTCTACTCTGTTGCTTCTTTCAGCAATTCTCTTGCCTCTTTCTGCACTTCTCTTCCTTCTTTTTGCACCCATCTTGCCTCTTTTTGCACATTTGTTGGTTCATTCTGCACTGTTCTTGCTTCTTTCTGCACCCCACTTGCCTCTTTCTGCACTTCTCTTGCTTCTTTCTACACCTCTGTTGCTTCTTTCAGTAATTATCTTGCCTCTTTCTGCACTTCTCTTGCTTGTTTCTGCACCTCATTTGTAAATTTATGTATCCCTCTTGCCTCTTTCTGCACCCTCTTCCCTATTTCTCCACCTCTTTTGCTTCTTTCTGCACTTCTCTTGCTTCTTTCTGCACTGCTCTTGCTTCTTTCTACACCTCTGTTGCTTCTTTCAGCAATTCTCTTGCCTCTTTCTGCACTTCTCTTGCTTCTTTCTGCACTTGTTGCTTCTTTCAGCAATTCTCTTGCCTCATTCTGCACTTCTCTTCCTTCTTTTTGAACCCCCTTGCCTCTTTTTGCACCTCTGTTGGTTCATTCTGCACTGCTCTTGCTTCTTTCTGCATCTCACTTGCCTCTTTCTGCACTGCTCTTGCATCTTTCTACACCTCTGTTGCTTCTTTCAGCAATTCTCTTGCCTCTTTCTGCACTTCTCTTGCTTGTTTCTGCACCTCTTTTGCAAATTTCTGTATCCCTCTTGCCTCTTTCTGCACCCTCTTTGCTATTTCTCCACCTCTTTTGCTTCTTTCTGCACTTCTCTTGCTTCTTTCTGCACTGCTCTTGCTTCTTTCTGTACCTCTGTTGCAAATTTTTGTATCCCTCTTGCCTCTTTCTGCACCCCTGTACCCTCTTTCTGCACCTTTCTTGCCTGTTTCTGTACCTCTCTTGCCTCTTTCGGCACCTCTGTTGCTTCTTTCTGCACTTCTCTTGCCTCTTTCTGCACCTCCGACTTAGAGGTAGTTTTAATCCCCCTGCCCTATTATGTACAGGGGAGGTCATGCCAATCACAGGGGTATCCCAACCCATAGTGTACCCTAGTGTATGTAGGTGTTTTCACTGTATTCTAAATGTCTTTCAGGATAGCACTGGCTCCAGGCCTGGTTAGTCAGAGTCAGTTACCACCAGTACCAGTCAGCAAAACGTTGTGGGCACAGGATGACTTTGCAACAAGGCCTCTTTCTGCACCTCTGTTGGTTCCTTGTGCATGTCTCTTGCTTCTTTCTGCACCTTTCTTCGTCTTTCTGGACTTCTGTTGCGTCTTTCTGCATTTCTTTTGCTTCTTTCTGCGCGTTTCTTCCTCTTTCTGCACATGTCCTACCTCTGTAGGAATAGTTAGAAATTAGCATTTAAAAAACCTTTGAAATTTACTGAAAAAACCATAGGTTTCAGGGACGTTATAGTTAGAAATTATCATTTAAAAAACCTTTGAAATTCACTGAAGAAACCATAGGTTTCAGGGACGTTATAGTTAGAAATGACGATTCTCCAATTATCATACAGAGAGAATCTTGATTTCATTAAAGACAACGGAGGCTGACATTATGCAATAACTTTTATTGCTGCCCAAGACATGCAGCCCTTTAAAGTGTAACAAATACATAATAGAAAGAACATTCCACATAACAATAACAATGCGCCATGGCAACCAACTATCTTCCTCTTGGAGCTGCGAAAGGATAAACAACTTCTTCCAAGATAAAAGTCATTATGACTTCTTTATAAAGACGTAGAGTCTGAAATAGAAGAAAAGAAAAAATGGTAGAGACTATTGCATATACATAATAAAGAAATAATATGGCAACGTAGAAATAATCCATGTAAATAACATTTTGAAAACAACTACCAGGGAGTGGTGGGAGGGATAATGTCAGCCTCTGTTGTCTTTAATGAAATCCAGATTCTCTCTGTATGATAATTGGAGAATCGTCATTTCATTACAAGACCGGAGGCTACATTATGCAAGATTAAAGCTCTGCAAAGCTACGTTGCTTACATGTTATACAGGTTTAAGATAAAACTTAACAAAAGTGGAGGCATTTGACCAATCTGCTGCTTTGAGGATATCTGAAATGGAACCACCATTCCAGAAAACCTTACTGGCCATAGCCCCTCGTGAAGAGTGAGCGCCAAATTTGGATAAGTCAATACCTGCTTCCAACATTACCGTTTTGACCCATCTCGAGATAGTAGCAGAAGAGATTGCCTTGTAGGGTTTAACAAAAGAAATCAGTAGTTGATTTTCATTTAAAGGTCTAAAAACACTCATTTTCTGTTCATACACTTTCATGCAACTTACCACACGAAGTTTGGGACAGTCAAGAAAGGAAGGGTAGAAAATGTTTTCCGACATTGTTTTGGTTCTTTTCCATATCTCAAACAACACACCATCAGGGGAATAAAATCTATTAGAAATTTCTAAAGCTTTAACATCTGATACCTGTCTAAAAGAAATTAAGCAAAGTAGTGTAGCTAACTTAATGGAAAGTTGTTTCCTTGAAAGGAAGAGGTTATCAGGCCAGGAAGTAAAAAGTTCGAAGATAAGATTTACGTTCCATAATGAATCATATTTAGCTTTAGGAGGACGTTTGAGTCTTATTCCTTTCATCACTCTACGAACTAGGGGGTCAGTACCAATAGAGAAATCATTTAACAAGGAATGCCCTGCAGAAATTGCAGATCTATAACAATTTACTGTTCTTTAGGAAAGTCCTGATTTAAAAAGGTCTGCTAAGTAGTTTGCTACTTCTACAACAGGTGCATCCACGGGTTCCAAATCCCGTTCCAGGCACCAACCACACCACTTTTTCCACGAACCGATGTATCCTCTCCTTGTTCCCAGAGACCATGACTCATCCAAAAGGTCTTTAGCCTCTCCTGAAAGGCCAGAGTATCTTCCTGAACCCCTGAAATCTTCCAGGCAAGAAGGTTCATCTTTCCTTCTAAGAGAAGAGGGTGCACCTCTCCGTCTGGGCCCTGAAGGAGGTCCAAACTCCCTGGGATAAGACATGGAGTCTCTACTGCCAATTCCATCACTCCTGGGAACCATATTTGAGAATTCCAAAAAGGAGTAATTAGAACAATGCGGCAACGCTCCCTTCGAACTTTCAAGAGAACTCTCTGGATCAGTGCGAAGGGAGGGAAGGCATAACAGTTCAGTGAGTCCCAAGGCTGGAGAAGAGCGTCCACTGCAGTTGCTAGCGGGCTAGTCTCCAACTGAAGAAATGACTTATCTGAAAGGTCAGCCTGCTGGCAAAAAGATCTATCTCGAAGGGACCCCATAGATCCTGAACTCTCTAGAAGACTGAAGGATTCAGTTTCCAGTCGCTCGAGTCTCTTAGGAACCTTGAGTTCCAATCTACCCTTGTGTTTAGATGGCCTGGGATGAATTCTGCTCTCAGAGTTATTTTGTAATTCCAACAGAAATACCAAATCTTTTGGGCTAGATCTGCTAGAAGTTTTGACCTTGCTCCCCCTAATCGATTGATGTAGGAGATGGCTGTGAAGTTGTCCAGTTTGATTAGAACTACACTGTTTTTGAGGATAGACTTGAAGCTCATAAGGGCGTTCAGGCTGGCTAACATCTCCAGGCAATTTATGTGAAGGGAGAGTTCTTCTTTGGACCATTTCCCCCCGTTTCTATCTTCCCTAGTCTGGCACCCCAGCCTAGATTCCTCACATCGGATTCCAGTGTATGATCTGGGGTATTTCCGAATATTGCTTTCCCATTCCAACTGTCTAAGTTGTTGCGCCACCATAGGAGATCCTCTTGAGCTTCCAGGGACAGGGGGACGATGTCCGAGTACCAAAGACCTTTCTTCAGTCCTGAAGATTTTAGTCTCTGTGAGGCCCTGTAGTGAAGGGGGCCTGGAGAAATAGCTTGAATGGATGAAGATAAGAGCCCTACTACCCTCGCTAGTTCTCTCAAGCTCACTTGGTCTTTGGATAAAACATATGAAACTTCTTTCTTTATTTTTGACAATTTCTTCGTGGGAAGTTGTAATTGAGCTAAAGGTGTGTTCACCTGAAAACCTAGAAACTCTAGATTTTGCGAAGGGGTCATAATGGATTTCTCTACATTGATGATGAAACCTAGACTCTCTAAGAGATCCACAGTCCAATTCATGTGAGTTAGTAGTTCTTCCTTGCTCTGAGACATAAGTAAGATGTCGTCTAGGTAGATAATCAGGCGAACTCCTCTTCTCCTTAAAGAGGCGACCACTGGCCTCAGGACCTTGGTGAAACACCAAGGAGCTGAGGATAGGCCGAAGGGGAGACAGAGAAACCGGTAGGTTGTATTCCTCCATACAAACCTTAGGTATTTCTGAGAATCTGGATCCATAGGGATTGTAAAGTATGCGTCTTTGAGATCTAGTTTTATGAGCCAATCTCCCTCTTGGAGAATATCTCTCAAAAGATGTATACCCTCCATTTTGAAGTGTCTGTACACAAGGAAGGTGTTTAATTCCTTTAGATTTATTACAGGGCGCCAGCCCTTTTCTTTCTTTTTCACCAGAAAGATTGTGCTCACAAAACCCAGACCAGTGTTTGAAACGATGCGAATCGCACATTTGTCTAGCATCTGACTCACCTCTGCATCTACTAGACTGGACTGTTCTCGGTCTAGGGAAAGTTCCCTGGGTTGTTTGGTCTGATAAGGAGTAGTAATAAAGTCTATTTTGAAGCCTTTTACAGTCTCTAGGAGCCCAGGCATCGTTCGTTATGGAAGGCCAATTGTGATTGAAAAGGGAGAGCCTTCCCCCTACCTTTGGGAGGGAAGAACCAGGAGGAGGAGGGGACCTTACCTTGTTGTCCTTGACCTTGGAATCTTCCTCGACTGCCTCCGCCTCGTGTTCGCCTGTTGTGGCCCCTCCTCTGGGGGAAGAAGTTATTGTTCCCCCGATAGTATCTTGAATAACCGCATTGGTTTTATTGGTAAAAGGACCTGTTATATCCACGGCTGGCAGCCGGTCCTCCCCTGTCAGCCCTTCCAAAAACTCTGCCTCCGAACATACGTCTCATGTTTGTTTGGGCTTTGTTAAAGGCGGAGAATGTGGAGGCGTATTTGCCAAGTGTTTTAATGAAGGTCTCTCCAAAGAGTAGACCGTTCGGGTCTCCTTGAACATCTTTGTTTGCTAGGTCCCCCAACTTGGAATTCATACACATTAATATTGTTCTTCGTCTTTCGGAGGTTAGATTGGCGTTAGCGTTTCCGAGCAGGCAGATGGCACGTTGGCTCCATCCCCGTAGGAGTTCAGTGTCAACCGGAATGCCATTCATAGAGGACTCCTCAGCTCGGTCCAAGATCCTGGCAAGGGGGCCAAGTGAGTCTAATAGCTTGTCCTGGCACTGCTTAAGGCAGCGTTCCAGGCCCTTGCGAGGATCTCTACCGGTTTTGAATAGGAAAGTCAGAAGCTCAGGGTCAAGGTTGGGAGTCATGCCTGCTTTGTTATCCAAAAAGGGTCTTGGACACTCGGATTTCATGAGATTGCGTGAATCTCTTTCAAGGGGCTTTCTAATCCAAGCCTTAATAAATTTGGAAACATGATCTAAGGGCCACCATTCAGAACCTCTAGGGTGGGTGATCTTCGAGGGATTAAACATCTCAGACCCTGATGGATCTTTAATAGAGTCAGAGTTGCTATTAGACTGCCCCAGATACTCATCAAGGAGGTCATCATCAAATTTTTCCTCGGGGTCAAAAACATATTCGGCAGACTCAACATCGATATCGAGTGGGGACAGGCAATCATCGTCATCTTCGATGAGGTCTATTGTGTCGCGATGGGCACCTAATCTCTGTGTGCCGCGAAGGGCACCTGTGCCTTTTGCGCCATTAAGGTCACTCATTCTTTTTGTGCCGCTCGGGGCACCCAGATCATTCGTAGTGCACAGGCTACCAATAGATAAAATCCTGTCGTTGGTAGCACGTAAGTTACCATGAGGCTCAATGTGTTTAGTCTTTTTTAGCACCTTACCGCCTTTTTGGGGGAGGGTGTCCTGTTCTTCTTCCGAAGAAAGCACTGTGTCCTCTCCAGGAGTATTCCTTTTTCTTTTGGTAAGTGCTGCCTCCACAGCTTCCTTTAGGGAGGACTTTAATTGCCTCTCACAGAGGTTCATCAGAGAGGTCTCAGTGAGAGGAGTCTCATTACTAGGTTGAGAATCTCCTTGAGACATAATGAGTTAATATTAGTAATAATAATCCCCTTTACTAAGTAGTCAAGGATCGTGTCGAGTAGGAAGGAAACAGCTGATTTCAGTACGTTGGCTCAGCGCGGTGCGTCTCCATGGAGACGCACCGCGCGAGTCAAAATCAGGCCTTCAGCAAGCCTAATTTTGGCTTGCCGGGTCACATAATGAGCGCAAAGCTCTTATTGGTAGAGCGGGTCACCTCGGGGAGAGCCGGAGGGACCTGGAAGTGTGAGGGAGAAAGCGGGTTCTCCGGTGTTGGTGTCCGGCTTGCGAGGCGTGTTTGAAGATAAACACCGACTCGCGTAAGGTACGAAAATCAAATGAAGGAGAGGGGAAGTCAAAACGGAGACCGGCTCCGTTAATACCTTGTTTGTGGGAAAAGGAAAGAAAACTTAAAAAGCGATCGGAGGAGGAAGGTGAAGGGCCCAACCGTAAATTGGAAGGGATCCTTAAAAGGTAGAAAAAACTTAGCTGTTGAGAGATGAATCATATAAGATGATTCAAAAGGTTAAATCAAGTTAAAAAGCACAGTCAGTTATAATATACCATATAAACAGACTAAATGTATATAAATATGTAAATCAAGGCAGATAAACAGTTCTAAAAAATCAAAGTCATAAGAGACAGGAAGAAGTTGTACTTAACTGTCCGGGAGCAGCGAATAAAAGAGGAAGATAGTTGGTTGCCATGGCGCACTGTTATGGTTATGTAGAATGTTCTTTCTATGATGTATTTGTTACACTTTAAAGGGCTGCATGTCTTGGGCAGCAATAAAAGTTATTGCATAATGTAGCCTCCGGTCTTGTAATGAAATTAGCATTTAAAAAACCATAGAAATTCACTGAAAAAACCATAGGTTTCAGAGACGTTATAGTTAGTTGGACATTTCACTCGTACAAATTTGGCCATTATAGTTAGTTGAGCTAACTATAACTCGTGCCCCCGCAATGCACTGCTGATGACGTCACATATTACATCATTCATGACATGGTCAGTGACATCACTGATGACATAACTGATGACATCATCCACGTGATAATCTGATGCACCTCCTCACACCCTAATATAACCTTTGATACACCCACTCTAAAATACAGACTACCATTTTCAAAACCATAGACACACCAATACCAGTTACTACATACCCACTCACTGATTCCTAGGTCTACACACACGTCCACTCATTCACCCATACAGTAACTCATACATGGTGTCACTTATCAATACAGCACTATCATTTGCACTCATACACCTATACAGACACTCACATATCGCCACTCATCCGTAGAGTTACTCACACACCTAGTCAATCATGCAAAGAATCATTCACACTCCCATTTACTCACCTATACAGTTATACACACACCACCTCACGTATTCATACAGATACTAACACATACTTACTCTCTTATACAATCACTGATACAAGCACACTCATCCATACAGCCACTCTCACAATCACTCACTCTCACATATAGTGATTTATATACCCCAACACTCACATATACTGCCTTTCACATATATAGTTACTCACACATGTACTATTGAGACAACCATTCACTCACCAACATACCCATACACACACTCATCTACCCCTACAGCCCTTCACAGATGCACTATTGATCCCATACATCCCGTGAATTACCCACTCACACATCTATGCACAGAGTCACACACCCCCCACCCACCCAAACAGACACTCGGGCACCCATACAGATACTCAGACAACCAATCAATAACCCATATAGACACTCCTCTAGCTACTCTCCATCCCATGCAGCTGCTTACACACCAACTGACAGACTAATACAGACATTCACACAGTTTAGTCACTAACCCATGCATTCAGTAAGACACGATTAATCACTCACTTATACAGTCAGTCTTGCACCTACTAAATCATCCATTCAAACACTTATACACCCACTCATTCTTCAATACACCTTGGCATATATATATATATATATATATATAAAACATATTTAAACTTTACGGAAACACACATTCACTGGATGATGTCATTAGTGATGTCATCAGTGATGTCATTTGAGATGTCATCAGTCATGTCATAAATGTTGTAATATGTGACGTCATCAGTAGTGCATTGCGGGGGCACGAGTTATAGTTAGCTCAACTAACTATAACGGCCAAATTTCTCTGGTTTTGTATGAGTGAAATGTCCAACTAACTATAACATCCCTGAAACCTATGGTTTTTTCAGTGAATTTCTAAGGTTTTTTAAATGCTAATTTCTAACTATAACGTCCCTGAAACCTATGTTTTTTTTAGTGAATATATATATATATATATATTTATATATAGATAGATTTATATAGATATATATTTTTTTATCACTCAAAAAAGCAAAGGTTACAGGGACGTTATAGTTAGGCTCAGATATCCGTCCAAAATCTGTGTAATTTAGCAGTTATAGTTACTTGAGCTAATTAAAACTTGTGCCCCCACAATCCACTGCTTATGACCTCACATATTATATCACTGATGACATGGTCAGTGACATCACTGATGACATCTCAAATGACATCACTGATGACATCACTGATAACATCATCAAGTAAGTGTGACTGTTTTTAAGAGTTTATGGATGATAAACAATGATCTACTACAAAAGTTAAATTAGAATACTAGGTACACTACTACTGAGTGATACTACTTCTAACATAATTTACATGAATGGCTGTGTGACTGTATCTTTGCGTGTATGGGTCTGTAAGTAGCTGTATGGGTGTATAAGTGGATGTGTGAGTAGCTATGGGGATGAGTGAGATGCTGTTGGAGAGGCGTATTGGTGAATTAGTAGGTGTATCAGTGGCTGTATGGGTGAGTGAGTGGGTGTCTGAATGGTTCTATGAGTGAGTGACTCAGTGTGTAAGTGGCTGTATGGGTGAGTGGCTATTTGAATGGGTGTTTGGTTCAGGGAGTTGGTGTGTGAGTGGCTGTATTGGCGAGCAAGTGTCTGTGTGAATGGCTGTATGGGTGAGTGAGCAGGTGTGTGAGTTCTTGTATGGATGTGTGAATGGGTATGTAAGTGGTTGTGTGGGCGTGTGAGTGAGTGTCTGAGTACTTGCATGGGTTAGTGAGTGGCTGTGTTGAGAGGCTCTATGGGTGATTGAGTGGGTGTGTGAGTGACTGTATAGGTGAATAAGTGAGTGTGTGAGTAGCTGTATGGGTGAGTTGGTACGTGGCTATGTGAGTGGCATTATGGATGAGTGACTGGTTGTATGAGTAGCTGTATGGGTGAGTGAGTGGTTGTGTTAGTTTTTGTATGGGTCTGTGAATGGGTATGTGAGTGGTTGTATGGGTGTCTGAGTGGGTTTATGAGATGTTCTAGGGGGGTGTGAGTGGGTCTGTGAGTGGTTCTGTGGAAGATGTAATCAGCGATGCCATTTGAGATGCAAAAAGAACAATTGATGGACAGAATGTTGAACAGTGTCAAACATTCACCCCAGTGCAGAGATCTGAGCTCAAATGTATAGTTTTTTGCTCCCCATGCCATTCCAGTTTAATCCCAGCCATATGCAAATAATTATTGACTCTGCTCCCCATGGGAACAGTCCAGTATGAACTGCCAGGCCAGGTCCACACTGTACCAGAAACCAGCATCCTGGGACCCGTTTCAGGGTGTCAACCCTCATCAGCCATACTAGCTTGACTCCAGTGGCATGGAGAGCAAGTGACCCATGTCTGGGCATACCCGTCCCACTCGATATGACAAATACAAAAAGAACAATTGATGGACGGAATGTTGAACAATGTCAAACATTCACCCCAGTACAGAGATCTGGGCTGAAATCTATCGTGTTTTTGCTCCCCATGCCATTCCAGTTTAAACTCAGCCATATGCAAATCAGTCTTAACCCTGCTCCCCATGGGAACAGTCCAGCCTGAACTGCCAGGCCAGGTCCTCCCTGGACAAGAAACAAGCATCCTGGGACAGGTTTTGGGGTTTCACCCCTCATCAGCCAGGCTAGCTTGACTCCAGTTGCATAGAGAGACAAGGATGTCACTAGTGATGTCACTGACTATGTCATGAGTGATGTAATATGTGAAGTCATAAGCAGTGCATTGTGGGGGTGCAAGTTATAGTTAGCTCGGGTAACTATAACAGCTGAATTTCACTGTTTTTGTATGAGTAAAATCTGAGCCTAACTGTAATCAATCTTAGGCTGTCAATCCTAGACTGTAGGGGTGCCACTTGGCTGCTTCCTACTTGGTTTCCTAAGTACACCACTGAGCCCTGTCCGATCTGGCACTTGCTGGGCTTGATCTTGGGGCCTGCCCTCTGCAGGGCCTTCAACACTTCCTAGAGGTGTTGCAGATGTTCCTCCCAAGTGGCACTGAACACTGCACTGTCATCCTCCAGGCAAGCCAACCCCTGGTTGACCAACCTCTGAAAGGTTGCAGGGGCATTCTTCAACCCAAAGGGCATCATCCAGAATTGGTAGTGCCCATCTGGGGTTGAAAATGCAGACCTCTCCTTGGCCTCACCAGTTAAGGCAATCTGCCAGTACCCAGACGTTAAGTGAAATGTACTGAGGTACTTGGCAGCTCCCAACCGTTCTATGAGACCATCTGCTCTGGGGATGGGGTGTGCATCAGTCCTTGTGACTGAATTGAGCCCTTGGGAGTCCACACAGAACCGGAGTTCTGGCATGGTGCTGCGTGCAGCAACCTTCGGGTCCAAGACCACTGGGCTGGCCCAAGGGCTGTTTGAGGGCTCAATCACTCCTACAGCCAGCATCTTGGAGACTTCCTCCTTGATGCTTGCTTTGACCCTGTCAGTGAACCTGTAGATTTTGTATTTTACAGGAGGACTGTCCCCAGTGTCTACATCATGGATAGAACCACTGAGTGACACCAGGGGTGAAGTAGAATAGAGTAGCAAACTGCCCCAACAGTTGGAGGCAGTCCCTCTGCTGTTCAGGGGTCAGGGTGGGTGAGAGGTTTACACTGTTAACTGACACATCATGTTCCTTAGCAGACAGGAGGTCAGGGAGAGGCTCTGTCTCCCCTTTCATTCCATCATCTGTTGCTAGGAGTATTCCCACTTTGGACCTCTCCAAGTGGGGCTTGAGGCGGTTCACATGTAGGACCCGCAAAGGGTTCCTGGGGGACTGCAAGTCCACCAGATAGGTGACTTTACTCTTGCTCTCCACCACCTCAAAAAGCCCAGTCCACTTATCTTGTAGTGCACAAGGCTCCACTAGGGCCATGACCTACACTTTTTGGCCAGGCTGAAACTCGATCACAGTGGCATTCTGATCGTACCACTGCAACATCTCTTCCTGGCTGGCTTCCAGATTTGCCTGAGTGAGTTGTCTGAAGCGGTTAGGCTGGTTCCTGAAGGCCAGCATGTTGCTATATACAGCCTGGGGAGGTTTACTGGGATCTTTCTCCCAGCCTTCCTTGACCAGAATCAGAGGTCCTCTTACAGGATGCCAATACAGGAGTTCAAAGGGACTGAACCCTAAGGACTTCTGCAGTACCTCCCGGTAAGCAAACAGCAGGCATGGTAAGTGGACATCCCACATACACCTCATGGGTACTCCAAGACCCATAATCATGCCCTTGAGGGTCAAGTTGTATCTCTCAATCAACCCATTACCTTGGGGGTGGTAAGGAGTGGTGAACTTATAGGTAACACCACACTACTGCCACAAGAACTTCATATTCTTGGATATGAAGTTGGTACCCCTGTCGGATTCCACCTCACTGGGGAACCCCACACAGGAAAAGATCCCCATCAATGCCCGGTCCACCACAGGTGCCGTCGTTGTCCTGAGAGGGATAGCCTCTGGGAACCGGATGGCATGGTCCACCAAGACCAGGATGAACCGGTTGCCCATGGCTGTCTTGGTGTCCAGTGGCCCCACAAAGTCAATATCCACCCTCTCAATGGGGTGATGACTACAGGGAAAGGTTGGAGAGGAGCCTTGCACTTCCTCCCACTCTTACCACTTGCCTGGCTAGTCTGCAAGACCTACAATGCATGCCAGTGTTCTTGCTCATTTGGGGCCAGTAAAAGTGGATGACAAGCCTTTTAAAAGTCTTGTCCTGCCCCAAATGCCCTTCCAAAGGCACACTATGAACCAGACCCAGTAGGAAGGCTCTGAAATGCTGAGGTACCACCAGCACATGAGCTGACCCAGGCTCAGCAACCTTAGGCTCACTATACAGGAGACCATTCTCTCAGTAAATCCAATGTGATCCGGACTGATCACCTGCTGCCTGGTTTGCAGCCTGCTGCCGCAAACCAACAAGAGAATGGCATTCCTGCTGCTCTTTGCAGAATTCCTCCCTGGAGGTGCCCTCTTCCTGCTGCCAATGGGTCAGCTCAGGCAGGTCCCCCAGTTTGGCCACTTGCTCTCCTGTAGGCTCCAGGGCATCCCCCTCAAGGTTTGCCTTCTCTTGGACCGTTTAACCTTCTGGGGCCTATTTTCCACACCCCCTGCCTCTTCTCTTTCTCACAGCACTTGGGCCACTCTTTCAGGCTCCAGGTCCTCTTGATTGCCCTTACCGGCTGCCATTGACCGAGTGGCCACACACACCCACTCAGGCAGACCCAACATCTCCAGATGAGACCTGTGTTCCACCTTCCCCCAAGGGAAACTCCCCAGGTTGTTACCAAGCAGACCGTCAACAGGCATGGCAGGTCTCACAATTACTTTCAAGGTACCTGAGACCCCACCCCACTCAAAGGGAACCTGTGCCACTTTGCAGAGGCACTCTGAGCTGTCAGCTGCAACTACTGGGTAACATTTGTTGGGGTCCACCTGCCCTTCAGACACTAGTTGACAACTGACAGCTGTCACACTGGCTCCAGTGTCTCTCAGAGCCTGACCCTATGGCCATTAATGGTCACCCACTGCCTGTATTTCTTAGTGTTAGTGGGCAGGTGGGTCCTTGGGACCATCTCACTGTCCCCTAGTGAGACAAGGGTCAATTCTGCTGGCTCCCACCCTCCCTGGGGACCCAACTACTCCCCCAAGGCTACACTAGTCAACCCACAGGGTGGTGCATCAGTGGGTGCAGTGGTGGTTTTGGGGCACTTGGGATCCCCTATGGAGTGACCCACCTGATCATAAGCATAATACTTGCGGGGACCCTTTTCTGTAGGCTTACCTGAAGAGACCTTTGGTTTCTTACCACCGGGGGGCTGGAAACCTGAAGTTCAAAGATTAAAAATATATCTAATAAAATGCAAGATGTTTTTTTTTTTTTAAAAACAGTACTTTCCAGAAGCCTAGTTTATGCTTGTAGAAAATACAATCCACTTTCTACTTTCTTGCTTACCATTCTAACTCTAAAATAGATTACTTTTTCTTGACTAATACTATTCTGAGATCTTTGGTTAAAGCTGAAATCAGTTTGGTCCTCATCTCAGATTATGCTCCAGTTATAGTAGATTTAGATTTATTGCCCGATATTCACATGCTTTTTGATACAAATATTTGTGAAGGAGTTCTAGCAATTTTCTAGTGAGGTTTTTATATTAATGTATCTCCTGAATGTGATTTTAACTTTGTTTGAGATGCATTCAAGCAACTGCCAGAGGTTTCATTATTGACTATGTTGCTGTAAAAAAAAAAAACTGAAGGTACTTACTGAATCTTCCTTTCTATTAAAACACATTAAACATGAATAATGTTCAACAAACCATAAGAATACTTTACCTTGTCTCACTCAGGCCAAGTTAGAAATAATACAAATTCTATTAAAAGTGCCTGCAGTCGTTTATTAAAAGTCAATGCAAAATATTAAGGGGGATTGCAACAAATCTGGCTACTCTTTAGCAAACTATTTAACAGTAACACACTAAAATAAAAAATTAACATTATTAATGATAAACAGGGTAGCAAGCATTATAAAAACTCATACATTTTGGATTGTTTTACTGGTTCTTATTATCATTTATGCACAACGGAAAAGTTTCCATCTGTGAAAGCATGTTTTTATTCTATTCCTAAACGTCAAGGTCAACTGGATAATCTTTCGACCTTTCAAAGCAACACCTCTGTTGATGAAATAAAGAAAGATAGCTAATGTCAAGATACAGAAAGATTAAGTTCTTGGCCCAGATAGTTTTTCAGTTGAGTTTTATTCTCAATTTTCTAAAGTTCTAGTTCCAAAATTGTTATCTCTATTTCAATATTTTCTTTCAACCAACAAAGCATAGAGCACTTTCCTTCTGGCTACTTTATTTAATTCCCAAGAAAGACAGACTTATTGACCAATATCTTTCATTAGTACTGTTTGCAAGATCTTTGTAAAGATTTTAGCTCTGCGTATTAATCAATATATTCATGATCTGATTTGTATAGAAAAGTAAGACTTTGTAAAAGGTAGATACCTCACTGGTAAATCCCAGACCTTTTGGACATCATGAATTTTGCCTTGAAGGAAACTATACCAATTTCAGTTATAACACTATATGCTGAGAAAGTCTTTAATTGTGTTGACAGGAATTATATGATGAGAGCATTGAAATGGCATGATTTTGGTCTGGTACTTAAAAACATAATAATTTACTTTCTGCGTCACCTAAAACCTCTATTTATATATGGATTACAACTTATTTTAATTGACTTAGGGTACAAAACACGGATGTCTGTATCACTCTTCTTTTTGTCCTTGGAACCTTTTTTTGCAAAACATTTGTAGATCAAGTACATTCCTTTGCTATAAACACATGGACATAGATTTCAAGTTCACTGCTTATGCTGATGACGTTTTACTCTATGTTTCTGTTCCAGAGACCTCTAGTCCTGATTTTTTTCATATATTAAAAAGATTTTTCAGATGAATTATGAAATAAATTATATATTGATAAATCAGAAGTATTGCCCTTAATAGAGATTGTCTTAAATATATGTTTAAAGATTTTGGTTTCACATGGAATTCTAAAAGTTTATAGTAGGTACTATGTATTCTGACTCCATAAAAAATGCAATTTCCTTTAAACTAGAGGTAGTTAAACATAAAATATTTACCTTACATGAGGAGTGGCAACCTTTGTTGTTATCAAAGATTGGACACCATTATAATGATGATGCTACCAGTTATTACCTTTTATATCTCTATACTTCCTGTGAAACGTCATCAAAATGTATTTGAATCTATAAAATGTTTTAGTAACAATCAACCAGACCCTATGCAGTCTCTCCGGGAAAAATGGAAGACCAATGTTGGGGAACTAGATGACACTGACTGGCAGGAGGGTCTAGAATCCCCACGGGAGGTGGCGATATCCTCAAAGTTACTCTTAGTACAGCCTAAAGTGCTCCACAGAACCTACTTCACTAGGGTGACCTTATATAAGATGGGAAAGACTGATAACCAACTCTGCTTGCGGCAGTGCGGTGCAGTAGGCACATTCTACCACACGATATGGGAATGCCCAGAAATCACGACGTATTGGGAAACAATTATGAGCACAATAACGCAGGTTAGTGAGGCTCCTCAACTGCACAGCTCAAGATTGGGCAACACTAGGCATGATGATAGCCAAACGCAATATCGCCAAGCAGTGGGGGGCACAAAATACTCCAACTTCTGGGGAATGGTGTAATGATATGGATAGTGCTATGGTGGCTGAAAAGGCTGTGTATGTTCATAGGGGGTGTCCCAAGAAGTGGGAACGGGTATGGGGAAAGTGGAACTCATTCAGGGGAAATATCTGTACCTTACTATCGACGGAACCCTCACTGGAAGACAACTAGCAAACCGAGGTGCCGCATATGGAATAACTAGCCAAATGTACCTATGTGACAGAAATGCATAACTGTAGATGGAATGGTGTATTGTGGAACATTTACTCACTGTACGTGGGTTTACTACTGTATGCAATACTATTACAAATCATGTACCCAATAAAAAGTGTTTAAAAAAATAAAATCTATAAAATGTTTGCTGACAAAGTTTTTATGGCATACTCAGAATGCATTCATATATTTGCATAAATGTCAAAGACCAAAAATTTCCAAGTGTAAGGTTAAGTTTCCAAATTAAAAAAAATATTGTTCTGCTTTTACCCTTAAACAGATTTGGACTTCTTTATCTGATGATTATAGTGCAAATTTCACTAACTGTCATAGATTTGAACATTCCTTCATGCTACCATTAACATTTAAGGGTATGGTTTATGCTTACCAACCTCCTAAGTGCTTTTCCTCCCCCATTATTGATTACTCTGTTTTTTTAAGAAAAGCCTATTCTTACTCGTTCTTTTCCAAACCTAAATCATTTAAACTATCTCCTATCTGGTATAATAACAATAAAATAAACAATAGAGTACATTATATTATTGATTAGATAAAAAATGATATTTTCAGATGTGGATTTAATTTAATTTCAAGAAATTCGATGTAATTCAAATGTACCCTCCTTTCATATTCCTAAACATGAATTGCTAAAAGGTATTATTTCGCCATCCTTGTCCTCCCTTCAGATTTCATTTTGTTATTAGTCAGGAAACACATTGTTCGGTCTTTAATTTTTCCACAGAGGTAAAGCTTCCTTTATATATAAGGGTCTTTACATTGACTTTGTTAACAGACAAATATCTAAAGTTGACTTACATGAATCAATGTAAGTTTTCCCTCTTCAAATATGGAATAGAATTTGGTCTAAATGCATTCACCATCTCCTTCGGCAAGCACTATGCAAACTGTATATTTTTTTTTACAATTGATTGTTTTTAACTTCCACTTCCCTTTTAAATGTTACCATCCATGGATAACTAATGCTGGTCATGTGGAAATGAAATCAACAATATATCCATATGTTTTTTGAGTCTCCAAAGGTTAGTTTATTTTGTCTACAAGTTTGGGGCAGGATTACTGATATATGTTCAATTGCGTTACTAGTTGATAAAGTGCAGATTTTTCTAGGTGGTTCTTCACACATTTGGCATGGCATTTTTATGGTTTGTAAGTTTGTTGATCTGCTTATTGATATTGCCTTACAAATAATGGCATTGTGCTGGAAAGATACTGTCAATATGATCTTTTTCAAGTGGTAGAATTTGTTCAGTCACAATGATAGGCTTGACAGAGTAAATGCAACATCCACTTAACAAATGATTAAGAAAGAGATTTGCTATGGTTGCCAAGTTGCCACTTTCCTTCTTTTTATCTAGTCGCCGTGCTAAGCCCTTTGTTGCAGACGCTTTTTTCCACCCTCTATTATTATCAGTTTGGCAGTATTTTCTTATATATTTATTGATAATTGTGACTCTTAAAATAAGGTTCTCTTTTCTAATTATCCCTTCCTTTACTTTCTCCTTTTCTTTGCCTTTTTATTATTGACAATTCATCAAAATGTATAAAATGCATGTTCGCTGTAACAAGCATTAGGAAAACAGTTGTACCGTGCTCAAGATGGGAAACAGCGTTTACCAAGCAGTCACTGCCATGCATTACCATTACCATGCAGTCATTACCACGCAATATCTTTACAACGCATTGCCCTTAACATGCAAGTTTTTACCACGCATATACCTTTACCAAGAAAATGTAAGTATCTATCAGGTAAGTGAAACCCGCTATATCGATCTATATATCAATATATCTATATCTATATACATATAGAATTGTGAGTAGTTCGCAGGTTTAGGTGGAAAGCAGCTACTGTACAGAGCACCGCACAACAACACCAGTGACACTCTGAATTTGCTCACCTCAAATGTCTGCTTGTCTTTCAAAGTTTTTAAACATAGGATTAGCACAGTGCCATCCATGCTCAGCTGTAAAATTACAAAAGCCATTTACCACTCCAGGCAGAGTATTACAGCTTTGGCTTGGTAAAATACCATCCAAGCCAACCTGAAATGAATAAAACAAACCCCTGACATGTGTTTCACTATCAATATAGCTCTTCAGAGATGCTTAGCTTTGTCCAGATACAAGGGAGCACCCAGTATATGTCAAAACAATACCCTTGCAGGCATAGAGTGCCACATGAAGTATGCAAAAAAGAAGCAGAGAACTCTGGGTAGTTCCCAACTTTAGGTGGAGAGCAGTTCCTGTATAGAGCACCCTACAACACCAGCAACACTCTGAATTTGCTCACCTCAAATGTCTGCTTTTCTATCAAAGTTTTTATGCATAGGATTAGCACAGTGCCATCCATGCTGAGATAGAAAAGGACAAAGTATTTTGCCATTTCTACAGTAAAACCTTTAAGCATAGGATTAGCACAGTACTATCCATGCCGAGCTGTAAAATGACCAAAGCCTTTTACCACTCCAGGCACAGTATTACAGCTTTGGATTGGTAAAATACCATTCAAGCAAACCTGAAATGAATAAAAGCACACCCTAACACGTGTTTCGCTCTCATTAGAGCTCTTCATACAAACATACATACCAAAAGATCCCAAAGGAAAACCTTGAAGCACTCATGAGCAAATTCAGTTGATTTATTTGCAAGTAAGGCGTTTAGCATTTGCCTTCTTCCAGACTTGCTTATAGCAAAATAACACAGAAACGGGGGCTTTTAACCACTTGACCGTGGTGGCAATTCCGCCGCGGTGCGGCGGTTTAGCGGAGTGGGCGGGGCCGCGTCGGCCAACGGACATGCGCAGCACTACAGAGGTAGTGCTCGCAACGGCCGTTGGCCGACAGAAGCACGCAACGGGTTAAAAATGGAGATGGTGTGCTCTCATTGGAGGATTGTTCATAGCAAATGGGAACAGGCTGTAGCTATCCCAAACAAACATATATATATATATCTATATCTCTCTATATATATATCTATATCTCTCCATATATATATATATATATATATATATATATATATATATATATATATATATATATATATATATATACCTACCTGCTGGAGATAGCCATTAGGTAGTTATCTTTAGGACCAACTTTTCCAATTGACTTAGGGGCGATTACGATGTCAGTCGGAAACCATTCCGACCGAATCCGTTTCGGAATGGTTTCTGACCAAATTGGATTCAGGGAGTCTGCCCGACCGATTACGATGTTTCTGAACACCGTTCGGTCAGACTCCCATTGACTTCAATGGGAGCCTGTGCTCCGACCGAATACACAGACTCCCATTGAAGAAAGGTGTGGTTGTGGAAAATCGTGCACCCTTTGCGGGCACCCCAAGGTGCCTGTCACACTGTGCATGCTTGGAAAGGGGGGACCCATGGGCCCGATTCGGAGGCCCCTGTGTGAGGGGGGGCCTGGTATGGGCCCCCAATGTCAGCTTCTGACAGCCGATCCATGCCGGAACAACTGATTCGGAAAGGCTGTCCGAATCTAACATGCTAATCGCTCGTTCGGAAACGTGGTCCATAGACCTGTACGAGTCGGCACCGAATGACTCTGTTACTCTGAATGCCGTTCGGAACCGAGTTGGACAGTCCGTACAGTTTCCGGACATCATATTCGGTCATTCAGAAATGTTTCTGAGTTTGTCAGAAACAAGGCTTCCGAATCGGATTCAAACAAATTGAATGCCGTTCGGAGCCTTTCGGAACGACTTCGTAATCGACCCCTTAGTGTTTTTTATTTTGCTATTAACTTTGATGTCGTTTGACGAATCTTAACTAAATTTTCAAAACTTGCGTACTAGTTAGTTTAGCTGCTGTCTGAAGAGTTTCGGGTGATTTGTCAAGCCAGGGCCAAGAAATAGGGTGTGCCAAAACTCTTTTTCCCCCATGCAATGTCTATGGGTATTTCAATTTTTTTTTAACATGACTAGAGCCCGACTTACACCAAATTTTGCAGAAAGGTGGAACTTGGTATAGAAAGATCACTTTTTTTTTTTTTTGTAATTCTGTTCAGTATTTTGCGACCTATTAAAGAAAGAAATAATTGTTTATCTAGGGACGTGGATCCACCCTCAGGGATCCGCGGGTCCAGAGACAAAACAAAGCCCTAATTGGCTGGCCACAACCTGAAAGGAAAGCTGCGGCTGCCATTTTAATCTCAGTCGGCCGGGAGGGGAAACAAAATGAAAAATAAGATAAGGAGTCAGGATAGAGGGCAGTGCACAGCAGCTAGTCTCCCCAGAGAAAGCCTTAAGGTTAAGAGGCAGAAGGATGAGACGAAGGCACTTTCAACACCAAATCCCCTACCATTATACACTTACGCAACAGGCATTGGTACCTGATCAGAAATTACCCTGTCATAGAGGTACGGGTGACCCCTCATTCCCTGGTGAACTATTGGAAATCGAGATCCTTGAGGTACATGCTTGTGAGGAGTTACATGGGAAAACAAAAACAGGGAGGGTGGTTGCAGGAGCAACAGGGTTTCTACAGATCTGGGTGGTGCAAAGCATGCAAGATGAGCAAGCACATTAATGCGTGCCAATTACCCATGGGTAAAACTGGTAACATCAGGAAATTCATCACATGTAACAGCGATTATTGTGTATATGTCCCTTTGGTCGCCGATATGTGGGTAGCACCATTTATCTCATGAAAAAGAGAATTCTTGAACATCTGAGGGCCATTAGTAATGATGACACTAGTTACCCCACTGCAAAGAAATTGATGCACTGTTCATGAGAAAGACCCTGGCAATTTGACTTTCCATGGCATTGACAGGGCAACAGAGATTTGAAACTGAGGATCCTTAAGTCTAAATATATCATTATTCTCAACAGAAAAACTCCAAGGGTTTGAGCAAGGATGAAAAAGTGATCATGCATATTAGATGAGAACAAGTTCACGATGGGATGTTTGACTCTCTGATCCTGGTCCTTCCAAATGATCCATGTTTTTCACTGATCTTACTGTTTTCTGGCTGGAAATTGCCCTTTCTCTCCATTCAAAGTGTCTTCAGTCAAAATATTCATTGGACGTTCATGACACAACAGTTTTGTAACATCCTCATCTTAGAGCTGGTTACTTACAGTGAACTCCTCTCTTTTTTGCAATTCCTCCCTTATGCATATGCACGGTGTCCCCATTATTTATTTTTATTTTCATTTTCAGTTATCTTATATTACATTGAGTTATGTGGAACGAGCGCACTGCATGTACTTTGACAGTGACATTTTAGGTTGTTTTGCCTACAAGATGGGCTATGTATTATTTAAGGAGACAGGCTGCAAATGAACTTTACACATATTGCATAGTTGGAGGGGGCATTTAGGTTTGCAGTTTGGCTGGCATAATATGTCTGCAGTGGGATTGGGGCATGCCGTGAACTGTTCTATGGTCACTTGACCAGAGTTTCATTGACTGATAATTCATTGCACGTCATATGCATATGATGCACTCACATTTATTTTATTATTTTGTCTCATACATTTTTTCTGTTGTATATGCTATCTGGCTTATGTAAATGGGAACAATGTGATTGTGGTAATGAGCCAAAATGTGAATTTGATCCAAGGTCACTTGACCAGAATTTCTTTGTTTAAATTAATTTGCTGCATTCCTAAATGCATATGATGTGCTCACATTTTATTTCATTTTGTATGTTCAAAATGCCAGAATGTAAAATGTATTTATGGGCATGTGACCACATCCTCCCCCCGTTTTGAGCACCATCTTAAATCGTTATATTTACCTCAATGTAGTAAGTTGGTGTTTATTGTGCGATGGCCTATGATCTGAATCAGAATCACACGTTCTAAAGAGTGCATGCACCCCTTGAGGATCGCTCAATTATTTATATAATAATCACAAAGTGAACTTTTGTTTCCTGTGTGTGGATTCTGTGATGGTAACAGGCATTGAAATGTGCAGTCCATCTCTAAGAGTTCACTGACATTAATTGCCCTTTGTAAATAATTTGTTACAGAACATTAGCCTGTCTTTTGACCCCTACATGGTCTGTTTTCACTGTCTATTTGTGCATCAGCTTGTAATGTTTTCTATCTATGTTCATTACATTTGCTGTACACTTATAGGTGGTAGAGCACATGAGTGTGTATACATATATATATATATATATATATATATATATATATATATATATATATATATATATATATATATATATATATGTATATATATATATATATATAAAAAAACACCGGTAACTTCTTTCAAAGGAACCAAAAGGACACAACGGGGATAAGAGGAAGACAGCTTTACTGGACATAAAAACGGCATGATGCATTTCGGCATAGTAGCCTTCTTCGGATGCCTTTGACACCGGAGTTGGAATCCCACCCTCATAAGTACCTCCTTCGGCTCCTCCCATTGATAGGCGGGCAGCTGGCTCCAATTGAAAATAAAGGTTTATTTGATTTGTAGTCCACTGTGAAAAACTACAACTCCCATAAGTCCGCTTGGTGGTAAATAACTCCCATGGAGCCCAAGTTGACCCAAATGGTGCTGCTAATGCCTTGTAGGGGGGGTGAAGTATACCACATAAAGTCCGATGTGGTAGTCCCACCGTCTTCCTTGGGTCCCCAAACGCTCTGCCTCCATTACCCCTGCCAGCAGGGTCCCGGAACAGCAGAACAGTGTCCGCGTCCCCCGTGAGATCCGGGTTGCTCCTGGCAAAAACCACTTGCTGGGCTGGTTCTTGAGGCGGTCCGAGGAAACCAATACCTTGGATAACGTCTCATAATGCCAGAAATCCCTCGGCCTCTTGTAGAGCGGGTCCTTTTCGCACGCTACTGGCGGGCGTGCATAAACAAAAAAACACCGGTAACTTCTTTCAAAGGAACCAAAAGGACACAACGGGGATAAGAGGAAGACAGCTTTACTGGACATAAAAACGGCATGATGCATTTCGGCATAGTAGCCTTCTTCGGATGCCTTTGACACCGGAGTTGGAATCCCACCCTCATAAGTACCTCCTTCGGCTCCTCCCATTGATAGGCGGGCAGCTGGCTCCAATTGAAAATAAAGGTTTATTTGATTTGTAGTCCACTGTGAAAAACTACAACTCCCATAAGTCCGCTTGGTGGTAAATAACTCCCATGGAGCCCAAGTTGACCCAAATGGTGCTGCTAATGCCTTGTAGGGGGGGTGAAGTATACCACATAAAGTCCGATGTGGTAGTCCCACCGTCTTCCTTGGGTCCCCAAACGCTCTGCCTCCATTACCCCTGCCAGCAGGGTCCCGGAACAGCAGAACAGTGTCCGCGTCCCCCCGTGAGATCCGGGTTGCTCCTGGCAAAAACCACTTGCTGGGCTGGTTCTTGAGGCGGTCCGAGGGAAACCAATACCTTGGATAACGTCTCATAATGCCAGAAATCCCTCGGCCTCTTGTAGAGCGGGTCCTTTTCGCACGCTACTGGCGGGCGTGCATAAACAAAAAAACACCGGTAACTTCTTTCAAAGGAACCAAAAGGACACAACGGGGATAAGAGGAAGACAGCTTTACTGGACATAAAACGGCATGATGCATTTCGGCATAGTAGCCTTCTTCGGATGCCTTTGACACCGGAGTTGGAATCCCACCCTCATAAGTACCTCCTTCGGCTCCTCCCATTGATAGGCGGGCAGCTGGCTCCAATTGAAAATAAAGGTTTATTTGATTTGTAGTCCACTGTGAAAAACTACAACTCCCATAAGTCCGCTTGGTGGTAAATAACTCCCATGGAGCCCAAGTTGACCCAAATGGTGCTGCTAATGCCTTGTAGGGGGGTGAAGTATACCACATAAAGTCCGATGTGGTAGTCCCACCGTCTTCCTTGGGTCCCCAAACGCTCTGCCTCCATTACCCCTGCCAGCAGGGTCCCGGAACAGCAGAACAGTGTCCGCGTCCCCCGTGAGATCCGGGTTGCTCCTGGCAAAAACCACTTGCTGGGCTGGTTCTTGAGGCGGTCCGAGGGAAACCAATACCTTGGATAACGTCTCATAATGCCAGAAATCCCTCGGCCTCTTGTAGAGCGGGTCCTTTTCGCACGCTACTGGCGGGCGTGCATAAACAAAAAAAACACCGGTAACTTCTTTCAAAGGAACCAAAAGGACACAACGGGGATAAGAGGAAGACAGCTTTACTGGACATAAAAACGGCATGATGCATTTCGGCATAGTAGCCTTCTTCGGATGCCTTTGACACCGGAGTTGGAATCCCACCCTCATAAGTACCTCCTTCGGCTCCTCCCATTGATAGGCGGGCAGCTGGCTCCAATTGAAAATAAAGGTTTATTTGATTTGTAGTCCACTGTGAAAAACTACAACTCCCATAAGTCCGCTTGGTGGTAAATAACTCCCATGGAGCCCAAGTTGACCCAAATGGTGCTGCTAATGCCTTGTAGGGGGGTGAAGTATACCACATAAAGTCCGATGTGGTAGTCCCACCGTCTTCCTTGGGTCCCCAAACGCTCTGCCTCCATTACCCCTGCCAGCAGGGTCCCGGAACAACAGAACAGTGTCCGCGTCCCCCGTGAGATCCGGGTTGCTCCTGGCAAAACCACTTGCTGGGCTGGTTCTTGAGGCGGTCCGAGGGAAACCAATACCTTGGATAACGTCTCATAATGCCAGAAATCCCTCGGCCTCTTGTAGAGCGGGTCCTTTTCGCACGCTACTGGCGGGCGTGCATAAACAAAAAAAACACCGGTAACTTCTTTCAAAGGAACCAAAAGGACACAACGGGGATAAGAGGAAGACAGCTTTACTGGACATAAGAACGGCATGATGCATTTCGGCATAGTAGCCTTCTTCGGATGCCTTTGACACCGGAGTTGGAATCCCACCCTCATAAGTACCTCCTTCGGCTCCTCCCATTGATAGGCGGGCAGCTGGCTCCAATTGAAAATAAAGGTTTATTTGATTTGTAGTCCACTGTGAAAAACTACAACTCCCATAAGTCCGCTTGGTGGTAAATAACTCCCATGGAGCCCAAGTTGACCCAAATGGTGCTGCTAATGCCTTGTAGGGGGGGGTGAAGTATACCACATAAAGTCCGATGTGGTAGTCCCACCGTCTTCCTTGGGTCCCCAAACGCTCTGCCTCCATTACCCCTGCCAGCAGGGTCCCGGAACAGCAGAACAGTGTCCGCGTCCCCCCGTGAGATCCGGGTTGCTCCTGGCAAAAACCACTTGCTGGGCTGGTTCTTGAGGCGGTCCGAGGGAAACCAATACCTTGGATAACGTCTCATAATGCCAGAAATCCCTCGGCCTCTTGTAGAGCGGGTCCTTTTCGCACGCTACTGGCGGGCGTGCATAAACAAAAAAAACACCGGTAACTTCTTTCAAAGGAACCAAAAGGACACAACGGGGATAAGAGGAAGACAGCTTTACTGGACATAAAAATATATATATATATTGGGTTTCTGGTTGCCTAGGGTAGGCATCTAAGCCAGGCAGAACCCACCACTCTATCAATATCCAAAGGTACCCCTTGCAAATTGCTTTCAGGTCTGGTAAAGGGGGGGAGCACATAATAGTAAATCTATTCAGAAAACTCCCACCAGGCCTATATTGCTTTCATATAGGCTGACAACAGCTCTATAGGGCTATCCATAATTGTAACATAACAAACTTACTATTTCTATATCTTTTTATTTTTTTATTTGATTATTCATAGTCTTTTTTTCATTTATGTCAACATTCAAAAAAGGTAAAATGCACATTTTTTAAAAAGGTTTTTTGTCCACACTATTTCAAATATACAACAATTTCATCTATTATAACAAATCAACATTTATGTTTTTTTCATTATAAACATTAATACCTATATCATTTCATTTTGATTTCATGTCCCCCAATTATTGACCACACTTGCATACTAACCTATCACACCATCATCTCATCTCAATATACTTTATTTTCGGCCTACAAGACCATTAAAGTACAAAACACATTAAAATACAATAGACATATATACAATTCATTAAAACTATGCACTTCCATTATACATTTCAATTCATCTGTATACCACTTTTATGCTTACAGGCAATATTAGTTTGGAAAAAGCTGTTATATATTTCCCTAGCTAGCTGATCTTCTCAGAGGGATTTAATTTAGGTTACTAGGAAAACAGTATAGGGAGGTTATTCCCAACCCGTGGCCATTCCTTGGGGAGCATCTAATACCTCAATTGTGCAAAATCGCAATTATTTAAAACTTCCAACTTAGAATAAAATATTCATAGAAAAATCGATAAAATATGCATTCAATGTATCTATCAAATCTTAAAATTGTCCGCTTCAATTAAGGACATAAGAATTCAGTAAAACTCCCGTTATCCAAATAGTGCAATATTTGCACAAATGAACGCGGTTTCCCTTTTATACCCCTTGTTTCTTAATAAAGGGACTTTCATACCTCTATTACAGTTCTACTTTAATTGCTACAAGACCCCTATTACCCCGTCGGTCAATACTTTGTTTAATTACATTTTACTAATTGCTTCGGGTCTACGATAGTTATTTAAAGTAAAGTCAAGTAAAAACACTGCTTCTCTAGCCCGGACCCAAATCGGTACTAAAAAGTAAGAATTCCTCAGACCCAACTCGTATGCAACCTATAATCATACATTCCCACTCTGTCATCATGTGCATTCCATACCTGCCTAGGTCACATACACTCAAAAAAGTCACGGAAGAGACAAATCAAAGGCAGTCTCCGTGACTGTGTTGTAGGTTGGGTATCAAATATCCAGGTCAACGCACGTTTCAGTGGCAATTATCGCTTTGAAGCCATCTTCTTCAGGACCACCAATATAGAATATAAAGGTGAGTGGTTTGTGAATAACATAAATATATGGCTTTGATTTTGTCTAGATCCAAGGGAGTACCATGCAGCGGCCTCACTCTTGTATACTTCCAGTATGGTTCCAAGAATTAAAAAGGCTTGCACCTGCTCAGTCCGCTCTCACAATTCATTCTTCCATGGGTTCCAAACCAGGCAATTTATGATGCCATACTAAGACGGTGTGGTAAAGGATCCTAAGTAATATATATTCAGAATGTTCTTTCCATCTTATCAACCTCGGTTTCAAAGTCCGGTCGGAAAGTGGCTGCAAGTTCTAAGTGCCTAGTGGGAGTTTTCTGATTTAGAACCCACCACTCTAGTCAGGGCAAGGGAGTTACACACCCAAGATAACCCCTGCTCATCCCCTTGGTAGCTAACTCGTGGTGCAGCTGCCACCAGAAAGGCAGCATCAGAATGGCCCTGCAAGCTGCTCTGGCCTCTCAGCGTGTCTGGGATCTCGTGGACCACTGCTGCAGGCAAAGAGCAGACACTTCAGGATCGCGTGGGAGACCTTGCCCAGTCCTCACGCTCCGCACACCACTGCTATGATCCCAAGAGTCGATGCAGCACTCTCTCTCTCGGAGCCTTCAACAATACCTCCACTTCGGTCGCACCATGGTTGCGAGATTGCGGCTGGACTCCCGCGGATTCCCTGCAGCCCACAGCTGCATGTCAGCACAATACAGCTCTTCTTCAGCACTGGTTTGGTGGGGCTGCTCCTCCAGCGTAGGGTTTCTCTCAGCGTCACTTCCACCAGCATGCTTGTGGGAGTGGCCACGCTGAGGGGTTCTCGAGGTCCAGCCAGCAGATCCTTGCCCGCGGGAGAGTGTCACGGGATGGCACTTCTCATTTCAACAGCAGCACGTCGGCAACTCCCTCGCCTGGGAGAGCGGCTGGCACATGGAGTGTTTCTTGGCAGCTGGAAACCTGGCTCTTGCTCGTTGGAGGCTCAGCACAGCGGAGCCTCGGGTCCTGGGTCTAAAATGCAGCACCTGCCCAGGGAAGGTTCCCTGCTCACGGAAAACACTAGGGACGTCCAGGAAATAAAGTACTCACCATGCGCTAGGTGCAGGGAGAGTAAATAGCGCTCTTCATGCGGACCAAAGAATTGAACAATAAAGCGCTCACCACAGGCTAAGTTGCCAAATCACACATGGCAGGCCACCAAGCCCTGGGAGATCACTGGGGGCACCGCACAGGAACAGGTGCAGCAGTCCAGCACACAGAGTGCTTGTAGAGAAGCAGGCAGTCCTCCTTGTGGCCCAGCAGGGGACAGGTTAGCACAACAGACAAGGGAGTTCAATGGCGGTTGCTCCTGGCAGCATAACAGTTCCTTCTGGCAAGGTGCAGTCTGTAGAGCCAGCAGCGTCTGGTTACAAGTCCAAGCAGTGTCTAAAAATCATGGGGTCACTGCCCCTGTACTTATACTGCCAAAGTCTTTGTTCTGAGGGCACTTCAAATAACTTTAGAAGTGCACAACACCCCGATTCAATCCCCAGCCCTGGCTACAGACACAGAACAAGGGGGCAGGGACGGCAGTGTGAAAGGCAAACACTGCCCTATTCAGGTGCAGGTGCAACTCCTCCCAGCACTCTAAATGCAGACAAGGCCTATTCAGGTGCAAGGGAAACTCCTCCCACCATTCTAAATGCAGCCACGGTCTATTCATCCCAGCGCTGAGTCACCCAGGAAAGGCAGGGCACACCTCAACCCCCCCCTTGTGACTGTCTAGAGTGAATGCACATCCCATTTCCCTGTCAGTCATAGTGTCATAAGCACACAGAAATCCCACTTCTAAAAGCAGCATTTCTAAAATAGTAATAACAAATCCACTTTCACCAATAAGTAGGATTTATTACTACTATTCCAAACAAACTAAACATGGCCACTCTACCCCTTTAATATCAGAAATTATAACTGAAGCACATATCAGGGAATTCCCAATGCAAACCTATGAGAGGGCAGCCTCACAGCAGTGAGAAACTAAATAGGCTGTTTGTCACTACCAAGACATGCCACACAACAAAGGCACATGTCCTACCTTTTACCTACACAGATCCCTGCCCATAGGGCTACCTAGGGCCTACTTTAGGGGAGTTTCAGACGTGGCCAACACTTTAAATGCCACATCACTGCGGCAGTAAACAGTGCAGGCCTGAGACAGGTTTGAAAGGCTACTTCTGTGGGTGGCGCAAGCAGTGCTGTAGGCCCACTAGTAGCATTTAAATTACAGGCCCTGGGTATATATGATACCACTGTAGAAGGGACTTACAGGTAAATTAAATATGCCAAACAGGTGTAGAGCAATCTTACCAAGTTGACAAGCGAGAGCACATGCACTTTAGCACAGATCAGCACCAACAAAAACAGGTCAGAAAAAATACAGGAGTAAGGCAAAAAGTTGGGGATAACCCTGCAAAAAGGGCCAGTTCCAATAGTCCACATTTAACAAAGGGGATGGAGGTCTCTTGGGGACCTCTTCCCATTTGTGAATGGTTACCACCTTCTTTTACTTGGTGGTAAAATATTAATATTTTGCAATACGATTTTGGTCGCAAAACAATAATATTTAAATTAAGGAACGGGTATGTGGAAGGGACGCCCTTTACACACCCCTTCCAAATATCAATTCGGTATTTTCTCACAAACCCAAATTGCTGATCGCAATTTAGGTTTTGCACATTTAAAAAGGCTGTTCTGCGGTCACAAATTCTCCAGTTTGACCTTGGAGGCTGCAACATTGCTTTGTACATGAGGCCCATGATGTCTTAGCAAGGTCGTATGAACTCTTTTCCTTTGCTGTAATTCAGGCACTATACCTTGAACAAAGGCGAAGTTACATTATAAAGGAGGCCGAAATAACACAATCAGTTCCCCCAAACCAGTGAAACGTTCAAGATTAAGGTCTTTCCTTAAGTCGCCTGTGGACGCTTGACAGCACGCATCTCTTTTAATAACCAAGACTGGATTTTCTTTTCTGTACTTGGGTCAGAGCCGCACTCAGCACGGGTTTAACAACATGAAGAAGAAATCATGTAAAGAAGTAAAAAACATACATAACCTGGCACACAAACAGTGAAGTTGTATGCTGAATGCAGCAAACGTAGTGGTGCTAAGAGAAGCCTTGTGGAGGTCGGTCATGATGCACTTTTAAAGTCTAATATTGTGTTTCGACATTGGGTATGGCTGTGCGAAGGGCTTTTTAGAGTTCTTGGAATTTTAAGTAGCAGGTTATTGGAATTGCATATATCTGCAAAGCTGCTGGGCTTTAAAGTATTTGCCAGGCATGCCCCAATCTCATTTGTTTGCCTTCTGCCACCACCTTCCATTGGCCTGGCTGTAATTTACTTGATTGACAGGTGGCTGATATTAGCAATTTTAGACACTGCACAGGTTCTGCTGTTTTGATACGAGGCTTGTTAGCTGGAAAAGAAGCTCCTTTACTTGCTGACTCCTTTATTGAGCTCTGTGGGCTTTTAGTATATGCAAATGCTTGTGAAGGGAAAACAAGACTCGCAGAACAGGTTGAATTTTCTTCTCAGCACATGTTTTATGCACTGAAAAGGTGGGCAGGAATGATTTTTTCATTGACAAACCTGCTAGATGTCTAACTTGACCCACACTGTCTAAATACATATCGGAAGATTTTACAGTAAGGAAGCTGAATAACTAATTAACAGATCACATTAAAAAGATGCAAAATAAATATGAATAGATTGTAGATGTGTATCAAGAATGGTATGCTTTCCACTAAAGATCTCCGATAGACATCATAGACAGCGAAAGTCTGTGCAATTGTGTGTTTTATTTCTCCCCGTGCACTAGGATCCCTTGCAGCTTCCTCTCAACACTCCGCACTTTCATTGCCCAATGCAACAGACCATGGGAGCAAGCAATGTACACGTGGGGAGTTAGGGCAAATAGCC
The DNA here is from genome assembly GCA_963921515.1 of Calotriton arnoldi. Classification (NCBI taxonomy): domain Eukaryota; kingdom Metazoa; phylum Chordata; class Amphibia; order Caudata; family Salamandridae; genus Calotriton; species Calotriton arnoldi. Next base: position 323,480 of record CAWUFW010004983.1, on the reverse strand, counting down.
TGTTCACATGGCCTGTCCTATTGGGCAATAAAAGTGATGCTAGAGGGCTGAAAGAAGAAAGGGATGCTATTAGCAGCCACCCTCCTCAGGCCAGTGGAGGCCTGCAGGAAGCTGTGAAAAATTAGCTGGCGGCAATGTACACTAACAGTTTTGTTGAATGCACACATGTCCAACGCACAGGCATGTAGACACGCTGGGGAGGAGAGAGGAGCTGGCAGTCCAACAGTCTTTCACCGATCGGGTCGGGGCCAACTCCTCTCTTGCTCCCTACTCCTCGCCAGGGGAATCTGACTACAAGCGTATGGCTCGCTTAGCCCACACAACTTGCACCTGGCGACCACTGGTGTAACAAAACTTGAGGGGGCCCCACTGCAAGGTTCGTAACCCCTGGAGGTTGGGGGCCCCCGCATTGCGGGGACTGCGGGGGCCTGTGTTATGCCACTGCTGGCGACCTCCTAGATGGTCGCTTCTGCTGGCTCAGTGTTGCACTCGGAGAGGCTGCAAAGAGGCTGGGAGGCCGAGGAGTGGCCGTGAGGGTTGGCCCCGAGCAGCACCAAGTGGTGAGCCGAGCGGAGAGTGAGGTGGGCAGGAGCAAGGTGAGAGTGTGTCGACTGAGCGACTGAGTTGCAAAAGAAAAGCAGTGTAGGAGAATTAAACCCCCTGGAACCCCTTGGAGAATTAACTACCTGTAGCTTCAGCCCTGGCATTGGGGAAAAAACATATCAGCGTAACTTACAAGGGGCTTGAAAATGTATATGTCAGATAGTGAACAACAGGATGTTTGTATGATGTACTTAAGTTGGAAAACTGAATAGAAAAAAGAAAAAAAAAATGTACAAGAGGCACGACTGCTTAGCTCTTCCTGTTCGCTCCTTGCCACGCCTCGACTTCCCTTCACCATGGGTGGGGAGGGGATGCAGAGATGTGTAGGGCCCTAGGCACCGCTGATAGAGCGCTATGCTCTCGTAAAATTGTAGGGGTGCATCATAATCATAGTTAGTCTGTACCCGCATATATCCAGTTACACATATAATGAATGGTTAGTAAAATGTAGTCGTAACTTGCAATATTAGAGTGAATAGAAGGGTAGTTGTGCTATTATAATCCTGCAAATGTAATGCTTAACTGAAACATGTTCAAAATGATGCATTAATGGATTAGGCCATGTGTAACCGAGGGGCAGTAGTTTAAACGTGTACCATATTAAGTTGCACGTGTAATTCACTTTTCGCATATGAAGTGTAATGAACTAATGCTTATAGAAGTGATCATAATTGTGCGTTTAAATTGTGTAAAGGCCTGACTGCATATACGTAAAGGGAAGGCCTGATTCGTTCTTATGTTAGCTTATTTTGTAGGTGGAAAAGGTTCTCTTGGAAAGGCTCTCTGGGTACAGTTGGTAAATTCGTGCAGAGGGAACGTATCTTCTGTTGCAGGTGCAAGGACATATGCCTCGTTAGCGAAAGACTGGCTCTTTGTTTCACGAGTTGGGGTGGTGGGAGGCATTGAGATGGGAGTACACTGGAATGCAGGGATGATACTTTCAGCGGAGAAGGTGCCTAGGACTCAAGGTCATCGTAACCGTCCTGGATGAAGTCAGAGTTTCGATGGAAAAGTACGAGAAGGAAGACCTGGCCGAATAGGCGTGACAAGGGCGTGTTCAATTGTATTTGGGTTTTGTATTAGGGACAGTGCCCCGAGGGTGGAGGGTAGAGGAGACCAGAGAGAGAAGACAGAGAGGGATTCTAGGAAGGAGCATCTCAGAACGAGCTCGAAATGCTATGTGAGTGTACTTCTTAGGAAGTCTTCACAGCTGACCCCTTTTCTTTACTCTTGCCTGGGTAGTTCGTTAAGTAGGTATGTCACATGAGTGATAGAGTAGGGAAAGCTAATGGTTTTTATGCTTATCTAGGTAAATGAGGAATAACAGAGATTGGAGCAGTTATCGCTTGTCTAACACTTCTGGAGCTAACGATTCTTCTTATCCTGAGTCGGATGAGACTCCTGCGTAGGATGCTATTTGTATTAGTGCCCATCTATTTCTTTAACCTCGTGTTGAGGTGCTTGCACGTGCAGTTATTCTTGGCTGTAATAAACCCACAAAATTGAATTCGTAGTCAGTGGTCTTTTAAGGTGAACTGGATTCTAAACCGTCGTATAACTGAAAAGATTTCCTTCCCTTCACACTATTCAGCAGGTAAAAAGATCCTGGTGACCTGAAGATCCTTACAGGTGATAAGATAAGGATCAGCTTTATCACCGCTAACGTAGCAGGTACAGCCCAGTTGTCACGGAGGCGCCTTACCAGGTACAGGTGCGGCTTGTGGCTCCTTTGAGCTCCCTCCCTCTCTGACTGCCTCCCCCCTGCAACTAGTTTAGTTGTGGTGTTTTGTGGTGTAATCACACCTGTTCATGCTCAAGCAGCCTCACAGACCCAGACTCACAAACAGTGGGGTGATGAGGTCCGCAGTATGAAGCAGGCCCCACCATCGGCCCTCATGCACAGAAAGACCAAGGCTGCATTCCCTGTGGACCCGGCTTCGGCATAGGAGCCCCTATCTCTCGACTCTGAGTTCAGGCCTCTGGCTCCAAATTCTGTGTCTAACCCCACACGACTAGCTCTGAGAACAAGGCTGGTCAAGCCGACCTGCGCACGACCACCCTTCTAGACTTCTGCATTAGGAAACAACCAAAAGTTGATCTTAAGCACTCATTGCACAAGGGGAAGTCCCCGCTTGGGAACAGATGGTGCTGGCTGTGGTGCTAGGGTCAACAACAACTATTGTCCAAGCAGTTCTGCTGTCTCCGAGTGACAATGGCGAGACTGCAACACTGATTCACACCTGAAAGTCTGCCCTAAATGTCATCTATCTGACTCAAGTATCATGCAGCATTCATTGTCTGACCCTCCAATGGCGTATTCCATCAGCACCCCTACCACAAGCGTGCTGCCACAGGCTTTCTGAGAGGCTAACAGCCCCTGTCTTGCTTCAATCACTATAGGTCATTTTGGGTCAGTCCTGGCCCCTCACAATGACAAAAGTAACCTGAGCCAAACTCGGAGCTAAGTATAAAAATGCCGTTTTAGATCTCCAGCCAACCAGCTGGACCGGGCAGCAGTGGGAAGCTATGTTCAACAAAACCTTCCCAACTTGATAACATCGGCTGTATTAAGCCTAAGGATGTTTGCACGGAGCTGAATAATCAATCACTACTGGAGCTATCCCCCTCTTTCCTGAGGAGCCATGTAACTATGGCCCTACCAGCAATGCCAGCCCAGGTCTTTCCTCTGCAGTGCTGTGCTCCTTCTGGTCACAGCTTTTGCAGACCCTTCAGTCCAAAGTAACTGCCCTCAATCACCATTTTTACAAGTTGGATCTTCAAGTTGATCTTTTGAAATCCCTTGCTGTTTTCACTGCCATGATTTACAATAAGCTTGATAATTTAAACAAACTTAATATCAGAGCTTAATCTGGCACAGGCAGTATTCTGCTGCTCCTCAATTATCAATAATTTGTCATCGCTCTCAGCCTTCCTCAACACCATCTTATCCGAGATAAAAGGCATCAGAGAAGATTCCGGGAAAAGCACAATCTTGGTTGCTGCACCCTGTCCCCAACCTCCCAATGTCCAACCACCGGAAGCTCTTCACTTGGCAAATGGCCACAGAACAGTGTGCTGCACCCTGCATAGCAGAGCAGACCAGCCAAGACCTAGCCAGTGCACCATTATTAGAAGCCCTTGAGCAGTCTCAGGAAGTAAACTTCAGGGAGGGAACCCCAGGGTTGGCAACGGGCTTCTATTCAGAAACTCCCCTCTGGACAGTTTGGCCGTTGCTGAGCAGACGACTGCTACGGTTTCCCAGGCTATACCTATTACAGCTGGTTCAGCTTTAATTCCATCTGCATCTCCCTTAAGCAAAAGAGAGAGGAAGTACTGTCTGAAGCAACGGAACAAATACAGCAGGAATTCTTCTAAAGTGCACCACCAACAGATGTACTTGCTGTACTCAAAAAGGAGCCCTAGGAGCACAGCACCTCCAGATAAAGGAAGCAGCAGTCACCTGCCCACAGATGCCTCACCACCAAATCACAATGCTGCCATTGGCAACTCAAATGTTCACCCAAATCCCTGTGGCAGGGAAAAAAGACACATGGAAAGCATCTCAAGCCAAACTGATCTGAGCGCTCAAGATGATGCAAGGGAGAGCCAGCTGGAAAGAAGGGAGGAACAGGTTCCCCCTTGAGACAAAGGTGGCACAGAACTCAGCTGTCTAGGCGAACCCTTAGGGCCTAGCATTCATGCTAATCTAGTAAGTATTCAAGTTACAACTCAGAAAGCAACCTCTCACCAGTCCATGATGCCCGTAAGAGAACATGCAGGTCTGCCCCCTATGGACTCATGTCCAAAAAGGGCCTAAAACTGTATCATCTGATGAGTGGCCCCCTGGCAGAAGAAGCCCAGGGAGGCTATAATGTTTCAAAAACCAACCATGCTCTTCCTAGACCAATTGTAAGTCAAGGTACCATCAGGCAAGCAGTTCTGCATCAACCTAATGTCAAATTATTATTTAGCCAGAAATACCATACACAGGGTTCCCATGACATCCTGAGCAGGGGATATCCTAAGTCTAATGAAGGGATTCCAAAGCTCAGCTATTTGGAATTAAAGGATATTGTTTCAATTGAGTTCCTAACCCCAAGGGGGGCACAAATCTATGAGCCTATACTGGTGACATTTGTCTCCTCGGTCCACACACAAAATATCTTGTCTAAAGAGATGGTATTCAACTCCTTGGCCATTAAACTCAGTGTCTTCAAAGAAATAGTCTATCCAGTGGTTCTCACAAAACAGCAGACTGTGCAAGTCAAGCCTAAGCAAGAGACATACTCCAGCTTGAAAAACTCATTAGGCCAGAGACCAGCAGATGGAGACAGGCGACCCTTCAAGGGCTCAGTAGAGCTGCTTGCCCCCAGTTTTAGTCCATAGGTGTCCTGACTGAATTAAGGAAAGCACCCAGTAACGCCCCCCTGAGCCTTTGCTCTTTTCCCTATGTTCTTGTAATATTTTTGTCCTTGCCCAGAAACAGTGGTTTACAGATCTACTTGATTTTTGGGGTGAATTCGAAATCATCACTCTATAAGAAACGTGGTCCATCACTGATCGTTCCATCACTGGTTTCCTTGAGTTCAGCAAATTAGCCTCCAAAGAGCACAAAAATGGTAGACCTAAAGGAGGCCTCTCACTGTACATCCCCACAAAACTTCTGGTTTTGACTCAATCCATAGACAAGCAAGAGACTGCCTACTAGCAGTTAAACTGCTAAACTGGAGACCTAATCACTCGCTTCTAATATTTACATTAACCTTTATTCGAGGGAAAATGGTCTAAGCTAACAATCTTATATTAATCATATGAGATCTCGGTAGGGATCATCTCTCAATGGACTGTATCATAACAGGGTACTTCAATGTGAACCTTTTTCAAGATAATTATGAGGAAGCCCCAGAGTTGGCCCTTGACTGTGCTTGGAACATTACAGAAGAAATAAGGCCTAAGGGAAGTTTACGAAACCCACTGGGGGATCTTGGCCTTTAAAGTCCTAAATTGAAGGTTTCCACAGGATGTCCTGCCCAACGGGACAAGATCAGGTGAAAAAACACAGTCCTAACTTGATTATACCGTATGCAATGTGGAAATGTTCAATTTAGTGGAAAGTTACAGCATAGTACACCGCTCCGAGAGGGATCATCACCCCGAAGTTATAAGAATAAACACCAACGTGGCACAACACGCTCTGGCCTGTGTAACTAGCACAGGAGCTTTTACTGACAATCTCAGATGATTCAAATGGAGGGATAATTCCCATGGTGAAATCATGAATTAGTGGTATTGCCACTGAAAATACATCTCCAATCGCAGAGTGGACCATTGTTACTATCCCGCTGCTCGCGAAATTCCCACACACAAGGGCAGTTAATGCACAGCCTTTGATCTACTCAAAACTGTTCCCTCCCAACACTAAGATTGTAAGTTCGATGAAAGCTCTGGACACTGCCTTCAGAGCACCTTGCAAAGATTGAGGCAATAAAGTGCTAGTGACTGAACTGAAGCAGTAGCAAAAACGCTTCAAGCAAGCAGTTTGGGCTGAGAAGACCAGCTGCTGACAAGTTCTGGACGACACTTGAGAGTACAAGAGTATAAAGAGCCACTCGAAGAACTTTTGGGCCTTGATAAACCGGCAGGTGAATGGTCCAGGCAGAGTTGGTAGTGCCAACATCTCTGAATTGGAATAGTCATCCTTTCTTTCCAGACACTTCATGTCCAGTGACTCTGCAGAAAGGCCAGATTGGTACGCCACCCAGCAAGGGTGTGATCCCTGTCATGTAAGCACTATAGAGGCTCTCAGCCCTGCTAGTTATTGAGGCTCTGAAAGCCCTACTCCCTTCACTTAAGACCTGTCCTCCTTGACGTGCCAGCTAAACTGGGTCCTGGCGAAGGCATTGGCCTTAAAATCCACAATGTCCAGGGGCTGCAGTATGTACGATGAATCTCTTCAACACATCATTTGCATCTGTCCAGCCTTGTTAAAGGAGTGGAAAATGCTCCTAAGGCTGGTATGGAATAAATTAGACGTGTACATGCCAGCAGGCAATTATCAATGCCCTCAACCATGACAATACCACCTTGAACATTTCGTTGGTCACGTTTGTGTCCCTAGCGGCTGAGAAGCTAAACCTGTTGGTAACAACATGTGATGTGGCCTAGCCATTAGTTCAAGCACTTTACAGGATTGCCCGCTAGTGCCAGAGCTCACTAAGGCAAACATTTTCAGTCAATCATCTCAAACTTAAGGAATCGCTCTGTCGGCTCCTGGTTTCAGTGCCACTAACCTGATTTTTGTCTACAGGTGAGCTTGCTTATGAAATCTTCGCTGCTATTTTATAAATTGGTCTTTGCTTTTATTAGTCATTGGAGCAGTTATCTGCGCCAGCATTATTGTCAAATGCAAAATGTAAGATAGGCGCTTGTCTCAGGTGTGAATATTAGTTTCTCCTGCCTATCTCCTGTTTTTAAAAGTCTGCCACTAACCTGCATATTGCACTCTGCACTTTGCTCTTATCAGTTACAGGAGCAGGTGTCTGCACCAGCAGTATCGACAAATGCAAAAAGCTTGAAAGTCTTTTGACTTGTATTGTAAAATTGTTCAAAGGACTATTGATTGCAATGGTATATTGATAAATGTAAAAATGCTTTGAAAGCCACCTGACTTGGAATTTTAACACTGTCTATGTTTTTGTTGATTGCAATGGTTTTAAGTAGCATTAAATAATAATAATAATTACTATTATTATGGTCGTATGCACATGGGACGTCACAGCAGCGACCAACAATTGTCAGATTCTTCTGCTTTCTATAAGGCAAGCATATAGAAGACTAAAACAAAAACATACCATTATTATGAGTTTTCTTCATAACGTGCTCATGCACTGCGTTTTGCATTCTCAGAGGTGTTCAACTGTATTACAAGCACAGAAGTTATCACTGAAGGGCTTTTTATTGACTATCACGCACCTGAATAGATTAGACTGATTCATTTCCTCATTTTTTCATACCAACACAATGATCGTTTTATAGTTCATTTATTTTATCTAGGGCTGTGTACCACGTGGATGACAGCGCTGATCTTTACAGAGAACTTGAATGGAAATTGGTCTTCGAGAATCTTCTGTCAGTGGTGTTAAATATGCACAGGTCAGTCACTTGTAAGATGGGATACTTCATTTAAACACTTGAATTTGTGTCAATGTGCTGCAGCCTACAAGCTTGCACTTCTTTCTACTGGAATTCCAACACAGGGTAGATTACAGATCGCTACAAATACTTGCATTATACATGCATAATACTTGGAATCCTGCAACATACTTTCCTTATAGTTTATGGTTGGTGTTATTGCAGACAAGACCTGGCCTAGACAGTGTACTGTAATGCCCATTATAGTTGATGTCTGTTGTCACAATGCCTGCTGTTAATAACCAGCAAAGAGTGTAAAAAGCATTTCGTTTTACTGAGTACAATTAATTAAAGGGGAGGCTAGTTTTTCATAATTATATCTTCTGAATGTTACTTCACTGACAGTTCACATTCTCCAGCTAATAAAGATGCCTTTAATAATAGTGTATTTATACAGTGTGCTGTAGGAGCTCGTTTGAGCAGGGCAGGGATCTTCCAGTAGGTTAACACAATTTTTAAAAGTGTTTTTCTTTCAATTACTTTTCATATCTGTTTATAACACGTTATAAGCTACAGATGATGTTATTTTTGTCCACAGTACAGGTTATATGTATTAGGTACTTTTATTTAACAAAATGTCACTTTTTTCACGGATCTCCATGAAATATTGGTTTCTTCATTGTAGGGAAAGTTCCCAAACCACTCGTTGAACTCTTGCCATAGTCAGTGCAACCAGGAATATGCAGCAATGGGGGAGCGAATTCTGCAAGGGTTTCTAAAGTATGTGGTAATGAACAGGCAAGTGATGTAGCACTTTATCTGGCAGTATTACTTTGATCCATTTGTGCCCCAAAAAATTGGCTGTTGAAAAATCTTTAAATTTATATGGCACGTTCGATAGATGCATTAATATTTGGTAAATGCTTAGCCACAGAATCACATAATTCTACAGGATATGACGATTGTCGATTGTTCTCCAGTCAATTTATGAAAGGAAAACAAAATCTGAGTAGCTTATTCGAATCAGTGCCCATTGCCAGTGTCTTATGGTGGTCTATCATCATTACACCTGCCCTCTTTGCAACTTTGGATTAGCCCCTCACAGAGTCCTGCAATCAGTGTGGTATACAGGTCCCTTCGTTCTACTCTGTGGAGCACTCTGCTTTCGGTATCTGCCCAGTATACAAATTATCATTTATCCCTAATATTGAGTCATTCAATCACTAAAGCTCTGGCAATTTTAAAATACTTAAATCGTAGCAATTCATAGTGGTTAAAACGATAGAAAGAAAAATTGAATTGTTAGAGTTTTCATAGCGTTTTTGATATAGTATATATATATATATATATATTACCTACTGGCAGTCACCAGTAGGTAGTTATTTTAGGACCTTGTTTCTATTCAAAAGCGTTTTTTCTTTTACCAATATCTTTGATGCGCGTTTGACGAATCTTCTCGAAGTTTTCAAAATAATGGTTCCCTCAGGTCAGCTCCTGTCTTGAAAGTTTCGGGGTGATTCGTCAAGCGGGGGCCGAGAAAAAAGGGGGTCCAAAAAAGCGTTTTCCCCATGTTAATTTCAATAGGAACTTTAGACAAAGCTACAGCCCGAACTGCTGAACGGAATTACACCAAATTTGTCAAAAAGGTAGGTCTTTGTTCAAAAAGCGTGCTTTTTTAAAAATGGTGTAAATCCATTCAGTAGTTCCTGAGAAATTCAAAAAATAAAAATATCGATATCTGAGGGCCGAGGAGGCTTCGCGAACCCTCCCGAGCACGAGCTTGATTCTGATTGGCTTTCAACACTCCAAACCAGGAAGTGTTGACAGCCATCTTGTGACTCGCAACCGAGTCACAAGAAATCAGTTAAAAAAAGCATAATAAACAAGAAAAGGGGCAGGGTAGAAACACCCTGACCCCTAGGCCTGCACTGGGGTCCCACAAGGACCCCCAGGGCCAAAAAAAGCATTTAAAAAAAAAAGAAATTGGCCGAATTCGCGATGGGTGCACAAATCCGGCCGAAAAAATAAAAAAAACGAAGCGCGGGCTCCCGCGCTTCATTTTTCTTAATCCCCCGGGTGGGGCAATACCTAATTATATAGCAGGGGCCCGTGGGGGCCCCCGCAGCCCCGGGGACCGCCACCTCCCCGGGGCTTAGATAATCATGTGCGGGGCACGTGGCCCCTCGCAGCCCCAGGGACTGCCACCTCCCCGAGGCTTATTTTTTAAAATGCGTGGGGTGGATTCTGCCCCCCACGCTGCCACAGGGACCGCCACCTCCCTGAGCATTGTTATTTTAGGGTGAGGGGCCTCGCGGGTCCCCAAACCCCGGGGACCGCCACCTCCCGGGGGCTATAATTTATTTAGGTCGGGGGGCCTCACGGGCCCCACCAAGCCCGGGGGCCACCACCTCACCAGGCTATATGATTTAAATGCAGGGGGCCATGTGGCCCCCCGCAGCCCTGGGGACCGCCACCTCTCCGGGGCTTCTTCGAAAAACATAATGTGAGGAGGCTCGAGCCCCCCCACACTGCCCCGGGGATCACCACCTCCCCAGGGCAATGTTGATTAAAATGCAGGGGTCCATTGCGGACCCCCGGGGACCACCACCTCCCCGGGGCTTTAAAAAGTTGGGAGGGGGCCCGCATGGCCCCCCTCCTGGAGCCCTAAATGGCCCTGGGGACCGCCACCCCCCAGGGCTGGCTCCTGAAATGTCCCGGGGTGCCCACTCCGGGACATTGCCGTTGCTATGGCAGGGCGGGAGCACGGCTCCTGCCCTGCCATAGCAGACACTGCTTGCTTCTGGAAGCGAGAGCAGGAAACCTGCTCTCGCTTCCAAGAAGCAAAGCAGAACTGCTTTGGGCAAGGGAGCTGCATGTTTGCAGCTCCCTTTGCCCAAAAGCATTGCCGGCTCCCACAGGAGGCGGGGAGCCGGCAGGGACCGCAGGGTCATTGGGGCTCCCCCCTCGGTCCCCGACGTGTGGCCATGCCCCGGGGGATGGGGTCCCAGGGGCCAAAAATGGCCCAGGATGGGGGCCACTCGGCACTCCTCAGTTTATTTTAAAAAAAAATGAAAGGCCAAGCCCCGGGGGATGGGGTCCCCAAGGCCAAAAATGGCCCGGGAGGGGGGCCGTCACTTTATGTTTTTTTAAAAAAGCAATGGCCAAGCCCCAGGGGATGGGGTCCCCGGGGTCAAAAATGGCCCAGGAGAGGGCCACGCTTTCCCCCCTCCCTTTTTTAATTTAATTAAGATAAAACAAAAAACAAAAGAAGGCCGGCCCCAGGGTATGGGGTCCCCGGGACCCAAATTTGCCTCAGGAGGGGGGACACGCAGGCCCCCTCCAAAATAAAAAAAAAGACTGGGTATGCCCAGGGGGATGGGGTCCCCAGGGCCAAAAGTGGCCCATGGAAGGGGTCATGCAGCCCCCTCCCATAAAATAAAAAAAGAAAAAAGAACCCGGCAACTCACCGGAGTCCCCGCCCCCTCCCTGCACGACTCCGCAGACACACCTCCTGGCGCGCTCTGCGTTGGGGGATTAAGTCCCCATTGCTAGTGAAGGTCCCTGGGGGCCAACTAGGCCACCAGGAACCACCAGTAAGCCCCACACAGTCGGATTGCTGAGAGGTGGTACAAGTCCATGCCCCTTTTTACACCACTCTGCAAACGGGCCTCTTGGTGCACTGCTGGTGAGGTGATGAGGTCCCCTTGTGTCCTGAGGACCTCAGGACTGAAGTGGACTTCATCACCCCGAGCAGCAGTGCGCCAGGCGGCGCGTTTGCAGAGTGGTGTAAAAAGAGGGCGTGGCCTCTGCCCACTCTCAGCAATCCAGCTGTGTGGGGCTTACTGGAGGTAACAGGAGGGCTAGTTGGCCACCAGGGACCCTCAGGAGGCAAGGGGACTTCACCCCCCAACCAAGAGTGCGCTAGGAGGTGCATTTTCAGAGTGGTGGGCAAAGGGGGCGTGGCCTGTGTCCACCTCTAGGCAATCCCACTGTGTGGGGCTTACTGGTAGGTAACAGGTAGGCTAGTTGGCCCCTAAGGACCCACAGCAGTGAAGTGGACTTTAATCCCCATGCAAGAGCGCGCCAGGGAGTGCGTTTGCCGAGTGGTGGGGAAAGGGGGCGTGGCCTATGAGAACTTAGCAATGCTGCTGTGTGGTACTTACTGGAGGTAATAGGAGGGGTAGTTGGCCCCCAAGGTTGTCCTTGCGGGCCAACTACCTCTCTGTTACCTCCACTAAGTCCCACACAGTGGGATTGCTAAGAGGTCTTCGGGGCCATGCCCCCCCTTTCTCCACCACTCTGCAAACGCGCCCCCTGGCACAGTACTGGTTGGGGGATGAAGTCCACTTTACTCCTGAGGGACTTTGGGGGCCAAGAAGCCCTCCTAGTACCTCCTGTAAGTCCTATGCAGCGGAATTCCTGAGCGCAGGTTGGAGGCCCAGTCCCCCTTCTCCGCCACTCTGCAAACGCGACTACCAGTTAAAGAAGCATTTGTAATGTAATAGGTCTCGCATTTTCAAGAGTTAGAGCTATTGGCGTTGTAAATCTAAAAGTTTTTTACTAATGTTTTTTGGAGTGGAGTGGATGTACTTTGTGTGAGGTGGAATTATGTGGTATGTTGTGCAGTGAAATTATGTGAATAGAAAGTACGTGGTATTTAGTGTATAGGAATTATGTAGAGTGGGATTATGTGTTATGGAGAGTAATTGTGTGGTATGGTAGTCTGTGTTGTGGAGTGGTAACCTCAGGTTTAGTCTTCCTCGTTTCCATAGAAGCTAAATTATGAACTCAATGAGACAAAAAAAGAAGGAATCACTGAGGAGCACTTCTGGACCTAGTCAGAGGTATGAGCAGGGCAACTGGAATGATGCGACTTTTTGGCTGCACCAACTTTCGCACAATTATACATTTTCCGCATTAGCCACATAATCCATCATCTGCTACCTAATCTGCAGATTTGAACAAAAAAGCCTTGTTTCTAGCTCAAACGGCTCAAACGTTACCAAAAATGCAGCGACAGGTGTTACAGCGTGGTGGAAGGCCCTTTGCAAACCTAGAATGGTCACCTGTTACTTATTGCTAAATGTGGGTGTTACATTTGTACTAATGGTGTGCAAACCACTCTTGCTTCTTTCTGCGCCTCTCTTGCCACTTTCTGCATTTCTGTTGCTTCTTTCTGCAACTTTCTTTTTTTTCTGCACTTCTCTTGCCTCTTTCTGCACTTTTCTTGCCTCTTTCTGCACCTCTATTGCCTCTTTCTGCACCTCACTTGATTCTTCCTGTACCCCTCTTGCCTCTTTCTGCACCCCTGTTCCTTCTTTCTGCACCTCTCCTGCCTGTTTCTGCATCTCTCTTGCCTCTTTCTACACTTTTCTTGCCTCTTTCTGCATCTCTGTTGTTTCTTTCTGCACTTCTCTTGCCTCTTTCTGCACATCTGTTGCTTCTTTCTGCACCCCTCTTGCCTCTTTCTGCAACCCTCTTCCCTCTTTCTGCACCTCTCTTGCCTCTGTCTGCCTACCTGTTCCCTCTTTCTGCACCCCTTTTGCCTGTTTCTGCAACTCTCTTGCCTCTTTCTGCAGTTCTCTTGCCTCCTTCTGCACCTCACTTGACTCTTTCTGCAACTCGCTTGCCTTTTTCTGCGGTTCTCTTGCCTCCTTCTGCACCTCTCTTGCCTCTTTCAATACTTCTCTTGCCTGTTTCTGCACCTCTCTTCCCTCTTTGTGCAACTCTCTTGCCTCTTTATACACCTCTCGTCCCACTTTCTGCACCCTTCGTGCCTCTTTCAGCACCTCTGTTGCTTCTTTCTGCAGTTCTCTTCCTTCTTTCTTCATCCCTCCTGCCTGTTTCTGTATCCCTCTTGCCTCTTTGTGCACCTCTCCTAACCCTTTATGCACCCCTCTTGCCCCTTTTTGCACCTCTGTTGGTTCTTTCTGCACCCCTCTTGCCTCTTTCTGCACATCTGTTGGTTCTTTCTGCATTGCTCTTGCTTCTTTCTGCACCACTGTGTTTTCTTTCTGCACTTCTCTTGCCTCTTTCTACACCTCTCTTGCTTCTTTCTGCACCCCACTTGCCTCTTTCGCACCCATCTTCCCTCTGTGTACCACTCTTGCCTCTTTCTGCACCTCTCTTGCCTCTTTCTGCATTACTCTAGCCTCTTTCCTCATCTCTTTTGCTTGTTTCTGCTGCTCTTGCTTCTTTCTGCACCTCTCTTGCAAATTTCTGCACCCCTCTTGCCTCTTTCAGCACCCCTCTTCTCTCTTTCTGTACCCCTGTTCCCTCTTTCTGCACCTCTTCTGCCTGTTTCTGCACCTCTGCTGCTTCTTTCTGAACTTCTCTTGCCTCTTTCAGCACCCCTCTTGCCTCTTTCTGCACCTCTGTTGGTTCTTTCTGCACTGCTCTTGCTTCTTTCTGCACCTCTGTTTCTTTCTGCACTTCTCTTGCCTCTTTCTACACCTCTCTTGCTTCTTTCTGCACCCCACTTGCCTCTTTCTGCACCCTTCTTCCCTCTTTGTGCACATCTCTTGCCTCTTTCTGCACCCCTGTTCCCTCTTTCTGCACCTCTTCTGCCTGTTTCTGCACCTCTGCTGCCTCTTTCAAACTTCTCTTGCCTCTTTCTGCACTTCTCTTCCCTCTTTCTGCACCTCTGTTGCTTCTTTCTGTACTTCTCTTGCTTCCTCCTGCACCTCTCTTGCTTCTTTCTGCACCCCTCTTGCCTCTTTCTGCACCCTTCTTCCCTCTTTCTGCACCTCTCTTGCCTCTTTCTGCACCTCTCTTGCCTTTTTTTGCACACACAGGGCTACTTTTAAACTGACCTCAGGGTCAGCAGTGCACACATGCAAGTGCAGAATAGGGCTGCTGGCTTCTAAACTGCCATGCCCTATTATATGCTAGGGACTTAGAGCTAGTTTTAATCCACCTATTATGTACTAGGGCCTTACAGGGGAGGTCATGCCAATCACAGGGGTACCCCACCCCATAGTGTACCCTAGTGTATGTAGGTGTTTTCACTGTATTCTAAGTGTCTTTCAGCTTTGCACTGGATCTGGGCCTGGTTAGGCAGAGCCCAGGGTCAGTCAGAGTCAGTTACCACCAGTACCAGTCAGCAAAAAGTAGTAGGGGGGGGGTGCCCAGGGCACAGGATGACTTTACAACAAGGCCTCTTTCTGCACCTCTGTTGGTTCTTTCTGCATATCTCTTGCTTCTTTCTGCACTTTTCTTCCTTGTTTTCGACCTCTGTTGCCTCTTTCTGCACCTCACTTGCTTCTTCCTGTATCCCTCTTGCCTCTTTCTGCACCCGTTCCCTCTTTCTGCACCTCTCCTGCCTGTTTCTGCACCTCTCCTGCCTGTTTCTGCACTTCTCTTGCCTCTTTCTGCACCTCTGTTGCTTCTTTCTGCACTTCTCTTGCTTCTTTCTGCACCTCTGATGCTTCTTTCTGCACCCCTCTTCCCTCTTTCTGCACCTCTCTTGCCTCAGTCTGCCTACCGATTCCCTCTTTCTGCACCCCTTTTGCCTGTTTCTGCAACACTCTTGCCTATTTCTGCAGTTTTCTTGCCTCCTTCTGCACCTCACTTGCCTCTTTCTGCAACTCTTTCCTCTTTCTGCAGTTCTCTTGCCTCCATTTGCACCTCTCTTGTTTCTTTCAACACTTCTCTTGCCTGTTTCTGCACCTCTCTTCCCTCTTTCTGCACCACTCTTGCCTCTTTCTGTACGTCTGTTACTTCTTTCTGCACCTCTCTTGTCTCTTTCTGCACCCTTCATGCCTCTTTCAGCACCTCTGTTGCTTCTTTCTGCAGTTCTCTTCCTTCTTTCTGCATCCCTCCTGCCTCTTTCTGTACCCCTCTTGCCCCTTTGTGCACCGCTCCTAACCCATTCTGCACCCCTCTTGCCTCTTTTTGCACCTCTGTTGGTTCTTACTGTACCTCTTTTGCTTCTGTCTGCACTTCTCTTGTATCTTTCTGCAACACCACTTGCCTCTTCCTGCACTTCTGTTGGTTCTTTCTGCACTGCTCTTGCATCTTTCTGCACCTCTGTTGTTTCTTTCTGCACTTCTCTTGCCTCTTTTTACACCTCTCTTGCTTCTTTCTGCACCCCACTTGCCTCTTTCTGCACCCTTCTTTCCTCTTTGTGCACCTCTCTTGCCTCTTTCTGCATCCCTCTAGCCTCTTTCCTCATCTCTTTTGCTTGTTTCTGCTCTTCTTTTGCCTCTTTCTGTACCCCTCTTGCCTCCTTCTGCACCTCTGTAGTTTCTTACTGCACTGCTCTTGCTTCTTTCTGCACCTCTCTTGCAAATGTCTGCACCCCTATTGCCTCTTTCAGCACCACTCTTCTCTCTTTCTGCACCCCTGTTCCCTCTTTCGGCACCTCTTCTGCCTGTTTCTGCACCTCTGCTGCCTCTTTCTGAACTTCTCTTGCCTCTTTCTGCACCCCTCTTGCCTCTTTCTGCACCTCTGTTGGTTCTTTCTGCACTGCACCTGCTTCTTTCTGCACCTCTGTTGTTTCTTTCTGTACTTCTCTTGCCTCTTTCTACACCTCTCTTGCTTCTTTCTGCACCCCACTTGCCTTTTTCTGCACCCTTCTTCCCTCTTTGTGCACATCTCTTGCCTCTTTCTGCATCCCTCTAGCCTCTTTCCTCATCTCTTTTGCTAGTTTCTGCTCTTCTTTTGCCTCATTTTGAACCTCTCTTGTCTCCTTCTGCACCTCTGTAGTTTCTTACTGCACTGCTCTTGCTTCTTTCTGCACCTCTCTTGCAAATTTCTGCACCCCTCTTGCCTCTTTTGGCACCCCTCTTCTCTCTTTCTGCACCCCTGTTCCCTCTTTCTGTACCTCTTATGCCTGTTTCTGCACCTCTGCTGCCTCTTTCTGCACCCCTCTTCCCTCTTTCTGCACCTCTGTTGCTTTTTTTATACTTCTCTTGCTTCTTTCTGGAACTCTTTCTTCTTTCTGCACCTCTCTTGCCTCTTTCTGCACCCTTCATCCCTCTTTCTGCACCTCTCTTGCCTCTTTCTGCACCTCTCTTGCCTCTTTCTGCACCTCTCTTGCCTCTTTCTGCACCGCTCTTGCCTTTTTTTGCACACACAGGGCTACTTTTAAACTGACCTCAGGCTCAGTAGTGTACACATGCAAGTGCAGAAAAGGGCTGCTGGCCTCTAAACTGCCATGCCCTATTATATGCTAGGGACTTAGAGGTAGTTTTAATCCCCCTGCCCTATTATGTACTAGGGCCTTACAGGGGAGGTCATGCTAATCACAGGGGTACCCCACCCCATAGTGTACCCTAGTATATGTAGGTGTTTTCACTGTATTCTAAGTGTCTTTCAGCATAGCACTGGATCTGGGCCTGGTTAGGCAGAGCCCAGGGTCAGTCAGAGTCAGTTACCACCAATACCAGTCAGCAAAAAGTTGGGGGGTGCCCAGGGCACAGGATGACTTTACAACAAGGTCTCTTTCTGCACCTCTGTTGGTTCTTTCTGCATATCTCTTGCTTCTTTCTGCACCTTTCTTCCTCTTTTTGGACTTCTGTTGCCTCTTTATGCATTTCTCTTGCTTCTTTCTGCGCCTTTCTTCCTCTTTCTGCACGTCCTACCTCTGTAGGCATAGTTAGAAATTAGCATTTAAAAAACCTTAGAAATTCACTGGAAAAAACATAGGTTTCAGGGATGTTATAGTCAGAAATTAGCATAAAAAAACATTTGAAGTTTACTGAAAAAAACCATAGGTTTCAGAGCCGTTATAGTTTGAAATGAGCATTTAAAAAACCTTAGAAAATTCACTGAAAAAATCATAGGTTTCAGGTACGTTATAGTTAGAAATTAGCATTTAAAAAACCATAGAGATTCACTGAAAAAACCACAAGTTTCAGGGACGTTATAGTAAGTTGGACATTTCACTCGTACAAAACCAGAGAAATTTGGCCATTATAGTTAGTTGAGCTAACTATAACTCGCGCCCCGCAATGCACTGCTGATGACGTCACATATTACATCACTCATGACATGGTCAGTGACATCACTGATGACATCTCAAATGACATCACTGATGACATCACTGATGCCACCATCCATGCAATCATCTGATGCATCTCCTCACACCCTAATATAACCTTTGATACACCCACTCTAAAATACAGAATGCCATTCGCAAAACCATAGATACATCAATACCAGTTAGTATATACCCACTTACTAATTCCTAGATCTACACATACATCTACTCACTCACCCATACAGTCACTCATACATGCAGTCACTCATCAACACAGCCACTATCATATGCATTCATACACCCATACAGACACTCACACACCACCACTCACCCATAGTTACTCACACACCTAGTCAGTCATGCAAAGAATCAATTACACTCCCATTTACTCACCTAAACAGTTATACACACACCACCTCACTTATTCATACAGAGACTAACACATACTTAGCCTCTTATACAATCACTGACACAAGCATACACTCATGCATACAGCTACTCTCACAATGACTCTCTCACATAGATTTAGTTATATACTCCAACACACATATACTGCCTTTCACATATGTAGTTACTCACACATAAACCACTGAGATATCCATTCACTCACCGACACAGCCATACGCACACTCACCCATACAGCCCCTCGCAGATGCACTCATGAACCCATACACCCACTAAATCACCCACTCACACATCCATGCAGGGAGTTACATAGACAGACACTCAAGCATCCATACAGGTACTCAGACAATCAATCAATACCCATATAGACACTCATGTAGCTAGTCACCAACCCATGCAGCCACTTACACACCAACTGACAGACAGATACAGACATTCACACAGACTAGTCATTCACCCATGCATTCACTAAGACACATTTAATCACTCATTTATACAGTCAGACACGCACCCACAAAATCATCCATACAGACACTCATACACCCACTCATTCTTCGAATACACCTTGGCGTATTTATAGAAAACATTCTTAAACTTTTCAGAAACACTCAGGGGTCGATTCCGATTCGGGCCGGAAAAAGCACCGACCGACTCGGATCCGGAAAAAATACCGACCGACACGTACCCGTGGCGCACGACACAGCAAGTACGATGCAAGGCGCGAAAAATCCGACCGACACGTACCGAAACAAAGTCGACCGACCGAGCCGCACGGAAAGCAGCAATCCGGCCGGAAAAACACGCGAATCCAACCGACCGACACGCACCCGGAACAAATCCGACCGAAACGTACACGCGAACTCCAAACCGCAAAGTACGATGCAAGGCGCGAAACCACGAGCGAGTCGGACGGAGGCCAAGCCGTACGACCGACACGCATACAAAACCGAGCCGAAGCAACACAATACACCGCGACCGACGCGTACGCAGCATAGAAAACTGCACAAACACAGCGTGAACGAAACGGAGAACACCGTACGAGACCAATGCAGGGTCCGACTCGGTCACAAGAACGTTTCCAACATACACAAACAGCACAAAGGAAAAATCACCCAAAAAAAGGCCAAACAAGCAATTACCAAGCCAATAAATACTGGGGGGTGGGGACAGAGAACAAAGACACACCCACAACTCCACCTATATAAAGGACACAAATCACTACCATGAGCCTTTGCAAATGCCATTCCACTGCCAGCACCCAAGAGAAAGCAACCACACACCCACAGCTCATCCCTCACACAAGCCACACACCATCAGCACACCAACAAATACCTACCTCACATACACCCAGCAAAACACACACTCACACACCCTCACCTGCACACCAACACACACATCACCCACCATCACCAACCATCACCATGCCCCCAAGAAGAATCCCAAGTTCCTAGATAGTGAATTGGAAGTCATGGTAGACGAGATCCTCAGGGTGGAGCCACAGCTGTTTGGCACATTGGTCCAACAGACCCCCATGTTGCAGAAAACCAAGATGTGGGAGAGGATTATCAACAGGGTGAACGCCCAATCACCATGTCGGCGCACAAAGACGGACATCCAGAACAGGTGGTATGACGTGCGCAGGAGGGTACGGGAAAATGCTGAAGCAAGACTACATCAACAGCCAACACACCGGCAGTGGCCCTCCTGCCAAGCCAATATACCTCAGGCCCTGGGAGGAGAAGGTGCGGGCCATCCTTCCGCCAGTGAGCGTATATGGACTAGAGGACATCCCAGAGCCTGGTGAGTACACAACAAATGTACACAATATACTGCCACAAAACACACACACATCACTGTCAAGGGGAGAGTCAAACCATGCACTCATAGCAATTACACAGCAACCAGAACAGAATCATCCCAAAATGTGTATGTCAGTCAGATAAACACAACACATGCCATCAAAAAAGTCACATCCAACTGTGCCATCACATGTACAAACAACTACAACTACAGCTAGGCAGTGGCACAAATAGAACTAACAAACACATCCAGACATGTAGCCACCACAACAACACCAACACACAGTGAAGACCACTCAAAGGAAGGAATTCTGTGTATGCTGGCCAAGTCAGTGTAGCCAATAGCATCATGGGAGTCGCAGTCACACATATTGCCCCCCCACAACTGTCCCATCAACACCACCATGAACCATGCGCACATCACAGGGAGTGGAGAAGGACTCACAAGATGGCTGACACTGGCTACTGCTGTGGGGAGCACAAGGCCCTGCTGCCAACTGTGCACCAACAAACAGCAGGACACCACTGACTGACATCCTGAGAGACAACTCCCACTGCCTGCAATGCAAGCACGTTCCATGGTGGGATATCTGGCTAGCTGGGTGGGAAGGAGGACTTGCAGCACTGACCATAGTCACAAGCACCTCCCCTCACACACACCCCAACACAAACTCCACAGAACCCACCTGGTAGAATGCAATGCCCCCCATCCTAACACAAGATCCCACAAAGAACCACCACCCTGGGTTATGTTGTGTGAAGCACAGGGACACTCTTGGGACTTTTAGCCAAACAACTGCCAGGACAACACTCCCAGCCATCCTGTCAGCACAGCCAGCCCACCCCACAGGGAAGCAGAGTCAAAAGGAAGGAAGCATGGGCATGCTGGGAAGGGGGTGGAGGCAATAGCATGATGGGAGTCGTAGTCACTGATATTGGTCACCCCCACAACTGTCCCATCAACACCACCCTGAACCATGCTCACATCACAGGAAGTGGAGGACTCACAAGATGGCTGACACTGGCTACTGCTGTGGGGAGCACAAGGCCCTGCTGCCAACTGTGCACCAACAAACAGCAGGACACCACTGACTGACATCCTGAGAGACAACTCACACTGCCTGCAATGCAAGCACGTTCCATGGTGGGATATCTGGCTAGCTGGGTGGGAAGGAGGACTTGCAGCACTGACCATAGTCACAAGCACCTCCCCTCACACACACCCCAACACAAACTCCACAGAACCCACCTGGTAGAATGCAATGCCCCCCATCCTAACACAAGATCCCACAAAGAACCACCACCCTGGGTTATGTTGTGTGAAGCACAGGGACACTCTTGGGACTTTTAGCCAAACAACTGCCAGGACAACACTCCCAGCCATCCTGTCAGCACAGCCAGCCCACCCCACAGGGAAGCAGAGTCAAAAGGAAGGAAGCATGGGCATGCTGGGAAGGGGGTGGAGGCAATAGCATGATGGGAGTCGTAGTCACTGATATTGGTCACCCCCACAACTGTCCCATCAACACCACCCTGAACCATGCTCACATCACAGGAAGTGGAGGGACTCACAAGATGGCTGACACTGGCTACTGCTGTGGGGAGCACAAGGCCCTGCTGGCAACTGTGCACCAACAAACAGCAGGACACCACTGACTGACATCCTGAGAGACAACTTACACTCCCTGCAATGCAAGCACGTTCCATGGTGGGATATCTGGCTAGCTGGGTGGGAAGGGGGACTTGCAGCACTGACCATAGTCACAAGCACCTCCCCTCACACACACCCCAACACAAACTCCACAGAACCCACCTGGTAGAATGCAATGCCCCCATCCTAACACAAGATCCCACAAAGAACCACCACCCTGGGTTATGTTGTGTGAAGCACAGGGACACTCTTGGGACTTTTAGCCAAACAACTGCCAGGATAACACTCCCAGCCATCCTGTCAGCACATCCAGCCCACCCCACAGGGAAGCAGAGTCAAAAGGAAGGAAGCATGGGCATGCTGGGAAGGGGGAGGAGGCAATAGCATGATGGGAGTCGTAGTCACAGCTCTACATCCCCCACCACATGGCCCAGCAAGCTCACACTCACGCATGCACATCCCACAGAGAGTGGAAAGGCCCATCAAAGATGTCTGACACTGTTGCTGTGTCGTGGGGAGCACAAGGGCATGCTGGGTACTGCACACCAACCAACAGCAGGACACCACTGTCAGCCATCTTGCCATTGCTCTCACACCCACACACACTGAACTCCACACAAAAGCAAGTAAGTATGGGAATGCTGGGAAGTGGGGTGGAGGCAATGGCATGATGGGAGTCGTAGTCACAGACATAGCTCACCCCCACAACTGTCCCATCAACACCACCCTGAACCATGCTCACATCACAGGGAGTGGAGAAGGACTCACAAGATGGCTGACACTGGCTACTGCTGTGGGGAGCACAAGGCCCTGCTGGCAAATGTGCACCAACAAACAGCAGGACACCACTGACTGACATCCTGAGAGACAACTTACACTCCCTGCAATGCAAGCACGTTCCATGGTGGGATATCTGGCTGGCTGGCTGGCTGGGAAGGGGGACTTGCAGCACTGACTATAGTCACAAGCACCTCCCCTCACACACACCCCCAACACAAACTCCACAGTACCCACCTGGTAGAATGCAATGCCCTCCATCCTAACACAAGATCCCACAAAGAACCACCACCCTGGGTTATGTTGTGTGAAGCATAGGGACACTCTTGGGACTCTTAGCCAAACAACTGCCAGGACAACACTCCCAGCCATCCTGTCAGCACAGCCAGCCCACCCCACAGGGAAGCAGAGTCAAAAGGAAGGAAGCATGGGCATGCTGGGAAGGGGGTGGAGGCAATAGCATGATGGGAGTCGTAGTCACTGATATTGGTCACCCCCACAACTGTCCCATCAACACCACCCTGAACCATGCTCACATCACAGGGAGTGGAGAAGGACTCACAAGATGGCTGACACTGGCTACTGCTGTGGGGAGCACAAGGCCCTGCTGCCAACTGTGCACCAACAAACAGCAGGACACCACTGACTGACATCCTGAGAGACAACTTACACTCCCTGCAACGCAAGCACGTTCCATGGTGGGATAACTGACTGGCTGGGTGGGTGGGAAGGAGGTCCGGCTGCCAACCAAACACAACCAATGCAGACCATGTTCACACCCCAGAAAATACATAGAAATGCCCAAATAATGCAGGACAATGTGCCACACCAATATCAACCCCTGACTGTGACGACTCAGGACAATGCAATGTACAGGCCCGCACCCAGAGGCACAGTCACAACTGTCATGTGTGTCAACCATTGATGCCTGCAGAAACATGACATACATTGTTTGTGTCTCCCAAAAACAGGTGATGATGGGGACACAGCAGCAGACGCTGAGGAGTCCCAGTCCCAGGCTCAAGAGGATGCCGAGCTCACTGGCGTCGTACAGCCTCTGTCCTCCTCGGACGATGAAGAACAACCTGGCACATCCGGTGCAAGTCAACATGCAGCACCAGCTGCAGCACCAGCAGGACCACCAGCTGCACCCCTGCACCCACCCCTACAACGACTGTCACCACGAATACCATCCCTGCCGACATGGACAGAATAAGGAGCAACACCAGCACAGTGACCCTGGACCAACCTGGGGCCATGGACACCACCACCACCACCAACCCCCAAGGTGGACCAGGGTTATCTGTGCGTGCCACTGCACACACTGCACATGTCAGCAGGGGTGGTGGGAGGGGTGGGAGACAGAGGTCGCTGCTTGCAGACGTTGCTGGTGTGCATGATGACCCACAACTGGTACGCATAGCTGATGCGTACCAGTCCAGCACCGGAGAGCTCAGCCAGGTAGTGGGGCTCCTCAGAGACATTAAACAGCAGCAGGCTGCCCATCATGCCCGCTTGGACTCCCACATGTCCCACGTGGAGTCACACATGTCCCGTGTGGACTCACACATGTCCCGCGTGGAGTCCAAGTGGGATGCACTGCATGAGATGACGGCGGTGCACAGGGACATTTTACAATGCCTCCGCCAGATGAACAGCAACCAGTCCACACCTCCCTGTGTGCCAACAACATCTGGTGCCGAACAAACTGCAACTGCCACAGGGCGGGAGGAGGACTCTGGCGGAGAGTCCCCTGCACCGCAGCAGCCTGCATTTGAGGGCCCCCCCCAAGAAGAGGGGTCGTCCGAGGAGGGAAAAGTGAGAGGCCGATGGCCAAGCGCAACTCCCAGGAAGCCTGAACCTGTTCTGGATGTTTGCCTTTGTGCACAGACTGTTCACCCTGTTGACGGCAACACTACTCCCACACATTGCATGGGGAGTACAAGTTGGACCAATGTGTCAGACAACTGTGGCCCCGATACTGGGGATCCTGTCTACCCGGACTTTCAATTCACCTAGGAACTTGGGATTGCAAGATTCATGTACAGCACAACCCATCCTATGCACTATTAACACAAATGTATCACAATAAACACACTAATACACCATACTTGCCTCTGTCGTGATTCCAACGTGGGTGCTGTTATGGGGATGATGAACTGCAAAATTACACTGTGTATGCGAACTGCAACAGCAAGGACAACACAGGCATGTGAGTACAGGAAACGTGACACACATGAGGGAGACACACCACCAGGGCTACACGACACATACACACCTAGGCCATCTGACTCATTGCCTACACTGATGTTGCCAGGGAAGACGGTGCAATGCACAGACACCACACCCATTCCCAGTTGTAGTCAAGTAGCCCACAGGTGCAGTAAGCAAATGGCAGTCAAATGTGTGACCACAGACAACGCACATCACAAAGTGAAGCACAGGTTTATTACACAGTTGCAACATGAAGTAACCACTACAGATGCAAGGTAACCCCACCTGGCAGCGGGCACACAGTCAACAACTGTAGACGGAAGGTAGTCCATGGGTGTGGCGCACATCACCTGTAGGGACACAACAGCTACCAGCCTGGATGTGCAATCACGTCGTCGGTGGACACAGTTGACCAAACGAATCTGAAAGTACCCTGTGAAGGACAGAAATGACACACAGTCAAAAGCAATGGAGTACAGGACAGAACAGCAAAACACATGCACAATACATGTTACAAGATACCCACCCAGAACCAAGTTAGCATGTCAACACTGTTGGGGAGTACAGCCCACCTGTCACCACACATCGCAACACACATCCAGTCAAGTGGCCCATGGACACACTCCCACAGCACCAGAGCACCACCCACACATCATGCCAACTCACATCATTGACATGACACCTCAGGATACTCACATTCAGCTAAAGAAGTTGGTGATGAGCTGTGTGCGGACATCACCATCACCATCACCATCATCATCATCATCGTCACTGGCATCGTGGTCCAGGCCAGGATCCTCCACAGGTGGCGGATGTTGGTCATTGTCATCCTGGATGAGAGGCAACTCCTTCCGCACTGCCAGGTTGTGGAGCATGCAGCAGATGATGATAATCTTGCACACTTTCGCAGGGGCATATGGGAGGGACCCTCCGGTCTTGTCCAGGCAGCGGAAGCGGCTCTTCAGGTGACCAAAGGTCCGCTCAATCACTCTCCTGGTCCGACCATGTGCCTCATTGTAGCGCATCTGGGCAGGTGTCACAGGGTTCCTGAGGGGTGTCAGCAACCACGGCATGTTGGGGTATCCCGAGTCACCTACGGACAGACAAGTGCACATTAGCTGACTTGGAAAAGTGGGCGGAATACTACAGATCAGATCACACACAATGGCACAAAGTCAGTACACACCGACAAGCCAGGCACGCTGGTTCTGCATCTGTGCCATCATCCTGGGGATGCGACTACTCCTCATCACAAAGGCATTGTGTGCTGAACCAGGGAAACGGGCACACACGTGTGAGATGGTCATATCTGCAAGACACACCACCAGTGCATTGACCGAGTGGTAGTGCTTGCGGTTCCTGTAGGCCTGCTCCTGGGCCTGTGGTGGTACCAAAGCCACATGTGTCCCATCAATGGAGCCAATTACATGCGGCATCCTCCCCAGGGCATAAAAGTCACTCTTCACATCAGTGAGTCGTCGCAGTCTAGGGAAATAGATGTACCGGTTCAGGAAGAGCAACATTGCCGCCAAAACATCGCGGAGCACACGGCTGAACATGGTCTGTGACATCCCACCAGCAGTCGCCACAGTATGTTGGAAGGTACCAGTGGCAAAGAAGTGTAGGGCTGCCATCACCTTCACCTTGGGGGTCAGCGCTGTAGGATACGGCCGGCCAGGCTGCAAATGTGGGGACAACTGCACTGCCAAATCCTCAATCAGCTGCCTGGTGAAGCGGTACCGTCGGATGCTGTCCCGTTCCACCATCGTTGCCAGGTCTGGGAATGGCCGATGGACAGCAGGAGCCCTGCAGTGCAGAGGAGAAGTAAGCAAGATTGTCAGTCACCCCACATATGCGGCATTGAACACACTCAAGATCCCAACATACATCATTATGAGGCACAACTACATGAAGTGTGCAGTACCGGAAGGACATGTATGGTACATACATGGCCAACATCTGTCAACACGGTCCAACAGGTGGCATCAATTAGTCCCAGGTTGGCCCATTGGATATCATGAGGCCGTGTCACAGTTCCCATCTCCTGCTGCCGTGTCACAATAACCCCCACAGGGACATGTGAGGACAGATGTGCCCCAGGCACCACAGCTCAACGACAGGTACATTCCCAGGGACCCTGTAATGCCACATGGACACTGGCATTACATGGAGTATCATGTATACACCACAGCAAAACAACCATGACCCCCACAGGTAGTGGCCCCACTTGCCACGGCAGGACAGACATGGACGTCTGTGACACACACGCACAACATCAGAGTCCATGCACACACAACGTGGATGTGGAGACTGTCTCCCATTGTGCACATGAAATCAGAGACATTGTAAACACCACATGCACAAAGACTGTGGAGGACCATCACTATTGTGCCACTGGGACACCCTGGCTCAAACATACCGTCCCACATGGGACTCACGGGGTATGTGACATGACATACACATACACCACTGTGAAATGTGACCATGGCACATGCACAGATATGAACAGTTGCACATCACAGTGGTCACGTACATGTAACACCCAGGATCCTGTCCCCATGAACACGTGCACAGCCTGGGGGTGGCTGCCCACAGGTGACACCCACAGGACAACATGTACACCAACATACACACAATAGGAAATGCAGCCTTACATGCCTTATGATAAAGTTTGGACAGGCTGTCGTGATGTAGGTGTGCCCCTCACTCCCTGGGAGCTATCTGTGGCTGGCATATGTCCATCTGAGACAGGCATGCTGACATATGCCAGTCACATGTACAGTGATGCGTTGAACAGCAATGGACCGATCGGTGCCTCCGGCCGGCCCATTGCTTTCAATGTGTGCGGGTACGCGTTGTACCCCTGTGCGCGTTGTACCGCAATGGACCGATCGCTGCGCACCCATTGACAATGGGCTTGCCTGGCAACGGACGCGTTTTCGAATTTCGAACGAGTCGGTTGCTGGAAAATCAGTTGGTCACCCACAACAATGTTGCAAAATCATGTATGTCATGAAGTTGAAGATTTGAAGGATGCTGTGGGCGTGTTTTGGTGCTGCTATTCCATGGATTGGCCAGATTCAGAAGATGCAAACGACTTGGACCTATCACTTTGGACACAAGGGACAGTATCTGCCTCTCCAGCACATATATATTGCTGGCTGTTCCCCTGAGAGCCCACTTGCCTGCACTACATGCTCCAAGACGACATCTGCCACTGCACTGCTGCTGTCTCTGCCCCTCTGGACCCTGCAATGGCACATACTGTGGAGAGAGCCCCAGCCTTCAGCCTTGAAGAGAACCAGGCCCTGCTGGACAGCCTACTTCCACAGTACAGCAAGCTGTATGGGACACCAGGGGAGCAGGTGAGTGTTCTGTGCACTGCCTTTCTGAATGTGCATTTCGTCTGACTAGCAAGGCTGAGAGTCTGCACGCCACTGGCTAGCAGGCTCACTGAGTAGTTGTCACCCCCATAGTGTGTAGTGACTTGCACTGGACAGGTATGGTGCAGTGACAGTGCATTTGAACATGCTTTTACTTCCCATGCAATGATACCATGTAGTGACGTCTGACAAACTGTCCATGGTCAGCTTTGCACTGCCTGTGTACATCATGTGCCCCTGTGATTGAGACATGTATATACAACTGTGTCATGCACGGATATGTTGCATGTGTGGTAATGGCCTTTTCACTTTGTCATCCTCACAGGTTAATGCCCATCGGAAGCAGGAAATCTGGAAGGACATCGTCCGGGCTGTCCGGTCCATGGGGGTCTACAAGCGCCGGATCCGCAACTGCCAGAAGAGGTGGCAGGACCTTCGGGGCTGGACCCGGAGGATTGCACGGGTCCAGCTGAAGCTGTCGCCTCCTCGCAGGAGGGGCGGAACACGGACCCTGACCCCCACATGCTCCAGATCCTGGCGGTGGTCTTTCCAGACCTGGATGGGCAGCTGAAGGCCAGACAGCAGCAAGGAGGGGGTGAGTCAAAGACTGCACTGTGAACTCTGTATTACATGCTTTGTGCCCTCCTCTGGCCTGGTTCAACTGCCACAGTGCAGCAGTCATGTTGTCCAGGAGCCATGTCCCTCTATTGTGCACTGCCCACTGCTCATCTGATACCCAGGTGTGGCCCTTACAGTCAGGGAATTGTGTCACTTGGGACTGTGACCTTGCAGTTTGCTTCACTAAAGGTGGGGGACAGCATCTGTTTCCCTAACTCTGTTGTGGGCATCATGGGTGGGTCCATTGTTCACACAACGCCTGGGTTTGGACATGTGATCTGCGTGTTGCTTTGATATGCGGTCCACTTGCTGAGCTGAGCCACCACATGTGCCTGGGGTATGTGGCACACGCCCATGCAGCGGGTGGGAACAATGTTTGTGCCCCAGGAGTGTGCAGATTACGTGTGTCACACATACATAGCCAGCTATCCACTGTCCAGGGCACATCCCTCATTCATGTGGAGCAGGACAGTCATGCCTACTCCAGGCCATGCAATGCACTCTGTACTCCCACTCCCGTGTATCAGCTGTCACATTGTGCACAGTGATTTGACCCCTCCGGTGTCTGCCTCTGTGTCAGTGTGCTGTGGATTAGTTGCCAGGACTGCTGGGGTGTTTCTTGGTAGCGGCTCAGCATGCCCCTGGAGATGTGACCATAGGAGACGATACTTGTGTGTCACATAGGTGTTTGATCAGCTGCCCGTGCAGACTGGGGTATGCGAATGTGATGTTCAGGCAGCTGTTCCCCATTCACAGCAAATTGTGAGGGGCTCAGGTTCAGAGGGTAGTGTCACAGGTCTCCCATATGTCCAATAGGTGTGACCTGGACAGATGAGGGTTGAGATGATGTGTTGTGTGGGGGATGTACATGTGCACTTGTGCAGCTCCAGGACTTGCATTCCCCATGACCTACTATTGTGACACAGTGCATAGTGTTGTTGTCTGGCTGCCAAGTCATACATCACTGAGACAGTGATGTATGACTTAACAGTCATGCCTCTGCCATGGCATGTGTCAACTTATTTGTGGTCCTGCAGGGGAGTGACATGTGCTACATGCACACCATAGTGGAGCTGGCTATCAGGACATGGGTGCATCATGGTGTCTGTCGCTGGTATGCATCACATGCATTTCCTATTTGACTCTGGGCATCCCTTTCATCTGGAAACCTGTACTGACTCAGTGGCAAGAGCTGGGGATGTGTCCACACCGTGTCCTCTGCACTGTCCAACTACTGTGTACTTGGTGCATGTGTCCACACTGGGGTGTTGCAATCCAACAGACACCAGACAGATGGGTGCAAGGCCATGTGGGATGTGAGTGCCATGCTTGGCATCAGACTGACAATTGGCTTCTCCTGTTCAGTTAGGGCACTTTTAGCAATGTACAACTACTGATGCCAGGGCTTGCTCTGTGATGTGCTGTGCTCACAGTGGTGTGTGCGTTTTGTGCAGGTGACTGATGTCTGTCTGTTTCCCCATTGTTTGCAGATACATCCACGGCCACGGAAGGGGACAGCTCCACGGACCAGGAGGAGCCAGAGAGCCAGACTGGGTCAGCAGCCGAGGAGTGGTCGGAGGGACCCAGTGGCACGGAGGGCGAGGGGAGCCACACCGAGGAATCCTCAGCACCATCCACCTCAGCTGAGGACCAGAGCAACTCGGAGGATGACTCCTTGTGGAGGCGGGTGTCAGCAGCCACCACACCCCAGCTAGGGTTGCTGTCCCCGCCACCACCAGCACCACCACCGCCCTCCCTTCGGCTCCCATTCCCAAGGTCCGTGGAGGCTCCCATGTTCGGGAGCGTGTCTCCTTTGGCCCAGGCACCGCACCCCCTGCCCCTGTGTCCCCTGCTGCCCTGAGTGAGGAGTCTGTGTACCTCCTTCGCCAGCTCCATGTAGGGCAGACAGCCATGCTGAGTGTCCTCCATGCGCACACCGCACTGTTGACTCAGCTGGTGTCGTTCATGGAGGGCATCTCATCGGGCATGTCTGACCTACAGAGGGGCAACAGGTCCATGGACTCCTCCCTGACGGCAGCAGTGTCCCTCCTCAGACAGTCCCTCACCCCTCCTGCCTCTGCTCCATCCACACTCCCCAGCACCTTGCCCGTCCCAAGCACACACACACCGGCACAGGCACACACCAGCACACACACATCCAGCACACAGACACACACGCCACAAACTAAATGCACACGCACGCACGCACAGTCAGGGGACTGAAACCAGACTCACAGGGGATGGGGCCCTGGTACACACACACGCATCCACGGGCACTGCGCAGTCCTCAGTTGCCTCTCCCTCCAAAGCACCCTCCCTTGCCTCACCTGCAACCCCAAAGACCCAGCGCCTCTTCCTCAGTGACCTCGGCCTCTTCCCCTCCGATCCAGCTGCCCCAGCATCCAGGGGGAAGAGGAAGCCCCCCACACGGAGCAGAGTGCCCCTCGCCCTCGGACACCCTCCCCCAGGCGCAGACAGACTGAGGCCCCCACCCGCAAGTCCCCCGGAGTGGTAAGAGCAAGACCCCGCCGCCGCCCTGCAGCTCAAGCACCAGGTCACCTTCCTCCATCCCTCAGGCCCCCACTCCACAGGTGCCCCCGCCACACCCTGCCCCAGGTTCCCCCACCCACAGATATACCATCCCCAAGAGGCTCCGGCCTTCTCCCCTGCCACTTGCTCTCCCGGCACCACACCCCGCTGCGCTTGTCTGTGCCACTGATGTGGTGAGGGTGTCCTCCCCTCTGTCCAGCCCACCTTGCCTGTTCCCCATTCTCCTCCCCTGGTGGTAGGCACTGCAGTGGAGTCCACTACCACCCTGTCTGACTTGGGCACTGCAGTGGCGGACCTGTCCACTCCATCTGCAGGGTCCACTGCAGTCGTGCCGGCACCCACAACATCTGAGCCATGCCCCCAGTTGTGCTGGCACACACCATGTCAGACACCTCCACTGCAGTTGTCAGTGGCTCTCTAGCACCCACCACCCCTTCCCTGCTTCCTCCTGGTGAGCCCTGATCCTGTCCCTGCGGTGCCTGGCCTACCCCCCCGGTTGCCCCTCCTAGTGGATTGTCCCTGGTTTTGTGCAGGCATGTGTAGGGTGGCATCTGCCACTGTCACCCACTTGTGACTTTGTTGATGGACTGGCCATTGGCCTTTGTTTATGTTCTACCGGACTTCTACTTTTAATGCCACATATGCTGAATAAAGCAACTTTCTGTTCTCTAGTGCTTTTGCTTCTGATGTACATGATGTTGATGATGCTAACCATGCCCTTGCTGCAGTGATGGTGATATTTGGTCTCATGATAATGAAGTGTTACTGTGCAGGAACCCATGTGGTCCAGGGGTTATGTGTCCTATCCTGTGGTGTATCCATGTCATCCATAGCAGCATCTGAGGGTGTCATGTGTTCAGTATTTGGCAATGAGATTTCCTACTTAGATTGGCAACTTCACATCTGTGGCTTCCACCCCTGCACATCTGTTGTGCCTGCCATTGTTCTATTCGTCTACTTCCCTGACCGTGTGGCCATCTCCAGTGAACATGCAGGTTTGGGCATCAATGGGGAAGGACTCATCTGTGTTGTCAGTGCAACATTGCTATACAAGTGTGTTGGATCTGTGCTGATGATTCCGTTGGCACTTCCATGACCAGGCTGATGGGACGGGAGCCCTCATTTGTTGCTAATTGTTGATTGTGTGTCCCATTGCTGCCATGGTATGGTATCTGTTCGCCTCACATCTGCAGTCTCCACAGGGTATCTGCATGTGTGTGCCCATTGGTGCAAATATGTGGGTCTGCATTCGGATGGTCACTTCTGTCATTGTGTCATTGATGATTGTTGACGGTGTCAGCCCCCATGGGTGTTGTTTGTCTGCACATGGCCAAAGTTATGTCTTATTTGCACTGCAGGATTTGGCTCCCCCAATTTATGTTGCAATGGGACACATACACTACTTTGCCACTGATGTGTTTGTTGTTCTGTGACCAGGAATCATCCATGCAGTTTGGCAGTTGCACCTCTTACTTTGTCAACACTTGCCTTTTGGTCACTGTGATGATGGGGGTTTGGACCCCATTGCCACAATGTTCAAGATGTGCTGCAGCTATGGACCCCACACTTGCCTTTTGGTCACTGTGATGATGGGGGTTTGGACCCCATTGCCACAATGTTCAAGATGTGCTGCAGCTATGGACCCCACACTTACATTTTGTTCACTGTGATGATGGGGGTTTGGACCCCATTGCCACAATGTTCGAAATGTGCTGCAGCTATGGACCCCACACTTACATTTTGGTCACTGTGATGATGGGGGTTTGGACCCCATTGCCACAATGTTCAAGATGTGCTGCAGCTATGGACCCCACACTTACATTTTGGTCACTGTGATGATGGGGGTTTGGACCCCATTGCCACAATGTTCGAAATGTGCTGCAGCTATGGACCCCACACTTACATTTTGGTCACTGTGATGATGGGGGTTTGGACCCCATTGCCACAATGTTCAAGATGTGCTGCAGCTATGGACCCCACACTTACATTTTGGTCACTGTGATGATGGGGGTTTGGACCCCATTGCCACAATGTTCGAAATGTGCTGCAGCTATGGACCCCACACTTACATTTTGGTCACTGTGATGATGGGGGTTTGGACCCCATTGCCACAATGTTCAAGATGTGCTGCAGCTATGGACCCCACACTTACATTTTGGTCACTGTGATGATGGGGGTTTGGACCCCATTGCCACAATGTTCGAAATGTGCTTCAGCTATGGACCCCACACTTACCTTTTGGTCACTGTGATGATGGGGGTTTGGACCCCATTGCCACAATGGTCATGGCCTGCTTGCATTGTGGGTGCCACACACATATATGTGTGGCACATGTGCTAGGGGGTCACATTGTATGTTCAAAGTCATGTTCGGTGTTGTAGGCATTTGACACAGTCTACACACGCTTGTCATGGTGTTGGGGGATGTCTTCTTCTTGCATTCCCTAGGTTGTGGTGTGCTGGTTGTGTCATGCATTGTCCATCCTATGAGTGGGGGTGGTAGTAGTGGTAGGCATCCTGCCCCCTGGGTGAGGGTGGTAGTAGTGGTGGGCATCCTGCCCCCCTGGGTGAGGGTGGTAGTAGTGGTAGGCATCCTGCCCCCTGGGTGAGGGTGGTAGTAGTGGTAAGCATCCTGCCCCCTGGCTAAGGGTGGTAGTAGTGGTAGGCATCCTGCCCCCTGGGTGAGGGTGGTAGTAGTGGTGGGCATCCTGCCCCCCTGGGTGAGGGTGGTAGTAGTGGTAGGCATCCTGCCCCCTGGGTGACGGTGGTAGTAGTGGTGGGCAACCTGCCCCCCCTGGGTGAGGGTGGTAGTAGTGGTAGGCATCCTGCCCCCCCTGGGTAAGGGTGGTAGTAGTGGTAGGCATCCTGCCCCCCCTGGCTAAGGGTGGTAGTAGTGGTAGGCATCCTGCCCCCCTGGGTGAGGGTGGTAGTAGTGGTAAGCATCTGAGGTGCATCAGATTATCACGTGGATGATGTCATCAGTGATGTCATTTGAGATGTCATCAGTGATGTCATCAGTGATGTCACTGACCATGTCATGAATGATGTAATATGTGATGTCATCAGCAGTGCATTGCGGGGGCACGAGTTATAGTTAGCTCAACTAACTATAACAGCCGAATTTCTCTGGTTTTGTATGAGTGAAATGTCCAACTAACTATAACGTCCCTGAAACCTGTCGTTTTTTCTGTGAATTTCTAAGGTTTTTTAAATGCTAATTTCTAACTATAACGTCCCTGAAACCTATGGTTTTTTCAGTGAATTTCAAAGGGCTTTTTAAATGCTAATTTCTAACTATAACGTCCCTGAAACCTATGCTTTTTTTCAGGGAATTTCTAAGGTTTTTTAAATGAAAATTTCAAAATATAACGTCCCTGTAACTTGTGGTTTTTTCCGGATTCGCCTCGGTCGGAGAACAGGACCTGGTTTGGGTGAGTACGGCTCGGCCGGATTCTTTGCTGTTGTGCGCATTGTACTTGCTCATTCGGTGTGCTGTACGGATCGGTCGGGAAACAGGCTTTCGCATGGCTTTTTTCCCGACCGAATGGTATTGGGTGCGCCTCCGACCGAGATCGGAATCGGCCCCTCAGTCACTGGATGATGTCATCAGTGATGTCATTTGAGATGTCATCAGTGATGTCATCAGTGATGTCACTGACCATGTCATGAGTGATGTTTTATGTGACGTCATCAGCAGTGCATTGTGGGGGCGTTAGTTATAGTGAGCTCAACTAACAATAATGGCTGAATTTCTCTGGTTTTGTACGAGTGAAATGTCCAACTAACTATAACGTCCCTGAAACCTATGGTTTTTTCTAGTGAATATATATATATATATATATATATATATTATCTACTGGCGGTCGCCAGTAGATAGTTATAGTTAGGACCTATTTTCCATAGGAAATCCGCGACATTCTATTTGAAATAACTCTTGCGTCGGTTGACGTATCTTCGCGAAATTTTAAAACTTTATGGCCCACTCCGGTCCGCTCCTACCCTGAAAGTTTCGGGGTGATTCGTCAAGCGGGGGCCGAGAAAAAAGGGGGGTCCCAAAACGTGTTTTCCCCATTCATTTTCCCATAGGAAACTTTAGCCTCGGCTACAGCCCGAACTGCTGAACGGAATTACACCAAATTTGGCAAAGAGGTAGTTCTTGGTTCAGAAAGAACCCTTTTGTTAAATGGTGTAAATCCGTTCAGTAGTTCCTATGAAAATCAAAATGAAAATCACATATATATCTATGGCCGCGGTCGGATTCGCGCACCCTCCCGATCACGAGCTGCATGCTAATTGGCTGTCAACACTCCAAATCAGGAAGTGTTGGCAGCCATTTTGTCCTCGGTAGAACCGAGGGACAGAAACAAGTGCGCAAAGCGCAAAAGGGGCAGGGTAGAAACACCCTGACCCCTAGGTCTGCTCAGGGGGTCCCACAAGGACCCCCTGGGCAGAAAAAAGCATTTTTTTTTTTAAATCGGAGGGATGCGAATCCCGCCGAGAAAAATAAATAAATCGCAAGTGTGCAAACGCACAAAGGGGGCAGGGTAGAAACACCCTGACCCCCTAGGTCAGCTCAGGGGTCCCACAAGGACCCCTGGGCAGAAAAAGCATTTAAAAAAAAAAAAAAAAAGAAATCGTCAGGATGCGCTCAGGGTGCGCGGATCCTGCCGATAAAAAATCAAAGCGCGGTCTCCCGCGCTCGACATATTTTGCCCCGGGTGGCCCAAGTCCCGGGGCATGCAGGGGTGGGTTTATGTTTTAAAAGCCCCGGGACCGCCACCCCCTGGGGCTTTATGAAAAAATGGCATGGGGGCTCCAGGCCCCACATGCCCCGGGACCACCACCTCCCGGGGCACTTAGAAAATAAATGTGGGGGTCCGTTACGGACCTCAGAGCCCCGGGACCACCACCTCCCGGGGCTGTGCATTCAAGGGAGGGGGCGTGCAGCCCCCTCCTGGAGCCTGTGGTGGCCCTGGGGACCGCCACCCCCAGGGCCGGCTCCTGCAGTGTCCCGGGTGCCTACCCCGGGACACTGTAGTTTGCTATGACAGGACGGGAGCCTCGCGGCTCCGTCCTGTCATAGCAAACTGCTTGGATATTGAAGCGAGAGCAGGGAAACCTGCTCTCTCTCCAAAATTCAAAGCAGATTGCTTTCACACGGGGAGCTGCATCTTAGCAGCTCCCCATGTGGAAAGCAATGCCGGCTCCCAAGGGACGCGGGGAGCCGGCGGGACTGTGGGGGATTGGGGACCCCACAGTCCCCAACGGAGAGGCCAGCCCCGGGAATGGGGTCCCCGGGGCAGGTAGTGGCCCGGGAGGGGCCACGCGGCCCCCTCCCCAAAAAAACCAGAAAAAAAAAAAAACGGATAGGCCGGCCCCGGGATGGGGTCCCCGCGGCCTTAATGAGCCTGAGGAGGGGCCACGCAGCCCCCTCCAAATATTTAAAATTGATAAAAGAGGGCATGCCCCGGGGATGGGGTCCCCGGGGCCAAAGAGGCCAAGGAAGGGGGCCACGCAGCCCCCTCCCATACAAATGTTTTTTTAAAAGACCGGCATCGTGCCGGAGGCCCCGCCCCACCCTGCAGCAGTGTGCAAACGCGTCCCCTGGCACGTTTGCAGATGGGGAACGAATTCCCTTGAATACTGGGGGTCCCTGGGGCCAACTAGCCCACCAGGAACCTCCAGTATGCGCCAGAGGCTGCGTTGCAGAGAGGTGTACAGAGGCCACGCCCCTTTTACACCTCTCTGCAACGCAGCTCTGTGGCGCTTTTGGAGGTACATGGTGGGGTAGTTGGACTCCAGGGACCCTCAGGATTCAAGGGGACTTAATCCCCCAACTTAAAATGCGCCACGGGGCGCGTTTGCACAGTGGTGAAGGGAGGGGGCGGGGCTTCAGGTGACATGTGTGCAAACAGGCCCTGTGGCACATTTTAAGATGGGGAATTAAATCCTCTTCAATCCTGAGGGTCCCTGAGGCCAACTAGCCCACCAGGTACCTCCAGTAAGCGCCACGGAGCTGCGTTGCAGAGTGTTGTAAAAGGGCGTGGCCTCTGTAAACCTCTGCAACGCAGCCCCTGGCGCATACTGGAGGTTCCTGGTGGGCTAGTTGGCCCTAGGGACCCTCAGGATTGAGGAGGAATTAATTCTCCAACTTAAAACGCGCCAAAGGGCGTGTTTGCAGACATGTCACTTCAGGCCCCACCCCCTTCCTTCACCATTGTGCAAATATTCCTCTAAAATCAGCCGAACTACAAATTCCGATTTACTCACCTGTTATCAGGAGAGACCTCAGTGCTGCATCTTTGAGCCCAGTACTGATCCTGAAAAGTAATTTTAACCGTACTTTCCAGTAACTTGAATTTCCTTCCATAGGATATCATTGCCTGCTTTTTGCTGAAAAAGTTTCTGTGTCGATT
The DNA here is from genome assembly GCA_963921515.1 of Calotriton arnoldi. NCBI lineage: Eukaryota > Metazoa > Chordata > Amphibia > Caudata > Salamandridae > Calotriton > Calotriton arnoldi. The sequence goes on along the minus strand of CAWUFW010004983.1, from coordinate 285,952 downwards.
TTTGAAACATACAAATATTCCTCTAAAATCAGCAGAACTACGAATTCCGATTTACTCACCTGTTATCAGGAGAGACCTCAGTGCTGCATCTTTGAGCCCAGTACTGATCCTGAAAAGTAATTTTAACCGTACTTACCAGTAACTTGAATGTCCTTCCATAGGGTAACATTGACTGGTTTCACTTGGAAATTCTTCTAAGTGTGGAGTTTTGGAACTTTATAATATTCCTCTAAAATCAGCCGAGCTACGAATTCCAATTTACTCACCTGTTATCAGGAGAGAACCCAGTGCTGCATCTTTTAGCCCAGCACTGACCCTGAAAAGTAATTCTAACGGTACTTACCAGTAACTTGTATTTCCTTCCATTGGAATCCAATGTCTGGTTTTCAGCAGAAAAGTTTCAAAGTGTCGATTTTCACAAACTACAAATATTCCCTAAAAATCGCCTGTATGACTTAAACGCATTCTTTCAACTGTTTACAGGAGATGCACCAGTGCTGGATACAGGATCCACCACTGAGTAAGAAAAGTAACGATAACACTACTTACCTGCTAAGTGAATTTCCTCCCATAGGATAACATTGGTGATTCTATGTGAAAAAGTTTCTGTGTCAACTTTTAAAATACAATAATATTCCTTAAAAATCACTACTGTAACCAAAACGCTTTTACTCAACTGTTTACAGGAGATGTCCCAGGACTGAATCTAGGATCCAGTCCTTTGGTTAGAAAAGTAATCCATAAAGTAACTAATTGCATTTAACTAGAAATTCACATTGAGCTCAATGTTGCATTGTGTTTGAAATTGTGTTGCCCATTGCAACAACTGTAACTACTGTACTTAAAAGTCTATTGCCTATTTGCAAAGTATTTAAACTAAAGTAATTCATTCTGAGAAAGTATATTTTGTAATGTAATGTATAATGTAATTACAATGTAATTTAAAAATAAAATATGTAAAAATAAATAGTTTAAAAAATGTAGTAAATCAGTATCAAAAAATAAATATAACAATTAATACATTTAAAAATTGTCATTTACAAAACCTTTGAAGTTCACTGAAAAAAACCATAGGTTTTAGGGGCGTTATAGTTAGAAATTAGCATTTAAAAAAACCTTTGAAATTCACTGAAAAAACCATAGGTTTCAGGCACGTTATAGTTAGAAATTAGCATTTAAAAACCTTGAAATTCACTGAAAAAACCATAGGTTTCAGACACGTTATAGTTAGAAATTAGCATTTAAAAACCTTTGAAATTCACTGAAAAACCATAGGTTTTAGGGACAGTTATAGTTAGTTGGACATTTCACTCGTACAAAACCATAGAAATTCCCCGTTATAGTTAGTTCAGCTAACTATAACTCGCGCCTCGCAATGCACTGCTGATGACGTCACATATTACATCACTCATGACATGGTCAGTGACATCACTGATGACATCACTGATGACATCTCAAATGACATCACTGATGACATCACTGATGACATCATCCACATGATAATCTGATGCACCTCCTCACACCCTAATATAACTTTTGAGACACCCACTGTAAATTACAGACTGCCATTGTCAAAACCATAGACACTGCAACACCAATTACTATATACACACTCACTGATTCTTAGGTCTACACACACACATCTACTCACTCACCCGTACAGTCACTCATACTTATAGTCAGTCAGTACAGGACTATTATATGCACTCATACACCTATATAAACACTCACACACCGCCGCTCATCCATAGAGGTACTCACACACCTAGTCAGTCATGCAAAAATTAAGCACACACCCATTTACTCACCTATACAGTTATACACACACCAGCTCACTTACTCATACAAATACTAGCACATTCTTACGCTCTTATACATTCTCTGATACAAGCACACACTCATCCATACAGTCACTCTCACAATCACACACTCTCGCTTATAGCTATTTATATACTCCAACACACATATATACTGCCTTTCACATATGTAGTTACTCACACATGTACCACTGGAACCTACATTCACTCACTAACACACTCTTACACACACTCACCCATCCATACAGTCCATCACAGATGCACTCTTGAAACCATCCACCCAGTGAATCACCCACTCACACATCTATGCACAGAGTCGCACACACCCCACCCACACAAACACTCAGGCACCCATACAGATACTCAGACAACCAATCAATAACCCATGTAGGCACTCATGTAGCTATTCACAAACCCATGCAGCCGCTTACACACCAACAGACAGACGGATACAGACATTCACACAGTTTAGTCACTAAACCATGCATTCAGTAAGATACGTTTAATCACTCACTTATAGAGTCAGTCACGCACCTACTAAATCCTCCATTCAGACACTTATACACCCACTCATTCTTCAATACACCTTTCCCTATATATATTAAACATATTTAACCCCTTCGCTGCTAGGCCTTTTCCCCTCCTGTGCTAAGCCTTTTTTTGGCTATTTGGGGTAGTGCGCGCTTAGGCCCCTGTAACTTTTTGACCACATAAGGTATCCATGCCAAATTTGCGTCCTTTTTTTCTAACATCATGGGGATTGTAAAGGTACCCAGGGTTTGTGGATTCCCCTGGAGGGGACCCAGAAATTAGTCAAAATACAGCTAAATTTTGTTTTTTTGGGGAAAAATGCGAAAAAGGGCTACAGATGAAAGCGTCTTGATTTTTCCCTGCAAATGGCATCAAAAAGGGGTTGTGGGGATGAAATCACCATTTTCCCAGCTTTCAGGGACAAGCAGACTTTGTCAGAAAACCAACTTTTTTACACAGTTTTGGCATTTTTCTGGGACATAGCCTATTTTTGCTATTTTTGTGCGTTCAACCTCCTTCCAGTTAATGGTAGAAATGGGTATGAAACCAATAATGGATCCTGGAAAGCCATACATTTCTGAAAAGTAGACAAAATTCTGAATTCAGCAAGGGGTCATTTGTGTAGATCCTTAAAGTTTTCCTTATAGAAACTAACAGTTAAATAAAGGAAAAATTGAAAATTAGTTGAAAAAAACAGCCATTTGTGTCAACGTTTTCACCTGTAACTTCTTCTAATTATGACAGCTATTTGAAGGCAATATACCGTTATATCCGCTGGACCTTTCTGGTTGTGGGGATATATAGGACTTGTAGGTTCACCAAGAACCCGACGAACCCAGAGCCAATAATTGAGCAGCATCTTGCAATGGTTTTTTATTATGTACCGGGTATATAGCAATTATTTTGGGAAAATGTATACATGGAAAAATTGTTATGAAAGACACCTATGTATTTCTGAAATGGGAACAAAATGTAGATTTTAGAAACAGTAGATATTTGCACATTTCCGAAATTGGGAGTACCCATACTAGCATGAGAATTATAGGTCATTTTTCAAAATGACTTATTTTTTACACATTGTCTTTCATTTGGAAGGCAGAAATGCATCGAAAGTCAATAGGTAATAACAGTTGCTCTACAATTCTGTGTTACCCTAAGTCTCCCGATAAAAATGGTACCTCACTTGTGTGGGTAGCCCTTGTGCCCACAACAGGAAATGGCTCAAAATGCAACGTGGACGTACCACATTTTCACAATGAAAAATTACCCTTTTTTTGCAAAGTGCCTAGGTGTAGTTTTTGAACCCTAGCTCTGCCGGCACCTAGGAAACCTAGCAAACCTATACATTTTTGAAAACTAGACACCCAGGGAATCCAGGATGGGGTGACTTGACTGCCTCCCACCAGGTTCTGTTACCCAGAATCCCTTGCAAACATAACAAATTGTCAAAAAAACACATTTTCCCCACATTTCTGTGGTGGAAAGTTCTGGAATCTGCATGGATCCACAAATTTCCACCCACCCCGCGTTCCCCAAAGTCTTACGAGAAAAATGGTACCTCACTTGTGTGGGTCGTCCTAGTGCCTGCGACAGGAAACTGTGCAAAACGCAACGTGGTCACACCTCAATTTCGCAGTGAAAAATGACCCTTTTTGGCAAAGTGCCTAGCTGTAGTTTTTGAACCCTAGCTCTGCCGGCACCTAGGGAAACCTAGCAAACCTATACATTTTTGAAAACTAGACACCCAGGGGAATCCAGGATGGGGTGACTTGACTTCCTCCCACCAGGTTCTGTTACCCAGAATCCCTTGCAAACCTAAAGAATTGTCAAAAAACCACATTTTCCCCACATTTCTGTGGTGGAAAGTTTTGGAATCTGCGTGGATCCACAAATTTCCACCCACCCCGCGTTCCCCAAAGTCTTACGAGAAAAATGGTACCTCACTTGTGTGGGTCGGCCTAGTGCCTGCGACAGGAAACGGCGCAAAACGCAACGTGGTCACACCTCAATTTCGCAGTGAAAAATGACCCTTTTTGGCAAAGTGCCTAGCTGTAGTTTTTAACCCTAGCTGTGCCGGCACCTAGGGAAATCTAGCAAACCTATACATTTTTGAAAACTAGACACCCAGGGAATCCAGGATGGGGTGACTTGACTGCCTCCGACCAGGTTCTGTTACCCAGAATCCCTTGCAAACATAAAAAATTGTCAAAAAACCACATTTTCCCCACATTTCTGTGGTGGAAAGTTCTGGAATCTGCGTGGATCCACAAATTTCCACCCACCCCGCGTTCCCCAAAGTCTTCCGAGAAAAATGGTACCTCACTTGTGTGGGTCGGCCTAGTGCCTGCGACAGGAAACGGCGCAAAGCGCAACGTGGTCGCACCTCAATTTTGCAGTGAAAAATGACCCTTTTGGGCAAAGTGCCTAGCTGTAGTTTTTGAACCCTAGCTCTGCCGGCACCTAGGAAACCTAGCAAACCTATACATTTTTGAAAACTAGACACCGAGGGGAATCCAGGATGGGGTGACTTGACTGCCTCCCACCAGGTTCTGTTACCCAGAATCCCTTGCAAACATAAAAATTGTCAAAAAAACCACATTTTCCCCACATTTCTGTGGTGGAAAGTTCTGGAATCTGCGTGGGTCCACAAATTTCCACCCACCCCGCGTTCCCCAAAGTCTTACGAGAAAAATGGTACCTCACTTGTGTGGGTCGGCCTAGTGCCTGCGACAGGAAACGGCGCAAAACGCAACGTGGTCACACCTCAATTTCGCAGTGAAAAATGACCCTTTTTGGCAAAGTGCCTAGCTGTAGTTTTTGAACCCTAGCTCTGCCGGCACCTAGGAAACCTAGCAAACCTATACATTTTTGAAAACTAGACACCCAGGGGAATCCAGGATGGGGTGACTGGACTGCCTCCCACCAGGTTCTGTTACCCAGAATCCCTTGCAAACATAAAAAATTGTCAAAAAAACCACATTTTCCCCACATTTCTGTGGTGGAAAGTTCTGGAATCTGCGTGGATCCACAAATTTCCACCCACCCCGCGTTCCCCAAAGTCTTCCGAGAAAAATGGTACCTCACTTGTGTGGGTCGGCCTAGTGCCTGCAACAGGAAACGGCGCAAAACGCAATGTGGTCACACCTCAATTTCGCAGTGAAAAATGACCCTTTTTGGCAAAGTGCCTAGCTGTAGTTTTTGAACCCTAGCTCTGCCGGCACCTAGGGAACCCTAGCAAACCTATACATTTTTGAAAACTAGACACCCAGGGGAATCCAGGATGGGGTGAGTGGACTGCCGCCCACCAGGTTCTGTTACCCAGAATCCCTTGCAAACCTAAAAATTGTCAAAAAAACCACATTTTCCCACATTTCTGTGGTGGAAAGTTCTGGAATCTGCGTGGATTCACAAATTTCCACCCACCCCGCGTTCCCCAAAGTCTTCTGAGAAAAATGGTACCTCACTTGTGTGGGTCGGCCTAGTTCCCGCGACAGGAAACGGCGCAAACGCAACGTGGTCTCACCTCAATTTCGCAGTGAAAAATGACCCTTTTTGGCAAAGTGCCTAGCTGTAGTTTGTGAACCCTAGCTCTGCCGGCACCTAGGGAAACCTACCAAACACACACATTTCTGAAAAGTAGACACCCGGGGGCTTCCAGGGAGGTATGGCTTGCGTGGATCCCCCAACGTTTCCTTACCCAGAATCCCCTGCAAACCTCAATTTTAGCTGAAAAAATCACTTTTTCACACATTTGTGTGTGGGAAAGTGTGGCATCACTGGCCTCACACAAATTTCCTACCACCCAGCGTTCCCCAGGTCTCCCGATAAAAATGGTGCCTCACTCGGGTGGGAGGCCCAAGTACCCGCGACAGGCAAGGGCCCACAACGTATTGAGGCGACCTCAAAATGGCCTATCACAAAACTACCTGGTTTTGCAAGGGGTCCCATGACGTTTTGGCCCGGGGCTCGCGGCCACCTAGGAAACCTACCAAACCTACACATTTCTGAAAAGTAGACACCGGGGATTCCAGGGAGGTATGGCTTGCGTGGATCCACCAAAGTTTTCTTACCCAGAATCCCTGCAAACCTGATATTTTGCTCAAAAATCACTTTTTCGCACATTGTTGTGTGGTAAAGTTGTGGAATCATGGGGCTGACACAAATTTCCTACCACCCAGCGTTCCCCCAGGTCTCCCGATAAAAATGGTGCCTCACTCGTGTGGGAGGCCCAAGTACCAGCGACAGGCAAGGGCCCACAACGTAGTGAGGCGACCTCAAAATGGCCTTTCACAAAACGACCTGGTTTTGCAAGGGGTCACCTGGGTTTTGGCCCCGTGCTCGGTAGCCATCTAGAGAAACCTACCAAACCCACACATTTCTGAAAAGTAGACACCCGAGGGCTTCCAGGGAGGTATGGCTTGCGTGGATCCCCAACGTTTCCTTACCCAGAATCCCCTGCAAACCTCAATTTTAGCTGAAAAAATCACTTTTTCACACATTTGTGTGTGGGAAAGTGTGGCATCACTGGCCTCACACAAATTTCCTACCACCAGCGTTCCCCAGGTCTCCCGATAAAAATGGTGCCTCACTCGGGTGGGAGGCCCAAGTACCGCGACAGGCAAGGGCCCACAACGTATTGAGGCGACCTCAAAATGGCCTATCACAAAACTACCTGGTTTTGCAAGGGGTCCCATGACGTTTTGGCCCGGGCTCGGCGGCCACCTAGGAAACCTACCAAACCTACACATTTCTGAAAAGTAGACACCCGGGGATTCCAGGAGGTATGGCTTGCGTGGATCCACCAAAGTTTTCTTACCCAGAATCCCTGCAAACCTGATATTTTGCTCAAAAATCACTTTTTCGCACATTGTTGTGTGGTAAAGTTGTGGAATCATGGGGCTGACACAAATTTCCTACCACCCAGCGTTCCCCCAGGTCTCCCGATAAAAATGGTGCCTCACTCGTGTGGGAGGCCCAAGTACCAGCGACAGGCAAGGGCCCACAACGTAGTGAGGCGACCTCAAAATGGCCTTTCACAAAGCGACCTGGTTTTGCAAGGGGGTCACCTGGGTTTTGGCCCCGTGCTCGGTAGCCATCTAGAGAAACCTACCAAACCCACACATTTCTGAAAAGTAGACACCCGGGGCTTCCAGGGAGGTATGGCTTGCGTGGATCCCCAACGTTTCCTTACCCAGAATCCCCTGCAAACCTCAATTTTAGCTGAAAAAAATCACTTTTTCACACATTTTTGTGTGGGAAAGTGTGGCATCACTGGCCTCACACAAATTTCCTACCACCCAGCGTTCCCCAGGTCTCCCGATAAAAATGGTGCCTCACTTGTGTGGGAGGCCCAAGTACACGCGACAGGCAAGGGCCCACAACGTATTGAGGCGACATCAAAATTGCCTATCACAAAATGTTTTGGGCCCTTGCCTGTCGCGGTACTTGGGCCTCCCACCCAGTGAGGCACCATTTTTATCGGGATACCTGGGGAACGCTGGGTGGTAGGGAATTTGTGTCAGCCCCGTGATGCCACAGCTTACCACACAAAATGTGTGAAAAAGTGATTTTTCAGCCAAATTTCAGGTTTGCAGGGGATTCTGGGTAAGAAGCCGTTGGGGGATCCACGCAAGCCATACCTCCCTGGAATCCCCGGTGTCTACTTTTCAGAAATGTGTAGGTTTGGTAGGTTTCCCTAGGTGGACGCCGAGCCCGGGCCAAAGCGTCATGGGACCCCCTTGCAAAAACAGGTAGTTTTGTGATAGGCCATTTTGAGGTCGCCTCAATACGTTGTGGGCCCTTGCCTGTCGCGGGTACTTGGGCCTCCCACCCGAGTGAGGCACCATTTTTATTGGGAGACCTGGGGAACGCTGGGTGGTAGGAAATTTGTGTCAATCCCATGATTCGACAACTTTACCACACAAAAATGTGCGAAAAAGTGATTTTTCAGCAAAATATCAGGTTTGCAGGAGATTCTGGGTAAGAAAACGTTGGTGGATCCACGCAAGTCATACCTCCCTGGAATGCCCCGGGTGTCTACTTTTCAGAAATGTGTAGGTTTGTAGGTTTCCGTGGGTGGCCGTCGAGCCCGGGCCAAAACGTCATGGGACCCCTTGCAAAACCAGGTCGCTTTGTGATAGGCCATTTTGAGGTCGCCTCAATACGTTGTGGGCCCTTGCCTGTCGCGGGTACTTGGGCCTCCCACCCGAGTGAGGCACCATTTTTATTGGGAGACCTGGGAGAACGCTGGGTGGTAGGAAATTTGTGTCAATCCCATGATTCGACAGCTTTGCCACACAAAATGTGCGAAAAAGTGATTTTTCAGCAAAATATCAGGTTTGCAGGGGATTCTGGGTAAGAAGCGTTGGTGGATCCACGCAAGTCATACCTCCCTGGAATGCCCCGGGTGTCTAGTTTTCAGAAATGTGTAGGTTTGGTAGGTTTCCGTAGGTGGCCGTCGAGCCCGGGCCAAAGCGTCATGGGACCCCCTTGCAAAACCAGGTCGTTTTGTGATAGGCCATTTTGAGGTCGCCTCAATACGTTGTGGGCCCTTGCCTGTCGCGGTACTGGGCCTCCCACCCGAGTGAGGCACCATTTTATTGGGAGACCTGGGGAACGCTAGGTGGTACGAAATTTGTGTCAATCCCATGATTCCACAGCTTTACCACACAAAATGTGCGAAAAAGTGATTTTTCAGCAAAATATCAGGTTTGCAGGGATTCTGGGTAAGAAACGTTGGTGGATCCACGCAAGTCATACCTCCCTGGAATGCCCGGGTGTCTACTTTTCAGAAATGTGTAGGTTTGGTAGGTTTCCATAGGTGGCCGCCGAGCCCGGGCCAAACGTCATGGGACCCCCTTGCAAAACCAGGTCGCTTTGTGATAGGCCATTTTGAGGTCGCCTCAATACGTTGTGGGCCCTTGCCTGTCGCTGGTACTGGGCCTCCCACCCGAGTGAGGCACCATTTTTATTGGGAGACCTGGGGAACGCTGGGTGGTAGGAAATTTGTGTCAATCCCATGATTCCACAGCTTTACCACACAAAATGTGCGAAAAAGTGATTTTTCAGCAAAATATCAGGTTTGCAGGGGATTCTGGGTAAGAAACGTTAGTGGATCCACGCAAGTCATACCTCCCTGGAATGCCCGGGTGTCTACTTTTCAGAAATGTGTAGGTTTGGTAGGTTTCCGTAGGTGACCGCGAGCCCGGGCCAAAATGTCATGGGACCCCCTTGCAAAACCAGGTCGTTTTGTGATAGGCCATTTTGAGGTCGCCTCAATACGTTGTGGGCCCTTGCCTGTCGCGGGTACTTGGGCCTCCCACCCGAGTGAGGCACCATTTTTATCGGGAGACCTGGGGGATTGCTGGGTGGTAGGAAATTTGTGTCAGCCCCATGATTCCACAACTTTACCACACAAAAATGTGCGAAAAAGTGATTTTTCAGCAAAATATCAGGTTTGCAGGGGATTCTGGGTAGGAAAACATTGGGGGACCCACTAAGCCATACCTCGCTGGACTCCCCAGAGTGTCTAGTTTTCAGAAATGTGTGGGTTTGGTAGGCTTCCTAAGATGGCCGCCGAGCCCAGGGCCAAAAACCTCACTGGTGTGGGTGGTTCAAGTACCCGCAACAGGCAAGGGCCCAAAACGTATTGAGGAGACATCAAAATGATCTATCACAAAACAAGCTGGTTTTGCAAGGGAGTCACCTGGGTTTTGGCCCCGGGCTCGGCGGCCATCTTGGGAAACCTACCAAACCCACACATTTCTGAAAACTAGACACCCGGGGAGTCCAACGAGGTATGGCTTGCGTGGATCCCCAACGTTTTCCTACCCAGAATGCCCTGCAAACCTCAAATTTAGCTGAAAAAAATCACTTTTCTCTCAAATTTCTATGTGGGAAAGTTCTGGAATCTACGTGGATCCACAAATTTCCTCCCACCCAGCGTTCCCCCAGGTCTCCCGATAAAATGATACCTCACTTGCGTGGGTGGGTCAAGTACCCAGCGACAGAAAAGGGCCCAAAACCTATTGAGGCGACATCAAAATTACTTATCACAAAACAACCTGGTTTTGCAAGGGAGTCCCAGGAGTTTTGGCCCTGGGCTCGGCGGCCATCTTGGGAAACTACCAAACTCAAACATTTCTGAAAGCTAGACACCCGGGGAGTCCAGCGAGGTATGGCTTGCGTGGGTCCCACAACGTTTTCCTACCCAGAATCCCTGCAAACCTCAAATTTAGCTGAAAAAATCACTTTTTCCATACATTTTGCGTGGGATCACCGTGCCGGCACAAATGTCCTACCACCCAGCGTTCCCCTTGTTCTCCCGAGTAAAATGATACCTCACTTGTGTGGGTGGGCCAAAGGCCTGTGACTGGGAAGAGCCCAAAACATAGGGATTTAGGGTATAGCACCGAGAATTCTAAGCGCTATATTTTTTTAAAAATACGTTTTTAGCCAGTTCTGCTTTGGACACCCACACAAGTGAGGTATCATTTTACTCGGGGAACAAGGGCAACGCTGGGTGGTAGGACATTTGTGCCAGCACGGTGATTCCACGCAAAAATATGTGGAAAATATGGTTTTTCAGCTAAATTTGAGGTTGCAGGGATTCTGGGTAGGGAAACGTTGGGGGATCCACGCAAGCCATACCTCATTGGACTCCCAGGGTGTCTAGTTTTCAGAAATGTGTGGGATTGGTAGGTTTCCCTAGATGGCGGCGAGCCCGGGGCCAAAACCAGGTGCCCCCAAAACCAGGTAGTTTTGTTATAGGTAGTTTTGAAGTCTCCACAATACGATTTGGGCCATTTCCTGTTTCAGCCACTATGCCTACCCACACAAGTGAGGTACCATTTTTATCGGGAGCCCTGGGGGAACGCAGGGTGGTAGGAAATTTGTGGATCCACGCACATTCCAGAACTTTCCACCACAGAAATGTGAGGAAAATGTGTTTTTTGGACATATTTTTAGGTTTGCAAGGGATTCTGGGTAACAGATCCTGGTGAGAGCCAGTCAAGTCACCCCATCCTGGATTCCCCTGGGTGTCTAGTTTTCAAAAATGTATAGGTTTGCTAGGTTTCCCTAGGTGCTGGCAGTGTTAGGGTTCAAAATCTACAGCTAGGCACTTTGCAAAAAAAGGGTCCGTTTTCACTGTGAAAATGTGGTGTGTCCACGTTGCGTTTGGGCCGTTTCCTGTCGCGGGCACTAGGCCTACCCACACATGTGAGGTGCCATTTTTCTCGGAAGACTTTGGGGAACGCGGGATGGGTGGAAATTTGTGGATCCACGCAGATTCCAGAACTTTCCACCACAGAAAAGTGAGGAAAATTTGTTTTTTTGACAAATGTTTCGGTTTGCAAGGGATTCTGGGTAACAGAACCTGGTGAGAGCCAGTCAAGTGACCCAATCCTGGATTCCCCTGGGTATCTAGTCTTCAAAAATGTATAGGTTTGCTAGGTTTCCCTAGGTGCCGGCAGAGTTAGGGTTCAAAATCTACAGCTAGGCACTTTGCAAAAAGGGTCCGTTTTCACTGTGAAAATGTGGTGTGTCCATGTTGTGTTTTGGGCCGTTTCCTGTCGCGGCCACTAGTCCTACCCACACAAGTGAGGTACCATTTTTCTCGAAAGACTTTGGGGAACGCGGGGTGGGTGGAATTTTGTGGATCCACGCAGATTCCAGAACTTTCCACCACAAAAATGTGAGGAAAATGTGTTTTTTGGGACAAATTTTTAGGTTTGCAAGGGATTCTGGGTAACAGAACCTGGTGAGAGCCAGTCAAGTCAGCCCATCCTGGATTCCCTGGGTGTCTAGTTTTAAAAAATGTATAGGTTTGCTAGGTTTCCCTGGGTGCCGGCAGAGCTAGGAACCAAATTCAACAGGTAGGCACATTCCGAAAAAGTCAGTGCCTAGTGGGCTTTCTGCCGCCCTGGGGAGGGGAAATCAGGGGCTATTGCCTCGATATGCCCCGAGGGGGCAGAAAGACTGTGGCTATTCTTTGGGTGGGTCGGGGCATTGGGATGCCTATGATGGTCAGCCCCCACCCCTCCGTATAAAAAGCCAGCATAATCGCTGGCACATAGTGGGCTTTCTGCCCCCGGGGGCAGATCAGGGGCTACTGCCCCCATCTGCCTCCTGGGAGGGCAGAAAGACAGTGACTTCTTTTGGGGTGGGTGGGGGCATTGGCATGTCCATTCTTGGCAGCCCCACCCCGAACTTTGTAAAAAAAAATCCCTGGTGGCTAGTGGGCTTTCTGCCCCCGGGGGCAGATAAGGTGCTATTGCCCCATCTGCCTCCCAGGGGGCAGAAAGACTGTAGCATTTTTTTTGGGTTGGGGGCATTGACATGCAAATTCTGGGCAGCCCCCACCCCTACCTATATAAAAAAAAATCCCTGGCGCTTAGTGGGCTTTCTGCCCCCTCCCGGGGGCAGATCAGGGGCTATTGCCCCCATCTGCCTCCTGGGGGGCAGAAAGTTTTTTTTTCTTTGGGGGTAGGGTGGGGGCATTTGCATGCCCATTCTGGGCAGCCCCCACCCGGGCCTATAAAAAAATAATCCCTGGCATCTAGGGTATTTCTGAACCCCGGGTGGGTGCAGATTGGTGGCCGCTGCCACCATCTGCCCCCGGGGGCAGAAAGACTGGAATTTCATGGGGGAGGGGTGGGGGCATTGGCATGCCCATCTTGGGCAACCCCACCCCTAAATGTATCGAGGGGAAAAAACCTGGTGTCTAGTGGGCTTTCTGCCCCCGGGGGCAGATTGAGGCTACTGCCCCCATCTGCCCCCAGGAGGGGCAGAAAGACTGTACCTTTGCGGCGGGGTGGGGTGGGGGCATTGGCATGCCCATATTGGGCAGCCCCCACCCCAAATTATAATTTAAAACAAATCCCTGGTATCTAGTGGGCTTTCTGCCCCCGGGGGCAGATTGGGGGCTACTGCTCCCATCTGCCCCCAGGAGGGGCAGAAAGACTAGTACCTTTGCGGCGGGGTGGGGTGGGGGCATTGGCATGCCCATATTGGGCAGCCCCACCCCTAACTATAATTTTCAAAAAATCCCTGGTATCTAGTGGGCTTTCTGCCCCCGGGGCAGATTGGGGGCTACTGCCCCATCTGCCCCCAGGGGGCAGAAAGACTAATTTTGTGGCCGGGGGGATGGGGGCATCGGCATGCCCGTTTTGGGCAGCCCCACCCTAAATATAATTTAAATAGAAATCCCTGGTGTCTAGTGGGCTTTCTACCCCGGGGGCAGATTGGGGGCTACTGCCCCCATCTACCCCAGGGGGCAGAAAGACTAATTATGCCAAAAATTGTATGGGGGAGCAAAGGCCCTTGCCCAAGGGGCCGCTCCCCTCCCTGGTGCTTAGTGAGTGGATCCCTGCTTGGGGATCGCCCTCCTGGGGCGATCCCCAAGCAGAGATCCACTAGTGAGGTACCATTGGAAAGGGAGATTCTCCCTTTCCAACGATACCTCTCCTGAGTTTCTACGTGCTCAGGGGCTGAGATAGCCCCTGAGCACGTAGAAACTGAAACTGTAATGAGCCTCTTGGCTCATTTCAGTTTCAGTTTCACTGAAATGAGATCAGCGCGACGTGCGCGCCGATCGTCATTTCAGGGAAACCAGGGAGCCTCGGGAGCTGGGAAGCTCTTCCCCAGCTCCCGAGGCTTAGGAGATGAAGGGAATCCCTCTGGTGCCCGCACCAGAGGGATTTCCTGACTGGGTTCCATGACGAGCTGGACTCGTCATGAGCACACGAGCACTGTGTGCCATGACGAGTCCAGCTCGTCATGAGCATGGAAGGGGTTAAACTTTACAGAAACACACAGTCACTGGATGATGTCATCAGTGATGTCTTCAGTGATGTCATATGAGATGTCATCAGTGATGTCATCAGTGATGTCACTGACCATGTCATGAGTGATGTAATATGTGACGTCACCAGTAGTGCATTGCGGGGGCGCGAGTTATAGTTAGCTGAACTAACTATAACGGGGGAATTTCTATGGATTTGTACGAGTGAATTGTCCAACGAACGATAAGTGTCCCTACAACCTTTGGTTTTTCAGTGAATATATATATATATATTTTTTCACTGAAAAAACCATAGGTTTCAGGGACGTTATAGTTAGAAATTAGCATTTAAAAACCCTTTGAAATTCACTGAAAAAACCATAGGTTTCAGGGACGTTATAGTTAGAAATTAGCATTTAAAAAACCTTAGAAATTCCCTGAAAAACCCACAGGTTTCAGGGGGGAAACAACCTTCACAACGCATGCATTACATCGCATGCCATTAGATTGCGGTTTTTACAACGCAAGTCGTTACAACGACTTGCGCTGGAGGGCGCTATAGGACAAGGAATAGTTTAATTTACTATCCAACACCTTCCCTACTGTACGTAGGCTGGAGTTAGAATAGTAAATTAAACTACTCCTAAGTCCAGCGCCCTCCAACGAAAGTCGTTGTAACGACTTGCGTTGGAAAAACCGCGATCTAATGGCATGCGATGTGAATGCATGCGTTCTATCGTCATACATTCGTTTCAGGGATGTTATAGTTAGTTGGACATTTCAGTCATAAAAAACCAGAGAAATTCGGCTGTTATAGTGAGTTGAGCTAACTATAACTCGTGCCCCCGCAATGCACTGCTGATAACGTCACATATTACAACATTCATGCCATGGTCAGTGACATCACTGATGACATCTCAAATGACATCACTGATGACATCACTGATGACATCACTGATGACATCATCCAGTGACTGTGTTTCTGTAAAGTTTGAATATGTTTTATATATATATATGCCAAGGTGTATTGAAGAATGAGTGGGTGTATAAGTGTCTGAATGGATGATTTAGTAGGTGCGTGACTGACTGTATAAGTGAGTGATTAAACGGGTCTTACTGAATGCATGGGTTAGTGACTAAACTGTTTGAATGTCTGTATCAGTCTGTCAGTTGGTGTGTAAGCGGCTGCATGGGTTGGTGAGTAGCTACATGAGTGTCTATATGGGTTATTGATTGGTTGTCTGAGTATCTCTATGGGTGCCTGAGTGTCTCTGTGGGTGGGTGGGGGTGGATGACTCTGTGCATAGATGTGTGAGTGGGTGATTCACTAGGTGTATGGGTTCAAGAGTGCATCTGTGAAGGGCTGTGTGGGTGGGTGAGTGTGTGTATGGTTGTGTTGGTGAGTGAATGGATGTCTCAGTGGTACATGTGTGAGTAACTACGAATGTGAAAGGCAGTATATGTGAGTGTTGGAGTATATAAATGACTATATGTGAGAGTGAGTGATTGTGAGAGTGGCTGTATGGATGAGTGTGTGCTTGTATCAGTGATTGTATAAGTGAGTATGTGTTAGTATCTGAATGAATAAGTGAGGTGGTGTGTGAATAACTGTATAAGTGAGTAAATGAAAGTGTGATTGATTCTTTGCATGACTGACTAGGTGTGTGAATAACTCTGGAGGAGTGGCAGTGTGCGAGTGTCTGTATAGGTGTATGAGTGCATATGATAGTGTTGTATTGATGAGTGACTGCATGTATGAGTGACTGTATGGGTGAATGAGTTTATGTGTTTGTAGACCTAGGAATCAGTGAGTGGGTATGTAGTAACTGGTATTGGTGTGTCTATGGTTTCGAAAATGGTAGTCTGTATTTTAGAGTGGGTGTATCAAATGTTATATTAGGGTGTGAGGAGGTGCATCAGATTATCACGTGGATGATGTCATCAGTGATGTCATTTGAGATGTCATCAGTGATGTCATCAGTGATGTCACTGACCATGTCATGAATGATGTAATATGTGATGTCATCAGCAGTGCATTGCGGGGGCACGAGTTATAGTTAGCTCAACTAACTATAACAGCCGAATTTCTCTGGTTTTGTATGAGTGAAATGTCCAACTAACTATAACGTCCCTGAAACCTGTCGTTTTTTCTGTGAATTTCTAAGGTTTTTAAATGCTAATTTCTAACTATAACGTCCCTGAAACCTATGGTTTTTTCAGTGAATTTCAAAGGGCTTTTTAAATGCTAATTTCTAACTATAACGTCCCTGAAACCTATGCTTTTTTTCAGGGAATTTCTAAGGTTTTTTAAATGAAAATTTCAAAATATAACGTCCCTGTAACTTGTGGTTTTTTCAGTGAATTTCTAAGGTTTTTTAAATGCTAATTTCTAACTATGCCTACAGAGGTAGGACATGTACAGAAAGAGGAAGAAAGGTGCAGAAAGAAGCAAGAGAAATGCAGAAAGAGGCAACAGAAGTCCAGAAAGAGGAAGAAAGGTGCAGAAAGAAGCAAGAGATATGCAGAAAGAACCAACAGAGGTGCAGAAAGAGGCCTTTTTGCAAAGTCATCCTGTGCCCTGGGCACCCCCCTAACTTTTTGCTGACTGGTACTGGTGGTAACTGATTCTGACTGACCCTGGGCTCTGCCTAACCAGGCCCGGAACCAGTGCTATGCTGAAAGACACTTAGAATACAGTGAAATGACCTACATACACTAGGGTACACTATGGGTTGGGGTACCCCTGTGATTGGCATGACCTACCCGGTAAGGCCCTAGTACATAATAGGGCAGGGGGATTAAAACTACCTCTAAGTCCCTAGTATATAATAGGGCATGGCAGTTTAGAGGCCAGCAGCCCTTTTCTGCACTTGCATGTGTGCACTGCTAAGCCTGAGGACAGTTCAAAGGTAGCTCTATGTGTGCAGAAAGAGTCAAGAGAGGTGCAGAAAGAGGCAACAGACTTACAGAAAGAAGCAACAGAGGTGCAGCAAGTGGGAAGAGGGTTGCAGAATGAGGCAAGAGAAGTGCAGAAATAAGCAACAGAGGTGCAGAAAGAGACAAGAGAAGTTCAGAAAGAGGCAGCAGAGGTGCAGAAACAGGCAGAAGAGGTGCAGAAAGAGGGAACAGGGGTGCAGAAAGAAGCAGGAGGGGTGCAGAAATTTGTAAGAGAGGAGCAGAAGAAGCAGGAGCAGTGCAGTAAAAAACAACAGAGGTGCAGAAGGAGGCAGGAGGGGTACAGAAAGAGGCAAAAGAAGAGCAGAAACAAGCAAAAGAGATGCGGAAAGAGGCTAGAGGGGTACAGAAAGAGGCAAGAGAGATGCAGAAATAGGCAAGAGAGGTACACAAAGAGGCAAGAGTTGTGCAGAAAGAGGCAAGAGAGTTGCACAAAGAGGGAAGAAGAGGGGTGCAGAAACAGACAAAAGGAGTGCAGAGAGACGCAAGTGAGGTACAGAAAGAGGCATGAGAGGTGCAGAAAGAGGCAATAAAGGTGCAGAAACGGGCAAGAGAAGTGTTGAAAGAGGCAAGAGAGGTGCAGAAAGAGGCAAGAGAACTGCAGAAAGTGGCAAGAGAGTTGCAGAAAGAGGCAAGCGAACTGCAGAAGGAGGCAAGCGAACTGCAGAAAGAGGCAAGAGAGTTGCAGAAACAGGCAAAAGGGGTGCAGAAACAGGGAACAGGTGGGCAGACTGAGGCAAGAGAGGTGCAGAAAGAGGGAAGAGGGTTGCAGAAAGAGACAAGAGGGGTGCAGAAAGAAGCAACAGAGGTGCAGAAAGAAGCAAGAGAAGTGCAGAAGGAAGCAACAGAGGTGCAGAGAGGCAGGAGGTGTGCAGAAAGAGGCAAGAGAAGTGCAGAAAGAAACAACAGAGGTGCAGAAAGAGGCAAGAGAAGTGTAGAAAGAGGCAAGAGAGGTGCAGAAACAGGCAGGAGAGGTGCAGAAAGAGGGAACAGGGGTGCAGAAAGAGGCAAGGGGGTACAGGAGGAAGCAAGTGAGGTGCAGAAAGAGGCAACAGAGGTGCAGAAACAGGCAAGAGGTGCAGAAAGAGGCAAGAGAGGTACAGAAAGTAGAAGAGATTAGCAGAAAGAGGCAAAAAAATTGCAGAAAAAAGAAAGTTGCAGAAAGAAGCAACAGAAATGCAGAAAGTGGTAAGAGAGGCGCAGAAAGAAGCAAGAGTGGTTTGCACACCATTAGTACCAATTTAACACCTACATTTAGCAATAAGTAACAGGTGACCATTTTAGGTTTACAAAGGGCCTTCCATCACGCTGTTACACTTGTCGCTGCATTTTTGGTAACGTTTGAGCCATTTGAGCTAGAAACAAGGCTGCAGATTAGGCAGCAGATGATGGATTATGTAGCTAATGCGGAAAATGTATAATTGTGCGGAAGTCGGTGCAGCCAAACCGTCGCAAAATTCCAGTGGCCCTGCTCATACCTCTGACTAGGTCCAGAAGTGCTCCTCAGTGATTCCTTCTTTTTTTGTCTCATTGAGTTCATAATTTAGCTTCTATGGAAATGAGGAAGACTAAACCTGAGGTTACCACTCCACAACACAGACTACCATACCACATAATTACTCTCCATAACACATAATCCCACTCTACATAATTCCTATACACTAAATACCACATACTTTCTATCCACATAATTTGACTGCACAACATACCACATAATTTCACTACACACAAAGTACATCCACTCCACTCCAAAAAACATTAGTAAAAAACTTTTAGATTTACAACGCCAATAGCTCTAACTCTTGCAAATGCGAGACCTATTACCTTACAAATGCTTCTATAACTGGTAGTCACGTTTGCAGACTGGAGAAGAAAGGGGGCTGGGCCTCCAACCAACGCCCAGTAAGTCCACTGCGTAGGACTTACAGGAGGCACCAAGAGGGCTACTTGGCCGCCAAAGTCCCTCAGGAGTAATGTAGACTTCATCCCACAACCAGTACTGTGCCAGGAGTCGCATTTGCAAAGTGGTGGAGAAAGGTGAGTGTGGCCGCCGAAGACCTCTCAGCAATCCCACTGTGTGGGACTTACTGGAGGTAGCAGGAGGTGTAGTTGGCCCCCAAGGTGAACCTTGGGGGCCAACTACCCCTCCTATTACCTCCAGTAAGTCCCACACAGCAGGATTGCTAAATTCTCGTAGCAGGTCACGCCCCCCTTTCACTACCACTCTGCAAACGCACTTCCTGGCGTGCTCTTGGATGAGGATTAAAGTCCCTTTCACTGCTGGGGGTCCTTAGGTGCCAACTAGCCTACCTGACATCTCCAGTATGCCCCAGATAGTGGGATTGCTGAAAGGTGGACACAGGCTACGCCCCCTTTCTCCACCACTCTGCAAATGTGCCTCCTGGCGCATTCTGGGTTGGGGGATTAAGTCCCCTTAAATCCTGAGGGTCCCTAGGGGCCAACTAGCCCACCAGGTACCTCCTGTAAGCCCTACACAGCTGCATTGTTGAGAGTGGTCCGAGGCCACACCCCCTTTTTACACCACTCCGCAAATTTGCCTCCTGGCACACTGCTGGTGGAGCAATGAGGTCCTCTTGTGTCCTGAGGATCTCAGGACTAAAGTGGACTTCATCCTCGAGCAGCAGTGCGGGCCCCCGCTAATTTATTGTACATTGCCCCCTGGACCTGGTCCACCTGGGGGCTTATAGAAAATGAAGCACGGGAGCCCGCACTTCACTTTTTTTATTTTCTCGGCCGGATTTGCGCACCCATCGCAATCTTTTTTTAAAAAAATGCTTTTTTTGGCCCTGGAGTTCCTTGTGGGACCCCCTGAGCAGGCCTAGGGGGTCAGGGTGTTTCTACCCTGCCTCCTTTTCTTGTTTTTTTATCTTTTTTTTTACTGTCTTGTTACTCGGTTCTATCGAGTCACAAGATGGCTGCCAACACTTCCTGGTTTGGAGTGTTGGCAGCCAATCAGAAGTCAGCTTGGGAGGGTTCGCGAATCCTCCTCGGTGCTCAGATATTGATATTTTTTATTTTTAAATTTCTCAGTAACTACTGAACGGATTTACACCATTTAAAGCAAAGAGTGCACTCTGGACCAAGAGCTACCTCTCTGCCAAATTTGGTGTAATTCCGTTTAGCAGTTCGGGCTGTAGCCGCGACAAAAGTTGCTATGGAAATTAACATGGGGAAATCGCGTTTTGGGACCCCCCTTTTTTCTCGGCCTCCGCTTTACGAATCATCCCGATATATATATATATATATATATATATATATATATATATATATATATACTGGTAGCAGCAGCACCTAAGCGTGTGTGGGTGGGTGGGGTGGGTGTATGTGTGCGTGCAAGCACGCACATGAGTGCGTGCTTTGGACTGTGTACATCTATGTGCGTGCACAGGCATGCAAGACTGTGTGTGGGCGAGCACACGGATGTGTGTCTGTGGTGCTACACTCTTTACATTGTAACTTTCCCAGTTACAGAGTAGTACACACTGCAGACTACCGGTGTCGTGCACATATTCACCGGCCCTGAGGTAATGAGATCACTATATTATGCGTCCGTGAACACTCCTTATGCTGTGGTCTCTGCCGGGTTAGCACAAACCGTAGCCTTGCTTAAGAACATACTTTCAGGTGGTCTGTACTAGGTCAAAGCGCACTATATGCTGTATTTGCACACAATACGCTGATGGGTGGTACAGTAATAAAGATTGCACATTAAGGTTGCCTGAGCTGTACTCCTACATACTTTGCCTTGACTGCATAATTGCATACCCACAGCCGGTGGTATAAATTATATGCGGTTTCATGCACAGCCTGTCCGTGCATTGCATGCGCACAACTCTAGCTGAACGGCGATAGGTTTCCCCGTTAGTTTTCACACCTCCAGCTGGATAGCGATTGGCTGTCCAGTCAGTGTGCGCACCTACAACTGGGCCTAACTAAATTGCATAGTCAGTATGATCACCGGCGGTTGTGCTAGGTGGGTAGGCATTTCCGAGTGCACACATCGCAAGCTTATCTCGGATTGGTTTTCCTGTTCGTTTGCATGCCTGAACACGATTGTGCTTGTGTGCACACCTCCAGCGGGGCACCATTGGGTCTCACTGGCAGTTTGTGTACCCCCCCGGCAAGGCTGGGCTCCATTTACCTGCCTATGTATGCACATCAGATTGCACACCCCAGCTGTATAGTGCTTGGCTGCTCTGTCATTGAGCACACCCCCAGCTAGGCCATGCTAGGTATGCCCACTTTTGCCTTGCTACCCTACATCAGTGGACTACTACTTTCCCAGTGTCGGTAAGCAGTGCACCCTCTCAGCTGCATTCTTATGGGCTATCCTCTCAGCGTGCACTTCACGCTTGCGGTGGTCTGCTCTAGATTTGCCTTTCATTTTACCCACCTCAGCTGGGCAGAGCTGTGCTTCCGTTGCGCACAGCACAGCTGAGATAGCTCCTTTGTGTGCACACACTTACAGCTATACTAGATATCCTAGTCCGTGCACACAACTCAGCTGGACTGCATGAGGTCTCCAGTGCAAACATCTATAGCTGCGCTAGGGTTCTCAGTCATCACCAGCTCCAATGCCAATACCAGTACCAGGGTACACTCCTTCCCTCGCTTCCTAGTGGCACAACCTTGCGATAGATTTCCAGGCCACGCACCCAGTGTGCACTATCCCCTCTATAGTGTACACTCCCTCCCCTCTGATCCCAGTGTGCACATTCCCCCAAAGAGGTTTCCAGGCCACGCGCCTCAGGTGGCTGCGCTAGGTTTCCAAAGCACGCTCTTTCCTCTCTGGTCCCAGTGCGCACTATCCCCTCGATAGTGTACACTCCCTCCCCTCTGATCCCAGTGTGCACAATCCCCCGATAGGATTCCAGTCCGCGCACCTCAGGTGGGCTGCGGTAGGGCTCCCAGTCAGTATGTACACAAGAGCTGCCCTGCGATAGATTTCCCGCTCCAGTAGCACACCTTCAGGTGGACTACAGCAGGGAGGTGTCCAGATCGCAGTCATTCTGCTTGCTTTGCAGTGTGCGCAGCAGGGCACCATGGATCGTAATGCAACTGCTTAAAATAACCGGCTCTGGATTGGGGAATAAAAGGAAGCCACAATCAGGGAGCAGTGTGGACCTCGTCTGGTTTAGGGTAGGTTTTTCATTCAATGCGCACATCCCAAGGAAGAGCAATACCACCGCCCCCTTCTGCCTCCAGATTCTGAGATGTGTAGTAAAAGGAAGCCACAATCAAACAGCAGTGCGACCCTTACACACTGGGCCCCTGTGTAACTGTATCCGCTGCACCATTGATCGCTACACACCTGCTCCGCCCCCTCTGGTTTAAAGTCCGCACACCTCACCATAAAGTCAGACAGAGGTGGGCCCTGGTGCCACTGCATCTGCTGCACCATTGATACAGCACCCCTGTGCTCGCTAAGTTTAAAGTCTGCTTACTGAGCTCATTTTCCACTCAGTGCGTAATATCTCAGCACACCTGCGTTTGGTCGCCCTCTCGGTGTGCCCACCTCCAGCTGGAATGCAGTAGGTTTCCAGTGCACACACCAGTCTCCCAGGCACAAGCCCTCTAAGCACAGGCACGCTTCTCATGTGGGCTTAGCATGTTTCCAGCGAACACAACTCGATTGGGCTGCTCCAGGTTTCGTTCGCTCGCCTCCAATGAGGGAGGCTTCTCTAGGTTGACAGTGAGGGAGCACACCTCAACTGTGCAGTGCTAGGTTTTCCCGTTATTGCACAGCGCTACACCTTCTCGCAGCGTGTGCCTTCCTGCCTTAAAAGCCAAAATGACGCAGTGTGCCACACTCACCCCACAGACGCAGCGCCCAAAGTCCAGTGCGCCATCCTCCAGTCACTGACACCAGTCCCGACCAAGTGTTGCCCTCTCCCCTTGAACCACCGCCTGCATGGACACCCCTTCTACTGTGCTGTGTGGGTGGTGGGGTCTCTTGCCTCACCCTGCTGTCCACACTCATGAGGCTGGATGCTGCGTCCCAAGGTGTCTCACAAGACAGCCAGACAAAGTTTGGTCTCTGAGTCTGAGCCGCTTGGGGCACAGGGGAGGGCGGCGAGGGAGGAATCACGTCCCAAAAAAGAGCCCTGAAGCATGGCCTTGGAGAGTGTACCGCGGAGGGCGGAAATGGGAGAGCCGAGCCAGCCTTCTGCTAGGGAGGAACTCTAATTTAAGGAAGATTTCATCATGCCTCGCAGCCCCAAGTGTGGAGGTGCACAGGGCTGCATAGCGTCAGGCAGGGGGGACCCCGTCTGTCGGAGAATAAACTCCAGCTGGAGCGATAATAAATATTAAGGACTTTTCGCAACCCAAGTCTCCAATGTGTTAATGCCTGCACGTCTATTCTAACAATCCCTGGCCTTTTCACGTGTTTTCAATATTGTTTGAGTAGCTAAGGCGGTGCACTTTTAAAATGCCACCTGGGAAGTAGGTGAACGAAATTCTATTTTCCATTTAGGAGCGCAACTATATTTCGATGTTTTCCGACATTTTCTACCTTTTTTTAACTTTTCCCCACACTTCTCTTTCTTTCATTCAGTTTACGTAAACTTCATACGATCATCGGCCGGATTCGCGCACCCAGCGCGAATTCAGCTGAATTAAAAAAAAAAAGGCTTTTTTTTGGCCCTGGGGGTCCTTGTGGGATCCCCTGAGCAGGCCTAGGGGGTCAGGGTGTTTCTAACCTGCCCCCTTTTCTTGTTTTTATCATTTTTTTAACTGTTTTCTTGTGACTCGGTTACCGAGTCACAAGATGGCTGGCAACACATTCTGGTTTGGAGTGTTGGCAGCCAATTAGAATGAAGCTCGTGCTCGGGAGGTGCTCAGATATCGATATTTTTATTTTTTGAATTTCTCAGCAACTACTGAACGGATTTATACCATTTAAAAAAAGGGCACTTTCTGAACCAAGAGCTACCTTTTGCCAAATTTGGTGTAATTTCGTTTAGCAGTTCAGGTTGTAGCCTGTTCCAAAACTCCTATGGAAATTAACATGTGGAAAACGTGTTTTGGGACCCCCTTTTTTCTTGACCCCCGCTTGACAAATCACCCCGAAACTTTCAGGACAGGAGCTGACCTAAGTGAATCATTAGTTTGGAAAATTTCGCAAAGATTCGTCAAACTGCGCCAAAGATATTGGCAAAAGAAAAAACGCTTTTTGAATAGAAACAAGGTCCTGACTATAACTACATATACATATATATATATATATATATATATATATATATGCCACGAACCTCGCTTACAGCCTTCTTCTCGAGAACAAACGAGCGTAGACCCAGGTTTGGTGCTAGATGTTTATTAGTTCAGCACACCATCAAGTTGCCATGATGCGTTTCGGCAGATCCCTGCCTTGATCACATGACAGCATTGAATTACGTGAAACCTCTTTTTAAAGTGCCAGTGCGATTGATTAATACTAAACATAGAAAAAATACTGTGCGTTTCATGCATGAATGCATACCATTGACATTGTTGAAATACAATCATATATCGGAGTGGATAAAATTTTCAAATAAACTGGTATGATACCTTATTTTAAATAAAATAGTATTTACCATTTCATCTTTGATGAAAAAACTGTATTATTTCATCATTTCATTTATCCATTCATATTATAGAAATTTCTTGCTTAAATGCAAAGTTCTCATATCCTCTCCATCATAATCTATGTAAGTACCAATTCAAGTGATTAAATAACAACAAAAAGTGCATAATATATCTAAAATATAATACAATAATACCCCACCAGTGTCTAATGTGTAAAGTGCTAGTGCTAAATAAAAGACGTCATGTCTATTGCCATGAATAGTACAATGTTTCTATATTATCTCTTAATTAACTATTCCGGCCGAAAAAAAAAACCCATGTGCAAATGACAGCATGTGCAAAAAATGCGTTTCGGAAGATGTACCTGAGATTTTACAGTACTAAGACAAATGATTCCCACAATCATAAATATATATATCTATAGATATGTAAATAAATAATTATTAAATAAATACATATATAGTCCTATAAATACAATTCATTCATCTTAAAACCCAGTAAAAAAACTTTAGTAAAACAACCTATATTGATACTTTAAAAGATATTTTTTTAAAACCTCATTCTCAAAATTTTGTTGAAAAAATTTGCAACATTTTAGACCAAAATCACATGACAGTTGAATACAGCCAATAAACAAAAAGAACCATGAATACTCAATAGTTAAAATCAAGTAATACTTAAAAGTTGATGTTTCATGCCAAGGTCAATCCACCCTATATCATTGTCAGTCCATGTATCAAACCTGACCTTTGGACTCTTGGTATTCTGAGTGAGGGCTAAGATATCGTCCCAGAGCTGTATTTGACACGAGTTTTAAACAAAGCTGATATTATACTGGATTTTTTTATAAATATGTGTAAAGGTCCCCACTCATGTTGAGTCCCCCTGGCTGCTTTGTATCTAGCTCAAGGATGTAATGCGTCTCTAGACGTCTTAGCTTCCCTTCTCGGTCTCCCCCTCTCCTTTGTAGCGGAACGGTATCTATGACATAATACCTGAGATGTTTCAGGTTGCTCTCGTGATGTTTTTTTAAAATGTCGGGCCACCGGATAATTGGGATCATTGTTTACAATTGCCCTAATATGTTGTAGAACCCTCTTGTGGACCGCCAACTTTGTGCTTCCAATGTATGCCAGCTTACAGCTGCATTCTAACACATACACTGCGAAGTCGGTTCTACATGTAAGATGGTATTTAATCAACTGTGGCCTGTCACTGAAAGCGGTTAAATACGATGTTCTATTGCTTCCGTAAAGACAAGCTTTGCAATTGGAACATTTAAAAAAAACCTTTCTTGCGGTGAGCCAACCCTCCCATCCTTGTGCTTCGGACTACTCTTCACTAAAACATTCGCCATAGACACTGACTTCCTGTATGTTATCGAAGGAAATCTGGGAAGAGAACTGCCTATAATAGGGTCTTCCCTGACTATAGGCCAATTGCACTGGATGATTTTGCGCAATTGTTGTTCCTGTCTGGAAAAAGTCAGGATGAGTCTTACTGGTTCAGTAGAAGCAGTTAGGTTTTCATCAGTTTTTGATGTTGTATCCCCGCTGCAGAAAACGTATCTTACTCTCAGAGTGGTGTCTTTCCAAGTCCTTATTATCACTGCAAATCCTGCGTAACCGCAACATCTCCCCATAGGGGATGCTGTGAATTAAATGGGGAGGGTGTGCACTGGACGTGTGGAGCAAAGTGTTGCCCGCTGTCTCTTTGCGGAATAGGGAAGTGGTTATGGTCTCATTTACTACTGTGACCTTTACATCCAGGAATGTGACACTGCTATTGCTAATACAAGATGTAAATACAAGATTAACATTGTTTACATTAATTCGAACAATGAAATCCCTGGCTTTGGTCTGTGTGCCATTCCATACAATGATCAAGTCATCAATATATCATAGCCAAGACACCACCTTCCCCCAATAGATTTGTTCATATTGCTTCCTTAGGACCAGCTCCTCCCACCAACCCATGAACATACAAGCGTAGCTTGGGGAGAAGCTGGCCCCCATGGCAACACCCTGCACCTGTTGAAACATTTGTTTTTTCAATAAAAAATAATTATTTTCCAGGCAAAAAATTAGCATGTCCATTAACATTCGATTATGCTGCATATACTCAATGGGTCTTCTGGCTAGAAAGTACTCCAGCGCCTTCATACCATCACAGTTTCTGATGCAGGTATATAGAGAGGACACATCCAACGTGATTAACTGGTATCCCTCTTGCCATGCCACTTTGCGAATCTTTCGTATGAAGTCACTTGTATCTTGAATATATGACTCCAAACTATGGACATGTTCCTGCAAAAAGAAATCTATGTACTGTGACAAGTTCTCCAACGGCCCATCACAAGCGGAGATGATGGGCCTTCCTGGTGGCTTTTCAATGTTCATGTGCACCTTAGGGATGAAGTAGATGACGGGGGTTTTAGGGTGGTCTTTTCTTAAAAATTTAAATTCCTCCAAATTGAGCAAACCCAAACTTTTCCATGCCAATAGTTTGGTGTACAGCTGGTCCTGCATTGCTTTGTATTTGAGGGGGGTACTTTTGCGATAACACTCAATGTCATTCAATTGACTATAGGCTTCCGTCATGTAGTCTGCTAGGGGCCATAGAACAATATTTCCCCCTTTGTCCGAGTTCCTAATTACCGTATTCCCCTCTTTTTTAAGTTTGGCCATCAACTGTCCATACTTTCTTTCATGATTTGAGATTTTTCTTTTATCTTTAATGGTTTTGATGTTAAGTTTCTTTATTTGAGCCACAACTGCTTCATTAAAAATGTCAACTGAATCCCTCATTGTAACCGGTGTAAATTTGGACTTGAGTTTAAAAGGAGTGTCCGGTTTCCTCCAGGTAATGCCTCCAGATCCCTGTGAAGCCTGGCCTGGGTGTTCATCCGTGCCCACCCCCTGCTGTCCAACTTGTTGGGAAGTTCCTGCTTCACTTTCCAAAGCCTGTAAGTCTCTCAATAGATCATAATCTGCCACTACTAAATCCGATGTACTGGAAATAGTATTTGTTGCCCTTGAATCTGTATGGGTTTGTGGCTGAAGCTTGTGGAACTTGCGGAGTTTCATATATATATATATTCACTGAAAAAACCATAGGTTTTAGGGACAGTTATAGTTACTTGGACATTGCACTCGTACAAAACCCGTGAAATTCCCCCATTATAGTTAGTTCAGCTAACTATAACTCGCGCCCCCGCAATGCACTGCTGATGACGTCACATATTACATCACTCATGACATGGTCAGTGACATCACTGATGACATCACTGATGACATCTCAAATGACATCACTGATGACATCATCCAGTGACTGTGTGTTTCTGTAAAGTTTAAATATTTTTAATATATATAGGAAAAGACGTATTGAAGAATGAGTGGGTGTGTAAGTGTCTGTATGGATGATTTAGTAGGTGCGTGACTGACTCTATAAGTGAGTGATTTAACGTATCTTACTGAATGCATGGGTTAGTGACTAAACTGGGTGAATGTCTGTATCCGTCTGTCTGTTGCTGTGTAAGTGGCTGCATGTGTTTGTGAATAGCTAAATGAGTGTCTATATGAGTTATTGAATGCTTGTCTGAGTATCTGTATGGGTGCCTGAGTGTTTGTGTGGGAGGGGTGTGTGCAACTCTGTGCATAGATGTGTGAGTGGGTGATTCACTGGGTGGATGGTTTCAAGAGTGCATCTGTGATAGACTGTATGGGTGGGTAAGTGTGTGTAAGAGTGTGTTAGTGAGTGAATGTATGTCCCAGTGGTACATGTGTGAGTAACTACATATGTGAAAGGCAGTATATATGTGTGTTGGAGTATATAAATAGCTATAAGCAAGAGTGAGTGATTGTGATAGTGGCTGTATGGATGAGTGTGTGCTTGTATCAGTGATTGTATAAGAGCGTAACAATGTGCTACTATTTGTATGAGTAAGTGAGCTGGTGTGTGTATAACTGTATAGGTGAGTAAATGGCAGTGTGTTTAATTATTTGCATGACTGACTAGGTGTCTGAGTATCTCTATGGATGAGTGGCGTTGTTTGAGTGTCTATATAGGAGTAAGAGTGCATATGATATTCCTGTACTGAGTGACCGTAAGTATGAGTGACTGTACGGGTGAGTGAGTGGATGTGTGTGTGTAGACCTAAGAATCAGTGAGTGGGTATGTAGTTATTGGTGTTGGAGTGTCTATGGTTTTGCGAATGGCAGTCTGTAATTTAGAGTGGGTGTATCAAAGATTATATTAGGGTGTGAGGAGGTGCATCAGATTATCACGTGGATGATGTCATCAGTGATGTCATTTGAGATGTCATCAGTGATGTCATCAGTGATGTCACTGACCATGTCATGAGTGATGTAATATGTGACGTCATCAGCAGTGCATTGTGAGGCGCGAGTTATAGTTAGCTGAACTAACTATAACGGGGAATTTCACGGGTTTTGTACGAGTGCAATGTCCAAGTAACTATAACTGTCCCTAAAACCTATGGTTTTTTCAGTGAATTTCAAAGGTTTTTTAAATGCTAATTTGTAACTATAACGTGTCTGAAACCTATGGTTTTTTCAGTGAATTTCAAAGGTTTTTTAAATGCTAATTTGTAACTATAACGTGTCTGAAACCTATGGTTTTTTCAGTGAATTTCAAAGGTTTTTTAAATGCTAATTTCTAACTATAACGTGCCTGAAACCTACGGTTTTTTCAGTGAATTTCAAAGGTTTTGTAAATGACAATTTTTAAATGTATTAATTGTTATATTAATTTTTTTCATACTGATTTACTACATTTTTAGAAACAATTTTTTTTTACATATTTTATTTTTAAATTACATTGTAATTACATTATACATTACATTACAAAAATACTTTCTCAGAATGAATTACTTTAGTTTAAATACTTTGCACATAGGCAATAGACTTTTAAGTACAGTAGTTACAGTTGTTGCAGTGGGCAACACATTTTCAAACACAATGCAACATTCAGCTCAATGTGAATTTCTAGTTAAATGCAATTAGTTACTTTATGGATTACTTTTCTAACCACAGGACTGGATCCTAGATTCAGTCCTGGTACATCTCCTGTAAACAGTTGAGTAAAAGCGTTTTGGTTACAGTCGTGATTTTTAAGGAATATTATTGTATTTTAAAAGTTGACACAGAAACTTTTTCTCATAGAATCACCAATGTTATCCTATGGAAGGAAATTCACTTAGCAAGTAAAAACTGTTATCGTTACTTTTTCTTACTCAGTGTTGGATCCTGGATCCAGCACTGGTGCATCTCCTGTAAACAGTTGAAAGAATGCGTTTAAGTCATACAGGTGATTTTTAAGGAATATTTGTAGTTTGTAAAAATCAACACTTTGAAACTTTTTGCTGAAAACCAGACAATGGATTCCTATGGAAGAAAATATAAGTTACTGGTAAGTACGGTTAAAATTACTTTTCAGGATTAGTACTGGGCTGAAAGATGCAGCACTGAGGTCTCTCCTGATAACAGGTGAGTAAATCGGAATTTGTATTTCGGCTGATTTTAGAGGAATATTTTAAAGTTCCAAAACTCCACACTTAGAAGAATTTCCAAGTGAAACCAGTCAATGTTAGCCTATGGAAGGAAATTCAAGTTACTGGTAAGTACGGTTAAAATTACTTTTCAGGACCAGTACTGGGCTGAAAGATACAGCACTGAGGTCTCTCCTTATAACAGGTGAGTAAATCGGAATTCGTATTTCGGCTGATTTTAGAGGAATATTTGTATGTTTCAAAAATCAACACTTAGAAACTTTTTCAGCAAAAAGCAGGCAATGATATCCTATGGAAGGAAATTCAAGTTACTGGTAAGTACGGTTAAAATTACTTTTGAGGATCAGTACTGGGCTGAAAGATGCAGCACTGAGGTCTCTCCTGATAACAGGTGAGTAAATCGGAATTCGTATTTCGGCTGATTTTAGAGGAATATTTTAAAGTTCCAAAACTCCACACTTAGAAGAATTTCCAAGTGAAACCAGTCAATGTTAGCCTATGAAGGAAATTCAAGTTACCGGTAAGTACGGTTAAAATTACTTTTCAGGACCAGTACTGGGCTGAAAGATGCAGCACTGAGGTCTCTCCTGATAACAGGTGAGTAAATCGGAATTCGTATTTCGGCTGATTTTAGAGGAATATTTTAAAGTTCCAAAACTCCACACTTAGAAGAATTTCCAAGTGAAACCAGTCAATGTTAGCCTATGGAAGGAAATTCAAGTTACTGGTAAGTACGGTTAAAATTACTTTTCAGGACCAGTACTGGGCTGAAAGATACAGCACTGAGGTCTCTCCTGATAACAGGTGAGTAAATCGGAATTCGTATTTCGGATGATTTTAGAAGAATATTTGCACAATGGTGAAGGGAGGGGCGGGGCCTGAGGTGACATCTGTGCAAACGCGCCCGTGGCGCGTTTTAAGTTGGGGGATTAAGTCCCCTTGAATCCTGAGGGTCCCTAGGGGCCAACTAGCCCACCAGGAACCTCCAATATGCACTCAGGGGCTGCGTTGCAGAGACGTGTAGAGAGGCCACACCCCTTTTACACCTCTCTGCAACGCAGCTCTGTGGCGCTTTCTGGATGTACCTGTTGGGCTAGTTGGCCCCAGGGACCCTCAGGATTGAAGGGGATTTAATTCCCCATCTTAAAACGCGCCACGGGGCCTGTTTGCACACATGTCACCTGAAGCCCCGCCCCTCCCTTCACCACTGTGCAAACGCGCCCGTGGCGCGTTTTAAGCTGGGGATTAAGTCCCTTGAATCCTGAGGGTCCCCGGAGTCCAACTAGCCCACCATATACCTCCAAAAGCGCCACAGAGCTGCGTTGCAGAGAGGTGTAAAAGGGGTGTGGCCTCTCTACACGTCTCTGCAACGCAGCCCCTGGCGCATATTGGAGGTTCCTGGTGGGCTAGTTGGCCCCAGGGACCCCCAGTATTCAAGGGGAATTGTTCCCTCTCTGCAAACGCGCCAGGGGCGCGTTTGCAGAGTGGTGAAGGAAGGGGGCAGGGCCTGGGGGGCCGATCGTTTAAAAAAAAAAAAAAAATGTTTGTCCCCTGAAGGGGGGCTGTGTGGCCCCCCTTCCTTTTTCCTGTTTTTGGGCCCTGGGGACCCCATCCCCCAGGGCCTTACCCCTTTTTTTAATTTAATTTAAAAAAAACGGGAAGGGGCCGCGTGGCCCCCATTCCCTGGGCCTGTATTGGCCCCGGGACCCCAGCCCCGGGGCATGGCCTTTTTTTATTTTCTTGGGAGGGGGCTGCGTGGCCCCCTGCTCAGGCCATTTAAGGCCCCGGGACCCCATCCCCCGGGCCGGCCTTTCCATTTTTTTAAATTTTTTTTTTTTTTTTGGGGAGGGGGCTGCGTGGCCCCCTCCTGGGCCACTACTTGCCCCGGGGACCCCATCCCCGGGGCTGGCCCTCTCCGTTGGGGACTGTGGGGGGTCCCCAATCCCCCACAGTCCCGCCGGCTCCCCACGTCCCTTGGGAGCCGGCATTGCTGTTCCACATGGGGAGCAGCTGA
Organism: Calotriton arnoldi; assembly: GCA_963921515.1. Taxonomy (NCBI): domain Eukaryota; kingdom Metazoa; phylum Chordata; class Amphibia; order Caudata; family Salamandridae; genus Calotriton; species Calotriton arnoldi. Next base: position 253,736 of record CAWUFW010004983.1, on the reverse strand, counting down.
CATGCTGCTCCCCATGTGGAAAGCAATCGGCTTTGGATATTGGAAGAGAGAGCAGGTTTCCCTGCTCTCTCTTCCAATATCCAAAGCAGTTTGCTATGGCAGGACGGGAGCCGCGAGGCTCCCGTCCTGCCATAGCAAACTACAGTGTTCCGGGGTAGGCACCCCGGGACACTGCAGGGAGCCGGCCCTGGGGGTGGTGGTCCCCAGGGCCATCAAGGGCTCCAGGAGGGGGTCGCGCGGCCCCCTCCCTACATCAGCACAGCCCCGGGAGGTGGTGGTCCCCGGGCTTCGGGGTCCAAAACGGACTCCCATTTTAATTTGTTAGTGCCCCGGGGAGGTGGCGGTCTCGGGCGTGTGGGGGGCTGGAGCCCCCACACAGGTTGTTCAATTAATAAAAAAAGCCCCGGGAGGTGGTGGTCCTCGGGGCTGCGGAAGGGCTCAGAGCCCTCCCGCACCATTTTAAAAAAGCCCCGGGGGTGGCAGTCCTCGGGCTTGGGGGCCCTTTGAGGCCCCCACACATAAAATTAAACCCCCACCATGCCCCCGGGACTTGGGCCACCCGGGGGCAAAATACAATCGAAGCGCGGGAGACCGCGCTTCGATTTTTCGGCAGGATTCGCGCACCCTGAGCGCATCCTGCCTTGTGGGACCCCTGAGCAAACCTAGGGGTCAGGGTGCTTCTACCCTGCCCCCTTTGTGCGCTTTGCGCACTTGTTTCTGTCCCTCGGTTCTACCGAGGACAAAATGGCTGCCAACATTTCCTGAATCGGAATGTTGACAGCCAGCTGACAGCCAATTAACATGCAGCTCGTGATCGGGAGGGTACGCGGACCCTACTCGGCCATAGATATCACTATCTTTTTACTTTTGATTTTCTCAGCAACTACTGAACGGATTTACACCATTTAACAAAAGGGTTCTTTCTGAACCAAGAACTACCTCTTTGCCAAATTTGGTGTAATTCCGTTCAGCAGTTCGGGCTGTAGCCGTGTCTAAAGTTTCCTATGGAAAATTGCATGGGGAAAACGCGTTTTGGGACCACCTTTTTCTCGGCCCCGCTTGACCGAATCCCCCGAGACTTTCAGGGTAGGAGCGGACCAGAGCGGGCCACAAAGTTTGAAAATTTCGCGAAGATACGTCAACCGGCAAGAGAGTTATTTCAAATAGAATGTCGCGGATTTCCTATGGATAATAGGTTGTAACTATAACTATCTACTGGCGACCGCCAGTAGATAATATATATATATATATATATATATATATATATATATATATTTCTTTTTAAAACAGAGTGGCTGTTACCTCTGAGTAGTTCTAAGTAGGACCAGGTAGGAAATAGATTTTTTGGTTTGATAATAACTTTGGCACTGTTTGATGACCCTCCATGAAAGTTTCCAAAAAAAAGAAGGTTCATCCACCTCAGCTCCTTTCTGGATGTCTTCCCGTGCTTCGTCAAGTGGGGGCAGAGAAAAAGGTGGGAGGGGAACAAAATGTGTTTTTCCCATACAATTTAACATAGGAACAAATTAGGGGTGGGCGGTGAACTCTGCTCTGCTGGTGGGGTTCGCAGAGTTTTTCCCACTCCATGTAGAGAGCAGAATTCCGAAAAACTCTGCGAAGCAGAGTTTTTCCTTTCACGTGTCTCGCCAATGTTAAGTTGGTGAGCCCAAGCAAGGAAAATCATACACTAGACCACCTTCCAGTGAGATTTCTCAACGTGAGCAGTCGGGGCAGGTCACTACCACTGGGCAGAAAGAAGCAGCACTCTCTTGCACTGTGCGTGATCTGTTTGTGCTGATTTTACAGTGTGGGACAAACTCCCAGTGCTAAAAATCAGTGTGAGCAGCAGAACTTACTCCATTCCGCCGCTTGCGAAACTCTGCGGAGCGTGGCAGAGTTTTGTCGGCACTTTGCTGAGTACCGCATAGCAGAGATCCATGAACTCCGCACAGCTAAAGCCAAAACAGCTGAACAGACTTACACCAAATTTGGTAGAAACCTAGGTCTTTATTTCAGAAAGCATATTCTTTGTGATTTGGTGTAAATCTGATTTTGAGTGATTAAAGTTCAAAATTTGTAGATATCTAGCAACACAAAACTCTTGGGGTACTCCTGCTGGTTAGTATGGGAAAAGACACAGTCTGTTTGTCTGGTCCTGGGGAACACACCAATGTGACTGGTTGGCCACAACTGAGTAAAATGTTGCGGCCACCATTACAACGTTCAGGGACTCACCCCCCCCCCCCTCCGAGTCTCGACAATTTTTTATAAAAAAGGGATGTAAGGGGGTAAGTTAGACATACCCTGACACTCTAGCCTTTGTGAAGGACCCACCCTTACCCAAATAAAAAAAATATATCATCACAATCCTGCAGGTCTTTTGCAGGATTAAACACAGCCCTTTGTGATCTTCTGGAAGTCCTGTGGGAATTAAAAATTAAATAAAAAAAGACATTGAACACTACCACACGGTCTTTGCCCTCTATAGACATCCTTGCAGAGAGGCAAGTCCCTCACCATACCCTACTATGTGCACCCTTCGCCCTGCCGAAGGTTATGCATGATGTGGAGTTAGTCTCCTGAACAGGCCAGCCCTGTGTCTGTGCGTGGCGGGGGGTCAGTCACCCACAGTACTTTGAATTGCTGCCAACCCCATGCCACTTACATCCAAGGTCATGTACAGTGGGGCATGTCGCCCACCTGTAGGGCATTGCATGCAGGGCCTGGCTGTATGCCAGGCCCTGTGGCCAACCCCATGGCATGCACTACCGAAAGCCAGGCACAGCGGGGGGGATTCAGCAGGCATTTGTGGTGGGTAGGAATGGTAATAACAAATTACTTTACATTAAAAAATCCCTAGAAATTCACTGGAAAAACCAAAGGTTCAAATGAGGCTATAGTTAGACATGGTTATAAAATCTGTCTTTACTGTAAAAAAAAAAAAAACCTGAGAAATTTACTCAAAAAATAAAGGTTAACATGATGTTATAGTTAGGTGATTATGTCTTTTAAAATGTTACATTTTAAACTAAAAATAAACCTGAAAGTCATCAGTTCTATTTAAATGAAGTACCTATAATTTGAGCAATCACCATGCACTGCCTGCTACTTCACATATTACATCACTCCTAACATGCTTTATGACATCTGAAATCGCATCATTGATGACAACACTGCATGGCGTGGGCTCAAGGTATACTATTAACTTCAGGGTTTTTTTTAGCATACGGAATCAATTCCCCCACTTCACATGGCCTTTGGCCAGACCCTGTGCTCAACCTTGCCATTGCTAGCCAACCCCTACTTGCCCAGCCTCTGGCCAGGCCCATCTCCCAATACCCTGTGAGCATTCCAGCTGTGGGCACTCTCGCATTTCTCTAGGATACCTTGATAGCATGAGGATGAACCTTGAGCAGTGACTACACTGGGTCCCACAGGACTAACACTACAGTACACCAATATATATTTTTTAATGTTGGCATCTGGGGTGGGTGGGGTCCCTCTGGGTTCTTCCCACAAGTGCGAAGGAGTCAGGGTGCCTCTACTTTCCATCCTATCTATTTTTACAAAACATTTTCAGGACATGATGATTGAGTCCTGTAATGGTGCTGCAACATTTACTTCTGGCTTTGGGGTTGCAATCAGGTTGCTCAGTACCGCTGTACGAGTCCCACAGTACTGAAATGGCTGATGGGAGAAAAGTTCCCATAGGCTGATCAAAGGGCCCAATTGTTGTAATTTTTGCAACAGCGGGACTCCCACAGGACCAGTCATTCAGATAAACCAAACCTTTTAACCCCTTTAAGCCCAACCCATGCTCATCTTTAAATGCAAATTTGTCAAAAACATCTGAATGGATTTATACCAAATCACAAGAAGCACACTTCCTAAGTAAAGTTTTATCTTATGCCAAATCGGCTGTAATTCTGTGCAGCTGTTTTTTCTGCATTGGAGAGCAACATTTCCTATGGGAATTAACAGCGAGGTGGATGAGCTCTTTTTATGGAACATCGTATGCACGTATGTCAAACCGGGCCAGTTATCAGTGAAACAAAAATGTTCTTCCTTTGTAAACCCTGACCTAACTGCAGTTACACAGTAGGAGCCACCACTTTGAAATATGTAGTTATACATTAGTTAGTTCCCATTAGAAGAGCGTTTTTCTTTTGTTAATAACTTTGGAGCCATTTGATGAGCCATTACAAACTTTTCCAAACAAAAATGTCATTCACCTCAGCTCCTTCCTGGCTAGTTTTGGGATGATCTGTCAAGCAGGTGCTGATGAAAAGGAGGATCCCAAAACACTTTTTTACCATGCAATATTCTTAAGAAAAATTAGATGATACAAAAGAATGGCTGAACATGATCTGCTCTGCCATTTTAGACAAATTAAGGGGCCCATTACGATACCCGGCGTAAAAAAATCCGCCAGGCATGGAAGCGGCAAAAATCCGCCCGCACACACCGCCTGAACACCGACCACGCCATTATGAGTACACAAACCGAAAACCGCCATCGGCGGAAAAATCACACAAAATACCGCCCGCCATCGTCCAAGTCGGAGTCAAACCGCCCGCCACGGACGGAAACACGCACGACAACACAAAACCGCCCGCCCACACGGCCGACACACCGCACGTGAAATTACGATCGCACCACCATGAGCGCGGAAAAACCACAAATATACCGCCCGCCAGCGCAAACAACGCCGATGAGAATCGACACGGCAGAAGCCATGGCGCCCACGTACCTGCACAGAAACCATCCGCACACAAAACCAATAGCACACAACATGGCCAACAAGTCCACACAGCAAGGCACACACAAATACACAAGCACAGTACACATCCCGAAAACACCCCCGGACAAACAAAAAATACAAAGGCCAGAACCCCAGACACAACACACCTGAAAACAACAGACCATGAGGACACACCCACATAGGTGAGTACAAAAGCAGCACTCCCACAGACCACAACCCCTTGCTACATTGCAAACCAGAGAGGAGAGGAGAGGACACAGTGACACAGCAAGGACAGCAGCACACCACAGAAACGCACACATCACAACCACCACCACCACCACCAAACACCGGCACCACAAACCCCCTGCACATTACACAACACACACCGCACCAGCACCACAAACACCATGGCACCACAAAGGATGCCCAAGTTCACGCCCATGGAGCTGACGGTCATGGTCGACGAGATCATCAAGGTGTACCCACAAATCTATGGGAACATGGTCCAGCACACACCACTAGCCACCAGAAACAGAATGTGGACCCGGATCGTAGACCAGGTCAATGCAGTCGGGACCCTGCCCAGGAACAGAGTTGAGATAAACAAACGTTGGAATGACGTAAAGAGCCTGGTCAAGAAGAAGGAGGGCAAAAACAGAGAGCTGGCTGCCGTCACTGGCGGAGGGAATCCCGCGCTCTTTAAGACCTTCAAAGCGTGGGAGGAGAAGGTGCGAGTCGTAATCCATCCGGAGATCCTCGCCGGATTAGCAGGGGGAGTGGAGGCTGGTAAGTACAAACTAATGTATACTAGCACACCGCTATGTACACACATGCGCAACCACCATGCCACAGCTCCCAGGGACAAACACCCCCATGTCCAGCACACAATACACAACACATCACACGCACATGCAACAGACACTACCACACACAGGCCAAACCGAACAACTGTAAGATGCGTGGGGACATGTGTACACTAAGCCAGCCACGTAACCACCAACAGGTCCCCAAATATGCCAGAAGCGCCACAACGAGCACCCACCACACCCATGTGTCCGCCACAGCTGCACTAACCGACAAGTAACAGGTAAGTGGCAGGAACACAAAGTGCAGTGGGTGGGACGGTGGACAGCCCAAGTACAACACACACCAGGCCCCAGTCCCACAGCACAGCAAGGAGGAGCATCCCCCACACCCCACAGCCACGTGTCAGCCACCGCAGTGCACAACGACAGCCGAAAGGCAGACATCACGGTCCACAGCAATCGGTGTCAGTGGGTGTACAGCCACCCCACGACCCACTACACCCCCCACCCCCACAGACCTGCAACATGGAGCACCCCCGCTTAGAGCCATGTGGCATCCAGTACAGTGCACGCACGAACAACTTGCAGGTGGGAAACTGGACAGGGCTGGATTACTGGAGGCATGAGGACCATAACACCACCAACACATGGGACATGTCACGTAGCACACGAACACGCAGCACCGCCCACCGTCACGAACAAGTGAACAATGTGCACACGGACATGAACAGCAGACTCACACCCCACATGACCCATCACAGACATAGCAACACCCAAGGAGCCACATCTGCATGCACAAGCCACACTGAATATAGTCCCACACGGCAGCCATTGTGCAACTCATCACACACAACCGAAACACCATTGAAGTCCTGTCCATGTAGCCCCCACTGCCTGTCAACCCCACACCCCACAACTACGCCTATGTAAGACAAACAACACTAGACGCAACAGAGCGGAACAACAGAAATGCACACGAACACCACTGAACCCATCAAACTCACAGACACACCATGCACATACAACATACCATCCATCCCATCCGTCAGCCCCAGTCACATGAAAGGCATGTCATCCGCACAGCTGCCACACATACAGCAGTCACGCTAAGACACATGCCCATGACCAACCATGTGCCAGAAGTCAATTAAGCGCACGACACACTGTGAGCAACAACACACAACATGGGCCACACCCCCGAGCACTGCAGTGATGCACATGGCACAGGGCAGCACGCACACCAAGGAGATGGGACAACTGCAATACGTTGGCTGGCACACAACTATCACTCACTCATAACGATGCGTCCAATGCCATGTCCAGTAACCACAACAGACAGCAAATATGCAGGGCATGTCAGGCATGCACACACCTCAGACCATGCACTGTCATGCGGCCACAACACATGTCACGTTCGGCACCCATGGCTCACAGCATGTACCCCAAAAGCATATCCCCTCCCAAATGCGAATCTGGGGCATGGCCCCCATGTTGCCATATGCGTTCCTAAGCGTTCCATTTGAACCCCAAAAGCATATCCCCTCCCAAATGCGAATCTGGGGCATGGCCCCCATGTTGCCATATGCGTTCCTAAGCGTTCCATTTGAACCCCAAAAGCATATCCCCTCCCAAATGCGAATCTGGGGCATGGCCCCCATGTTGCCATATGCGTTCCTAAGCGTTCCATTTGAACCCCAAAAGCATATTCCATCCCAAATGCGAATCTGGGGCATGGCCCCCATGTTGCCATATGCGTTCCTAAGCGTTCCATTTGAACCCCAAAAGCATATCCCTCCCAAATGCGAATCTGGGGCATGGCCCCCATGTTGCCATATGCGTTCCTAAGCGTTCCATTTGAACCCCAAAAGCATATTCCATCCCAAATGCGAATCTGGGGCATGGCCCCCATGTTGCCATATGCGTTCCTAAGCGTTCCATTTGAACCCCAAAAGCATATTCCATCCCAAATGCGAATCTGGGGCATGGCCCCCATGTTGCCATATGCGTTCCTAAGCGTTCCATTTGAACCCCAAAAGCATATCCCCTCCCAAATGCGAATCTGGGGCATGGCCCCCATGTTGCCATATGCGTTCCTAAGCGTTCCATTTGAACCCCAAAAGCATATTCCATCCCAAATGCGAATCTGGGGCATGGCCCCCATGTTGCCATATGCGTTCCTAAGCGTTCCATATGAACTCCAAAAGCAAAGTACAAACCAGACCCAGGATGGGCCAGGAGCCCGCATACACCAGAGTCACAATGAGTAGGGGCAAAGCAACACACCCATCGGCATGGCCAATCCGTCCCATGCCACATGTGCACAGCACACAGTCCCATTGCCTAGCACACACAACTACAGATGCCACAGCCACACACTCGCCTCCGGGAAACCCATGTACGAGATTGCACGAACTGCCAATGTCAGACGACTAATACATACTTCGCCAGGTGCAACACAATAACAAATCTCATTTTCTCCACAGGTGACGAACTGCTGGACGCTGGGGATGGAGACAGCAGCCAGCACAGCCAGCCTACAAGCCCCCAACGAGGACACACGGATCTGGAGGATCTGTCCACCTCTTCGGACACGGACCACCAAGCTGGCCCATCTGGCGTGGCAGGGCCCAGCCGCTCCCCAGGACCCCTCCTACCCACCAACCCATCATCCAGGGATGCTGAACAGTCCCAGTCCCCTGCTGCCACTGTCGTTGCGGCCACACCCACGGTCATTGCGGCCACTACCACTGCCGCAACCGCCACCATCGCCGCACCGACCACCACCGCCTCCACCACCACCACATCTTCGCTGGCACCAGCCCCAGCGCAGGTGGTGGCCCGGCCGACTGGATCCACCCTGGGAGCCACAGCGAGGACCGTGGTGTGCAATGTGGCTAGTGGGCAGGCCAGTGGCAGCAGGACTGGTAGGAGGAGCAGGGTCAGGGAAACGCCAGCCTCCCCTGGGAGCCATGCCCTGCCTCAAATGGCCAGAGTCCTTGGGGCCTATGAAGAGGCCCAAGGACAATGGGCCAGGTCTGCTACTGACACGCGGGAGGTGCTGGGGGTGCTGAGGTCCATGGACGCCCATATGGGCCAATTCGTGTCCCGTATGGACCAACTCGTGGACCTCATGGGCCAGCTGGTGGTGGCGGTGGGGTCACAGGCAAGGCCAGCAACACCACCTCCGCCACCACCTGCTAGGGCGCAGGGTCGGCCAGCAGTGTCCACTTCCCCTGCGTCCACAGCCAGTGAGCACACCTCACCCACCACCAGCAGGTCGCCACCACACCCCCTCGCAAACGTGGAAGGGGCCGTCCGAAGAGGAAACAGATCTCCCGGGAGGACTTCGCACGCTCCAGTCGCAAGTGAGGCAGCCAGCCAGCCTTCCGCCAGCCTTCCTTGACCAGCCACTGCATTGACTTGCTCTACGATCCCACTCCACACAGCCAGCTGGATGGCATGTGTGTGTTGGACTATGGACATAGAACCAGTGGGTACACCCTGATCATCACGCAGCCATGACCGACAGCTCATTGTCACTGCACGCACCACTTTTGTTATCACCTTACACACAATCACATGTCACAGTTCGTAATAAATGCACCTTATTCACTAACTGCTGTTTGTGCCCTGTGTTTTATTTGTACGGAATACAACGGCCACCTTGGGCGGAAGGGCACCTGATGCGTGGCATGGCAATGGAATCCGGAGGACCTGTAGGGACCTAGGGGTGGGAGACAGAACAGGAGCACATTCAATGAGTGTGTCACACACCCATCACACAGTACATGTCAACAACTACAAGCAATGTACACACATCGCACAGAGCAATAGGGCACAATGCCACAGTCACCAACAGTGGCATACTACCCTGGCCATGGAGCGTTGACACACTGCACGCAGTGAACATACGGCCACCCTGACACAGCACACACACACCTGCACAGATACAGACACATCATCCGTCGTACATGGACACTCACCGTCAAGTGAAGTAGCGGGCGATGAGCTGCTGGCGCACATTCCCAGCTTCCTCCTCTCCGCTGTCCACCTCACTCGAGCTGTCCTGGTCTGCGGGCTGGGGCCCTGGTTGATCTCCGTCATCCACAATGAGGGGGATCTGCTTCCGAATGGCCAGATTGTGCAGCATGCAGCACGCCACCACTATCTGGCACACCTTCTGTGGGGAGTACGCCAGTGCACCTCGGTGCGGTCCAGGCACCTGAACCTGGACTTGAGGAGGCCAAAGGTACGCTCGACCACACGTCTGGTCCTCCCATGTGCCTCATTGTATCGATCGTCTGCTGGGGTGCGAGGATTCCTCAATGGACTGAGCAGCCATGCCCCATTCGGATACGCAGAGTCACCTGGGTGTGAGGGACACAGAGAACCGTAGCTATTCCAACTGGACAGGGGACAGCATCGCACAACCAGCACGCTACACCACTCCACATACTCACCGACAATACAGGCACGATCCTGTTGCAGATTGGCCATCAGTCATGGCAAGATGCTGTTGCGCATTATGTGTGCGTCATGGGCCGAGCCTGGAAACTTTGCACACACGTGGGTGATCACCATGTCCGCAAGGCACACCACTTGCACATTCAGGAGTGCGTGTGCTTCCTGTTGCGGTACAGGTGCTCAGTGGCCTGTGGTGGAACAAGGCCAACATGAGTGCAGTCAATGGCTCCCACGACGTGTGCGATTCTGCCAAGGGCATAGAATGCACCCTTCACTGCCGCCAATTCACGAGCCCTGGGGAAGCGGATGTACCTGTTCCGGTACAGCATCATGGCTGCCAGTACATCCCTCAGCACCTTGCTGAACATGGGCTGGGACATCCCTCCTCCACTGCCCACTGTGTGCTGGAATGACCCAGTGGCGAAGAAATGCATGGCGGCCATCACCTTAGCCGTGGGGGTGACAGCAGTCGGATACACCCTGCGGGGACGGAGATGGGGCTCTAACATGGCACACAGTCGATGCAGAGTTGGCCTGTCCAGCCGAAACTTCCTGATTACCTCTGTATCGTCCATGTCCGCCAGCAATTGGTATGGGCGGTCAATGTTCGGTCTCCGCCTGGGTTAAATGGCAGAGGACACATGTCAAAGCAACACGGCACATAGCAATTTCGCATACACATCACTGGCATGACTGAGCAAGCACATGAGCCACAGCCCAGCTGTCAAGCTGGGACGGCACGGCCACAATACACTTACACAGGTCTCCCAACAATGGCAATGGCAAGTGAGACATACCACTGCCATGTGCATGCACATGGGGATCTAGGCCCCAATGACTTGCGGGGCGTGCTGATGGGGACTGACTGCATATTCGTCAAGCGGCAACGCCACGGCAACATGAGTGTCTGCTGAGCATGGAACTGCTTCCGAGGCTGGATGAGTATGGCACACGACGACGACGATGTGGGCACGGGCTGAGCGGCCAATACAAGTGGGACCTGTGGCACGAGGGGATATGAGACAGTAGTAGGTGTCAGCACTGCACCCTATGTACAGCACTGTACGGATCACAGCTCCCGAAACATTGACTGGTGTCCACATTGACAGCCCCATGCCAAGACGGCTGTGTGCTTGCAGTCACACGTCACAGGTGAGAGGTTACATTGCACGTGCCAGGTGGCAGACGTACATAGTGGGAGCTGGCATGTGTGTGCATGTGTCTCCTGTTCAGGATCCACCAGATGGGCGCTGACTCTGTACTGACCATTGGACACAGCATGTTACGTGGAAGGCTTGTGTGTGGGGATGGTGGCACTGGATGTGCCTCCGTTGGGTGGGGGGCCATGCACAGGGCGGGTACGTCGATGATTGCGCATTGTTGGTCACGGTGGGTGCACCAACTAAGATGTGTTGCCCTGTGTTCAATTCCTATGTCCGCATGATGATGGACTGTGGATGTGGGCAGACTACACATTGGTCGATGTGCTGTCTATATGCATGTGCCTTCACACCAGGCACAGCTGCCCCTGCACATGTGACCCCTGCTGGACTCGCTGCTGGGTCTGTGGAGCTGATGCACCTTCTGCGCGTGGGGCGGACAGCTCTCCTCACTTCCCTCATTGCGCATGTCATGTCTTTGCCGCAGGTGACATGGATCATGGAGGGCCCACATGTACGCGTGGGTAGGCTACACATGATTGTTCACTGGTCGCCACCCCCAGTCAGTGTTTCGAATGGGAAGGTTGTCGTGCTGGTGGTATGTTCGATGTGGCGGATGGGCGGGCCTAGGTGCGGGCTTACATTCCGGACATGGGGGTAGTTGGATTGGCGACTAGTTGCAGTACACACGGGACACGTCTCTTCCTTTCCACATCTGGGTCATCCCTTGTACTAACTGACAGTGATACAGTCATCTTCGCCCCAGCCCTCATGTCCTCCCCTCGCCCCCCAATATGCATGCTCACCTGCGAGGCTAGCGCTTGCACAGGCAGCCCCAAGCTCGCACCAGAGAGGGCAAGGAGTGAATGTGTGGGTCCAGTTGCACGAGTGGGCTGTCTCAGGGTATGATGTGTGGCGGGACGCCGTCCACCTGCGTGGTGCCCCAAATGGAGACCCGGCCTGCATGGACTATGCATCACAGTCTTCGCCTTCCGGATCCGCCACCTGCGACACCCAGTGGCTGTGGCTGCCCTTGCGGCCAGGCCGCGTCCGTCTGTGGCTGTTGGCCCACACATTCACTCTTTGGCCTCTCTGGGGAGGGCTCGGGGTGGTGGCGCACGCGCTTGCACTTAGTCGCAATGGCATGTGTCGTGGTTGGTATGATGGGCAATGGATGGGATGGTGCGAGCCACCTCCCGTGACGTCAGTGCTGCTCGTGCTGTGGTGCGTCCCCCTACACTTCCATGTGACTTGTGCCATGCTAGACGTTGAGGTTCTATTGCCTGCGTGATATGACCAGGAGGAGCGCGAGGAGACCTCTCACACACCATGCTCCACTGCCATCCCGTGCCCTGTATCGCCTGTGCGGATTGACTATGTTGGGGTTACACCTGGTCGACTGGGGCTGTGTGTGCCTTGTCAAGGGGCATGGCGGGCGCACAACAGGATCCAGCTTGTCCACAGAGGGTGGGTTGAGGTGCGCCTGGTACCGCCTTGTACGTGTGCCCGGCTGCTGTGCACACACGTGTTCACTCCCCCCCTGACAGGTGTCCTCTCACAATGCCCAGGGAAGCGGTGGTGTACTGTTCATGACCCCTCCCAACACGGCGTGCTCCAACTTGGCATGTGCGCATCTACCCGTCGCACCCACCCACCTGAGCACTGCGTCCATACGACTTCACACGACACATGTGTGTCTTCCACAGTAGTGCTACTCATTTGCGTTGACATCCAATACCAGTGGACTACATGGTCATGTCACGACTGCCGTGTACTTCACATACTCTCATCCTCTCTCATTCGTACTTGTGAAATGAGTCAGCGGAGGCAGTTTTGGTTTCAAACATTATATTGAGTCTTCTGTCCTCTGTGATGCAGTATAGTGGACACTACTGGCAGCGGAATACATGTTGAGGATATACTGAGCATGATTACAAATGGGATAGGGTGTGGGGTTACATCTGCTTGGCCAAGGCTGTGCTAATGTACATTTACGTATAGCTGCGGAGCTGCGGACTTTGACACAGACGGTATACATGTAGCCTACCAGACCGCTCGGCATCATGGGCACAGTCCATCTCAGTTCCATGTGACAGGTTTGCTGCGGTTGTTCCTCATGCACGCGTGCATGTGAGATGACATCAGGGCATGTGCTTGCGTGCATGCAGCGGCATGCCACTTGTTGTTGCACTGTGGTGGTTACTGGATATGTCACAGTCACTGGGGTCGTGTTGTTGTTGTATGCACTTGTCGTCCATGCAAAGGTCCTGGTATGGGATTCCCGGGGCGGGGGTGGGAGGGGTGCAGCACCCACAGACTCCAGGCGACCTATTCATGTCCACTGAGCGGTGTGTGTGTCCATGTGCGCTGGATCCATGTCGTGTCCTGGTTGTTCGTGCAGTTCCGTCCATGTGGGTGCGATGCACAGAGCCCATGCCACTGCCTCCCACGATGCATGCGGTGTTCCTGGATGTGATGGGGAACAGTGTGCATGTCCCGGTCATATCCGATGTCATGGCGATGTCGTTGATGGTGTGGTTACAGTTGCCGGTCGTTTGGTATGGCTGTTGTGGTGGTGACTGGCCAGTCCGTGCGGAAGCTGAGCATGGGTGCGGGGTTGGACTTCATAGGTCACTCGGGGAACCTGCGTTGTGGTCCGACGTATTTACAGGTTGTCAGGTATGCGATGCCGTCCAGCAGGGCTTCCATGTCATTGGTGGTGTACATGTTTGCCAGCCAATGAAGCGGATGGTGGCTGTCAAGGTGTTGTTCGTAGGTTGTCCCTTGGAGGACCATGATGGGGCATGCTGGGTGACATTCGATGTAGCTGTTCTCGATGATCCGTCGTGTGGAGGCACAGTGGTTCCATTTCAGTGCGCGTGCGATGTTGGCCACATACGCCATGCCCCCATAGGCAGAGCAGGCCCTGTCGTGTGCGTCCAGAGGGAGGAGTAGTGGTAGCAGGTCCGCCTTCAGACATGCCGGGTTGGAGAGGCATATCTCGACGGGATGCTGGTAGGGACACCTCCGACAGTAGAAGACGGGCATGACGCAGCTGAACAATGTGATGCGGTAAGTCAGTCGGTAACTTACGTTCAGCAGGGACAGGAGATCGCATCCCAATGTATGTATCGTGTTGGTTTGGTACAGCTTGAGCTGTTCGGCGTAGTTGGGTAGGTGTGTTGCGGTTGCCATTTCGCAGCGGTTCGTAGAGGTGGCGTGCTCCGGCTGTGTGTGCAGTCTGCAATGTGCACGCTCCGGGGTTGCTGTGAGCTCTGTGTAGTCGTGGGGAGACAGGACTTGTGTTCTGTTGGCTTGTTTGGAGGACACGGGCCCTCTTCCCACATGCTTCTCAGACAGTTCAAGGTCAGTGCTGTGTGACTCCTTCCAATTAACTTGCATGTGGCCGACATGGGGGAGTGTTTTCTTCTTTCTTCCCCGTCTGTTGTGTGCTTCTGTGATATGCGCTATCTGCCCTGTGGTCGGTCTCCTCGGCATGCCTGTGTTGGTCTATTCTTGGACAATGGCTGTATTCACCGGCTTCTGTCGTAGGGCTGTGGTTTCGGTGTTGGAATGGAAGGTCATTCAGTGCTGTCTGCTCTCCCTTGTGTGGGCGGCAGGCTGCCTTTCCGCTCTGCGTTGGGCCTTGTGTGTGGATGTAATTCTTGGGCCACCTGTTGTCGGTCCCCGGGCTCTTTGGTGTTCCGTTTCATGTGTCTTGTTCATATGTGCAGGGTGGTATGGGTTTTTCAGTGTGGTACTGGCGTTCCTCTTCCCGAAGGGGCCCTGCTTCTCCTAGTTGGTGTTGCCGCCGCTGTGTGCTTCGCCATGTTTGTTACACTGGGGTGTGTCCTGCTGTTGCGTGACTTCACTGACATGTGTGCGTCGGTTGTGTGGCGTTGGGTGTTGTCCGTGAATTGGGCGTTGGGGACATGTCTGTGGCCGGCCTGTCACGTGTCATGTGCGTTCGGGGTGGGGCTGATGTGTGTGCTGCTTGGTTGTGTCCCTGTGTCTGTGTGCGACGCATGCATGGCGCTGCGGTTGGCCTCTGCGTTGTGCGCATGTGTGGCGGCGTCATCGGCGCTTTGGGGCCGTGACGGGGTGGTTGGTTCCTAGTCCCAGGTGGTGTGTACACATGTGTTCTGCGATGTTAGGATTTGGCCTGTGTGTCATATGTGGATGCAATGGTGGATGTGTAGTGTGCACGCGCTGGTGGGGGGTTGTCCGCTTTTTCCACCCTTGCACTGTGTGCGCTGTTTGCGTGCACTTGTTGTGTGTGTGCCTACCTGCGTCTCCGCGGTACGTTGCGTCCTTGGTGGTGCATCAGCAGAAGCATGGGAAGGGCCTGCAGTGCTGGATTCATGCCCGGGGTGCCGCTTCTTCGTTGTCCGTGCTCTGCGTCCGTGTTTCCGCCTCTCTTTCACGTGCGGTGTCTCTTTGCCGTGGGAGCCGTTTGTTTGCGGCATCGTAATTTATGCGCCGGGCGGGACGTGTTTCGTCGGACGGTGTGTGTCAGTTGTGCTGCGCCGCTACGTGTGCGGGCGCACTTTGATGGCGGACGGTGTTGCTGGCTTGCCGGCGGTGTTTGGCCTGCTTTTCGCATCATAATTGGGCGGGCGTGTGGACTGCTGCGTGCCGGCGGTAACTGGTGGTTTTTGCATCCGCCAGCACGGCGGTTGTGCTTCCGCCCGCCATCGTAATGGGCCCCTAAGTTTTTAAAAAATAGTGATATCTGCTGCTAATGGACTCTGGTGGGGGAAAACAACAAAAATAAAATAGTTTGATTGGCTGGTTCTGTGGGACCAATCAATGTGATTGACTGTCAGAAATGATGAAAAATGTTGCAGCCGCCATTACAGGTTTCGGGGGCAGGGAATGGGTCCCCTTATCCATTGTAGGGGGATCCCAGAGAGATCGGGTCATCAAAGTCCAGTGGGAACTGCAGCAGACCTTGTGTGATCCCATTAGGCTCCCGCGGGAGACAGTGCACACTGTGTGCTCCTGTAGTACCAAAAAGAAAAGACATAAAAAAGAAAAGGGAGACTATGAAGTGGGAGGTCTATGAGTGGTTGGCAGCCTGGGGAGTTTGGGTGGCCCGCTTAGATTTGGATGCGCACGCATAGAAATAAGATATTGTTAGACCTGACAACCTTGGAGTGTTATTCCCTTTAACATTTTGCCTTTACCCCTTCTGTTTGCTTAATTCATTTTTGTTGCTTTTAGGACTTTGTGCATTTTGCCACTGCTAACAAGTGTTAGAATGCCCTGTCTCACTCCTTGAAATGAGGTATAATTTGAGTACCCCTGACTGGCACATTTAATTTACCTGTAAGTCCTTAGTAAATGGTAAAACCCTTACCCAGGGCCTGTAAATTAAATGCTACTAGTGGGCAGCAGCACTCATTGTGCTACCCACTAGAAGTAGCACTGTAAAACATGCCTCAGACCTGCCGCTGCAGCCTGTATGGGCAGGTTTGGTCTGCCATTTCGACCTGCCAAACAAACCATTTGCCAGGCCTAAATCTTTCTTTTTAATATGTATAAGCCACCCATAAGGTAGGCCTTAAAGTCTCGTAGGGCAGGGTGCATTGTATTTAAAAAGTAGGACATATGCACTTACGTTTTACATGTTCTGAGAGTTGAAAAACTGCTAACTTTTTCCTTGTTGTAAGGCCTGTCTCCTCCATTTACTAACACTCGGTCCCTCTATTACATTTAAAAGTGCTAACTTCAGATAGGGAGCAGATAGCGATATGTTGTTTACAGTCAAATAAACTGTAATGTAATTTAAGATCCTCTTGAATGTTAAAGTTGAATTTTAAGTCTCAATTCCAAAAATGCCACTTTACTGTTGCATGTATGATATGATGCAAAAGCCTGTAAAATCCAAACACTGAAGTAACGTTATCCTTAGCTTTGGTTATGACATCTTAATGTATGTTTTAAAAAACAATGAAATTTGCAAGTTATGGTTAGGACCACAAACTATAACTTGCACAAAAACCATGGAAGCAATAACTTGAACAGCAAATACAATATGTATGACCTCACAATATGTATACAAGTGACTGGACAGCTCATGAAAATAGAGCAGAATATTTTTCCAATTTTTGGTGACCAAATAAGAGAAGGACTCAGCCTTCACTCTTGCAATGAAGAGTGCAGTGTAAGGTGGGCAGATGCAGGTTTGCAGATTTTAAAATGCGTACAGTACAGGGTGGTATGGTTTCAATTTCTTAGGCTAGATGGGCACGCAATGTACTTTTGGGCAAAACGCAGGGTTTTGAGCTCTGCACATTTGTGCAAAGGCATCCAGTGCATGTGGTGTGAGATGTTTAAGTGGGCGAGGGAGGTTGGGGACTGAGACAAGCAGATGAGATTTGAACCAAAAGAACAGATATAATGTAATAAACTGCATTCCTATAACAAGTTGTGATAAGTTCTTGAACAATGGATTTCTGATTGGTCCTGGGCAACCCAGAGAAGATTCTGCATAACATTATAGGAGCAGAGAAACGGTGCACAGTGAAAATGTGGTTCAAAAGAACTTCAATATTCTGAGTGGTTTTGGCTGTAGTAGATGTAGGGCCTGGATCAGCTGGCTACCACAAACTGGAACAAGTGAAAGAATGCCTACCAAACATGAGAATTTACATTTGTTGCTGTTTTATTAAATGTATAAATTAAATAAAAAAATAGGTGAAGTGCAGTTAAAGTTGTGAATTAAAACACAAATTATGGTTATTAGTGCATAACACCCATGCAAAGCACCAATCACACATCTAATGCAATGCTCATGCGCTCACCTTAGATGTAACACATGCAATTACAATTGTTGTAATAGACCTTTCAATGAGATGATACCTTGTGCTACCTTTAACACTATGAAAGAGATGACTTTAGTTTGAATGTAGTATTATTTATTGGTTTGAGTAGGTGATTTTATTCATTTAAGTTATGCTTTTTGTTGTTAATAATTGGTATAAATATATGGAGATTTATGCCCCAACAACAGAGTCTCCTTAAACGAAAATATATGGAAATGTAAAAAGTTCACTAATTTTGTAAAAAAATATATATATTTTTAAGTTAAATATAAATGTAAACTAATTATATATTTTCATTTTCAATGTAGAACTAAAAATTGCTATTACATTAAAATTGCTTTTCTCAAGTTCAAATTCTTTTTATTTTGCATTCATAATTATATATTTGATGTATAGAATTAGCAATGTAAATTAATTTTATTGAAATATAATTTTGCAATATTTCTTTGTGCAAAAAAGTTACGATATACATTCTTAAATTACATTATATTTATTTTGTTAACTATGTTAAATATTTAAATTAAATAAAAATAAATTCCTATGGGGGTTTTATTTTAAGTCCCTATCGTCATTGAGGGAGTGTTACAGTACTAGTGACTACCCAAGTGTGGTACTGGACTTACTTCAGCTAATAGCTGGAGTAATTTACTACCATTTTGCATCTCTTTTGGCTGCAGTACCTTTAGAATGTCAGTTTGTGAATAGCAGTGGAGCTACTCTTTTGTGGTTGGGTACCCTTCCCTCCCAAAACCTTACCCTTAATTTTACCCTACTCCTCCCACTAGATCCCCATTTTCCACCAATTCCTCTCGTCCCTCCAACATTTACTACTAAAGTGTATATTAGCATGTACGGAGACTCTGCAGTCAGGGTGGAGATTTCTGCACCAAAAATAAACAGGAGAGGTGGAGGCTTAAACTTCGCATGTAGGTTTGTGAATAACATTTTGTAGAATGTTTGTATACTATTGTAGTACTCCAAAAAAGTACTACAAAATGCAGTTTGTGAATAGGTCCCATGGTCTTTAAGGACCGGGATCTCAGTTGGTTCATGTAATTTCCGACCATGCACTAGGTTAGGTGAAGGACTAATCCTTCTCCTGAACATATCCAAATAACAGGAGCATTTTCCAGGATTCTAGCTTGGCACTCACACTATCAACTTGAATATGTTGCTGTTGGAAATCTTGAGAATATTGTCAGCTGTCTTCTTGCACCACTATGCAGACAATACCCAAACTTATTGAACATGTTCAAAAATTAAACTCCTATCAAACATTTGAAATTAGATGCTTCCACACTTTCTGAGACTCAGCCCAGCAAAATTACTAAAACTTTCTTATATTTTGACGCTATAGGTATATTATGATGGATGAATCTTGGCAGGAGGCTTATCTACAGCTATTTCTTTTCCCAGCAGAAACAGGAGGATTTTATTTTACCATCAATCTCTAAAATCAGTTCCTAATCTATGTAATTACTTGAAAAAGGTGGGTGGCTGAGACAACAGTGAACAAGAGAGGCTGCAAGGCTGTGATTTCAGATAAGAGCACCGAGAAGTGTAGGTGAGGCTGTGAATTAATTTGTTCTAAATACTTGTAAATAATAAAGTAAAAAATGTAAAATCTATACCCATTTGTATGTACTTACCTTCAGCAACACACCAAATTCACTGTCAATACCCCATTATGTAAACTGTGCAGAATAACATCAACAGATAAAAAGAGTGCACATTACATTGCTACACAACATTAATACTCTGTGCACATTGTTTCTTTGGCTTCGTACTGGCAATTAGTAAATTTACAAAACAATAGTATTGAAATTTTAGACCGTTGTCCCATCCTTACTGAAAATTCATGTCACAAGATCCAGAGCCTCTCCAAAAATCTGGCACTGTTACAAAATATATTTCAGACAGAGTTTGTCCCTTGCTTTTGTATCGGATCACTGACAGAATATCGACAGTCAGAATATCGAGGTACAAAAATATTGTCGCAAAAATATCGATGTCCAGAATATGGAAGTCCTATCTACATAATGGTAAGTACAAAAATATTGAGAAAAAATATCGTTGTTAAAAATATCATTGTTAAAAATATCGTTTTTTAATGTTAAAAAAATAATGTAAAATAAAGTAAATACATATAATTAAAAAACAAAAATTGTAAAAATTATTAGAAAATGTTTAAAAGTATAAGTAATACATATAATGTAAAAATAAATTAAACATATATATGTCTAAAATATAATATATATAATTACTTAATATTTTTAAATAATTATTTTAATAACATAAATTGTTAAACGTAATAAAATTATAAATACATATATATATACACATACACCAATAATATAAATTAAAAACAAAAACATATATAACAAATTAAAATATTTAAAAAAAATTAAGCTTTTTAAAATACATTTTACACTACATTAACTAAAACAGTAGAGAAAATATTGGATAGCGGAGGGGATAAAATTACTATTCCTACTCCAGAGAGTGCAACAGTAGGGAAAGTGTTGGATAGCGCAAGGGTAAAAATTACTATTCCCACTCCAGAGACTGCAACAGTAGGGAAAGTGTTGGATAGCGTAGGGATAAAAATTACTATTCCCACTCCAGTGAGTGCAACAGTAGGGAAAGTGTTGGATAGCAAAGGGGTAAAAATTACTATTCCCACTCCAGAGAGTGCAACAGTAGGTAAAGTGTTGGATAGCGTAGGGGTACAAATTACTATTCCCACTCCTAAGAGTGCAACAGTAGGGAAAGTGTTGGATTGCGGAGGGGAAAAAATTACTATTCCCACTCCAGAGAGTGCAACAGTAGGGAAAGTGTTGGATAGCGGAGGGGTAAAAATTACTATTCCCACTCCAGTGAGTGCAACAGTATGGAAAGTTTTGGATAGCGGAGGGGAAAAAATTACTATTCCCACTCCAGAGAGTGCAACAGTAGGGAAAGAGTTGGATAGCGTAGGGGTAAAAATTACTATTCCCACTCCAGAGAGTGCAACAGTAGGGAAAGTGTTGGATAGCAGAGGGGTAACATTAACATACTTACCAATAAAATAATTATTATAATTAAATTGCCAAATAATAATCAATTAATAATAAATTAATTATAAATACTAATAAATAAATATTAATAATTACTTGATTATAATTAAATTACTTCCCACCCTATTCCCTATAAACCCACAACCCACTCCTAAAAACACAATTAATATAATTATCAATTAATAAAAATTAATAACCAATTAATTGATTAATAATAAATTAATTATATAAATAAAAATTAATATTTGCCTTTTTTATAATTAAATTACTTCCCACCTTATTCCCCTATAAACCCACAACCCGCTCCTAAAAAATAACACAATTAATATAATTAACTATCAATTAATATTAATTAATAGCCAATTAATAATTAATACATTAATTATAAATAATAATAAATAAAAATTAATACATTTTTTTTATAATTAAATTACTTCCCACCCTATTCCCCTATAAACCCACAACCCGCTACAGAACTCCGCATTTATGATTTTCCTGAGGCACTTGAAGGTGGTGTTCGTGTTTCCTTTTTTACTTCCTTTCTTCCAAAACTGTTGGATATGGGATCTTCCACCTCGCTCAACATCCAGAGAGCTCATAGGTTAGGTCCTCATCTTAGTTACTTCTTCTGTGTCACCCATGAAACTAAGAGGGGTCATCATATTATTTTTACAATTTACAGATTTAAGCTTGGTTCTTGCCGTGGCTGAAGCTAAGAGGCAAGTGCCCTGGTTGGGTCACAAGCTCTTTTTGTCTCAGGATGTTTCTACTGCCACCGCAGCTAGGAGAAAAGAATTCCTTAATCTTCGACCTTTGTTAAAGACTTTAGGTGTCAGATATGGTTTATTTCATCCCTGCATTTTTAAAGTGACTTATCAAAACAACACTACTATATTTGAGGGCCCAGCAGAACTCAAAAAATGTATACAAGTTCATACATCGGATACCATGGATACTGGTGGCCCTTCTATGTGTTGACTGTTCCTTTGATATTGTTTTGTCTAGTTGAACTTAAATCTCTCTAGAATCTTGTATTTGAGTTATTGTGGTCACAATGGGTTTGAGTTGAAGTATTCTTCCACTATGGTCTTTCACTTTTTCATTATGTTTTCTTTGATCTTTATCTTTTATCATATTGTTTTATTTTGTAATGTAATTAATTTTATTATTCCACTTTTCTCTTCACAGAATTGTCTTGTTCGTCTGCACAATATGACATCCCTCCTGTGTGTATATCATCCTCGCGTTGCGTGGACTCCTTCCTTTCGGGTGTGTCATCTGTTCTTGAATTGTCACCACCCCATTCGCTTTTGTTCCTCTTCTCAGGTATGCCTTCTCAGTTGTCCTGTTTGGACATGTACTATATTCTCTTCTTGCTCATTGTCTGTTTTTTATAATTTCCTTCTTATCTTTCTTTCTGGTCTTTTTCCTCTTTTGTGTCTTTTTTTAGTTTCCCTCCCTTTTCTCTCTCTTTCCTTATGTTTTTCCTTTCTTATATTCTATGCTGGCTTTATCTTGTATGCCTTATGATTCTGACTCTGGAAAAGATGGCGACTGGTGAGGAGCTCAAGGAGTGAGCTCCGCTGGCTGGGGATCGAAACTTGTCTAAATATCCCTGTTTTAGCCCGCACTAGCAACATCAATGCAAGACATCACAAACCAGGAACTAAGGAAACCAGTAAACCGTAACTTAAAACATCAATGCAGCAATAACTAAAGCCTCTGTCGGAAACCTACCGGAGACGGACTTCAAGATTCTGGAACCGAGACTGCGAAGACTACGTCCCGACATCCGACCAAGCTCGACTGCATCTCCTAAGGCGGCTCGAAGGTCCTCAGGAGATTTTCAGCAAAAAGAGGCGAATCGTCTGTTTTAAGCGCATCCGCGCCTGGAATAGGACCTGACTTCTGGCCAGGACTCACATACATCACCAGAATTCGACGTGACAGTGCCCAAGACGACCCAACCCCAAGCCACCCTGTCGGAATGGCAACGTTGTCCACAACTGTCCGACGTGGATTGGATTGAGTGAGAACACCAATACCGAGGATCAAATTCCCCGGTGAGAACACCAGTACTGGAGACGAGCCCTGACCGGAACTGCACACACGAGCATAAACCGCGCTGCAGTGTTCAGATCACCAGCGGAGACGACTCGGCCCGGCCCGAGCCCTAGCTCTCCCACACCACCGGAAAAGTGACGGAAGGACCGAAAGGTGCATAACTAACCCAAAATCTGATGAATCCAACCGGGAGGTGCATACCGAACCAATAATCCGCTGAACCCGAACCCGACCAAACAAAATGGCCGAGTCCGAACAATGATCACTTTAAGAGCATTTAATATTAATTAATGACCCTCCCGACCCCATCAAATATCCGATCGAGACCTCAACCATACACACCCTCGGCAAGGTATTTACAATGCTTCTAGTAGTTTACGCACGCTACGATAACCGTAAGACAAATGATGCCTGTACTCAAGATGGCGGCTCCAGAAGCAATCCGGGGCTCAGTGTTAATGTTCAGGTCTTCAAGGCTACATAAAAAAACGAAGCGATAAATAAGCACTGTGAAAACAGAGCACCCAGATTTGAGAAGAGCGCAATAACAGCTACATCCTACCGATGACCTACATGACGAACAATGCCTGACCCTAAAATGGCGGCGGCATGAAGACACAATGGTAGCATTATACTGCCTGACTTTAATATGGCTGTGGCACAATAACACTGTGATAGTATTACCGAGAGTGATAATTCAAGACTGCAAATAATATTTGTCACAGCGCCTGCACCGCTTGAGGAACGATACATTCACACTACCGATTTGCACTAATTGGATGAACTAGGCAAGTTAGACATCGGCACTGCTAAGGAGAGACCCCTAACGGGAGCAGCAGTGAACATCAGAAACAATAGCAATTTGTATAAAGGTACAGGACAGTTATACAGCAGTTTTATTGACTGCCCCAGACATTTGGGTAAACAGAGATGGTCTCTCAGATGGTGCTACTCCCTACAATAAATGGCAGCAAATGGGAATGGAAAGAGGACTACGCCAGGAAAACAAACGAAAAACTACAGCAGCAATCTGAGTCAAGCTTGACAAGGTGGTGGCAATATTGGAAGGGCTATGACCATACAGAGTAGTCAATGGAAAATAGGCTGGATATGCTATAAGTACAGGGAATTACTTTTAGGCATACGCCCTAACGAGTCTATAGTCTTCAATGAAAGACTTGTTTTGAATATGCACTAAGTACAGAGAGTTATTATTTATTTTAAAGCAGGTGTCACTACTCCAGAACCACACAGGAGTGTTATATATCGCTTTCGCGAATTAAGGCAGGTATCAATATAAAATCAGCAGGCAGTAACTCCTACACCATAATATACCCACCTAATTTATCTAAGAACGCAGCCAGAAAATTCAAACACAACCTAATTAGAAAAAACCCAGATACGTTAGTCTCTGACCCTTCCTTCAATCTAAAAAAAGGCACTATTGTAAATGACTTGATATTTTTCACCAGAAAAACTTCGAAATGGTGCACTGCCATGACGAAGATGCTTAACATAAAAAATATAAGTAATATCCCACATGGTACTAAACTATCGATCATCCTTTCGCCGAGACTAAGAGCTGAACTATGCATAACTATATACAAGAACGGGGTTGTGCTTATACAAGCAGCCAACAACGAATTGAAAAAGTTTGACAACTATTTTGCAACCTTAAAAGACGATGTGGATAACACAAGTTCCCTCCAACACCGGAGCACCCAAGCAGTCACCCAATATACCACTAACGCAACCTCCATAGACATCGTAATATCAGAAGAACCCCAACAGCCACAATCTACAACTATGTCAAGAGACAACATGGCCATTAACCTCACAGATCTAGGGGAAGAATCACTACAATACGCCAATATCGTCCCTACGCCAATACATCGGGAAAGGTCCGTACCTCTCTCCCAGGATAGGATTACTCCTACACTTAGACCACTTAACGGAAACCCCTATCCACCTAATATCGTCCCTATACCAGTACACCAGGAAAGGTACGTACCTCTCCACCAGGATATGATTACTCCCACACAGAGACCACCTAACAGAAACCCCTATCCAGCAATAGAGGGTAGGGAGACTAACCCTCCTCCCAAACACTTCACTACGACAGTACCAATAGCATCTGCTTATATACAAAACTCGGATCCACCTAGCTCGAACAAAAGATCACAGGACAAATGGAGCCCATCGCATTTCATACACAGAGGAGGCTCAAACACTCTACCTAATGAAAAAGAAAGGATCACTGAAAAAGGCAATGATCAGAATCGCCGGAATGAAGGAATGAACACAAACAAAATAAGAAATAGGCAGATGTTCACTTCTGGTATATCTCCTCCTACACAAAGGGAAATCGAAACTCTTAGAATACAAGCGAGCAATATATCGCAGGACATTCTAAATACTCTACAAGTTATGAAGAAAATATTAGAAATCACAGTAAGGACTCAATCCAAAGTCGAACTCATTCAAGAATCAATGAATGATATTCAAGGAAAAAGTAAATGGATAGCCATGCCATTATCGAATAGACCTAATTGTCCATACAAAAATCTTAAATATCTATCCATCGGAGGAGACCCATGCCCTACTCATCTCATATGAGTCTACATCCATCAATAAAGGTGAAGAAATTAAATCAGTCCTGATCGATGCAAATAGAACTTCAATGCCTAATAACAGAAAACTCAATCCTAACAACCTAAAACAAGTCAAGTTAACCACCAGTGTTCAAGAGTTGAACTCGGGTAACTCAGGGAAACCACTTCTTTGCCTACTGCTAAACTGCCGTTCTGCAGTAAAACACGCATCAGACATTGCTGCCCTCATCATTAGTCAGGAAGTAGACGTAACAATCTTAACAGAAACATGGCTTACGGAGTCTTCTTCCCCTTACATGGACCTATTGGTGCCTCCACAATATAACATTGTGAGGCTGGACAGACAAAAGAAGACAGGAGGTGGTATAGCTTGCATACATCGCTCGGATATCTCAGTAAGCCAAATACAATCTGATCCTCTTGAATCCTGTGAATACCTCGGTCTCACTATAAAAACAGTAGATAATCAAAGATGCAATCTGCATGCACTCTACCATCCACCAGGAAATAACGCGTCCTTCATAGACCAGCTAATGGAGATCATCACAGCTAACTCTAACATTCACACTAATGATATATTCTTAGGTGACTTTAATTTACACTGGGACAATAATAATGACAAACAGGTCAACGGACTCAAAGACTTCTTAGCAGACCTAAACCTTACTCAAGCCTGCACACTGCCAACACACTCGAAAGGGTCAACTTTAGACTTGGTGATCTCTAGAATTAAGGCTACTACAATGCACTCAATTGTTCCGTGCGACTGGTCAGATCACCATGCCATAACCTTCTATATATCTACCGTAAAAAAGAATAAGACCACATAACCGATCAAACTCAAACAGTGGAGTCGGGACACCAATAACCATAATATTGAGGAATTAGTAGCACGATGCGAGAAGGATCTTAATCCACCCAACATTTTGATGAACGTTAGCGAACTCACAAATCACTACAACATATGACGAACATAATAAATTCCACCATGCCGCTAAAACTGAAAAGAATAACAGAGAAAGATAAAAATCCCTGGTTTAATGGATCACCAAATGAAGAAAGGCGGAGACTAAGACTAGCAGAAAGAAAATGGAGACAGCACCCATCTTCCCCCAGCTGAAAACTCTCAGGAAAATTAGGAACGACTACAACAAAAGCATTCTCAGATCCAAAAAAGAATTTTTTAGAAATGAGCTGGATAATGCTAAAAACAGACCACGGAAACTTTTCGAGATGTTAAAACAACAATCTAATAAACTGGCCAAAACTGCTCAGGAATCAACTAAAACCCAACTGAGCTGCGAGGAGTTCTCAACCTTCTTCATAGACAAGGCCTACTCTCTAGAAAGGGAACTTAGATTGGCAGCTGACAACCTCCATAGCCCATTAACATCACAAACTGATGTTTCCATGCACATCACTCAAGCTATGAAGAAAAATAAAGCATAATGGTCGACATTCAAGCTATATGACCAGAATACCATTGCCACAATTCTATCAGAAATCAAACCAAATAACCACTACAATGACCCCCTCCCATCAAAATGCCTGAAAAGAATCAATCACATCGTCATCCCCATATGGACGTAAATAATCAATGCCTCACTGTCTCAAGGCACCTTACCAGAATGCCTAAAAACAGGTCAAGTCCTCCCCATCATCAAAAAACCTACAGGGGATCCCGCAGACCCAAACATCTTTTGTCCAGTGACCAAAATTCCATTACTAGCCAAACTGCTTGAAAAATGCGTGCAACAGCAAATGAGTCACCACATCTCCAATTTCAGCCTATTGGACGACTGCCAATCAGGATTCAGACCAGGCCACAGTACGGAAACAGCGATCTTACATATAGTGGATGACGCCCTACAGGCTCTGGATCACAATGAAACATGTCTACTAGTTCTTCTGGACCTGTCTTCCGTATTTGACACGGTAAATCATGAAAAACTACTAGACCGGCTTGAAAACAGGATGGGTCTATCTGGAACTGTACTGAAATGGTTTAAATCCTTCCTGCAGAACAGAACACAAAGATTCTTGGTAAACCAAGCGCTATCGCCGCCATGCCCTAACTCGATTGGAGTTCCACAAGGATCAACATTATCTCCATCACTATTCAACCTATATGTCGAACCCCTTACAGAAATTCTCCGGCACGCAAACATCTCCCATCACATGTACGCAGATGATACTCAGATCTACATCAAGATCTCGTCGCTTGAAGAGCTCAAGACAATGAATGAGGCCTTAAAAGTGTCAGTACAATGGTTAACTAGCAATCATCTGAAATTAAATGTGCAAAAAATGGAATTCCTACTAATATCCCCTCCAAAAAGCTCTGCAGATGTGAAGGAGTGGACCAAACTGATCACAACGCTAAACTGCACCCCTATCCTAGTTGACTCGACCAAATCACTAGGAATCACACTGGATAAGAACCTAGACATGAAACCCCACATCAAATCAATGGCAAAAAGTGCCCGTTTTCACCTGAACTATCTTAGAAAAGTGAAACCATTTATCACCACGTCAGACCTTAAACTGGCAGTTCAGTCCTTAGTCATATCAAGGATTGAATATGGCTGTACAACATTAACAGGTCTTTCAAAAATATCCACAGCACCACTAAAAGCCTGTCTCAATGCGGCCGCAAGACTCATTACAGGCTCAAGAAAATATGACCACATCTCCCCACACCTGAAGGCATTAAACTGGCTACCATATGAAGCCAGAATTCAACTAAAACTGGCATGTATTACCCACAAAGCGCTCCACTACAAAACACCAAGGTACCTAGCCCAGAAAATTGAATTATCAGGTGGAAGCAGACCATCCCGGAATGCCAGAGACCTGTTGTTGAAACCTCCCATCTTTCAGAAGAAGAAAACATATGACAGAGCATTCTCCGGAGCGGCCCCCAGAATCTGGAACTCACTCCCTCCAAACATTAGAAAAATCCCAAACACATCAACTTTCAAAAGGGAGGCAAAGATATTCCTGATGAGCAAGTTCCTACCCTAAACAATGATTGATCACCATCTGCATCGTGATCAATAACGAATATAAGGGCAAACTCACCAGTTAGCGGCGAAGACATTGTAGACTGTACACTAATACAACTAATGGATCTTTTTGTAATATTGTTGATAATAATGATATGAAGGCACACATCGGAATCCTTTCGTATAATACTACTGTTATAACTTGTACACCTTATTGATCCTAATTGTTATCGTGGAAACTGATACGAAAGACACGTACCGGAACCATATGTATATTACTGCTGTACCCGTCGTTCTCTAAAAGATCTACATCATGCAACTGTGAAGCGCTCTGATACCTTTGGGTCATGTCCGCGCTATATAAAACTCTATAAATAAATAAAATTCTTAAACAAGTACTATCTCCTTATTGTGCATAATTCCGGGTAATATCCTGGAATATTAAAGGATCTCTTAATCCTGTTAAACGTCAGAGAGTAGTATGTCATCTAGGCAAATCTAATCCTGATTTGGTTCTCCTTCAGGAAACCCAACTTGTTCATTCTGAAGCCTTGAAATGTAAGTGGGCTTGAGTGGGTCATGTGTTTGTTTCCCCATCACTGAATAAAAAGAATGGTGTTGTTATATTGTGTAAAAAATCCCTCAATGTTACTATAGTGTCTCAGGAAGTTGATGATATGGGAAGATGGAATATTGTGAATCTTATTATAGACAATGTTTCTCTTACTACAATGAAAGTTTATGCGCCTACACAACCCAATTTAACTTTTTGGCCCTCCATTGCACAGAAATGCACACAATTTCATGATACATATTTTATCCTAGGAGGAGGCTGCAATCAAATTATGGCCCCTTTTTTAGAAAGACAATCCTCAGTTCAATTTGTGCCAAATAAAATGTATAAGCAATTTCATTCTGATATTTCTAAAGGAGCCTTGGTAGATTCATGGAGACTGTCTAATCCTACTACCTGAGATTAAACCTTTTATTCAACTTCCCATGGTACGCTTTCAAGATTAGACCACATATTTCTCTTCTAAATTGTCTTCTGGCCTTAGAACTTTGCCTCAAGCCAAACTGCAATTTAATACTATTTCTACTGAGGAAACTGATTCTATCCTTCTTTAGAAAAACGCACGGTATTATTGTGGAAGGAATAAAGCTGGAAAATTATTGGCAAATTATCTTAAGGGAAGAAGGGAGAGACACATTATTGATCCCATTTTAACGTCTTTGGGACTGTCCACTAATAAACATCAGGCTACTTTAGAAGAATTTGTTAAATTTTATAAACCTCTTTATGGGAAACATCCTTTACATCGCGGTGATTACACCGCGATGCAGTTGCAACGCAGCCGTTACAACTGAAGCGTTACATCGACTTGCGCTGGATGGCGCTATAACCTAAGGAATAGTAAGATTTACTATTCCAACACCTTCCCTACTGTACGTAGACTGGTGTTGGAATAGTAAATCTTACTATTCCTAAGTCCAGCGCAAGTCGTTGTAACGACTTGCGTTGTAAAGACTGCGATGTAACATACTGCGATCATTTTGATCGCGTGGTTACATCACATATTCCTCTTTATACCCCTCATTCAGCTTCTCATCCCTGCGCGATTGTGGATTATTTACATCATATCCATCATCCCATTCCCCCAGATCTGGGTTTTGACTCCTTAGAGAATGACCTTACCTCTGAAGAAATTGCTTCAGCCTTTTCGAGTGCTGAAGTTGGGGAAAACACCAGGCCCTGATGGCTTCACAGTAGAGTTTTATCTTCACTTCTTTAGTATTCTTCTTCTTTACTTATATTGTTTGTTTCATCATTTCACAGTGCCCTCTTCCGCTTCTGGTACCTTTTAGGAAACCGTAATTTGTCTTCTTCACAAGGATGGTAAAGACCCTCATGAATGTAACAATTATCGACCTATCTCTTTGTTGAATTTGGATTATAAAATTTTTGCTAAGCTCTTAGCTCTTTGTTTGGAATCCTTTTTTCTTCATCTTATAGGGAAAGAACAATCAAGATTTATTAAAGGAAGACATATCTGATAAGGCTGGATTATTTCTTAATGTTCTAAGAAAAGCTCCTTTATTTAAATCTTCCCTTGCTGCTATTACGAACGATGCTGAAAAACAATGTGACAGTATTATTTGGGAGTTTTTATTTCATTCCTTAACATGGCATGGATTTGGCCCTAAATTCATTGCTCTTATCTCCCTTTTATATCATGCCCCCCGAGCATCTGTATTGGTAAATGGTTTGATATCCTCATATTTTCCACTTTATAGGGGAGTAAGGCAAAGTTGCCCACTTTCTCCTTTATTATTTGTTTTAGCTCTTGAACCCTTTCCCTCTCAGATTTGTCTTAATTCTTCTATTTCTGGTTTTCCTTATGGTGATCATCATCTAAATTTTGCTGCTTATGCAGATGATATTCTTCTATTTATTTCTTCTCCTGATAGTTCCTTACCTACTCTTTTACATGAAATGTACTTGTTTTTGAATATTTCAGGATATAAAATGAATCAGGACAAAACGGAGGTTCTTCCGCTTAATAAATATACTTTAAGTGATTCTTATTCTATTATTGGTTATCAATGGTCCACATCTGCTAAAATCAAATATTTAGGCGTTTAGTTTACAAATTCAATTCTAGATACTGTTAAAATTAACTTTAAACAACTTCATATCAAAATTGATAAAAATTCTATCCTCTTGAAATCCTTTATTTTTATCTTGGTAGGCTCGTTTAGATTCAA
Source organism: Calotriton arnoldi (assembly GCA_963921515.1). Taxonomy (NCBI): domain Eukaryota; kingdom Metazoa; phylum Chordata; class Amphibia; order Caudata; family Salamandridae; genus Calotriton; species Calotriton arnoldi. Next base: position 222,232 of record CAWUFW010004983.1, on the reverse strand, counting down.
TTAAAATTATGATCTCTCCTTTATTATTATATATCCTTTCTATGTTGTCAGTTCAGATTCCCAAATATTTCTTTTTTAAATTAATGCATCACCTATTACATTTCCTTGGAAAAATAAAATGCCCAAAATAGCTTTAGTTCCTTTACAAAAGTCAAAATTCGCAGGGGGGTCCATTTTCCACATTTTTATGGCCATCAGAGCTTTTGCTTCACGTCAAGCAGCTCTTTGGACTCAGGATTTGTCCTCATCCTTCTCTTCATTATGGCTAGATGTCGAAAAGATTCTCTTCTTCCTTTTAATATTAAAGAAGTGATATCTCTAGCTTTTACTAACTTGTTTCTTCACTTTCCTCTTTTACGGAGTACTGTTTCGATAATTCGATCTACACTCCTTCCACTTACTCCGACTATGGCAATGTTTTTCAAAATGCTGATATGGTATAATTCCCTAATTAATATTAATAATATACTTGTATTTTGATGTACTTGGAAGAATAAGGGTCTTATCTGGGTAACTCAGATTTTTTAATGACTCTCCAATCTCTTTTTCTCAATTCTGTCTTGTGTATCATTGTCCTCAATCTTTCTGTAATTGTTTTTTAGCATTGTTGAATGTAGTTCTTGATGTTTATTTTTCCTGTCAGGACTCCTCTAGTTTAATTCCTTTTTCTTCCAGCATTACTGAATTTCTGAAAACAGGCCCTAAAGCATGAGCTATTTATAAATGTATTTCCCTTCCAGATCCCTCTTGAACCAATTTCCAAGTCTGAACTCTTATGGGAAAAGGATCTAGGGGTTCCCTGGACTATTCATTTTTGGAATAAAGTGTGGTCGGGTGTATATATAAAATTTCCAGGTCTGCAAGTGTTACACATGCTTTATTTTTTATTGATCACCGCCTTTATTTTACTCCTTTACAATGCTCCAAATTTTCCTCGGATACTTCTGCTAAATGTTGGTCGTGCCAGTTTACTGCAGCAGATTTTGTTTATCTATTGTTTAATTGTCCAAATACACTTTCTCTCTGGCACAAGGTATGGTCTCAAATCAAAAGGATTTTTAATTTGAGTTACTCTTTTAATATTCTTTATCTTTTTTTAGGAACATTGCTAATACTCTTATTTCATCGTTTCATAAAGATAAATTGTTAGATATTTTATTAGCACTTGCTTTTCAGCATATTAGTTTTCATTTGAAAATATTATCTAAGTTATCATATAAGGTATGGTGGGATTTGGTAGGCTCTCATCATAAGTTAGATACTTTGTATACTATGCAATGTTTATCTTCTCATAATGTACAATTGTTATGGTTACCTCTTACTGCATTTCTTAACCAAGTTGACAGTGATATTTCCAGCACTGTACCCATATGTCTGAAAACCTTTATCCCCCTTGAATATTTATCTCTCTGTCCTTCTTTTATATTCAAGTGACATTTTATTGTTTTCTGTATATAGTTACTGTTTAGTTTGAGAGGCTAAATTTTGTGTTATTCTTTGCCATTATTTTTATGATAAAATATGCAATGTTTCTTGTTCTCCCTTTTTGTTTTTTCCCCTGTCCCCCCTTTCCTTTTTACCTTTCTTCCTCATAAAATTACAAAGACTTTAATGGTTGTTCCTTAGGTTTTTAATACAGCTTGTTCATTGGTGATTCATTATATTAGATTATGTTGTATTTGTTTTGCTGTATACACTAGATTAAATAAAGTCTTTTAAACTCTAACAATTGGTGACTGATATAAGGACGTGCACACAAGACAAACTGGTGTTAATGCAACTTAGTTAGAGTGTGCCACATCCATTACTATGGCACTGCAGTATGGTATGCATACCCACATTTGGCAGAATTACATCTCCTTGGTTTTTGACTAAGTACTTCCTGCGCCCTGAGTTACTGATGCCTGGGATAGTGGTAACTATCGGGGAGGGGTACGGGGGGTTTAATTATTTGAGATGTAACTCAAGGGTACCCTTTGATGTGAGGAATTACCAAGGAAATCGGAAATATAACACTTCATTTCTCCAGCGAATGTGCATTCCTTTTCTTCCAGATACAGCATTTGAAATTTCCAATTGAAAGTCACCAGTCCACCTTTTCTCTGCAGCTCTCATATTCCTTATGGAGCACTCATAATGTGTCTCAGTATGTCCACAAATTCTGCTTTTTCTGTTAAAATATTGCATTGTTGGCAACCATTTAGTGCATGATCAAGTTATCCTTGTTTGACTTTTACGGTTTTTAAAATGTGCTCATTTTGTGTTTCAGAACTATCAGTGAACATGTTTTTTATAGTGCTTCCTTTTTTATCGAATGTTTCTGGGTCACAGAAGTTTGTCCTACACAGAAATCTCACTAGGCATTTACAAGGGTAAAGAACTAAAAACTTTATTTCTGTCTTAGGAAGTTAATAATGATCTGAAGGCACTGCCTTCAGGCTTTTGTACAATGAAGAAATGCTGAAATGTCGTAACCTTGGTAGAGGAGAAAATTATATTTTCTTACTTATTTCCCTGGATAAAGACACTGTATCAGCCATAGAGAACAGCAATTACAACTAGAATTGTATTACTCTTTTGATCTTTGTATATATTTTTCCCAGTCTTCAGTATTAATTGTACATATTTAGGCAAACCTGTAGATTCTTTTTTATACGTTTCTTCAAAAACTTTTTATTGTATCTTATACCGTTTTCCGATGGCATGTTGTCTAAAACCGAGACCTCGCATGTTCTGACAATGAAAATTACTCTAATATCCACAATAATCATACCCACCTGTAGGGGAACAACAATGATAAGAACAAATATTAAACTTAAGGTTTGAAAACAAATAATATTCTCATAATTATAAATGACTGCCTAAAACCTACAATCAAATAGCCTTACTTCAAATGCCCTAACTTACACCAGTGTGCAGTGAGGGCATGCCTGCACAACATCAAAGACAAACGTGCTATGAGATTGTTAGCACTGCAACTGTGAGATAGCGCTGCATGTGGAAAAAAACAGTGGTATCTCTCTCTAAATATATATATATATATATATATATATATATATATATATATATATATATATATATTTATTTATTTATTTCAACGAAAGACCAAAGGTTACAGAGACATAATAGTTAGGATCAGATTTCACTCATACAAAACCAGTGAAGTTCAGCAGTTATAGTTACCTGAGCTAACTATAACGTACGCTCCTGCAATGCACTGATTATGACCTCATATGTTACATCTCCCATGACATAGTCAGTGACATAACTGATGATATCTGAAATGACATCACTGCTGACATCAATGATGAAATCATCCGGTGAGTGTAAGAGTTTCTAAAAAGTATTTGAGACTTAAAGATATCTACTAAGCTACTGTGTTAGTTAAATTACTATTGTTTCTGTACTACTGAGTGATACTATTTTTATCATATGTCATCAGAGTGGCTGTGTGATTGTGCGAATGTGCGTGAATGGCTGTCTGAGTGGCTGTATGGGTGTGTGAGTGCCTGTATGGGTGAGTAAGTGGTTGTCTGAGTACCTGTAAGAGTGAGTGAGTGGCTGTGTGAGTGGCTGCATTGGTGAGTGATTTGGTGTGTGAGTGGCTGTATGGGTTGGTGAGTGGATGTATGGGTCAGTGGGTGGGTGCATGAGTGGTGTATTGGTGAGTGAGTGTCTGTATGGGTGAGTGAATGGTTGTGTGAATAGCTGTATGGGTGGGTAAGTGGCTGTGTGAGTGTCTCTATGGGTGGATGAGTAGGTGTGTGTGTGTGTGTGGCTGTATGATCGGGTGAGTGGATGTATAGGTAAGTGGGTGGGTGCGTGAGTGGTGTATGTGTGAGTGTCTATATGGGTGAGTGAGTAGTTGTGTGAATTGCTGTATGGGTGAGTGAGTAGGTGTGTTGGTGGCTGTATGGGTGGGTGAGTGGCTGTGTGAGTGGCTCTATGGGTGAATGACTGTATGTAAGTGGGTGTATGGGTGAGTGAGTGGCTATTTGAGTGGGTGTATAGGTGAGTGGATGTGTGAGTGCATGTATTGCACAGTAAGTGTCTATATCGGTGAGTGAGTGCATGTGTGAGAGCTTGTATGGATGTGTGAATGGATATATACTGGTTATTTGGGTAAGTGAATGGGTGTCTGAGTGGCTGGATCGGTGAATGAGTAGCTCTGTTAGTACCTGTATAGGTGAGTGTGTGGCTGTGTGAGTAGCTGTATGGCTGAGTGAGTGGGTGTGCTAGTGTCTCAATAGATGAGTGAGTGTGTGTTTTAGATGTTGAATGGGTCTGCGAATGGATATGTGAATGGTTGTATGGGTGTGTGATTGGGCGCATGAGACGTTCTATGGGGGTGTAAGTGGGTCTGTGAGTGGTTCTGTGGAAGATATCATCAGTGATGTCACTTGAGATGTCATTTGAGATGTCATCAGTGATGTCACTGACCGTGTCATGAGTGATGTAATATGTGAGGTCATAAGCAGTGCATTGCGGGTCATATGCTATAGTTAGCTCAGGTAACTATAACTGCTGAATTTCACTGGTTTTGTGCTAGTCAAATCTGAGCCCAACTATAACGTCCCTGTAACCTTTGTTTTTTCAGTGAATTTCTACGTTTAAAAAAAAATTCTATTTCCTAACTTTAAAGTCCCTGTAACCTTTGTTTTTTTTGTGTGAATTTCAATGATTTTTTAACTACTTGGTGCATTTGCAGAGTGGTGGAGAAAAGGACGGGCCCTCAAACCCGCTTGTGGGACTTACTGGTGGTAACAGGATGGGCTCTAGGCCCCCAAGGACCCTCTGCATCCAAGGGGACTTCATCCCCCAACCAGTAGTGTGCCAGGAGGCCTGTTTGCAGAGTGGTAGAGAAAGGGGATGGTGCCTCTAACCAGCTCTTATAATTACCGCTGTGTGGGACTTGCTGGTGGTAACAGTATGCGTTTTTAGCCCTCAAGAACCCTCAGCATCCAAGGAGACTTCATCCCCCAACCAGGAGTGCTCCAGGAGTTTGCAGAGTAGTGGCAAAAGGGGGCAGGGTCTCCCATGACCGCTCATAAATCCTGCTGTGTGGGACTTATTGGAGGTAACAGGAGGGGTTCATGGTCCCCAAGGACCCTCAGCATCCAAGGGGGCTTTACCCCCCAACAAGTGGTGCGCCAAGGGGCACATTTGCAGAGTTGTGGAGAAAGGAGGCAGGGACCTTGACCAGCTCTCAACAATCCTGCTGTGTGGGACTTACTGGAGGTAACAAGAGGGGTTCTTAGCCCCAAGTACCCTGAGCATCCAAGAGAACTTCATCCCCCAACCAGTAGTGCTCCAGGACGTGAGTTTGCAGAGTGGTGGAGAAAGGGGGCGGGGTCTCAGACAAGCTCTCAGAAATCCTGATGTATGTCACTTACTGGAGGTAACAGGAGGTGTTCTTGGCTCCCAAGGACCCTCAGCATCCAAGGGGACTTCATCCCCCAACTAGTAGTGTGCCAGGAGGTGCGTTTGCAGAGTGGTGGAGAAAGGGGGCGGGCCTCCAATGTGCTTTCATTAATCCCACTGTGTGTAACTTATTGGAGGTAACAGGAGGGGTTCTTGGCCCCCAAGGACTATCAGCATCCAAGGGGATTTCAACCCCAACCAGTAGTGTGCCAGGGGGCCCATTTGCAGAGTGGTGGACAAAGGGGGTGGGCCTCTGATAAGCTGCATCAGGATTTGTGGTTCCACAGGGGACAGGGGTCGCACTGAGCACCATGAGGGATCTATGGATTCCTGAACGTTCAGAAAACAAAATGGTGGCCACTACTATTCTGTGAAAGTGCAGTCAGTCAATGAGGACTTTACTTTTGCGTGTGGATCCAAGGATCCCGCGAGGGAGAATCCTCAGAGGATCCGCATCCCTATATATACAAATTAGTTTTTCGGTTAATATCTCAAGAAATACTCAATGGATTTACATCAAATCACAAAAGCACAATCTACCTTGCTGCCAAGTTTGGTGTAATTCCGTCCAGCAGTTCGGGCTGTAGTCTTTTTCAAATCTATGGGAATTAACATGGTGAAAAAGCATTTTGGGCCCCCTCCTTTTTCTCAGCCCCCGCTTAACAGGTCACCCTGAAATTTTCCAGACAGCAGCTGAAGTGAGCGTCAAATTTTCGGGAACGATTTGGCAAGTTTTCAACCGGTGCCAAAGATATAGGGAACTGAAAACGACTTTTCAATAGAAATTCGGTCCTAAATATAATTGCCAACTTTTGACTGCCAGTAGATTTTAGATAGATTTATATATATATATATATATATATATATATATATATATATATATATATATATATACATACCAACATACATACCAACATGCATACACTGTGTCCACCCCTGGGATACAGTAGTTTCCCTGCCCTGCTCATGCTAATGTGTTTGCTCCAGTCTGCACCATGCACTGCTAATTACCACACATATTCATCACCCATGACATCTTCTATGACTGCATTGATGATATCATTTCAACATTTGCTATTAAATTATTGATGTGTAAACTTTGCATGGCAGGGGCATGAGTTATTGTTACCTTAGAGCACGAGTTATAGTTACTTGAGATAAATATAACTGGTGAATTTCTGTGGCCTTTTGAGTTTAAAATGTTATGTTGTTACTGAACATTTCGTGACAAACCAAAAAGAATCCACCCTAGAAAACAAAACTAAATAATAGTATCCTTCCTAGCTCAGTTCGACACTGTCAAGAACTGTGTGTCCACTAAAGATGTATAGGGAAACACAATGTTTTATTAAAATAACCCTCACCCTTGGTGGCATGCTTCATCATCGGGTTCTTCCCGCCCCGCTGCGGGACGGGCCGTGCTATGACAAACGAAGACGTTGGAGCACTTTGAAGTGAGAAGATACTATCTGTGATGTGAGAGTGGAGGGGTCAAAAGTGAATGAAATGTGATTAAAAAATACCTGGTTATGTGGAAACTAGAATTTAATACTCCTTCTAGCTGGTATTATTAAAAGTGGGGAGTGGAGGATGTATGCTATGATGGGCTACTACCCCCTACGTCCCCTGGCTTCTCATCAGGACAAACAATGATCCCTGCACCACTCTAAACAGAAAAACAACAACAATGTGGTCTGCCTAAATAATTATGCAGAATTGCAGTGCGTATTAATAACATGCACTGTATACTGTACCCAGTTGGTATGGTTTTTTAAGTTTATCTGGAAAGATAGAGAACCAACATAGTTAAATGCAGCAAGAAAATAATTGCAGGACCACATCACCAAACTTGTGGAAGGTCTCAGTAGTGATATATTTTTCTTGATATATTTTTCACTAGGTGCACAACCGCTTACAAATTAAGTGGGTGCCGTGCTGCCCTTGAAAGTGACATACAGTACAATACTTAACATAACAACAAGAAACATAAAACACACACTCTATATTCAATTGTTCTACCGTTATACTGATCCATGTCTTGGAATCTTGTGAACTCTGCGTTGTATTATTAAGAAACTGCAGTTGAAAATAATTGCGGTGTCTCTACAGAATGGAATATTCGAGAAAGTTTTTAAGAGAAAGTATTATATTATAGACATACACCATTATTACCACACTATAGCCCCATGAGCTATTTTCACAGGAGGGGAGGGGTGCTTGTAGTCACACACTGTGGGAGAGAAAGTACATCCGAAATCAGGATCATTGCAAAAAGGATGTCAAATCATTGAAAATGCTCGTTGTCTAGGGGGATCGGCTATGCCGTACTCACTTTGTCAAAGCTGCTCTCTCACCCTAGTCAATACCTCACCGTGGCTCCGATGAACAAGGAATGAGTGTCTGGAGCCGGTATAAGTAATGCCTTCCTTCAGCGTTTCAAGCGCGTTTGTCATGAGAGGCTGCAATGTTAAATCACCCCAAAATGGCTGCCTGTAGTGGAACAAACTCCACGTTGGCTTGGTTACTTCCGTGTTTCGTGGAACCCCTTAGGATTGTGGTCTCTTTTTGAAGCTAAAATGCTAACCTAAGGAAATTGGCCGCCGTAAATGGAACGTCTTGTGTCAAAATTGCGGACTCTTCCGCATCCACCTGTTTTACCGTTAATGGTGGATGCTTAGGACCAGTTGTTTAAAGTGCATCCATACCTATTATTACCCATGGGCCCAGTCTAACGGGTTCACAATTTTTCTCCCCCCCTTGAGTGTCATTGATGGTACCCCCTGCTGGCGACATGAGTAATGCGTATTGTCCCTCTTTTGTTGCACGTCCCCTGTGATGTTTGCTAGTCACACTAGCCCAGTGAGGCAGACTAGACACTTGCTCGTAGTGTCAAATCAGCACTTTATAGTGGTTCCCAAAAATCTGGCAATTTGTGTGTATCTCAATGATTATATTCTCGCAATTGCATAATCCAACCTTCTGACCCAGGGGTGATAATTGTATTTGCTCCTGTAGTTATCAGGACCCAGACCTCGGTTCTGTGATGTACCTCAGATATCCATTCTATTTAGCAAAACTATGATAGCACTCACATGTGATTGTCAGGAATTGGGCCTTGTACGCCATTGGTGGTGACTAGGCATATCTATATCACGTTACATGTAATTTGGTGTGGCGTTATTACGCTGTCACCAGTATCAAATGGCCACTCATTCAATCGCACTCTTATGTCATTGTCAGGAATTAGGTGTTGTATGCCAAGGTGGTGACTTGCCATACTCATTACTTTCCATAGACCTATGTGTAGAGTTGTCAAAATTATCAGATTGCCTCTGGTTCGATAGGGGAAATGGAAATTTAGTTATCTCAGTTGTCCCCACGGAATGTCGTTGTTAAGTCCTGAGATATGTGTACGCAGACGAAACACCCAGCGTTGTTCTTTCTCGAATAGTGTCACCTCGTTGTTCACCTGTTCTATGACTGTCCAGTGTATGTCAGGTGTGGTGTGGTTTGCTTCCAAGTAATGTGATGACATTTTGGTGGTTGCTTTTTTGCATTTGACATTGCTCTTGTGCTCACAAATGCGGATTTTCACTGGGCGTGTTGTCATCCCAATGTAGTGCATGTCGCATGGGCAGGTAATCATATATATCACATTCCTACTGTTGCAATTCGTGAAGCGGCGTTGTTCCCATTCTGTCCTGTTGTTGAACGTAATATCTCTGCTCTTTTTAGTCAAGTGACATACGCTATATCGGCTGCATGGGTGGTGTCCCCATATAGATGGTTGCAAGGTATTTGTTAACTCTGTTTGGGTAGTTAATCATGGTCTCGTGTGGACCACCATGTCTCGCAGACTTTTTCCTCTCTTGTGCGAAAACATGGGTTTTGGTAGGTTGAGGTGACCGCATGTGAGTAAGCGCCAGTGTTTGTTGACGATCTTGGTGACTTGGTTAGAGCCAGTATTGAATGTGGTGATACATATTGGTCTCTCTTCTTTCGGTTTTTCTGGTACAGGTTCCAAAAGGGCGACCCTGTTATTATTTCTAGCTCGTTTAAAAGCTTTGTCCACTATTTTTGATGGATAGTGCAGTTTTTCTTGCGTAGGTCTGCAGCCTGTTCCTGAAGTCTTCCACTTCAGTGCAATTCCTCCTGAGATGCAGGAATTGTCCATATGGGAGATTGTCCCTAGGGTGCAGCGGGTGAAAACTGTCATATAGGAGGAGACAGTTTTTTGCTGTGGTCTTGAAGTGAGTTGTGGTTCTCAGAGTGCCATCCTTTGGAAAAATGTTTAGGTCCAGGAACACCAGTTCCATGTTTGAGATGGTGCATGTAAATTTCAGGTATTCATTCTGGCAGTTCAGCCAGGTCATGAATCTGTTGGCAGTTCCAATGTCTCCATTCCAGATGACGAACACATCATCGACATATCGTTTCCATACCCTATGTTGCTGGAAAGGGTTGGTTGTGTGCAAGATCTAGTGTGTTTCAAGATGGTAGACATATAGGCCCGCTAGGCTGGGGGCGAATGTGCTGCCCATGCTGGTCCCGTGCTTCTGGAGGTACAGTGTGTCTTCATATTGAAAGAAATTTTTAGTAAGTGCTAAGTTGCAGCAGTCCATTACTATGTTGCGGGGGGGTCTGGTATTCCCAGTCAATCCCAAATAGTACGTCCTCTATGATGTTAAGGGTTTCGTCATGGGGAAGACTCGTGTAGGGGCCTTCCACATCCAATCCTTTCATTAATTCCTTAGTTGGGTCAAACACCATATCTTGTAAGAGCCTCAGCACATCTTTAGTGTCCCTAAGGTATGTGTTAGTCCTTTGTACCAGAGGGCGTAGGAAGGTGTCTGCAAATCTGGATAAAGGCTCCAGAACAGAGCCAAGGCCTGATACTATCGGGCGACCCGGTGGTTTATTCAGATCCTTGTGAATTTTCGGGATCGTGTAAAAATATAGGATTCTGGGAGATTTGTTGATGAGAAACTCCCCTTCCTTCGTTGAGATCCAGTCATGCGTGAGTGCTTCGTCTACCATGTTGGCAATCTGGACTCTGTGATTCTGTTGGGTCATTCCGTAAGACCTCGTAATTCCTCTGGTCTTGCAATAGTCGTTGGCATTCCTGATCGTATGCCTCTGATGTCTGCATCACGATTGCTCCCCCTTTGTCTGCTGGCTTGATGATCAGGTTGCTGTTGTTAGCCAGTTCTTTAATGGCTTGCTTCTCTTCTCTTGTCGTGTTGTGAAAATCCGGTTGGTGTCAGGGTCAATGTCCTCTATTTCTTGCATTACTGCTTTCTCAAAGGCAAGAAACTCAAAAGGCAACATAGTATTGGGAGGTGTGAAGGTTGATTTCACTCTGAGACCAGTGTCTTAATTTTCTCTGTTCTGTGGTTCTTTGCCACTGAAAAAGACCATGAGTTTGAGTTTCCTCACAAATTCGTTCATTTCTTTGCAAAGTTTGAATATGTCGAGTTTTTCAGTTGGGACAAAACCCAAACCCTTCTCCAGAATGCTGGTTTGTGCTGATGTCAACTCTTGATCTGTCAGATTCACCACTAAGTGGTCTTTCTGCTGGTGGTCGGTTGATTGCTCATTGCCCCTGTCATGCTCCTGGTTGAAACTCCTGTTGCTTCTTCTCTTGTTGCCCAATGGACTTGATTTCCTTTCCGATTCCGTCCACTTCGGGTCCCGGGCGAGACCCTAAAAAAGGGTTCCGTTCTTAGTAGGGGAATTCCTGTTGCGGGAAGTTCCAATGGTTGTAGGGCCCAGGTGGGCCTTGTGTCATTGGTGGGCCATACAGATAGGGTGGGTAAACAGGTGGTCCTTGGTAGGGGCCCCACCCCCGTTGTCCTCTATATTGGGCTCTCCTGCCCTGGCCTCTGTTTCCTTTGTATCTTGATCCGCTATTCTGGCTCGAGCCCCGGCTGTTGGATCCTGTGTCTGACGAGTCCCCATCAGTGTTCAAGTCCTGATGGGTAGATGGTGCTACGTAGTCCTCCCGTGTGTAGGGATATACTTTTTGATGGCTGAAGCGACATGTGTCCTTCTTTAATTTTGTGTATTTACTTTGTTTTAAAGATGTTTCGAACTCATTCATTGTTTGATTCAGTTCTTCTAGACGTTTTTTGAACACACTCAGTGGTTGGTAACTTTTTAGGCGTACCTCTATGGATTGGATCTCGATCTTTAATTCCTGGGCAATACTCGTGGCAGTTTTTATTATTAGTATTAGCCAATCCCTGCTGCAGTGCCAGGAAATTAAGGACCAATCTTTTTTGAACGTCTTGTCCTGCTGGAAGATAAATGGCTAACTTTTTACTATTAGTCCTTGAGGGGCCGCATTAGCCCTCAAATATTTGGTCATCAAGAGACCGTGTAGCGCTGTCTTAATCCGAGTCCTTCTGAGCATGGTTAGTTCATCCCAGTCATTATTGTCAGGGCTGGGTTCTGAAGAGTTCAGTCCTTCAAAAGGACTGATGGTAGCTAAGATTCTTTCAACTTCCTCGTTGGAGAAGGTGAGACCTGTGATCTCTGCCATAGTAGAGAGTGTGTGAAGATCTCACAGCCGTGAGATGCAGGCTTGTGTAAACAAACGACAAATTCAGAAAAGAGAGGGCAGGGCTTACCCTTAAAATGCAATGAGCTAACTCCCACAGCGGCACGCTGTCCAAACAGAATTAATAAACAAGAGAGGGAGTGAAGAGGTTGAAATAGTGGTGGACTCACCCTCCTCTGTGTATCATGACAAACCAAAAAGAATCCACCCTAGAAAACAAAACTAAATAATAGTATCCTTCGTAGCTCAGTTCAACACTGTCAAGAACTGTGTGTCCACTAAAGATGTATAGGGAAACACAATGTTTTGTTAAGATAACCCTCACCCACCAAAAGGTCCCTTGGTGGCATGCTTCATCATCGGGTTCTTCCCGCCCCGGGACGGGGCGTGCTACGACCGACGAAGACGTGGAAGCACTTTGAAGTGAGAAGATACTATGTGTGATGTGAGAGTGGAGGGGTCAAAAGTGAATGAAATGTGATTAAAAAATACCTGGCTATGTGGAAACTAGAATTTAATACTCCTTCTAGCTGGTATTATTAAAAGTGGGGAGTGGAGGATGTATGCTATGATGGGCTACTACCTCCTTAGTCTACATGTTTTGAAGCCGTCCCCTGGCTTCTCATCAGGACCAACTGAATGATCCCTACACCACTCTAAACAGAAAAACAACAACAATGTGGTCTGCCTAATTAATTATGCAGAATTGCAGTGCGTATTAATAACATGCACTGTATACTGTACCCAGTTAGTATAGTTTCTTAAGTTTATCTGGAAGGATAGAGAAACAACATAGTTAAATGCAGCAATTTAATAATTGCAGGACCACATCACCAAAGTTGTGGAAGGTCTCAGTAGTGATATATTTTTCACTAGGTGCACAACCGCTTACAAATTAAGTGGGTGCCATGCTGCCCTTGAAAGTGACATACAGTACAATACTTAACATAACAACAAGAAACATAAAACACACACTCCATATTCAATTGTTCTACTGTTATACTGATCCATGTCTTGGAATCTTGTGAACTCTGCGTTGTATTATTAAGAAACCGCGGTTGACAATAATTGCAATGTCTCTACAGAATGGAGAATTCGAGAAAGTTTTTAAGAGAAAGTATTATAGACATACACTATTATTACCACACTATAGTCCCATGAGCTATTTTCACGGGAGGGGAGGGGCGTTTGTAGTCACACACTATGGGAGAGAAAGTACATCCAAAATCAGGATCGTTGCACAAAGGATGTCGAATCGTTAAAAATGCTCATTGTCTAGGGGGATCGGCTATGTCGTACTCACTTTGTCAAAGCTGCTCTCTCACCCTAGTCAATACCTCATCATGGCTCCGATGAACAAGGAATGAGTGTCTGGATCCGGTATAAGTAATGCCTTCCTTCCGCGTTTCGCCCGCGTTTGTCATGAGAGGCTGCAATGTTAAATCACCCCAAAATGGCCACTTGTAGTGGAACCAACTACACGTTGGCCTGGTTACTTCCATGAGTCCAGATGCACCTGTAGACGGCTCAAGAAGAGATAGAGGAACAACAAAAACCTGGAAAGCCGTACAGCATTCAAAGCCGCCGTCACTGCACACCACCACCTTCTCAAAACAGCAAAGAAAATCACCCTCCACGACAGAATCAATGCCAGCGCTCACAACAGCTAAAAACTCTTTATCATTGTCAAGGAGCTTGCCACACCCAAAAGCGAGACCACAGAAGTCCCACCCTTCCAAGACCTCTGAAACAAACTCAACACATACTTCCACCACAAGGGCAAGCAGATTTATGACAGCATCAACAGCCAAGACCCGCCCATCACTACTGCCGTCACCACACACGACAAAGCCGCCAACCCAACAGATCCTACTCAACTGGACCCAGTTCACCAAGGACGACACTCTCAAGCAATTGAAGAGCATTCACACCAAGCACCCTTGGACCTCTGCCCACACCACATCTTCCACAGAGCCGCCACCTCAATTTCCCTGTATTACGCTGCACCATCAACTGCTCCATAAAGGCAGCCACCTTCCCCGACAACTGGAAACATGCCGAGATCAACCCAGCTGAAGAACCCATCTGCCGACCAGACAGACCTCAAGAATTTCACGCCCATCTCTCTCCTCCCCTTCCCAGTCAAGGTCATCGAGAAGGCCATCAACGCCCAACTCTCCGAATACATCGAAGCTAACCACATCCTGGACTCCTCTCAATCCGGCTTCCGAAGCAACCACAGCACCAAGACCACCCTCCTCCCTGCCACCAATGTCAACTGCACCCTTCTCGTCCAGGGAGAAACAGCAGCCCATATCCTCTTGGATCTCTTGTACATCTTCAACACCATCTTCCACCACAACCTAAGCACTAGACTCCACAACGCCGGCATCCACGACAAAGCCTTTGACTGGATCCGCTCCTTCCTAACCAGTAGAACACAGTGAGTCAGACTTCCACCGTTCTTCTCAGAACTCACGGAGATCAGCTGCGGAGTCCCCCCAAGTCTCCTCCCTGAGCCCAACCCTCTTCAATGTCATCATGGCCCCGCTTGCAGCCATAGTCACGAACCACGGACTGAACATCGTCTCCTAAGCTGATGACACCCAGCTGATCCTCTCCCTCTCCAACGAACCCACAATTGCCACAAACAATGTCCAAGACAGAATGAAGGCTATTACTACCTGGATGAGAGACAGCTGCCTCAAGCTCAACTCTGACAAGACTGAAGTCCTCATCCTGGGGACCAACACCTCTGCCTGGGAAGACTCCTAGTGGCCCGCCCAGTTAGAAACACAACCACAGACCATGCATGAAACCTCGACATCATATTGGACTCCACGCTCCTGATGAACCGCCAGATCAACGCTGTCTCATCATCATGCTTCTACCTTCTGTGTCTGCTCTGAAAGACCTTCAGATGGGTCCCCACTGAGGCCAGAAAGAAGTTCACCCACGCACTTATCAGCAGCAGACTCTACTATGGCACTGCACTCTACCCAGGCGTCACCCAAAAGCTCCTCAGGAAACTACAAAATGTTCAAAACGCCAAAGCCAAACTGGTCCTCAACATCCCCTGCCACAGACACATCATACGAACACCTGTGAGATCTCCATTGGCTCCCAGTCAACAAAAGAGTCACGTTCAAGATACTCACCTCACGTTCAATATCCTCACCCATGCCTACAAAGTCCTCCACGATGCTGGACCAGCATACATGAACCACCACCTCTTATTCCATGTACCCACCAAACCCCTCCACGCCACTGAACTGGCCTTCGCTGCCATCTCCCGGATCCACTAGACTAGGACCGGAGGAAGATCCTTCTCCTACTTCACTGCCAAAACCTGGAATAACCTGTCTCTCCTCCTCAGGCTATCCCCATCACACAGTCGTATCTGCAGCTCCCCCCCTCCCAGTGCCTTGAGACCCTAGAGGGTGAGGAGCTGTGCTTAACAGATACTGATTGATTGATTGATTGATTGATTGGTTCCTAACATGATTGTGACAAAGCAGATTGGATGTGGCATTTGATCAAGTCAGTCGAACAGTCACCCTGTTTGTCTCTCGTTTCGCGATCTGCTCACTCTGGAACTGGCCTTTCAGCGTATGCCGCCATGCTGCACCTAGCAGTGCTGGAGGACTGCAAGTTTAGATATTGCACAGCAGGGTATACATGCTCGTATACCCAGCTCTACCAATTCACGTTAGCTACTGATTGGACGGGACCACGAGTGGGGGAGAAGCTTTCAAGCACCATGTGTGCAAATATTCACATCTTCTACGTAGGGTTGGAGTCACAGGTTTGCAGCGTGTAAGGCTAATAATGAGAAAGTGCCCATTTTGAAGCATTTTGAGAGTGTATGAGACAGAGAGTGTGTGTGCTGTAACTGCATTGAGTTGGATTGGTAATAATACTGTACTTCGCCTGCAAGCAGAACTCTGCAGAATCTCACTGAGTTTTTCTGTTACTCCTTGGAATTCCATGGAGTAAAACTCCCAAAACTCCGCCCAGGCCTAGGGGTCGATTTCGATCCTGGTCGGAAACCATTCCGACCGACACGTTCCCGGAGCGATTTCCGACCGATTCGTGCCCGTTGACACCAAGCGAGCGAGTACGATGCAGCCGCATGCTGCCGGACTCGTTTCAGTCGGACTCCCATTGAAGTCAATGGGAGCCGGTCGTACGACGCGGGCTCCCATCGACTGAATGGGTACGTTGCGCAAAAGGGTGCCCCCTGTAGTGGGTACGTGTTGGTGCCATCTGCACCGTACATGCATGTATAGGGGGGACCCTTGGGTCCCCCCTGTGTCCGACTCGTAAGGCTACGGGTGAAGGGGGGTCCGGCACGGACCCCCGAAGTCAGCTTCCCAGAGTTTTTATGTGTCGGACGCTCCGACTCGATCCGGCTGTCCGGATCGTGCATCGTACTGGCTCGGTCGTAAAACGTCTCCATTGCGCGGTACGAATCGAGTGCGAACGAGTCGTACGGAGCGGTTCGGACCCGGAAACGAGTCAGTCGGCGATTTCGCGTTCAATCGCATCGTACTTGGGCGTCTGGAGCTCTGTACGACTCGGTCGGAAACAAAGCCTCCGACTCGGATCCGGTAAAGCCGAATCCGATTCGGAGGCCTTCCGACCGAGATCGGAATCGACCCCCTGTGTATATATATATATATATATATATATATATCCCAACCTTTCTCTCTCCTCCTGACGAAAAGAGTGTGACACTGCTCCGGGGGTCACTAGAAACGGCTTTATTTCTGTTAAAACGCTGGCATTAAAAGTCTCTGGAAACGCAGGGCAGACGCGTTTCCGCCTTCAATGCCTTCATCAGTGCCCATTCCAGATATTGTCTCGTTGTTCCAGGGGGTCCTTTCAAATGTTGTTTAAACTATGACCACTCCTAGTCATGTGGTCATAGGCCCCTCCTTCACCTTGCAGGTGCAGGCATCTTACGTTCCTTTTACCACACAGCTGCATTCTGGTAAGTGAAGTCCTCCATAGGAGCCCATACAGTGATGGACTTTCCTTAAAGTCGCCCCCCCAGGCGCTACACTTCCACAAGGAGACTATCGCCAGCATGGGGAGAGAGGAGGCAAAAATGTTTGCCTGAGAAGGGGGACTAAGGACGGCCTTACCTTCCACATGACTGCGAAGGCGTGGGGTCACCAGCCAACAAGGTTTGGAGCATCAACCGATGTTTAAGGAAAGTCCATCACTGTATGGGCTCCTATGGAGGATTTAAAATAAAATTAATCAAGTAATAAAAATTAATTACCAATTAATAATTAATTAACAATAAATTAATTATCAATAACAATAAATAAACAAATATTAATTAATTATAATTAAATTACTTCCCACCCTATTCCCCTATAAACCCACAACCTGCAACACATAAATATGAACATAATTAATTTAATTATCAATTAATAAATTAAAAATGAATTACCAATTAATAATTAATTAACAATAAATCAATTAACAATAAATAAAAAAACAATTATAATATAATGATAAATTAATCAATTAAAAAAAATAATTACCAAATAATAATTAATTAACAATAAATTAATAATCAATAACAAATAAAAACATATTAATTAATTAATTATAATTAAATTACTTCCCACCCTATTCCCCTATAAACCCACAACCCGCTCGGATAGTAAAACGCAAAATTTACTTTAAAAAAATTACTAATTTCTAAACATTTAATACATAATACATTACAAAAAACATACATATAAAATACATACTAAAATACATAACACTAATATAAATATCGATATTATTAACAACGATATTTTTGCTAACGATATTACTTACTTCGATATTACTTACTTCAATATAAAAAAACGATATTACTTACCTTAAGGTCGATATTCTGGTCACCGATATTCTTGACATCGATATTCTGTCCATACGATATTAAAAACTCGATATTAGTGTAGGTCGATATAAAAAAATAGATACTTTGACTGCGCACCACCTGAGACAGGGTGCGGGGAGATGAGACTTATGCCCCATTTTGGCTTTTTTCAATTTAATTTTCAGGACTTGGAAACTCCATCCCTGAGTTCTGTAATGGTGGCACTAACAGATTGGCTGGCAGCAAAAGAGGAACCAATCAGGGACTTTGGGGCTGATTAGGATGTTGGTCAGAAAGCCTCCGACCACAGGTCAGAGGCTTTCTGACCGACATCCATGGTGTAAAGTCCGACCACCTAATTACAATGTAGGCAGTCAGAGTTTAAACCGGCCGGCCGGTTGGACCTACTGGCTTACGATGGGCTCAAGGTGCCCGTCGGCCAGTTGAAGGCCGCACAAAATCCCCTACGGATGGCGTTTCTGTCGACGGGATTATGTCATCAGTTTCTGACAGGCTTTTCATGTTGGGCTTTCTGACATGAAAAGCCTATCGGAAAGTGACTTTAGGGGCCCCTAGCAAGGCCCCATGTCTCTGCAGCCTCCGGTTGGGGTTGTAAATCCCTGCACCGCGTGGCAGGCACTGTACACAGTGCAGGGATTTACAGAAACGGTGCAGGGATTTACAGAAACTCCATTTTCTTTATGGGAGCTTGTGCTTCGGCCGGTTTCCAAAGAGAAATGGGAGATGCGACGGCACCATGTGCGGTCGCATTGTAATATGGTGTTCGGAACCACGGACCTACAGTCGGTCGGTTCCCACACCAACAAGGTGTTGGTCAGAGGCAACTCCGACCGACATCGTAATTAGGACCTTTGTGTCTAAGATCCAGCTTTGGATATACTGACCCGAAATGGCTGTCATGAGAAAAAGCCTCCTGCTCCTGCTCCAATCAAGTTTGAACTTTTTTTAATTTTGGGCTCCAAGGTTTGGGGACCATCTTGGATCAACCGTCCAGATTTCTCTATGATTTAAGGTCTTTGTGCCCAGACTTGAATAATTTTTAAATACTAGCTTGTTGAAAACAACTAAATGGATGTACAATCAAGGAGCAAAAATTCCTATGAAAGGTAAAATGAGAAATGTTACTTTATTGAGCCCAACCCCCCCCAAATTTGTGGCCCATGCATGATTTGGATGCAAAAAGAAAAATTGATGGACAGAATGTGGAACAATGTCAAATCAGTCTTGACCCTGCACCCAATGGGAACAGTCCAGCCCGAACTGCCAGGCCAGGTCCTCCCTGGACTGGAAACAAGCATCCTAGGACCTGTTTCGGGGTTTCACCCCTCATCAGCCAGGATAGCTTGACTCCAGTGGCATGGAGAGCACGGGACCCACGTCTGGGCATACCCGTCCCACTCAGGGTGACAAATGCAAAAAGAAAAATTGATGGACAGAATGTGGAACAATATCATACATTCACCCCAGTACAGAGATCTGGGCCTAAATCCATTGTTTTTTTGCTCACCATGCCATTCCAGTTTGGACCCAGCCATATGCAAATCAGTCTTCACCCTGCACCCAATGGGAACAGTCCTGCCGGAACTGCCAGGCCTGGTCCTCCCTGGGCTGGAAACAAGCATCCTAGGACCAGTGTCAGGGTTTCTCCCCTCATCAACCAGGATAGCTTGACTCCAGTGGAATGGAGAGCACGGGTCCCACGTCTGGGCATACCCGTCCCACTCAGGGTGACAAATGCAAAAAGAAAAATTGATGGACAGAATGTGGAACAATGTCATACATTCACCCCAGTACAGAGATCTGGGCTTAAATTCATCGTTTTTTTGCTCACCATGCCATTCCAGTTTGGACCCAGCCATATGCAAATCAGTTTTTACCCTGCACCCAATGGGAACAGTCCAGCCCGAACTGCCAGGCCAGGTCCTCCCTGGACTGGAAACAAGCATCCTAGGACCGGTTTTGGGGTTTCACTCCTCATCAGCCAGGATAGCTTGACTCCAGTGGCATGGAGAGCACGGGACCTACGTCTGGGCATACCCGTCCCACTCAGGGTGACAAATGCACCACTGGATTCAAGCTAGCCTGGCGGATGAAGGGTAATGCCCTGAAACCGGCCCCAGGCTGCTTGTTTCCGGTCCAGGGAGTACCTGGCTTGGCAGTTCGGGCTGGACTGTTACCATATGGAACAGGGTCAAGACTGATTTGCATATGGCTAGGTCCAAACTGGGGTGGTTTGGTGAGCAAAAGAATGATGGATTAAACCCCGATCCTTATGACTGGGGGTGAATGTTTGCATTGTCCAACATTCCGTCCATCAATTGTTTCTTTTGCATATGTCACCCTAAGTGGGAAGGGTATGGCCAGACGTGGGTCCCGTACTCACTACACCACTGGATTCAAGCTAGCCTGGCTGATGAAGGGTGATGCCCTGAAACCAGTCCCAGGATGCTTGTTTCCGGTCCAGGGAGGACCTGGTTTGGCAGTTCGGGCTGGACTGCTCCCATAAGGATAAAGGGACAAGACTGATTTGCATATGGCTGGGTCCAAACTGGGGTGGTGTGGTGAGCAAAAGAATGATGGATTAAACCCAGATCCTTGTGACTGGGGGTGAATGTTTGCATTGTCCAACATTCCGTCCATCAATTGTTTCTTTTGCATATGCATGATTTGGATTTGCATGAAATTTAACAGGCCAAACCCAAAGTGAATGAAGCTAAAGAAGAAAAAACAAAATGGCCACCAAAATGTGAATCTAAGATCAAAGAGGTAATTCCAAAACGATCTATAAAGTTAGAATCTGAGCTTAAGGGACCGAATAAGTGTAGTCTTGAAACCTTCACATTTAAAGTAAACGAACGCTGTTATTGGAAAATTTCTTGCAGTTATTGCCACCTGTGTAACTATCTCTCTCTTTCACATGCAGACACTTTTTTCATTTGTCACACACACACACACATTTTCTTTCTCTCTTCTGTCATTCCTAGTTCAATAACTTCCCTCTCTTCATTTTCTTTTTTGACTGCTATCACATCTGTTTTTCTTTACACCTCGTTTTCTTTGTTTTTTCTTTACCTTTCACACTTTTACCTTATTTTTTACCTGTCATCCTTTCGTTAAACCTTCTTTTCCACTCCATGTCTTTAATACCTTCCCTTCTATTAGCCGTCGTTCTATCACCTGCTCTTTTCTTGTTCCCCCTACCTATTTTTTGCTCTTGTTTGCATTATTTACTTTTCACTCGTTTCTTTCTCATTCCCACCCTCTCCCTCTCAGCCCTGTTCAGGCAGTTTCTATTGATGGAGCAAGGACTCACAAATGAGACTTGCTCGGAGGCAATCTCCTCACAGTATTAATTTATTAAACTTTGTATGGTTTATACTAACAATTGCATACACGTACATAAATAGAGAGGAAGCTTGCTTATGTGTTTAAACTAATAAATAACGCTTGTCTGTTCTAAAATGGCCGCTAAAGCGCGGGAATCTTTATTGCGCATGTGTCAACCATATCATGTGGTGTGACGTCTTTCTTTGCTTGGTGGGAAATTCTTGCTTCTGCGCAGTGTGTATTAAAATGGCTGCTTTATGTTTCCATGTGCTACAGCTCGCTCTCATGTTGCAATTAAACTGTGGTATTCTAACGCTATTAATGCGGGATAGAATTTATAAGTAAATGGGAATAGAGTAGAAAGAGTGGGTATACAGTGAAACAATTTATCTGTGATTTTAATATTTTCTTCTTTGACTTTTAGTAGTTCGTAAATTGGGCCTGGTGAACTGAAACTCGTGTGACAATGGTTCTGTGCATGCGCCCTGAGTGGCTGCCCAGAGGAAAAGGATGAAGTCAACCTGTACTTCGTCCAAGGCCGTGACCTGATGGCCAACACTGCTGTACCCATGATGTCCCTACTGAAAAGCAACAATTTATATGAACAATGTATAAAATTTGTCGTGAGACGGGTGGGAAATTAAGCAAATGTATTAATTGTGATGGGCGGTATTTCTAAACATTGGGCTTTAAGAAATTGAACCAAATCGATATGGTGTGAGGATCAGAAGTAGTGGGCCCATATTTTTGCAACATTAATGGGAGGTACATGGGCGTAGAAGGGTATAATAGACATAGAATTAGCTAATTAGTCAGAACAGGCATCCACACAGAGAGGCTGCTCCAGACCGTCAAGCTGATCGATTGCAGACTGAACCGCTGTCCAGAGAGGTCCTGAGGAGGGGGAGGTGGAGTCCATCAGAAGGAAGGCACGGGAGAATTGAGGAGAAGTGGAGTATCCGAGAGGGGTACGACGCAGGCGTCGTTGATAGAGAGGTCACCTGTCCTGTCCAGAACCTGGAGGAGGTCTTTTGCTCTTCATCCTTCCTGGGTCCTATCTTTCCAACTCCTTGGCCAAGGGGTTTGGTTCTCGCACTTTAGGTAAATATACATGCAAACCTTTAGTTGCGCTGCTGTCTCTATCTCCTCCTTTCTGAGGGACCGTCATAAATCAATAATTGATTTACTATGCTTCATCCTTGATATACAACTAAGTATCATGTGGCTCTGTACTTTACTCTGCTAAATCTTTTAGATAAACATTTTAAAACTTCCTGACTCAGTGATTATTTCAGGATTATGAATTGTAATGAATGTCACTCATTTTAAACTTCCCAATTAGCAAAGGGTCCATTGGTAAGTCATTACTCTTCAATCAGAAAAGTAATTGGTAGCAGGGATTTTGATAAAGAGTACAACTGACCCACCAGCGGAAATTGCTAGCGTAGTATGAATGTATGGGCCCAAGTGAGTATCTGGTGTATGAATGCTCGTTGCTAGTAACCCGCTGGATCAGTTTTCTGGCTAGCAGAGGATGGTTTGGTTGTACTTTGTTAATTGGGTAATGAGAGTTTTATTTTTATGAACTAACATCCGTGTGTTTTAAGTTTGTTTTATGTTGTCCAGAATTCCCGGGGAAAATTGAATACCGGATGGTAAGTGGAAACCATACTGCAGTGAGGTTATCTGTCAGGCAGAAATAGTACTGAAAAGTTAGGCAGGGCTATCAGTACTTGTTAGGGACTCTATGCGTGTGAGTAATAGCAAAGAAATACGCTGGTAAAATTTGATGTTATATCACCTAGAAAGGGTAACATTGAAGAAGTAACAGGTACTTCTGAAGCTTGCGTGAAGAGTAAACGGAAGGGTTTTACTTGTAGTGTATGTTTAGTAAACGGAAAGGTTTTACTAAGTGTGGACGAAACTATCTTTTTCAATTTAGAGAAACTGGCACGATAGCGAATGTTTTATGTTGTTACTGAATTTTAATGAGATCATAGAGAAAATAAAGTTTTGCGTACGATTTTTGTAAAGGGAGGGTCAGTTACCAGATGGGGAACTGACGTCACAAAGCGCCGCGCTGGGATTGGTTGAAACAGCGGGCGTGGAAAGACTCTTGTAAAGGAGGGGTCAGTAGTCAGGAGTAGTACTGACGTCACAGGTGCCGCGCTGGGATTGGTCGGAACAGCGAGGGACAGAAAAGCGCAGATTGTAAAGGAGGGGTTGGCAGACAAACGTCACAAAAAGGCCGCGCTAGGATTGGTTCAGAGACAAAAGTTAGCTGGAATTTGATTGGTTGTTACCATAGAAGCTGAAATCCTAGTGGATAGTGGAGATTGTATGTTAAAAGGTGATCCAACTTTAATAGGAGTTCGTCCGGATAGGAGATTCCTAGGCTTTGCAGAATATAATTTTATACATCGAGATTTACCCAAAATGTACGGAGAGAAGAGAAAAATGTCATTTCTACAAAAGATTAAGAATTATTTTAAAACGGATAAACCAATCAAAACTAGGGAAGGAATTATCATTCCACTGGCTAAAACACCCGCTTCATTCATGATGATGGAGAGAGGATATCATACTTGCGTATGGATAGAAAATTGGATAGAATATACCAAAAATGATGGAATATTAGCATTTCCCGAGAATGGTACTTTTAATGGGAGAATTCTTCAAAATTTGAGATTAAGAATGAATGACTTAGAACCCAGACCTAGATTAACTCAATACGAAGCATTAGAGGAATGGGAAACCGAGGCATTTGAACGTGACCGATCCAGAAGTAATAGGGGTTATCGGGGATTTTTCCCTAGGTATCAAAATGAGTCAAGAGATGGTCAGATGAAACAGTGGAGGAGAGCAATGCTTACAGAGGGTCTGTATCCGATATTAATGGCAGAAGAATCGTTAGGGAGCAAATGCACAGAAAAGACAAAACACTTGACTAGATTTGGAGATTCCGAAGATGAATTTATGGAAGAGATATTAAAGAACCCGCCACCATATCATGAAGGGACGAGTGGATGCACCCCAAGTGCACCACTGTTAAGAACACCATTGGTACCACAAGTATTGCATGATTCCCCAGTTAGTAGAGTACTTCACGATAAAGAAAAGGAAGCCATAGATAAAAACAGAGCAGAATTAATACAGAAAGTAACACAGTTGAGTATTCATCCTGATTCACTAACCATACCTGTTACGATTGGTCCAGTGGTTTCCTTATATGGTGACAAAGTAAATTATCCCAAACCTCTAGTTATGCCTACACCTATGAATGTTCCTAAACCTGAAGCAGTAGTAATGGTTGAGGATCACTTTAGTGATTGTGAATCTATGATCTCATTAATGGACTTGCCCATTCGAGAATCTGTAAATAGTACCCCCAGAAGAGCTACACCTGGTTGCTCAAAAGATGTAAATATAGTAACCTCATCAGGAACCAAAAGTGCCACAGTAGTTACACCAGAAGACTTAGAAAGGTGGGCACAAGGATCAGACAAACAGAGTACACCCCCAAAGATCATGGACATTTATAAATTAAAGGTTAAATTAGAAGAAATAATAGCAGGAAATGTAGGAGTAGATCACTTAAATACTTACGATGAAGAAGAACTATTGTTCGTGTGCAGGAGTATCACAAGAAACGTAAAGATATTCCATGAGAAATTATCAGATTTAGCTCTGCAGATGGGAATTGAAATAGGGAAGTCAAAAGTGTTACAGAAACCCTATAGAGCAGATTTTTCAGCCAAAGATTTAGAAAACATGAATGCCTCTGGAAGAAAATTACAAGTAAAAGAATTAATGACAGTCTTGCAGAAATGGGGAGACCTAGATAAATGGAAAGTTAGATGGACAAAGAAAAAGGAAGAGGCACGATATAGTAGAACAACTTCAGAATATTTAATGTAGGAAACAGGGAAAGCAGATCAAATGTACCCGATGAGAGAAGTTCCAGGAGGGGGATATGTACATGTCCCATGGAGCAGACAGGATATTTTGTCATTTACGAATGATTTCCCAAAGTTGAGAGAAAAGCCAATTGAATGGTACAAGCAGGTTGAGAGGTTTGTGAAGGTGTCAAAGGTATTGTTGAAGGATTTGGATGGTTTGTTCGACATAGTGGTTCCTGCCGATTTGTGGACAGATTGTAAAATCACAGTCGATTGGCCGAGCGAAGAGTATCCTAGAGATCCAAAGACAGGTGCCCCGTCAAGTGATGTAATGAAAAAGTATCAGCAGGTAATAACTTACCTGAAAGGGAAAATACCACCAAAGGAAACAGATTGGGTGAAAATAGACAGAACTACCCAAGAAGCCAGTGAATCGGTACACGCCTACTATGAACGTTTATTGCAGGTATTCAAACAGTATAGTGGATTTGAGGATATTGGAGATAAAAACATGAGTTAGTTTGTCTACTGATTTGTTTATGGTCTGAAGCCAGAGATTTGTCAGATGATTAAGCAGCACATGTTGTGCCTGCAAGGGAAACCGATCGACGAGATCTTGAAATATGCAAAATATTGTGGAGATGACATTGAGGATAGGCACAAGAAATTGCAGGAAAAAGTAATGTGGGCTCAGGTAAAAATGGCCGAGAAACAGGGAATTAACTTGGATAATCCAAGTGATATTCAGGGAAAAGATTCTGGAACGAATGGTGACACTGGGAATGGTGGAAAATTGAGAGGACAAATGAGCAGAGAAGAGGCTAAAAAGAAATTTCCTCGTCATGGTTGCGGAAAATTGGGGCATTGGAAGGATGAATGTAAGAAGATTCAGAATAATAATGGCCCAAATCAAAATTTAATTCCACAGACGCAGAATGACTCACAGCAGGGTGTAAATCCTCAGAGTCAGTTGCCACCTGCACCTATACAGGGTAATGTAAGCAGAGCAAAGCACGGTACAGACGTCGGATATCAAGGAGGAAGTGGTAAGAATGATTATGTAACCTCACAATTTCTTTTGCAGGACGACTTCTGTCCATATAGCCAATGAGGGAAGCCTAGGAGAGGGGGAGAAGGAGTGCGTACTTGGCGCATCCTTACCGGTAGATCAGTCAGGTCCATATGTTGAAGGGAATGTGAAAGGTAATGATATTACTTTCCTTTTGGACACTGGTGCTACCCGGTCTACTGTGAGAACAGCAGACATCCCAGACCTTCCTCTCTCTGGTGAAGCTATCCAAGTAGTGGGGGTAGCTAATCGAAAGATTAGAACACCTCTTACTGAACCAATGGAAGTTAGAATTGGAAATTTTAGAGAAATGCATCAATTTGTAGTGTGTGATTCCAGTCCAGTAAACTTATTGGGCCGAGATTTGTTGTGTAAAATGAACTGCACAATTTTCTGCACACCGGATGGCGTGGCAGTTCAGACCCCAGATGAATACCATGTATATAAATTTATGATTGCAAAGCAGTGTACAGAAGTAGATGAGATGTTTTCCTTAATAACAAAAGACGAGTTACCAGAAGAATTGAAAACTACAGTGAATTCCATGGTATGGGATTTCACGGGAAAGGAAGTAGGACTTATGGCAAAAATAGACGCGGTTAAAATTACGGTAAAAGAAGGTGCGATTTTCCCAAATACCAGACAGTACAAAATGAGTGCAGAAGTAAAGACAGGAGTCATTGAAGAAATTAACAGAATGGTAAAACAGGGAATATTAAAAGAGGTAATGAGTAGCCCTTGTAACTCACCAATCATGGGTCTGAAGAAACCTAGTGGAAAGTATAGGATTGTTCAAGACCTGCGCAAAATAAATAAGATTGTGGAACCCTGTTGTCCTATAGTGCCAAATCCTGCAGTAATTCTATACCAGATTCCTTGGAGTGCAGGATGGTTTACTGTGATTGATTTATGCCAAGCGTCCTTTTCAATACCATTGCACCCAGATAGCCAGTATCTTTTTTCATTTAAATTTGAGAACAAAGTCTATGTATGGAATCGTGTTCCTCAGGGGTACACGGAAAGTCCTTCCATCTTCAATCAGATATTGAAAAAGTGCTTAGAGAAACTAGTGATGCCAGGAAGCTCAGTCTTAGTACAATATATAGATGATTTACTGGTGGCATCTAACACCAGAGAGGACTGTGTTGTTGACTCTATTGCATTATTAAATCATTTAGCTGAAGAAGGGCATAAAGTTTCACTTGAAAAGTTGCAGTTTTGTACCACAGCAGTTAAGTATCTAGGACACCAGATTGAGAGGGGAAAAAGAAGAACAACATCTGAAAGAGTAAAATTAATCAAGAAAATGCAAATGCCTGTCTCCCAACGAGAAGTGAGAATGTTCTTGGGAATAGTAGGTTATTGTCGACAATGGATACTAGGATTTTCTCTGTTAGCACAGCCATTAATTCAAATGACGAAAAAGAAGGCAAAAGACCCAGTTGAGTGGGATGATGAGAGTGTAGGAGCTTTTGTAAAATTGAGAAATGCTTTGTGTGCAGCACCTGCCCTAGGCATGCCTGGATTATAAAAGAAAATGTGCATTATTCTGTCATGAGAGAGAAAATTGTGCACTTTCAGTCCTAACTCAGAGACATGGTTTGGACAGACGTCCTATAGCATATTTTTCTGCTACATTGGACCCAATGGCAGCCGCATTGCCAGGCTGCTTAAAAGCAGTGGCGGCTACCTGTTTGAGCATTGAACAAAGTGAGTCAATTGTAATGGGACACCCTGTAAAAGTGTTTGTTCCACATTCGGTTGTGATTCTGTTGACAAGAACCCGAACTCAGCATCTTACTCCTAGTCGGCTGACTAAATATGAAAGAATAATACTGGGTGCTGAAAATGTGACCATTGTAAGGTGCACAATAGTAAATCCTGCTACCTTACTACCAGACCCATATCATGAGGAAGTTAAAGATGACGAAGAGGAACATGATTGTTTACAAGTCACAGAGTTATGCACAAAACCACGTCCTGATATCCAAGAACTGCCCCTCAGGAAACCAGACAGGGAGTTGTTTGTTGATGGTTCGTGCCAAAGGCATGAAGATGGTAAACTAACTGCAGCATATGCAGTGTGTGAATTGACTGGAATAGTCGAAGCATCCTATTTACCAGGAGTAAAATCTGCACAAGTAGCTGAATTGATTTCGTTAATAAAAGCCTGCAAAATTGGGAGGAATCAAAAAGTAACTATATTTACAGATAGCCAATATGGTTACGGGGTTGTGCATGATTTTGGCCAACTATGGATGCAGAGGGATTTCATGACTTCTTCAGGATCCCCCATTAAAAATGGACAGTTCGTGAAAGAACTGTTGGAAGCAATACAATCACCAAAAGAATTGGCTGTGGTGAAGTGTGCCGCACACCAGTCAGGAGATGACTGGGTGGTAGCCGGCAACAGATACGCAGATCTTGTGGCTCAACATTGCGCCAAAAATAGATTGTCCGTAAATAAAAGGGTGGAAAGAATGGGAATCAGCTGCCAACTTATGCTGTATGCACCTCCTGAAACATGGAATGATGTAAAACGATTACAAAATGATGCTGATGAGAGTGAAAGGAATACATGGATTAAAATGGGATGTTCCCAAAGGGCAGACGACGATGTATGGATCTATGCCGATGGCAGACCAGTCATGCCCGACTGTTTGCTGTCACAAATGGCCAGGATGTATCATGGAGACACACACGTAGGGAGAGATGCAAAGATTAGGCTCTTCAGACAAAATTGGTACAATCCAAGGTTTAGGGCCGTAGCAGAGAGTCTTTGCCAGAGATGTTTAACATGCCAAATGCATAATCCAGGAAGAAAAACAATAATTGGGTTTGGAAAAATTGGAAAGGCGGAGGGTCCATTTGTAAGATTGCAACTTGATTTCATTCAGTTACCACCATGTAGAGGGCTGAAATATGTACTTGTCATAGTGTGTCTGTTTTCAAAGTGGGTGGAGGCTTACCCTACCAGAAGGAATGACAGTATTACAGTCGCAAAGTTCTTACTACGAGAACTCATTCCTAGATTTGGTTTCCCAGTAACTTTGGAATCAGATAGAGGAAAGCACTTTAATAGTGAGGTGATTAAGATAATCTGTGAAGCATTCCAAATTGAGCAAAAATTACACTGTGCATATCGTCCAGAGGCTTCTGGAGTGGTTGAACAAATGAATGGCACAATAAAATCCAGACTGGGAAAAATGTGTGCATCAACATCGTTAGATTGGCCGGATGCACTGCCACTTGTTTTAATGGGACTCAGAAGCATTCCTGATAGAAATACCGGATTGAGTCCACACGAAATAATGATGGGAAGAGCAATGAGACAAGCACATGTTCCTACAAATAAACTGCTGAATATATCTGATGATATGGTTCTGGATTATTGCAAAGGATTGGCTGACCTAGTGCGTTCTGTCTCTCACCAGGTTGGAGAAGATGCAGTTTCCAGGCAGCCTGAACAAGAACATGATCTGAATCCCGGTGACTGGGTGGTAGTGAAGAATCACACCAGAGAAACGTGTCTATCACCTAGGTGGGACAAACCTGGTCAGGTCATACTGGTTACAAACACAGCAGTAAAGTGTGCAGGATTTCCAAATTGGATTCATGTAAGTCACACCAAAAGAGTACCAGACCCTGAAGAAGAAAATCCTCAGACAGTATCGATCACTGAGGAAGCTGAAGGTTGCCCAGCTGAAGAATCTCAGGTCTGAGATTCAAGGGAAGCTGAAGAGGAACAACCGAGCACAAGTCAGTACTGAATGCCAGTGGTGGAAATTCCTGAAGTTTACCACAGAACAAGAAGTCAAGCAAATTTAGAAGAAATTGAAGAAGATCAGATAGGTGAAGAAGAAGCAGCTCAGGAAGAAGAAGAAGACACAATAAGAGAACCTGAGCAGGACCAGATAGGGAGAGGAAACTGGGCTCAAAATAACGACGAACCAACAAATTTTGAGCAGGGACAGACAGGTCTAGAAGAACGCGGTCAGGCTGCAGAAGTACAAAGTGCAATAAGCCCTGATCAGAACCAGTTAGATCCAGGAAGATACATTCAAACAGAAGATCTCGAAAATCTTGAGCATGAAGACGTAAATCCTGAACAAGGTCAGTTATTAGAAACTCACAGCGGAGCTGCTGAAGAGAAACCAATCAGACCTGAAAAGGAACAGATAAAAGAAACTGAAATTGAAGAAAACCAGATTGTGTCACAACCTGAAAATAAAAGAATTTCTGAAGAAGAAAGTAAAGAGGCAGTGCAAACAAAGAAAACAAGAAAAGGTGATCATTGGCCTAGTGTCATTAAAAGAGTAAAATACCACATAACAACCAGAAGTGAAGATCCAGAACAAGTAAACGAAGTGACAAGCCAAACGGGACAAGAAAGTAGAACTGAAAAGAGAAGAAGTAAAAGACTGAAACTTGTGAATAACAAATTTAAAGGTCCTGATTGGACTTATATCATCCTTGAAGATTACGAGAGCTCAGAGTCAAGTGAAAGTGGTGACGAAGGAACTAGTGCGGAACTGACTTATGAGAAGGAAACAAGACCACCTTGATAACGTAAAGAGAATCGAAAATAGATAAGAAGAGCAATCTTCCTTGTCAAAATGTCCGACGATAGAGTTACTGGGAGATCAAAACAGAAATGTTGTAAGAGATGCTGTGCAATATGCATCTGCAGTCTAGTAATGGTGCTTATAGTATGGTTAGTTCTGATCGTAGCAATTCCTTACCTTATGATAATGGATAAAAAGATTAACAACAAAACAAAGGAAAGGACAGAGAACTTGAAAAGTAATAGAGTAGAACTAATGGCAGAAAATGAACCAGAATTTCATCATGAAATAACTGATAACGACACTAGTTTAAATGTTTTCACAAAGTTATTGTTTCAATATGTAGATACCATGGAAGTTAGTAATTGTTATGTCTGTATGAAGTTACCCGAATCAGTAGCAGAAGGGTTAACATATCATCACTTGCCATTAACTTATGGCATATCATGTAGTGTATTGGCTAGTTTATTTTATAGAACAGGGAGACTTCAGTATTATTATTCAAATATAGATGTGATATTTTCTGAGGTTCCCATTCGAAAGAATATGAATCCAGTGCTTAGTAGTCAAGATGCACAGTTTATGGGAGAATTTTTCTTAACAATGAAATCGATCGATATAACACATGCACATAGAAGCAATCTAACATGTTCATTACATGAAGAAGAAAAGATATTTTTGAATTTAGTAGAAAATAGAAGACAAGATTTTCAAAAGAATGCTTCTGAGAATAAGGCTCATCTGCCACCTTGGGCTGAGAAAGAAGGGAGTTACACACCTGGCAAGGCTCAAGCTGCTATGGCTCTGGATTTTGTAAAGACAGGGAAAATTTGTCTACATAGGTTAAAGACTGAGTATAACAATGTTTTCATCGGTACCAGTGAGTGTGAACACAATTTCTTAATTCTTGGAGGTTGGGGACTCAAAGGAGGGACAGATTCAGTTTTTCCTGGAATCTATTATGTGTGTGGGAATAAGGCTTACTTTAGGCTTCCTGCACGGTGGTATGGAAGTTGTTACTTCGGAATAGTATTTCCAAAGATATACCACGTAAAAAGAAACACTGGGAGCAATGAAAATGATGGTGAATTAACACGTAGTAAAAGAGAAATTGTAGGTGATATATTTGGTGCATTGATACCTTCAGTGGGAATAATTCTGAACTCAAGGAAAATATGTAAATTATCTACAGTGGTTGATCGGTTATCAACTGACACTGCTGGAGGATTTCTAATGATTAATGCAGAGATGGTTGCGATTAGGTCTATGGTTATGCAAAATCGACTTGCTCTTGATATTATATTAGCAAAAGAGGGCGGAGTCTGTAAATTATTGAAGACGAAACACTGTTGCACTTACATACCTGATAAAAGTGCAGAAATTGGAACATATATACAGAATATAACGAAACTTGAGAAGGAATTAAAACCACTGGAAGTTGATAGTGTATGGGAAAGATTGACCAGTAGTATTGCGTCAATTGGTACCTGGTTTGCTAATGTAGGAAAAGGACTTATAGGTCAAATATTAGTACCCTTAGCAGGGATAGCGATAATAGTACTGACAATAATAATATGGTGCAAATGTTGTAGAAAGAATGAATCGTATAAAATGACAGGAAAAGGAAAGAAGCGAAAGTTTGATGAAATTGAACTTGAAGATTTGAGAAGTGAATTATACAAGAAACTGAAAGGGGATGTGAAAAATAGAAAGTGTAAAAATGAAAATGAAACTATTTTATGCTAAAAGTTGGCATCTGATTGTGGGTAGTATTTGATGGCTCAGAAACGCCATCAGAGAGGGGATTGATGGAGCAAGGACTCACAAATGAGACTTGCTTGGAGGCAATCTCCTCACAGTATTCATTTATTAAACTTTGTATGGTTTATACTAACAATTGCATACACGTACATAAATAGAGAGGAAGCTTGCTTATGTGTTTAAACTAATAAATAATGCTTGCCTGTTCTAAAATGGCCGCTAAAGTGCGGGAATCTTTATTGAGCATGTGTCAACCATATCACGTGGTGTGACGTCTTTCTTTGCTTGGTGGGAAATTCTTGCTTCTGCGCAGTGTGTATTAAAATGGCTGCTTTATGTTTCCATGTGCTACAGCTTGCTCTCATGTTGCAATTAAACTGTGGTATTCTAATGCTATTAATGCGGGATAGAATTTATAAGTAAATGGGAATAGAGTAGAAAGAGTGGGTATACAGTGAAACAATTTATCTGTGACTTTAATATTTTCTTCTTTGACTTTTATTAGTTCGTAAATTGGGCCTGGGGTTGGTGAACTGAAACTCGTGTGACAATGGTTCTGCGCATGCGCCCTGAGTGGCTGCCCAGAGGAAAAGGATTAAGTCAACCTGGATGTCGTCCAAGGCCGTGACCTGATGGCCAACACTGTTGTACCCATGATGTCCCTACTGAAAAGCAACAATTTATATGAACAATGTATAAAATTTGTCGTGAGACAGGTGGGAAATAAAGCAAATGTATTAATTGTGATGGGCGGTATTTCTAAACAATGGGCTTTAAGAAATTGAACCAAATCAATATGGTGTGAGGATCAACCCCCTGTCCCTGTCCAATCAGAAGTAGTGGGCCCATATTTTTGCAACATTAATGGGAGGTACATGGGCGTAGAAGGGTATAATAGATATAGAATTAGCTAATTAGTCAGAACAGGCGTTCACACAGAGAGGCATAAGCTCCAGACAGACAAGCTGATCGATTGCAGACTGAACCGCTGTCCAGAGAGGTCCTGAGGAGGGGGCGGCGGAGTCCATTAGAAGGAAGGCACGGGAGAATCGAGGAGAAGCAGAGTATCAGAGAGGGGAACGACGCAGGCGTCGTTGGTAGAGAGGTCACCGGTCCTGTCCTGAATCCTGAGGAGGTCTCTTGCTCTTCATCCTTCCTGGGTCCTATCTTTCCAACTCCTTGGCTAAGGGGTTTGGTTCTCGCACTTTAGGTAAATATACATGCAAACCTTTAGTTGCGCTGCTGTCTCTATCTCCTCCTTTCTGAGGGACCGTCATTAAATCAATAATTGATTTACTATGCTTCATCCTTGATATACGACTAAGTATCATGTGGCTCTGTACTTTACTCTGCTAAATCTTTAGATAAACATTTTAAAACTTCCTGACTCAGTGATTATTTCAGGATTATGAATTGTAATGAATGTCACTCATTTTAAACTTCCCAATTAGCAAGGGGTCCATTGGTAAGTCATTACTCTTCAATCAGAAAAGTAATTGGTAGCAGGGATTTTGATAAAGAGTACAACTGACCCACCAGCGGAAATTGCTAGCGTAGTATGAATGTATGGGCCCAAGTGAGTATCTGGTGTATGAATGCTCGTTGCTAGTAACCCGCTGGATCACTATTCTACTATTTATTACGTTGAAGCAGACTAATGAAATAATTTCATCACTCGAAATATAATATGTTTGTCTGTATGGGAACTGGAGGAACACAGCCAGTAGAAGGCAAATTTCAATCACACAAGAAAAATGTACAGTATTGTCAATAGTGCAAAATCCTCTGTTGGAAGGAGCAGCTGGGAAGGGTTAGGGGGCAACTGCTGCTGTCAAAAAATGCAACCTTTAGTCAGGCCCAGCTTTTTGTCCCCCAGCACTTTGCTGGCTTTTTAAGCCAATGGTAATCATGGTAAAAACAAAACGGTAAGTCTATGAACGCAAAGTTATGATGGTTTAAATGTTAGGTGAGGTGTGTCTGTGTGTGTCTATGCATTAATGTTACTGCTAAATACCTCGGATATCCTTAATGAGTGACCTTCTCAATGATCTCTAGGGTTGAAATATGAGCATTAAGACATTAAAAGGAAATATCAGTTACTAAGCCTCATCATGGTCAGAGGGCAAGGGACAGCCTGGGGTCGCGTTGGGACATTATTATACAAGCTCGGGGATAAGTACTCCCAAGATTCAAGGCACACAGCTCAAACAGGAACTTTATTTCACCTTTTGAATTTCTATATTCGAGTCATCAGGCCATTGGCCCTGCAGGGGCATGTGCGAATGTAGCAGTAGCATGAAAGTGAAACAAATTGCTGGTGGTACAGACCTTCACAATACACACTCTTGCAGTTGGGTTTCTGTTATGCTACACCGCCACCTCTTGGAGAGCCCATAACTTTAACTGAACCACCATACCAAGCAATGCAGGGGGGTCTATAGGCCTGGGCGGTGAACTCCGCTCCGTTCGTGGAGTTTGCTGAGTATTTTGCACTCTGCAGAGCTAGCGGAGTGCAGAAAACTCCTGCACCAGAGTTTTTTCCCTGCTCGCGCTTGGGTAGAATATCTACCTGAGCGGCTGGAAGATCAACGCGAATCGCAGTTCGCGCCGCACTCAACCGCTTGCGGAACTCCGCTGAGTTTTTATGCCCGCGAACTCTGCCCAGGACTGGTCTATGTAGATCTGCCTCTTTCTACAGGCTCAGCTAAATTGCTTAAGTCCTGTTTTAAAATGTTCTTTTATTTGCCTAACAGCCATGGAGATGGGCCCCAAGGGTGGAGGGGCGGGGTGAATGCAGCTGGGAATGGGCTTCAGTTGCCCCCGTCCTGGTGACGCCACTGGAAATCAGGCTGTCCTCTGTGTTTGCATTATGACATTTTAATCTTTTAACATACATGGCAAACTTGTGTGTTCCTTTCCACATGTATCTACATCAGTTTCTGAGTACCGACAGAGTAATAGATGTGAATACTGTGCATGGAGTTCCCACGTCTGCTCTGATGCGGCTGTGTGTGGAGAGGACAATGCTGGAAGGGTGGAGTTTTTCTCATTAGAAAAAAATGTTAATGGCAGAGAGAGTGGTGGGGAGTATCGCAAAATACACGAAATATGTCTTGCAGTTACTGCAGATAAAACAAGTATTAAAACAACCCCTTTACAAAGG
Source organism: Calotriton arnoldi (assembly GCA_963921515.1). Lineage (NCBI taxonomy): Eukaryota > Metazoa > Chordata > Amphibia > Caudata > Salamandridae > Calotriton > Calotriton arnoldi. The sequence continues at coordinate 186,566 of CAWUFW010004983.1, read as the reverse complement.
CAACAAAAGTGAAGGATGTGCCCACAGTTGCTTTTTGCAGGCGAGGTGGATAGGATTACTTTTTCCTAACTCTGGGATGGAAATAACACTGCTAACAATTACACCAACTGAACTGGGCCTCTTCGCCACCAGAGGTGTAACATGCAAGTGTCTTTGTCCATCTTGTACTGTGAGGAGGGTCTGGGGGAAGCCACATAGTTGAGCCCGCACCGCAGGAGTTTTGTTCATAGTCAGATCTCTCCTGTTGTCCCCTGTCAGCCACCCTCCCCCAAAGTGAAAATTGTGGCAAAATCTCCCTTGAATGATGCTTTTAAACTATGGATAACAAAGGAGCAGCTGTCCATGTATCAGTACTTGAATGAATATATATAAATAAATATATATATATATATATTCACTGAAAAAACCATAGGTTTTAGGGACAGTTATAGTTAGTTGGACATTTCACTCGTACAAAACCATAGAAATTCCCCCGTTATAGTTAGTTCAGCTAACTATAACTCGCGCCCCCGCAATGCACTGCTGATGATGTCACATATTACATCACTCATGACATGGTCAGTGACATCACTGATGACATCTCAAATGACATCACTGATGACATCACTGATGACATCATCCAGTGACTGTGTGTTTCTGTAAAGTTTAAATATGTTTAATATATATAGGGAAAGGCGTATTGAAGAATGAGTGGGTGCATAAGTGTCTGAATGGATGATTTAGTACGTGAGTGACTGACTCTACAAGTGAGTGATTAAACGTATCTTACTGAATGCATGGGTTTGTGACTAAACTGTGTGAATGTCTGTATCCGTCTGTTTGTTGGTGTGTAAGTGGATGCATGGATTTGCAAATAGCTACATGAGTGTCTATATGGGTTATTGATTGGTTCTCTGAGTATCTGTATGGCTGCCTGAGTGTTTGTGTGGGTGGGGTGTGTGTGACTCTGTACATAGATGTGTGAGTGGGTGATTCACTGGGTGCATGATTTCAGAGTGCATCTGTGATAGACTGTATGGGTGGGTAAGTGTGTGTAAGAGTGTGTTAGTGAGTGAATGTATGTCCCAGTGGTACATGTGTGAGTAACTAAATATGTGAAAGGCAGTATATATGTGTGTTAGAGTATTTAAATGGCTATAAGTGAGAGTATGTGATAGTGAGAGTGGCTGTATGGATGCGTGTGTGCTTGTATCAGTTATTGTATAAGAGCGTAAGAATGTGCTAGTATTTGTATGAGTAAGTGAGCTGGTGTGTGTATAACTGTATAGGTGAGTAAATGGGTGTGTGATTAATTTTTTGCATGACTGACTAGATGTGTGAGTACCTCTATGGATGAGTGGCGGTGTGTGAGTGTTTATACAGGTGTATGAGTGCATATGATAGTCCTGTACTGAGTGACTGTAAGTATGAGTGACTTTACAGGTGAGTGAGTGGATGTGTGTGTAGACCTAAGAATCAGTGAGTGGGTATGTAGTTTTTGGTGTTGGAGTGTCTATGGTTTTGAGAATGGCAGTCTGTAATTTAGAGTGGGTGTATCAAAAGTTATATTAGGGTGTGAGAAGATGCATGAAATTATCACATGGATGATGTCATCAGTGATGTCATTTGAGATGTCATCAGTGATGTCATCAGTGATGTCACTGACCATGTCATGAGTGATGTAATATGTGATGTCATCAGCAGTGCATTGCGGGGGCGCGAGTTATAGTTAGCTGAACTAACTATAACGGGGGAATTTCTATGGTTTTGTACGAGTGAAATGTCAAAATAACTATAACTGTCCCTAAAACCTATGGTTTTTTCAGTGAATTTCAAAGGTTTTTAAATGCTAATTTCTAACTATAACGTGTCTGAAACCTATGGTTTTTTCAGTGAATTTCAAAGGTTTTTCAAATGCTAATTTCTAACTATAACGTGCCTGAAACCTATGATTTTTAAGTGAATTTCAAAGGTTTTTAAATGCTAGTTTCTAACTATGCCTACAGAGGTAGGACATGTGAAGAAAGAAGAAAAACGCACAGAAAGAAGCAAAAGATGTGCAGAAAGAACCAACAGAGGAGCAGAAAGAGGCCTTGTTGCAAAATCATCCTGTGCCCACAACTTTTTCAGACGGGTACTGGTGGTAACTGACTCTGACTAACCAGAGCCAGTGCTATGCTAAAAGACACTTAGAATACAGTGAAAACACCTACATACACTAGGGAACACTATGCGTTGGAGTACCCCTGTGATTAGCATGACCTCCTCTGCAAGTCCCTAGTACATAATAGGGCAGGGGGATTAAAACTACCTCTTAAAACGCGCTACAGGACGCGTTTGCACAGTGGTGAAGGGAGGGGGGGCCTGAGGTGACGTGTGCAAACGCGGCCCGTGGCGCGTTTTAAGTTGCAGAGATAAGTCCCCTTGAATCCTGAGGGTCCCTGGGGCCCAACTAGCCCCCAGGTACCTACAGTTAGGACCACAGAGCTGAGTTGCAGAGAGGCGTTCCGAGGCCACGCACCTTTTTCACCTCTCTGCAACGCAACTCTGTTGTGCTTACTGAAGGTACCTGGTGGGCTAGTTGGCCCCCAGGGTCCCTCAGGATTCAAAGGAATTAATTCCCCAACTTAAACGCACCACAGGGCATGTTTGCGCACATGTCACCTGAGGCCCCGCCCCTCCCTTCACCACTGTGCAAACGCGCCCCGTGGAGCGTTTTAAGTTGGGGGGTTAGGTCACCTTGAATCCTGAGGGTCCCTGGGGCCCAACTAGCCCACCAGGTACTTCCAGTAAGCACCACAGGCCTGCGTTGCAATGCCTGTAACAAATTGTGCAGTTGTGTTTAGGTAGTGAAGAGGGTTGTGCTGGGGGTAGTGTTTTAGGGTTTAGGGTAGTGCAGTGGTGTTTGTGTAGTGTAGGGGGTCATGCTGGGGGTAGATTTAGGGTTTAGGGTAGTGCAGTGGTGTTTGGGTAGAGTAGGGAGTCGTGCTGGGGGAGTGTTTTAGGGTATAGGGTAGTGCAGTGGTGTTTGGGTAGTGTAGGGGGTCGTGCTGGGGGTAGTGTTTTAGGGTTTAGGGTAGTGCAGTGGTGTTTGGGTAGTGTAGGGGGTCGTGATGGGGGTAGTGATTTAGGGTAGTGCAGTGGTGTTTGGGTATTGTAGGGGGTACTGCTGGGGGTAGTGTTTTAGGGTTTAGGGTAGTGCAATGGTGTTTGGGTAGTGTAGGGGGTACTGCTGGGGGTAGTGTTTTAGGGTTTAGGGTAGTGCAGTGGTGTTTGGGTAGTGTAGGGCTTCGTGCTGGGGGTAGTTTTTAGGGTTTAGGGTAGTGCAGTGGTGTTTGTGTAGTGTAGGGGTAGTGTTTTAGGGTTTAGGGTAGTGCAGTGGTGTTTGTGTAGTGTAGGAGGTCGTGTTTTAGGGTCTAGGGTAGTGCAGTGGTCTTTGGGTAGTGTAGGGAGTCGTGCGGGGGGTAGTGTTTTAGGGTTTAGGGTAGTGCAGTGGTCTTTGGGTAGTGTAGGGGGTCATGCGGGAGGTACTGTTTTAGGGATTAGGGTAGTGCATTGGTGTTTGGTTAGTGTAGGGGGTCATGCGGGGGGAGTGTTTTAGGGTTTAGGGCAGTGCAGTGGTGTTCAGGTAGTGTAGGGGGTCGTGCTGGGGGAGTGTTTTAGGGTTTAGGGCAGTGCAGTGGTGTTCGGGTAGTGTAGGGGGTCGTGCTGGGGGAGTGTTTGAGGGTTTAGGGCAGTGCAGTCGTGTTCGGGTAGTGTAGGGGGTCATGCTGGGGGTGGTGTTTCAGGATTTAGGGCAGTGCAGTGGTGTTCGGGCAGTGTAGGGGGTTGTGCAGGGGGTGGTGTTTCAGGGTTTAGGGCAGTGCTGTAGTGTTCGGGCAGTGTAGGGGGTCGTGCAGGGGTGGTGTTTCAGGGTTTAGGGCAGTGATGTTCGGGCAGTGTAGGGGGTCGTGCTGGGGGTGGTGTTTCAGGGTTTGGGGCAGTGCAGTGGTGTTCGAGCAGTAAAGGGGGTCGTGCTGGGGATGGTGTTTCAGGGTTTAGGGCAGTGCAGTGGTGTTCGAGCAGTAAAGGGGGTCGTGCTGGGGGTGGTGTTTCAGGGTTTAGGGCAGTGCAGTGGTGTTCGGGCAGTGTAGGGGCGGTGCAGGGGGTGGTGCTTCAGGGTTTAGGGCAGTGCAGTGGTGTTCGGGCAGTGTAGGGGGTGGTGCAGGGGTGGTGTTTCAGGGTTTAGGGCAGTGCAGTGGTGTTCGGGCATTGTAGGGGGTCGTGCAGGGGTGGTGTTTCAGGGTTTAGGGCAGTGCAGTGGTGTTCGGGCAGTGTAGGGGTCCTGCTGGGGCTGGTGTTTCAGGGTTTAGGGCAGTACAGTGGTGTTCGGGCAGTGTAGGGGTCGTGCTGGGGCTGGTGTTTTAGGGTTTAGGGCAGTGCAGTGGTGTTCGGGCAGTGTAGGGGTTGTGCTGGGGCTGGTGTTTCAGGGTTTAGGGCAGTGCAGTGGTGTTCGGGCAGTGCAGGTGGTGGTCCTGGGGCTGGTGTTTCAGGGTTTAGGGCAGAGCAATGGTGTTCAGGCAGTGTAGGGGTTGTGCTGGAGGTGGTGTTTCAGGGTTTAGGGCAGTGCAGTGGTGTTCGGGTAGTGTAGGGGGTGGTGCAGGGGTGGTTTTCAGGGTTTAGGGCAGTGCAGTGGTGTTTGGGCAGTGTAGGGGGTCGTGCTGGGGGTGGTGTTTCAGGGTTTAGGGCAGTGCAGTGGTGTTCGGGCAGTGTAGGGTGTCGTGCTGAGGGGTGGTGTTTCAGGGTTTAGGGCAGTGCAGTGGTGTTCGGGCAGTGTAGGGGGTCGTGCAGTGTAGGGGGTGGTGTTTCAGAGTTTAGGGCAGTGCAGTGGTGTTCGGCCAGTGTAGGTGGTCTTGCTGGGGGTGGTGTTTCAGGGTTTAGTGCAGTGGTGTTCGGGCAGTGTAGGGGGTCGTGCTGGGGGTGGTGTTTCCGGGTTTAGGGCAGTGGAGTGGTGTTCCGGCAGTGTAGGGGGTCGTGCAGGGGGTGGTGTTTCAGGGTTTAGGGCAGTGCAGTGATGTTTGGGCAGTGTAGGGGGTCGTGCAGGGGGTGGTGTTTCAGGGTTTAGGGCAGTGCAGTGGTGTTTGGGCAGCATAGGGGGTCATGCAGGGGGTGGTGTTTCAGGGTTTAGGGCAGTGCAGTGGTGTTCGGCCAGTGTAGGTGGTCTTGCTGGGGGTGGTGTTTCAGGGTTTAGTGCAGTGGTGTTCGGGCAGTGTAGGGGGTCTTGCTGGGGTGGTGTTTCAGGGTTTAGGGCAGTGCAGTGGTGTTCGGGCAGTGTAGGGGGTCTTGCTGGGGCTGGTGTTTCAGGGTTTAGGGCAGTGCAGTGGTGTTTGGGCAGTGTAGGGGTCATGCTGGGCTGGTGTTTCAGGGTTTAGGGCAGTGCAGTGGTGTTCGGGCAGTGTAGGGGGTCGTGCTGGGGCTGGTGTTTCAGGGTTTAGGGCAGTGCAGTGGTTTTCGGGCAGTGTAGGCGGTCGTGCTGGGGCTGGTGTTTCAGGGTTTAGGGCAGTGCAGTGGTGTTCGGGCAGTGTACAGGGTTGTGCTGGGGCTGGTGTTTCAGGGTTTAGGGCAGTGCAGTGGTGTTCAGGCAGTGTAGGGGGTCGTGCTGGGGGTGGTGTTTCAGGGTTTAGGGCAGTGCAGTGGTGTTCGGGCAGTGTAGGGGGTCGTGCTGGGGCTGGTGTTTCAGGGTTTAGGGCAGTGCAATGGTGTTCGGGCAGTGTAGGGGTCGTGCTGGGGCTGGTGTTTCAGGGTTTTGGGCAGAGCAGTGGTGTTCGGGCAGTGTAGGGGGTCGTGCTGGGGTGGTGTTTCAGGGTTTAGGGCAGTGCAGTGGTGTTCGGGCAGTGTAGGGGGTCTTGCTGGGGGTGGTGTTTCAGGGTTTAGGGCAGTGGTGTTCGGGCAGTGTAGGGGGTCTTGCTGGGGGTGATGTTTCAGGGTTTAGGCAGTGCAGTGGTGTTCGGGCAGTGTAGGGGGTCTTGCTGGGGGTAGTGTTTCAGGGTTTAGGGCAGTGCAGTGGTGTTTGTGCAGTGTAGGGGGTCGTGCTGGGGGTAGTGTTTCAGGGTTTAGGGCAGTGCAGTAGTGTTCGGGCAGTGTAGGGGTCGTGCAGGGGGTGGTGTTTCAGGGTTTAGGGCAGTGCAGTGGTGTTCGGGCAGTGTAGGGGGTCGTGCTGGGGGTGGTGTTTCAGGGTTTAGGGCAGTGCAGTGGTGTTCGGGCAGTGTAGGGGGTCGTGCAGGGGGTGGTATTTCAGGGTTTAGGGCAGTGCAGTGGTGTTCGGGCAGTGTAGGTGGTCGTGCTGGGGCTGGTGTTTCAGGGTTTAGGGCAGTGCAGTGGTGTTCGGACAGTTTAGGGGCCTTGCTGGGGGTGGTGTTTCAGGGTTTAGCGCAGTGGTGTTCGGGCAGTGTAGGGGGTCTTGCTGGGGGTGATGTTTCAGGGTTTAGGGCAGTGCAGTGGTGTTCGGGGAGTGTAGGGGGTCTTGCTGGGGGTAGTGTTTCAGGGTTTAGGGCAGTGCAGTGGTGTTCGTGCAGTGTAGGGGGTCGTGCTGGGGATGGTGTTTCAGGGTTTAGGGCAGTGCAGTAGTGTTTGGGCAGTGTAGGCGGTCGTGCTGGGGCTGGTGTTTCAGGGTTTAGGGCAGTGCAGTGGTGTTCGGGCAGTGTAGGGGGTCGTGCTAGGGCTGGTGTTTCAGGGTTTAGGGCAGTGCAGTGGTGCTCGGGCAGTGTAGGGGGTCGTGCTGGGGGTGGTGTTTCAGGGTTTAGGGTAGTGCAGTGGTGTTCGGGCAGTGTAGGGGGTCGTGCTGGGGCTTGTGTTTCAAGGTTTAGGGCAGTGCAGTGGTGTTCGGGCAGTGTAGGGGTCATGCTGGGGCTTGTGTTTCAGGGTTTTGGACAGAGCAGTGGTGTTCGGGCAGTGTAGGGGGTCGTGCTGGGGGTGGTGTTTCAGGGTTTAGGGCAGTGCAGTGGTGTTCGGGCAGTGTAGGGGGTCATGCTGGGGGTGGTGTTTCAGGGTTTAGGGCAGTGCAGTGGTGTTCGGGCAGTGTAGGGGGTCGTGCTGGGGGTGGTGTTTCAGGGTTTAGGGCAGTGGTGTTCGGGCAGTGTTGGGGGTCTTGCTGGGGGTGATGTTTCAGGGTTTAGGGCAGTGCAGTGGTGTTCGGGCAGTGTAGGGGGTCTTGCTGGGGGTAGTGTTTCAGGGTTTAGGGCAGTGCAGTGGTGTTCGGGCAGTGTAGGGGGTCGTGCTGGGGGTGGTATTTCAGGGTTTAGGGCAGTGCAGTGGTGTTCGGGCAGTGTAGGGGTCGTGAAGGGGTGGTGTTTCAGGGTTTAGGGCAGTGCAGTGGTGTTCGGGCAGTGTAGGGGTTGTGCAGGGGGTGGTGTTTCAGGGTTTAGGGCAGTGCTGTAGTGTTCGGGCAGTGTAGGGGGTCGTGCAGGGGGTGGTGTTTCAGGGTTTAGGGCAGTGATGTTCGGGCAGTGTAGGGGGTCGTGCTGGGGGTGGTGTTTCAGGGTTTGGGGCAGTGCAGTGGTGTTCGAGCAGTAAAGGGGTCGTGCTGGGGATGGTGTTTCAGGGTTTAGGGCAGTGCAGTGGTGTTCGAGCAGTAAAGGGGTCGTGCTGGGGGTGGTGTTTCAGGGTTTAGGGCAGTGCAGTGGTGTTCGGGCAGTGTAGGGGCGGTGCAGGGGGTGGTGTTTCAGGGTTTAGGGCAGTGCAGTGGTGTTCGGGCAGTGTAGGGGGTGGTGCAGGGGTGGTGTTTCAGGGTTTAGGGCAGTGCAGTGGTGTTCGGGCAGTGTAGGGGTCGTGCAGGGGTGGTGTTTCAGGGTTTAGGGCAGTGCAGTGGTGTTCGGGCAGTGTAGGGGGTCCTGCTGGGGCTGGTGTTTCAGGGTTTAGGGCAGTACAGTGGTGTTCGGGCAGTGTAGGGGGTCGTGCTGGGGCTGGTGTTTTAGGGTTTAGGGCAGTGCAGTGGTGTTCGGGCAGTGTAGGGGGTTGTGCTGGGGCTGGTGTTTCAGGGTTTAGGGCAGTGCAGTGGTGTTCGGGCAGTGCAGGTGGTGGTCCTGGGGCTGGTGTTTCAGGGTTTAGGGCAGAGCAATGGTGTTCAGGCAGTGTAGGGGGTTGTGCTGGAGGTGGTGTTTCAGGGTTTAGGGCAGTGCAGTGGTGTTCGGGTAGTGTAGGGGGTGGTGCAGGGGGTGGTTTTTCAGGGTTTAGGGCAGTGCAGTGGTGTTTGGGCAGTGTAGGGGTCGTGCTGGGGGTGGTGTTTCAGGGTTTAGGGCAGTGCAGTGGTGTTCGGGCAGTGTAGGGTGTCGTGCTGAGGGGTGGTGTTTCAGGGTTTAGGGCAGTGCAGTGGTGTTCGGGCAGTGTAGGGGGTCGTGCAGGGGGTGGTGTTTCAGAGTTTAGGGCAGTGCAGTGGTGTTCGGCCAGTGTAGGTGGTCTTGCTGGGGGTGGTGTTTCAGGTTTTAGTGCAGTGGTGTTCGGGCAGTGTAGGGGTCGTGCTGGGGGTGGTGTTTCCGGGTTTAGGGCAGTGGAGTGGTGTTCCGGCAGTGTAGGGGGTCGTGCAGGGGGTGGTGTTTCAGGGTTTAGGGCAGTGCAGTGATGTTTGGGCAGTGTAGGGGGTCGTGCTGGGGGTGGTGTTTCAGGGTTTAGGGCAGTGCAGTGATGTTCGGCCAGTGTAGGGTGTCGTGCTGAGGGGTGGTGTTTCAGGGTTTAGGGCAGTGCAGTGGTATTCGGGCAGTGTAGGGGGTCGTGCAGGGGGTGGTGTTTCAGGGTTTAGGGCAGTGCAGTGGTGTTTGGGCAGCATAGGGGGTCATGCAGGGGGTGGTGTTTCAGGGTTTAGGGCAGTGCAGTGGTGTTCGGCCAGTGTAGGTGGTCTTGCTGGGGGTGGTGTTTCAGGGTTTAGTGCAGTGGTGTTCGGGCAGTGTAGGGGGTCTTGCTGGGGTGGTGTTTCAGGGTTTAGGGCAGTGCAGTGGTGTTCGGGCAGTGTAGGGGGTCTTGCTGGGGCTGGTGTTTCAGGGTTTAGGGCAGTGCAGTGGTGTTTGGGCAGTGTAGGGGGTCATGCTGGGCTGGTGTTTCAGGGTTTAGGGCAGTGCAGTGGTGTTCGGGCAGTGTAGGGAGTCGGGCTGGGGCTGGTGTTTCAGGGTTTAGGGCAGTGCAGTGGTTTTCGGGCAGTGTAGGCGGTCGTGCTGGGGCTGGTGTTTCAGGGTTTAGGGCAGTGCAGTGGTGTTCGGGCAGTGTACAGGGTTGTGCTGGGGCTGGTGTTTCAGGGTTTAGGGCAGTGCAGTGGTGTTCAGGCAGTGTAGGGGGTCGTGCTGGGGGTGGTGTTTCAGGGTTTAGGGCAGTGCAGTGGTGTTCGGGCAGTGTAGGGGGTCATGCTGGGGCTGGTGTTTCAGGGTTTAGGGCAGTGCAATGGTGTTCGGGCAGTGTAGGGGTCGTGCTGGGGCTGGTGTTTCAGGGTTTTGGGCAGAGCAGTGGTGTTCGGGCAGTGTAGGGGGTCGTGCTGGGGGTGGTGTTTCAGGGTTTAGGGCAGTGCAGTGGTGTTCGGGCAGTGTAGGGGTCTTGCTGGGGGTGGTGTTTCAGGGTTTAGGGCAGTGGTGTTCGGGCAGTGTAGGGGGTCTTGCTGGGGGTGATGTTTCAGGGTTTAGGCAGTGCAGTGGTGTTCGGGCAGTGTAGGGGTCTTGCTGGGGGTAGTGTTTCAGGGTTTAGGGCAGTGCAGTGGTGTTTGTGCAGTGTAGGGGGTCGTGCTGGGGGTAGTGTTTCAGGGTTTAGGGCAGTGCAGTAGTGTTCGGGCAGTGTAGGGGTCGTGCAGGGGGTGGTGTTTCAGGGTTTAGGGCAGTGCAGTGGTGTTCGGGCAGTGTAGGGGGTCGTGCTGGGGGTGGTGTTTCAGGGTTTAGGGCAGTGCAGTGGTGTTCGGGCAGTGTAGGGGGTCGTGCAGGGGTGGTATTTCAGGGTTTAGGGCAGTGCAGTGGTGTTCGGGCAGTGTAGGTGGTCGTGCTGGGGCTGGTGTTTCAGGGTTTAGGGCAGTGCAGTGGTGTTCGGACAGTTTAGGGGCCTTGCTGGGGGTGGTGTTTCAGGGTTTAGCGCAGTGGTGTTCGGGCAGTGTAGGGGGTCTTGCTGGGGGTGATGTTTCAGGGTTTAGGGCAGTGCAGTGGTGTTCGGGGAGTGTAGGGGGTCTTGCTGGGGTAGTGTTTCAGGGTTTAGGGCAGTGCAGTGGTGTTCGTGCAGTGTAGGGGGTCGTGCTGGGGATGGTGTTTCAGGGTTTAGGGCAGTGCAGTAGTGTTTGGGCAGTGTAGGCGGTCGTGCTGGGGCTGGTGTTTCAGGGTTTAGGGCAGTGCAGTGGTGTTCGGGCAGTGTAGGGGGTCGTGCTAGGGCTGGTGTTTCAGGGTTTAGGGCAGTGCAGTGGTGCTCGGGCAGTGTAGGGAGTCGTGCTGTGGGTGGTGTTTCAGGGTTTAGGGTAGTGCAGTGGTGTTCGGGCAGTGTAGGGGGTCGTGCTGGGGCTTGTGTTTCAAGGTTTAGGGCAGTGCAGTGGTGTTCGGGCAGTGTAGGGGGTCATGCTGGGGCTTGTGTTTCAGGGTTTTGGACAGAGCAGTGGTGTTCGGGCAGTGTAGGGGGTCGTGCTGGGGGTGGTGTTTCAGGGTTTAGGGCAGTGCAGTGGTGTTCGGGCAGTATAGGGGGTCATGCTGGGGGTGGTGTTTCAGGGTTTAGGGCAGTGCAGTGGTGTTCGGGCAGTGTAGGGGGTCGTGCTGGGGGTGGTGTTTCAGGGTTTAGGGCAGTGGTGTTCGGGCAGTGTTGGGGGTCTTGCTGGGGGTGATGTTTCAGGGTTTAGGGCAGTGCAGTGGTGTTCGGGCAGTGTAGGGGGTCTTGCTGGGGGTAGTGTTTCAGGGTTTAGGGCAGTGCAGTGGTGTTCGGGCAGTGTAGGGGGTCGTGCTGGGGGTGGTATTTCAGGGTTTAGGGCAGTGCAGTGGTGTTCGGGCAGTGTAGGGGGTCGTGAAGGGGGTGGTGTTTCAGGGTTTAGGGCAGTGCAGTGGTGTTCGGGCAGTGTAGGGGGTCGTGCTATGGGTGGTGTTTCAGGGTTTAGGGCAGTGCAGTGGTGTTCGGGCAGTGTAGGAGGTCGTGCAGGGGCTGGTGTTTCAGGGTTTAGGGCAGTGCAGTGGTGTTTGGGCAGTGTAGGGGGTCGTGCTGGGGGTAGTGTTTTAGGGTCGAGGGTAGTGCAGTGGTGCTTGTGTAGTGTAGGGGGTCATGCTGGGGGTAGTGTTTTAGGGTTTAGGGTAGTGCAGTGGTGTTTGTTTAGTGTAGGGGGTCATGTTTTAGGGTAGTGCAGTAGTGTTTGGGTAGTGTAGGGGGTCGTGCTGGGGGTAGTGTTTTAGGGTTTAGGGCAGTGCAGTGGTGTTTGTGTAGTGTAGGGGTCGTGCTGGGGGTAGTGTTTTAGGGTTTAGGGCAGTGCAGTGGTGTTTGTGTAGTGTAGGGGGTCATGTTTTAGGGTAGTGCAGTGGTGTTTGGGTAGTGTAGGGGGTCGTGCTGGGGGTAGTGTTTTAGGATTTAGGTTAGTGCAGTGGTGTTTGGGTAGTGTAGGGGTCGTGCTGGGGGTAGTGTTTTAGGGTTTAGGGTAGTGCAGTGGTGTTTGTGTAGTGTAGGGGGTCATGCTGGGGGTAGTGTTTTAGGTTTAGGATAGTGCAGTGGGGCTTGTGTAGTGTAGGGGGTCGTGCTGGGGGTAGTGTTTTAGGATTTAGGGTAGAGCAGTGGTGTTTTTGTAGTGTAGGGGGGTCATGTTTTAAGATGCAACGCTCCAATACCTGACCAGTCTGCACTACATAAAACTGCAAAAAAACTGTTTCAGGGTTTAGGGCAGTGCAGTGGTGTTCGGGCAGTGTAGGGGGTCGTGCAGGGGGTGGTATTTCAGGGTTTAGGGCAGTGCAGTGGTGTTCGGGCAGTGTAGGGGGTCGTGCTGGGGCTGGTGTTTCAGGGTTTAGGGCAGTACAGTGGTGTTCGGGCAGTGTAGGGGGTCTTGCTGGGGGTGGTGTTTCAGGGTTTAGGGCAGTGGTGTTCGGCCAGTGTAGGGGTCTTGCTGGGGGTGATGTTTCAGGGTTTAGGGCAGTGCAGTGGTGTTCGGGGAGTGTAGGGGGTCTTGCTGGGGGTAGTGTTTCAGGGTTTAGGGCAGTGCAGTGGTGTTCGTGCAGTGTAGGGGGTCGTGCTGGGGATGGTGTTTCAGGGTTTAGGGCAGTGCAGTAGTGTTCGGGCAGTGTAGGCGGTTGTGCTGGGGCTGGTGTTTCAGGGTTTAGTGCAGTGGTGTTCGGGCAGTGTAGGGGGTCGTGCTAGGGCTGGTGTTTCAGGGTTTAGGGCAGTGCAGTGGTGCTCGGGCAGTGTAGGGGGTCGTGCTGGGGGTGGTGTTTCAGGGTTTAGGGGAGTGCAGTGGTGTTCGGGCAGTGAAGGGGGTCGTGCTGGGGCTTGTGTTTCAAGGTTTAGGGCAGTGCAGTGGTGTTCGGGCAGTGTAGGGGGTCATGCTGGGGCTTGTGTTTCAGGGTTTTGGGCAGTGCAGTGGTGTTCGGGCAGTGTAGGGGGTCGTGCTATGGGTGGTGTTTCAGGGTTTAGGGCAGTGCAGTGGTGTTCGGGCAGTGTAGGAGGTCGTGCAGGGGCTGGTGTTTCAGGGTTTAGGGCAGTGCAGTGGTGTTTGGGCAGTGTAGGTGGTCGTGCTGGGGGTGGTGTTTCAGGGTTTAGGGCAGTGCAGTGGTGTTCGGGCAGTGTAGGGGTCATGCTGGGGGTGGTGTTTCAGGGTTTAGGGCAGTGCAGTGGTGTTCGGGCCGTGTAGGGGTCGTGCTGGGGTGGTGTTTCAGTGTTTAGGGCAGTGGTGTTCTGGGCAGTGTTGGGGTCTTGCTGGGGGTGATGTTTCAGGGTTTAGGGCAGTGCAGTGGTGTTCGGGCAGTGTAGGGGGTCTTGCTGGGGGTAGTGTTTCAGGGTTTAGGGCAGTGCAGTGGTGTTCGGGCAGTGTAGGGGTCGTGCTGGGGGTGGTGTTTCAGGGTTTAGGGCAGTGCAGTGGTGTTTGGGCAGTGTAGGGGGTCGTGAAGGGGTGGTGTTTCAGGGTTTAGGGCAGTGCAGTGGTGTTCGGGCAGTGTAGGGGGTCGTGCTATGGGTGGTGTTTCAGGGTTTAGGGCAGTGCAGTGGTGTTCGGGCAGTGTAGGAGGTCGTGCAGGGGCTGGTGTTTCAGGGTTTAGGGCAGTGCAGTGGTGTTTGGGCAGTGTAGGGGGTCGTGCTGGGGGTAGTGTTTTAGGGTCGAGGGTAGTGCAGTGGTGCTTGTGTAGTGTAGGGGGTCGTGCTGGGGGTAGTGTTTTAGGGTTTAGGGTAGTGCAGTGGTGTTTGTTTAGTGTAGGGGGTCATGTTTTAGGGTAGTGCAGTGGTGTTTGGGTAGTGTAGGGGGTTGTGCTGGGGGTAGTGTTTTAGGGTTTAGGGTAGTGCAGTGGTGTTTGTGTAGTGTAGGGGTCGTGCTAGGGGTAGTGTTTTAGGGTTTAGGGCAGTGCAGTGGTGTTTGTGTAGTGAAGGGGGTCATGTTTTAGGGTAGTGCAGTGGTGTTTGGGTAGTGTAGGGGTCGTGCTGGGGTAGTGTTTTAGGATTTAGGTTAGTGCAGTGGTGTTTGGGTAGTGTAGGGGGTAGTGTTTTAGGGTTTAGGGTAGTGCAGTGGTGTTTGTGTAGTGTAGGGGGTCATGCTGGGGGTAGTGTTTTAGGGTTTAGGATAGTGCAGTGGTGCTTGTGTAGTGTAGGGGGTCGTGCTGGGGGTAGTGTTTTAGGATTTAGGGTAGTGCAGTGGTGTTTTTGTAGTGTAGGGGGTCATGTTTTAAGATGCAACGCTCCAATACCTGACCAGTCTGCACTACATAAAACTGCAAAAAAACTAAAAATAAAAAGTGTTTTGCACACTTTTGTCATTGGGCTATATGTGGGCTACATCTGGGTAATATTTGTGCTACATTTGGGCTCTTTTTTTACTGGTGGCCATCTTGGAAGACTTCTTTGTTATGAAGTTTCCTAATTTCCTCATTTACTGCAGTCTCCTCAGTAGGAAATGCTTTCAGTTTTTTACTTTGATTCCATCAAGAAGGCATTCAGATGTGTCTCACATTTGCCATAAATTCAGAATGTTAGCACTCTAGTTGCTCATTAGATCACTGTAGTAAAGCTACTGCTCACCAGGGAGTTAGCTGGAAGTCTGCTGCTGGTATTGAAAGTGATTGTTTCAGTCTGCATGTCAGAATTTTCTAATGAAATAGAAGAGGATTTGAGATCTCACTTAAAACATGCCCTAATTTTTCTTTCTGCAGCACTAACCATAATTTCTATTTCAAAAAGAACCCCTCATTTTGTTCCTTTTTAAATTAAATGTTTTAAGTGTTACCAGTTTATTCCAATCAAGATGGCTTCAGGTGTGCCATACTTTTGTCATAAGTAAGGCTGTTAGCGCTCTAGTTGTTCTTTAGAACACTCTGGGAAGCTGCAGTAGAACACAAAGTCATCAACTGGCAGGCTGCTCCTGTTGAAATATAACAGGAAGATATTTGAGATCACACTTGAAACATGTCCTAATTTTTCTTTCTACAGCACTAACCATAATTTCTATGACAAAATGAACCCCATCATTTTGTTCCTTTTTAAATTAAATGTTTTAAGTGTTACCAGTTTATTCCAATCAAGATGGCTTCAGGTGTGCCATACTTTTGTCATAAGTAAGGCTGTTAGCACTCTAGTTGTTCTTTAGAACACTCTGGGAAGCTGCAGTAGAACACAAAGGAATCAACTGACAGTCTCTGCCCTTGTTGGATGTACATGTTTTACTGAGAATGTCAGACTTCATTCTCACATGACTGAGAAAGATAATGTGAATTTACAGAAAATATGCTCTCATTTTAGCTTCTGGAGCACCTTCCAAAACTATATGGGACAAGCATGTGAAAATAGTTTTCTCTCAAACATGATTCATGATATCCCAGCAGAAGGTTTTTCACAGGGTAAAATCATCTTAGAACACACCACAATTCCTGAAATTAGTATGGTACCATCAACAAATGAATTCTAATGTAACTAAAGTCTGTTATCACCCTTTATAGTTCTCCTTTTGGTAACCCTCAAAATCTTTGATTCACTACAATGCATTTCAATGGGGTACTATCATTTATATTGGTCCCAAGATGGCTGCCAGCAATTCCAGGATGAAGTGCTGACAGCCAATCAGATCTCACGATGACATGTGTGGTTAGGCTCCGCCCAGATATATATGTGATTTTACTTTTGATTTTCTCAGGAACTACTGAACGGATTTACACCATTTAAGCAAAAGGCACGACACTGAACCAAGGGCTACCTCTTTGCCAAATTTGGTGTAATTCCGTTCAGCAGTTCGGGCTGTAGCTGCGATTAAAGGTTCCTATGGAAAAATGAATGGGGAGAACACGTTTTGGGACCCCCCTTTTTCTCGGCCCCCGCTTGACGAATCACCCGAGACTTTCAGGATAGGAGCGGACCGGAGTGCCCCAACAAGTTGGAATCTTTCGCGAAGATTCGTCAACTGGCGCCAACGTTATTTCAAATAGAATGTTGCGGATTTCCTATGGAAAATAGGTCCTAACTATAACTATCTACTGGCGACCGCCAGTAGATAATATATATATATATATATATATATCAGTGATGTCATTTGAGATGTCATCAGTGATGTCACTGACCATGTCATGAATGATGTAATATGTGACGTCATCAGCAGTGCATTGCGGGGGCGCGAGTTATAGTTAGCTCAACTAACTAGAACAGCCAAATTTCTCTGGTTTTGTACAAGTGAAATGTCCAACTAACTATAACGTCCCTGAAACCTGTGGTTTTTTCAGTGAATTTCTAAGGTTTTTTAAATGCTAATTTCTAACTATAACATCCCTGAAACCTATGGTTTTTTCAATGAATTTTAAAGGTTTTTTACATGCTAATTTCTAACTATAACGTCCCTGAAACCTATGTTTTTTCAGTGAATTTCTAAGGTTTTTTAACTGCTAATTTCTAACTATGTCTACGGAGGTAGGACATGTGCAGACAGAGGAAGAAAGGCGCAGAAAGAAGCAAGAGAAATGCAGAAAGAGGCAACAGAAGTCCAGAAAGAGGAAGAAAGGTGCAGAAAGAAGCACGAGATATGCAAAAAGAACCAACAGAGGTGCAGAAAGAGGCCTTGTTGCAAAGTCATCCTGTGCCCTGGGCACCCCCAACTTTTGCTGACTGGTACTGGTGGTAACTGACTGACTGACCCTGGGCTCTGACAAACCAGGCCTGGAGCCAGTGCTATGCTGAAAACACCTACATACACTATGGGTTGGGGTACACCTGTGATTGGCATGACCTCCCCTGTAAGGCCCTAGTACATAATAGGGCAGGGGGATTAAAACTACCTCTAAGTCCCTAGCATATAATTGGGCATGGCAGTTTAGAGGCCAGCAGCCCTTTTCTGCACTTGCATGTGTGCACTGCTGAACCTGAGGTCAGTTTAAAAGTAGCCCTGTGTGTGCAGAAAGAGGCAAGAGAGGTGCAGTAAGAGGCAAGAGAAGTACGGAAAGAAGCAACAGAGGTGCAGCAAGAGGGAAGAGGATTGCAGAAAGAGGCAAGAGAAGTGCAGAAAGCAACAGAGGTGCAGAAAGAGACGAGAGGTGCAGAAAGAGGCAAGAGAGGTGCACAAAGAGGGAAGAAGGGTACAGAAAGAGGCAAGTGGGATGCAGAAAGAAGCAAGAGAGGTGTAGAAAGAAGCAAGAGAAGTGCAGAAAGACAAGAGAAGTTCAGAAAGAGGCAGCAGAGGTGCAGAAACAGGCACAAGAGGTGCAGAAAGAGGGAACAGGGGTGCAGAAAGAGAGAAGAGGGGTGCCGAAAGAGGCAAGAGGGGTTCAGAAATTTGCAAGAGAGGTGCAGAAAGAAGCAAGAGCAGTGCAGTAAAAAACAACAGAGGACAGAAGGAGGCAAGAGGGGTACAGAAAGAGGCAAAAGAAGAGCAGAAACAAGCAAAGGAGATGCAGAAAGAGGCTAGAGGGGTGCAAAAAGAGGCAAGAGAAGTGTAGAAAGAGGTGCAGAAACAAGCAGGAGAGGTGCAGAAAGAGGGAACAGGGGTGCAGAAAGAGGCAAGAGGGGTACAGGAAGAAGCAAGTGAGATGCTGAAATAGGCAACAGAGATGCAGAAAGAGGCAAGAGAAGTGTAGAAAGAGGCAAGAGAGGTACAGAAACAAGGAGGAGAGGTGCAGAAAGAGGGAACAGGGGTGCAGAAAGAGGCAAGAGGGGTACAGGAAGAAGCAAGTGAGATGCAGAAAGAGGCAACAGAGGTGCAGAAAGAGGCAAGAGTTCATAATTTAGCTTCTATGGAAACGAGGAAGACTAAACTGGAGGTTACCGCTCCACAACACAGACTACCATACCACATAATTACTCTCCATAAAACATAATCCCACTCTACATAATTCCTATACACTAAATACCACATACTTTCTATCCACATAATCTCACTGCACTACATACCACATAATTCCACTACACACAAAGTACATCCACTCCACTCCAAAAAACATTAGTAGAAAACTTTTAGATTTACAACGCCAATAGCTCTAACTCTTGCAAATGCGAGACCTATTACATTATAAATGCTTCTTTAACTGGTAGTCATGTTTGCAGAGTGGTGGAGAAAGGGGGCTGGGCCTCCAACCAGCGCTCAGGAACTCTGCTGCGTAGGACTTACAGGAGATACCCGGAGGGCTACTTGGCCGCCATAGTCCCTCAGGAGTAAAGTGGACTTCATCCCCCAACCAGTACTGTGCCAGGAGGCGCATTTGCAGAGTGGTGGAGAAAGGTGAGCGTGGCCTCCGAAGACCCCTCAGCAATCCCACTGTGTAGGACTTACTGGAGGTAACAGGAGGGGTAGTTGGACCCCAAGGTTAACCTTGGGGGCCAACTACCCCATCTATTACCTCCAGTAAGTCCAACACAGCAGGATAGCTAAGTTCTTATAGCAGGCCACAGCCCCTTTCCCCACCACTCTGCAAACGCACTTCCTGGCGTGCTCTTGGATGGGGATTAAAGTCCCCTTCGCTGCTGGGGGTTGTTAGGGGCCAACTAGCCTAACTGATACCTCCAGTATGTCCCAGAGATTGGGATTGCTGAAAGGTGGACACAGGCCACGCCCCCTTTCTCCACCACTCTGCAAATGTGCCTCCTGGCACGTTCTGGGTAGGGGGATTAAGTCCCCTTGAATCCTGAGGATACCTAGGGGCCATCTAGCCCACCAGGTACCTCCAGTAAGTACCACAGAGCTGGATTGCTGAGAGTGTTCCGAGGCCACGCCCCCTCTTTACACCACTCTGCATACGTGCCTCCTGGCGCACTGCTGTTTGGGGGATGAAGTCCACTTTAGTCCTCAGGACACAAGAGGACCTCATCGCCCCACCAGCACCATTTCTTGTTTTTTATCATTTTTTTTTAACTGTTTTCTTGTGACTTGTTACCGAGTTACAAGATGGCTGCCAACACTTCCTGGTTTGGGGTGTTGGCAGCCAATCAAAATGAAGCTCGTGCTCGGTAGGATTCACGAATCCTCCTCGGTGCTCAGATATCTATATTTTTATTTTTTTAATTTCTCAGCAACTACTAAACGGATTTACACCATTTTAAAAAAGGGCGCTTTCTGAACCAAGAACTACCTTTTTGCCTAATTTGGTGTAATTCCGTTCAGCAGTTCGGGCTGTAGCCTGTTCCAAAATTCCTATGGAAATTAGCATTGGGAAAACATGTTTTGGGACCCGCCTTTTTTCTCGGCCCCCCCTTGACGAATCACCCCCAAACTTTCAAGACAGGAGGTAGTTTGGAAAATTTTACGAAGATTCGTCAAACGGCGCCAAACATATTGGCAAAAGAAAAAAAGTTTTTGGAATAGAAACAAGGTCCTAACTATAACTACCTACTGGCACCAGGTCATGAAAACTGCCCCAGCAGTTTCAAGAATAGATACCGGACCCAGGATTGTCCTGTTCTTATATCGAAGTCCACTATCACATTTCCTGTCGCAATGTGGCACTGAGATATGGCCTAACCAGTGATTCAGTGGAAAACAGAAAAAGGTGATCTTCTAGAATAAATAAACAATTCACCAAAATACTTTTGAACCATGACAAAATGGAATGGCTGGTTTTCAAATGTAACGAGGAACTTTAATTCAAGACCCTCTAAGATGGTGTAGTTCCTTATCCATGACGTTCCAACATAATTGGGGATGATCCAATAAAAACAGTCTAGTTTCTTGTTTTATTATTATTATTTTTTTACTTGTTTGACTCTGTGTTTAGTATTTTCAAGACTGGCGGTCTCAGAAAAACTGTACAACGTGGCCAGTAGGCATAGATGCTTTACAGATATGATGATTTTTTGAACAGGGAATTTTACCAACAGTGATTCTGTGCTGCTCAGAGATCTTGTATGCCATTAAAATTTCAAATTCTAACCAGAATTAGACTTCTATATGTAAAGCACACCATTTTGACTAATCGGTTCAATTCAATAGTAGCCATTTGGGTGCTAGGAGAATAGGAGATAAGAGGTGAAAATGTGTGCGCCCCAAAACTAGATGAGTCCCTGTGCCAAAAGCAGCTTTCAAAGTCAAATACAATTTAAAACAGTGACCAGATGCGAGTTACAGGATAAATTACCTCCATCATACTTCATAAGGACATTGTGAGTCACCAAGGGCCTCATTATGATGGCGGGCGGACTTTGTCCGCCCCTCACCGTAACGGAAAATGGGACTGACCGCCAGAGGTGCGGCGGTCCCACGAGGCCAATTAGGATGCGCCCGCCACAGTGGTGGGCGCATTTTGGCCTTTAACATTGCGGACGGTGCTGCTGGGTGCAGCTCCGACCGCAATGTTAAAAGTGCATGGTTTGCATTGCCATGCACAACGTGACAGGCACCGCGCGGTGCCTGCCACCTTGTGTATGGCAATGTAGGGGGGGGGGTACCATAGGTACCACCCAAGCGCAGCCCCCCACCCCCCCGGGGGCCCGTAACGGGCCCCCAAAGCAATTTCCGCTGGCCTTTCCATGGCGACATTGCCGCCATGGAAAGGCCTTTAGATTTGCACATCATAATATGGATGGTGGTCCCTGCTCGGCACCGCCACCATATTGTGCCCCAGATCCGCACGGCAGGCAATCGTAACGATTGCCTGCCGGCGGAAAAGCGGCGGACGGTCTTTCTGTCCGCCGCGGTAACCCCCGCCATACTAATATGGCGGGGGTAAATCAGGTGCAGATGGCGGGCGGATCGCCACCGCCGAGCCGGCGGTGGCCACCACCGGCCCGGAGGTGACGATCCGCCTGCCATCCTAATAGGCCCCCAAGAACTTACATGGCCGTATAAGAGGGACAAAGCAGAATGCAGAGTACCTTTTTGAGGTCAGGGTACTCCAAGGCAACCAAACAGATTTTACAATAAAAGACGTATAGTGCCCTACTCTGGCAAAAGCCACAGCTCCACCATGTGTTTTTCTCCGTGTTGCACTAAATGTCTTGTAAGGTTCACTGACAACATCGATGTAAAAAATATTGATGTATAAAATATCGACTTTTATATAAATATAAAAAGAAATCTATTAAATATAATATTAAATATAATTTTACCAAAATAAAATAGAATATATATTTTAATAAAATATAAGAAATAAACTTAATTAAAAAAATAAACACAAACATAATAATTTATACATATATATGTACTTTAAAATTTTTAATTTATGTTTAAAGTTTAAAATAATATAAAAAACAAAAATAGATATTAATGATTTAAAATATAAAACAAAAATCTATAATAAATTAAAACATTACACTATTAAAAAATATTTAAACTTAAATTTCACAATACAATCAGTGCAAATTAGCAGAGGAATTAAATTTACTATTCCAACTCCAGGGAGTGCAACAGTAGGGAAAGTGTTGGATAGCGGAGGGGTAACATTTACTATTTCCACTCCAGTGAGAGCAACAGTAGGGAAAGTGTTGGATAGCGGAGTGGCAAAAATTCTATTCCCACTCCAGTGAGTGCAACAGTAGGGAAAGTTTTGGATAGCGGAGGGGTAAAAATTACTATTCCCACTCCAGTGAGTGCAACAGTAGGTAAAGTGTTGGATAGCGGAGGGGTAAAAATTACTATTTCCACTCCAGTGAGTGCAACAGTAGAGAAAGTGTTGGATAGGGGGGAGTTAAAAATTACTATTCCCACTCCAGTGAGTGCAACATTAGGGAAAGTGTTGGATAGCGTAGAGACAAAAGTTACTATTCACACTCAGTTAAAATATATATATGATTTTTGTTTTTCAAATCATAAAAATACATAAATATTTTAAAAATGCAAAATCAAATATATTAAATGTATAAAAAGAAAACATTTTATAATATTAATTACATATAACAAAAACCTACAAATATTATATAAAATTAAATAATAAATAATTTAGAAAAATATTTTTTTAAACTAGAACATATTCAGAAACAAAAACATTAATTAATACATAAATATATTTATTTTATTTCCTACCCTATACCACACCAAAAACAAAATACTTCAACATTTTAAATTAAATTTGCTTCCATAATTAACATAATTAATCAATTAAAAAATATTATTGATAAAAAAAACTAATAAACATTAATTGGCTACACACATCTTAACACTAAAATAACCCCAACACACACCTAAATTAAACTATAAAATAATAAAACAATTAACATTTATTTTAAAATTAAAAGCTATTACTATTAACTAATAATAACGTAATTAAAATGTATTACCCACCCTTTAACCCTTTAAAAATAAAAACAAAACACAAAAAATAAACAATTACCCAGAATAAAATAAGTAACTAACAACTATATATTAATTAAACACAAATTACTTCCCACCCTTTATTCCTATGAATACCACAACACATACCTAAAATTAATTACACAATGACCATAATAAAATTTTAATTATTTTACTTATCAATTAACAGAAAATTCATAATAAAAAAAATAAACTACTTAACACCCTGTACACCTATAAACCCCAAAACACACACCTAAAATTAATTACACAAATACCATAATTAATTACCAATTAATTAAAATTAATTAACAACCAATTATTAATTCATAAACAAAAATTAAATTACTTCCCACCCTTTACACCTATTAACACCACAACACACACCTAAAATTAATTACACAATTACCATAATTAATTGCCAATTAATTAATCAAAAACGATTACTTAATTATTAATAAATTACTTTACATATTTAAAACTATAAAATCTCAACTAAACAAATATTAGTACATAAAAAAATAATCAATTAATTTAATATAAATTAAATTCCTTCCCACCCTATTCCCCTATAAACCCACAACCCGCTACGGAACCAAAAACGCAAAATTCAAATAAAAAAAATTAATAACTACTAAAAATTTAACACATATTAAAAACACAAACAATTCTTATACAATAAAACATACATCACATACATATAACATATACTAAAATACATAACTAATTAAAAAAACGATATTTTTAACAACTATATTTTTGCAAACGATATTAAACCCTTTCTATATTTTTTAAATTGATATTTCTTACCTTAAGTCGATATTCTTGACCACGATATTCTTGCTGTCGATATTTCTGAACCACGATATTTATTACTCGATATTTGTGCAACTCGATATTTTTTACTCAATATTCTGTCAGCACACCGTCTTATAAACACAGAGACAATCTTGATTTCATTTATCCCTGGCACGTTGCGAAAACCATGATGAGCAACATGTACATTCATTTTGGGTGGCGAAGGCATGCGCAATTTAGTTCCTGCCCTTGCATCAGAGTGCTAATTAATAACATAGATATACGAACTAGAGGACAAATATGAAATAATGTACTAGATGGAATTTCCTGTGACTCTTCATGACTAAAAGTGAACTCTTATCTGTGCCTTGCACCTCTGCACATATCTTCTGATATATGGTTTGGGTTTCTAGATATAATTTCCCTGCTTCCATCATCTAGACACAGCAACAATAATCGTAGTCAAAGCTAAACACACAAAAAAATACCAAAGTAAATTAAGTACATCTACATCACTGGCTTTTCAAGATCAGATGCGAGACTGCAATGTCTGTTAATCATGAGGGATAACTTTGATATCTGTACCCATCACATGCAGTGACTTTGGGACCATTGATTGGCTCTGCATTGAAATTGTCTCCAAGCAACAAAAAGCTTGTTGATGCTGCTGCCAATGTCCTGGGATGTTTTCATGAACCTTAAAGGATTCGGCTGATGAAAGCTTCCAAAGACAAGCTGGAATCCCTCTCATTGTAGAGGTTTTCAGCTTGTCTTCCTGGCCACAGTGTGATGTAGGCTCCTCATGTGGTGACCATGTGAAGGGAGCGGATATTGTGTGATACACAATGGCCCTGTGTGAGTTGGAAGATCTGCTATGAAGTGCAGGTAATGTAGTGCAAGGAGCAGTCAACAACTGTGGATTTTTTAGCACTGGAGATGGGGCGACGCATCAGGCACAGTTGCAGTGCAAATTGTGCAATCTAAACAATGGTCATATCTGAGTTGCAGCAATGCTTTAATAAGCAAGACAATAATGATTTATTTTGAAGATTGCTGCTTCCTGACACCCTATAGTTTTCTGTGATGTCTCTACTCCCAAGCAGCCATGCATATAAACCACAAACAAGAACAACCTGTTTTATGGGTGATTGGTCATGCAAAACCTCCAGCCAATTATTAATTGTAAACTAATTGTAAACAATTCACTACTGCAGAAATGAGCAATGAATTCCTTGGGCAGTGATTTAGTTTGCCTCTGGAAATAATTGTGTGGTTTTTAATTCGCATGAGCATATTTAATTTTTCAATTAACTAACAATATAGTAGTAATCCTAATAATAACATATTATCCTCTTGTCTCCGCTCCTCGTGATTCAGTTGATGATCAGTCTCAGTGATCCTACCTGAGGAAAAAGGCTGGTCCTTACCTTGCTGATAATCAAATGCATGTAATGGGTGTGTGTATGTGTTTTCCTGTGCTTTTTATTTACACAATTATTACTATAGTCAAATTCAAGTTTATTATCTCATTATAACTAAAGTGGCATAGGATTTTTTTTACTGCCTCACAGATTGCATGAAACAATTACTTTACACATGGAAATAACTCATCTAATAGTCTCGAGTCCGATTTTGCAAATACTGGACACATTTAACTCCTCCCATCTTGCTTTTTGGTAAATACATTTTGATACAACTAGTACACACAACAAAATATCATGGCATAAACCATATATGCAGACGTGCCCAGTATAATATGTGTTAGAATTGGGGTATTGGTTGTGGGGGGTGGAAGCCGAACTCAGGCAACAATCACAATATTTGACAGGGTGAACCTCAAATCAATCAATCAATCAATCATGTCACTTATAAAGCGCACTACATACCCGCGAGGGTCTCAAGGCGCTGGGGGAAGAGGGGGGTGGTGCTGCTACTGATCGAAGAGCCAGGTCTTGAGGAGTCTTCTGAAGGCCAGTAGGTCTTGGGTCTGTCGGAGGTTGGTGGGGAGGGTGTTCCAGGTCTTGGCGGCGAGGTGGGAGAAGGATCTGCCGCCGGCGGTCGTTTTCCAGATGCGGGGACTGTGGCGAGGGCGAGGCTGGTCGAGCGGAGCTGGCGGGTGGGGGTGTAGAAGCTGAGTCGTCTGTTGAGGTAGGCTGGTCCGGAGTTGTGGAGTGCTTTGTGTGCGTGGGTGAGGAGCTTGAAGGTTATCCTCTTGTTGACAGGGAGCCAGTTCAGGTCTCTCAGGTGGGGTGTGATGTGGCTGCGTCGGGGGATGTCGAGGATAAGACGTGCAGAGGCGTTCTGGATGCGTTGCAGCCGTCTCAGGAGCTTAGCCGTCGTTCCTGCGTAGAGGGCGTTTCCGTAGTCCAGCCTGCTGGTGATGAGGGCCTGGGTGACTGTTTTTCTTGTTTCGGTGGGGATCCTGTGCTTACTCTCTGGTAGCTTGGCACAAAAGCAGACAGATTTAACTTAAAGGCAATGTGTAAAATATTTATACAGCACACAAACAGTAATAAAGTGAAAACACAACACAAGACAAATCTCGAACCAATTTTAAAAATAGAGTACATTTTGATATATAAAATGATACCAGCGCAAAAAAATTCCATCAGTAGAACTGGAAATATGCAGTTAAAAAATTGTAAGTTAAAATATTGCCTAAAAGCATAGAGTGTCATACGCAATCATCTGGTTGAACTAGGCCAGGGGAAAGCCACAGGTTCAGGCCGATCATGATGAAGCATGAGTCAGATACAGGGACCAGATTAGCACTGATGAAGAGTTACCTTCTCAAGTTGCATTGGAGGAGGCTGCGAGGAGGAGGCTTTCGGCTCGAAGAGGATGTCGAACATGGCAGACGGTCATTGCTGCAGCGCGAAGAGCTGGTCAGAGCTGGCACCTTGCGTTGATTGATCATCACAGATGGTTGCTGTTGGGTGGAATGCAGGACTCGCATTGTTGATCGTCCTAGATGGTCGCTGTCAGCACAAAGAGCATTTCTCACCAGAGGTTCGCGTTGGGGGTTGTCACAGGCAGAACAGTTTGGCATGAATGGGCTCGTTTGTGGACATGAGGAACTCAAACTTTCGGATTTTTACCTTTTACTTCAGGAGGAGCTCTCACTGATGCCACCGTAGGGCCCGGGACCTAGAGGCACCTTTTGGGGATCAGGACTCATTCCAACAGAGGCCAGCAGCAGGTCTCAGGCAGGTCCATTTGCAGCTGGACTGTTGGAGCGAGGCCTCTGGCAGATTATTGTGTCCCTGTTCTTCACACAAGAGGTCAGCCAACTGACCCCTGGAGTAACTCTGGGTAGCCGGAGATCAAGGCAAAGAGGTCCAATGTTCCTTATTCAGACCGCAAGGCAGCCCTTAAAGCAGCAAGGCTATCCTTCTGGCAGCAGGGCAGTCCTTCTTCTGGATCTTCCACAGATCCAGGAGTGTTCTGATGAGTGGTTCTAAAGGTTCTAATTTGATATCTGATGCCAGCCTTTGTGTGGAGGAATTCCCTGACCAACCCCCAAAACTGGTTCTGGTAAATTCTTCCCCGTCCACTGGCTCCATACTGATAAGGGTGACATAAGAAAGGACAGGCTTGGTGTCAAATTCCTATATGAGTGCTCTGGGCAAGGTCCTTTGAAATGTAATCAGGCCAGGGTATGGCTCCTTCCCAGCCATCCTGTCAGAAAGACCCTCTGTCAGCTTCACCCCGGTCCCATTGTTCACAGTCTGGGTTACATGCACATCCTTGATGGTGGAACTATTCATAGGCCCAGTAGCTGGAAACTCCTAGATGGGCTTGAGAACTCTAGGCAGAAAAATGCAAACTTTCTAAAAGTGGCATTTTAAAAATTATAGTCTAAAATTCAGCTTTATCATTAAAGAGGATTTTAAATTTCAATTCATTTGATTGTAAACAGAATTTTTCTCCCTGCTTCCAAGCTGAAATTGGTGATTATTAATTGAAATAAGGTAACCCAGTGATAGTCTTTGGGAGCCTTACAGTAGTGAAAAAAAAACTTTAAGACTTACAAGTAAATTAAATGGGACAATTAAGTGTAGTCCACTTTTACCTTATTTAAAGCAGGGATCACAAGCACTTGAGCACTTTAGCACTTTAGGGGGTAAAGTGCACAGAGTCCTAATGTCAAAAAAATGAGTTCAGCAAAAATCAGGGAGTGAAGGCAAAACTTTGGTTAAATACCACAGCAAGGATGTTAGGAATAGAGGACCCTCTGTAAGAAATTCATTTTATTTGTATTGATTCTTCCCAAACAGGACAAACAATCAATCTTCAGTAGCCCTACTTCAGCGAGGCTAATAGATGTGGGTAATTAGCCTTCCATAGCTTTGCAGGATCAGACATAATAAAAATGCCCAGATGATTGATGGATGTGTTCGTACATCTGAGAGGTGTTTCCTCTGCTAAGGCATTTGCTTCAGTTTGTGGCAAAGTTAGGTTCACTATTTTCTATTTATTTATGTTATTTTGGTACGTGCCGCAGTTTCAAAGTTTTTTTTGTTGCAATTGCAGCTACTCGATTGAGGTGGTTGGTGTCATTAAGGCGAGGCGTACATCATCTGTAAATAACTTGATTTTATATTCTTCCTGGCCAAACATGATAGCCCTTATTACTTTGTGTGCTCTTATATTCAGTGCAAAAAGCTCTATGCTGAGTAGAAAGAGCAGAGGGGATAGGGGAGAGCACTAATGTGTTCCCAGTTCAAAAAGGGAAGGGGTTAGAAATAATACCATTTACACCTATTCTAGATGTTGAATTATTACCATAGAAATAAAGGTTGGACAGAATCCAAATACCTGCAGTGATTTGATGAGGAAGTTGCCTGTCCACCAAATTGAAAGCTTTCTCTGCATCAAGCGATGCTAGTACTGCCTGAATTTCTTTTTTTCCTTGCCTTCTTGATCTTTTGGAATACTGTTTGGATAGTGTCATGTTTTTGTCTTCCCTGAATAAATACAGATTGGTCAAGATTAATGTGTTTGTTAGTACTGCATCTAATCTGGTAGCTAATATGTTAGTGTACATTTTAGCATCCACATTTAATGGTGCTATTATTAGACTTAGCCCTTTCTGCAGAGTCATCCCCAAACTTTTTGCCTTCTCCCCTATTTTTGCTGAAATTGATTTTGTTAGCCTTAAGACTCTGTGCACTTTACCATTGCCAACCAGTGCTAAAGTGCTTGCGCTATCTCCCTAAAACATGGTTAAATTGGCTTATACCCAATTGACTTACTTCATTTACCTGCAAGTCCCTTGTAGAGTGGTATACCGTATACCCAGGGCCTGTAAATCAAATGTTACTAGTGGGCCTGCATAGTTATATAACAAAAAAGGAATACAGCAACAGTGCACTCGAAGGTAATCAATTTAAACTAAGTAATCTTTTCATCAAAAACTTCTTAAATTAAAGTGTGCACCCTGTAGGGGGCTCTGTCAGCCTCCTTATACAAAAGTAGACAATATCAGCCTGGATAAGTATCCAAGAACTCAAGGTGCACTACTGCAATGTCACTTAATCCCAAGTGTACATTTGGTGGTGAAAGTATTTTAAATATATAATTGTGACAATCTCAAAACAAGTAATCAATGAATCATTTATCCTTCAACAAGCGTTATCAGAACACTTCCAAACATAACAAACAATGAAGTTATCCAAAATCTGCTTTTATTCAGTCCGTAGCAGAATTTCTTCAAAAGAAACGCGATGATGCTTTACTCAGCATGACAATTCAGACAACAAAGGAATTTTCCCTTTCCCGCTGGGGGTCGCGTAACTAGTTTTTCTTCAATCGCTCCCCGTCCCCCCCCTCTTTAAGCGTTTAGTGATGTAGTACGGCACCAAGCCGTGGGACAACTACACCCTATCTTTCCTCTTTTGAGATTACCCACCACACGTGACAGTTGGGATATTGGCAAGGACACTCTTTTTACCTTTAGCTTAACAAAGGAGTTCCCCCATACCACGGGGAGTGTATAACGTGACTACAATGGACAATCCAGGATTGAGCTTTGACGATGACACAGTGGCAGAAATATTAAGAGCACCCTCTCTGCTTGCTGGAGATGGAAGCGCAGCGACAGGGAGCAAGAATGATGACTGGAAAGCCCTACAGACACTACGTAAACTACAGATTAAGACAGCCTTACATGGCACGATAATGACCGAGTACCTGAGGGCTAATATCGCACCTAATGGTCTATTAGTGACACTAACCCCACGGATCTTTTTAGAGGATCTAACATTCAGAAAGAGTGGTCAAAAATAGCATGGAAATGCACAAGAGATTGGCTTGTACTGATGATAAACACGGCCAAACGCCTTTCAGATGAACTCCTAATTCAAATCACCCTGGCAGAGAACGGCCTAAAAGCAGGTATCTCAGTGACGGCATTTAAGTCACGCCTAGCGCAGATCAATGAAGAGATGACGGAACACAGATTTCCTGACCCAACAAAAGATAACTAAATTACAAAAAGATGTCAAACGATTCAGTCAAGAAAAAGTGTACCCATACACTAAAGAGGACTATGTCTTTCAAAACCATGACACATCATCGGAGGAGATGAGCAGCAACAATTCTAAGAGATCGGGATCTATGAGTAGCGACTCAAGTAACGAAGGAAGATATAACACACCATCAGGTAGAGGTTCGTGGAGACAACCCCAACCACCACTGTTTCAAATCTTCCCCCCGATCCAGTACCAGCAACAACCATACTTAGGACAATGGATGGGTCACCCACCGATGTGGAACGCACCACCAGGACATCCATTCCAGATACCCCATTACCAGCAATTTCCGAACCCCCCTTTTCACAACAGAGGAAGGGGCAGAGGAAGAGGCAGGCGCAGAAGCGGGGGCAAGAATGTTCAATGGCAAGAACCAGAACAAATGATCCTGAGGAGCAAGACGTCAGGACCGAAACGTTAGTGGTTAACCTGTCCTCCAGGTCACTGTCAAAAGATGAATCCGACCTCTTGGAGAAGGGATTGGGTTTTGTCCCGACACCCTGCAACGACACTTTCAGATTATATCAGGAACTCCATCAATTTTTCAGGAAGGTCAGATTGAAGGCCTTCTTTCAAGATAGACCAGAGACCACGACCAGAGGTACCGGGATGAAGAAAAAATCAAATTTCACACCGACGGCAGCCATGACCCCCAACAAAGTGCTCACATTTGAGCAGGCAGTCTTGAAGGAAGTCACTAATCAACCACAACGACACACCTTTGAGAACCTAACCAAGGAAGAAAGAACACTTCTCAAAAAACTGACAGAAGACGCATCAATCATTTTCAAGCCAGCTGACAAAGGCGGTGCCATTGTGATCCAAGACATCGACACATATGATGCAGAGTGCCGTCGCCAACTGACAAACACCATGTATTATCTACCCATTGCAGAAGACCCTACAGCAAGACTGACCACAAGGATCAGGAGTCTGGTGTCTGAGGCTGAAAGTGAAGATTGGATTACATCCCAGGAAGCAGCATTCTTGATCAATGAAGACCCACGGACGCCATACTTCTACACATTACCGAAAATACACAAGGGTATTACCCCGCCCCCAGGACAACCGATATTATCGGGCATCGATTCATTACTAGAGCCACTGAGCAAATTTTGTGATTTTTTTCTACGCCCCATAGTCACGGAAACTCCGACGTACTTGAGGGACACCACAGAAGTCCTCAATCTCATTGAAAACTTTGCAGAACCAGAATCAATAACCCTTCTCGTCACTTTAGACATTGAAGCATTATATACTAATATCCCTCAAGACGCCAACCTGGAGATCATGGAAACAATGCTCCAGAGAATTCATCCTTGGCCACATGACATACCGGTCTCTTTCATTTGTGAGTGTGCATCTCTGGCCCTGAAAGAAAACGTTTTCGCGTTCCAACATCAATTGTACCACCAAATCCAAGGTACCAGTATGGGAAGCACGTTCGCTCCAAGTCTAGCATGTATGTACATGGCTAACTTCGAAGACAAATACATTCTGGAGGACACCAACCCATACAAAGAGAACATAATGACATGGCGGCACTATATCGATGATATTTTGCTCTTCTGGAAAGGAGACGAAGACCAATGCATAACATTCTGCGAATGGCTGAATACTCTAGATCCTTTTCTCAAATTCACAAGGACTATGTCCAAAGAGAGCGTCGCCTTCCTGGACCTGTGGATCGCCCTACATGAAGGAACCTTACTCACGACCAATTTAAAAAAACCTACAGATCGGAACAGCCTTCTGATATACGACAGCCATCACCCCAAGGCACTAAGAGACAACCTCCCTGTAGGACAATTTTTACGTTTAAGACGTAACTGCAACACTCTCTGTGAGTTTGAAAAACAGTCCACCATTTTGGCTAACAATCTTTCGGCGCGGAACTACCCCACGAGGACGATACGTCAAGCGAAAAAACGAGCAAGGAACAATCACAGGGATGCCCTATTGGAGGTGAGAGAAAAACATCAAACAGATGCCCCAAGGCAATTGTTCCCGTACAACCAACCCTTTGGACACTGCCACCAGTAGAGGGCCATTACCTGTGCGGGTCATGTTCTGTGTGTCCCCTAACAGGAGTCACCAAACAAATAGACCTTGGTCTGGCCAGAGCATGGATTCACAAACGACACACAAACTAACACAAAAAACTGTGTATATCTGATAACATGCCCGTGTAACATGCAATACATAGGGATGACAACAAGACCTGTCAAAATCTGCATAGGAGAACATAAAAGAACGATACGGTGTAAAAAAACAAGTACCAAGTTACTGAGTCACTTCCTGGAGATGAACCACGCACCGACAAGCCTAAGGTGGACTATCATCGAATCCAATCCCAACTGGACTCAAAGTACTCTATTCAGACAAGAGCAACGATGGGTATTCAGACTCAAATGTAACACAAGGTGGGCTTAATGATGATATACCTTGGGCAGAATTGACTAGGTAGTGCACAACAGGAAGCCAGCCATATACAGGAACCATACCTATTTTTTAACAACACTGTCCAGAAGAGAGGCCAAGACCATTACGGTCAATTTCCTTTCTCTCTGGTCCTGCATAGATCCACATGGCGATAAACGACTACACCGATATAGTCATGAGACACTGTAGCCCTTAGACCATTGACCAAAAACTAGGGGGAGTCCCCATAGTAATATCATCATTTCGAGCACTTAGTGCGCTAATTCAGAGACCTAGAATAAGCGTATTTCAATATTGGTAGCAATGCTTATCATAATACATGACCCATTAATAACGTGATTCATCTCTTTCACGATATTAAAACACACTGCCTGCGCTGGGAAATACGACCAGTTGTCCATTTTGCCACTAATTCACACCTGTCAATATAGTTATATTAACACAACTATTACGGGCATTACAAATATGCATATAGCGAAGGTCCTTGCCAAGGCGGTTTGGGAAGTGAGGAGATTTAGCGTATTATTCATCTGGGAGCACTCACGGAACCACCCCAAGATGACCGTCCCACGTACGACACATTTACGTGCTAGTTTTCCTAATCACGCCATCTCTCATGAACGTTACCACACCCCCTAACGCGGCTACGTGTTTTCCGCTTTGCAAAGAGTTTAAACTGACCGGCAGTATGTCGTTTCTCCTCCGGCATTTTCCAAGCGGCAGGGTAGGCAAAAAAGCTACTGCGAAGGGGCGCATCTGTGAGTATTACTCTGCTGACCCTCATCACATCCAGGTATGTTATTGCACGCCATCAAACTTATGGATGTTTTTAACCCAATAGAGACCCCTCCTCATAACCGCTGGGATCTGCCGTCGAGGCACTCCATCCATACAAAGGGGTAAAAACAGTGACGTTCCCAATGATGCCATTATTCGTCCACTTGCTCACAGGCTTATCATGTCACGTTACATTTTGCTCACGATGTTTTTGTGTTTAGCACATAACGGGTGTTACAGTCCTATCCCGATGCACAAGGGCTACCACACCCTGCTTTAGCGCGTCACTCACTACCGTGTGTGTGGGTGTATTTTTAACAAAGATGAGCTATCAGTACTGAAACGATCTAGTACTAGTTATGCATCTTCGTAAAAGCATAACCTGTACAGATAACGAGAGGCCAACGCATGAGACCTCCGACTGACCCACCAATATAGACAGTGTGCACTGTCACTACATATGTTCAGGTGGCCGTATGATAATTAGGAACACAGGCAAGTGTTGATCGAAACGAATTGCATGTTGTGATTCATATGCAGCTGCCTCAACAAAGTTTAATGTGGATACAATTTGATTCACTGAGATTTTTGTATGTCTCTAATTGTCTGTTCACTATGTCTATTGTTGTTTGGTCTTTTTCCCCTCTAGGTAAATAACAGGGACACCACTGAAGTGTTCCTCTGAGTACTATAACTCAAGCAGAGCCTTAATAGAGGTACCATAGGATTATAGGGGTTTAGTTCCCTGCTCCTATTTTTTACCATTTTAATGCACTAATTCACACCACACGGTCCTGACGAAGCGCACCGAGATCCACTAGGGACCCCTGTTCCAGCACGAAACATGTCGACCAGGCTTCACTTTCATAAACACTCATGGGTACTGAGAGCAGCAGAGTAATACCTCGACCTCTACCATATTTGTTAACAAGAGGTGCCCTAGTCTCCCAAAACTTGTTTTTTACTTTTTACCCCACGGACCTATGAATAAAACTCATTTCAAGGTACCGGTGGTTAATTTTAATACACCAGCACCACAATTCTTTTTTAGGCCCACACACCCACATGCACAACTGCGGCGTATCCTAAAAGATCTCCGATAAAGAGCCCTCTCGCGGGGCCCGTGGAGGACAGCAGTGCCACCCCCACGAGGAGCAATGCCCGATGATGAAGCATGACACTCGCAAGAGTGTGTGAGGGCACTATTTTCTAAAGGAGAAATTCCCCATCTTCATCAGACTAGTAACACACATAGAGACCATCTATTTACATTTGTTTCATGTAACCAAATAGGTTACAGTTCTCCCCTACAGGAACAGTTACCAACTAGTGAGTACATGCAGTTTTAAACTGCCATGTCGAGTTAGTAGTAAAACACCCTTGCCAAGCCGTCATCTTCCCTTTTATTGTATATAAGTCACCCCTAAGGTAGTCCCAAGGTTTCCCACAGGGCAGGGTGCTGTGTAATTAAAAAGTTGGACATCCACTTTTAAGTTTTACATGTCCTGGTAGTGAAAAACTCCCAAATTTGTTGTTCACTACTGTGAGGCCTTCCCCTCCCATAGGATAACATTGCATTTATTACATTTAATAAGCTGTAATTTTCAAATAGGCTCAGGTTGATATATCATGTATGGTGTCTATGAAATTGTAATGATAAGCCCTCTTTAATGGTAAAGTTAGATTTTTAATTACAATTTAGAAAATGCCACTTTTAGAAAATTGCATTTGCCTTCACCCTTAGCCCTTTTGTGCCTGTAGCCTGGCCTGGGTCACAAGATTGGGTTTTACTGACAGTTAGACACTGTGAATTCTTCCCAGACAATTGCACAATAGAAGGAGTGGGTGTGCCTGGATGGGCCATCTGCTGACAGGATGAGGGGTAGCTGGGCACAGCCCCACTTACAGCTGAATAGCCTATGCTCTGCCTTTACACAAAGGCCCTAATGACCCCACAGTGTTACTGCAGCAGCTTGGAACCAAAGCAGGGAATTACATGCACTTCAAAGCCACTGTCTAGAAGCTTCTCCCACCTTCCAAAACCAGGACACCAGGGTATAAAAAGAGGACCTCAGACAGCAAATCTTCAGTACACTTCTGAACCTGTGGAAGCTCTGCCTGAAAAAAGGACTGCTGTGCTGCTTAAAGGACTACCACTCTGTTGGACTGCTGCTCTACAGGAACTGCTGCCCTTCTGTGCTCACCTGCTGCCTGTTGCCCTCTTGCTGGAGATGAATAACTGGACCTGCAACTTCATCTTGAACCTAGGACACCAGAGTGACTCCAAGGACTAGTCTGCTGGCCTCCTGATCTGAGCCTCAGGGACATAAATTGCTCCCCAACATCATGCACCAGCCACTGGACCCAGATGGTGTGGGTTCCTGGCCCCCAAGTGGTGCCTCTCAGGTCCTTGATGCTTAGTGTGGCTCAAGGGTGCTGAAATTATGCTTTTGGGACTCTTCATGGCTGTGAATGGGCCCGATCACACCGAGGCCTTGCCACTTGCACCGCAAATCAGAGCATAGCTCTGTGAGCCCGACTCTTCACACTTCATCGACCGCTCGTGGGAACTGCCAAAGTGAAGCTCCAGCAAAGCCCACCTGTGACACCTGCCGGCTCTTGGTGCTTCACCGACAGCCTCCTGCGACACTCTGCAACATGAACAGAACCCTTGGTACAAACCTGAGAAGGTAAACTTCAGCGGGCACAACCTGGTGACTATGTCTGACCTGTGCTCCATCACAGTCATCCTGAAAGTGTAACTTGACCCAGACCAGCATGACCAGATATCGCAAGTTGGCACTTTGCCTTTTTGGTGCTATTTTCACCAAACATCTTCAAAAATATATAACTCTATTTCTACGGAATGGATTTTTGTCATTTTGGTTTTGTTTTATTTATTCAATTTTGCGCTATATGTTTAACTTGGTGTGTGATACTTTTTATGTGGTGTTTTTCACTTTATTTCTGTTTGAAGTGTTGCACAAATACTTTACACATTGCCTCTATCCTAAGCCTGACTGCTGTGTGCCAAGCTGCCGGAGGTTGAGCACAAGTTAATTTGGAGCTTGCTTGTGCCTTACCCTGACAAGGATTGTGCTTGATCAGGGCTCACACCCTAGTCAATAAACCCCCACATTTCTCACAGCTATCTGTCTATGGTGCTCAAAGTGTGGCGTCTTTACCTGATTTTTGTAGTAAGGAAATATAGGCTTCCCTCAATGGATGAATTACTTTCCCACACTGTGGCATCTAGTAAAAAACAATTGGTCAGAATGGGAAATGTTTTTTAAAAGTTGGTTCGTGAAATCATCTGGCCTGGCAACTTTTCATTATTTGAGCACCTCAATATCATTTTTTACCTCATCTTCAGTCATCAGGGATTCTGGAGACTCTCTTTGTTCTTTCATGAACTGTGGCAGATTGTTAAACTTCTAATATTCTAATTGTAGTTCTTCTATGACGGAAGCTCCTCTTCTGATTGTAATGAGAGTATTGCCAGTTCTCCCTAAGATATTTGAGTTTCTGTTTATGCCTGAGCTGCCTGGGTAATTTATGCCCACCTTGTTGACCTGGCCATAGGAAGTTTTGTGAGTATGAGGAGAGTGGGCTCTGATTTAATATTAACTACAGCATTAAAGTTACCTCTCAAAGATATTACTTTGTGTTGTAGGGGTTCTCTTTGTATTCAGTTTCTGCCTGGATCAGTTCAGCACAAAATGTATGTTCTTCCCTTTTAAGTTTCTTTAGAATGGCTAGTGCTCCCATGTACTTGCCCCTTATAACTGTCTTGAAGACATTCCATGTTTATGCCAAGTTAGTATCTTCTTAGGGGTTGTTCTGAAAGTACATTAAACGTGCTCTCTCAGCTCTTGTTTTCAACATTGGGGCTCTAATTTCCACTGGGTGGAATAACTAGTGTCCATTTGCACTAGTCTTGGGGACAGAAGATATGATAAGTTGTACTGGGGCATTGGCCAATATTATTATAAGATGTATTTTTGATTCATCTTTTAGGGGTAAATAATGCTTTACTCATTTGTTCATAATCTATCCTTGAGTATGTTCGGTAGGTGTGTGAGAAGAATCCATTTAGCCTGCATGTTTTTCTCACACAAACATTCAGGTCCATGTTTAATGCTCCATTAAGAACAGTGCCACCACATTATGTTTTGTTGTAGATAAAGTACGATGAGGTATGATCTATTCCACAGTTGGTGTTCTTCTTGCTTTTCAATGTGTGTTGTTGGGTGGTGTACAGTGTCATATAATTTTTCCAAAGAGAATGCCAAACTTTCGTCCTCTTATTTGGTGAGTTGAGCCCTTTTTATAATTATCTATGATGATAGTGTTTGGACCCGACATCTTTGGCGTAGTTTTTCCCCAACTTTTTGCCTTCAACCCTCCTGTTTTTGCTGACTTTGTTCTTGCTGGCCTTTAGGCTCTGCTCTATTTACCACTGCTAAACAGTACTAAAGTGCTTGTGATCTCTCCCTAAAACATGATCAATAAATCACACAGGATTTATAAATTGGGGCTCATCACCCAATAGGGTATCCAGGCGCTTGCAGGTCCCGGAGGATTATTCGAACAGCCAGTTCTTGAGGGCCATTCAGAATTCCAAACGTGAGGTGATGGTCCGGAGGTGCATGGGGAGGCTGTTCCAGGTCTTTCCTGTGAAGTGGTAGAAGGAGCGTACTCCACTTCTGTTTTGGTGGATGCGGGGAGTATGGGCAAGTGAAAGGGAGGCGGAGTGCAGTCTTCTCGACAGTTGGAAGTTCAGGCAGTGGTGATGGTAATGGTAAAGGATGGTAAAATTAGCTTCCACGCAATTGGAAAATTTAATTTACTTCTAAGTCCCTACATGTACCCGTGCCTGTGAATTAAATGCAACTAATGAGCCTGCAGCCCTCATTGTGCCACCCACTTAAGTAGCCTTTTTAACATTTCCCAGACTTACCATTGCAGCCTGTGTGCAGTTTTTCCTGCCATGTTGACCTGGCAAAATAAACCTTTTTGCCAGGCCTGGAGCTCCCTTTTT
Source organism: Calotriton arnoldi (assembly GCA_963921515.1). NCBI lineage: Eukaryota > Metazoa > Chordata > Amphibia > Caudata > Salamandridae > Calotriton > Calotriton arnoldi. The sequence goes on along the minus strand of CAWUFW010004983.1, from coordinate 149,149 downwards.
AATACATATGAGTAGGGGTGGTTGGAATATTTCATTCTGCCTGCTGAATTGTCAGAATTTTGATGACTCCGCGTTTCTCTTGTAACACAGAGTTCTAGCCAAATTCCGCCAATCACCGTGTGGCAGAATCTTTTCCTGCGTGGAGCTCCAGAAAGGTAAGTTGGCAAGCACGAGTGAGATTTGTTGTCCCCAAGAGCAATTTTCAGTCGTTAGAGGACATAAGGAGAGATTTTTCTAATGTGGACGGTTTCGACTGTTTCCAGTCAGAAGGCTGCAGCTCGAGTAGAAAATTTACATGAGCTGCAGTAAAATCAACTCGAGTAGCTGTGCCCTCTGGTGCGCTGTGTGGTCTAGTGGATTATTCAGGGCATGCTGATGCCACTGCTGCTAAATTACAATACGAGTAGCGTGACTTGCCTATTTCTGCCCATTGGCGGAACTCCGCAGAATCTCAGGGATTTTTTATATAACTCCACGGAATTCCGCAGAGTAAAATTCCACGAGTTTTGCTGACCCATACATATAATTCTCCTCTATGGTAGGCCCTCCATAGTCCAGAGGGCAGGGTGCAGTGCATTTAAAACATTGGACATGTACTTTCAAGTTTCACAAGTCCTGGTAGAGAAAAACTCTTCAATTCGTTTTTCAATACTGCAAGATCTACCACTCCCATAGGACAACATTGGGTTACCTTATTACATTTAATTAGTGATAAATTTCAATTGGGAACAGGCAGGAATATTGAGTTTGGTGTCTAAAGAATTGTAATTTGAAACCGTATTTAATGGTAAAGTCAGATTTTAAGTCACAATTCTGAAAATGCCACTGTTAGAAAGCTGGCATTTTCTTGTCCCAACAATTTGGTGCCTGCAGCCTGTATTCTTGGTCACACAACTAGGTTTAACTGGCAATTGGTCTTTGTGTATTGCTCCCAGACAGTAAGACAAAGGGGGAATAGGTGCTGGGAGGATGGGCCATTTTTGACTCGATAGAGGAGCGGAGCTGTCACCTACAACACTTGCACATCACAAAGACTCTGCCCCAGCCTGTTCAGGGAGGCAGGATATTCTAGACACCTCTGCAAGGGGAGCGATCTAGAAGTTTCTCCCACTTCTAAGTGGGCACATGGTCTAAGTAGTAGACCCTCAAACCCAACTCTTTTCAGTACACATCTGGTTATGTGAAAGACATAGAAGGACTGCTCTGCTGAAAGAAGGACTGCTACACTTCTGCCCTGCTGTCTGAGGAAGAAGGACTGGACCTGCACCTTGAAACCAGGACCACCAGAGTGACTACAAAGGTTAGTTGGCTGGCCTTCTGATCAGGGCCTCGAAGACAGAACAGGCTCCAACAACCCTGAACCCTGCACTTTGACTCGGCCTCCTGAGAGTCTTAGCCCCTAAGTGGTGCCACCCCAGTCTTGGACCCTTCAAAGTGGTCCTGAAGGTGCTCTGCTAGCCTAACTGTGGTAGTTTGGGCAGAACCGGTGCAGCAGGACACATCTCCTTGCAGCTCCGCATCATAACTGCTGCTGCACGATACATCCTACATCCTCGATGCAGGAACCCTGCAGCTTATTGGAAATGGCGCTGCATGATGCACCCTCAGCGTGGGATCTCGCAACTCTCCAACAGCATTTAAGATACTTTGTTCAGTGGGCCTAACTTGGTCCCAATATCCAGCCCATGCTTCATCACAGTTGGCTTGAACTTGTGACTTTGTCCCGGTCCAGCACGACCAGATAACCACAGTTGGCACATTGTGCTTTTAAGTACTATTCTTACTTAAATCTTTAAAATTGGATATCCAAGGTTTACTGATTGTATTTTTGCCATTTTGGTCTCAAATAATATATCACAATTTACTCTATTTTTCTAAATTGGTGTAGTAATTTTCTTGTCTTGTGTTTTAACCTTCGTTGTTTTTCCCCTGTTCACGTCCCCTGGTTCCCCTGTGCCCTCTTATGTTGTGAATTTTTGTCCTTTTGACAAGTTTATAGTTCCCATCAAATCTCCCTCCTTCCTGGTGCTGCAATGCTCTCCATCTTAATCTCCAGTCCTAGTTTGATGGTACACCAGGGGCTACTTACAGCATATCATCTGCTTGTACTCAGTAAGTCCCAATGTCTGGTGATTATATCTCATACTTTCACTCTTTATGTAGACCCAATAATAATTTGTGTTCCCTTACCCAAAGTTGGAGACCTAACCTTGATGAGCCTTAATCAAGAAGTAGTTCCTAAGGACGCCAGCCCATAAAATCCAACTACTAGCCTGCAGAAGCGTCTCTTTCTCTCTCCCTATCTCCGTTTCTCAATCCCCTTTCCCCTTAGTCTGGGCCTTCATTACCATCCTGGACCCAATACAAGAGAGTGAGTCAGACTTTAGGGAGAGAGGGAGGGATTGGCCTCGACATCCTCACAATACCTAGTCTGTGACACAAAGTAGGAGGTTACATTGTTAGAATAGACCCATGAATGCTTACACAGTCCCCTATATTAGTTAGCATTCGCGGCACCATTTTCTCTTCAGACGCCATTTTGAATGATGATCGAAATTAATTCTTTACTGTTTCTGAGAAAAGCTTCTGTTGAGTTTCGTTTCTGAAATAATGAACTGTTAGTGCCAGTGCATAGCTTTCTCACTAGATAGAGGCCCTCTCCCACTTGTCTGGTGGTGGGTACAGGGTGAAACGACCTTGGATTGTATGAGGTTGTGTGCGATATGAGAACCAAAACCTTTTTTTCTATTTCACTGTCCAGCTGCATCTGCCTGGAAAATTCCACTGTGGGCGTGCCTTCGCCCGGGTATGAAATGTACATAATGTATCTCTATGCTTGTTGATTTCAGTTCCCTCTGTACCACTCTTCGAGACTGTGCAGACGGGGCTCCACTCTGAGTATATCTGAATAAATTAATTATTGGTATATTCTCCATTGTTCTTTCAACTCTTCATTTGGTAAGGAAGGCTGAGAGGTGGTCCGAGGTGATCCGGGTGGTCCAAGTGGGTCACTTCCTTCAGTTGGCACCCAAACAGGGACTCCTTTGGGTTATTGATCCATCCCCTTTCTGCAGATGGGGGGGACGAGGACATCTTCGGGTCGGACTGACGGCTCAGGGATCCCTGCATGAAGAGTTTCTGTTACTCGCAACTGCTCCCTTTTTCCCGCCGGACGGTGCCTCGCCCAGCGGTCATCCCAACTGAAGTCCTGAACGGCGAAACCCTTGATCTGACTGAGGAGTTGGCAGTGGAGAACCTGTTCGTTTGTAATACTGATATCAGGTGAGTTTGTTTTGGTTCTATATGGATATGGTACCATTGTGGTTTGAGTTTGTTAGGGTCTAAAGACTGTCTTGATGAAAAGTGTTTGCAAATACTTTGCCAGGAACAAATAACGATTTTGTTTCTCCTTTGCAATGCTTGGTCTAAGTAAAATTTGGAGTTTGTGTTGTCGTTGTTGTTCTGCAGATGCCCGGTTGGAAGAAGCTCAACCTGCGCCTATTGAAGGTAGCTCTAATTTTGATGTGTATGTGAAACATGGTCTTGGCCCTATTATGTTTAGTACATTATGGCACAAATATACGAGGGACAATGTCGAGTTGCAGTGGACTCTTTCAGGCTCTTTTGATGAACAGAAGATTGGGTTTTTGCAGGAGCAGTTGTTTAAGAGACAAAGTAGACAGTCGATGTTTGACTCTCTTCGAACTTGGCAGAAAGAGGCTAAGCAAAGGCGGCTAAAAATGGAGAAAGAAGCACGAAAAGGGAGGATGCAGACTCTTACACAGAAAGCTGTGGAGCATGACAGAGAAAAACTGGAGACAGGAATAGAATGTGAGGGGAGGAGATTTCTGTTGCATATTGACAAGTCCTATGTGGCCAAAGAGGAAGATGATACCTTTGTAGAGCAGTTGTTAGATACTCGACCCCCGCCTCCTTATGCCCCGCAGAGGATATACCCTGTTGTTCCTTTGCAGACACAGCAGCCTGTCTCGTCCGCTGCAGCTGCCCCTGTATCTACGGCTGTTTTACCCACAGCTCCGGTTACTGCACCTCCTATTCTTTCTCTCCCCTCGCCATCTTTGACGACTGTGACCTCTATTACGTCCACTGTCCCTACTCCTTTGCCCTCGGTTCTTTCTTCTCCGGTGCAATTGTTGACTTCAGTTCTACCTACTACTCCGATTACCCCTCCTTCTGTGGTTATTCATCCTCCGATGTTTTTGGATGCTGGTACCCCTGTACGTGGTTTTGAAGACAGGGATTTGGCGAGATTTAGGGTACAAACAGGTCTGCTGGTGCGATCTGGAGTAGGGGAGGATGAGAAGAGGGTAATAGCGAGTAAGGCAACGCGGTGGGCCCGTAATGCGGTTTATAGCGTGGATGATGTTTGGTGAGTTACACGTGATTTTGCGCCCTTTTTACAACAGCATGCCCTTCAACATATGTCTGCTACATTGATTGCTCTTTGGCATACACACATTGAGTCAGAGGCTCCTCAAATATTATTTGATGTTAGAGACCGCGTTTATGTTACTGATTTAGCGCCAGAACAGGTGTTTGGTAATATTTGTACTATAGTTTCTTATAGACGTCGGTTGCATGATAAGAGTCCTACTCAAATAACTCAGTTCCCTATGCGTGAAGTCCACCCAATTTATCATCCAGAAATACCTGCATTGACTGATCAGCACGGTGTGAGCACTAGACCGGCTGTGGCTGCCCGTTTCCAGGAGCAATGGGTTTATACTCCATGGAAAAGAAGTGAGGTTTTCGCCCTTAAGGCTACTCTGCCCGATCCTAGGAAAAATCCTACAGCCTATTATAAGGAATTAACAGAAGCTGCCTCTTCTACTGTAATGACTCTTGCTGATATTGAAATGTTTTTTTGTCTTCTTGTTCCGGTCGATATTTGGCGGCAGGTGCATGCTCAAGATCATGTTGCCGAGTTGGGTAGTACATGGGATGTAATGAAGGGACGGGATCAAGAAAGGAAGCCAGGAGATAAGCCGTGTGCGGAGATACTCACTTTGCCTGGTTGTATTATTACATATATGCATACACTTATTCCACCTAAGAAAGTAAGTTGGGACAGATTGACGGCCTGGCGACAGAAAAAGAATGAGAGTGTATCTCATTTCTTTACTAGGTTTGAAGATACGTTTTTGGATTACAGTGGGCAGGATATGTCCACGGAGAAAGGAGTTTGTTTGTTGACAGGTTTGTTACTAATCGTCTTCCTGAAATAATGACTCATTTGCAGGCATCTGAAAGTACTAGGTCTACGTCTTCTCCCTCTGTTATTTTGAATATGGCTCAATATTATGAGCATTGAGATCAGGAGGAAAAGGATAAAACTGATAAAAAGCATAAGGATTTAAAGACGAAAGTGTTGTTGCAGCAGGCATTTTGGGGAAATAACAGGGGACGGGGAGGTCCTTCCCGACAATTCCCACGTACTAAGCAGCCTACTATGACACCTTTGGGACAAAATCAGTGTGCATATTGTAAGGAGGAAGGACATTGGCGTAGCCAAAGCCCTGTGCTTTTACAGAAGGTTTCGTCCCCTAGAGGACGTGGTTCTGGTGGTAGAGGCCTTGGGACCGATAGAAATCAGAGTGCTGTGGCTCCTGTGGGCCACTCGGACAATAATTATTTTGATGACACCAGAGATGGACAGTATTATCATGATGATTATGACATAGATGATGTGACAGGTATGTCTTACAGCTAGGACATCAGGGGACAAGGTGAGGGACCAGTTCAGATACCTGTAGATCAGCATGGTCCTTATGTCAAAGCGGATTTGCAAGGTTCGACTAAGGAATTTCTGGTGGACAGAGGTGCGACAAAAAGTTCTGTTTCTCTACATATGGTCTCTGGGGAGGCCCTGTCTGGCCAAAATAATGTTTCAGTAGGTTGTCAGCCCCATTTCACGCCCCCTTGAACTTACTGTTCGATCCCTTTACCTTGGAGTCTCCATTCTTGTTAACATCTAATTGTGGGGAAAATTTGATGGGTTTGGACTTGTTGAAGAAGTTGCATGCTACTATTTATTTTTCTCCTGATTGTGTCTATATTACTATGGGTTCGAATGTGAGTACTAGAAAGTTTTTGTCTCAGGATGCACCCCTTCCAGATGAGTTTGCTCAGGTACCAACCACACAATGGGCCACAGGTGATACAGACTAGGGGCTGTTGCATATAACACCATTTTCTATACAAGTTAAAGATAATGTTATTCTGCCCCATATTTCTCAATATAAAATACCGTAGGCAGGGGAATGGGCCCTTCTTCTGATTATTCAAGATTTGATACGTACGGGGGGTACATAAAAAAGAGAAATTTCCACCTGGCCGGCCAATCATTTCTGGCATAGGCTCATTGACAGAACCTATGGCTCAATTTGTGGACTCCTTTTTGCAGCCCATGGTGCAAAACCTCCTGTCCTATTTAAAAGACACCACTGACCTATTGAATAAACTAGATGGCCTTATATGGGATGACACATTATGACTCTGCATACTGGATGTGGAATCCTTGTACACGTGCATAAGAGAGGACCTAGGTTGCAGAGCAGTCGAACACTTTTTATCAACTCGAAGTGCAAGTCATCATGACCACAACAAAATAATACTAGAGAAGATACATCTCATACTGGACAACAATTATTTTTTGTATAACGACACCTGGTTTAAACAACTGCAAGGGACCGCAATGGGGTCCAAATTTGCCCCTTCTTATGCCAACTTGTTTATGGGGTGGGTGGAACTGGTGTATGTGTGGGCACAGGCAGCGGCACCATGGACTGAGTACATCAACTTATGGGTGCGCTTTATCGATGACATTTTCATTATATGGTCAGGGACAAGGAAAGCTTCAAATCATACTTTTCCTATCTTAACAACAATTCCCTAAATGTTAGATTTACCATGAATATGTCCAGGTCTAGGATCCAATTCCTGGATCTTTCCCTATATGTACAGAACAACACCTTGCAAAGTACTCTCTTTAGAAAGGAAACAGCGGTTAACAGCCTTCTCCACTACGAAAGTTCTCATCCCTCGAGTACAAATAAAGCCATCCCTTATGGGGAGTTGGTACGCATAAAAAGGAACTGCAGTGAGGATTTGCAGCCAAGAGCTAGTACAACGCCTCAAACATAGAGGGTACAGGGATCCTGTGCTCTCTCAAGCTTTGGAGAGAGCTAACTGATTAGAACGAGCAGAAACATTGGTACCTAAAAGGAGATCTAACAAGGATCTCTTGTCGTTCATTACCACAAATTCCGTTCTGAATCAAGATGTATTCAAAATCCTCAGGAAACACTGGCATTTACTGAGGGGTGTACCTGGGGTAGGTCATCTTGTGCAGGATAAGCCAAGTGTCGTATAGAGAAGATGCAGCACCATCAGGAAGGCAATTTGCCCCAGTTACACATATCAGAGAGGCATGGGAGACGTGGCTTGCACGTCCGATGGGATTTTTTCCTTGTGGTAATTGTAACATATGCAACCAGGGACTAATCACAAAAATCTTCAAATATAACAGTGACAGATTCTATACCATCAGGCACTTCATTAACTGCCGAACCCGATTTGTGATCTATGTGATTGTGTGCAGTTGTGACAAAATCTATGTAGGGAGTACTGTGCGGCCCTTAAAAACTCGCATTCAAGAGCATAGGAGAGCCTGTGTAAATGGTGATGTTACTTATGCATTAGTGTCACATGATTGTATTGCAACCGGGAATATATCTAGTTTTAAATTTCATGCCATTGACCATCTTCCGCCTATGCAGAGAGGTGGAGATAGGGAGTTATGCTTACGCCAACTGGAAGCTAAATGGATCTGTAGATTGAGATCCTTATCGGATGGCCTAAATTTAGATACAGAGATGCATTATTTACTCTAATGTAATTATGTATAGTATGGACACGTATTCAGGATAGCTTCAACAAATGAGGACGTTGTCTTTTTGTAACATATTCTGTATAGCTCTAAATAATGACCTTGCCTAAAGCTCAATGCCACTACCTGTAAATCAAGAAATGGTGAGCCTAAAGTAAGGTCTTAGTTCTCCCTTTCCTTAAATCTATGTGGTACGTCCGCTCCTATTTTTCTGAGTATTTCTAGAATGATCGTCCCTGGTTGAATCCTTAATTAGATGCATCTAATTCAAAAAGGGCTTGAGCCTGCTCTCCAGTCTGGCGCACAAATCTTTTATGGATCGTCACTTTTTTTCTGGCCATTATATACTGGCCGAATATGCAATACAATAGGCCATGAGTGACTTCTGAACTAACTGTGCTTTGGTAGCACAAGATATAAAGTAGGGTTGATTTGTGTACCCGTTGGTAGGGTTCAAGTCCCCTATCCATCTCTTGAAGGATATTTTTAAACTAAATACTTTTCTTCTTTGCTGTAAGATTTATAGTGGGTAATGGTTCATGCAAAACACTAGGCCATGAGTGACTTCCCTCATCCACCTCCATGTTCAGAAGAATATATTTTTTAATTAAATGCTTTTTTGGTTCATGCAAAATAATAGGCCATGAGTGACTCCCATAATAACTGTGCTAGGGTAGCACAAGATATAGAGCAGGGTTAATTAGTGCACCCATTGGCATAGTTCAAGTCCCCTCTTCATCCTCTCCCAACCTTTTGAAAAATATTTTCATAACTAAAAATGCTTTTATTTTTGCAAGATTCATAGTGGACAATGGTTTTGAAAAATAGTTTTTTTGCTTTTCTTCTTCCTTGTGAGATACTTAGTAGACAATGGTTTCATTGTGGATATTGTTCAATATACCTCTTTGTATCGGTTCTTGGTTTAGAAATAGATTAACACGTATGATAACAGGCCATGAAACCTAACTGTCTGAACAGGTCTCAAGTAGCACAGCCCAGTAAGCAGAGGCTGTCAGCAGGTGTAGGAGCAAGGTTCGAGCCTGCTCTATCCTTTGTTTTGGTACGGGTAGCTTAATTTGTGGAGGAAACGGTACCAGCAATGGTGCTATATTTTAAATAAATACTTACACTGTAAGGCAACTATGAAGTGATATTTAAACGATTGATATTAGATATTTATATTTTCTAAAGAGAACTCATGCCTAGAATTAAACGTGGCTTTTTAAAATACTAGTTATCAGAAACATGGATGCCGAGGTTGGCAGTCTAGTTACCGTCCTTTCGTTGACCGACGACACAGCTGATCCGGTTTTTCTAATAAACATGGCTATTTAAACTTGGCTATGCTCGGCGTGGAACGTTTCCTGTCAACTTGGAAGTGTCACGAGTCTCCCGAATGGCCGTATGAAGAGGTAATGTTGAACTAGGAAGTGTTTTAGCATTTTTTAGTCTACGTGAAGGGTGCTTATAGTATTGTTACTTTATTTAAAACGTATATGTTCTAGACCGTTAGTATGTGACGTTTAAGCCTTGTTATATTATTCTTGAGTTGATGGAAGTAAGTTTCCATCATTACTGTATTCCAATGGAGAACCTTTTAACTCAAATATGCCTGGGCGTTTTTTCAGGCATCTGTGCTCTTTTTAGATCTTTGTATTCTAGCACCATTGGTACGATATTAAGAATGGCATTTAAACATGACGCCCGTTTGAGTAATGAGTTGTTTTCTCTAAACTGGTATTTCATAACGTATATAAGGCACATCATGTCTACTACGTTATCGCTTTGTAGACTGACATGTTGATATATAGGGCATATTTGGAGGTTAAATGTGCTATTATTCGTTGTGACCAGAAATTAATAACCGGTATCCGACTAGTATGGCTAGTTTTTGCCCACAATGGACAGTTTTGATTGTGAGTTGCTTCGTGCTCCTTGTATAAATTGTGTGGTTTTTTTCTTGACCATAGGCTGGCGATTAAGCGCATATTACACTTATGTCCCTGAAGGGGTTACGGAACAGCACACACCGAATACATTTTTTAATGTATATTGTGTTGGCTATAACTTTTCATGAAAGGGAGCGCTTGTTTGATTTACGTTTCTAGAGCAGGTACTTTAATCATTATTGTTTTTTTTTTTCTTTTTGTGTCTTGTCTTACATTACTTCAACTTGACAACCGGAATTATACACTTTTAAAGTAGCGACTGAATTGGGCCTCCACCTTTGGGATATCTGTCTCTAAGGTGTGAACTATAATACTAGGTGGGTAATGCATTGTCGTGTCAAAATATGTTCTATGTATACTGCTTTTTAACACAACCTAGATACAGGTGTGCTTAATTCCATTGATTGCTGGATTTGTCTGTTTATTTGCTTTATTGCTAGGGTTATAGGTTTCCCTTTCCCTTTTCAATTTTAACTAATCATAGTGTTCAGTTCTCTTGTCACAGAATCTTGCAGGTACGTTGGGTATATAGAAAAAGTTTTCCTTTATCATATTCCTCCCATTCTTTACTCCTTTGGCGAGCCATTTCTTGATTCAAAGTGGACACAACATGTATGTTTTTAATGTGCCGCATTATGTGCAATCTTTGCTCTATTTTGTTTAGGGACCAAAATTAATGTGGTGATATTCTTGTCTGATATATCGATGTGTATAAACTGTGTTATCAACATGTACATATCTTATTGGATAAGATGCTTGACTCTTGCTTGACTCTTGCATAGATGATGATGCTTTGGTGAGACTTCTCACTTGCAACGTACATTAGTGTTGGCCACAGTTATAACCGTGTGTGTAAAGTGTAGTTTTGTTAACAATATTCTGTAATTACTTTTTATTAGTATGACATTATTTATATGTTTGTATTGTTTTATTTCAGCCCTGAAGAAGCCCGCATGGGTGAAACGCGTTGGCTGCTCTGTATTTTTTGTGAATAAAAGAATTTATCAAAATAAGGAGTTGAAGGACTGGCCTTGTCTGTCATCACCATGTGTGGGATTTGAACCCATTTAAATTCCTTTTTATAACAATGCCTCTCTCACTTTATGTGTTTTCTTGCTTTATTTGAAACCTTTGTCGGTGGCAGGTTTCGGGAGGTGGGCATTGGTCTATTGATACCATATGAATGATTATTGGAGATAACTATAACAAACACAAGTAGTTGGTGCAGCATCATATACCCTGCCACCATGTTTGCAGTTAGTGGACGTACGGGGGGTAGTTGAAGAACCATCTGCCAACATTTGCAATAGTCCTATTCTTCCAGTCCTTAAAAGGACACCCTCGGGTTCCTCTGATGTTATTGATTAGGTCTATCGCTTTGTGATTGATCTGCGAGAAGTTAATAAAATTGTAGTTCCCCAATTTCCGGTGGTTCCTGACATCACTACGCTTTTACCGATGATTCCATCTACTGCTAAGTTCTTTTCTGTTATTGATTTGAACAATGCATATTTTAGTATTCGAATACACCCGGATAGTAGATATTTGTTTGGATTTACACTGGCCGGCAGAAGCTTTAGATTCTGTCGTGCTCCTCAAGGCTATACGGAGAGTCCTAGTATTTATAATCAAGCATTAAAAAGTCAGTTGGATTCACTCTTGCTTTCCCCAGGTAATTTATTGGTGCAGTATGTCGATGATCTGTTAATTGCTTCTGATATGGAACAAGGTTGCAAGGACAGTACAGTGAAATTGTTGCTGCATTTGGCACATCATGGACATAAGGTCTCTCTTTTTCTAAATTTCAATATTGTCGACAGGAGGTCACCTAATTAGGTCACCTACTTTTGAAGGAGGGTAGGAGGTTGACCCCTGAGCGCTTCAGTACCATTATTAAAATGCCCATTCCACAAACTCAAAAAGATGTTCGCGCTTTTATAGGTATTACTTCCTACTGTCGCCAGTGGATCCCAAATTATTCTTTACTAAGCAAACCTTTGCTTGCATTAACAATGAATGCAGTGCATGAGACTTTGCCTTTGACACCAGAATGTTAGCAATCTTTTGAGCAATTAAAAACTGCGCTTTGTTCGGCTCCGGGGCTTGGCACACCTAACTAGAGGAAACCGTTTGTGCTTTATGTTCATGAGATGGCTGGTTGGGCACTTTCTGTCCCAACACAGAAATTTGGGGATAAACAGAGGCCTTGTGCTTATTTTTCTGCTGTGCTTGACCCTGTTGCTAGGGCCCTCCTGAGCTGTCTGAGAGCGGTCGCGGCTGTGGCCACTTCAATCAGGCAATCGGCTGGACTCATACTTAATACAGACCTCACAGTTATGGTACCCCATGCTGTGGATAAACTTTTGAATAAGACAAAGACACAGCACCTCACCAGTGCACATCTTTCAGGTTATGAATTGACATTGTTTGCTAAACATATTACGATCAAAAGATGTGCTACTCTGAATTCAGCCACGTTACTACCCCTCCCTTCTGAGAATGATGCAGTTGACAAACATGACTGCATTTTCAGGACGGAAGAAGAGACAAAAGGACGGGTAGACCCGACTGATGTTCCCTTATCTGACCCCCAAGGAGAACTATATGTTGATGGCTCCTGTTTTAATTACCAGATGGCACTACCACTGCAGCTTATGCTATTACTACATCCCGTACGGTGGTAGAGACATCATGGGTCCCCTATCAGTCGGCTCAAGGCGCTTAGCTTGTTGCCCTTATCCGAGCTTGCGAATTGAGTGAAGGGCTGTTTCTCAATGTCTATACAGACAGCCAGTATGCATTCGGGGTTGCCCATAATTTTGGTCGACTGTGGGCGGAGAGAGGATTCCTTACTTCTCATGGTACTAGGATACAGCATGGACACCTGATATTGCGATTGTTAACGGCATTAACGCTTTGCATGAAATTGGCAATAATTAAGTGCAGGACCCCTAGGAAGGTCACTGATGACATGGGTAGAGGAAATGCATTTGCAGATGAGGTGGCCAAGGAGACGGCCCGAAGTAAAATGAAAAGAATGTTTGTTGCAGGTCCAGCTAGGTGGGTACCTGACATTGCTATGTTTGAAAATACAGTTGAAAGTGTGAAGGAGATACAAAGCGAAGCCACAATAGAGGAATTAGCGAAATGGCAGGAGAGTACAGCACAATTAAATGAGGAAGGATGTTGGATTGATAAATCTGGGGAACAGAAATGGATGTTGCCCGATGCATATGTACTTCCTGTGGTTACTATGTCCCATGGTCCAGTCCATATTAGTGCGAAAAGCATTTGTAAATTGTGAGCCCCTGTTTAGCATAATGATACCATCTCTAAGACAGCTGCACATTTGGTGAAACATCGTATGATCTGTATGAAACATAATCCAGGGAAAGGTACCCCTACCCCGCTGGTAATTTTGCACCACCCACTTTCCCATTTGAAGTCCTCCAAATGGATTTCATTGAATTAGAACGATGCAATAATCTTAAGTATGTTTTAGTGGTCATATGTGCATTCAGCAAATGGGTTGAGGCTTACCCCACTAAGGACAAAACGGCCATTACAACTGCAAAAATACTCCTTAAGGAATACTTTCCTCGATTTAGTTTGCCCCAAATTATCTGAAGTGACAAACGGGTCTCATTTTAATGGGAAAGTGATTAAATTGATTTGTGAAGGTTTACACATTAAACAGAAATTTCATGCTGCTAATCATCCACAGTCAGCAGGTTTGGTTGAGAAGTACAATGGTACTCTCAAATTGAAATTGGCAAAAATCCAGGATACGACAGGGTTGAAATGGCCAGATGCTCTACCGTTAGCCCCTTCTTCAACAAGAAATACAGCCCATTCTAGAACAGGCCTATCACCTTACAAGGTCATGTTTGGACCCCCAGCAAATGTCTGGGGTGTCCCACGTCCTCGTAAATATTCTGATATTGAATATCCTGTGTTGCTTGATTATCTTGGACAATTGACAGAAAGTTTACGTTCTATTCACCAACAGGTACGGGAATCCCTACCTCCTATACCAGAGGGACTCGGCCACGACATTACACCTGGTGATTATGTCTTGGTCCGTAATTTTCAGAGGAAGAAAAGTCTGGAAGCCCGTGATTCAGACGCCGTGAGGGAAACGGCCAGCAAACAGCAACAGGCGCTCTTGGCACCAACGCCGTGAGGGGAAACAGCAGAACACCCGGACTACCGGCCCCAGACACCCTTGTGCCGGCACCGCCACTGACACGCACACCAAGCGCCCAGAAGCGCGATAAGAGGGGCGGCGGGCTCCCGCAGTGCGGGAAGCCCATGATTCAGATGCCGTGAGGGAAACGGCCAGCAAACAGCAACAGGCGCTCTTGGCACTAACGCCGGGAGGGAAACGGCAGAACACCCGGACTACCGGCCCCAGACACCCATGCGCCGGCACTACCACTGACGCACACACCACGCGCCCGGAAGCGCGATAAGAGGTGCGGCGGGCTCCCGCAGCGCGGGACGTGCGCGGGCATGCCCGGGCCAAGGGCGGGCCCGTCTGCGCCCGTCCGTGGCCGGTTGAGGCTGGGCTGGGCCCCCTCTCTTGTTTTTGCTCCATCCCACTTTTTAACCTTCAAGCTCCCCGGACGGCCTGCTTTGTCGTGGCCGCATCTAACCAGAGACAAGGAAAAGCAAGGATGGGACTCCTACGGCCATAGCGAGGGTAACCCAGAGACCAAATTGTAAGTGAATCCAGTCTTTTGTTTCTTCCTTCAGCCGCATTTGTTTTTTAACTTTGACTGTCTGATTCTCCTCTCGCTCTAACTTGGCACACAAGCGTGGAGGGGCACTCATCAGTCAAGTCTAGGTATATTTAAAGTGTTCCCCTCATCGTATTCAGTTAAATCTGCCGGCATGGGGAAGCAGACAACAATTGCTTTATGGCATGCATCACCGCGGCTCATACCCCCCTCTTTACCGCAGACATCCATCGACAGAATGCTCCAAAGGGCAATAGGCGTTGTGGCTAATGAGATTGAACTCACCGAACGCAGACTATCACTGACCCCGGACCTCCCACAGATTAGCACCATCATGGACTCCCCTAACACACAATATGGTATTGATCAATCCTCTGAAACAGCTAAATTGACCTTGACCTCAGGGTTGGATATTGGCTCGACCCCCAAAGTGGTCACCAGAAGAAGGGGAGCCACTAAGGGTTCAGCTAAACCCACCTGCTCAAGGCAGCCTACCAAGACTACTAGGGCTGGGGTCAAGCGAAGAAGACCAACGATGGTTCGACGGTGTACTCAGGAGACGGGCCAGACCCGACCGCGCCGGAGGGGGAACCTCAGTTTACGGACTTGACACCACCAGCATGGGTAGCTCCCATGCTTGAATCATTACGAGGCCAAATTCGAGACATTATGAGAGAGGAACTTGCCCAGGTATCTGCCCGTTTGGATCTAATTTCCACCACATGCACCTGTACTGCTGGGACAGTATCTAAGCCCTCCACATTGGCAAGAGAGATCAGCAAAGTGATTGTAGGTCCCGCTGAACCTGGAACAACTGAGATCAGAGAGAAGTCCATTACTACTAGCGGGGACTCAAATGCCATTCAGGAGGTCCAAAGTAAACAGTGTGAGAAGGGTCATAAAGCAAGGGGTAGTGCACCTGTAAATGAGGGTACCTCTGGGACATCTTCTGGCAAAGGGGGGACGAAGAGACTGAGAGGCAGGGTAGGGATGGACTTGCCAACTATAAACCTCCCACCAGCCTCAATTCCATATGTCATCACTCTCACTGGAGTTCCATCTCTCAAAGAAGGGCAGAGGGAAACCCATTTTGAGTTGAAGAACAAATATTTACATCTGTTTGCTAGACACAGCCAATTCAACTTTGTCAATGCTGGTGAAATACTCTTGACACGTAGAGTGGGTTGGGTGGGTAACAGACCTAAAGATGTCAGGGGGGACTGTGTTATAGTCAACTTTAGAAACCCCACATTGTGCAAAATCTATTGCATCTTAGCCATTGTTTTCCATTTATAGGTTCTGCTATCAGACTCTCCCCGCTCATCCACTTTTATGTTCCAGCAACCTCCCATGATGACAGGGATCATCTTAGATCTAGGCACCACACATGGTGTCAGACTCGGACAATGACAGAGCAGGGTCCCCCCCATGCCCCAGTATTTTCCACGCTTTAGGGATGACCCCAGAGTTAGACATAACATATGGCGCCAGACCCGGATAGCGACAGGCCAGGGTCCCCCTCAAATGCAACCCCATGTCTTTAACTTGCCCCTGGCGAACAGATTTGGGGCCTTAGAAGAGGTTGACTGACTCTCGGCTAAGTGTCCATCTTGGTCACGTCACGCGAGGGAACACTTAGTGGAAAGGGTCATTGACCCTAAGAAGAAGCCACCTAGCCCCCCAGAAATTGACCTTACTATGACCACTGAAAATGCTCACACTGGGGTCATAGCCCTCTCTGAACCTCCCATAATTCCAACTACAACTGTCAGCTTTAAACCTCCCACCACCATTAAGGACTCACATTTCGGTACTATTATACACTCACTAGCCCCAATCTATCCACGTGGTAACAGGAAAAAAATTGGCAATGTAGATAGGAGGGTAGACACCACGCCAATCTCCGATTCCCCGGACAAGTTTCAAGTAATAACCTTAGGTACTGCAATGACGCCAGACACTGCAGTCCATTCAAAGACTCTAGCGCAGTGGGATCCTATAGTCAGTAGTAGTGCAGCGAATGAGCTTAAGATTATATCCAGGAACGTGGCAGGTATCAAAAACAAGCTTGACTGCCCTGACTGGGGGGCGTTTGTAGATATGTGCGATATCTGCCTGTTCCAGGAAACCTGGTCTGTGGAGAATTCAACCCGCAAGGGTTTTGCCTCATTCCACATACCGGCTGTAACCAAGGGACGAGGCAGACCATTGGCTGGGCTTTGCACGTGGGTAGGGAGTCATCTTGGATGTAGGACTACCCTAGTGCCGCACATCTCCCCAGACATAATGTGCCTTGTACTGACGTTCAAATCTGAGCTAACAATCGCCTTAATTAACATATATTCAAAGCCGGTTAAGATTGGTCAGGAGTCAGCAACTCTGGAACATCTCGACAACCTGTTAACTAACCTCCCGAATAATGCTTCAGTAGTGCTGGGTGGCGATATAAACTGCCAATTTGAACCACTGAAAGATCTAATGGGTCCATCTGTAACAGAGTAGGATGAGTTGTTGGCTATCCCCGAGACCAATATTCCCCCTATCAGGGCCTGGACACCACTGGCACCCCAAATGAAGGCTCTCACCTTAAAGTATTCTTTGTGAGCCTGTAATGGTCGCTTTGGTTCAGACTCCCCTGGGAACCACACTTTTAACAGAGCCGGTTACTCCTCTATCTTAGATTATATCTTGCTAGAAACCAGGCTATGGCCTTTGGCCAGAGATTTTATTGTCTGTCCACGGCATGACAGCGACCATAATGCCTTATTACTTACACTTAATCTGCCACTTTTTGGGAATAAACCTGCTAAACTATCCGATGCTGACCACAGTTTGACCCTTTCAAACAATAGGCAGAAAGTTAGGTGGACCTGGGTGGAAAAATCACACAGAAAAATGAGCCATATTCAACACCATTATTCCCAACATTGAGGCCCTATCAGAGTTCGTGAAGTCTGGAGACCTTGCCGCGTCTCTGGATGAGGTTAAAATGATCAATGAATCTACAACCACAAAGCTGGAGGAGACGTTTTGGACAACGTGTACTAGAGGCCGTGGGAGTACGCCAAGGCAATCTTGGTTTAATGAGAAATGCCGGGCGGCCAAAAAGGCATTAATAGAGGCCATAAAAACAAAGTGCAACACCACAGTAAAAGCAGCTAGATATTACTATAAATCCACGATTGCAGCTGCTAAATCCTCATGGGAAACAGATCAGTGGGACAGTCTGAAATCGGCTCTGGAATCTAAAGACATTAAATCATTATGGAGCATTGTAACCACTGGTAGTAACAAAGGCCAAGCGGCACTCGAGCCAAATATTGCGGCTGACTGTTGGAGAGAGCATTTTTTAGCCCTCTATGCCTCACAAGATGACGCAGAGAGAAGTCAGACCCTAGCAACCCCGACTCCCTTGGGGCCTGAGACAGCCACTCCTGAGATATCCCTGACAGAAGTCTGTAAAGCCCTAAATAAAATAGTACCTGGCAAGGCTGCCAGCTTGGATAAGATTCCAGGGGATCTCTATCAGGCTGAACCTAAGATCTGGGGCCCTTACTTTTGGGTGATCTTCAACGCCATCTTGCAGGGAATGGCTCTTCCCGCAACTTGGTTAGGTGCTGAGATCATCCCGGTATATAAGAAGGGATCTCCTTTGTCACCGGCAAATTATAGACCGATCAGCTTGATCGACGTCTCACAGAAAATCTTTGCCAGGATCCTTTTAGATCAGCTGCAATCCTGGCTTGAAGAACAAAAGATCCTGACCCCCTTGCAGGCTGGTTGTAGGGAGAAAACATCAACAATAGACCAGATCTTCAGGCTCCAGCTTCTCTATTGGAAAACAGTCCATTTAGAAGGGGGTAGCCTGTATCTGGTCTTTGTTGACCTGAAGAGTGCTTTTGACTTGGTACCCAGAGTAGCTTTATGGAGGGTTTTAAGCGAGCTGGGACTTCCCCCTTACCTTTTAAACATACTGAGAAAGCTACATATTGGAAATTATGCCCAAATCAGATACGGGAAAAATGGGGCACTAACGCAGCCCCTCCCTGTAAATAGGGGAGTCAGGCAGGGATGTGTGCTTGCCCCCACCTTGTTCTGCATATACATCAATGGTTTGATTGATGCGCTGAGAGTCTGCAAGGACACAGACGCTCCTAAAATCGCGCAAAAGCAAATTCCTGCCATGATGTTTGCAGACGATACTCTCCTCCTCTCTAAGTCTCCAATGGGTATCCAAAGAATCTTAGATGGGTTTTGTGAGTTTTGTAGTTTTGATGGGTTTTGTGAGTTATGATCTTCAACCCTAGCAAATCTACATGCCCTAACCCGCACATGAATGGTATCCCTCTGGAGCAGGTCTCTGTGTTCGATTAGTTAGGTCTAACTCTTACTGAAAATATGACCTGGGGGGCTCAAATTAATAAATCTAATCTCAAACTGACAAACTACAGGCGGCTTGGCTAAGTTCTTCAGAAAAACCTTCCACAAACCAGTGAGTCCGGTCATGGAGATATATAAAAGCCAGGCGAGGAGTGCTGCCCTATACGGGGTTGAACTTTGGGGGCACTCTAACCATAGGCTTCTGGTCATTACTGAGAACAACTTCCTTAGACAATTATTCGGATTTCCAATAAGCTCCCCTTTGGTTCCACTGCGTATGGACCTAGGGGTGAGATCTATTGCTGAGGAAATTGGCTGCAGGCCATTACTCTTTTGGCGGCGCCTTTGGGCAACACCGAAATTGTCAGAGTATAGTTCAGAGCTACTGGATATCCTGAGATTCCCCAGCTCAGGAAAGTTGCCATGGCTTCTATTTATAAGGGAGGGCCTTTATGAAATAGGCCTAAAAGAACTATGGGATAACCCTGACACAGCTTGCATGAGAACATCACGTAAACTATTAAGCACTAGCTATTGGGGTAGATTATCCGCAAAACTCCATGCAGAACCCGCTCACGGCTCCCTTACTTCACTCTTCCTGGAAGTAAAAGACACTTGCAGGTTGGAGGCATGTCTTGACGTAATCTGCCCGGCATCAGGCAGGAAAATAAATGTACAGTTTCGCCACGGCTGCCTCCCCCTACGTGCTTTTACGTGCAAATGGTCGGGTGGTAATCCAAGTGGGTGTCCAGCCTGTAACATGTGTGTTGAGTCTGAACTTCATGTGGTTTTTTTTTGCCCGGGATATCATTTAATAAGACAAAGATGGTTGGTCCAGTTATGTAAAAACCTAGGCACAACCCACTGCATGGAAGCATTTAGAATTTTAAAATAGAACACACATTCCCATTTGGTATTTGCGGTTTCACGTTTTTGAATTCCATGTGGTGGGTCAGGAGAAACTTTCTCAAGATGCAAAACCAAGGACTTGATTGTGACTGACTTTCTTACCATCTTTTTAACTCAAAAAGTATTACCTCAGATGAATTGTTTTATCTCTTTTTAAACTTTTTTAATTATTTTAACCTGTCTGTATATATCTGCGTTTGTTCTTTTATGGTGAATAACCGAAATAAAGAAATATTGGACTGGAAAAGTCTGGAGCCCCACTGGAAAGGCTCTGAGCAAGTTCTGTTGGTGAATCGGACGGCTGTAAAGGTTGCTTGTCGAAAGAACTGGGTGCATGCCACCCATTGCCGGAGGATTCCTTTACCATTGCCATATGACCAGTGGGTCAAGGAGGGTATTGGCGACACTGAATGTGAGCAAGTGCCCTGGTTTGTCCCCTTCAGCTCAATTGACCTGGACACAAACAGACAAGGAGAATGACGATGTTTTGAATGAGGCTGTTCCAGCAGAAATATGAGCTATCCAAGAGCCTTTGTTCATTGATCACACAGTGCCTGGGGCTGCCAGGTACAATTTGCGTCCTCGGCTGAGGGCTACTGAGTCTAAGAAGAAAAAAGATTAGGGACGGACTGCACAAGATAGGTAGTACTGAATAATAGTACCAACAAATAATTGAAATGCGTGAACATTCTGTATTTGCTTTGCCTTTGTTGTTTGAACATTAGTCAGAACAAAATATATATACTTTGAAAGTATACCACCTTTATCGACGTGGGAATAGATTAGGAGAAGAGCTTAGGACAGTGCAAGCTCCACCACCGGTGCTGAATAGTGCCAACTTATTGATGAGCAATAGGAGCCTGTACCAGTGAGGCTCTAACGGACACTGGGAACATTTATATTTTCTTGCATTTTTCTTCTTTTGAATTCACTATGCATCCTTTTGGCAGAATATGATGTGGTCAAGGAAAAGTAAAATAACATGTGGTGTTCTTTTGATTCTGGTAATAATAATACTTAGTGGGGTGTCATGGATTTTGGAAAATGCTCAAAGCGTGCCTCTACGCAGCAAGGGTAAGGTTATTTTCCCAAGACGAAATAAAAGAACGGTCCCAAGTAATGTATTCTTGGAAACACATAAGAGTTTCTTTGGCGAAGGGACCGCCTGTTACCCTACCCAATCTGTCACCAGTCTGTGGACTGCATATCCATAGTCACTCGTAAATTATACATATACTCGCCCACCTCAGTTTACAGAAGTGAAAGGAGTGTTTGGTTTTGGTTATCGGGGGCCATGTCTATACCATAGAAAGCCACTGGGAGTGGGTTATCCAGGTTGTGATAATACATATTGTGATAATTTTTATATGAAAGAACTGAATGTAACATTAGTGGGTTGGCATACAAGGAATTGACAGTCCCTCGAGAGGCCAGTTATTACCCTGCTTGTTGCCCCATTGTGAACAGTACGGATACTTCATACATCCGTACTGTACAGGAATAGTCTTGTACAAACATACGTTCCCATTAGTGAATAAAGAGGATCTGAGTACCCTTGGAATGAATTCCAGGTACGCTGCAGTGGATTATGAGGGGCCGATTTATGCACACGTGGGGATTTTCTTCTTGTCTAATGAGACTTATTCTAATGTTCATAATGGTACAGACGATGTAGCCCTTGGAATGGTATTGCCTTTGGGTGTGCCTTGTAAATATGCCAAGCCTAAAATAAGATGGGTTAAAAGGACACTAACCAAAGAATTCTGTGAGGGAGTGACCAATATAGATGTCAATAATTACAGTAATGGTATCACCTTTGGATACATCCTTTCTTCTATTTTAACATTGGGTGGTACTTCTTTGGCCAGGGGTGAAGTGGCTAGAGAATACTTTGGATGCAAGCTGCAAATTCTATCTAATACTACAGTGGCAGCTTTGTGAGGCATCACCACTCGGAGAGCATGCAGATTTATTTGGAACAAACTAGATATGCAGTGGATTTTATCCTAGCCAAGAGTGATGGTGTATGCGTGGTAGTTGGCGATCAGGGTGTGGTCGGGATCAAGAATTTGGAAAAGAATATTACCAAACACATTTTAGATATTCTTGAAAATGTCAAGGGAATGGAAAGTGGAAATTGGAGTTGGTCCCTTTTCGGCAGCTAGGGCTGGATTCTTGAAAAAGTGATTTATCTTATTGTGGTATTGATGCTCTGCTGTGTCCTCGTTCAGTGTCTCGCCTTTTGTTGTTCCTATTCTACCACTGTTTTCACACCCAAGAAGAAGATATCAATTCACGACACCAATGCTGCTATAATGCTTCAAAAAGATGTTGATGATTTGATGAATATTTAGAATTCATCCCTCCTTGCTGTTTCACTTTCTGATCTTGATGGTATGGAGTGTTCATAACTGCACCCTAATTTGATACTCTATTATCGCTTGCAATTTTGTTCTTCCTTGCTGTAGTTGAAAATGTTTTAGCTCATGCTAAAAGGAGGGTAAGTTCCCTTTGTACCACTCTCCGAGACTGTGCAGACGGGGCTCCAATCTGAGTGTATCTGAATAAAACAATTATTGGTATATTCTCCACTGTTCTTCCGACTCTTCATTTGGTAAGGAAGGCTGAGAGGTGGTCCGAGGTGGTCCGAGGTGACCCAGGTGGCCCAAGTGGGTCACTTCCTTCAACATGTGCTGTTGTAATCTTATATCCAAGAGTATGTTTACACTGCCTTTTCCCAATAGTAGGTTGGTGAAAACATTTTTCCCCAACTTCCCTTAAATTTCCCAAACTGATAAATCCTCAGTAACTTTGTTGAAGTTCGAACCTTTAAATAAACCTTTTATATTTTCTACGGGTTGATGCATAAGGTGGAAACCCGCCAGATGGCAGTCAAAACATGTTTGGACTGCCATGCTGTATCTAATGTGACAGTTTCTCAATGGTTTCCTTTATAAATGATGTAATATTCACTATTCTTATTATGATCTGTAAGAATCTGATTCTGCGTGTCTGTTGTGGCTAAACAATCATATGCCTTCAAACTACCACCTACTACCCAATCCTCACCCAGTTTATCACCTCCTTGCCTCTTATCCCTTTACTGTTCTCAGAGGAACAGCAGTAGACAATGGGTCAGAAAAAATGGAATACAGTGAAAAACAGGATGGTTAATTATTTAAGCTGAAAGGAGTAGTCTATGCTAATCTTATGAATCAGGTTGCATTCTTATTAGCTCATGTATGCTTGGTCTTTTCTCACCAGCGCTTGGTTCTCTCCAGTGCTCTTGTTTTTTATTACTTTCCTCTCTGTGAGTTCATTGGAAGGTCTCTGGATGTGTTTTCCCCATTAGAGTGTCAAATCCTGCTTGAATGTCACATTGTGCTTAGCAGATCTGCTAGGGTTTTACACATTAAATTTGCGGTGCACTTCAAAGGAGGGAAGCTGAAAGTCAAAACACGAGTCTGGTGACTCATAGTGGCGCGGCGGTAGCCGATTGAGCCACCGCCACTCCGGCAGTCCAACTGCCCTATTACGACTCAGGCAGTCGGACAGCCCTGGGACCACCAGCTCCGCCAGGGAACCGCTGTTCCCTGGCATAGGAGCAGCGGTCGGAGGCCGCAATATGCTTGATGGGACGTCCCACCAAGCATATTATGAATTTCCTCTCCACCAGGCTCTTTATGACAGTTCCACCGCCATGAAAACCCTGTAAGAGAGGAAACAAAGTACCTCAAACATATGTGGATGCACACGGGGGCATAACATGTGCCCTCCTATGTGCATGCACATAGATTCCTGCACGGTATGTACTTTTGAGTCCATGCTGTGCAGGAACCTTGTAGTGCGGTCCCATTGCAGTGCCTTCTTTAATGCCACCTCCTCCTTTAAAAGAGGCACGGCCATGGGACCACCATCCAGCCCGCCTGCCATACTATGAAAAAGTCGCAATCTGGCGGGAGGGCGGTGCGAGCTTTGGTGGAGCAGTGGGGTGGCGATTTGCACCGCCGCCGCACCGCTCCATCAAAAACTTGTAATCAAGGCCTTTGTGTGTAGTAACTTTCTGGCTCATGAAAGCTCAGCTTTGATTTTACCAGAAGTCTTTGTCTGAGTTTGTACAGGGACTGCCTAAAACAGTTTTCAGTGTTTTAGGTGGGGCGACATTAGGATTACCATAGTATACTCCTCATACACATCCCCAGCAATCAGAGCTTGAGGTTAAGCATGGCAGAAGATTTCAGCCATCCAGAAAATGCCCAAAGGGGTAGGGTTATCCTTGGAAACCATTGCCCAATTGGTTATGGCATCCCCAGGGTCTTTCCAACCCACTACTTCATGCCAGGCATAAATCTGGCACCCACTTCAGAATACTCCTAGACCTGTGGAAGATTTGAACCTGTAATTTGAAACCTGAAAAGAGTCTAGAAGACTAGACCTGCTCTCTCTCTGTACCCAGGACAAACCTGTAAATCCAAGGTCACAAGGTTGACCACCTGTTAAAGCTACAGAGACACATAAATCTAGAAAAGGTCTTTTCCTGCATCTGCCCAGCTTACCAATGGCAACTGAAACTGGAGTGAACCCTACGGTAGGCCTCTGTCTGCCACCCTGTAGCTCTCTAGGTTTCTCCCCTGAGGTTCTGTGGTGCATTAGAACTGTGGTGGATTTGGACTTAAAGGAATAAAGTCAAAAGGTAAATACTTTGTCCAGGGCAAACCTAGTGGGTGTAGCCAACCCATGCTCCATTGCGGTCAGCGTCAAATTGCACCTAGGTCCCAGGCTCCTGCAACCATTGACTATCATTTGAACTATGTGCTTCTTGGGTCTATTTCTACTTAAAACTTCACAAATTCATGTCTCCTGTTCCTCTTCTTAGATTTTTATAATTTTGGTGTCATTTGGTCTATTCCATTTCACTCAATTTTGTAAATTCATATAGGGATTTTTATTGTTTTGCATTTTGACATAGTTACTTTTTTTAGGACTGCATTCTTACTTTGCACATTGTAGTTAAGCCTGTCTGCTCTGTGCCATAGCTAGAAGGGTGTTGCACTCAGAAGTATTCGTTGACTTTAGTAGTTCACCGACTTTAGTAGTTCACTCTGACAGAGATTGTGATTATTACTTGAGATGGGTAATTACCCCCTCAACTAATAACCCTTATTTCGTACATTCGTACAGTAGTTGAGTGTTTATCGTCTGCATCTTTCCAAAGTTTACAGTACACCCTTGTTCCCCTTTTCCTGTGTGCGTGTGCCATTAAACTCCTTGGTTTATAGGTGATGGCTCTTGTTCAATTCTGCTGGGAATTGGTATTTGTGTTGATCCTATGGAAACAAGGTAGATTAATGACAACTGAAAATGCATCAACATTGTTTTCTTTCAGAATATTCCAGGACCTGGAGTTCAGTATGGCAATCTGCATCTGAAAATATAAAAAGATTGTTTCTGAATTTAGGTGGGCTTGGGCCCCTGCATGAGAAGTGCAAATTGTAAAACTTCTCTGAGCTGGTGCCCTAAATTGGATGGATATCCCAGAGGTAAAGGATCTCTTAAAAGAGATAAAGAATAGTAGATCAATGCCTACATGAATTGATGGCAAGTGGGTGATCCCAGGGTATTTTAATCTTGAGAGGATAGAGTATATTTTCTGCTGTTTTCACTGTTCTTTTATTTGTTTCTTTTCTTCTTCTTCCTTATCTGAGCCTATGAGGGAGAACCTTTTTAATTTATTAGGTATAGTTCTATCCTCGAACACCTCATGCAATACCTTGAGATGAGGATGCCAGTCAATGCATTCAGTATATTTGTAGAGGAAAAGACGAACACATTGGTTTTTCGTACTCAGAAATTCACACAATAAAAAAAGGTTGCAGAGAGAATGAAAATGCATCATAAGGCCGTTTTAGCGTGAAAATTAAAACAAAACGTTGATGAAAGTAATATAAAAATGAGGCAATAGTAAAAGTTAAAGTATGTATAAGTTGAACGAGGGCTTCCAATTATGTTAGATAATGCTAATGGGATTCAAAGTGAGCACAGTGAGAGTTTGATTTAGAGTTTTGCGGTCCACCGGCCCTATTAGGAGTTGGGCAGACAGTCATTTTTCTGGCGGTCTGGTCTCTTTTGGTTCTACCAAAGCCTAAGTAAAGCCCCGAGTCTGATATTCATTTACTCGAGATGTGATTAATATAGATCACATATAATTCAGAGCGTTTGTTAAATAGGTTTGGATCACTTTAGCAAATACCACACACTGTGGGGCAGATTTACATGCCCCTTGTGCCTCCTTGCGCCGCCATTGCGTCACTTTTTTTGACGTAACGGCGGCACAAACTATGCGGCCTATTTATAACGTGACGCATCTAGGGAGATGCGTCACGTTGTAAAGCCCTACGTCACATTATACCTGCGCCAGGTATAATGTATGCAGGGCAGGCGTTCCCATGCAAATAGCCACGTAGAACTGGCGCAGTGAAATTTACAAGACTTCACTGCGTCACTCTACGCCTTCACTGCGTCAAAATCCCTACGCCTGCTCAGACCAGGCGTAAGGATTGACGCAGGGCATTTTACATGGGAGCTACCTATGTTTTCTGGCACATTGCTGGAGTTGCGTCACTTTTGTGACCAACTCCAACAATGCGTCACTTTTCCTCCAACAGATGCGTCAGAGCTTCTGACGCATCTGTAATTACTTGCGCCATGGTGCACTGTATTGTAAATACAGCGCATCCATGGTGACGCAAGGACATTTGGAGGTGACGCAAGGAAACTGACACATCTAGGCAGATGCGTCAGTTCCTTGTAAATCTGCCCCTAAGTGCATTACACACCTAAAAGGAGTTGCTGAGTTGAATTGCTATGGCTGCAAAGTCAAACAAATTTGGGGGACTCTGCTAAAAAGTTCAAAGATCCTCAGATTATGTCATGGTCGGTTTCAATTTCACCCATCCGGTTTCCTGCAGCCTTATGTCCGGCCCAATGCACATGGTACTAAAGACTGCAAGGATTTGTGGGGAAACATAATCACTACCATTGTGTCATCTAGCCCTTTCCCAGATGCCGGACTTGCCTCCATGGGATTTCTAGCAGCAGCCATGTGAGACAAAGCAATGTGCTACTGAAATTAACGGCAAGGGGCTGGTTTCTGGCAGCAGGAACATTTCTCTGCAGTGCAGATCCAAATTTTTACTGAAAATGTATTTATATTTTACATTTTTTGACAGCTTCTCGGTCAACATAGCTGATGTGGTTTTAAAAAAAGAATTACGTCGAAAGGTAAAAGGCCTTTTTCCGCTTAGAGGGATAGCTTTAATATTCAGAAATTGTGGGGGCTTGAAGTGCAAAAATCAGTGTGGATATATTTGGGAGATTGGTAATTCAGTACATTCAGAAGAGATTTTCGAGACTTTTGAATGCCTTTTTTGCTATCATTGTTCCTATCACAGGTGATTTCCAAGAAATTAAAATCTCACTTCTAAGGTGAGTACCAGGAAGTCATGTAGTTGCAGTGGCTTCCCTAAGAACAGACACATGAAAAGGGTGACAGCATTTAATTTGCAGAAGAGAAGCTTTCACACGCTGTAAGCAATACGCTTACGACGGAAGGGAGTAGAGAGGGTGATAATGTCTCTCCGTTCATGCAGTCCCCAAGAAAATGTGCTCCCCAATAAATCACACAAAGGTTTTCAAACAATTCTCAGTTTATGGTTGTAAGAAATTGGGTCATTGATTGAGAGGATGGGAGCCCCACTCAGGCAACAAACACCAATCCTTGTCAGGGTGAAGCACAAAAGTCACTAAAATAGCCTATGCCTAATTCTCTGGTAGCTTGACACAAAAGCAGACATGCTTAACTTACAGGCAATGTTTAGAGTATTTATGTAGCTTACAAAAAAATTAAAAAGTGAAAACTCAACACAAGAAAAATCCAAAACTAATTTACAAAAATCAGACAAATGAAAATTAATTAACAAAATATCAAAACAACAAAAATCGGATCAGTAGAATGGGAGATGTGTAATTTAAAAGATTTAGGTAGAGATAGGTATTATGAGCTAGGTAGCGCTTCCAAATTCAATTGGTTGCGTCCCCTGGGCACTACCTTAGATCCTTGAAAAGGATTTATTTATTCGTATTGCTGTTTATCAAAAGAAAGTTGTAATTCACACTTTCATCGATAGATTTCTTTGTTCATTTTATTTTCATTGTTTGCAATTCGAAATTATTTTAGTTTATTCTTTGTACATCATTTCTGTACATAGTTCACTGTGGCTCCGTGGCTACAATGCATTTCTGGCCTGAGCCCTTCCTCAGGGAGCATTACTAAAAAATAATCAATGCACAAATACTTGTCAGAGCACTCATTCTATTTACATTATTTGCAACAATTCCCAGTGTTTTGATAATATTCCTCTGTGGTTGACCATGTTTTATACAATGTGATCTGTAGGCGATTTTTTGAAGTGCTCGTGGGTTTGTGTCAACAAAGAAAAAACTCCTAAGTTTTGTGGCAACAAAAGAAAGGCTCGTGATTTTTTTTAAAAGTGAAGGAGGGAAAGGTCGTGCAAATTTAACTGGCTTGTGAGAGTGCCGGAAACTTATCATATAAATAACGGCGTTATTCGTGATGGTTTACATAATCACTGTTACTCACAGTAATTCTATTTGACTTGTTGGTGTGTCTTGATGCTAAAAGAACGAGAACACGATATTTGGATCAACGTAGGGATAGCGCGTTTGAAACAATTACTAAACACTTAGGGGCCGATTCCGATCTCGGCCGGTAGGGCTCCGAATCGGATTCGGCTTAACCGGATCCGATTCGGAGCCCTCTTTCCCGACCGATTCGGACGTGCGTCCAGGCGAGCGAGTACGATGCGAGCGCTCGCGAAATCGCCGACCAACTCGTTCGCGGGACCCAACCGCACCGACCGACTCGCACGGACACGACTCGCTCCGCGCAATGGAAACGTTCCCCGGCCGGGTAAGTACGATGCGCGCCTCGAGCAGTCCGACCGACTCGCGCAGTCCGGCTCCAAAGAGCAGTCGGAGCCGCACTTTGGGGGTCCGTGACGGACCCCCCTGTATGCATAGCCGCGCGAGTCGCACACAGGGGGGACCCATGGGTCCCCCCTACCTGTGCTTGTACGGCGCGAGTCACTTCGACGCGTATCCGCTGTAGGGGGCACCCTTGTTTGCCTCGCACCCATTGAGTCAATGGGAGCCCGCGTACGCGTTGTACGACCGGCTCCCATTGACTTCAATGGGAGTCCGACAGAATCGAGTCCGATTGCATGCGAACGCATCGTACTCGTTCGGTCGGACTGCTAGGGTCCGATTCGGTCGGAAATCTCCCCGGGTCCGGCTCGGTCGGGGAGATTTCCGGCCTGAATCGGGCCCTTAGTCCGTGAAATTCACTTACGGTTTTAGTGGTTTTCAGCCGCAGTGTCCGGTGTCCTGGTGTCAATATGCGTGTATCAGCGTCTCTGTTTGTAAAAAGTGTCAGGTGGGCGATATTGTGGTAGGACTATACAGGGCAACGTAATCGATATCAACATAGGACTATATGAGCAGTCAGAATGGCGTGGTAGCCAAAAATCACGAGCCTTTCTTTTGATTATTTTTTAGTAATGCTCCCTGAGGAAGGGCTCAGGCCCAAAATGCATTGAAGCCACAGTGAACTATGTACAGAAATGATGTACAAAGAATAAACGAAAATAATTTCGAATTGCAAACAATGAAAATAAAATGAACAAAGAAATCTATCGATGACAGTGTGAATTACAACTTTCTTTTGATAAACAGCAATACGAATAAATAAATCCTTTTCAAGGATCTAAGGTAGTGCCCAGGGGGACGCAACCAATTGAATTTGGAAGCGCTACCTAGCTCATAATACTTGACGTTCCTGAACGGAACACGCCACCCCAGGAGCACAGCACCAGACACAAATATTACTACAGACATTATACTACAAATAGGTTGTGCGCGTATAAAACGATAGAGATAGGTATTAGAAACACACAGCAAACCGCAGTTATCTGGTCACTCTGGACCGGGACAAAGTTCAAGCCAACCGTGCTGGGGCGTGGGCAGGATACAGGGACCAGCTTAGTCCCATTAAGAATTGTGCCTTATGTCCTTGATGCAAGGCTTTAAGTCACACTGTGCCAGTTCCGATAAAGAGCAGCGAGGGCTATAATGCGAATTCCTGCTTTGAGTTGCATTGCACCAATTATGATGAAGACGCCAATCTGGAGCAGTGATGCAAAGTCCCGCATTGAGTTGCATCTTGCTGCGTCGGTTCTGATGAGGCTGCCGATCAGGAGGTATAAGGGGCTGTGCTGCGAGGTCCTGCATCGAGTTGAATTGCGCTGCTTCGGTTCTGATGGAACCCAAGTGAAGTAGGAAGGAGTACACTCTGATGCCAGACAATGGTCCAGGTCCTAGGGAGGCACCTCTTGGAGATCAGGAATTCACTCAAGCATAGACCAGCAGGACACACGCAGATCCCAGTTGCAGGTCCAGTGCAGCAGGTCAGATGGACAGTTGCGATTAGACCTCTGGAGTTTGTTGTGTCCTTGTAGTTCAGACAGGAGGTCAGCCCACTGAGCCTTGGATTAACTCAGGTTAGCCTGGGATGAAGTGAGCAGGTCCAGTTTTGATTCTCGGAGAGCAGGGCAGTCCTCAGGAAGCAGGGCAGTCCTCTGGTGGCACGGCAGTCCTTCTGTAATGTTTACAGGTTCAGGAGTGTACTGACGAGTTGTTCTAAAGATCTAAAATTTATACCTGATGCTAGCCTTTGTGTGTGGGAGGGGACACCCACAACTGGTTCTGGAAAGTTCCTTCCCTGTCAAGGCTCCAAGAAGACTGGGGTGACAAATGCTAGTGTCAGGTTCCTTTGTGAGTACTGGAGATAGGACCTTTGAAGTTAAGTGTGGCAGGGATCAGCTCTGCCCCAAGTCATCCTGCCCACACTTTGTCCCTTTTTTGTGTCACTGGCTGGGTGGAATACACAAAGCTCAACGGCAGAGCCATCCACAGTTATGTGACCCAGATTACTGCCCCAGGCACAAAATGGACAGGGCAGGAAAATGGCAACTTTCTAAAAATAGCATTTTTAGAATTGTGATTTAAAATTCAACTTTACAATTAAAGAGGATGTTCAATTACAATTAGTAAGTAGATTTATTAACTGTTCAATAATTTAAAATCTTTACAGTAAAATGAGCTGAAAAATCGGTTGTAATGGAGTGAGGCCAGATCCGTTTCATATGAGATAGCCCGAACCTGCTGCTTCACTGCATTTGTCCAACCAGATAGCGGGATCACGTGTAAAAGCATGCTCTCGGCTTTGATCTTCAGGTTTCCAATTGCTTGGCTCAGCTTGGAATGCTAGGGGGAGTCCACTTCCCTGAAGATCGATATCAACTGGTGTTTGAGTGTGTTATCCGAGGCTTTAAGGACCCTGATGTAGCAATCAATTCAGTCCCCCTGTAATGCCAGACAGGATCTGCAAAGGCTAAGATGCAGCCGGAGCCTGGCATTTCTGGCTTGTCTAGGCGCTTGCATCACTGCCTTATAGGCTTTTATCTGGGCTGCCGCTATAAATTGATCCATGGCTCCAGGGGGCCATAGTTGATGGCCGGAATTAGTTTTGCCTGGAGGACTGTCAGCATTGGCTCTGCTGTTGGACTTGTCAAGAGTTGGCTTAATCGCCTCAGTGTGAAAATTACTCGGTTAGTCTTTGCACTTAGATGTTTTATATGAGTCGCTGGGATGGCCCTGTCTGATAGCCAGACCCCAAGATAGTTGTCGGCAGGTGTTGTCCCTATTTGGTCGCCTCCCAGTTACCAGGTAACTTGCCTTTTGTGAGGGTATGTGCCAAATACAACTATCTTGGTATTGCTCTGTTTGACTAACAGACTGATTTCCTGATTGTACTTGTGAAGTTATTTTAGGGCTCTCTAAAGACCCACCCTAGTGCGTGGTCCATTAATACCATGTTGTCTGCGTACTGGAGGGTTGGGAGCCTCACCTTGCCCAGTCTCGGGGCCACTAAGCTGGCTTCATTCAGGGTGTTCCACATGTCTGCAGTGTAAAGATTGAATAGTAGGGGGGCCAAGTGTCAGGATGGCCACTAACCTGGAACTATGCCAAATCCACAGGAACTAAGAGGAGTTCCCCACACTCCCAAAAGATAGCACCCAAAATGAGGATTGAGTAACTCTCACGTAAGATCACTCTCTCCAGGAGATGTGGGGAATAATTTCTGAAAAATTACCACTTCTCTCTTCCCCAGCAGGCTCACAGGTTAGTTTAGAAAGACGGGCAGGATATGTAGTAGCCTAAAAAGAAAACAAGTACATCTATCAGAGTCTCCTAGTTTCTATAACAGGGGAATATAGCAATCCACTAAATGCATGCTCTGTAAAAAAGAAGAAATCCACTTACCAGCTGTGCATCTCTCAGGTCCGTGAAATATACTCAGAGTAAAGCTACTCGCAATTTAAATGCAGACAAATACTTCTTTATCCGCAATTTAAGGTAGCCGTAGAAGTGGTCAAGGCAGACATTCAACATAACAAGCATTGGCATAGCCAATAGGTCTCGCCTTTGGGACCTTATAAGTGTTTAGTTATCCAGCACAATATCCTTGGTGCAACAACATCAACTGTTGCATGGCTAAACACTTATAAGGTCCCAAAGGCGAGACCTATTGGCTATGCCAGTGCTTGTTGTAGATTGGAAATAGGATAGATCCTTGCCAGGTTTGAGGGATTGCTGCTCTGTGGAAGGCATAATTAAAGAGCGGCATGAGGAGCCCTTCCCAAAATGTTTGGGCTGATTTAAACAATCCTTTTGGTATTCTGTTAGGTCCCGGCGCTCCGTCGTTACGCATTTGTTTAATAATTTTGACTACCGCAGCTTCTGGGATTTCAAAGGCTTGCATGCCCGGGAGATTATGTGTCAACGTGAGACTCTTTGCTTGTGTTTTATGAGTTTATGTAGAAGAGAAAGGATATTTCACTTTTGTGAGGATGAGGTGTCTCTGCTGTTTCAGTGCTAATGACCTAGCCTTTTCATTGCTGCAAGGGGGTATCACGATTCACGTGTGAATCCATATGCAAATGCGCAAGTGTATGGGCAAGAGGAGCCATGTTTTGGCCAGTAATGGGCAGCTCTTTTAAGACTATGTAGTGCTTTTCACCGCCTGCTGCCAATGCTGGCAAGGGGCACCACTGTGGTGATTTGTGCTGAACACCACTGGATTCCTTACAGCGTAAATTGTAATTGTGTTTCCAGTTTGCACATTATGCGCTGGTTAGCATTTCTTTTCAGGTTACCTCGGAGTAGGGGAAGGGGCAACGGAGCAGGTATGCTTAGCCAGGGATGAATAACACATTGATAACTGTGATTAAAATAACAAGCGCGCGCCTCGCGCGGGGGGGGGTGGGGGGATGCGCTATTCCTTTGCGGGAGCGTGCAGCAAGGCGCGATGATTGTTACCATATGGCGCCGCGTGCTCCCGCAAGGGAATCGCCAGACGTGCACGCGTTGCCATTGCAAGCAATGCAATGCGTGCACGTTTTTGCCCCCAAAGCTGTGCCGATAGCTAAAGGTCTCTCCTATGCAGCGCATGCGCGCTGCGTAGGCGAGACCTAAAAATGACTTGAGGCCCAGAGTGTTGTCTTTCCTTGGGAAACGTCAGGAAATAGTCACTGAGCCAAATACGAACAACAGGCAAGGAAACCAATACTTAAAGGAAGTGGGTGGAGGAAACTGTCAAAAGAGAAGTGCAGAGCGACAGAAACCCAGGAGTACGAGATTTATATTACTGAGTCCTCGTAGGCAAATATTAGCGGCTCCCCAGTGTCAAAACGTAGGATTCGCGGCTCGCGTCTAGTCGGAAAAACGCGGCCGCGAGTCAGCTTCAGCAACTGCTCTCCGGTGTCAAAAATGAGGAATGCGCGGCTCGCGTTTTAGTTGGAAATGCTGCTGCGAGTCAGGATCAGGATTGCTCCCCGGTGTCAGAACGTGGAATTCGCGGCTCTCGTCTTAGTCGGAAACGCGGCCGCGAGTCAATTTCAGTAACTGCTCTCAGGGGTCAGAACGTGAAGTTCGCGGCACGCGTATTAGTCAGGAACGCGACCGCGAGTCAGTATCAGGGCTCGGAAACAGGAAACAAGGTAACTCAGAGAGAGTGGATGAGTCGAGGTAACAGGAGGGGGGCGTGAAGACAGGTTAGGAACCGTAAGCCAAGCGAAGGCGCATTCTGCTGGCGCTGTATTTAAAAGTAAGGGGGCGTGCATAAATGTTTCCGCTTCCTGGAAAACACAGTAAGGGAATCTCTTCAAAGAGACCTTCGTTTCTGCAGAACATGCATTCCAGATATCGACCTCCTGTTCCAGTTAAGGGAACAGGAGGCCTGGGCTCTGACACCAAGACACAGCCCTGCTTGAGCCAGTTGTTGGTTTTGACTCTTGATGTAACTGCTGTGGGGCTTATTTTGACCTGAACCCATGTCTCCTCATAAAGAGCTATAATCGCTTTCAAAAGCTTAGAGGGGATCCTCCAGGCTATCCGTTTTCCCCAAAGCCTTCCTCATCTACTCTGTCAAAGGCTGTGCTATAATCTATGAAGCAGCAAAACAGGGGCGGGTCCTTTACTTTAACCGCTTGTTTGGAGAGATATGCCAGCGCAATGATGTTGTCCATAGTCGAGCTGTTTGCCCTGAATCCTGACTGGTGGAGTGGAAGGATTCCTTTGTAGGTCTTGCTGAGCCAGCGCGCATGCGCTGCTCTGCGAGTCTTTAGTAAGGGGCTTTTGAAAGTGCTCCGAAAGCGGCCACCAGCGTGCGGTTACGCGCACAAGCGCGTGCGACGTGCACAGCACTTTTTCTCGTTGCGCGCGTGCGCACAACTCGCACCACCACTCGCGTTTTTTTTAAAAATTATTATTTCATTTCGCGGCCCTTGTTTGGTTTGCGATCCCTCCTCAGGAGCTCTGCTGTTTCCTTTGCTCCGAACGCCATTTTTTTTGTCATCCTGTCCCCCATTTCATTGCTCCAAGCGCCGTATCACTTCCCTTTATTTGCTTTGTTTATGAGCCCTCCTCCGGAGCACTAGTGTTTTAATTCGTTTTGAGCGCCGTTTTTTTCTTATCCCAACATGCGCCCAGTGTCTGCATGCCCTGTGCTTCTCCACGATCACTCCCCCTTTATTTTTCTTGGTTTTCGAGCCCTCATCAGGAGCACTACTGTTTTATTTTGCTCCAAGCGCAGTTTTTTTTCTTATCCCATGCCGCACCCCGTAGCTGCTTGCTCTATGCTTCTCCACGATCACTTCTCCTTTAAAAATTGCACTCAAACAGAACGCTGTCTGAATACCCTTTGACCGGGATTCAACCGTTGTTTCTTTCTTGTTGCCCTTAATGATCTTCTGGCCTGAGACAACCTGGCCCATTTACAACCGCATTTATTTCACTGTACATAGGAGATGAAGGGGAAGCTTTCCACAACAGCTGATGTGAGCCAAAAAAAGTTATTGCAAACAGCGTTTCAAAAGGTATTGTTTAGGTGAAATCTCAAACTGTGTACAGATATTTGTAAACTTTAAGGGGCGAGGGTGGTCGGGGACACGAGGGTATGGCATAACAGAAACAAGCATTGGTATAGCCAATAGGTCTCGCTTTTGGGACCTTATAAGTATTGAGTTATGCAGCACAATATCCTTGGTGCAACAACATTAACTGTTGCATGGTTAAACACTTATAAGGTCCCAAAGGCGAGACCTATTGGCTATGCCAATGCTTGTTTATTTGTCCATTCCTCCAAGTCCTTCAGTAGTATTTGGGCATAGGCCTTGGCTTCTATATCAAGCAGAGCAATGAGCCTGTAACTGGCAGGGTCTGAGTGGTCGCCTTTCTTATGGATGGGGAAGAAGATTGATCCTTTCCAAGACTGCAGTATCGTTGCTATTGTGAACTCATAATTAAAAAGTGGAGTCATGCTTGGGACTAAGAGTGCCTGAGCTAGTTTGAATACCGGGGCAGGAATGCCATTATTAAGCCCTGGAGCGCCATCGTTTCTCATTGCCCAGATGTTCTTCGTTATCTCGCCTTCTGGGAATAAAGCGCCTTGGGTGGTCTCAGGGCCTGCTTCCTGTGCTCTCTTAATGAGGGATTCTGTGTCTTGGCCTGCGTCCAGGACATTCTTAATGGTGGGCCCGTCTGCTGGAGAATCTTTTGTGTACAATCCTTTCACGTATGTTTCCCACTCATTATCTACTACGCCATTGTCTTTTGTTGGGCTTTGGGTGTCCAACTGGTTAATGTATCTGGATAGTTTGGAGTGTTTTTTTTTCTTTCATCAAAGAGAACACTTTGAGCATTTCTCTTTAATAAGCTTTCTTTATTGTTCCCATGCTTTCTTCAGGGCGGCTATAGGACTCGCCTCCGGCAGTGTGCCCCCTTTCTTTTTTGCCTTTAGCGCCTTTCTGAGGGCACGTTTACAATGAATTATGCCCTTCGGTGCGCATGGCTCATGAAGTGATGATTCTGGTCTTGGTCTCTTGTTTTTGTAATGGACCTCCCCAGGTTCTGCTGTAGTTCTCCCGTGAGGGCTTCCCAATGACTTATTACCTTCGATGGAGATCCTGTCTCTGGGTGTGCTTCCCTCATTGCTACCCACTCAGACAGTTTGATTCCGAGATTGGCAGTCCATTTTATTCTTTGAAGGGCTCTGAATCGCTCTTCTCCCGTGGGTT
Organism: Calotriton arnoldi; assembly: GCA_963921515.1. Classification (NCBI taxonomy): domain Eukaryota; kingdom Metazoa; phylum Chordata; class Amphibia; order Caudata; family Salamandridae; genus Calotriton; species Calotriton arnoldi. The sequence continues at coordinate 112,491 of CAWUFW010004983.1, read as the reverse complement.
CACCTATTGTTTGCTGAAGAGCTTCTGGTTGCGTTGCTAGTTGAAGATTGGCGCGCAGTGACCTGTGGTCGCTTTCTCCTCTATCATCGACTGTGAAGTCACCCAGCTTGTCGGCCAGCCTCTCGTTGAGTAACATGTAATCGATTGTAGACACATTCCTAAAGGTCGGTTGGGGGTGCCACAAATGGGATCATGTTTATTTTATAGTGTAAGTTGATCGTAGCTTAAAATTTTGAAGAAGAGAGAGAAGGTGCCACGCCTTGTCCCCATTTCTGTGCAGGTCTGGTGCCTTATCCAAGCCTCCTGTGTTGAAATCTCCGGCGATGATCACATTATGGTGTTCAAAATTAATTAGTACTTCTTCCAGTGTGCTGATGAAGGTTTCTATAAAAGATTGAGTTTGACTTTGCACTGGATTAATGTAACAGTTTATTAACAGCAGGCAAAAAGGGTGACGATTCGCCCTGAGCCCCTTGATTATTAAAACTTTCAGCTCTGGAGATTTAACACTTATTTCTGTAGTTTTTAATTTACGGGCGTGGCTTAGGAAGACTGAGAAGCCTCCAGACCAGCGACCAAAGATGTTCTTTTTCGTGGTGGCTACATGATGTTTGTAAAAGCCGACTAAAGGTGTCATTGACATTGCCCAGGTTTCCTGGAAGCACACTATGTCTCCCTTTGCGAGATAGTCCTGTATTTCCTTGTCCCTGGGGATTTTACTTAGCTCTGCGATGTTCCAAGAAATTAATGTTAGTTGTTGTTGATAATCGGAAAATTCCCCCGCTTTCTGTTCTTCGCAGAAAAGTCTTTATCTATTGCTAGGGATGCTGCTGCCAGGATTCCTCTGTTGTTGCCTGCTCGATCTGGCACATTTCCACTCCATGCTGGTTGTCTCCCCATGTAATGCGGATGTTTGTCGGGGTACTTAGTCATTCATGTATATTCTGCCTCCTTTTCTCTGGCTATATGTTCTTTGCAGAATTAATGGGGCCCCCCTCCCCTTGTGGTAGGGGATGAGAATGTACAGGTATTTCGGCTGTTTGGTTAGTTGTACATGTATACCACAGCTGGCTAGATCTTGTGCTTCCCCTAGGAGAGCCAGTTGAAGATGCTGTTGTCTGAACCCCACTAAGGTGGAGTCACCGTGGGTGTCACCTTGTAACTTTCTGGATTTTACCCACTCTAGGTTTTCCGATTTGATTTGTGTCAGGGTAGCAGTGTGACTAAATAGCCGAAGGATATTAGACCTGTTCAAGATGTCATAAGGGCCCTTGATGTGATACTTGGGGGTGAACACCACCTCATGGATTCGAAGCATAGATGCTTCCTTTGACCGCCTATCCTCCACCTGTACAAGGGTATGAGTGCCAAAATTTGGAGATTGTTGGTAGATCTGTGCTGTGATCATCCTGCTGCCCCACTTGAAGTGCTCATAATGAAAATGGGGTGACCCAGTGGTCATGGACCTGGGTTTAATGTGGTACGAAATACAGTGGTCCTAGACCTAATTTAGCAGATGATACAAATCACAACCTTCAATAATTATTTAACAAGTTATTTCCTAAGCCCATACCCTGTTGGCTCATGGTAATTGATACAGTCAGTCTGCTGAAGTGCAACAACCCAAAAGTTTTTTGATATGCAAAGGTTTTATTCCATCATATTTAACGCAACAGTATATTCCTTACTGTAAGTGACAAATTGGACAGAAAGGGAAAGGAGAGGTTGCTCCAAGGGAACGTGCAGAATGAGAAGGTGCTCTAATGTGGGAAAAGTGAACAGAATTCAGATGGTGTGGTAAAAGGATTAGTTAAAATTATTCATTGAATAGACTGATAGAGAATTCTCAGTCTTTTTACAACCTGACCACATTCTTATCATTCCAAATCCAATTACAATCGATTTCAAAATACAAAATGTAACGTTTTTTGTAGCACGTTAAAGTCGGAGACTCGTGGTCCAGGTTAGATGTATGTGGGCGTCGAAGTTTCGACCCGTCTTGGGGCTCAAGGGGTAATTGGGGGCCTCGGCCTGCGGGTCTTCCTCAGGACGGTGTGGGGCAACCTGAGTGCAGCTATGATGTCAGTGTCACACACCCGCTAATTAGGGGAATCCTCCTTATTTAATTGGGGAAAGGCGACCTCCTGTTTAATTAGGGCAAATTGCGTCCTCATCCATTGGTGAAGGGTAAAGTACTGGCTTTAAATTCCAAGGCAATTAATGCTGGAGCTATGGAGACAAATATCCGGCGTCCGCGGTCCGCCCGGGATACTGAAAGTGTCCGACTTTAACGTGCTACAAAAAACATTACATTTTGTATTTCGAAATCGATTGTAATTGGATTTGGAATGATAAGAATGTGGTCAGGTTGTAAAAAGACTGAGAATTCTCTATCAGTCTATTCAATTATAATTTTAACTAATCCTTTTACCACACCATCTGAATTCTATTCACTTTTCCCACATTAGAGCACCTTCTCATTCTGCACGTTCCCTTGGAGCAACCTCTCCTTTCCCTTTCTGTCCAATTTGTCACTTACAGTAAGGAATATACTGTTGCGTTAAATATGATGGAATAAAACCTTTGCATATCAAAAAACTTTTGGGTTGTTGCACTCCAGCAGACTGACTGTATCAATTACCATGAGCCAACAGGGTATGGGCTCAGGAAATAACTTGTTAAATAATTATTGAAGGTTGTGATTTGTATCATCTGCTAATTTAGGTCGAGGACCACTGTATTTCGTACCACTTGAAGTGCTAGCAAGACTTTCTTTCATCTGCTGCTCCCTCTGGGAGGGTGTGTTGTGCCCTTCTGTTCAATTCTGCGTCTCGTGTCTTAATTGGTTGGGTGCCCTGATCTGTGTACGGGCGTCTGCATTTTCTTCTGGGCTTGCACCAGTACTTCATTCAATCCGGAGGCTGATTATGGCCCAGTTAGTTTCTGGTGGGCCTGAGGCTTGCTCTGTCGTGGTTGGGCCTCACTCGCTTGGGAATTTCCTTCCGTGGATGCCCGTGGCTTGTTCTGCTGTTTGAAGTTGAAGATGGGGTAGTGTGGCCTTGGGCTGTCTCCTTCCTCAGAGCTGCGACTGTGCAGTGTTGGATAGCGCTGGATAGCGCTACCATGTCCCCTAATATCTCAGGCAGCTCGGCCCACTTATCTATGATGGCTGCACATGAGCACGAACAGGCTATCGTGGCCTGGTTGTTGTGAATGCTTGCCTCTATCTTTGCCAGCCTATTGCCCTGATTCTCGAGGCGCTGGCCGATTGATTGCAGATCGATTTGAACCTCCATTTCTGTTGACTGCCATAACAGGGCCCTAGCTAGTGTGTTTTGAGCTTCTCTGATGGCTTTCAAGTGGAGGTCTTCCTGGTCTACTGTTGGCCGGCTCTCAGCATTGGGTTCCTTCGCTTCTACGTTCTTCCCAAAAACTTTTGGGGTGAGTTTCAGGGTTCTTTCGATTGTTAATTCTAATTTTTGTAAGAAGGAGGCAGTGAGGTCTTCTACCTTTGAGGAATCGACCTGTTGGCTGCTTGCTGGTTTGATAGTTACCTCGGGGTGGATGGCATTAGGTCCTTAGCCTCAGGGTCTTGCTCACATCACCAGAGAATTAGAGCTTCAGTCAATTGGGGACCATTGACCTTGTTTGGTGTCGCCCTGAAGTTCTCTATGTTCAGTGAGACCCTCCTGGGCTCTATCTCTTGGCCCCTTTCTTTGCTGATGTTGCCGCTCATTTCCTCATTTGCCCCTTGGTGCCCCCTAGATGGGGCCTGATCATGCGCTTCCCATTCCCAAATTTCTAGGGCATGAGTGAGAGCTGCACTTGGGGGCTGGGCTGTTAAGGAAGGGAGAGTCCACCCTGCCTTGGCTAGATCCTAGCCTTGGGATTTTATGCTCTGTTGCATCTTCTGCCCCTTCCAAGAGACTGTCCAGAATTGTCAGTGGACTACTTGGTGCTTGGAAATATTGGGTTATAAGCCCTTATTGGGGTGCGTTCACTGTGGGTAGTTCTTGTTTGAGTGACAGGGCCAAGCTTCTTGTGACCCTTCAGTGTGTTGGCCCAATGAGTTTGTTGTCTTCCGTGTCCATATCTTGATGTCGAGACAGCTTCTTTTTGAGCACCATGCTTGGCACTCCTGTGGGAGAGTCTTTTCTGCTCCCACCTCCTTCTTTATTCCCTTCTTCCCACCTTCACTGGCCTCCCTTGTGCCTATGCAGCTGAGGAGGCCCTTAAGGGTGTCTGCGGTGACTTCTGCTTGATAACTAGCTCCTTGTTTTGGGCCGTGAAAAGACCGGTGAGCAGGTCTTCCAGCTCGAGTGTGGAGACAAAACGCTCCCTCTGTTGTTTCGGTTGATTTTCTGGATGGTCCAGCTGCCTCCTTGGGATGGCCGGTGGCAACTGTGAGTGAGGTGCTTGGGGGAGGAAAGCAGGGCACCCCAGGTCCCACAAGCCGCACCCAGACTATCTGAGCCCCCTCCGTGGGGCTTGCCGGGGGCACTCACTCAGTGGTGGCACTCTAAGGCCACCACACTCGCTCTACCCAAGTTGCTCTGGCACTCCATCACCTGATTGGGCCCAGCAGGACCCCACAAAGATCCACTGCCACTGGCGGGGCTGCCGGTTTCTCCCTCTGGGTGTTTGCTGGGCTGTCCTGCCCAGGGACCTGAATTGCCTGTTTCCCATGAGCTGGGCAGGAGCCGTAGCTGGGTTTTGGCCAGGCCGGGTCACGCCAAGAGCTGGGTTGTCCAACGACCCCCAGAAAGCCCCCCCCCCCCAGAAGCCCGGTGATGGGAAGTGTTGTGTTTGGGAAAGCTGGAGGAGCCGGGGGCTGGGGTCGGATGCCGTGGGCAGGGAGCCCGAGCTGCTGCAATGCGCTGCTCCTCCTCTGGCAGCGTACAGTGTGCATGGAGTGGCATCATTATAATTCATTTGAGTCTAAACTTAAGGTCTCTACCTGCCCCTAATCAAAGGTAGCACTTATTTCATGTAATAAGGCAACCCAGTGATAGTCAATGGGAGAGATGGGCCTTACAACACTGAAGAACCACTTTAGGAGTTTTTCATTACCAGTACATGTGAAAATTAAACCCCCATGTCCTACTTTTTAAATACAAGGCACAGCCCTATGACCCTTTAAGGCCTACCTTAGGGGAGATTTAAATGTATACAAAAGGTTTAAACCTGGCAAAAGGTTTAGTTTAATGTGCACAAATGGGTTGTGAAATGCCAGGTCAAAATGCCCAACTGCAAAGATTTTATCCAGGCTGATTACTTTCAGCACCCACTCACTACCTTCTAAAGCCTTAGACTATGGGGCCGATTCCGATCTCTGCCGGTAGGGCACCGAATCGGATTCGGCTTAACCGGATCCGATTCGGAGCCCTCGTTCCCGACCGATTCGTACGTGCATCCGGGCGAGCGAGTACGATGCGAGCGCACGCGAAATCGCTGACCGACTTGTACGCGGGTCCGAACCGCTCCGACCGACTCGCACGGACACGACTCGCACCGCGCAATGGAGACGTTCCCCGGCCGGGCAAGTACGATGCGCGCCTCGAGCAGTCCGACCGACTCGCGCCGTCCGGCTCCAAAGGGCAGTCGGAGCCGGACTTTGGGGGTCCGTGTCGGACCCCCCTGTACGCGTAGCCGCGCGAGTCGCACACAGGGGGGACCCATGGGTCCCCCCTACCTGTGCATGTACGGCGCGATTCACATCGACGCGCCCTTGTTCGCCTCGCACCCATTGAGTCAATGGGAGCCCGCGTACGCGTTGTACGACCGGCTCCCATTGACTTCAATGGGAGTCCGACCGAATCGAGTCCGATTGCATGCGTACGCATCGTACTCGTTCGGTCGGGCTGCCAGAGTCCGATTCGGTCGGAAATCTCTCCGGGTCCGGCTCGGTCGGAGTGATTTCCGGCCTGAATCGGAATCGGCCCCTATGTATATGTTACTGATACTCCTCTTGTGGTGTTTTATACAATATACAGGCTACTAATTTATTGAATCGGTCCTGTGTGTGTAAATGTGTCAATAATCTGAATGAACATCTGAGCCAAGATCTTGGACTCACATTAAAAATATTAATTTGTATCCATGTAACATCCTAACAAACATTCTACAGCAGTATTGTTACCACATTTAGAAAAAAATTATTCAACCTACGCAGACTTAACTAAACTGGAGGCTGTTGAATTAAATCACCACTTTATCCAGAAGTCTCTGTGCTATGTCTGTGAAGCCCTGGCCATAATAAACAGATTGGTACTTCACAGGTAGAAAGTGAAGGGACTATATGGAGTGGCCTAGCATGGGCTAGTAATTAAATTTCGTGCTCAAAGTGTCAATTTTCGTCTATAATGTTTGTCTTTCTTGTCCACCTGTGCTCAGCACTGTCAATAAAAAGCTAAAATATTGAACAGTATTGTAACAATTGGATTATGCCTTCTTGATATTAATACAGTGGGAAAGAGTAAATAATGAAAAAAAACACCACACTTTTTTTGACAGTTTGGACGATGGAGTAGGCCAAAAAAACGTACTTTTGAATAGCACATTTTTTGTCTCAGCAGAGTAATTGCACTTCACAATGGCACAGCTAAGCATTACTTAGGCAGGACAAATTTGCCACCTGCCTCTTGTTCTTATGATTAATTTTAGCACCCACCAGAGAGAAATGGGTATGCCCTCTAACTAATGTTCTGTATATAAAATAAATCTGTTGGAAATGTCTTGGAAACAGCGCTAGGAATTGTAGCTCAGTTTGACTTTATGTCATGATATTATCTTTGCCTTGAATCCAAATTAATGGCTGCTAGAAATTATTATCAAGCAAGAGGAATATAGAGATTCCCTCTCTTACTTCAGACACATGATTTTCCTCAATAGTAGCTGAAATCTTCTCTGGTCTGGTGATCTAAAGCATCGTATTCACATGCGTCCTCACAAATGCATTCTCTTGTGTTGTAAATTGTATTGTTCCATCTCCGTTAATAATCCAAATATTTTATTTTCCTTTTGTAAGAAAAAGATTGACAAAAGCTTTATTTCAGTCACTTCAAAATCGCACTTGCGTTCAGCGCCTCCTTAGCGACGGCAGAGCTTTGATCATAGGTTGAAACTGGATTTAACTGCGTGCATTTAAATGTGCATTACCCTTTTTTATTGATCATTTCTATTCTATCTTCATACCATAACTAATGTGCCTTGTTCCTTCCTATTAACCTTGCAATAGCCCTGCCAGTGAAATGTGTTCATTTAATGAAGCCTCGGAGGCATTGCCAGCGCGCTGGATGTAATTATATAGAACAACTGTGTGCCCAATTCACACCGTTGCCACTTAATTATCAATCGCCTTCTAGTTTGCCTGTTAACTTGATATGCTAAAGATTTCGCTTTTCTGTTCCGGGCATACAATGTAGCAATTTCCCTAATCTCAAATGTTGTTTCTTAACAGAGATGTCACATCATTTTCTCTCCATTCCTGAAATGAGTGCCAGGCTGTCGATTACTGATGCTGACGCAAAGGAAGTATTCAATTTCCTTTCTTACATTTGGAAGTCAAATTGGCACAACTGCTGGGAGCTGCAGGAAGCTGGTAGGGCCTTTCCTCGCCACTCGTTAGGAGCCTGGTGTGCACACGAGGCTCAGTTCGCTCTCTGAATAGCTCTTCAAATCCCGCTCTCGATATATTATTCAACTTTCTAAAAAAGGACTGCCCCTGAACAGTTCCAGGGAATGGAGAATCAAGCGTTCTCGCGATGGGAGAAGTAGGCACTTAGCATCTCTCCAGGGCTTACTGGCTTGAGGAGATGTTTTAATGGTCATGCCGACTCTGGAAGAATATTGAGAAACTGACACACGAATCTTTTTCCAAGAACAAATTAGATTTGAACTTTCCGAGACATTTAGTCCCTGCCCGCTTAAAGTTAGCTTGATGAGCAAAACACGTGGCAGCGCATTTTTTGTTCTTAATCCACTACATGCGTGTATGTGTATGACCTGTACATTTTGGTGCACACACATGAATTATCATTGGGCATAAATATATGGGCATGCCTTGTTAGGTAAAGGACTGGCCAAGGATATGCAGTGCATTTTTGTGTGACACACACATACAAAAGGTACAAACAACACGGGGAGGAGACGGCAGCCACTTTCTGGTTCCACTATGATCGCTGTGCCTCAGGATGGTGCACCTAGAGGGTACGGGCTATCTGCTTCCTGGCAGGTGGCTATGTCCTCAAAAGGTTCTGAAAAGGTGACGGGGTCGGTGCCCAGTCCCCAACACAGTAACCGAGAATGCCAGCTGGAGGGCCAGCACTGGGAGGGAAGATGAAAATAGGCCTCGTCACCAGCATCAGCAGCTCGGAACAAGTGCTTATGTACCTACGAGTGAAAACAGTGTTTTCTTGTCTGTATTTATTTTTAGGTCGAGCATTCGAGACCTCTTGTATATACTTTAGTATGTACTTGTATGTGTATGTACTTTGTGGGCTCTGAAGATCAGCCCTAGGACCTGTCTGCTTCCGGTTAGGGACTTTTTTTTCTGTTCAACTGCCTCTATTTAACTGTCTTAATAGAAAACGACCAGTAGAGGTCAGTAAAATACCAGAATTGCTTTCTGCTGAGGGACTTTCTTTTTTTTTAAATTTTTCTGGCAACTACCTCTATTTAACTTTCTTGATAGAAAACGACCAGCAGAGGTCAGTAAAATACCAGAATCACTTTAGCATTCTCTAGATTCCAGTCCGTAGAAATTGTCTTCCACGAGCACCCGTAGACAATACTATTTTTTTCAAATCTTGTATTTTCAGTGATATGACCACCGAAGGCCCTGATTTTATATTAAAAACAGAGCTTTGGACTATACCCTTTCCTGTTGAAAGGCAATATTTCTCTCCATGTGTTCTCATACCTGGCGTGTCACACAGTTTGGTGCTTACTTTTCCTCCATGTTAAAGAACAGTAGATGTTTCAGCACTCAGGCTAATGTACTGCCTAGCTAAATACATGTAAGGTCCCAAAGGCGAGACCGATTGCATTGCAAATGCTTGTTTTAAATGGAAAAATGCCTACATAGGTGTTCTTTTGAAAGACTCCCCACGCTGTCAGTCACAGCGGCCAAGCCAGTATCTGAGCAAATGGAAAGAATGGAGAATTACAAAGTTTACATTTAGTTAAATAAGTGCAGATGGGCATATATTTTTTCCTATAATGCCTAAGTTTTCATAAGCGGGTTTTTGTGCATTTTATATGGCTGATTCTAGCGCTAAAATTTCACAAGCATCCACATTTACTGATGGAGTAAATGCCCAATTAAACTAGCCACAAAATCATTTATCACAGAACTCAAAATAAATTTAGTTAAAGAGGAAGAAGCCCGGCAAAAGATAAATCTGGATAAATACAGACAGAACTATGATAACCATAAGCACCTTTCACCAACAGCCCAAATTATGTTTCATTTGCATCTGAACCTTTGCTCCAGTGCTTACAAACAGTAGCGCCTGAATTCATTTGCTAAACACGCTGACAAAGAGGAATATTTTCCTACAAAATGATCCGGCATCAGTGACAGAGCAGCCTAAAAACTAATAAGAGTCAAGGAAGGGCGGCAGGTGAAACTGAAGGTGCCAGCACAAAAGCCAGAAGCAGCTAAGCCTGATTACAGTGGCCGCTTCTGTTTCAGAAAAAATGTCACACTGTTGTCTTTTATTCCCTCTGAAACCACTGTTGAATCTATGCACATGCAGGAAGATAAACCAGCGCATACGTTTGTCAGTGTAAAATATTGTTATGAAATTTGACCTTTCTGTTTCTATCACATTCATTTTACTAGAGATTACTGTCTTCCCTGAGCAAAGCCTCTATTTTTTACACACAAATATAGTATCACTCGCTCCTGTATACTCTATAAGTTTTTTTAGCTGCCAGAAACTACAAATAATGCTTCTAGCGTGCGGTTTGGCAGTGTTTTATTCCATTGTTGCACAGATGAGTTTCACAACAGGCACCAATAATAATGCAGATGAAAAGAGGTTTCAGCTTTAAGATCTGAGTCTGAAGAGTTGTGACTGTTTGAGGAATTGGAGATTCTCTAGTCGCAACTGAAGAAAAATGTCAGAATGAAAAGATTAATACGTCAACTGTACAGGGATAACAATTTAGACGCCAGGCTCCCATTGTGCACGCTGCAGCAGCCCTGTTCGCTGGAAATAGCACAGATCTATTTTAAACACGCACGTTTTCATCAGACTGGATAAAGGGTAGCTGCAGGAGAAAAATCACTTTCTGACAGATCCCAATCGCTTCTTCTAGTACTTGACCTCTCAAATCTCCTTTCTCTCCACATGCTAGGGCTGGGCAACATACTCAGCTGAATTTAAAACGGGCAAAATGTGCTGTTTTTTCATACCTGCATAGAGGAAAGTCCAGTTACTTACTGGTAATCTTCATTACTCCTAGTCCCTCACATACTCCTACAAGGGGTTGTAAGCCAAGACCTGCATAATTAATATTCGATTGGCAGGTCATTTTTTTGCGACACTCTTCGAATGCACAATTTGTGCATAGGTGGCATCGTAATTTCCTTTCCCATTTGGAAACCAGTCGGTGTGCACAGTGCTCATCCCTATAATGCAAATGTGAATAGCACAGAAGGGACGTGAGGTACAATCTTAAATCAACTTCATGGCCAAGAGTGCAAGGTTTCAATGGGAACCTTTGTGGGGAATCAGTCAGTTCATAGCAGCCTAAAGCCTTAAGACCCTACCCAGTCTCCGATGTTGTCCAGAATTACAGGACACACCCTGGCTCTCCCACTGGGAACCTTGCTTTCATACACTGTCCACGGCTGGGCAGTATAATTACCTTCATGCTGCTCCAATTAAGACAATATGGTCTGCCCTCTGAAAGTGCTGAATGCGAAGCTAGGCATTCCTGACTGTAGTTCTGATGCATTAAGTCCTTTTATTAATTGGGGACAGGCGGATTTAAAGCCAGGAGAATCTGGCTGATTTGCCAAAATTTCGCATCTGGGCACTGCAGATTAAAAAAAATAATAATAAAAAAACGTGTTCCCACCCCTATCCAATGGCACCACCCACCGAGGCCAGGAAGGTGAATGCAATCCTATGCACTTTTACTAACAATGTCACAACTAATGTAACTGGAGCATTTCTGCGTACTTTAGTTGTAACTACACATCTTTATCATGGACAAATGCTATTTTGAAAGGCAGTAGTGCCATCCTTGGGCACTGGCTAGAGGCAGGTGACTTGTGTTTCTTTAGGGATGATGTAAGCGTTTGGAACATCCCATCCTGCCCCAGATCCCAAAATGGCACCGGAGGCATTGGTGTGGTGCAGCACACTCACTATTAGTCAAACACGCCCTGGCCTTCCTGCACAGCTGTCTGCTGTTTACGTTTGGGATGCATCAAGGTGCGCACCCCACACAGAAGGAGACATGAAGTAGGTGCAAGCCAGGAGAGGCCCTGCCTGCTGCCAGTGCCGAGAGGACTTGTACAGAGACAACAGAGGCAGGGCAGGCGAGGAGCTGTGGCCTGCCTCGCAGCACTACTCCATATTTTCAGTCATGACTGTGTACGACCTTGCTAAATATGTAATCTAATTTCCTGAGCAACTGCAGCATGAACATTCCTAACTTCTCTAGGGCTGCACTGTACACTGGCCTGGCCGCCAAGAGTTTTACTTCTAATGAGAGTGAAGTGAGACTATGTTAAGGTTTACACAGAGTGCTTGCAATGACCTCGCTGTCACTGACCAACGGCTGTCTGCAGATTAATGCTAACTCACTTTATTCAGAACACAGGCACCAAAGTCCGGAGTTCAATGGTGATTTCGGGTCTACAGTTGGCCGAACAATCTTTCAAAGGTGAGTCCTGTGGAATTAACGTGAGGTTTTCAAAGATCTGGGAGGTCCCACGTTTGGTTTTCAGAGTCCATTTAGGTGGTTGCACATCTCAATGAGCAATTGCGTGTACAGGAGGTAAGGCTTATTTATTTATTTATTTATTTATATGCGTTATAGAACACAAACATAACCCAAGGGCATTAGACATCTCTACAATAAATAGATGCAGCTGACTTAATGGGAGAGAACAGTATAGAACATATATAGCAAGGATTGCAATCAAACCCAAATGAAGATACAGGCTGAAGAGGTAAGAGAGTATAATACAGAGTAATATATATTCTTTTCTGGTGAACAGGTGCTGGTAACACCATTTGTGGAATTTGCCTCAAGTGCTAGATTGTCATATACAGGTAGTTATTATACTAGAGAGGTGGCCCCACAACCAAAGGGAACAGGGCACTACTATACAGTAGAGAAAATAAGAATTCCCCTTGGAAACCAGATGTCTAACGCATTCATTCACGGACTCACTCAAACTAACTCTTCACAGTACATAGACTGAACAATTAAAGTGGAATGAAACCCACCCCACAAACTAGTATGCCACCAAATTCGAAATATAACATCAAAGGATTTTTTAATTTAAAAAAAGACACTTCATATCAAAATACCATTATTCACTTCTTGTGACCAAAACATTTAAAAAGATATAAAATTCATATAAAGCATGCAATATGCAATGTAAAAACAATATGTACAATATAAAAAACACTAATCAGAGTATGTACAAAGACAGAAAAGAGAAAATCCTAACGGGGAATCCTTTTTGCACAGTTCAAAAAAAGCTGTTGCATTGACTGATCCAACAATTCACATCAAGTTCATATCCCGGTGAATGTGAAATTCCATTTATTCCAGTGATTCCTCGTGGTCGGATTCAGGAGTTGTCAGCATCGACGCGTTTCGTTGGTAAACAACTACTAAAAAACCCACCTTCCTCAGGACAAAAAGATAAGGGATTTTTTCTCCCTCCTCGGAGTACTAACAATGTGTATAATCACTCTTGGTGATATGTATCCACTTGTATTGAAATGATTATATAGAAATTGTGGCTTTATTCAATGGAACCACAGTCTCACCACAGAGCGGGAGAATACTATTTCGAAATTCTCCTAGGGACCAATCTTATACGTATGTGGACGTTATGTCCTACGTTGTAAAGGGAGTATGTATCTCCTGTTCATTCACTGATATTCTGCTGCCGCTAACTGGAGGGAGGAGTAGTTTGTATCATATGCCCTCTTCCTGCCATGTTGCAGAAGCTCTTAGCTCCTGATTACAATCCCACACCCAAGGATTAATGTCGGGGTTGTGAGGAATTAATCACTTTTCATAGGCGCGTCAGCGTCCATTTCAGTTCAGGTAGTACAGAATTTCTGTATTAGGAAGTAGCCATACATAAATCATGGAATGGTACACCACAGAGTAATTTAACAGCAATAAATACAAATAAATTAAGCAAAGGAAGACATTTTTTTCAGAAACTTTGATATTTCCAAGAGGCAGGAAGCAATAAATGTCAGTATGTGAAGCATACAACACACAAAAGGTGATGGGAGAGAATTTGTCTAAACATTGGCAATTGCTCGGGGTAGTATCCCAACCCATCATTCTTTTACTTAATTTGTCAGTTTGGAGCCAACCATACACAAATCAGCCTTGACCATGCTCCTTGTGGAAACAATCCAGCCTGAATGGCCAGGCCAGGTCCTCACAGAACTGGAACACAATAAACCTAGGACTGGTTTCACCCTGATAAGGGCTCATCAGCCATTGTCTACGTTGGTTCCATTGTCAAAGTGAGCACGGGACGCCAGTCTTGGCATACCTTTGCCACTCAGGGCAGTATATAAAACACACAAAAGATGATGGGAGGAATACTTGCAGTTTGTCTAATCACTGGCAATCGCTCAGGGAAGCATCCGAACCCATAGTTCTTTTGCTCACCATGCTACTTCAGTTTATGTAAAAGTAACCACAGGATGAACCATCATGGCTTAGTTATTTTAGTAGACAACATCCAGGTAAGTAGGAGAGTGTGTTTGGGAAAATGTCTTTTAGCTGGAAAGGAAGCCAGAGAGAGGAGACACCCCGAATAGTGAAAGCAAAAGAAAGTGTTAGGGAAGAACGAAAAGGTTGTGAATGTCAGAGTGAGCTCGGACAGTTGGTTAGGGCCAGTGTGGAAATATCTTTGGAAAATCAGGATTTTGAGTTCTTTTGTGACCAGAACCAGGAACTTAGGGGCCCATTACGATGACTGGCGGATGCACCTCCGCGATGCTGGCGGTGGGAGAAAATGCTCTTCTCCGCCCGCGAGCAGCGGTGCACACGTCCGCCATATTACAATGGTCAAACACAGCCCATTTTCCGACCTCCTCGGAGCGACGTGAACCGCCATCAAAACGCGCCCGCCACCGCTGCAGAGTTAACCAATCCAGAGCCACCGCCGTGCGGAATGACGTCCCTCCCGCCGTACAAATTAGGATGCGCCAAACAGCCAGGAACACCGCAGCGGAGAAACCGGCCAATCTGAGCAGGCGGAAGCACCACAGCTGAGCGCAAAAGTGAATACCGGAGCCGACCGCCATGGACCCGGCACTACACGCCTTCCCGGCGCTGTACATGATACACCTCCAGCAAGCCATGGACCGTGGCGGACGCCACCGCAGGTACGCGATCACACAACTCTGCACACAAACACAACCGACAACTCCATGGCTGATGTAAGGTTCCTGTCTCCACCAGACACCCTGGTGGGGACAGGAACACAACCACAGGTGTAGCCACACATGTCCTACCTGCCACTAGTTCACCCCTCCTCATCCAGGTCACCATGTCCGCGATCTCGAAATAATGTTCAGTGCACGTGACCGCAGCGGTGAATCCGCGTAAAAAAATGCGCACAATCTAAATAAAAAAAAAAATCTAAATCCGTATTTGCAAAGCGCGAACTACTCACCCTTACGGGTCTCAAGGTGCTGGGGGCCATCGTGGAAATTAAGTGAGCTATTGCCCAGAGTCACATGGTGCTGAGCTGAGCTGCCGCCAGAGCCGGGGATCGAACCGTGAACCCTGTGCTCCGAAGTCAGCTGCCCTGGCCGCTGCACCACACCTCTCCACCATGTAGTAGGCCAGCGCAAGGCATGGGCAGTGCACAAAGTACACAGGGCAACACCTCCACACTCCACACACTAGGCCCACCCACAACATGAAGGGACATGCCATGTGACCCTCCTGTGCTCCCACATGCCCAATAACCAGCCAGGTGAACACACACACTGCACCACACAACAAACAACTAGGGAGACAGCCCTATCAGGTGTGGCTGCAGAGTAACACACAGCGTAGAAGCACAGGGCCAGGGGAACCCACACACCACAACAACACCACACTCATGGCAAGTAAACTGAGTCCAAGCACAAAACAAACAAACACACACAGATAATGAACAAACACTCTAATGGACACACAGCCTGCCAAGTCACACAGACATACCCCACACTGACACACAGCAACAAACACAGACCACATGATAGCAGCAATGGAGGACAACAAATAGGAAACCTAAAGTGAGGTGCACACAAATGGAATGGCAAGGAGCTGACCACCAAGCATGTGTACATCACATGCAAGGGAAGGAACATATAACAACAACACCAGCCCAACAAATCACACATGGCAGTTACAGTGAGTGAAGTAAAACCACAGTCACCTCTCTGCAACAACTCAGGGAGACAGCAAGGCAACCCATGTATAGGCACAGGGATGAAAGGAAGGGCATGAAGTCTAACACTGATCAGCCACACATCTGTATCCAAATACATCACAGGAGTATGTCAGCAGCACAACACACAGGGCCCATTGCAACACTCCATGACTGTCAAACACAAGTATGAACCTTCACACAACCCCCACACCCATCACACCTGCAGCACACATCACCAGTGACAAACACACAGAAGCTTGCCAATAATGTCCAGTCAATACACTGACAAGCAAACACACCCCCTGGGGGGTATCCACAAACATCACACACACACAGGGATGGCAGAACCACTGTACGCACAAAAACAACAGTCAAACACAGAACACAATCAAAACGCACACACAGAACTACTACAATAACAGACAAGACCTGTGCAGTTAAACAGTGGAAATCCAATGAGAGCACAGACACAACAGGAATACACAACCTCATTAGTCAGGAAAAATGTACAGACAACATACCACAACACATATAAGAAGTGCATCCACACAACACAATAATGGAGACAAACAGGGAGAAATGGGCCTACAATGACACACAGACAGACATACCACACCACCCATCAACTCAAAATGGTGTCATAGTGTACCACATGCCTGCACATGCACAAGAATGACAAGAGACACATCAAATATGAGAGGAGAAAACACCAAGGATGCACCCAAAACAAGCACGGGAACTACAATAGACCTCAGTTCATGTGAGAGACACACAAGTAAGGCACACCACAATGGCAACACACATCTGAATCAAACACAACAACAAAACACACACACTGACAGGCAAATAGAACACCACACACAGAGCAACAGTCAACTGCATGAGACAACACAACACACACACTGCACACAGCCACATCAGACACAACACATGCACATGCAAAGATATCAATATGCTACAACAGCTAAACATCAGGGGGTGCACACCAGGCAAGGACAAGGCAACATACACTCACAGCATTGCATGCACACCAAGCAGTGTGTGCACCACAGACATACCAGTCACAAACAGAGATGAGTGACATACCATGAACACACACAACAACAATCTAAACATTACACAGACAAAAACACACCCACATCTAAGCCAACACACACAGATGCAAAAGTCTGGGACACCAAAGTTTAAACAACATGATCAGAGGAAACAAGACATTGGCAATGTTGAAGTGGCATATAGAGCATGTGTCACAGTAAACCATACCCACACAGAAACCCTTCATTTAGCAAGGACACTGACAAGGCAGACAACAGGAGTAATTCTTTTTTATTTACATTTTACACAGTTATGCAGCAAAATTCAGACAAGAGCAAGGCCAGTGACCAGTCCAAAGTGCAGATGAGGTACATGAGATCCTGCACAGGCAAGGGCCAAACAGCAGTGAACAGCAAGGCCAGTGACCAGTCCAAAGTGCAGATGAGGTACATGAGATCCTGCATAGGCAAGGGGCAAACAGCAGTGAACAGCAAGGCCAGTGACCAGTCCAAAGTGCAGATGAGGTACACGAGAAGCTGCACAGGCAAGGGGCAAACAGCAGTGAACAGGAAGGCCAGTGACCAGTCCAAAGTGCAGATGAGGTACATGAGAAGCTGCCAGGCAAGGGGCAAACAGCAGTGAACAGCAAGGCCAGTGACCAGTCCAAAGTGCAGATGAGGTACATGAGAAGCTGCACAGGCAAGGGGCAAACAGCAGTGAACAGCAAGGCCAGTGACCAGTCCAAAGTGCAGATGAGGTACATGATATCCTGCACAGGCAAGGGGCAAACAGCTGTGAACAGCAAGGCCAGTGACCAGTCCAAAGTGCAGATGAGGTACATGAGAAGCTGCACAGGCAAGGGGCAAACAGCAGTGAACCGCAAGGCCAGTGACCAGTCCAAAGTGCAGATGAGGTACATGAGATCCTGCACAGGCAAGGGGCAAACAGCAGTGAACAGCAAGGCCAGTGACCAGTCCAAAGTGCAGATGAGGTACATGAGAAGCTGCACAGGCAAGGGGCAAACAGCAGTGAACAGAAAGGCCAGTGACCAGTCCAAAGTGCAGATGAGGTACATGAGATCCTGCACAGGCAAGGGGCAACAGCAGTGAACAGCAAGGCCAGTGACCAGTCCAAAGTGCAGGTGAGGTACATGAGAAGCTGCACAGGCAAGTCTAGAACATCAGTCAACAACAAGGCCTGTGGCCAGGACACAGTGCAGGTGAGGTACATGAGAAGCTGCACAGGCAAGTCTAGAACATCAGTCAACAACAAGGCCAAGGGCCAGTAAAAACTGCAGAGTGAATACATGATATCCAGCACTGGGAATGGGTGGTACTGTGCCCTGCCATGGTCAGCAACACACTCAGGGTGTCAAAAATGGTGAGTCCATGGCACCACTGTGGGAGAGACGTGTGTGAGGGGGACTAACACTCAGACTTGGCTGGCAGTATGACTGGGAGGTGGCTGTCTGTCAGGGCCAGTTGGGGTACTGGCTCGAGGAGAGAGAGGCCCAGCTGGGGTAGAGCCATCAGTGGTCTGGGAAGCCTGAGGGCTGCTAGGTCCAGGTGTGGTAGAGCCATCAGTGGTGTGTGAAGCCTGAGGGCTGCTAGGACCAGGTGGGGTGGTGGCACGTGGAGGTGGACTCATGCTTGCATGAGACCCAGTGTGTGTGGGAGAATCTGGAGGGGTGCCCTTCCGCTTCTTGGGGATTTGATATGTCTTCCTTGTCCTGGGATTAATGCCAAGTGGGATGTATACAACAGGCACACTCATCACAAAAGCAGGATCATGTGCAGATGCTGCTCCTCCCTCTGGGGGCGTGCTGGATCCTGCGGGACGCTTGGCCCCGGATTGCCTCTGCCCCTGCATCACCTGTTTACCAGGTGTCCCCCCTACAGTGGCCTCCTTTCCCTGCTTCACAGGGCTCTGGATGGGAGTTGATGTTGTGGGTGAACTTTCCTTGGAGCTCTTCTTACGTGTACCCTTAGCAGGCACCTGTTTGTCACTGGGCACGGAAACTGTGTGCTTGTCTATGCAAGACACTTTTGGGACAGGTGAGTCCTTGGCTGAGGATGCCTCTGAGGCATGTGAGCCTGAGGCCTGATTCTTGCCATCCTTGCCCTGGGTGTGGCCTGAAGGGCTTTTGCCTCTGCGCTCTGGTGTGGGTTTACCTTTCTGTGGGGATGGTGTCAGCGCCCTGGACTGCTTGGGCTGCTGCTGCCGTGTGCAGCGTGTGCTGTATCTTTCCCTTGATGTCTGGGGTGTGTGGTCACTATCATCAGATGTGGCCACTGGCAGGGTGGTGGGCCTAGGGACTGGAGCAGGACTATGGGATTGGGCAAGTTGAATGGCTGCTGTCACTGCAGAGGACAGAGACTGTACAGTCCGGTGTAGCCCACCCACGTCGGAATGAACGCCCTACATGTAAGCCAACACCTGTGCCAATTTTTTGTCATGGTCCAGGAAGGCATTGAGGAGAGCTGTCTGACCCACACACAGCTGGCGCAAAAGGTCCACAGACTCAGCACTGATGGCAGCAGGGGGGACAGGGGCAGGGGCAGCGGTGCCTGGGATGAAGGACACTCTTCCCTTTTTTGTGGTGCGAACACGGGCAGCAACAGTGGGAGTAGCAGGGAGGGTGGGCACTGAACACTGTATGGTGGACGAGGAGGCAGAGTCCCCATTTCCTGTGGCCGAAAACATAGATGCGTCACCGCCGTCATTAGATGACGTAGAGGTCTGCGTCTCTGGCTGTGAGTCCTCTAGAAGACTACGGTCCCCCTCTGATGCGCTGGTGACATCCGTGTCACTACGCTGGTGTGCAGCAGTTGTGCTTGATGCCTCACCACTGGTAATATGAACACTATCCTGTGCACACGTAGGTGGGATAATAGATCAAAGCAAAGTCTCAAAAGTTGCCCAATTCAAGATCGACATCAGTTGTGTGAATCAAGATTATTTAATGATTAAACAAAGAAAAAAGAAGAACCAGCCGACACGTGTTTCGTCACAGTGGGGAGTAGTCCCGTGACTCTTCAGGGCCGGAAGGGTAGTGATGACCTGAGCGCAAGTAAATTGGACGTCTTTGATGAGAGAGAGTGAAGTCTTGAAGTCCTGTCCAGAAGCGTGTGGCCAGGGAGATTAGTCCCCGTACTGCCAGAGGGCAGGGCCCAAACAGAGACGCTGGAGTGAAGCTAGGGAAATGCGGCAAACCGGAGGAAGAAGTAACAGGCGAGTGAGCCCTGGACCTGCATGGAAATTGGAGGAGAAGTGACGTCCGTCTCTCAAATGACTGCCGGACACTTCTCCTCCAATTTCCATGCAGGTCCCGGGCTCACTCGCCTGTTACTTCTTCCTCCGGTTTGCCGCATTTCCCTAGCTTCACTCCAGCGTGTCTGTTTGGGCCCTGCCCTCTGGCAGTACGTGGACTAATCTCCCTGGCCACACGCTTCTGGACAGGACTTCAAGACTTCACTCTCTCTCATCAAAGACGTCCAATTTACTTGCGCTCAGGTCATCACTACCCTTCCGGCCCTGAAGAGTCATGGGACTACTCCCCACTGTGACGAAACACGTGTCGGCTGGTTCTTCTTTTTCTTTGTTTCATCATTAAATAATCTTGATTCACACAACTGATGTTGATCTTGAATTGGGCAACTTTTGAGACTTTGCTTTGATCTATTATCCCAACTACGTGTGCACAGGATAGTGTTCATATTACCAGTGTGGGTTGTTGACTCACACAAATTACGGGGGTTATTGGGTACTTCCCCCAACCTGGCAGCACCGTACACATACATTAGCTATTGTTACATAGACGCGTACGAGTCTGAGCGCCTATTCCCTGATGTACGAAAAACCCTACACAGCTTAGCCTCACCACTGGTGTCCGTCCCCTGTCCTTCCGTGCCCATGTGAGATGCTGCATGAGAGAGAGAGAGAGGTAGGATCAGTACATTGGCATCAAGATTACAAATATCTGCAAGGAAAGCATCACTAATGATGAACAATCATCCATGTTGGACAACACCATGGGCAGTAACATTGTGCAACCTCAATCCAAACATCGAAATTACCGTGGCATAAAGCTAACTTGGCATAATTCACCCATGTGATGAACACACAGCCAATTAGCCTGTTGGTGGCTCCGTCTAACCAGACACACATATCCCTCTGTGCACACCTAGGGCTCTGAGGGGGTAAAAGATTCTACTCACAACATGTTGCCACTGTCACATCTTGAGCCAGCAGAAGTGTCCAACACAGAAACAGACTCCAACATACACGCCCACAATGGCCATGAGCACATGCCACCCACCATGTCATATCTTGGGGCACAACTACAGTTGCACATTGGTGTTAGATGTGTAGTCAGCACAAATCTGACGTCAGGCAATGCACATATTGATGATGGCACACTCAGATTATGCACTCTGCCGGACCCTGACATGGGATGTCCGTGACTACCCCAGTGAAGATGATACCAGAAGGCCACAACTAAAATGTGAAGTCAAGGGCCATTACACCAATGACATGGGAAGGTACATGTAGGGGGAATGCATGACAACTGCACCCAACACCGCGGCCATTTACACGCCATTGCATCACACTAGCAACATCACAGCCCTGCACTGGACCAGGCTTGGAGCACATGCAGCCAAACAACACCCAAAGTCACACTCACAGAATACTCACCACCAGCTTGCTGCTGATGCCCCTTCAGACGTGCATCCAGTTCAGGCTGGGTCACAGCTAAAATGCATGCCATTAGTGGTGTCATGCTGCGCCGCGCCAACCTGCGGGACCGAGGGATCAGCCCCAGTGTCATCTCGGCCACGTTCCTGCTCAGCCAGCAGATGTCATCCCACCTCTTGTGACAGTGGGAGCGCCATCGGTTGGAGACACCCAGAGCACGCACCTTGCATGCAATGGCCCTCCACACGGCCTTGAGCTGGTTGACTTTGAGCTGCAGAAAAGAGGGTGCAATAATCCGTGTAACCTACCACCATTTCCCAGGGCAGGAGCATGACACTGACTCTAACCAACTTCAGCCATAATTTCAGCAGAGACAATAAATCTGCAACATTCAAACATCATCATCTAGGAAACACACATTAATGCATGCAGGTATGAAGGTGGACACAGTACATGCCCATCTCATAGCCATGCAGTATGCCAGCAGAGAGCAAAATGTGTATGCTGACTGTTAGAAATTTGGATCCCTGGTTGGCAATGGCTGGCGCCAATGTCCAAGAAGGGACCCTTCTTCCTAAGTCAGAGTAAGGGGGCTACACCCTTTGATAACCCCTGCTCAACCCTGTGGTAACGTAGCACGAGCAGACAGGCCTATCTCAGAGGCAGTGTGTGAGGCATTTATGACCATACACAATAACGCAGTGAAGACACCACAAAGGGACACCACACAAGTATCTATAGAAAAATAAGTATCTTTATATAAGCTTAACACAAGGCTCAAATACGATCAAAAAGCCACAATGCATGTAAATGTAGTTTCACTAAAGGCAATAAAAGCACTCAAAAGCGGGTGAAACGAAGTTAGTTCGAGACCGGGGTCTACGCGACCCGGTGATGCACAATGTACCTGAGGTTTAAAGGGGCACGGCACACAGCTTCGGGAGGAAGCCACGATGATGACAGGCGGACTCGCAGCAGCCGCAGCTCCCTGCTGCAGCGGTCCACGGCGTGCACTCACGCTGATCCTGAGATGGTGATTAAGGCGGGCTCGCAGCAGCAACAGCTCCTCAGCTGCTGCGGCCCACAATAGCGATAGCGCTGATTCTCGTATCACGGGCAAATGCGGATTCTCAGCGGCCACAGCTCCTCAGCTGCAGCGGCCCACAATAGCAATAGCGATTATTCTCGTAGCACAGACAAATGCGGGCTCTCAGCGGCAACAGCTCCTCAGCTGCAACGGCCCACAATAGCGATAGCGAGGATTCTCGTAACACCGACAAATGAGGGCTCTCAGCGGCAACAGCTCCTCAGCTGCAGCGGCCCACAATAGCGATAGCGATGATTCTCGTAACACAGACAAATGCGGGCTCTCAGCGGCAACAGCTCCTCAGCTGCAGCGGCCCACAATAGCGATGATTCTCATAGCACAGACAAATGCGGGCTCTCAGCGGCAACAGCTCCTCAGCTGCAACGGCCCACAATAGCGATAGCGATGATTCTCGTAACACAGACAAATGCGGGCTCTCAGCGGCAACAGCTCCTCAGCTGCAGCGGCCCACAATATCGATAGCGATGATTCTCGTAACACAGACAAATGCGGGCTCTCAGCGGCAACAGCTCCTCAGCTTCAGCGGCCCACAATAGCGATACTGATGATTCTCAGCCCGCGTTCCCCGCAGTAGACCCAGAGGCTCTGGAATTCTCGACAGACGCCTCACCTGCGAGTAGAACCCCTCTCAATAGGAATTCAGAAGGCTGATGGGTGAAGTCTAATGTCCCTGAGACTTCAGCAGGAGGCAAGCTCAAATCAGGCCCTTGGGTAGTTGCTTCAGCAAGATGGATGAAAGTTTCAAAGTCCTTTCCCTCTCGTTACACAGACAGAGGTTCGTCTTGACATCCAGAAGTAACACACCCTGTAGGGGTTTCGGCGCAGATCTTTATACCCCACAGGTCTTTGTTCTCAAAAGTCACAAGTCACTGAACCTAGCCAGAACCAGTTCGGAGGGGTCCTGGAGCACTTTATTTACGAGGCTGCATCCTGCCTTTGAGGAAGAGGGGGTCTGCCATCAGACGCACAGTGGGGGCTGGAGCCATCATTCACCTTGCCAGGCCCAGCCTGCTCAGATCAAAGGGCCACCCCTACCCATACTCCAGCTGCAGATCTCGCTATTCGACCCAGGTCGGGCTCAGCCTGCCCTGACCCTCCAAGACCAGACATCCAATACACATAACAGCAGAGCACACTGGACGACTTAGGCAAGAAAATACCTACGTCCTAGAAGTGGTATTTTCAAACACAGAATATAAAAATAATCCTCACGAAAAGATGTATTTTAATATTCTGAGCTCAGGCAACTTAATTCGACTTTCCAAACATGTTCCTTGGGTCAGCTAGGATTATAGGATGTAATAATCAAAGCTGCCCATTCTGGCCTAAGGGAACAGATAGCCTTGCAATAGTGAAAAACGAAATGGAGTGTAATTCACTATTAGGACATGCCACACAGACCAAGGCAGGTCCTACCTTTCACATACAACGCACCCTGCCATAGGGATGACTTACATAATGCCAAGGGAAGGTTGAGGGACTGGGAAGTGGGTTCACTTTACAGTCAGAGAATGGCAGATCTGGACTGCGCACAGACTCTGCGATGGCAGGTCTGAGACACACTTTACGCGCTGCTTACGTGGGTGGCGCAATTAGCGCTGCAGGCCCACCAGCAGCATTCGGTCTACCAGCACTGGGCACACACGATGCACTATACTACGGACTAACAGGTAAATCAAATGAGCCAATTATGGGAATACCAATTCATCCAGTCAATTTACAATAGGGAGCATTCGCGCTGTAGCACTGAATGGCAGTGGCACAGCGCCCAGAGCATCTAACACCAGCAAACACAGAGGAGACAAAAAGCGAAAGATGGGAGGGAGACCCACGCCAATGGTGCCAGGTCTAACACTGACCACATCTACTGCAAAGTTTTGGGAATACCAAGACATGCAGGACATTACTACATATTTTACTGTGAATACTCACTGTGCCCAACACTGCACAGCCCTCAAAGCACTTGCCCGTAAACTGCCACACTGTGTCATGGAGGTCACATTGAGGGACATGACCTCACAAACGCAAACCCTCATCACGAGGCCTGTCGTGTGCAATCTACATGTCTGTAATGGCTCATTGATGGAGAGTCAAGAGGAAAAGCACAGATTTGACACTCTGTACATTCAGTGTTGTGTCACTGTCAGATTGGGCGGTGAATGTGCAGGCCAGTTGGGGTCACACAGAGGTCCAACGTGGGGCATCTGATATTTTAAATGGAGGGGCAATTTGGAAACACAAACAGTGCCAACACATGCGAGTATGTGCACATACATGCTGGTGGTGATGGAAGGGTCTGGGCACAAGAATGTTGAAATGTACAGTGTCATAGGTGAATGACCAACAAGAGTGTCACCCTGGGGGATTGCGGTCCTGAGCATAGTGCAGAACTAGAGATGAGGCACATATTGAGTCAGAAACAATTCCCTCACTACCCTCTGGACAACAACCCTAGCTAAGGCCACAGATGGGCCTGTGAAGGACATCAGGGACACACACAGACATACAGACTGGCAATCACTGTCCTGACTCCTAAATTGAGAAGTTGCAGACTCACTGTATGTCTGACAAGACATTACATTTCCCTCACATCTGGATGTGCAGGCAGGGAAACGTGTTGAATAGGCTAAACACACCTTCCCCCTGGAAACAGCATGCTAGGAGGTGCATGACCCAACCCTACACTCTCACATACATACTGCAGCAGATCAACTTCATGTGTGCCCCCCCGCACTCTCACTCACACTCTGAGATACTTACCATGATATTTGGCGCACCATATAGCCTTGGATACTGGGTGAGCAACTCGTCCACCAGGACCTCCAGCTCCTCGGTGGTGAAGGGAGTGGCACGGATCTTCTCAGTCCTCGACATCACTGTGGACAGGAGACAGCAGCAGCGGCAGTTGGTGGTGAGGGGTCTCAGGCAGCAGTCCCTGGAGGCAGCAGCAGGTGAGGGGTTTCAGGCAGCAGTCCCTGGAGGCAGCAGCAGGTGAGGGGTCTCAGGAAGCAGTCCCTGGAGGCAGCAGCAGGTGAGGGGTCTCAGGCAGCAGTCCCTGGAGGCAGCAGCAGGTGAGGGGTCTCAGGCAGCAGACCCTGGAGGCAGCAGCAGGTGAGGGGTCTCAGGCAGCAGGCTCAGTGAGCTGTGGAAATGTGTGGCTCTCTCACACACATATATAGCCCCCATGGCTCGTTTCTGTGGTTCTAAGCTGCTGCAATTGGTGTTCCAGGACTGCCTCATTCAAATACATCCAATGACCGCCTCCGCGGTGGCGGAGCACGCCTATTGCGATTTTCAAACTTGAATCAGGCTACCGCGATAGCGCTTCCCATTGGCTGGAAGGGCATGGTCCATGGTGGTGACACACCGCAGGGGACAGGCGTGCGGTACCGCGGTGGTCCATCTTTCAAGTGCATCCAATGACCGGCCCCGCTGTGGCGGAGCACGCCTACCACAATTTTCAAACTTGCATCAGGCTACCGCGATTGCGCTTCCCATTGGCTGTCAATGCATGGTCCATGGCGGTGACACACCGCAGGGGACAGGCGTGCGGTACCGTGGTGGTGCAGCTTTCAAGTGCATCCAATGACCGGCCCCGCTGTGGCGGAGCACGCCTACCGTAATTTTCAAACTTGCATCAGGCTACCGCGATTGCGCTTCCCATTGGCTGTCAATGCATGGTCCATGGCAGTGACACACCGCAGGGGACAGGCGTGCGGTATCGCGGTGGTGCATCTTTCAAGTCCATCCAATGACCGGCCCCGCAGTGGCGGAGCACGCCTACCGCGATTTTCAAACTTGCATCAGGCTACCGCCATTGCGCTTCCCATTGGCTGTCAATGCATGGTCCATGGCGGTGACACATCGCAGGGGACAGGCGTGCGGTACCGCGGTGGTGCATCTTTCAAGTGCATCCAATGACCGGCCCGCGGTGGCGGAGCACGCCTACCGCGATTTTCAAACTTCCATCAGGCTACCACGATTGCGCTTCCCATTGGCTGTCAATGCATGGGCCATGGCGGTGTCACACCGCTGGTGCCAGGCGGTAGCTACCGCGATTCCGGGCACATGCATTGCTATGAGTGACCGTGATTTGTGTGGCGGGACATGCCAACCGCCATTTGATCATGTGTATATGCCTATCAACCCCGCTATGGTGTCTTGGGCCATGGTGGTGACACACCGCTGGTGCCAGGCGGTAGCTACCGCGATTCCGGGCACATGCATTGCTATGAGTGACCGTGATTTGTGTGGCGGGACATGCCAACCGCCATTTGATCATGTGTATATGCCTATCACTACGGTGAGTGTGTCTTGGGCCATTGGCGGTGACACACCGCTGGTGCCAGGCGCTCGCTACGGCAAGGGTGCAGCATGACATTGTTGACTATGGGTGTGATAGTGTTGTTTGAGCACGTTTAAGGCACTAATGGACACATCGTGCTGTGTCAATGTCATGGGTCATATCTGTACTTCGAACAGTGGTCACTTACAAAATATCATGGCACTGGATGTAATTTGAATGGGCTATAGTTAGTAATGACAGCTTTAACTTCAAATCTAACACCAAATGCCACACTGAAAGAACTAATGGGGCACATTACTTCTACACAATTTCATATCTGTGACCACATTTACACACATTTTCATATCTGTCAACAAAATTGAGCCCCAATTTCATATATGTCACCACATTTTAGCCCCAATTTCATATCTGACCCCCAAATTGATCCCCAATTTCATATATGTCACCACATTTTAGCCCCAATTTCATATCTGACCCCCAAATTGATCCCCAATTTCATATATGTCACCACATTTTAGCCCCAATTTCATATCTGACACCAAAATCTTACCCCCAATTTCATATCTGATCCCAATATATAGAAACATATTCATATCTCACACAATATGTCACAATACATTACATGAGTTTACAAACATTTCAGCATTATTTTCATTACTCACCACATATGTCACACTGTTGTCTGTTTGGTAACACCTATTACTGCCTTCATGTAATGTTATTGTTCACAGTAGCAAATCCAACAGTATATGTCCACATGGACATGTGTGTGCTCTACATACTCAAGGATGTTAATTACATCACCGGCACACTTGGCATTCTGTACATCCTTATTATTTTTCACTTGTATCTATGCCTTTGGGTATGTTTTGTCTCCATATCTGCAAAATGTTATCACCATTACTTGTGTCATTGTGTCTGGTATGTGCTCGTGTTGTTCGGCCTGTCATATGTGATTTTGTTACATGTATATTTCCACAGTTGTGAGTATGTTGATAGTGGATTTGATGTGTGTGGTGTGTTACGTTAGTACTCACTAAGGACAGGTGCATTGACCTTGTTCACATGAAGATTGTTGCCTTGGATGATGGACTGTAGCCAAAAGTGGTGATGGTGCTCACTGACTGGTAACTTTGATATGGCATCTGTGAACAGTAGACTGTATGCCACAATTGGCTGCACATTGATGTAATGCGTGTGCTTTCATGTGCAGTAATTGTGTGCAGTGTTGGCAGGGTGCACAAGTAGGACATGTGTGCAGTGAATTTAAACCAACACGAGTGGATGAGCCTGCTATGGCGTAGTAGCCTTTCTAGGGCACAAGCTGTTCCTGCACAGTGTGGGTGAACTGAAGGTGCTGTTGAATCAAGCTAATGATGGCATCCAACACAGGTGAGATATACCTTGATAGGGCTGGCTGTGACACTCATCCAACTCTAACTTTTGTTGTTTTGAAGGTACCAGAGGCCAACAAGTGATGCACAGCCAGCATCTTTGTCTGCGGAGGGATGTTGATAGTCCGCTGTGTTGGTCCTGACAGCCTGTGGGGAATGTGGCTCAGGATGCTTTTGATGTTTGTCCTTTAGTACCTGTGTTGTGCAATGACATCCGCTGGTGTTATGTGCATGAGGCTGTTGTGTTTTGGTTATGTACTCAGTATATTCATGCGCTGACTTGTAGGTATACTGGTGTGGGTTTGTCCTGGTGGTGTTGTAGGTTGTTTTTGTGGCACTGTTGTGTCTCCAAGCAGCTGTATGATTAGCTCCATGGCAACTGTTGTACTTCAGTTGTGTGTTTGGGCAGTGCTACCTTCATACTGCATGTCATAGTGCAACTTAAGTGCAGATTAACGTTTGTCTACAGTCCTTTTGGATCACGTACCTTGTCCACTTTTTGTGTGCCACATTGACAATCTGTTTGCTTGTTGATGATATTGTGCAGTGGTGTCATTGTGTCTTGATCCACGGCGACACAGAATCTGCAAATGCTTTTCATTATTAGTCATTGACTGACCTTGAATTGTGATTATCAGCATGTATGGCATGTCTACTGATGACAGTGGATATTAGCACAGGCTTGTGGATATGTATGTGAATGTCTCTAAACTTGTGTGGATTTGAAGTGGCTCAAATTCCATAATGAGTCCTTCAGAACTAGACAAATTGTGTCGTTAATGTGTCCCCTGTCATGATTGCACAAGAATGTGTGGCAGGTACAGAAGCCACTTGGAAGCCAGCAGTGTTTCTGTGTCACACATGTCCTGTATCATATACTGTCAGGGCTGTTTACACAAAAGTTTGAAATGTGACTATTAGCATTCACAGAGACAGTTTCCATGTTGGTTGTTCTCACTGTGCGAATACTGAACAAGTGTACAACAATGTTTTCTCAAGGTGTCACAACATTTGACTTGCACTGTCTGCTGCATTGTGATGCCAGTAAATGTTTGCGCTGTGTCAATCAAAAGCTACGGATTTGTGCACATCTCATGTTGCAATGACGTGTCCCCTTTCATCTCACCTAGGAGGCGACCTAATGTGTATCGTCCAGTCACCCTGCTGGCTAACATTGAGGATGATGACGTAATACACAGGTTCCATCTGGACCGCACAAACATCCAAGACCTGTGTGCCATGTTGGAGCCACACCTGCGGGCTGGCAGGACATACCCAACAGCATTAACAACTGAATCGAAGGTGATGGCGGCACTGCATTTCCTGGCTAGTGGTTCATTCCAGGAGACGGTGGGCATTGCAGGGGGGATGTCTCAGCCCACCTTCAGCATGGTGCTACGGGATTTTCTGTCGGCCATGATGCAATACAAAGACTGATACATAAGTTTTCCAAGGAGGGTGGCTTTGGCGGCTGTGAAGGCGGATTTTTATGCCCTTGGTCACATCCCTAATGTTGTAGGTGCTATTGACTGCACACATGTTGGCCTGGTTCCACCACAGGCACTGGAACACATATATAGGAATCGTAAACATTCACATTCCATCAATGTGCAGGTGGTGTGCCAGGCCGATATGATCATATCGCATGTCTGTGCCAAGTTTCCCGGCTCTGCACATGATTCCTACATCATGCGCAACAGCATTGTGCCCCAGCTGATGGCCAATCTACTTCCGGAGCGGGCATGGTTTGTGGGTGAGTGGGCAGAGTCAAGTTCTGTGCTGTGTGTGCCATGCTGTCCTCTGCCACAGTTGTATCACTTAATCTGTCTGTGTTTTTCACACCTAGGTGACTCTGCATATCCCAACAGACCTTGGTTGCTGAGCCCACTACGCAATCCTAGGACACCGTCTGATGTGCGCTACAACAATGTCCATGGGAGAACATGTCGGGTGGTGGAGCGAACCTTTGGTCTCCTAAAATCGAGATTTCGCTGCCTGGACAGGACCGGAGGGGCACTCATGTACTCACCCAAAAAGGTGTGTCAGATAGTGGTAGCATGCTGCATGCTGCACAACCTGGCCTTACGGAAACAAATCCCCCTGATCCAGGATGATGATGAGCAGCCGAGGCCCTCACCTGCGATCCCACAAATGTCCAGTGACGAGGCTAGTGGAGAGGAGGAAGGTGTTGTCCAGCGTCAGCAGCTCATCAACCGCTACTTCACTTGAAGGTAAGTGACAATGTACAACTGGTCCATTGTCTGTTGATGTTTGCGTAAAGGTCTATGTGATCTTTGTGACTGCATCCTGTTGTTGACTCAGTGCTGGCTGCCTATGTGTTGGGTACAGGGTAGTTTGGCACAGCTACAGGATGTCTATATTGGTACTGTTGCACATTGTAATGTGTGCATATTGGAGTACGTTGATGACATGTGTTGTGTGATGGCTGTGATGCCACCACCTGACTAGTGACTTTTGTTCTGTTGTGTTTTGCTAGGTCCCTTCTGCCTCTCCTTGCCTACAGAGAATCCATGCTCCGGTGACATTGTAACCATGGTAAACATTGCACATACTGTGATAAACATGGAGTAGACACAACTAAATTGGTGCGTTATTGTTGTTTATTTTCAATGGGTATATGTGAGAGGGAAGTGGATATTTACATAAGTGTGAATGGTGAATCAATGAGTTGGCAGTGATGGTAGATGAGACAATCGAGTAGGCACCACATTGATGTGGTGACACAGTCCAACAGACGGATGCCATTACCATGGCAGTGTGGGTACGGACAGTGTACAAAGTCAATGGCAGGGTGTAGAGTGTTGCCATCATGGCTGGCTCTTTGACTGGCGTTTGGCAGGTGCTTTGCCATCGGTGAGTCCCAAGTTTTTCTTTGGACGGGCCCCTTCTTCTTTTGGCAGGGTGGGACATCGTCTGCTGGGCCAGTGGGGTCTGAGGAGTGACCCCTCTCGGTGCCCGCAGGGGTGGATGATGAACTGTCATCCTGCGTGGCAACGGGGGGAGGTGGAGGTGTGGTATGTGGCACTGGCCTGTCCCTCTGTACCGCCAGAAACTGGCCCATGAGGTCCACGATTTGTCCCATACGGTTGTCCATGGACCTCAGCAGACGTTGGAGCTCCAGGGCATTTTCGTGGACCTGGCCCATTTGTGCCTGTATGTGTTCATAGGCACCAACAACTCTGGTGATGTTAGCCAGGGCTTCGGTCACAGTGTCCTATGGTGTTGGAGTCCCACTTGTCCTCCCACCTGCCCTGCTATCACTGACCTGTTGCCTCACCACTCTAGGCACACGCCTACTCTCCCTGCCCTCTGCAGTTGTTGGTGTGGGCTGGGCATCCTCTGGGGCAGGGCGAGTGTTGCAGGCAGCAGTGGTAGTGGTGGTGGTGGTGGTGGCACAGGTCGTTCCAGCAGGGGTCAGCTTTGATGTTGTTGCTGAGGGGGGGGGCAGTGGGGTCATGTGACCGGTTGCGCCCTGGCACGCCAGATGGGCCGGCTTGGAGCTCCTCATCCAAAGAATCCAGGAACTCCGCATCAGAGTGTCCATGTTCTGGGGGAGGAGACTGGCTCTGCAGGTTGAGGTTGTCGTCCTCTGCAGTCAGTTGTTGGTCACTTGTGGGACAGAGGGTACATAGTCATTGACTTACACCCATCAGGCTTGCAGTGTTTGATGTCTCTTATTTACATGTTATGCAACACACAGTTAAGTATTTCATTAATTGTATGTCTGCACAGTGATGTGCGTCATGACATGATGTGGAGGTACATACATATTTTTCCATGGTGTGACAAGTCATTGGATACCATGCCCCACGTGAAGCTCTTACTATTAAACTGAAAGGTTGTCATCTGACAACTGGCTGCTATCCAACTTGATGTGATGCATCTTTGCTGATTACTCTTCCTGGCAGATGTTACATATGCACATGTACTAGCCATTGTACCATTGTTATCTCATGCATACCTTTGTAATGTTCGGTGCTTGGATTTCATTGTTCAACAGACCATGCCTGTTTATTGTTACCATGGTCCTTCATGCTCAGCACCCATGGAATTTACAGATAGCATTCGGTGCAGTGCATATATGGTCCCTGATTTGCTTACACATGGGTTTAGTTCAGTCACAGTTCTGTTTCTGTCACAGTTACATAGGCTTAGCTGTCTGCATACTATCAATTGCTATTTTATTGGGGTGTATTTTGTTGTGATGTGAGGCCTTGTGTTGTCATTAGCTCAATGCTTTTGTTGAGGAATGGTGGGGTGAATTCACTGTCTGATTACCTGTCCAGTTGTCCTTTTGAGGTGGACTTTCTGACACATGCTTCTGGGTGGGGGAGTGCTCCTCCTTCTGAGAGGTGGGACAGGGATGGCTGGTGGGAGTTGTAGTGCAGGACTCCCTATTCCAAACACACCTCCCTGGAAAGATGGCTACCTACATGTTAGGTGAGGGTGTAGCACACAATGGCTGAGACATGCTTCTGGGGGGGGGGCAGTGCTCCTCCTTCTGAAAGGTGGGACAGGGGTGGCTGGTGGCAGTTGTGGTGCAGGCCTCCCTATTCCAAACACACCTCCCTGGAAAGATGGCTACCTACCTGTTAGGTGAGGGTGTAGCACACAATGGCTGCCACATGGTTCTGGGTGGGGGGAGTGGTCCATCCTGCTCAGCTGTGGGACAAGGGGGCCTGGTGGGAGGTGTAGTGCAGGCCTCCCTATTCCAAACACAACTCCCTGAAAAGATGGCTACCTACCTGTTGGGTGAGGTTGTGGCACACAATGGCTGCCACATGGTTCTGGGTGGGGGGAGTAGTCCATCCTGCTCAGCTGTAGGACAAGTGGGCCTGGTGGGAGTTGTGGTGCAGGCCTCCCTATTCCAAACACACCTCCCTGGAAAAATGGCTACCTAACTGTTAGGTGAGGGTATAGCACACAATGGCTGCCTCATGGTTCTGGGTGGGGGGAGTAGTCCATCCTGCTCAGCTGTGGGACAAGGGGGCCTGGTGGGAGTTGTAGTGCAGGCCTCCCTATTCCAAACACACCTCCCTGGAAAGATGGCTACCTACATGTTAGGTGAGGGTGTAGCACACAATGGCTGAGACATGCTTCTGGGGGGGGCAGTGCTCCTCCTTCTGAAAGGTGGGACAGGGGTGGCTGGTGGCAGTTGTGATGCAGGCCTCCCACCCCCAAACAGCCCTCCCTGGGAAGATGGATACCTACCTGTCAGTTTGTTTGTGGTGATACAATATCTACCACATGCTTCTGGGTGGGAGGGAGTGCTTCATCCTGCTGAGGGATGGGGCAGGGTGTGCCTGGTGGGAGTTGTAGTGCAGGCCTCCCTATTCCAAACACACCTCCCTGGAAAGATGGCTACCTACCTGTTAGGTGAGGGTGTAGCACACAATGGCTGCCACATGGTTCTGGGTGGGGGAGTGGTCCATCCTGCTCAGCTGTGGGACAAGGGGGCCTGGTGGGAGTTGTAGTGCAGGCCTCCCTATTCCAAACACATCTCCCTGGAAAGATGGCTACCTACCTGTTAGGTGAGGGTGTAGCACACAATGGCTGCCACATGGTTCTGGGGGGGGAGTAGTCCATCCTGCTCAGCTGTGGGACAAGGGGGCCTGGTGGGAGTTGTAGTGCAGGCCTCCCTATTCCAAACACACCTCCCTGGAAAGATGGCTACCTAAATGTTAGATGAGGGTGTAGCACACAATGGCTGAGACATGCTTCTGGGGGGAGCAGTGCTCCTCCTTCTGAAAGGTGGGACAGGGGTGGCTGGTAGCAGTTGTGGTGCAGGCCTCCCACCCCCAAACAGCCCTCCCTGGGAAGATGGATACCTACCTGTCAGTTTGTTTGTGGTGATACAATGTCTACCACATGCTTCTGAGTGGGAGGGAGTGCTCCATCCTGCTGAGGGATAGGGCAGGGTGTGCCTGGTGGGAGTTGTAGTGCAGGCATCCCTATTCCAAACACACCTCCCTGGAAAGATGGCTACCTACCTGTTAGGTGAGGGTGTAGCACACAATGGCTGCCACATAGTTCTGGGTGGGGGAAGTGGTCCATCCTGCTCAGCTGTGGGACAAGGGGGCCTGGTTGGAGTTGTAGTGCAGGCCTCCCTATTCCAAACACACCTCCCTGGAAAGATGGCTACCTACCTGTTAGGTGAGGGTATAGCACACAATGGCTGCCACATGGTTCTGGGTGGGGGGAGTAG
This sequence comes from Calotriton arnoldi, assembly GCA_963921515.1. Lineage (NCBI taxonomy): Eukaryota > Metazoa > Chordata > Amphibia > Caudata > Salamandridae > Calotriton > Calotriton arnoldi. Next base: position 78,078 of record CAWUFW010004983.1, on the reverse strand, counting down.
TCCATCCTGCTCAGCTGTGGGACAAGGGGGCCTGGTGGGAGTTGTAGTGCAGGCCTCCCTATTCCAAACACACCTCCCTGGAAAGATGGCTACCTACCTGTTAGGTGAGGGTGTAGCACACAATGGCTACCACATGGTTCTGGGTGGGAGGAGGGGTCCATCCTGCTCAGCTGTGGGACAAGGGGGCCTGGTGGGAGTTGTAGTGCAGGCCTCCCTATTCCAAACACACCTCCCTGGAAAGATGGCTACCTACATGTTAGGTGAGGGTGTAGCACACAATGGCTGAGACATGCTTCTGGGGGGGGGCATTGCTCCTCCTTCTGAAAGGTGGGACAGGGGTGGCTGGTGGCAGTTGTGGTGCAGGCCTCCCACCCCCAAACAGCCCTCCCTGGGAAGATGGATACCTACCTGTCAGTTTGTTTGTGGTGATACAATGTTTACCACATGCTTCTGGGTGGGAGGGAGTGCTCCATCCTGCTGAGGGATGGGGCAGGGTGTGCCTGGTGGGAGTTGTAGTGCAGGCATCCCTATTCCAAACACACCTCCCTGGAAAGATGGCTACCTACCTGTTAGGTGAGGGTGAAGCACACAATGGCTGACACATGCTTCTGGGTGGGGGGAGTGCTCCTCCTTCTGAGAGGTGGGACAGGGGTGGCTGGTGGGAGTTGTAGTGCTGCTTGCCTGGACACATACAACACCGTTGATGTTGTGTACCTTTGTGATGATTCAGATGGGGTGAATGTTAAATCAGTGAGACCTGTGTTTGGTATTGGGGTGCAGATGAATGTACTTGTGCCTCAGAGATGTAGCTTTGTAGTTGTGCAAGACAGTACATGGCAATTTCATGGTATACATTAGTTGGTACTTACCAGCCTCCACTCCCCCGGGTATTCCTTCAAGACTCTCTGGATGCAGTATGGCAAGCACCTTCTCCTCCCACGCAGAGAATGGTTTTGGTGGAATGGGAGGGCCTCCACCAGTCGCATCAGCCAGCTCACGGTTCTTGGCCCTCTTCTTCTTGACAACACTCTTCAGGTCATGCCACCGCCTCTGGATTTCCTGCTTATTGCGGGGTACGTTCCCTACTGCATTGACCTTGTCCACTATCTTTACCATCATGTTTGTTCTTGTGGCTAATGGTGTCTGTTGGACCATGCTACCAAAGTGTTGTGGTTCTACTCTAATTATCTCATCTACCATTACTGTCAACTCAGTGTCTGTGAATTTTGGCATTTTCTGTGGTGCCATGGTGTGTGCTGTGCTGATGTTTTGGGGTGCAGTTGTGAGGGTGGTGTGGGTGGTGTAGGTGGTGTGTGTGTTGTGGTGGTGGTGTGATGTGTGCAGGTTTGGCTCTCCTTAGTGCTCTGGTGTTGTTTCCTTCTGTTGAGTCGTTTTGCAAAGGATTGTGGTCAGGGAAGGGGCTGGTTTTATGCTCAGCTATGTGGGTGTGTCAAGATGGTGTAATGCTGTCAGGTGTGCTGTGTGGGCTGTCCTGTGATTTGTGTGTTTGAATTTGTCATGGGGGTGTGTAATTGGGATGTTTCAGGTTATTTTGGGGGCAGGGCTAGTTGCCTGTGTGCATTTGGTGGCCTTATTGTGTGTTTCTTTCCTTGGCCGCCATTTTGTTGACGGAGCATCCGCAGCGATGGCTATGCTGCAGGCCTTCCGCCGTATCTCACTTTCAATACTGTTAGCGACCGCGGCGGTCGGTTGCAGTGGACCGTACCGCTGTGACATCGGGCATATCATATTATCATTGGCGGTCACTCTGCGTGCCTCGCGGCGGTTTTGTGTGTTTACGCTGTGAAACCGACCGTCGCGGTTGGATTTTCCCCTTCTCCGCCGTCTAAGGGCGGTGTTTCGATGCCTCCTACCGCCGCGGTTGGAATATTTTGGCGGTTGATCCTAATAGGGTCGGAGGTGTTTCCGCGGTACCTGCGGACAGTGATTTTCGGCTAACATGGCGGTTGGATTTTTTTCCGCCGGTCATCGTAATGACCCTCTTAGTGTTGAATTATTCTGGAAGGAGTAAGTTTCAAATTATAGTCACACTGCCTAAGAAGGATTGAGCAATTGTGGGCTCATTCCTAAGTGCAGGATGTGAGAGGAAAAGCAATTCTGGAATGAAAAAAGTAGCTTAATTGAGCATCAACAGAAGTATGGGAAGAGTAGGTGATATAAGATTGAATTTCTTGCTACTAGTTCATCAAAATGCACATTTGCATGCATCACTACCTTCAGCTGAGCAAGATGAGGTATGCCAGTCATCAGCAAATTGCCATAGTAGATGGACAGCATCAGGGAATGGGCTAGGGTGTTGTGATCTTGGACGGGGATGAATTGGTAGATTTCCCAAAAAGGTCACAATTGGAACCTTGCACTCTTGGCCATGGAGATGATTTGAGATTGCAGATCAAGTGCCTTATGTAAAATTCCACTTTGCAAACCAGGGATGAGCAAATTGTGCATTGGTTGATTTCCAAATAGGAATTTCAATTGTGATGTGGCCTATGTACTAATAGATTGCATTGAAAACTGTACATTTACAGACACTCACAGAAGGGCCTCCCTAATGAATTTTAATTAGGCAGGTCGTAGTCTAGACTACGTCCTCCAATGAATACCTGTAAATGCTTTTATGGTGGCCTGCAAAGGGGAGCATACCTCTATCACTACATTTTCATTCCCGGAAGGGATTTTAAAAAAAATGGTAGGCAGACATTAGTTTTGGCATTTTGTTTTAGCCTTAGGTGGGAACCGAGCATCATTGTGAGAGGAGATCTTAAGGTAGAATTTTGTGTCATCAGCATATCGATGACAAAAGAATCCAGGGTAGTCCAAAGCAATTTTGGGGCCCCGGGTAAGACATATTTTGGGGGCACTTGTTCAGGACAATTTTGAAGTTTCTCACCCAGTTTCTGCTAGTTCAAGCCTGCATTATGAAAAACAAAGTTTCTGAAAGGGGGTCAATCAAAAACAGTTTAAATATGCCTTGCCCATATTAGGATGAAAATGTTTACTGTATGTGTTGCCAATACATTAAAACCAATAAAAAGTGTTTAGAAAAAAAGAAATAAG